>CM062820.1:1390087235-1391495232 GCA_031772625.1 Pinus tabuliformis | reverse complement strand
CATATTTGTATCCATTCTGTGCCACATGCCAACAAAGTTACATTGGCTCCTTATGATGAAAGCCTCCCTGTGGGGTTTCAACCATAGACAATGCTTTCCTGTAAAACAAAATCAAATCTATCTCCTAGTGTTCCATTGGGCATGGAGTTTATTTTGCATACAAAATAAAAACCGAAAAACATATTTAAAATATCAAGGCTTTGAAGCCTTAAATGAAATAAAGCTTCAAAAACCGCCCATTGACTGGGCCACCAAAAACATCTTCTCATTCTAGACTATGCAGAATAAAGGTATTGTTCTACTGAATTTGAGCGATGACAAACAGACCTGTCCATAAGGAGTCAAACTTATCATGATTACCTTTCTTTTCCTTCAATACATCCCATTTGAGAACCCAGTCACCAACTTGGAAATTGTCCACTTTTTCCTTCCTATCAAAGGTTTCTTTGATTCTCTTCAATGAACTTTTGACTTCTCAACCAGCTGCTCTTTGATCTGCTATAATTCAACCAGGTTATTCATTCTCCTTACGATGTCATTCATTTCATCCTGTTCTTCTTGAAAGAATTTGGCCACACAGAGAATTATTTGGATAGGAAAAAAAATCAACGCCATAAACCATCTTAAAAGGAGAATTTTTTATGGACTTCTTGTTGGTAACTCTGTCATCCCACGATGCAAACTTCAACTTGGAATCCCAGCTCTTTTTGTTGTCCTCCAACATTTTTTTTATTATCCTTACAAGACCCTTGTTAGATGATTCTAACAAGCCATTTACTTTAGGATAATATGAGGTAGAATGCAACAACTGAATGCCCATGGATCCTGTCATGTCGACCAATTCTTTTGCCTTGAAATCTACTGCATTATCAATGACTAGTTTTGTTGGGCACCCAAATCTAGTGAAAATGTTCTCATTCAAGAACTTTATGACAACTTGATGATTAACATTCTTAGTGGGTATAGCCTCAATCCACTTGGTGAAATAATCAGTGGCTACCAAGATCCATTTGTGCTGGCCACTGGAATGTGGATTAATCTCACCTATGAAGTTCAAGCCCCACTACTGGAAGGGACCATTGATGTGTACTAGCTTCAAGGGCAGAGATTTTAACTGTTGTCTTCTTGTAAACCTCTGACATTTGTCACAAGATTTCACAAAATAAAACACATCAGAGAACAGAGTAGGCCAATAATACCCAACTCCCAGGATTTTGTGGGTTGTGGTTTTCCAATAATGATGCCCTCCACATATGCTAGAATGGAATTGGTGCATGAATTCCACAGATTGTCCTTTATCTAGACATCTCAAGAGGATTCTTGAAGGGTCTTTCCAATAAAGCAAGTTTTTATTAATGCAGAATTTCACTGATCTGAGCTTAATGGCCCGGGCTTGACTTGAGCTAAGCCCTGGAGGGACTTCTAGCTTCTGCAAAAAATGAACTATACTAGAATACCATTCACATGTCACTAGATTTTCATCCAAAGGCTGATTCTGCTCTTGCTCTTTTGCTGCTTCCTCTGTCTGCTCATCACCTGAATTTGAACCCATGCAATTGATGTCTAACAAACTGCAATTTTCCTCAGCCATAATTTTAGCCAAGCCCTAGCCTTTGACAAGCTTAGTGGGCTTCACCTCTATGTTAAACTCTATGAATTTTGCAATCCATTTAGCTCTCTTTCCATCAATATCTGGCTGAGTTAAGACATCTTTTACTGAGGCTGAAGGTACATATGTAACCACTTTGGAATGAAAAATATAAATTCTAAATGCCTTTAAAGATTTTATGAGAGCATAAACTTGTTTTTCAATAACTTCATACCTTAGTTCAGCATCCCTCAGAGTTTTGCTGAAAAAAGTCACGGGGTGCTCTACGCCTTCATCATTTTTCTGCTACAGAACTGTTGTGAGTGTATCATAAGAGGCAAAAGAGAAGATATAAAACTCCATGGTGTAATCTGGGCTGATTAGAGTGGGAGCTTCCATGATTTCTTGTTTAATGGCTTCAAAATAGCTTCTTCTAGCATCTGTCCATTTTATTTTTGATTCTTTCTTCAGCATGAAAGTGATGTGCTTCACTAGCTCTGCAAAGTTTGGAATGAACCTCGTTACAAAGTTAGTCTTACCCAGGAAGGATTGAATGTCCCTTTTTGACCTTGGGATGGACAATGTCTTAATTGCTTGAACTCTTGTTGGATCAATCTTCACACCTTCAATAGAAACAATATGTCCCAGAAGTTTTCCTTTCTCTAGAGAAAACTGTGACTTCTTTGGGTTCACAGAAATCCCAAACTATCTGCATTTTAGACACACATTCTTCAAATGCTGCAAATGGTCCTTGTGAGTGCTGGAAAAGACTGTTATGTCATCAAGGTAAATAAGGACAAACTTGTCTTTCTATCCCACATGTTATGCTCCTATACCAATAGGTGTCATATTTAATGATTGACTTGATAAGCTCTATAATATGTTTATACATTTTCTTGTTACAAAGGTTTTCCATATTTTCAAAAAATCAAAAAATTTAAAAAATGTAAAGAGAGTATACCCTAAAAGAAAAATCAAAGGGTAAAAAAATAAAATATGGTAAAAAAAGTGAAAGAAATGAACCACAAGCAAAAATAAACCAGGAAAGTGTGCAAGTCTAAATGCCACTACTTTTTATTTTCTACAATAAACAATTGTGTGCAACTTGTCACTTATGCCACAATTCATGAGTAGCCAAATAGGTTAAACTTGGCTCATTCATTTTTCAATTTCTTGCTGTAGAATAGAGAATAAATATCTGGCCAAACAATGTAATCTTGGCAGATAAGTAGATAGGTAGAGTAAATAAAAAGGAGCTCAACAATGTAATCTGAGCCCTTGGATGTAATAAGTGTAGACTTAGGTAAGCTTGCCATGTAAAAGACAAAGAAGATTGATAAGGGTTTTCCAGTCTAAGTGCACCCAAATAAAGAAGTAAAAAAAGGCTAGGTTAAAGTAGGTAGGGTAGGTAGATGTTGTTGAAAAATCACTTATGATGGATAAGGTCTTTGAATGTGTTAATTTTTACTTTATCACAAGTGCAAGGTAGACATTATACTTGATGCAGTTCAAGCAAGACAAGGTCAATTAAATAACTTCCATTCACATTTTTCCTTAAAGAATTCACTAATTCTCCCTAAAGTATTAAGGTCTTTGAAAATTAAAGGGGCTCAGAGCATTTATCTGACTTTTGGAGGGACTGGACCCTCAGCCCAATGATTCAAAAGTCTAAGTACTTAGAATCATCCATAAATCATTCATTTCATTTCATAAAGTTTTTCCTAAGTAAATACCTACTTTACTTAGGAAAATACACAATATCACCAAAAAAAACCCTTTTCCACTTTAGCCCAAGTTTAAATGTAAATCTCTAACGTTTACTTAGTGCTCATTCTCATTTTTTATCATATTAACTTTTGACACATATTATATAAATCCCGCCTTATTTTACCTTTTCCCGTGATATGTAAATATACATAAAAAGACCCAAAATCTTATATATCCCACCCCAGTTGAATACAACCATAATTAGCATTTAAAAGAGGATTAATGAATTAATTTGTAATTCATTAAGAAGCTTAATTCCCCGCCGCATGAAAAAGGGGTTAATTAACCCTCTAGGTTAATTAATAACCAACCCCCAACCAGTCGCATTGACCCCGATATCTTTAAAATGTTGTTAGATAATCCGGGCCCATCATAGTAAAGCCCTGCCATATCCCTCACCTGTCTGCTGTCCGATCACTCCCCGATCATCCAACGGTCGATATTAATATTGCACCCCCTGGTGACCGTGCTTTAAAATGTGATCACCAAGCAGTTTTTCCCCCATACCCCCGCCACGCGTCACGCAGTCGATGTGATCACTCGCCCTCTGCTCGATACTGCTTAACTCCAGAAGCAGTACGATCGCTTACTGCTTGCCACCCTCCACAAACAAAAAAACGTCACTTCTCCGCTTGCATCATCTGCCTGATAAATCGAAAAAAACCCCGCCAACCTCAGTTTTGTTAAATAAAACGAAAAAGAGTCATTTTCACTGTTATACACTACGACCCATGCTCCCATGCAAAACAACATCCAAGTCAACTGTTCGAGCTTTCAGACCACCACCTGATCAAGAAACTTGCAGAAACGCAGCCTAGAACCTGTTATCCTTCCGTCTTGGCACTGTTCACCTTCTTGATATAGGTATTTATCCCATCTACACTGAAACCCTGTAATTTTGGTTTTCTACTGAAAATTCTACAAGAAAGGGAAAAAATCATTTCTAATCCAAGTCTGTGCTCACCATATAAAGTCCTCAGCCAGCCGCCTTGCCTATTTTCCACAAAATACCCCCAATTCTATTCTTGAATCCATAAGAACCAAATATGGAAGCCCCTATAGTCCTGAATGCTGCACCCATGAACGCACCTCACAAAGATTTAGATTATCTACCTCTGGCCGATAAAGATTTTAAGATAAAATACCTATCTGGTGATAAAAAACATCTTCGAGCATTCTACCAAACTAGAGACAGTTATCTGAATAAGTCCGACATTTTTGGACTATGGGAATCTAACCTTGCCATGTATTACCTCCCCTCAGTCCATGTTTTCCCAGACATAATTCATCAATGCTGTAGAATTTATGATCCCAACCAGAGAGAT
The DNA here is from genome assembly GCA_031772625.1 of Pinus tabuliformis. NCBI lineage: Eukaryota > Viridiplantae > Streptophyta > Pinopsida > Pinales > Pinaceae > Pinus > Pinus tabuliformis. The sequence continues at coordinate 1,391,490,552 of CM062820.1, read as the reverse complement.
GTTATGTCCCCAAGCCAAACAATCCTTCTTCACATAACTACTCAGTCCATCAATGAAATGATACAATTCCACTCTAATCAGCCCCTCACCCCTCTTTCCATGGCATATTTACTTAAAAAAGCATCTCAGTTATCCCAATCAGAAGTGAGCCATATTTCTCAAATCTTCATGTTACCAAAGCACTAGCCCAAGGGTCCACCTCCTTATCTGCATACTTTCTTCATTGAAACTGGAAGACTCATTGTTGATATGATATCCCTGATTATTGGATTTAAGTCTAGTGAATATGTTGATGATATCACCCTAGTGTTACTATCAATCTTTACTCCAGGATAGCCCCCTGCTATCAGATATGACTATGCCTCCTACATTGGCAACATAATCCATGACCAATTCCTGAATTTGGAAAGGGAGGTAGTTTTCAAATACACTTCTTTCATATACCATCTTATGTTATATTATCAGTCAGATAGTTTTCCTTTCCCTATCAAGAAAATTAACGCCAAAGGAAATCCAAGGTCTGTTATCTTTTGGAGTTCAATCTTTCATAATAACATTGAGTCCCCTTACACTTATAGTCAATTCATTGACTTATTTGTACATCCAGCAACCACTTTGTTAACAGGAGTTTCCCCTCCTAGGATCAATGGTGACATGAATAAAATTCTCTAGCTCTCTAAGCAATACATGATAGGTGACTGGTACCTATACAAAAATCACACAGAAATCAGGATGTATGGGTGTGAAAGTTGCCATTTTAAGCTACCCAAGTATGTTCCCATGATATTATTTGCATTGGAGTATTTCACGTAGATTATAAATGCAGATTTAGTCCATTTTTGTGGTGCTAGAAGAAAGTTCAACTAAGAATTAAGAACTAGCTAGGTCCTTTTATCATCAACACTAGGGATGCATGGAAAGAAGCTGAAATTTTTTTAGAAGATCACCTTAGAATAAAAAATAGTTTTAGGTGGGTACCATATGACCCCAACAGTTTTATATCTGACAGAAGGATGAAGAATAGGTTATCCACATATATTCACCATAGGATCCCAGAAATTGAGCAATTTTCAAACTTGGATGAATGGATATAGGGGACCCTAATAGAAGATGTTAGTGAGCCGACCAATATAGAAAATGCTATGAGAGTTCTCGAGAAAACCCTTGGCCTGGATTCTTTTGGGAAGGTACCATTCAAGCTGTCTCACAAATCATCAATTAGTGCATCCATTGCTGGAACGTCTCAACAGCCTCCACAGGAAATCAGCATACCAGCCATAGGAACATCCAAAGGCAAGGAATTAGATACCACAGAACTGCCTCCAATGTCAGATTAGCTTGGAATTTCCAAAGAACAGGGTCAAGTGCCCACTCCTACAGCTCAAAACCATGTAGTGGAAAGTCTTGTTTTTCAAACTCCTCTAAATGATGAAAGAAATAAAAAGATGGACAGTGAAACCACTACCCCTACCAGTGGACCTATAGGATAGCTTGGAATAAAGAGACAAAGACTGAACCCTCTATCAGAAGAGGAAATAGTTGAAGAGACTATAGACAACCAAAGAGAAGAAAGAGCAGTTAGTCAGCAAACTTTCCCATTGGGAGGAACATCCACTACCTCACAAAGGCACGAGCTAGAAAGACAACAGAGTGAAGAAGTATCATCCCACAGGCCACAAAGTAAAGAGGCCTTAGATATCAAGAAAAAATTCACAGAAATAAAGGCCAGGAACGACCCAGTGAGGATTCAAATGTACAATCAATATTTAAAAATGGCCCCCACAAATCAGCAAAGATTAATGTCAGCCTATGACATTAAAGAGGGCAATATGATAATGAGTTACTTCAAGCCAATGGTACAACAACCTCAGTCAGCAGCAGATTATATCAGAACCAACTTGGAGGTCTTGGCCAAGGATATTCATCCTATGGATCAAATTGAACTTCACAAGAAAACTGGAGAAATGGTTTATTCCACATTGGCTGGCAAAGCAATGATGGCCCATAAGCTACAAAATTCCTTGGATAAAACAACTTCCCAACTCCACTTGGAGAAAGCCTCCTCACTGGCCAAGGATAACAAAATAAAATCAATGGAAGAAATCATCATTGGATTGGGGCATGATCCCAAAGATGCTAAAGGTATAGAAGCACTGATCAAGAAGAAAGAAGAAGACATTGCTGCCCTGAGAAAATAGCTCAAGCTACCTCCTTCAAGGCATCCGCAGACTTCTGAGGTTATAAAACAAAAATCCGAAGAAGAGATGATGGACCTACTCTTAAAAACTCAATGAAAGATTGAATGACATAGAGCAGGAATTAGAAAAAGCACTGAAGGACAAGCACGAAGAGTCGACCTCTCAGCCTCCTGATGTAATTCCCATAGTCTGAATAGCAGTCCCTTCTACATTAGGAACAACACTAGCTCCAAATATCATAGTAGCCACAGCTGAGGTGGTCACAGGTATAGCAAAAACAGGAATAATACAAGGTAGTGGTGCCAATTTAAACACATAAGAACTGGTAAAGGCAATGGAAGACATGAGACTACAAGTTTCAGAATTAAAACAAGTAAAATAATAGTTGGCTAAAATGGAAACATATTATAATATATCAAAGATAAACTTCGTGGAAAAAAAAGAGGAAATCAAATCTTTAGAAAATAAGGTGAAATCATTAGAAAAAGATCTCACTTTTGAAAAGCCTCTGTTAGAGATCAAGAAAATCCTTTGGGCCAACATCACTCAATCTATAAATGATGTTTGGCCATCCATCCAAATGATCTTTGAACAGATTGATCTAGTGAAAGCAGCACAGGGAGAAATTCAAAAGACAAGAGCTTTGTTAGGACAAATGCGAGATGATGCCAACCGGCTTATACACTTTTTGAATAACAGAAACAAGAAACAACTGGAAGAACTTGGCATCTCAGACAGGACAAAAACTATTTTGGAAATCAAAAGGGTGCTAACCAAGAAAACTTTGATGTGGAATTTAGAGAGAAGATGTCAAGATATGTAGGTAGAAATAAATTCTTTTGTGGAGAAGTTCACTATTTTGCAGAATAAACGGCTACCAAATCCTTTTTTGATTAATGACAGATTAATGAAGCACATACACTATGTAGAAAAATTGAATAAATATGTTGGTAATCAAGATAGTTCATCAACAAGTGCATCAGGAATAAAAGCACTCCCCACAGGCTGAGTTCTCTATGATAGCTTAGAAAACTTATTCTATGTTGAGTATGAGATAAAGCACTTGTTTTCATTCTAGCCTACCTTTTTCAGATATATAGAAACTGATGAGACCCTGAGGAAACTTCAGAATGACAAATTTCCAGAGCAAAAATGGTGGGAAGACATGTTAGAAATTTTGTAAATTTATCTTTAGTAAATTGTAAATTTTGGGCTATTTACCATAGTAAGATGAATAAAGATGAACAGGGATCAAATAGATCGAAGTGTATCAAAACAGTTAAAGAGTATCAGTGAAAAGAGGGCAGCAAGCACAGAGTTACTAAAGAAGACAATAGCAAGCCAAATCATAGGGCCTGCCTCCAGCACACTCAGCGAGAATAGGAATAAGACAACAACAGTTCACTTTTCTCCTATCTTCGAGACTAGTTGTCTCTATTTTCTTGTAACTTATTCTTAGTCATCCTAGAATATATCTCACTCTGTTATGAGTTATTTTTTGTATAAACACCCCCTCAATTGGAGTATTGAGGGTGGATTCTTAGACATTACTGTAATATTGATTATTTTGGAATAAATTTCCCTTGGACCAACTTTTGCATGGCTTGCTGGACAAAGAATAAATGCAAGGGACTTTTCTCAGATTTCTTGAATCAAACACCGGATCAATAAGTCCTCTATACCTTGTGTTTTAAAGTTTTCTTTGTTTATTATATCATCTATGTTTCACATATGAATGATAAACGAAAAAGAGGGATTCAGAATATGCTTAATTGCACTCTGTTTTCAACCGTTATTATTCCCTATGTTTTCTTCTGAACTAGTATAAATAGTGAAATCTTAAATGCTCCTGTTTTCTAATTCCTTCATTTTGATTATTTAATAAAGAATACTTAACTGCTCTTTATTAGTAATCATTCACGTTCCCTCTTTAAATATTTTGAAGGATTCTTAACTGCCCTTCACCTATTTTGAAACCATTCCGTTAATTCCAAGGCTTTATTTGTTCCCGGTTTGACCATCTTGCCTTGTAAAACCATCCTTTGTTAAGAAACCAAGTCTAGTGAAGCCTTTTCTTTGACTCCATCAGCCCAATGGCCTAAACTAGTCAATCCTACCCCTTTGATATTGAATCTCACCACCCAAACTCAAACAAAACTCCTAAATTTCATAACTAGGCTAATATCTTTCAAAACAAAGCTAAAACTTAAAGAGAGAGCCCTCTCTGGATATAGATTGGCTAGATTCTATATCTAAAAGACTAGTTTGTGGTTACCTTGGACCCCTTTCCCCTTCTTACAACTTCAGGGAAAATCTGAGTGATAACATAGTGGCGACTCCACTAGGGACTTGAATAATTTGTTTGTTACTATTGTTTACTTTATAAGCTATAGTCGGAGCCTGAAGTTAGCTAGGTAGCCTTTGTAATGCTCTTGCTTTGCAACAATAGAAGTAAATGAATGCTACTTCAGTCTATCTCCGGTCTAGTTTATAGATTGAAAATTTGGTTTCAAATACTTGATCAATCCCTTTTATCAAATAACTCTTTAAGAAAGTTAAAATCCCATATCTAAAGCTTCTTAAAGAAACTATTGAAGTTGTATTGTCAAAACCCATTTAGAGAAAAAACCAAAAATACACCTAGAAACCTTGCTTCATAAAGGACTCATTATACCAGAGCTCATCCTAACCCAAATCCCCCACCTGTGTTTGAAAATCCTAATATGATTCCTAGGATTCCTAGGAGACAAGAGAGCCAAGAAAGTTCTGCCAGTTCTCGGCCTCTATACAGATCAAGATCCTATCCTGTGAAGTGGGTTTACCTTAAGGACGAACCCTTTGATGAGTTTTTTGAAACTTATTTATTTGTAACTTTTTCAGACTCCGGGTTAGTCTACACAGTTCATGACCCCATATTTATTGAAAACTTACAACTTGAAGTTGTCACTTCACATCTTGACAGACATTTATAGAACTCCATTCAATCCGAAATTACCTCTGAATGAACACCAAACCTTTATATGATCACTACAGCCTCTCCAAGTTCATCATCAACACCTCAGACTTCCCAACCTCAAGTCACCCTTCTACTCCTCCATCCACCCCTCCAAGACCAACTCCAGCTGTTGTTTCAACCCAATCTACTGCAATGGCAAACAGATACCCTCCTCTACGCTTACCTGCCAACTTGGGTGCTATGCCCCAAGACTATCAGAGTAAAATCGCCCAATTTGATGGTACTCACACTTACACAGCTCAACAACATACCAAAAAAATGACCGACTATTTTGAAATATATGAGGTTGATGCTGATGATGTTATAATGAGGGTATTTGTTCAAAGTTTGACAGGAGATGTTAGAACTTGGTTTAGAGCCCTCCCTGCAAACAGTATCAATGACCTACAAGCCCTTTATCAGACATTCTTGAATAGATGGGAAAATAAAAAAGATCCACTCCAGATTTTATCAGAATATGAAAACCTGAAAAGAGGTACACAAGAAACTGTTTAAGATTACTGCACTAGGTTCAATAATGTTTACAATTTTATTCCTCAAAATCTCAGACCTCCTCTAGATTTAGCATTGATCAAATTCCCTGATGGATTTGAGTTAGATATGGCATACTAACTTATGGAAAGAGCCTCTCGAACCTTAGAAGATATGAAAAGTATAGTTGTCAGTGTTGAAGCCAACCTAATATCCAAACGGGCTAAAGCCAAAGCTGAAAGGAGGATACCTTTGAAAGAGGAACCTTCAGCCTTTGAACAAAAATTGGATCCTATCATTAAAGGAATGGATAGGATGGGACATAGAGTAGAAACAATCAAGAGGAAGTCCCCTTGGGATGGTCAACCAAGCAATACTGGGAGAAATCCAAATTTCAGGAAGAACCAAAACCCTAACACTGGAAAAACTGGTCTTGATCAAAACATTAGTCCCCCATTCCAGGAAAATTATGCTGAAGCCTCAACTTTTGATGAACCAATAGAAGACACTCAAATCAATTTGATGGGACTCAACAATGAACAACAGGTTTTCTTGACCCAAGAGGATCAAGAAGCTCACATTCTTAAACAATTCCAAACTCAGTCAGGTGAATCATTTGACTATAGGGAGGGATATGATACCGCCATTTATGACGTCCACAAGCAATATCATCTGAGGAGCAGAAAAATTGATGTCTCTGAAATCAATAGACAGAAAGATACCAAGAAGCCTAACAAAGGTAGGATCAATACCACCCCTATACATATTCTTTCCAGAATAGATCCTAATCCAAATAACCCAATTATTGAGGATGTATCTGATAATCAACCAAATAATGCACAATCTTCCACTTCTATTCCTTCCAAAGGAAATGTGGAAGAACCTCCAGAGGTTGATTTGGAAACAACTTCAGCCCATAAACCCAATCCTGAAAGGGAGAGAAACACAGAGAATACAACAGAAAAATAGAATCCAACTGTCCAAAATACAAGAACTCAGACTCAAAAACATTTTAATCATGAGACTGAAGTAGCCAAATTAAAAATATGTGTTCCCTTGTCAGAATTAGCTAAACATGATGTCTATAGAAGCCAAATCAATATATCACTCAAAATTTATGTGAATGAAGACTCAGTAAATGTTTTTTATGATCAAACTAAATTGATTTTTGGCCCTGAAGTAAATGGGAAAGCAGTATATGGATGAGTCCCTCCTTTCTATGTAAGTTTGAACATACATGATAAAATACTTCATAATGCCATGTTTTATTCTAGTGCTTCTCATAACTGAATGCCTAAATCTGTAATGGAGAAACTAGACCTAGACATCACCAGGCCATACAAATACCTTTTCTCTTTTGATTCAAGTCAAGTTAGATGTCTAGGATTGATCAAAGACTTATGTGTATCACTCGTTCAATATCCTGCCAAAACAATCTTAATGGACATAGTAGTGGCTGATATTCCACCGAAGTATGGCATGCTGTTATCCAGATCTTGGGGTGAAAAGCTCCAAGGATCTCTATAATTAGACATGTCTTATGCTACTATTTCAGTATTTGGTCAACCCAAGAAACCATATAGAGAAAATTTAATGAAATATGTGGTAGGTAGTCAGGAGAAACCCCAAAATTTCCCTATCTACTCAGTAGACTCTGATATAGATTCTTTCATTCTTTACAATGCTGAAAGTGATCCTTCAAACAAAGTAAAAGTTTTAGCAGCAAAACCAAAAGAAATTACAAATGAAAAGTCTAGTGTTCAAATCCAATAAATTTATGAGAACAATGAAACATCAGATATCCAAGAGAAACCAGAAGAAAGTAAAGAACCAGATCTCCCTATTAAATAGATTCCTGTGACTCCTGACACCAATTATGAACATGAAATTCTTTGGTACTTAGAATTTGATGGTTCAGTTAACAAATTAGGAGCAGAAGCAGGAGTTTGGGTGCACAATCTTGAAAATGATCATGCTGAAGGCCATGCCTACAGATTAAACTTTAGATGCACCAATAATATGGTAGAATATGAAGCTCTGTTGCTAGGTCTTAAATTGGTCAAAAGTTTAGGGGCAATTAGGCTATCTTTCCTAGGGGATTCTGATTTAATCATTCAACAGATCATAGGGAAGTTTCTAACAAATGATTCGAGATTAAGGTATTACAGAGGAACAGTGATAGATATTCTCAATACATTTTTGGAAACTCAGCTTGCCAAAATCCCAAGAAAACATAACTTGCAAGCTCCTAGCCTGGAAATGTTTGCCAACACCTGTAAATTACCATTTGAACCCAATCATTAGTTCAGAGCTGAGATTAGGCAAAGACCGGCCATACCTGACAATTTAAAGAACTGGCAAGTGTTTGATAGTGATAAGCAGATTAAGAATTTCTTAACCCTAGAGGAAGAATTTTCCAGCGTTAATATATATGTAGATACAATTAATGAGTTTGATCAAACAAATAAGATAGAAACAGAAATTTCAGCACAAAGTGCAAACCAAATGCTTCACCCAACAAAATTTACCAACAAAGAAATGCGGGATCTTAAAGAAATGGATATTGATGAAATTATTGAAGGAGAATCTGAAGTTATCAATTTAAAAGACAATCATTTGCCTAAAGGATTAACTCCTTTGGAAGATCTCTTTGATTTCAATGATATTCCAAAGAAACCTAAGATGAAACCCTTAAACGCAGAGATTGAAGACTATAGCTTGGGAACTGAAGAAAATCTGAAAATGGTAAAATTACCCAAATCTTTGCCCCATGACCAAAAACTCAAACGTGTTAAGCTAATGAAAGAATTCCAGGAGGTCTTTGCCTGGAGCTATGATGACCTGAAATCTTATGACACCTCCATAATTCAACATACAATACCTTTGAAGGAAAATCAATAACCATTCAAACAAAAACTCATAAGAATTAACCCTATACTACTTCCCTTAATTGAAAAAGAAATCAAATGAATGTATGAAGTAGGGATAATTGCTCCTATCAGATTTTCAGAGTAGGTGTCTAATTTAGTACCTACTAAGAAGAAAACTAGAGAAATCAGATTATGTGTTGATTTAAGAAATGTAAATAAGGTTTCTTTGAAGGATAATTACCCTTTACCTAAGATAGATCATATTTTACAAAGGGTAGTAGGTGCCTCTAGGATTTCACTTTTGGATGGGTTCTCAGGCTATAACTAGATTCTGGTTCATCTTGATGACAACGAAAAAACTGCTTTTACAACACCATCGGGAACAATCAAGTATGTCAAAATGCCCTTTGGGCTTAAGAATGCAAGGGCAACCTTCCAAAGAGAAATGGACATAGCATTTGCAAAAGAAATTCATTATTTCTTGGTTATATATCTAGATGATTTGACTGTTTTTTCCAAATCAAATTTGCAATATTTGGATCATTTGAAACAAGTATTCTTAAAATGCAGAAAATATGGTATTCCTTTAAATCCTAAGAAGTCCTCTTTTGGTCTAGAGGAAGGCAAACTTTTGGGCCATATCATTTCCAAAGATAGCATTAGAATTGATCCTACTAGAATAGAAGCCATTCTGCAAATACCCCACCCTAGAAATATGAAAGAACTTCAAGTTTTCCTAGGAAAGATTAACTTTTTGAGAAGATTTACTTAATAATATGTTGAAAAAGGATTCAAATATTGAATGGATAGTAGAACACCAGTACTCACAAGTCCAAAGTTTGATAGAGACTTCATAATATTTTCATTTGCATCAGAACACAGAACACACTATAACAGTTGTTCTACTACAAAAGGATTATCAAGGATGTGAGAAACCCATAGCCTTTTTTAGTAAAGCACTAAGGAATGCACCATTACAGTACAAAATAATGGAAAAACAATCTTATTCACTTGTAAAAGGTATTAAAGACTTTAGAGTCTACATATTGTACTCCCATGTAATAGCCTATGTGCCAAATGTTGTTGTCAAAGACACCTTGACACAGGATAGAATTGAAGGCAAAAGGGGTAAATGGATAGCTACTATATTAGAGTATGATATTGAAATAAAACCTACAAAGTTATAAAAGGACAGGGATTGGCCAAGCTCATGACTGAAACAAATTTCCAAGCCCTGGATATTAATGAACCGGATAATGAACAGGAGATGACAACTCCACAAATCAGCCAGGCCTTCTTGGATTCACATTGGTATGCTGATATAATTTCTGTACTATTAAACCTGCAGGCTCCTCCAGGGTTATCCAGAACAAAGAAAAGGTTTTTAAAGATGAAAGCTTTAAAGTTTTGTATTGTAGATAATGTTCTTTTTCGGAAAAATCATGAAGGTATTCCATTGAATTGTTTATTAAAGGAGGAAGCTGACAAGGTTCGCAAAGAATTTCATGCAGGAGACTGTGGTGGACACCTTTATTGGAAATCAACTGCAGAAAAAATCCTAAGGGCTGGATTTTATTGGCCAACCTTGTTCGTTGATGTAAAGAAATTTGTCACTGCTTGATATAAATGTCAAATTTTTGAGGGCAAGAGGAAACTATTACCTTTACCCCTGAGACCAATTTCCACTGAAAATCCCTTCCAACAATGGGGTTTGGACTTCATTGGAGAAATACATCCTCCCTCTTCTGGCCAACATAAATGGATTCTAACTACCACAGACTATTTCACCAAATGGATAGAAGCCATTCCTTCTAGACAAGCCAATGACACAATTATTATAGGATTCTTAGAAACCAACATATTGTCTAGATTTGGTTGTCCTGAAAAGATCATAACTGATAATGTTGTTGCCTTCAAATCCAAGAAAATGATAAGTTTATGTAACAAATACCATATCACTTTAGGCCATTCCATAGCTTATTACCCTCAAGGTAATGGTCTAGCCAAGTCTTCCAACAAAAGCCTAATTAATATTATTAAGAAATTATTGGAAGAAAACAAGAAAAATTGGCACAAGAAACTTACTAATGCATGATGGGCAGATAGACTCACTACCAAGAAATCTATTGGAACTAGTCCTTATGAATTAGTCTATGGCATGGAGGTTGTATTCCCTACATCTTTAGGAGTTCCTATAATGAAATTACTTCATGAAGCTCAAGTGGAACCCAATAATATTCAAAGGAGAATAAATCAAACCATCCATCTACAGTAGACCAGAGAAGAAGTGTATCAAAGATCCCAAGTATTACAAGAGAAGCTGAAGAAAATATTTTATAAAAGAACCAAGGCAAAATATTTCTACCTTGGAGACAAAGTTTTAAGATGGGATTCTAGGAGAGAGGATAAGGGAAAACATGGGAAGTTTGAACTCCTATGGAAATGACCTTTTATTATTTAGGCCTTACAAGGGAACAATACTTATTATCTGAAGAACCTAGATGGTACAAAGACAGAAGAAGGACCAGTTAATGGTCGAATGCTGAAACATTACTTTGATCCAACTTTTTAATGTATTCTGATTTTAACATGTACATACTATATCCTTGGTAATGTCACAGTTTGGATTGGACAATAACTTGCTGAAGTTGAAGCCCGAAGAAAACGCCTTGAGCTTCACAAGTGTTATTGTCATACATAAAATAAAGCAACCAACAGAAAGGGATTTTAGAGCACAATCGAAGTCATTCAGAAGGCCATCTAACCTGTTGTTCTTGACCTTCCACCAGGAAAAGCCATCCCCAAGTGGAGCCAGTTTTATGCTCCTATACCAATAGGTGTCATATTTCATGATTGACTTGATAAGCTCTGTAATATGTTTATACCTTTTCTTGTTACAAAGGTTTTCCATATTTTAAAAAAGTAAAAAAATTTAAAAAATGCAAAGAGGGTATACCCTAAAAGAAAAATCAAAGGGTAAAAAGAATAAAAGATGGTCAAAAAAGTGAAAGAAATGAACCCCAAACAAAAATAGACCAGGAAGGTGTGCAAGTCTAAATGCCACTACTTTTTATTTTCTGTAATAAACAATTGTGTGCAACTTGTCACTTATGCCACAATTCATGAATAGCCAAACAGGTTAAACTTGGCTCATTCATTTTTCAATTTCATGATGTAGAATAGAGAATAAATATCTGGCCAAACAGTGTAATCTTGGCAGATAAGTAGATAGGTAGAATAAATAAAAAGGAGCTCAAGAGTGTAATATGAGCCCTTGGATGTAATAAGTGCAGACTTAGGTAGGCTTTCCATATAAGAGAAAAAGAAGATTGATAAGGGTTTGCTAGTCTAAGTGCAACCAAATAAAGAAGTAAAAAAATGCTAGGTTAAAGAACGTAGGGTAAGTAGATGTTGTTGCAGAATCACTTATGATGGATAAGATCTTTAAATTTGTTAATTTTACTTTATCACATGTGCAAGGCAGACGTTATATTTGATGCAGTTCAAGCAAGAGAAGGTCAATTAAATAATTTCCATTCACATTTTTCCCTAAATATTTCACTAATTCCCCCTAAAGTATTAAGGTATTTGAAAATTAAAGGGGCTTAGAGAATTTCTCTGACTTTTGAAGGGACCAGACCCTCGGCCCCATGATTTAAAATCCTAAGTACTTATAATCATCCATAAATCATTCATTTCATTTCGTAAAGTTTTTCCTAAGTAAATTCCTACTTTACTTAGGAAAATACATAATATCACCAAAAAAACCCCTTTTTCCACTTTAGCCTAAGTTTAAATGTAAATCTCTAACGTTTACTTAATGCTCATTCTCATTTTTTATCATATTAACTTTTGACACATATTATATAAATCTCGCCTTATTTTGCCTTTTCCTGTAATATGTAAATATACATAAAAAGACCCAAAATCTTATCTATCCTGCCCCAGTTGAATACAACCATAATAAAAATTTAAAAGAGGATTAATGAATTAATCCGAAATTCATTATGAACCTTAATTCCCCGCCGCACGAAAAGGGGATTAATTAACCCTCTAAGTTAATTAATAACCCCCTCCTGGCCAATCGCATTGACCCCGCTATCATTAAAATGTTGTTAGATAAACCGGGCCCGCCGTAGTAAAGCCCTGCCATATCCCTCGCCCATTCACCGTCCGATCACTCCTCGATCATCCAACGGTCGATATTAATATCAGACCCCCCTAGTGACCGCAGTTTAACGTGTGATCATCAGGCGGTTTTTCCCCCGTACCCCGCCACTCGTCACACAGTCGATGTGATCGCTCGCCCTCTACCCGATACAGCTTAACTCCAAAAGCAGTGCGATCGCTTACCACTTACGACCCTCCAAAAATGACAAAACGTCACTTCTCTGCTTGCGTCATCCGCCTGATAAATCCAAAAAAACCCCGTTAACCTTAGTTTTGTTAAATAAAATGAAAAAGGGTCATTTTCACTGTTATACGTTGCGACTCATGCTCCCATCCAAAACAATGTCCAATTCAACTATTCGAGCTTTCAGACCACCACCTGATCAAGAAACTTGTAGAGACGTAGCCCAGAACTTGTTATCCTTCCGTCTTGGCACTGTTCATCTCCTTGATACAGGTATTTATCCCATCTACACTGAAACCCTGTAATTTTGGTTTTTTATTGAAAATTATACAAGAAAATCCCAAAATAGGTTTTAATCCAAGTCTGTGTTCACCATATAAAGTCCTCAACTAGCTGCCTTGTCTATTTTCCACAAAATACCCCCAATTCCATCCTTGAACCCACAAGAACCAAAGATGGAAGCCCCTATAGCCCTGAATGTCGCACCCATGAACGCACCTCACAAAGACTTCAATTATCTACCTCTAACCGATAAAGATTTTTAGATAAAAGACCTATCAGGTGATAAAAACCATCTTCAAGCATTTTGCCAAACCAAAGACAGTTATCTGAATAATTCCAACATTTTTGGACTGTGGGAATCTAACCTTCCCATGTATTACCTCCCCCCAGTCCATGTTTTCCTAGACATAATTCATTAATGTTGTGCTAATTATGATCCCAACTAGAGAGTTGTTATGTCCCCAAGCTAAACAGTCCTTTTTCACATAACTGCTCAGTCCATCGATGAAATGATACAATTCCACTCCAATCAACCCCTCACCTCTCTTTCCATGGAATATTTACTTGAAAAAGCATCTCAGTTGTCCCAATCAGAGGTGAGTCGTATTGCTCAAACCTTCATGTTACCAAAGCACCAGCCCAAGGGTCCACCTCCTTATCTGCAGAATTTCTTCACTGAAACTGGAAGACTCATTGTTGATATGATATCCGTGATTATGGGATTTAACTCTAGTGTATATGTTGATGATATCACCCTAGTGTTACCATCAATATTTACTTCAGGATAGCCCCTTGTTGTCAGATATGACAATGCCTCCTATATTGCCAACATAATCCATGATCAATTCCTGAATTTGGAAAGGGAAGGAGTTTTCATATACACTTCTTTCATATACCATCTTATGTTATATTATCAGTCAGATAACTTTCCTTTCCCTATCAAGAAACTTGACACCAAAGGAAATCTAAGGTCTTTTATCTTTTGGAGTTCAATCTTTCATAATAACATTGAGTCCCCTTACACTTATAGTGAATTCATTGACTTATTCGTACATCCAGCACCACTTTGTTCACAGGAGTTTCCACTCCTAGGATCAATGTTGACATGAATAAAATTCTCTAGTTCTCTAAGCAGTGCAGGATAGGTGACTGGTGCCTATACAAAAATCACACAGAAATCAGGATGTATGGGTGTGAACTTTTCCCTTTTAAGTTACCCAAGTATGTTCCCATGAGATTATTTGCATTGGAGTATTTTAGACAGATTATAAATCAACAATTAGTGCATCCACTGCTGGAACCTCTCAACAACTTCCACAGGAAGTCAGTATACCAGCCACAAGAACATCCAAAGACAAGGAAATAGAGACCACAGAACCGCCTACAATGTCAGATCAGCCTGGAATTTCCAAAGAACAGGGTCAAGTGCCAACTCCTCCAGCTCAAATCCATGTAGCAAAAAGTCCTATTTTGAAAACTCATCTAAATGAGGAATGAAATAAAAAGAGGGACAGGGAAACCACTACCCCTACCAGTGGACCTACAGGACAGCCTGGAATAAAGAGACAAAGACTGAACCCTCTGTCAGAAGAGGAAATAGTTGAAGAGACTATAGACAACCAAAGAGAAGAAAGAGAAGTTAGTCAACAAACTTTCCCATTGGGAGGAACATCCACTAGCTCACAGAGGCAAGAGCTAGAAAGACAACAGAGTGTAGAAATATCATCCCACAGGCCACAAAGTAAAGAGGCCTTAGATATGAAGAAAACATCCATAGAAATAAAGGCCAGGAACGACCCAGTGAGGATTCAAATGTAAAATCAATATTTAAAAATGGCCCCCACAAATCAGCAAAGATTAATGTCAGCCTATGACATTAAAGAGGGCAAGATGATAATGAGTTACTTCAAGCCAAAGGTACAACAATATCAGTCAGTAGCAGAACCAACTTGGAGGTCTTGGCCAAGGATATTCATCCTATGGATCAAATTGAACTTCACAAGCAAACTGGAGAAATGATTTATCTCACATTGGCTGGAAAAGCATTGATGGCCCGCAAGCTACAAAATTCCTTGGATAACACAACTACCCAACTCCACTTGGAGAAAGCCTCCTCACTGGCCAAGAATAATAGAATAAAATCATTTGAAGAAATCATCACTGGATTGGGGCATGATCCCAAAGATGCTAAAGGTATAGAAGCACTGATCAAGAAGAAAGAAGAAGACATTGTTGCCCTGAGAAAAAAGCTCAAGCTACCTCCTTCAAGGCATCCATAGACTTCTAAGGTTATAAAATAGAAATTTGAAGAAGAGATGATGGACCTACTCTTAAAACTCAATGAAATATTGAATGACACAGTGCAGGCATTAGAAAAAGCACCGAAGGACAAGCAAGGAGAGTCGACCTCGCAGCCTCCTTATGTAGTTCCCATAGTCTCAATAGCAGTCTCTTCTACATTAAGAACAACACTAGCTCCATATATCACAATAGCCACAGCTGAGGTGGTCACAGGTACAAGAACAGCATGAACAATACAAGGCAGCAGTGCCAATTTAAGCACAGAAGAACCGGTAAAGGCAATGGAAGAAATGAGACTACAAGTTTTAGAATTAAAACAAGTAAAATAATAGTTGGCTAAAATGGAAACAGATTATAATATATCAAAAATAAACATTGTGGAAAAAACAAGGGAAATCAAAGCTTTAGAAAATAAGGTGAAATCATTAGAAAAAGATCTCACTTTTGAAAAGCCTTTGGCAGAGATCAAGAAAATCCTTTGGGACAACATCACTCAATCTATAAATGATGTTTGGCTATCCATCCAATTGATCTTTGAATAGATTGATCTAGTGAAAGCAGCACAGGGAGAAATTCAAAAGACAAGAGCTTTGTTAGGACAAATGCCAGATGAAGCCAATCAGCTTATACCTTTTTGAATAATAGAAATAAGGAACAACTGGAAGAACATGGCATCTCAGATAGGACATAAACTATTTTGGAAATCAAAAGGGTGCTAACCAAGAAAACCTTGATGCAGAATTTAGAGAGAAGATGTCAAGATATGCAGGTAGAAATAAATTCTTTTATGGAGAAGTTCACTATTTTGCAGAATAAAGGGCTACCAATTCCTTTGGTGATTAATGACGGATTAATGAAGCACATAGATTATGTGGACAAATTGAATAAATATGTTGGCAATCAAGCTAGTTCATCAACAAGTGCATCAGGAATAAAAGCACTCCCCAGAGGCCGAGTTCTCTATGACAGCTTAGAAAACTTACTCTATGTTGAACATGAGATAAAGAACTTTTTTTCAATCCAGCCTACCTTTTGTAGATATACATAAATTGATGAGTCCCTGAGGAAACTTCAGAAGCACAAATTGCCAGAGCAAAAATGGTGGGAAGACATGTTAGAAATTTTGTAAATTTATCTTTAGTAAATTGTAAATTTTGGGCTATTTACCATAGTAACATGAACAAAGATGAACATGGATCAAACAGGTCGAAGTGTATTAGAACAGGTAAAGAGTATCAGTCAAAACAAGGCAGCCAACACATAGTTACTAAAGAAGACAACAGCAAGCCAAATCATAGGGCCTGCCTCCAGCAGACTCAGCGAGAATAGGAACAGCACATCAGCAGTTCACTTTTATCCTATCTTCGAGACTAGTTGTCTCTATTTTCTTGTAACTTATTCTTAGTCATCCTAGAATATATCTCACTCTGTTATGAGATATTTTTTGTATAAATACCCCCTCAATTGGAGTCTTGAGGGTGGATTCTTAGACATTACTGTAATATTGATTATTTTGGAATAAAGTGTTGTTGGACGAAATTTTGCATGGCTTGCTGGACAAAGAATTAATGCAAGGGACTTTTCTCAGATTTCTTGAGTCAAACACTGGATCAATAAGTCCTCTATACCTTGTGTTTTAAATTTTTCCTTGTTTATTATATCATCTATGTTTCACATTTGAATGATAAACCAAAAAGAGTAATTCAGAATATGCTTCATTGCACTTTGTTTTCAATCGTTATTATTCCCTATGTTTTCTTCTAAATTACTATAAACAGTGAAATCTTAAATGCTCTTGTTTTCTAATTCCTTCATTTTGATTATTTATTAAAGAATACTTAACTGCTCTTTATTAGTAATCATTCACGTTCCCTCTTTAAATATGTTGAAGGATTCTTAACTGTGCTTCACCTATTTTGAAACCGTTCCATTAATTCCAAGTCTTTATTTGTTCCTGGTTTGACCATCTTGCCCTGTGAAACCATACTTTGTTAAGAAACCATGTCCAGTGAAGCCATATTCTTTGACTCCATTGGCCCAATGGCCTAAACTGGTCAGTCCTACCCCTCTGCTATTGAATCTCACCACCCAAACTCAAACAAAACTCCTAAACTTCATAACTAGCCTAATATCTTTTGAAACAAAGCTAAAAATTAAAGAGAGAGCCCTCTCTAGATACAGATTGGCTAGATTCTGTATCTAAAAGATTGTTTTTTGGTTACCTCGGACCCCTCTCCCCTTCCTACAACTTCTGGGAAAATCTGAGTGATAACACCACAAAAGCTATGTCCATGGCCCTCTGAAAAGTAGCCCCAACATGAATCAGTCCAAAAGGCATCTTAGAGTACATGAAAGTGCCCCGAGGAGTAGTGAAGGCAGTATTTTCCTGATTTTCTGGATGTACAACAATTTGAAATTAACCTGAAAATCCATCTAAGAAATACATGACTTTAGCCCCTGAAACTTTTTGCAGCAAGTGCTCCATCTTAGGCAGGGGGTAGTTGTCTTTTCTTAGAGAATTTGTTCAGATTGCTGAAGTCAACACAAAGCCTGATTTCTCCATTCTTCTTTCTTACTACCACAAGGTTAACTATCCACTTTGAATACCTTAGGGGAACTATGATCTTAGCATCCAACAACTTCTTGATTTCTTTCTCAATCAAGGGCAATAAGAGAGGGCTGATAGGTCTTAATTTCTTCTTAAAAGGGATGGTGTTCTTTTCTAGTGGAATCTTATGCTGAATGATGTTTGTGTCATAGGTTTTAAGATTACTATATTCCCAAGAAAAAATTTCAACAAATTGCTTCATCGGGGTGGTAGAAGACAAGTGAGTGGGCAGATTTATATGCTTTGGATGAGCTAGACTCCCCACATTATGTCTATGAACAACAGACTCACTTTCTTTTTTGCAGGCTTATAAGGTACATCATTATGTTCAAACAAATTCTCTAGGGGCACCAATCCTTTGGGTATATGATTACTAGGCAGCTGAACAATTCTGTCTTGACCAAACTCGTCCTTTAGCTTGGACTGGTTGCATTATTCCATGATTTCATTTTCTTGGTCGATGTGCATTTGAGAAAATTCATCAATAACTTGTAAAAACATATTAATTTCGTCATCATCTTCAAAAACATTCCAGTATTTGACATTGTCAGGTAGAGATGGTCTATATTTCACCTGAAATTCATAAGTTAACTTAGGATGCAAAGGAGGAATAAACGTTCTAGCAGACACAACAATGGAATTAACAAGCTAGTTCTTCATTCTCGGGATGTAAGAAATGCTGAAAATATTAAAAGATTCCTTGAGCTTCCATACCTCATCTCTGTATGCTTTCAGCCTTAGATGCTTTTCTTGGAAAGTTTTGTTCACCTGTTGAATGATAAGGTCTGCATCTCCAAACACTTTCAGACCTTTGATACCCATTTCTTTAGTTAAGCCCAATATCAAGGCTTCATACTCTGCCATGTTATTTGTGACCTGAGAAGTTAATTTGAAATATAAATGAATGCATTCCTGTGTGGGGGATACAAGGACTATACCTGCCCCTGCAGCTTCCTTAGAGCAAGCTCCATCAAGGAACATGCCTAAAATTTGTAGGCCTTCTTCCTTTGTGATATGGAAAACTGGTTTCTTAAGCTGCGTGGAGGCCAACTGGGATTCTTCAATTTGAAGAATACAAGTTCCAAAATCAGTGTTGACAGCATAGATGGGATGATTAGTGGGATTCCTTTCATCACTGATGATATAAGCCAACTGAGCTTCTCTATATAATCTCCCGCTCTCACCTCCAAAAACTGGGATAGTAGCGTAGGACAGATCATTTTGTAATGTTCCACCTAATCTCTTGATCCAACCTCTCAAAAGAAACATGCCCAACTTGGGGGGTACATCTGCTACCACAATATCCATCATCATGCCCTTCATGGGCAGCTATGACAAAGTGATGGCTAGGTCCTTGATTAATCCCAGACATTTCACTTTTCTAGAGTCAAAAGAAAATAGGTCATGATAAGGCTTGGTAATGTCAAGACCCAACTCATCCATGACAACCTTTCGCGTTAGATTATGGTTGGCTCCAATGTCCAGAAGGCAGTTGTGAAGGATTTTGTCATGAATAGTTAGAGAGACATAGAATGATGGGGATTTGTCATCATAATTTTCAATCATTGGGCTGAGAATAACAACTAGTTTGTCATCTTGCAGATTTACATAGTCGGTGGAGGCTTGGATGGCATTAGGCTCAAGGCCCTTGAAGATAGAAATCTTGAAGGACTCATTCTTCACTAGTTCAATCAGAGGTATAGGTATTCTTATCTTCTTAATTTCTGATTGAAAACTGAAAGGAGAAGGAGACTTGTCAAAGCCTCTTACCTCGTGAGCTGGAGCTTTGAGGTTGATGGCATCAACTACCGGTCGCTTATGATTATTAGCTTGTTGTATTGCAGGGACAACAACTTTCTGAAAAGGAGCTTCCTTGGAATTATTCATCTTCGACCACAAATTATATCTATGTTGATCAACAATTTGTAGAGAGGCTTCACCATCCCATTCTTGGTTGATCTGGTCATTGAATAATGACTTTTCATAGCGAATTGAAGTCAAAAAGGAGGAATTACCTTTGTTTTTCAGACAATAGATCTCATCATCTTCTTCAAACTACTCTTCTTCCATTACTACATTCTGGAAAGGGGTCTTCACCCTTTGGTCTTCATTGGCATCTTTGCTTCATTGCAAAATCTGCAACTGCTCATTAGCTCTTCTATATGGATTTGGATTTCTAGGAGCAAAGGTATTAGGAACTCTTCCTTTCCTAGGGTGCTGCTCAACCTTTAATTTGGAGATTTCAGAGGCTAATGAATCTATCATCTTGGTCGTTTTATCTATCTTGGGATCTGAAGATGATGAAGACTCACCCCTCTGTCTCCTTTTATCGACATTTCCCTTGGGCTTCTCTGCAATCATGATGCTTGATTATACTTCCAAGGATGCATCCTGCATATTAGCCAAAGTAGCACATTGCCTCTCCCTCAACATTAGACAAAAGTTAGAATCAAAGGCACTGGCATAGGTGATTTTAGTAGAGGTATTGGTGGGTTTTACTTTAGCTAGTATCTTGCTGTACACGTGGTTAAACCTCTTATTAAAATAAGACAACAACTCACAATTTTCCCTTTTTAAGTTCCCAACCTCGGTGTGGTAGTAGAGTAGATCCTTCTTATCCCCCCAATGCTTCAGGAATGCATCATCTAAATCCTCAATATCTGCTATAGACATTGAGGTCAGTTCTCTGAACCATTTTCTAGCCTCTCCATCTAGACTTTGGAAAAAGATTCTCATCCATACATCATCTTCAGTAATGTCTAGGTTATCAACATAGCTATAAAATGATTCAAGATGTTCCTCAGCTGAAACATCTTCGGTCCCAGTGAACTTAGGCCTATACTTATGATATTCTCTAGTAGGCATGGCATTTAAAGGAGTGGACAGTACTAGAGGTCCATACCTAGTAGCTATGATTCTTTCCATTTTGGTAGGTTGTGGACCTGCCATGGCTATGGTGGCTATAAGGGTACTGGAAATCTGAATGACAGGAGGTTGAGGAGTGACTAATAATACTAAAGGGGTATGAGGGATAGGAGGAGAGGTTTCCTTTGGGATAGCAACAAAAGGAGAACCTAAAGAATAAGGAGCTCTATGAATTTCTAAGATTTTTTCTTCACTGCTAGTATTAGATGCTATACTCTCAACATGTATTTGTTCTATTACAGGATTTTCTTGAAGAGGTGTATAATATTGTTTAGAGCTACCTGAACCTGATGCTCCTTTCTACAATGCCTTTCTTTCTTTGATGATTTTTTCAGGGTCGAATACTGGGCCAGCTTATGGCTTCTGAGGATTTCTCTGAGTATGCCTCACAAATTGAGCCAAAACTCTGAAGTGGAGTCGATGAGAGGTTTGTCCTCTAGTGCAGTCGCCAGATAGATGATTACAACCGAAAACGTGCCCAAACTTTGTTTATCATCAAAGTTGGATCTGTGTCGTCTCCCAGGGAAGATGAGCTTCAGTTTCCTCTCCCTGGCAATGGCGCCAATTATGTTATCACTCCAGGAAGCTCTCCTAGGTTGTATCTCCGAGATTCCTGGTAACATATAAATCTTCAATATTGTTCTCTAAACTATTGGAATGGATGATGGGTTAGATCAAGTCAGATGACTATTTCAACTCTATTTTCGCTCAAGACATGCATGAACACCCTTAGCTTTACAAGGCTTTAAACCGCTAATGATCAATAGTTTATAGATTCAATGGATAGATGGAGAATACTGACTGTACTAGCAGATGCATACATAAACACATATGAATGGCTAGCTACAGGAAGTAAATGAATCTTGGAAATCTTATTTATCAACGCAGAGATAAGATGACAGTTATCTGGCATTAGACACAGAAGAAAACATAAATAACCTATTTAATTGGAATAGGGAAAATTTTAAGAACCCCCCCCTAAATTTATATGTATAATAAATGGGCGAATCTCCATGGTATATAGGAAAAATGGAAGGTGATTTTATCAATAATATAATATGTATATATAATTTTTTGGCGAATCTCTCACCAGGCATGGCGAATATTTTACTCAATTATAAAATCTTGTAAGATCTTGGCGAGTCTTTCACTAAATAATAAAACTTTGTAAATTCCTAGTGAATCTTAGCATTGTGAACTCTTAGAGAATTTTTTGAAAAAGTATAAAACCATATATCACAGGAGCCACATGGTGGCAATATCACTGTTCTTTTTTCACATTTCCACGACATGGAAAATGTTTATAAAATTATAGAAAATCCAACCAAGTCCCTTATAATATGCAAGTAAGCTTATAACAGAGTCTGATACCTCTACTATGCTTGTCTCCATTCAAGTGTCGTAGCTGCTATACTTAACATTGTGAATCAAAACTCTCTTAGAACTCAACTCTATAGTGTAATTAAAACCTTTGGAAATTGAATCTGACAACTCTATAAAAAGGATTACTGAAATAGAAGCTTTTGTGAATGAGCCCACTAGCTATCACTCCTAAAAGATTAATCTAGTCTATGAAGTCTTCCATCTTGATCACAATCATGCTCATGATCAAGGGAGTGCGGCCACCTGGCCTGACATAATGGCCATCATAGCTTCCAATAATCAACAACCACCTTGCAAGGACATCCTAGCTCATGTCTCATGAATTTTGTTCATCAATCTTAACTGATATAAAACTTATAAAGATAATATTAGAATCCTCTCTAGAAGCCAATACCAACTTTGGTATTTGTGACCCCTTTGTGGGGATGCACCTACCCCCCTCGTTGGGTTTCTACTTTGTAACATAGTTTAAGGATCAGAATATTTTCCAATATTCGTACTCCATTAGACACACTTTATATGCTATACATAGTGAATGGAGAAGAAGTATTATAGAACACAGAATTTCATAGAAGGAAGAAAAATCTTAGCTAGTCCAATATCAAAATCTTAACCATCGATTAATAAAGAATAACAAGTAGTGTAATGAATTGTTCCGAGTTATTTAATTAAAAGTTGTAAAGAATGTAGTGGAATGGAAAATATTACTTGGGCAACCCTTCAATATTTTCTACTAATATGTCTGTGCATGTATATATGAAATTAAGAGCATTGTTGAATACAAAGTTTCATTTTCTCTTGCCTCCATTTTGACAAATCAGTGTGAAATCAGTGTCACTTTGAATCTCCTTTCCTCTGTGGATGTTTTGACAAATCAATGTGAAATCAAAGTCACTTTGAATTTACTTTCCTGCAAGGGATCACATCCACTGTTGATTAGTAAAAGATAATCTACTATATATTATGTTTAAGAAATTGACTGCAATCTACAGTGGAAATGAGACTTCAATTCTTATTCTGAATTTGAATATCTCAGGACAACATAAGAGATAAAAATGCATATGGCCTTAGTAGCTAGAAAGCAATCACTCCATCATTACAAGACCACCTAGATTTCATCACTTAATCTAAATAATGGCACTAGTTGCAGTGCTTATTTGCATTAACACCATGGAAAAGCATCAACAATGTTTCAAAACACACTTAATGGAAACATCTTAACATTCCGAGAATATTTACTGATAGGATATGAACCTCGTAGCTATGGTGGGGAAACTAGGGAATTCAAATCTCGGAAGATATCTCATACCAAATCTGAGAAAAAAATAAAAAAGGGAAAAAATAAAAATCTATAAATCAAGCAATGAATTGTTTACAAATCAAATACAATTCCGTTAACTAACAGTTAAATTGTGGTGATATATTTAAATATATAGTAAGAGGGGAACTTCAAACCGTGGAATATTACCTTTTTTATTACTGTCATCCCTCAGTGGCTAAGATTACAAACCAATACTTATGGAAAGATTATAAGAAATTCTGTGAAATAGTAAAGCATAACCTCTATTTTCAAGCAAAAAAATCAAGACATTGTTACGTCAAGAGCCATAATTGATACATAATCAATGAATCAAGACCTTGTATGGCACAGGCTTGTTTCACAACTTCTATTTTCTCAATAACAAAATCAAGACATTGTATGTGGTTATTTCCAAAAGGAAACTGCATTCTAATTTGGAAGAGGATCTTATCAAAAGACATGGATTTATTCAAAGCTACAAAGCCTAATGGGTTACTGAAAAATAAGTTGGAATATGGGATCATGATACTGAAATTGAAAAAATATGCTTTCCTTTTAGAAACATTACAGTTATACAATATTTTCTCAAAGCATTAGAATTTGAAATTGGACCTTTCTATCAAGACAAATTTTCATTAACAGAATGTAATTTCCTACCTGAAACGTTGTAGATATCCAAGAAAAACTTGAAAAGCATAAGAGAACTTAGCATATTGTACTTTCTTTCCTCTTTTAAGATTCTTAATGAGTTGAGGTTCCCCAAGTCATTAGGTAACTTTCGAAGGAAATGATAGTTAGTAATAGTCCAATTCACAACTGAAGATGTGTCACAAATATGAGGGGGCATCTCCTCCAAATCAAAAAAGTGCTCTAGGTTAAAATCTAGCATTATTTGAAGCTTAATGCTCGATTGGGTGTTATTGAACCCAAACATTTTTTCAATTTTCACTAAAAGCTTAAAGATAGCTTCTCTAAGTTTTACATGACTTTACTATGCCCTTGAAGTGGGGGCACATGCAACCTCTCCAAGTGAATAGTCTTAAACTAAGTGAAGATAAGGCCGATAGATCATTTAGTGTTGATCTTTTTAACCCATAATTGAATACTATGTCTCTCTTGAACCCATAATTGAATACTATTATGACTTTCAAATTTTTCATGGAACTCAAAAATGTTGGAAGAAAGTATTTGCTTCTAGAAAAGAGTAAAACTAAAGCCTTTGCTTGAGGACAATTGATGTCACACCAATAATACTTCTCCATGGAATCTGTATAGGTAAATCACAAATGCAAAATCCCATTAGAATATTGTGTTTATTGAATACACAAATGAAATCATTGCATTTCTTTAAAATATCTTTTGAAATCAAAATTACCGAAATTACATATCGATAACCTAGTGGGTGTAAGATAAAATTCACTTGTGTCATTCACAGAAAGCATGAGAAAAAGCCTAATACTATATATAAAACCAATAAAAATTCAAATTCATCACTTCTAGCGATCTTGTAACCACCCTGCCAATACACAAGTATGTTCCTGTTTGCAGTTAGAAAAATTACCCAAATTACAATATGTTTACTCCAGCCTATGTTGGAAAGTTATAGAAGGATAACTAGTGCAATCAATCCATTCCTTTTAGCCTTGGATTTGTTTCACTTTAAAACAGAAGTATGCAAATATACTTGTCCAATGTCTATGCTTTAACCATTCACCTTAAGATGTTTTTACAATATAATTTCCTAAGTCTATTTAATATATTCATTATCATAAAAACCAACCTATATCCATCTTAACTCCACATCTACCACTCTTAGGGGGATAAAATCTATTTATCCCTCTGAGCACTTGGTAGACCCAGAATTAAGATGGATCTAAGATGATAGAATTTCCCCTTTAAATATTCTATGCTCACATGAATACCATGGTATTACCATGGGTCAAGACCATGGGTTGTCATAAACCTGGAGCTTAAAAATTACTATTAGTAATTTATAAAAATTAATAAAATTAATAATTGATTTCTATTTTATTTTTTATTTTAACCAAGCTAAAATGTTTAACATACATTAAATTACAACATCCATTTTTACTCTTGATCCACCAAGCCCCGAGAGGGATCAAATATTTTTTCACTCTATGCTAGTTTGCATATCACGATATTTGATACCTCTCGGGGATTAGTAGATCCAGAGCAAAGATGGATCTATGCTGGTTTAATTCCCCCATTTAAATAGGCTACAGTCCAGGTGAATACCATGGGTCAATACCATGTGCCATTTTTATTTTTATTAATACTAATATTAGGGTTAATAATGTTTTTTTTCATGGTATTAATAATAATCTATCCCATGGTATTTGTCCCATAGTAGTTTGCCCATATGTTTCACCTAAATATAATGCATTTTTTGAGTGTTCATAAATATAAAGTGACTTATGGAGTAAATATAAAAAAATGTTTTCTTTGTTTACACCTCTCGTTTATTTATATTATTATTATTTACCATACCTCTTTTACGAATATGATATTTGGCCCATAGGGTTCACTTAAATAAAACCTCTTTTTTGAGCCTTCATAAATAGAATGAGGGTTATGGACTAAATATAAAAAGAGGTTTTATTTATTTACCATACGTCTAGTTTATTTATACTTTTATTTATTTACCATACCTTTTGAGTAAGTATAAAAAGATGTTTTATTTATTTACCATACCTCCACTTTACTTATATTTTTATTTGTTTACACCCTTGCATGTATATAAGGTGAATTATGGAGTAAATATAAAAAATGTTTTATTTATTTACCATACCTCTCATTTATTTAAATTTTTATTAATTTACCATACCTCTTTTATAAATATGGTATTTGGCCTATAGGATTCACTTAAATAAAACCTATTCTTGAAAATTAGGGCGAATGGAAGGTTGTAACTCCTAATTTCAAGGGCTAAATTTACCTCTTTTACTCTCTCCCTTAAAATAAGTGCTATTTGAGGTGATTTGTAAAAATGTACTATGATACAAAATATTCGCCCACTAAAAATTTAAAACCCCTTAATTTCGCCAAAGGGTGAACATTCGCCCCTAAAATTTTCCATGAAGTGCAAGATTAGAAGAGAAGAGAAAATGGGAATTGAACATGTAAGAGCAGAAGAAGCTTATATTGCTGGAATGAAGATGAGAAGCTATAGGAGCAGAGTATCCATAGTCTCCAAAAGCTGAACCCCTGTTACTCTGAACTTTCAAATATTTATAGGCCTTTTACAATGCTCTCGAGCCTTCTAAGGCTCGAGAGGTCTTAATCTATCCCCTCTGTCTTTAATGCCTTGATGCCATGACTAGACACGCATGATCTCAGAGGTCTCTTTCTATTTTTCTAACAACATATTATCCAAATTTTGGTAATCTTGTTGCGGTGTCAGGGAGCTCGCTCGTGCCAGCGATGCTCCATGACTATTTGTTGGTTTGGCTGTGTTGTACTGTTTCTTTTCCCCTTCCAACATTCTATTTGCCAGTCTCTGTCTCCCGGTCTCTGTCCTATAACGGAAGGGGTCTTTGGGCCTTTGAAATCCATTCGCATACCAAAATGACTGTTTTCTATTTTAGACAAAGAAACGTTGCACACTATGAAATCCCACCAAGATTTGATCATTCCAGACTTAAAAAGTCCTTAAATACGGTCTATTCCCCTATCAGGTCCGTCCTCATTGCTATCACAAGTCACTTCGCCCTTGCTCCAAGGTTTCCTTTCGTATTTTTAAATATGTTAAAAACACTAAAAATCTTGAAAAAATGGCTTTGGCGGATCTGAAATATTATATATTTTCATTCCCGAACCCCTTCGGGTCTGGGTTTTATCACATCAGCGGTATCCCTTTGTATTTCATTAAATAACGAAATATGTGAAAATACATAGGAAAATTCCTTTCAGCGGATCTCAAATCTTATGCAATAATATTTGTATAACCGTCGGGTCTGGTTCATCGGATCGCAGATATACATGTATAAAGGCCCCGCTCCATAATGTTTTCCCTGACTGCGATATCGCGATGTGATTGATCGCAATCGCATATCGTTCATGCCCCGGGCCGATGGTGAGAGCTCTATTGTGTTGGCCGATTGCGATTCTGCGATGCAACGTGGGCCATTGATCTGTGCGCTTGATCGATAGTCCACAGTGACTTTGCCGATTGCCATCGCAACTTCCACATAGACTATGCCGATATCCATCAATTACCATCGCCGATTGCGGTCCATCGATCAGATCTGGACCATTGATTAGCCAAATCTGATGGATGCTATGCATTTCACTATTCAAACCTCCTATACTCAGCTTTCTCATTGTTTCCTTGGGTTTTTGCCTCCTGATAGTGTTTTTCCGCCATTCTAAGGGTTCTTCTCCTGCGATTTTTTTGATCTTTGGCCTGATTTTACTAGCTTTTGAAGACTTAGAGAGCATATTTGGATCCATTTTGGGCCACATGCCAACAAGGCTAACAAGACCAAAAAATATTTTTAAAGTTCATAAACCCAAAATTATTAGACTCTTTGGAGAAGTAATTCTTGAGGAAAAGGGATAATGACAAGGTGTTAAGGATGTTGATTGATGTGGTTTCCACGCCATTTGAGTGAATGTGACAAAATGACTTGTAGAAACAAGTTCAATGCCTTCAATAACCTCATATCCACTGTCACTTTTTTTTGGGCACTCAATACATTGCGAATTGATCATATTGTATGAAGGTTTCCTTATTTCCCTGCAGGTGGCATTTATGGTATTATGCTTATGTAAAGAGAAGATAAATTTGTGGCCTATAGTTTCCTTATAAATTTTTTCATTCTATTATATGGGATTATGAAGTGGTTGATTATTCTGCTATGGGTTTACACAAAATCCTTTCACTATTGATGGTGGAATCTGCTTCTTTCTGAGGACATAATATTTGGTTTTCTTAAGCAACAAAGAAATTTGTGAAGTCTATTTGGTTCACTTAATTCTCTATTTGTAAAGGTCTCTGGACTGATCTTAAATCAACCTTCTTCACTGTAATGCATCCTCAGTGAAGACCCTGGAATTAATCCTTCAAAAAAAAGAATATGCCTATATATTTGTGGCTTCATTGATCCATGAATTTATTAAATTATTTTGTGGCATGTATACAAATCCAAGGCCTAAAAACTTATAAAGGTTCTAGACATAATAGTTTGAATAGATTTTCATTTGTCGGGTTTCATTTTTCTTATTGCAATAAATCGCTCTCGTCCAATTAATTGGTTCGCATCTCTCATAATTATATCTCACATCACTTTCTTTGGTCACTGTGACATAAGATCTCACTATATATATATATATATATATATATATATATATATATATATATATATATATATATATATATATATATATATATATGTATGTATGTATATATGACTTGCATAGTGATATGAATGTGAAAGTGAATGTAGTAACATATGTGAATCAAATTGTGAATATAGATTTAATTGTCGTGCTATGAATTGAAGTCGGTGTGAGAGGCATCATGAATTTGTACATCAAGGAAATGTCTATAATACTTCATGTTCTAGTTCTAAAGTTGATTAGTAGTTTCCTGTGTACCATTTGAAGAACCATGGTGTCATAATAGTCCTAATACATTTGTAGTAGTCAAAAGACCTCAACTATAAAGAATCTTTGGTCTAGAAATGAGTTATGAGGATTTCACATCGATCTTGGTAATTTATATATATTTAATAGAGAAACTTTGATATATGATAGTTTAACATGATGGTGATAATATTGATGACATTGATCTTTGACCATAAATCTTATGCCTATAACAGTGTTATAATTTGATGAAAACAATAGTAGCTTCCTTGTGACATATGGCAATGATCTCATGTGAATATTTGTTGCAATATCCTAAAGAGATTGTCGAAACCTTCAAAAATGACAACGTTAAGTCCAAACTAATGATATGTCGCAAAATTTCTTGAAGAAAGGATGAATGAAAATATTCTTTGATGATATTAAAGTGGATGATGGTGATAGTCCACTATGCCTAATAAATCGGTGATTTTGTAGTAACATAAGAATTATATTCCATATGACAATATGGTGTTGACCAGATATAACCAACAAACCTTAGCATAACATGACATGGATATTATAGTTATTTTATGATAGTATTTTTTTGATGGTATTAAACTCTTTGATGTATGGCAGTGACCCTTATCCTTATATGACATGCATATATGACATTGAATTGATTATGATACATGCTCATGATGTCAGGGACTTGAAAGGGAGAAAAAAATAATGGCACAGAAGAAAATGTTGATATGACTTTATTCTCCTCATAAAAAATACATGTGATGTTATTTATGATGTGTATGTTTGTCATGACATAATATTGCATACTTATAACAATGACCTTCTATGACTTGATACCTGATGGAAGTGATCTTCTCATATGTGACAATTTTTTATCATGATATATATGTATCCTTGTATGATAATGATGATGATATGACAACAACATTGATTTGACAGTGATATGATTGGGTACAAATATGACACTAATTTTCCTTTGGCAGTTGGCAGTTTGAAGTGGCAACAGGAGTAACAGTGGTAGAGTTAGTGGCAACAGTAGAAAGAAGAAGGTTTGGCAACAGGTTGAGGTAGTAGCATCAATGTCAGAGTTAGTGGTAGTAGTAGAGTGTAGAAGTGGGAAATCCAAGTGTGGCAACAGTGAATTATGCAGGAAATTATGAAATGTGTTGTAGCAGCAACAATAATGATTATTTTATTGGTTATTGTAAAGAAGGCTTAAGACTCCTACAGATTTGGTCTCCGAATATCTTCAAATTTTGGGAGTGTTTTACTTCCTTCCACCCTAGATGGTAAATTGTGTATGTAACCATACATAATGCAAAACTTGTTTGGAGGTGAAATTCAATATGCAGTGTTTTGATGTGATGATGTTTGATATCTATTATATTGCTCTGAATAATTAAAAAGTAAATTATAACCAATTGTGTGAAACTAAAGGAAATGTTGATTCACCCCCCTCTTAGAATTTCCAATAATTTTTATTAGAGAGGGTCCTTCATTTGAAGCTTAACCACTTGAAGGAAAATCCATAGCATTTAGAGTTGATTGATGGAACTTGTGGTTGAAGATAAGTTGATTTTTTTTTATCTTGAAGAAGATGTTAAATTCCCCAAAGATAATGTTTTCAAATTGCAATGGGAGAGGGATCCGGTGAAAGGACATCATAGTAGTGCTTGTAATGAAATTGAAGAGTTGAAGTTTGAGAAGACAAGGTATTATGACAACTGGATATGGTATGTAGTTGAAATCACCTAGCTTCAAGATCAAATTAATAAATAAAACCCACCAGAAAAGGAAAGGGAACTTGATGAAGCAAAGAAGGAAGTGGAGCACCTCAAAAATATGTTGGAAGAGGTGAACAAGAGAGAAAGCACGTTGACGTTCAAGAGGGAAATTGAAGAAGCCAAAAGGACTAAGGATGTATTAAGAAGTTAGATGAAGCAGAAGGAAGAATACTGCATGAACCGTGAGTAGGAAATTTTCACATTGAGAGAAAAAAGTCGACAAGTTCAAATAGAAATTAAGGAGTTCATAGGTCTTTGATGACATCATCAATAACCAAATATCATCGCTTATCAAGGCACTTCTTGGACATCCTAGTGAGTCCTCTTTCTCCAAAAATGAAGACAAGCCACTTGTCAAAGAAGAGAAGCCTCATCTAAATGATGAAGAGAAGCCATAGGATGAGAAACCTCATCCCAAAGATGAATTACAACCACATTTCAGGGAAAAAAAGAATTGTCATGAAAGGAAGCCTCATGAAAAAATGAAGAATATCCCAAAGTAAAAAAATTTCACAAGTTAACTAACACCAGATGTTGGAGGACCAATGGTTCAGGAATCAAGATAATGCATTCCAAATTCCAAATTATAAAACAACATTTAGAAGTGGAGAGCAAAAAACATACTCTCAAGGGTGAAACTCTTTCAACAAATCTTCACCATATACACCCAAGTATATGGGCACATTTTATGGTTATTATTAAGCATGTTCTAACTATGGACACAAAGTTGTAGACTCTAGGGGATATAATAGGAGTATTAATAGAAGGTTTCATCAAATCCCTAGAAGCATACTTTCTGGTAGACAAGAAAGAGTCCCACATGCCTATGACAACAAGAATTACAACTCTTCTTCTCCATTATTGAGACTAGATGTAGAGTGTTATTTATGCCATAATTTTGGCCATTTTGCACGATATTGTAGAAGCAACCTGACATGGACCCCTTGGATTAAATAAGGAGGGAAATTCTCCAGGAAGGAATACAAGACCACGAGGTTATGACAAAGATAACATGCTTCACAATTAATTCTCACACATTTGGTAGATGCATTGAGATAGGGGGAGTTTGTAGGCGAGCATATTATGAGGGGGAGCATATATGATTGGAACATATGATGCAGATGAAAAGCATATTTTCAATGGGATATTTTAGAGATAATGTAGTAGGTGAACATGTTGTCAGGGGGAGCCACATCACTTGGAGATATCATCAAGAACATGTTAGTCGCCCTTTTGCATTAATGTCAAAGGGGGATAGAAACTTGGAAGGAATAAGAGAGAGTGGGAGATGCATGATGCAACATGCCTTATCATGATATGGGTGTTGACATTAATTACAAAGGGGGAGATTGTTTATTATATTTTCATTGATTTCAAAACAAGTGCAAGTGTAGTAGACGCCATCAAGTGCAGGATGGAGAGCAGGTGCAAGATGCCAAAGAAGGCATTAGTACAAGATGTTGCATTGAGATGTTAGTTTTCATTGATGTGATGATGTCCAACTTGATGTTTCAGTGACAAAACCATAACTCTAGGGTTTGGAGTTCTTGGATGATGAGTACACCACGCATTTTGTCGAAGTTTTTGCAATATAAGATAACTAAAGTTGACTTGAAGACCCTTACCATTGGATTCTCCTCGTCTTGTTGATTCTGACGAAATGTGGAGAGTTTCATGGACCTTATGGTTTGTGCAATACTCTCAGTCAAAGTCAATGCACCCAACTAATGATCGAAAACCCCAAAGGGTTTTTGATTTGGTAGTGTCAACTATATGATGATGTAGAATCATATTGTTTGTTGGATGATGTGGTAGTCAAATTATGAGGTTGTTGTAAGCCGCATTAATGTGATGATGTGGAAAATTTCTTATACGGTTTTTTTCATAAATTAAATTAAGTGATGGGCACTTATGAAAGGTGTCAACTATTTATTAAATATGAAGAAATGGTTTGTGGTCCCACTAGTGAAAGGTGAAATAAAGTAAAATAAAGGTGAAAGGTTATGCAACTAGCTCACAAAAAGATAGATCAATGACTTAAAATTTATCCTCTTTGAGGGGGAAACCTCCTTTACATTACATAAATGTATAATTCTTGGATGGTTCAAATGGTAAGACCTCCATGCTATATATAGGAGTATAAGGGGTCACAATATCATGAGATCCTACATAACAATACTAATGTAAGGGCACAACAATAAAAATAATGGTCTTCTATCGGGCACACCAATAAAAATACACCAATAAAAATAGGGGGCTACACTAATAACAATAAGGGGAATACACTAGTATTATAGGGACCGGGAATACACTATTATTATAGGGACCTAATATGAAATGCGTGAAGAGATAATGAAAGTTGATTTTAATTTTTGGCCCATCCAATTTGAAATTTCAATATTCCCTCCAATATTTTGAGTTGTGTGGGTGCATATGAGCTTCTCAAAAGCTATCAAAGGGAATATACCAAGGATCCAAAGATTCATCTTTTCCAATTTTTCCTTTTAGTAATCACTTCATTCTTTTTGTTTTGACTGGGGGTTTTTCTTTATACAAGTTTCTATGTAAAAATTTTTCATTTCTCAGGAGCTTATGTGATTCGTGAGAATTTATTCTATGATAATACTTTTAATACACAATGAATTACATATTCCAAAAGGTTATTCCAATTTGTTTTATAGTTTTCCTAACTCTTATTTTTGTGTAATCTTCGTGCACATATTTAGGGTTCAATGAAATGTGAGGTGAATGCTCATGTAATTACCCATCCACTGAATATTATTGTCTTCCTTTCCACTCATATATAAATTTCCATGTCTATGTTTATACCCTTTTGATTTAGTTTTCTTGACTTCCACAAGTTTTCACTTGTTATTTGAAATATTTACCTTTCCTGAGATTGTGTTTCTGCCTCAAATGTTTACCAAGTATCTAGGGTTATCTAACCCTTACACTCTCTTCTTTGTAGGATTACCTCTGTCTCAATGGCCCTGTCTTTTTTGTAGGCTTACCTCTGTCTCAATGGAATAATGCTTGTGAACCCAGAATAGTCATGGTCATGGCCATATGTGTTTTACAATTGTTTTCTAGTTTTCCAATTTTCTTTCAAAGGAAAATGAACCCTTCTCGATTCACTATTTATTATTTTAACCTGCTCAAAGTTTAGTCAGGATATTTACTTCTAGAACACCCTGTTCCAATTACTTCATATTAATGGCCAATTGTTGTTATAATTTATAATGATCTGTCAAGTTGTTGGCTTGTTCATTTGTCTACAAAAGACTTATTACATCATGATTCTGTATGTTATCTTGTTTAGATTGTACATGATTAATTGCATTATGTAGCAAGATATTTACACAAAAAATGTTTGCTTGTTCTATAGATGTTTAAACAATGGTTATGTATTTAAAATGTCAATATCATCCTTCTTATGAAGAGAAAACCTCAACTAATATACGTGAATAACATTTTTGAGAAATATTGATTTTTCTTGAAACATGAATAGAGCTTCCATGCCTATTTGTAGCTTATATTTTGATATTCAACTTCCTAAATGTTTCATTCACTGTTAAATATAAAGACAAATAGACATGTGCTACTGACTATTACTACTTTATATATATATATATATATATATATATATATATATATATATATATATATATATATATATATATATATAGATATATATATATATCTATATATATGTATGTATGTATGTATGTATAGATACATACATACATACATACATACATACATATATATAACTCTAGTTTTAAGTACATCACTCGTATCTCTCAGGTTTCAATAAAACTTTTTAAGATTCCCCATATTACAAGAGGGACAACATGTTGTTGACGAGTGACATGAGAACCTTTTCTTAGTGTCAACCCATATCTTAGCTAAACATGTCATTCAAGATTATATATGTAAATGTTGTATGCAATTTATCTATAGTAGTATCCTACTTGATTCGTGGTTTTCGCTACATGATCAACTCTCACATTAAATAAAATTTTATATTGACATCAAACATACCATTTATTTTCACAAAACTAGTTATAATAGAAATTAAACCTTTTCTGGCGGAAATTACATACTTATTGATACTTGCATTCATTCCTCTTTCATACATAGAGACATAAATAAGTCATTAAAACTTCAATCATAAACACAAAAGCCCAAGTACTTATCTTTATTTTTTTGAAAATTTAAAAAGGGTTACCAAGTTCTTCCCAACAGTTGAAGTGTTATCTCAATAGTTTTACTGTCACATATCTAGTTATTATATTAATCACGACTATAAAAAACAGTAATAAAATAAATATAATTGAATGCAGAAAGTTGCACAAAATCAAACTTCCATATTTATTACGGTTGGCATGTATGAGTACATAATAAACTATAACTTGATTATAGGCATGTTGGTATTAATAATTTTTTTCCTTAAGGTTGTGCGACTATGGTCTAGAGGTTAACTCCTAGATTTTCCAAAGGGTTGGCGGGAATAGAGTTCTGGACCCTTCCGGTTGCTGCTTAGTTGTCCTTCACTTCCTTGGGGAAGTCACCATATAAACGGTTCATGTTGCAACTACTCCATCAAACAGTGATGGGAGTTTCCCTTAAACCCTTTGTCAGTTGCGTTGTTCGGTGATTTTCGCATTTCCTTTTCGGTTCGATAGAGTGCTATGTTTTTGGTCGATGGCATCCAGCATTCACACTGTTTCATGTCTATGGTTCTATTTTGTTGATGGATTTCTTCCTGTTATGCCATGACTCTGCCGTGTCTATTGCTGGGCGATTCATTTTCCGTAGAGTTGCTTGCTACCTCCAGGAGATTTTCTCTGTCAAACACTCCAATCAGGTAATGGATTTTCCTAAATAATCTTATAACTTTTTTTTATTTGCATCTACATACGCATTCTTTTAGTTTGTTAATGTATTCTCATGGCTTTTGGTTAGGATGCATAAAGGGCTTCTATGTGGAAAGGGTTTGATTGCCGGAGTTCAACTCCCTTTCTCCTCAAGCTAGTTTACAGATTTTGGTGTCAATCACTTTGTCCGGCCTCTAGGTAAAGTGAATGAACATCTTGAGAGAGTTTTTGGGATGTATAACCTTTCAAATTATTGGTGGGTTTATTGTCTTATCACGCCGTCTTAAAGCTTATCTCTTTATTCATTAGGGGTTAAGTCATAGATGTCTTGAACTCTATATTATTATTGCCCTAGTAGCAACATATCTTTGTATACTGAACATGATGTGGCCGATAAACTAAGTTATTATTCTGGGTTTTACAACCCGAGTTGGTTTACAATTCTCTTTGTAATTTAATTTTTAATTGAAGATTTTAAGCAGTAAATGAAGGATTAATTTTAGTTTCCAATATTCTATATGAAATGGAACTCTGTTATGATATAGTTTTATGTGTTCTATATCGTGATATAGTTTATACGCATTTGAGGAGTCATATCTCCTTTCCTAGCATGATATGATCTCATATAATTTCTCATGAGATTTTTCTTGGGCTGGCTTGCCCTGCTCTAATGCAATAGTCGATTTCCTTTCTCACTGTTTAGTCCATATATTTCATATTGTTAATATTGCATATATTTGTTAACCGGTTGGGGTTTTAAATCGCATTCCAATCATGGAGACAGTTTCTATATTTTGTTCTAATAATTCTCATGATGAAGATTCTAAAGGATTTAACATACAAGTTCCATATCTATTTTGAATACAGAGTTGTGTCTTCTAAATTTCCTAGTAATTTCAATGGTAAGACTTCTTCTTTGAAATCTTGATCATTCTGGAAGTCCCTAAAGTATTTTTTACTTGTACAATTATTTTAAGCCTGATTTGGCTTTGGAATTTGATTATTTTTTCACATGTATATTTATGGCTATTGCGGTTAAAGTATTGAGACCCCACAACAAGTATTTCCTTTACTAGAAGGAATAAGAATAATATTGTTCTTTTCCTTACAAAATTGCAATTTTACTTAGAAAGTTTTATAATACAGTTTTTTGTCAGTTGCTGAGGGTTCTTGTTTCTTTCTCTAATTTATGTTTACAACTTTAGATGTTATAAACCTAGCATTTGAACTCCTCCAAAGGAAGGTTATTTACCCTTATTCATAGATCTTACTATTGTTTTCCTCTTTTCTTTACAGCTTGCTAATTCTTGTTAAATATCTAACATGTTAGCTAAATTCTTCTATTGATAAATATTTTAAAATTTACTAGAATAGCACATCTATTTATTTCCACAAAATACAAGTATTATCTTAATAGTATAATTACTTCCAATCACATGTACTTATCTAAATTCTGTAGAAATTATGTTGACTGGTTGTATCAAGTGCAACTATATGTTTCCCAATTTCCTCCCAACCTTGAGACTCGCTTTCAGGCCAAAATCTCGCCCTGAGTTGTTACTCACATGCAGGATACCTTCCTATAAGACCAAAATGTGATCATGTCACATCTATCTGGTCCTAACCATACTTAGCTTTGAGAACCGTCTGACATACAATCACGGAAACCTCTCCTTTTTCCTCTTTCATTTTCCATCTCAGGTACCAATAACCTCTTGATTTCTTCCTTGAGAATAAATCTCTAAGGAAGTAGTTAGAGATAGATAATTGTCTATCCTAAGTACCTGACATGTGAGAGTTATATGATTTGTTATCTTCCAAAACATTTTCTTTGTATAAATTAATCAAAATATTAAATATATAAATTTAAATAGTAATATCCAGTTTGTTGTATTGTAGTAAGTAAATATTTACAAAGATTAGGGACATCACATCTTCCACCATAATATTAAACATCATCCCAATGCTTCTCTACTGTGAACAGACTTGGAAATGTCTCCCTCATGACTTGTTCGTCCTCCCAGGTGGCCTCATCTGGCCCAAAGTGATTCCATTTCACTTTAACTTGGGTGATAACTCATTTTCGCAACATTACTTCTCTCTGATCGAGTATACCCAGGGGTTCAACCAAGAATTCGCCTTCTAGTTCGATCTACACATGAAAGAAAAATTTAGTTAGCTCCTTCATTTGGTAGTCTTCGTTGGTAATTATTTATTATACTTTATGTCCTTTATAACTAATCTACTTACCTATATATCCTACCAATTGATTATATGGTTGGGATCATAAATATATTTTTTTAACACAAAAACATGAAAAATGTTATGCACACGTGTGTGGCTAGGCAAGGCGAGTTGATAAGCCACAGGTCCAATGCGGGCTAAAATCTGGAAGGGAACACAAAATCAGGGTGCTAACTTGGCACACTCACCCTAGTGGAAGGTACTCTTCTTAGCTCGTACACGAACATAAACATGATCTCCGACTTGAAACTCCTGAAAACATCTCTTACGGTTAGAAAATTGTTTTTGTCAATCCTAGGCAACCTTCAAAGTTGAGCACACCTTTTTCACCATATCTTCCATCTCCTTCAATGTATCAGGACCAAGCATTAACTTATCCTCTGGGCCACCCCAGCTCGAGGGTGTCCTGCACTTTCTTCTGTATAATACTTCAAATGGACTCATTTGCAAGGATTTATGGTAATTGTTATTGTAAGCAAATTCTACTAGATGTATATGCTCCACCTATTTAGAAGGTTGTTGCATCACATAAGTTCGTAGCATATCTTCCACTATTTGATTCACCCGCTCAGTTTTCCCATCCGTCTCAGGGTGATAGGCGATGCTTAAATGCAATTGTGTGCTTAAACCTCCAAATAAGGCTTTCCAAAAAGAGGATGTGGATTTTACATCATGATCAGAAATTATAACTCTTGGTATTCCATGCAATTTCTTATTTGCATTCTAAAAATATTTTGCATGAATATGTTAGCAATTTTTACAGCCTTGAAAGTAGATTATACCGGTATGAAATGAGTATACTTGCTCAACTTGTCTACCAACACCATTAATGAGTCATTTTTAGTTTTTGACTTAGGTAACCCTGTAATAAAATCAATGGAAACAGTGTCCCATTTCCATTCCAGTATTAGAAATGGGTGGAGTAGTCCAATTGGATGTTGGTGTTCTGATTTCACTTGTTGACACTCCAAGTAGCGATCCAAATATTTAACCACCCCTTTTTTCATACTGGGCCAGAAATATTATTTTCTAAGTGTAGTGGTTAATTTTCTAATATCAGAGATGCCCTGCACAAGTAATTTTATGATATTCATCCAAAATTAATTGTTTAATATATTTATAGTTTGGTACATACATTATACCTCTATAAATCAACATACCCTCCTGGTTTACCTCATATCCTAGCTGTTGTTTGTTGTTGTTCTTAATTTTTTCTTGCTTCCATATCATCTTATACTCAGGATCTTGTGTTGTTTCTCCTTTAATCTCTTCTTTAAAAGTGGTATGTGCTTCACTAAAAGAAACTTCATAAATGTAGTTTACTTAAGGCATCCGCGACTCGGTTTTCTTTTTTAGTGTTTGATGTCAAAGTCAAATTCAATTAGGAAATCAATCCAACGGGCTTGCCTAGCATTCATTTTAGGTTGTTTGTAATAGTTAGTTAAACTATGATGATCTGTCATTAATAAAAACCTCTTACCCAACAAATAATGTCGCCACATTTTTAATTCGTGGATCATAGTCGTCAACTCCATATCGTAAGCCTAATACTTTTGTTCATGTTACCTAAGTTTCTGAGACTCATGACAATAACTTTGCCCTATTGCATTAGCACACTGCCAACTCCTTCCTTGCTAGCATTGGTACAAACAATGTACTCTTTGTTGTGGTCTGCAATACTTAGAATAGGTGTAGTAGTAAGTAAGTGCTTCAACTGGTCAAAGCTTTTTTTACAGTCCATGGTCCAAATGAAGGTTTCCCCTTCTTTTGAAAACAAGTACTAGGGTGCGCCACCCTAGAAAAGCCTTTAAAAAAACTCCTATAGTATCTAGCCAGACCCATGAATGATCTTATATCAACAATATTCTTTGGTACAGGCCATTCCATTATGGTTTTTAATTTCTCCGGGTCCACATCAATCCCATCCTTGGTAATAATGTGTCCCAAATATTGAATTTTTTTCTTTAAAGAAATCACATTTTCTATACTTGGCGTACAACTAATGTTCCCTCAAGGTTTGCAGGACAATTCTTAGGTGTTCCTTGTTCTCTTCTATATTCCGAGAATAGATCAATATATCGTCAATAAAGATTAGTAAAAACTTATCCAAATATTGATGAAAAATGTTGTTCATGAGACACATAAAGATTGTGAGAGCATTAGTTAACCTAAACTCTAACACAACGAATTCGTAATGTCCATAGCATCTTGAAAATGTTGTTTTAGCTATATATTCTTCCTTTAACAAAATTTGATGGTACCCTAAGTGAAGTTCAATCTTTGAAAATACAGTCACCCTCTTTACTTGGTCAAGCAATTCATAAATATGAGGCAAAGGGTATTTTTTTACTGTCAACGTGTTTAGTTGTCAATAATCCATGCACATCTGCAAGGTTCCATATTTCTTCTTAACGAAGAGTACAGGGGCTCCCCAAGGTGAAACACTTCAACATATATAATTTTTATTCAGATGTTCTTGTAAATGCATTTCCAATTCAGTTAGTTCTGGTATGTTGATGCGATAAGGGGCTCGGGATACTGGGGCAACTCCAGGGATTAACTCAATAGTGAAGTCTATATTCCTCTTGGGAGGTAGTCCTGGAATCACCTTAGGGAATACCTCTGGAAATTCCTGTACCACAGGTATATTTGCCAAAGTACGAGATTTTTCTGACGAATTGATGTACCCCACCTATATGGCATAAATCTGGCATCCCTTTCAAATACATTTTGCTAATTGAGAGGTTGTTACTAGTCTTATTTTTAGGGGTTTTTGTATGACGTGGATTTCTTGTCTCAAGCCTACTTCATCTATGTAATTAATAGTTTTGTATTTAAAATTAACTAGTGACCAATGCTTCTCCATCCAGTCCATGCCTATTAGGAAATTATATGATCGTAATGGTAAGACATTCAATTCTACCATAATAGATTGACCTGTTAGTTGCATAGGGTAATTGCTCACTTTAGCCAACACCCTTCTTTTTGCCACCGTGGTGAGCTCTACTAGCCAAGGGTTTTTAAATTTGATAGATTGTAAATGACACTGTTCAACCACTTTTAGAGTTATATAACTCAAAGTAGCTTCTAGATCAATCAAAATAGATACAGTTTGGTCGAATATCTTACCTTCGAATTCCACCAAGGTTGGTTGTATTCCACCTAGTGATCTTTGAGGGTAGCATTGATTTTGGGAATAATCGTTGCTACTTCTCCCACAATTGATGCTTCTTGAATTTTCACCACTTGATTTGTTCCTTTGCGGTATTGATAATTTTTAACATAATGCAGTCCTCCACATCCCTAACATTGTACTGGGGGTCTAGCTTCTATCTCCACTTCTATTTTTCCAGGTTGTTCATTTGTTTTGGATTCACTTAGAAATTTAAATATGGGCTGGTTCCTATTCATATTTATATTTGGTTAACCCTTATAGGGTCCTTTATTGACAATAGTCTTATTTCCTTTGTTGCCCGAGGAAAACTTAATTCTCCTTTTACCAGACCACCTCTTTCCTCCATCACCCCTTAGTTTGTTTTTCTGATAACATATATGAGCCTTTCGTATATCCTCATCCATTCTCTTTGGATTGTCAAATTCTAGGTGTTGCTTCATGAATAGTGGTAAACTGCTGATAAACCTTTGCAATATTTCTTTCTCATCCCGCATGTAGTGAACATATCGCAACAACGACGTGAATTTCATTATGAACTCGTTTATAGACAACTTACCCAGTCGAAGGTCATGAAACTCTTTCACCTTCTCATCATAAAATCTTTCAGTCAAGTATTTTTCCTTGAAATACCTTTGGAACTTTTCCTAAGTTATGTTTTGCCCATTTACTCCACGCACCGTCTTCACCTCCTACCACCACAACCTGACCTTTCCTTGCAACTGATAAACGGCTAAGCGAGACCTCAAATTATGATCATATTCATACAACTGAAAGTATTTATTCATGTTGATAAGCCTGGCTTCACCAGCTTCCTCATGTTCACCATCAAAGAAGGGAGGTTTGATCTTTTGAAACTCGCCTTGCAACTCAATTTTTTTTCGTTTTTGTTTTATTTGATCTGATACATTATTAGATTCCTCTTCTCGATTTTCTTTGCCCCCTCTTGTTTCTGATTTTTCATTTTTAAATTCTCGCTCTCAAGTTATGTTTCCATGTTCGTGACTAGGAATCGGTTTTCGCTGATTTTGTCTATCAGAAAAACTTTTCATAATTTTCTCCTGTTCTTGCATCAGTATTTCATTTCCTACCCACAACCTATCCATTTCATCCTTTAGTTCTTGTACAATTTTGAAAATAGTGGCATTGGTATTACATGGCTCCTCTCCCAATTGTACCCATACCTCAGAGTTGTTTTCAGGAAATGATGTTAGCCTTGTTCCTATCATGGATCTATGTGGTGTAATTTGAACCCTCCTCATGTTGGTTTCCTTTCACTTTTCACTCACTCTTTCTTTGTGCACATCATAAACATTGTTATTCATTTTTTCCAAAGGTCTCAGTTTTTCAACTTGA
Source organism: Pinus tabuliformis (assembly GCA_031772625.1). Lineage (NCBI taxonomy): Eukaryota > Viridiplantae > Streptophyta > Pinopsida > Pinales > Pinaceae > Pinus > Pinus tabuliformis. The sequence goes on along the minus strand of CM062820.1, from coordinate 1,391,447,801 downwards.
GCGCTCTTGTACTACTTGTCACATCTCTAGTTATTATATTAATTACAACTGTAAAATAAAATAGTAATAAAATAAATATAATTGAATGCAGAAATTTTCACCGAATCAAACTTCCATATATATTATAGTTGGCATGTATGAGGACATAATAAACTATAACTTGATTATAGGCATGCTGGTATTAATAATTTTTTGTCCTTAAGGTTATGCGACTATGGTCTAGAGGTTAACTCTTAGATTTTCCAAAGGGTTGGCGTGAATATAGTTATGGACCCTTCTGGTTGTTGTCGAGCTGTCCTTCTATTCCTCGGGGAATTCACCGCATCAATGGTTCATCTTGCAGCTACTCCATCAGATGGTGATGGGAGTTTCCATTAAACCCTTTGTGAGTCGTGTTGTTGGGTGATTTTTGCATTTCCTTTTCGGTTCAACAAAGTGCTTTGTTTCTGGTCCATGGCATTTGGCATTCATAATGTTTCATGTCTATGGTTCTATTATGTTGATGAATTTCTTCTTGCTATGCCATGACTTCGCCGTGTCTATTGTTGGGCGATTCATTTTCCACAGAGATGCTTGTTGCCTCCAAGAGATTTTCTCTGTCAAACACTCCAAATAAGGTTCCTAAATAAGCTTATAACTTGTTTTTATTTGCATATACATATGCATTCTTTCATTTGTTAATGAATTCTCATGGTTTTGGGTTAGGATGCATCAGGGTCTTCTATGTAGCAAGGGTTTGACTGCTAGATTTCAACTGCCTTCCTCCTTAAGGAATTTTGCAGATTTCGGTGTCAATCACTTCGTCCATCCTCCAGGTAAAGTGAATGAATGTGTTGAGAGAGTTCTTGGAATCTATAGTTTTTCAGATTCTTGGTGGCTTTATTGGCTTCTCATGATGACTTAGAGCTTAGCTCTTTTTTCATTAGCGGTTAAGTCATAGATGTCCTGAACTCCATATTATTATTGCCTTGGTGGAAACGTATTATTGTATATTAAACATGATGCGGTCAATGAACTAAGTTATTATGTCCTGAACTCTCTATTATTATTTTCCTTGTGGCAACGTATTTTTGTATACTGAACATCATGCGGTCGAAAAACTAAGTTATTATTTTGGGCTTTACAATTCGAGTTGGTTTACAATTCTCTTTGTAATTTACTTTGTAATTTAAGCTTTTAAGCAGTAAATGAAGGATTAATTTTAGTTTCTAGAATTATATATGAAATGGAACTCTGTTATGATATAGTTTTCTGTGTTTTGTATCGTGAGATGGTTTATATCCAATTGAGGAGTGAGTTCTCCTTTTCTAGCACAAGGGTTAAGTCATAGATGTCTTGAACTCTCTATTATTATTTCCCTGGTGGCAACATATTTTTGTATACTGAACATGATGCGGTTAATAAAATCACTTATTATTCTAGGTTTTACAACCCGAGTTGGTTTACAATTCTCTTTGTAATTTACCTTTTAATTTAAGCTTTTAAGCAATAAATGAAGGATTAATTTTAGTTTCTAGAATTTTATATGAAATGGAACACTATTATGATATAGTTTTATGTGTTATGTATCATGATATGGTTTATATCCATTTAAGGAGTCAGTTCTCCTTTCCTAGCACATGTCGTCTCTCATATAATTTGTCATGAGATTCGTCTTGGGATGGCTTGCCCTACTCTAGTGCAACAGTTGATTTCCTTTTTAACCGTTTAGTCCATATATTTCATACTATTAAGATTTCATTTATTTGTTAAGCAGTTGGGGTTTTAAATCGCATTCCCATCATGGGGACATTTTATATATTTTATTCCGATAATTCTCATGTTGAAGTTTCTCAAGGATTTAACCTACATGTTCCATATCTATTTTGAATATAGAGTTTTGTCTTCCAAATTTCCTAGTAATTTCAATGGTAAGACTTGTTCTTTGAAATCTTGATTGTTTTGGAAGTCCCTAAAGTATTTTTTTACTTTTACAGTTATTTTAAGCCTGATTTGCCTTTGGAGTTTGATTAATTATTCACAATTATAGTTATGGCTATCGGGGTTAAACTATTGATACCCCACAACAAGTATTTCCTTTATTGGAAGGACTACGAATAATATTGTTCTTTTCCTTACAAAATTGCAATTTTACTAAGAAAGTTTTCTAATACAGTTTTTTGTGAGTTACTGAGGGTTCCTGTTTCTTTTTCTAATTTCTGTTTACAACTTTAGATGTTAAAAACCTAGGTTTTGAACTCCTTTGAAGGAAGGCTATTTACCCTTATTCGCAGATCTTACTGTTGTTTTTCTCTTTTCTTTACATCTTGCTAATTCCTGTTAGATATATAGCATACTAGCTAAATTTTTCTATTGATAAATCTTTTCAACTTTACTGGAAAAGCACATCTATTTCTTTCAATGAAATATAAGTATTATCTTAAAAATATAATTACTTCCAATCATATAAGTACTTATCTGAATTCTGTAGAAATTATGTTGAATGGTTGTATCTAGTGCAACTATAGTTGCCCAATTTCCTCCCAACCTTGAGACTCGCTTTCAGGCCAAAGTCTCCCCCTGTGTTGTGACTCACATGCAGGATACCTTCGTGTAAGACCAACAGTCTTATCATGTCATAACTATCTGGTCCTAACAAGACTTAGCTTTGAGAACCGTTTGACATATCAACACTAAAACCTCTCCTTTTTCCTCTTTCTTTTTCCATCTCAGGTACCAATACCCTCTTGATTTCTTCCTTGAGAATAAATATCCAAGGAAGTAGTTAGGGATAGGTAATTGTCTATCCTATCGTAACAATCTGACATGTGAGAGTTATATGATTTGTTATCATCCAAACATTTTCTTTGTATAACTTAATCAAAATATTAAATACGTAAATTTAAATAGTAATATCCATTTTGTTTTACTGCAGTAATTAAATATTTACAATCACTGGTGACATCACAGCTACAATTTCCTTTTCTGTAAAGGAAAATCTAGTAACTTTCATTCCTTTTTTGTAAAGAAAAATCTAGTAACTTTCATAGTTTCACTTCCTCAAGTCTTACATGTGTCCTATTAAATATAGATCGAAATATTTATTTGTGCATGTCCAATATTTCACTTTCAATAGAACCTCATTTTCTAAACTACCTTTCTCTCTCTCATTCTTGCTTCTAAATCAACTTCATTGAACCATAACTAATTTGTAATTGTTTCTTGACAATTAAGAGCCTCACTACTCAAGCTCTCTAGAAAAATTTCATTATAATAATAAATATTTACATTATCATAAACATGTTAACTTTACTTTTTAACTTCACTATGACCATCATACTTATGAATTAAAATCAGAATATTATGATAAAGATTCGTTTTATCAAGTTCACTACATATACTCATTATTAATTTTTAATAATATTTTTTCTAAATTTATATTCTATATAAACAAACTAAAAATATAATTTTCTAAGACACTGCAGTTTATTTTACTTTTATTATTATATAATTACTATAATATTTTTTTATTTGTAATTTTTAAAATGTAAAGCAATTAGTGTGTGTCTCTCCATAAAGTCATAATTCAAACATTATGGAAAAATTAAATATAGGATTAAAATTGTTCTTAAAAAAATATCTTTTAATTTTCATTGTTTAATTTTAAATTTATGGAAAAATTAACACAATAAAAGAAATTGGTCGGCAGTAGCTTTTATAAATATGCATATTTTTATTTTTATTTCTACCCAAATTTATACAAAGAATTACATAAGTTATAGTTAACAATAACCTTTGAATTAAATTGAAATAGATACATTTATTTACCCAAAATGTTCAAAGTAATTATTTTACTAACCATTTAATTTATAATATTAAATTAATTTATAGGTAGATTTTCTTGAATTGAATAATAACTTTATTACATTAAAAAGAAATCTTTTATCGAATAAGTTGGTTGAAATCATGGGTTTCATGTGGAGGGCGACGACGAGATGGAGGTTATGAAGCATGATGACAATGGTGAGTACGACTGATAGGTTGTGGAGACTATATGCTGCAGCAGATGGCAGGCGCATGAGCTACCACCTAGACTAGTCCCTTGGCTACATGCATCTCTCCCTAACCCTGTTCCCCTAGCCTGCAGAAGATTTTACTGTGGTTTACTGCGTAGGGTTTTACCATTACCACGACTCTTCGTTTAGGGTTGCCTCCCCTCACTATCACCTTTCTTTGTTGGTTACAGGCAGCTGGCTCTAACTTTCCCTGACATCAGTGGACCCTCCTTACATCCCCCTCTCATGTGGACCTATCTCTGTTCCTCATTACTCATCAGCTCCGTCGTTTCAGGCTTCGCCATCTCTCATTCACAGCCTCAACCCTCTCCCCGAGAACCATAACTGTCCCCCGGATCCCTCAGGCGCCTCTCTATCGCCCCCCACCCGTCAACCATGAGGCTCAATAAAACCTTGGAATCAATTTGGACGCAAGGGCACCATCATCTGAGGAGGCAAGACCCCGGAAGAAGGCAAAGTGTTTCAGGTCGAAAATTGACGATGTCATCCTACGGTTGGAGGAAGACATCTAGTTGGAAGAATCCATGGACGTTGTGGATAGGGTTTTGGTCGGAAGGATAGGTGGTAGGAACTACTCTGTTGAAAGAATAAAAGCGTCGGTGATTGAGGTATTGTGCCATCTACTCGCTGAACTACCCACCATACAGAATTTTTATGGGGTTGGTTTGCCTTCAGGTTTGCTCGACTGGACCATACTAACTGGGTGTTATCCTCATATTGGCATTTCAAGCACGCTGCGGTTCACCTGAAGAGATGGTCACCGCTTTTTGATCCGAAATCGAAACAGCTTGGGATAGGACCAATCTGGGTCAGGTTACTAGGGCTTCCCCCACATTTCTAGTCAGAAGACATTTCTAGTCAGAAGAAATATTCAAGAGAATTGGAAACTCACTCAGTTCGTATATGGGCTCGGATAAGTCCTACCTTGTCACAAGGGAGATGTCTTATGCATGCATACTAGTGCACATGGATACACAAGGGGGTCTACAAGTGTTTATCATTATTCAATGGAGGAATTTCACCAGAAAGCAAATTCTAGATTATGAAGGTGTGCCCTACAGATGCCGGCGCTGCCATAAGGTCGACCATGTTTATAGAGACTGCCCCCTGAACCCTAATAGGGGACAGAGGACAAGGGATCACGAGCAACATAATGAGGCACCCCCAACGCCTATTCTGCAAGAGCAGCCGTCAGTGGAGCAGTTGATACATGATGTTGCTGAGGGAATTGAAGTCACGGACCCTAGACCCAGTAAGAAGAAGGGAAATGCTCCACTCAGGCCACCCTCTCTGTTATGCTCTTAACCTGCAAAAAGATACCCAAATACAAAATATGTGAAGAAAGATACCCGGAACATAGAATAGTGAGAGACAACAACAAATATTTTATTATTCAAAAAGCAATGTTCACTGGCCTCTTCGAGGGGGCAACCTCCACTAGAGCAGAGCTCGATTCAAAAATAAGACACGATGCTCCTCGCAGGGAGTCTCTATCATTTATATATGACTCATACATGCAATACCATGGATCAATACCATAGGTTTTATTAATACCATCTATCTAATACTACGACCTATTTGCAACTAACTGTGGTCCCGTCATTAATTGCGGGTTAACCACTTACAATTATTAATATGGGATTTATTGACTCTTGACTATGACTCGATCCCATTACATAAATAAGGGGGTTACGGTGGGACCCTAACATGCCCTCCCCCTTAAGACTAGCCTTGACCTCAAGGCTGAAGCTGCGGAAACTGTTGAAGAATAATGGCTGGTTCCCAAGTTGCATCTTCCGAGAGGTGTCTTTCCACTTGACGAGGACTTCCCTAATCATGCGGCCCTGCAGGTGCCTGTCTTGTGTGTCTAGGACCTGTTTAGGTTGGAGCCATATTGACCCTTCTTCGTCCAATTCAGGTAGACTGGTTTGAATTCTGCAATTGTTCCCAATCACTTTCTTGAGGCATGAGACATGGAAAACTGGATGGATTTTTGCAGTAGATGGCAAAGCCAACTTGTAAGCCACTTCTCCAATGCGCTGAAGTACTTGATATGGTCCGTAAAATTTTGGAGATAGTTTCTGACAACCCTTGTCTTTGAGTGATGTTTGCTTATATGGTTGCAGCCTCAAAAAGACCTGATCCCCTTCTTGAAATTGGTGCTCTGAGCGATGCTGGTCTACCTGTTGCTTCATGCGGTTTATAGCTTGATGAAGATTCTATCTACGATGGGCGAGCATGGTTGCGCGGTGTTGTAGGAGTTGATCCATTTCATGTACCTTTGAGCACCCCTTGATATAAGAAGTAAGGGAAGGAGGGAGTTGACCATATACTGCTTCATAGGGAGTCATTTGGTGGTGGCATGATAGTTGGTGTTATACCACCATAAAGCCACAGGTAACCACTGTACCCAAAGATGTTGCTTTTCTGAAGTGAAACACCTAATGTAGGTTTTCAGACATTTGTTGACGACTTCAGTTTGACCATCCGTTTGTGGATGACAGGGAGTACTGAGTTTTAGTTGAGTGCCTTGTAGCCTGAAGAGTTCCTGCCAAAAATTACTGGTGAAGATCGGGTCGCGATCAGACACAATAGAAGTGGGCATGCCATGCAATTTGAAGATCTGATCCATGAAAGATTGAGCAACCAAAGTCAGTGTAAACGGTTGGGGTAGGGCGTAGAAATGAGCATACTTCAAAAGTTTGTCCACAACCACTATGATGACTGACTTGTTTCCTGACTTTGGAAGACCTGTAATCAAATCCATAGAAACCTCCGTCCATATTGATGTCGGGATGGGCAACGGTTGTAATGTGCCTGGTGCGTTGATGGTCTACCCTTTGTGACGTTGACAGACATCGCATTCTGCTATGAAAGTAAGGATGTCCTTTTTCATGCCTGTCCAAAAAAATGATCTTCTAGTGTGAGCATATGTCTTCTGAAAGCCTGAATGTCTTGCAATGGGGGATGAGTGCAATTCTGCCAAAATGCGACTTTTGAGGGTGGATGTTGGTGATATTATGACTCTGTCCCCGTAGTGAAGAATCTCATCCTGCCACAAGTAGCCCTTGGTGGAATTTGGATCCACCTGCAATTAAGAAATGAGTTGGGAGAGCCCGGGATGTGAAAACCATTCCCTACGAGCCTCTTCGATCCATTCTGGAATGGGAAGGGAAATTGCTAGCACGGTACTTTCCTCCTCAAATTGGCGAGATAATGCATCTGCTACACTATTGTCTTGCCCTTTCTTGTAAATTATCTCATAATCATATCCCAGCATTTTGGCGAGCCATTTATTTTGTTGTGGGGAGGATAGGCATTGCTCCAAAAAATATTTAAGACTATGATGGTTTGTGCGGATTTGGAAACGTCGCCCCAATAAGTAAGGTCGCCAGGTCTCTACTGCATGTAAGATGCCCATCATTTCCTTCTCGTAGGTATATTGGCCCAGATTCTTCCCACTTAGTTGTTGGCTTGTGAAGGCCAAAGGTCGTCCTTCCTCCATTAAGACCACCCCAATACTCCTACTCGAAGCATCACATTCAATGACAAAAGATTTGGTGAAATCAGGTAGTGCTAAGACTGGAGTGGAACACATGACATTTTTGAGAGCTGTAAAGGCCTATTGTGCATCCTCATTCTAGAAGAATGATTTTTTCTTCAGTATTTGAGTGAGGGGCTTCGCTATGTGACCATAATTGCGGACAAGTTTGCGATAATAGCCTGTGAGACCCAAAAATCCTCTTAGGATCTTCAAGGTCCTAGGTTGAGGCCAATCTTGCATTGCCTGGATCTTTTTGGGGTCCACCTTGACACCTTCACGCCCCACAATGTGTCCCAAATACTCAACTTCTTCCATGCCAAACTAACACTTGGACATATTAACAAATAATTTATGCTTACGGAGCAGTTGCAAGAGTAGATCTACATGCTGAAGATGTGTGGCCCAGGTGCAACTATAGATGAGGATGTCATTGAAGAAGACAAGGAAAAATTTCCTGAGATATGGTTTGATAAGGTGGTTCATAAGGCTCTGAAAAGTAGATGGGGCATTACAAAGACTGAATGGCATGACTAGGAACTCATAATGACCTTCATGAGTTTGGAAAGTAGTCCTTGGAATGTTGATTTCCTTCATGCGAATTTGGTGGTAGCCTGAGCGGAGATCCAGCTTAGTGAAGAATTGAGCCCCATTGAGTTCATCCAGCAAATCATCAACCACCGGGATGGGAAATTTATCTTTGACTATCAACTTATTGAGGGCCCTGAAGTCTAGACACATCTGCCACTCCTCATCTTTCTTGAGTACCATGACCACCGATGATGAATAAGGACTAATGTTGGGAAGAATGACACCTGCTTCCAAAAGTTGCTTGATTATTTTTTCTATTTCATTCTTTTGGGTGAATAGATATCTGTATGGGCACACATTTGGGGGTTGGGCCCCTGGAACCAAGGTGATGCTATGATCATGTTCCCCTCTCGAGGGTGGAAGCTCATGAGGCTTGTCAAAGACCGGCAGATGGTTATTTAAAATCTGTTGCATCTGAGGATGAATCAACAGAGACTTGGTTGCAACTGCTTGGATGGCATTAAATTGAGCTATAACTCCATGATGGCCCTTTTTTAGCAATTTTTCCATCCTATGCGAGCTGATGATAGAGGGAGCTCCCGCCTGGAGTCCACGGAGGGTATATGTGGAGTTGTTCTGCTTAAACTCATATATAACTCCTAGAAATCCATTGTGATTGGCCCAAGGGTGTGGAGCCATTCAGCGCCGAGGACAATATCGCACCCTCCCATGTGTATGGAAAACATGTGGGTCTTCAACTGATAATCCCCCATTTGATGTTTGACATTTTCACAGCGGCCTTCACATTTCATTGTGCCCCCATCTGCAATTTGTACTTGGAAGTTAGAAATTGCTCATACAAAACAATGCACTGCTTCTGCGACTTTGTGTTGGATGAAATTATGCATACTTCCACTATCAATCAAGACTACTACTAGGCGATGTTTAATAAAACCTCTAATTTTGAGTGTTTGAGGTGAAGAAATCCCTGCCAAAGCATGCAACGAAATAACTGGTTTTTCAGGGACATTGTCCTTTTGGTTGTCCTCTTCTACCGCCTCATGTTCCTCAAGTGGTGGATCTTCCTCCGATGAGCTATAGTCAGTGGCATCAATTTGAAAACATTTGGGCTCTTTGCATTTATGACCTAGGGAGTATTTTTCATCACAGTAGTAACATAATCCTTGCTTTCTTCTTTCGGCCATTTCTACAGGTGACACCTTTTGGACCTTAAGTGTTTGAGTCGTGTTGTGAGCTTGTGGGGGGCGACCCTTAGTGGAGAAATTTGGGCGACTGTATTGGGCTGCTAATGCACGTTCCACGTTACGAGCTACCATGCAAGCCTTCGTCCATGTGGGAGGGTGGTGCAGTAGGACTTGGGATTTTATGGCTTCTTTAAGACCGCTGATAAAACATTCCGTGTAGAACACATTTGAGAGACCCCTAGTGCGGAAGGCTAAGGCTTCAAAGGCTATAATATATTCATCCACTGTGCCAGTCTGTCGGAGCTTAGTAAGACGACCCAAAAAATAAGATTCCTGATCAAAGTAGTCTGTAAGAGATTTATTGAAGTTGGTCTAAGCCAGAAAAGGTCCATTGCAACGTTGATGCCATTCCCACCATTTCCACCTTTCATTGTCCAAGTACATGCTCCCCACCATAAGATTAGTCTCATTATCTAAGATTTTATTCAGATTGAAAAACTGCTCCATTTGTGCTATTCATGCTGCCCGGTGAGAACCGTCAAATTTAATGCATATCCAACTTGGGAGGTCTCTGACGGGATTGTTGGTGGGTGCCCCAGACATGAGGAGAGTGGATAGACTCACCCTCACTATGTCCATTGCCATTATACGCCTCCTCGTGAGCTTCCTCCTTGCCCTTCGAGATTAGGATAGATAGTCTCTCAAGTTGAATTTGGATGGATTGCAAGGTTAGTTCAAGTTTATCAATCCTCTCATTGGCCATAGCTTGAGCTCTAGTTTCTACCATGCACCGATAAGATATTCTTGAGATTTGGGACCGCCCAAAATTCTTTTTCAGTAAGAATTGAATGGTACCACCGTGCTCAGCTCGTCGTCCTGATTCTGATGGGCTAGATCACCAATAAGCGCCTCGGGAGATTGTAGTCACCAAATCCTCAAAATGTCAATGCTGCCAAAAGTCTTGCAAAAATTATGCCCCGGTATAGGAACCCCAGACAACTACTCAGATCTGGTGGATCCGAGAGATCTGAATGGCAGATCGGATAGCTCTAGGTGGCGGAATAGACTGCTACTATGGATCTGATGGATCTAATAGATTAGAATGCTTGGTTTTCTAACACGGAACTGTGGGACTGATGTTTGTTACTGATGCACCCATTTGCACGAGCGGATTGTTGGACACAGATTGTCATTGATGTCAATATGGCAATATTCAAGAGGAGGAGATAGAGCATATTGGAGCCAAGAGGAGCAGACCATATCGGAGGAGCCACATATATCAGAGCAAGAGGAGTCATATCGGAGGAGTGCCAAAGCAAGAGGAGCCATCAGAGGAGCTATTGGAGCATATCGGAGCAAGAGGAGCCATCGGAGTTTCTATCGGAGCTATTGGAGCATATAGGAATTCATTTGATGGCGATCAAATGAACTACTAATATATACATGCCCAGACTTTCCATCAGAACGATGAGAGCATACAAGGGAGCCATTTGACCTTCCAGATCAACGGTCTAGGAGACATGGGAATAGTGCGATGAGCTGTGAGCCGTCAGATCACTAATACGGATCGACGGTCCCGATCTAATCGGCGATCAGGAGATCGGAGGAGTGGAGCCTTTCGGGACTGCGAAGTGGAGAGCTCTGATATCCGAAGCCGAAGTCATATTAGAGAGCAACCTAAAGGGAGATCGGGTCATGTTTTTTATCGGCAGATGCATAAAGATATAACCCGCGACGAGCGATCGCCGATCGCCGACGAATTTCCATTGGGCAGAGGCAGATGCGATAAAATATAAACTGTGGTGCATTGCATATCAGGTCCGCGGAGAACTTGTATCATTTCGGAGGTAGTGATCAGCGAAATCAGTGAATCATCCGGAGCCGAAATTTATAAAGGCGAAATTATAAAGATTTGGAATCTGAGCATTGGAAGTAGAGCGGGGATTATATGGCTTCCATGTATTGATATATTATATGATATATTACCGTAGGGGTTAAGGATTGCGGGCATTAAAACGCTCGGGTGGTGGCTTCCGATGCGTGATTAAACCGCTCGGGTGGTGGCTTCCGATGGTTGATTAAAACTCTCAGGTGGTGGCTTCTGATGGGTGATTAAAAGCACCAATAAAGCCTGTAAGAAAAAAAGAAAGAAAGAAAAGAAATGGAAGCCGAAGTTTCAAGTGATCAAGTGAGGAGGAAGCCAAAGAGCCAGCACGTAAGAGGAAACGAATCGACAGGGGCATGGAGCATATAAAAGCAGCAAAAATAGAGAACTGTTGTGGTTGTTCGTGAACGGTATAACCTGAGCATGAGATAGTGAAAGCAGTAGAAGAAAAGGGGGCAGCAGAAGCAATGGAAGCTGAAAAGAGCGCAGCAGCACACCAGTGTATACCAAAGAGGTTGGAGCCTCAGAATTGAACAGGATTGAAGTCCTTGGGAGTTGGTGCTCCTAAGTCCAAGATTGGTGTCTTGGCAAAATAGAGTTGGTGCTCAGGAGGTTGAAGCCTCACCAAAGTCCAAGTTGGAGCTTGGCAACCAATTGTGACAATCTATTTATTGTATTTATTTTTCTGCACAGTTATATTAATAAAAGCATTTATCCTTGCTGTTCATTTTGTGTTCTGAACGTATATTTTTTAACTAGTAAAACAATAGTGAGAAAAAGAAATACTGATTCACCCCCCTCTCAGTATTTCCAACAATTGGTATCAGAGCCAGCTTCTTCATTCTAGCCTAACAGCTTGAAGAAGGATCAGCAACCATGATGAGAAATCATGAAGCATCAGGAAAACCTCCTCTGTTTGATGGCACTAACTTTGGGTTTTGGAAGAAAAGAATGACTTACTATTTAATGTCCCTTGGACCTGAAGTCTATCATTTTTGTCAAACTGAATACCGAGCGACTTCCACTCTTCCAACAGACCAAGACGAGAGGAAAGACTACATTGCAAATGCAAAAGCTATGAACTCTATCACCAGTGGAATCACTGATTCCGAGTTTACAAAAAGCATGCACTGTAACTGTGCGAGAGAAATGTGGGAGAAGCTAGTTAGCTTGTACGATGGAGACTCAGAAGTCAAAAAGGCAAAGCTTCAAACTCACAGAAGACAATTTGAAAGTTTGAAGATGGAAGAGGAAGAAGATATTGCAGCATACCTCCTCCGAGTAGTTGAAGTGGTAAATTCCCTGAAAGGATTGGACGAAAAGGTTGAAGAAAGTAGTATTGTACAAAAGGTATTAAGGTCCCTTCCAGACAGATTTGACTCCAAAATAAGTGCTATAGAAGAATCAAAGGATCTTGACACCCTCAAAATGGATGAAATCCATGGAATTCTCACTGCCCATGAAATGAGGAAAGGTGGACCTAGCTCCAAGGATGCAGCATTCAAGGCCTCAAAGTCAAAGAAAGCGAAAGAAAGGAATGACTCTAGTGATGAGTCAGATGTGGATTCCGAATTGGCTCAATATGTACGAAAGCTGAAGAGAGGATCTAAGCTTAAAGGCAAGTATCCTCTTATCTGTTTTAAATGTGGTAAAATAGGTCATTATGCAACAAAATGTCCTCATAAACAAGACAGTGATGATGAAAGAAATTCTAAAAGAATGACATATAAAAAGAAAGGGTTCAATAAGAAAAACCTTCTCTCCAAGCAAGGTGAGTCTGATGAGGATGAGTTTATGGTCATAAAAAAGAAATCAGATGAGGAAAGTGATCATGATGAAAGCCAAGAAGCATTATTCATGGCACTCACAGATGATGATGACTCGGGGCCAGAAGGAAATGTGGATGAACTGATAATAAGTTCCATTGAAGAGAACAAGAAACTGTGGAACAAAATTATCTCTCTCAAAGTGGAAAATGAGGAAATAAGAAGGAGAGAAGATCTCTTGGAAATAAAGCTTAAGGAAAAAGAAGAGACTTGTGAAGAACGTGAGGCCGAAGTAGTATCTCTGAGAAAGGACTTGGAGCAAATTCAAAAGGGTTGTAAAAGCTCTCAAATACTTGATACTATTTTGAAAAATCAAAAACCTCAATATGATAAGTCTGGAATAGGTTTCAAGGGAGAATCCTCAAGCACTAAGAATAGTGCGAAAAGCTATGCCGATGCACTTTCCTGCAATCCAGAAGATGAAAAAGTATCTTATCAAAAGTGCATCCCAGATTCCAAGAATAAAGAAAGAGTTACTCCAAAGAAGAATGTGGAGTCGAATCATGGACACTATAGCAAATACAAATCTATACCCCACCAAGGGCCCATCAAAAATCCAAAGGGCGAGGGAGGAGTAATTCTCGAAAAGGAAAGCGAATTAAACCGTGGTTACTTCAAAACCATATTTCTTGGACATTGTTTTCACTGTAAAAACTTCGATCACCAAGCTAGACACTGTATGGCTCGCAGAAGTGAGAATACAACACAAAAGGACCGAGTAATCAAATCATATGGTCCAAAAAGACAGGGACAAATCAAAACCTTCAATTCATTCGATCCCTTGACTAAATTTGATTTGACTTTCTCTTTTTGCTACAATAATGGACACTATGAACAAACTCAAAGGAAGAAAGACGAGTAGCAAGATCTCTACAATGGACAAATGCGGCCTGGCTCTATTTGCGCAAAATAATGGAAACCAGTGGTTTGTGGATAGTGGGTGCTCCAGACACATGACAGGAGACAGAAGGAAATTTATCTCACTGAGCAAAAAGGAAGGGAATGTGTCCTTTGGAAGCGGAACTGGAAAAATTGCAGGAAGAGGAATAGTTACTCTGATCAATGGAAAAGGAAAAGCTCAAGATGCTCTGCTGGTTGATGGACTCAAACACAACCTTCTGAGTGTCATCCAAATTTGTGATCAAGGACATAAGGTTGTTTTTAGCACCAAAGACTGTGAAATAAGGAACTCTGCCTCAGGGAAACTTGTGGCAAAAGGAGTGAGAACACCAAACAACATTTACGTTCTGAACAAGATTCAGGAAAACAAATGCTACTTGAGTCAGGCAGATGAGAGTTGGTTGTGGCACAAGAGACTTGGACATACCAGCTTCGAAAATCTGGTCAATATCAGCAAGATCAAAGCTGTACAAGACATCCCAAGGTTTTCCAAACCAAATCAAGCAGTGTGTGGTCCATGTCAACATGGAAAACAGACCAGAACCAACCACAAGACAAAGTAACACTATACATCAAAGCCCTTGGAGATCATACATGCTGATGTGTGTGGGCCAACTAGAAATCAAGCACTCCAAGGAGAAAGGTACTTTGTATTATTTGTTGATGATTATACTAGAATGATGTGGATATATTTCATAAAGTATAAATCTGAAACTTTTGAGTGTTTTAAGAATCTAAAAGCCCTTGTAGAAAATGAAAAAGATTCAAAAATTAAGTGTCTCAAAATAGACCGAGGAGGAGAATTCACATCAAACGAGTTCAGAGAGTTCTGTAATATTCATGGAATTAGAAGGGAATACTCGGTTGCTAGAACACCTCAGCAAAATGGGGTAGTTGAAAGACGAAACCGAACTGTCCAAGAAATGGCAAGGACCATGCTGTTAGCAGCAAACCTACAACCTAAATTCTGGATGGAAGCAGTAGGGACAACTGTTTATACATTGAATCAGACTCAATTGAGACCAAATTGTGACAAAACTCCTTATGAGCTATGGAAAGGGAGACCTGCTTCAGTGAAGTATTTCAAAATATTTGGAAGCAAGTGCTTCATAAAAATAAATGATGGTTCACCTGGAAAATTTGATTCTCGGGTTGATGAGGGGATATTTCTTGGATATTCTCCACGGAGCAAGGCTTACAAGTGCTACAATTTTCGACTGAAGAAAATAGTGGAAAGCATCGATGTAAAGGTTGATGAAGATCTTCCAGAAAAGGAAATTGAAGAACAAGAAGATGACTTTCTCATTGAAGAAGAAGAATCTAAAGAAGAAGAGATAGATGATGAAGAAGAAGAAGATTAAAGAGAACCACCTCATACCCCTTCAAAGATGAAGTATGTAGAAAGATATCATCGAGAAGAATAGATCATTGGCGATAAAGATGAAGGTGTGCAGACCAGAAGAAGGATAACAACCTCACCCAAGAGAAAAACCATTTCCCTCCTATCTATGATAGAACCAGAAACATTCACAGAAGCAAGTAAGGATCCTCATTGGGTAAAAGCAATGGAAGAAGAAATGTCCCAAATTGAGAAGAACAATACATGGGAGCTAGTACCTCGTCCGAAGGAAAAAAACATAATAGGAACCAAATGGGTGTTCAAAAATAAAATGAATGAAGGAAAGGTTATCAGAAACAAGGCAAGACTTGTTTGCAAAGGCTATTTGCAAATTGAAGGAGTTGACTTTGAAGAGACATTTGCACCAGTGGCCCATATGGAAGCTATCAGGATGTTCTTAGCAGTTTCTTGCTCGAAAGGATTCAAAATCTATCAAATGGATGTGAAATCAACATTTCTAAATGGCGAATTCAAGGAGGAAGTCTACGTGGAGTAGCCAAAAGGTTTTGATCTGACAACAGGAAAGGACCTAGTCTGTAAGTTGAAAAATGCTTTGTATGGGTTGAAACAAGCTCCTAGAGCTTGGTATGCAAGACTGGATAACTATCTCCAACAACAAGGGTTCAAAAAGGGAGTGGCTGGAAGAAATCTATACATAAAGACAGATCAAGGTAAGTTACTAGTTGCTCTTTTTTATGTCAATGATCTGATTTTTGCTAGTAATAATGATGAAATGATCCATGAATTTTCTTAAAGCATGGCAAAAGAATTTGAGATGTCAATGATAGATGAACTGTCCCACTTCCTTGGATTTCAATTATCTCAACTCAGAGCAGGATTGTGTATATCTCAAGCCAAATATCTAAAAGACATGCTCAAAAAATATGGAATGGAGGACTGTGCACCCATGAGCACTCCCATGACCACAAACTGAAAACTGAGCAAAGATGATGACTCCCCTCTAGTAGATGCAACTCATTACAGGTCAATGATTGGAGCCCTTCTATACTTAACAACTACACGACCAGACATAATGCAGGCAATAGGAATGGTGGGAAGATTTCAATCGGCTCCCAAAAAATCCCATTTATTAGCTATAAAAAGAATCCTCAGATATCTAAAGGGAACTTCTGATTTCGGTCTTTGGTACCTAAGGAACTCAACACTGACTGTAACTGCATACACCAATGCTAATTGGGCTGGAAATATAGATGATTGGAAAAGTACTAATGGAAATGCATTCTTCCTAGGAGACTGTTTGGTATCCTAGCTCAGCAAAAAGCAATCATCCATATCATTATCCACAACCGAAGCCGAGTATATTGCTGCAGTAGAATTTTGTACGCAGATACTATGGATGAAGGAAGCGCTAAGGATGTCAACATATGTACAGATCAACCAATTACTATTTATTTTGACAACACTAGTGCTATCAGTCTCAGTAAAAATCCAGTGATGCACTCAAGAACCAAACATATACCAATCAAGTATCATTTCCTCCGTGAGCAAGTAGCTGAACAAAACAACGCTCTGGAATATATAAGAACTAAGGAGAAGATCGCTGATATTTTCACTAAACCTCTTCCTCGGGAAGCATTCAAACACCTGCGACAAAAGATGGGGGTTATTTCTTTATCATTGCTCAAGTTTATTCATAAAGATGCAGCCAGACAGGGGGAGCAACTTGACAGGGGGATTTCGTATGCATTCCTTTGCCATTGATGTCAAAGGGGGAGAAGGCAGAAGAATATTGCCATCAATAACAAAGGGGGAGATTGTTGGACACAAATTGTCATTGATGTCAATATGGCAATATTCAGGAGGAGGAGACAGAGCATATCGGAGCCAAGAGGAGCAAAAGGAGCCAAGAGGAGCAGACCATATCAGAGGAGCCACATATATCAGAGCAATATGAGTCATATCGGAGGAGTGCCAGAGCAAGAGGAGCCATCGGAGGAGCTATCGGAGCAAGAGGAGCCATCGAAGGAGCTATCAGAGCTATCAGAGCATATAGGAATTCATTTGATGGCGATCAAATGAACTACTAATATATACATGCCCAGACTTTCCATCAGAACGACGAGAGCATACACAGGAGCCATTTGACCTTCCAGATCAATGGTCCAGGAGACATGGGAATAGTGCAATGAGCTATGAGCCGTCAGATCACTAATCCGGATCGACGGTCCCAATCTAAACGGCAATCGGGAGATCGTAGGAGTGGAGCCTTTCGGGACTGCGAAGTGGAGAGCTCCGGTATCCGTAGACGAAGTCATATTAGAGAGTAGCCTAAAGGGAGATTGGGTCCAGTTTTGTATCGGTGGATGCATACAGATATAACCCGCGACGAGCGATCGTCGATCATCGAAGAATTACCATTGGGCGGAGGCAGATGCGATAAAATATAAATTGTGGTGCATTGCATATCGGGTCCGCGGAGAACTTGTATCATTTCGGAGGTAGCGATCAGCGAAATCGCCGAATCATCTGAAGCCAAAATTTATAAAGGTGAAATTATAAAGATTTGGAATCTGAGCATTGGAAGTAGAGCGGGGATTATATGGCTTCCGTGTATTGATATATTATATGATATATGACCGCGGGGGTTAAGGCTTGCGGGCATTAAAATGCTCAGGTGGTGGCTTCCGATGCGTGATTAAAACGCTCGGGTGGTGGCTTCCGATGGTTGATTAAAACGCTCAGGTGGTGGCTTCCGATGGGTGATTAAAAGCACCGATAAAGCCTGTAAGAAAAAAAAAGAAAGCAAAGAAATGGAAGCCGAAGTGTCAAGCGATCAAGTGAGGAGGAAGCCAAAGAGCCAGCACGTAAGAGGAAACAAATGGACAGGGGCATGGAGCATATAAAAGCAGCAAAAACAGAGAACGGTTGTGGTTGTTCGTGAACGGTATAACCTAAGCATGAGATAGTGAAAGCAGCAGAAGAAAAGGGGGAAGCAGAAGCAGTGGAAGCTGAAAAGAGCACAGCAGCACACCAGTGTATACCAAAGAGGTTGGAGCCTCAGAATTGAACAGGATTGAAGTCCTTGGGAGTTGGTGCTCCTAAGTCCAAGATTGGTGTCTTGGAAAAATAGAGTTGGTGCTCAGGAGGTTGGAGTCTCACCAAAGTCCAAGTTGGAGCTTGGCAACCAATTGTGACAATCTATTTATTGTATTTATTTTTCTGCGCAGTTATATTAATAAAAGCATTTATTCCTGCTGTTCATTTTGTGTTCTGAACATATATGTTCTAACTAGTAAAACAATAGTGAGAAAAAGAAATACTGATTCACCCCCCTCTTAGTATTTCCAACACGGATCTGGCAGAGATGATGTTTGATCTCAAGATAGGAAATGGAACTATGGTCTCGAGGAGTGTTAGGTGTTACAGATCGCAATATACAGAAGGGTCTGACAGTAGTACTCGACCCAATGTTTCAGGGCTCTAACTAAGGAGGATCAACCGTACCTCTAGCCGTACAACCCGACTACCCTATCGTACGGGCGAGTAATCTCTTCGAGTGCTGTTCTCGGTGTACTGTAGCAGCAAGACAGCTGACAGTTTATCTATGGTGAGGTTCCAAAGGAGCTAACGGGCTTCTGATATACTCAGAAGGTACTTGGAAGATAGTCCATACGTGGTTTTGTCTAATGCGCTACTACTCAAAGGGGTACCCACAAGGGTTACAAGGGAGTCCAACAAGTGTGACCACCTCTTGTATTTCTTGCATGCATGCCTCCCCAAATCCGCAGGTTTATGCACTCAACGACAAATCTCGTGGTTTAAAGACGCCGGAACACGTCTCTAGCCAAAATGTTTTTTTGCTAAGAAACGGAGATCCCACCAGCCCTGGAAAGTGCTCTGATACCACTTGTTATGCTTGTTGGAGAGATAAATCCCCTCTGCGGACAGAGGCGATCCCACTAGCCCAAAATGGGTCTAGCAATAATCAATTCACGCTACCATGCAAGTTCCTAGTTTTAAACTCAAAGTGGATTATGAGAACCAACCTAGAGTCCAACGCTAGTGTCGTAGAAGAGTTGATACTCTCGTTCCCTTGCTCCGGCAGGTCACGATCCTCACGATCTCCGCTAATGGATACCTGCACATGCAAAGAACGAAGTGAATACAAGCATAAAATCCACTAAATACAACTATATATCAGTCAGACAAGATATAGATCAAACATTATCATAGTGAACAATAAGATCGGAACCATAATGATAGTCGTTTATTAATGAATATTCAACAAAGAAAGATACAACCAAAGATCTGACGATGAATCTCTCCTCTGGCTGGGTGAGCAGCTATACATGTCTTGCAATAGACCTTCTCTCTCTTAGACTTCCGGCAGCATAACCTCCCTATGCTCCAAGACTCTTACTATCACTCAGGACAAGCATTATCACTTCTAGCATTACTCCAAAAACTAGCTTGTCAAATGCATGAGGACAGACTTTTATAGATGGAGAAGGGGAAGAAAATACAATGAATCAAGACACCCATTATGGATTGGCATTATCCCCAAAAATCCACTGTGGATAGATGTAAAGGATAGATGATGACTGTCGACATCTAGAAGATGAGCTTTATCCTCAAAAGACTTCATGACTTGAAGGGAAAAAACATCTGGCCGCGTGTTTGTCAAAAATATTTACCAAACTTGGTTGGCGCAGGTGTTACTCTAAGACAGAGCGCCAATGGTCGCACCCTCTTTTGAGGATCTCACTGATTGGCGCGGGTAGTACATTGTGGACCCGCGCTAATGGAAAAAGGGCACTTTTCAGGGATATTTTGCAAGAGGTGTCTTCAGGGAACATGAAGTCCATACTTAGGGGAACATAATGTAAGTGTTTTTAAGTTGTGTCACTGCTCACAGGTCCCGGAACGAGTCCTCCAAATTACGGGAAAGGGGTAACAGGGACGGTGATCAATGGTGACAAATTACTGTGTAACAATGCTCTTAACCTGCAAAAAGATACCCAAATACCGAATATGTGAAGAAAGATACCCAAAACATAGAATAGTGAGAGACAATAGCAAATATTTTATTATTCAGAAAGCAATGTTCATTGGCCTCTTCGAGGGGGAAACCTCCAATAGAGCAGAACACGATTCAAAAATAATACACGATGCTCCTCGCACGGAGTCTCTATCCTTTATATATGACTCATACATGCAATACCATGGATCAATACCATAGGTTTTATTAATAGCATCTATCTAATACTACGACCCATTTGCAACTAACTATGATCCCTTCATTAATTGTGGGTTAACCATTTACAATTATTAATATGGGCTTTATTGACTCTTGACTATGACTCAATCCCATTACATAAATAAGGGGGTTAGGGTGGGACCCTAACACTCTCTGCCATTGACGAGAGCTCGGGCGGCTTCAAGGGAGGCTTTCACCATGGGTATGACTCCCTCTATCTCTCAATCTGTTATCTCTACTTCTGATATTTTTAAGTCATCTGCATTGCATTCACATGGTACTTCCCCTCCTATGGACAGTCTGATGATCTCCCTCCCCGCTCCCCTGACCTCCTCTCCCCTCCCTTCCCCTCATTACATACCCTCCCCAACTTACACTGCTCCATGGCAGTTCCTCCCTTCGTAGACCCTCCTCCTCTACCCTCTCTCCTGGAGTCCCTTCCCCTATCCCCTCTGATGCCCTCCCCCTGTTTGGACCATCGCTATCCGACACGCTCTTAATTTTGCTTGCTTCACAAGGATGCAGTTGGCTTCAGACTCATCTCTTTCCCCTATCTCCCTAAGCTCACCTATGGGCGGCCTTCCCACCTCTCCAAGGCTAAACTTCAGGGGGGTGAAGAAGTTGTTTCTGGTAGACAGTCTACAATACCTTGGGGTCTTCGAGCAGAGGAAACCTCCTCCCCCCTCCCTCTATGAAAATTATCTCCTTTAACTATAGGGGGCTGGCTAGCCCTGGGAAAAACTAGCCATGAGACGACTGCTATCTACTGAATCTGTGGACATCATTTTTCTACAAGAAACTCTTGGACCTGCTAGCTCCATCACACCCCTCCTGGAATCATGGCTCCCCAACTGGCCCTTTCACTCTCTGGATGTGATGGGCTGATCAGGGGGCTTATTTTTTGGCTTCTGAAATCGTTCCATTAAGATGTTGAATGTCTGGGGGGATGGGGTTTTTGGATATTGACATCTACTCGTCGACCCTAGAAACATGTTTAAGGCTTTTTAATATATATGGACCTTGCCGAGACTGGGAGGACTTCTGGAGGAATTTTCTCTCCTCCACCACCTTTCAAGGAGACAATATTATTCTCGTAGGCGATCTAAATTTCTTGATGGGTTATGCGGAGTCTTGGGGACCAAATGCTCAGATGGATTCTCTGTCGGTATTCTTTGAGGATTTACTAGACTCACACAATCTTATTGACATTCCCACTCCTAAGATCCAACGAACATGGAGGAACAATAGAACCGAAGAGGCCAGTCTGACCAGAAGATTGGATCATTTCCTCATCCAAGAATCTCTAGTCAATAGAGGCTATCAGGTCATGTAGAGGATTGGCTCAAGAGGAGTCTCTGATCGTAGGCCTATCTATTTGGAACTACTATCTGCCCATAATAAGTCAAAGGCTCCTTTTAAGTTCAACTCATCTTGGTTAAAGGATTCCAGTTATCTGAAGGCAGTCAGTGATTATTGGAAGGCTCACCCTATGGGCACAAAAGGTCTCATTGCAGAAGGTTTTGCTCGTAACATGATTGCCCTAAAGGAGATCTCTAAAGAGTGGGAAAGGAGGAAAAAGGAACAGGATGAGCACTAGCTCAAATTAGCAGAAGAAGAAATTACTAAAATGGAGGAGGATTTGGATGGGATTCTTACCTCACAAGAACAAACGAACAAGCTGGCTACCCTCCTCCACAAAAGGGAACAAATACTGAAAGATAGAGAGGAGTGTTGGAGACACCGTAGTCAAGCTACCTGGCTCAAAGAAGGCAATGATAACACCAAGTTTTTTCATAGACATGCAAATGGGAGAAAGGCGATTAACACTATTTGGGAGCTCAAGAAGGAGGATGGCACCACTGTAAACACTTTCCGGGGACTCACATCACTAGCAATTGCACACTCCAAAGGAACATACAAGGAGCCCCCATCTGCTACCTTGGTAGAGGTCATGCACATCGCACAAACTTTTCCCAGATTTGTGTATGAGGAAGCGGAACTCGAACTCACAAAGGAAGTGGGCCTAAGGGAATTGGAAGCAACCCTCAAATGGTTGAAAACAGATAAGAGCCCTGGACCAGATGGCTGGATAGTCGAGTTCTACACTACTTTCTTCGACATTCTGGGCACTGACCTTCTGCGATTGATTGAAGGATGTTGACTGAGGGGCAGAATGAGGGAAATCTTCAACTCTACACTTATTGCCCTCATTCCCAAAACTGATAAGCCCTCATCCTTTGACGACTTCAGACCCATCTCTCTGTGCAACTGCATTTATAAGATCATTGCTAAGATCATTGCAAATCGCCTCAAGCCCATCCTCTCAGCCCACATCTCCTCGAAACAATTTTCCTTTCTCCAGAACTAACAAATACATGAGGCCATTGGCACTCCACAGGAACTTCTCCACTCTGTACTGACTAGGAACTCAAAGGCATGATTCTGAAGATTGACCTATCCAAAGCGTTTGACAAAGTCAACTGGCTTTACCTTCGTATGCTGCTAACCCATCTTGCCTTCGCCTATTCCTTCATCAAATCTATCATGTGTTGTATTACTAATGTGTCATTCATTGTGCTTATCAATGGCTCTGCCTCCCTTTTTTTCCATGCAGAAAGAGGACTGAGGAAAGGATGCCCTCTCTCAACTTTACTCTTTCTTCTCATCATGGAAGGCCTCAGCCGAATCATCGGAGAGGAATGCAGACTGGGGCGAATAAGGGGTATCAAAATTACAGAAGACTGCACCCTCACCCAATTGTTGTTTGTGGATGATGTATTGATCCTCTTAAATGGAGGTATTGGGTACACCTCTCCTTTTCACCGATCCCTTGGCATCCCCCTCAAGGCCACAGGCATGGTCTTAAACAAGGCAAAATCCATTATAACTACCATAGGCTGCTCCCAACATGAGATTCAGTTTTCTCTCAGAAGATTTGCCTTTACATAAGCCCAATTATAAGAAGGGTTGAGATACCGGGGTTAGAGGCTAAAACCCCTTGGATACAAGATAGTAGACTGGACATGGCTCATATCAAAGGTGGAGAAGCGGCTCAACATTTGGTACCACAAATATCTCTCCAAGGGAGGGAGACTGGTACTCATCAAGGTTGTCTTAGAAGCCACACTAGTTTATTGGATGACTCTGGCATGGATTCCCAAAGGTATCATGTCTCGCCCACAAAACCTATGCTGCAGGTTCTTATGGAAAGGAAATTAGCCGAGGATAATTTTTGCATGGACAAGCTGGGAATCATTGGCCCTACCAAAGAGCTGGGGAGGATGGGGCATGAAGAGGTTGAATACCTCCTCACAAGCTTTGGCTGCAAAGCTATGGTGGAAACCGCTAAATAATAATAGCCTTTGGACGAAGGTAGAAGTATCTAAATACATCCATCTAGCAAGTGTACAAGACTAGATCAGACAAGACACTAGGCATAATAACATCACCATTATCTGGAAGGTTGTCATCAACACGAAGGAGCTCATTTGCAGTGGCCTGACATGGAGAATTAGATCCGGGATAAAGATAGAGATAGGCACTGACTCCTGGGTGGGTCGTGGAAACACTCACATGCTCACAGAAAGCCTGAGAGGACACCTACAGGCCAATGGAATAGTGCACATCAATTAGATTGTAGACGAGGCACACACTACCATCTTTCAGCAAGCTTGGAGAATTACAAATGATTTGAATATCCCTGGTTGCTCGTAGTAGGAATGGCATAATTATACAAATGATTTGATGGAGGCCCACATTAGAATAACCACGGGTGAGGATGAGCTTATCTGGGCACATGATAAACATGGTATATACTCCCCCAAGATAGTCTACCAAGTACTAATGGAGAGGCACAAACCACTCGATCTGGCTCAGTAGTTGAAGCAGATGTGGAAGTTGAAGGCGCCCCTGTGAACTAAACAACTCATGTGGTCCATCCTCTACAACAAAGTCCCGACTGGGGCCAATTTGATGAAAAGATCCTTTGCAGGGTCATTCTGGTGCCATCTCTAAAAAAGCGACAATGAGGATACATAACACCTTTTCCTAAATTGCCCTCTCACTGAAGATCTATGGAATGGCTTCCTTGGTTCGATCCCTTCCGCTTTGAAATGGCAGGGTCCTAATTTCACTGAAGCTTGGAACACTTGGTGTTTTACTAACTCTGTCAGACTAAAAAACATATCGCTTCTCATTAGCTAGGCCATATGGATAGCCAGGAATCAATTCTTCTTCCATCAAATACCCCTCACTGGCCCTCCATTTCCTCTAGCCTTCTAGCCGATTTTAGTTCCATACCCGAAGAGGAAGACCAGCCGACCCCTAGGATCATTACACCAGAAGTCATCAACCCAGCCCATCCTTGGGCTTATTTTGATGGATCAGCACAGGAGAGGGGTTGTGGTAGGGGGGCTATTCTACATCTATCTGAATCTCATTTTTACAAAATAAAAATGGGCTTGGGAAGGGGAACAAATAATTTTGCAGAGCTCATCTCGGCAAAAAACCTCATACACTTTGCATTATTCAAAAACTACCATCATTTATAGTTATTTGGAGATTTACAAATTATTCGCAATTGGATAAATAAAATAGCTCACTACAATACATACACTTTACACCACATTTTGGGTGAAACACACAGACTCATATCTCATTTTGACGTCTTCCCTTGCTGTCACATCTACAGGGAATGCAACTCAGCTACTGACAGCTTATCCAAGAAGGTGGCGCTCAGGGATGACACTAATTGGTTGATCATGGAGTAAAGAGACGGCATCATCTATCAGTATTACCACAGGCCGTTCATAGAGCTTGGAACATGAAATAATTTCAATTGAGATTGTAATTTTTCTTTTTGGATATGGCCGAAAGCCAAATGTAATTATTCATTGTTTTTTATTATCTTTAGTATAGACAGTACAAAGCTCTCTGCGAAGAGTTCCACAGTATACATATAGAATTTTTCATATGAAGAAGCCTCACTCGAGGTGAAACACAGTTTTTGAATGTTTTGATGAAGGACAGGCCACCCCTGAATATTGTATATGCGACGCATCTGCAAAATACAGTTTCTTTATTAATAAAGAAAGTGCGACTTTTTCCACGGGAAAAAAAAGTTAGTTGAAATCATATTCATCAATTAAATTTGAACTTTAACCAATTTTGAAAGTATTAGCCTATGTCCAAATTTTATTATTACATTAAAGAATAAACAGTGATATTTATGGAAGGTTTTATTGAATGAGCTAAATTATATCATATTTTTAAAATATGAATGCCTGTGGCTTATAATGAAATATTTCATTGTAGAAAACATGGAATTTGTTATAGATGAAGAAACTGGGATGGTCGGTAGAGGGTTCTAGGGTTTAACTAAGTGAGTGATAGAGGGTAACAGGCACCCATGGAGGCATGGGGAGGAGGAAGCTCCACTCCCTCCTACTGTAATATGGTAGCAAAGAAAGGAAGAGGAGGGAAAAAGAACAAATCTCCACAACCCTTGTAGGTCAAGACAAAAAACATCAAATATCAGAAGGGGGAAGGCAACAAAACCCATGTAGATCAAGGAGCACACAAAGAAGACCGTCAGGAGGAGAAAGAGGAGGACATACGTCAGGGAACAGAGAACAGAGCCAAGATGGGGCCCTGTAAACCCAAGACCATAATGAAACCTTGGGTTATTCTGAATGATCCAACTCTGGAAGTGCATAGGGATCACATGGCAAACAATGCCATCATATGCAAATTTACGGGAATCTGTCCATCAGAGAAAGCATTGTACACCTGGATAAAATACAATTGGAAACCAAAAGGGGAGTTAAATATACATCTTGGATCCAAAGGTTTTTTTACTGTGGTGTTTACGAACATGGAAGACAGAGACAGTACTTTCGAAGGAGGACCATACTTCTTTGCAACTGTTGGTCTCTATATGCCGCGATGGATTATGAAATTCATGCTAGAATGAGAAAGCTTCACTTAGGTATTAGTATGGATTAGACTATACTCCTTACCTTTATATTACTGGATGCCATAGTCTTTAAAAGCTATAGGAAATAAATTAGGTCATTTCTTAGAAATTTTAGAGGCAACTCTACGGGGAAAATATACATCCTATGCTCATATATGTGTGGAGATGGACCACTCAGGAGCCCTTCTAGATGAGGTCATTCTAGAAGTTTATGACGAGGAATGGGTTCAAACAGTTGACTGTGAAAATAGCCGTTTAGATGTCACAAATGTCATGAGCATGGGCACCTATCTAGACACTACCCTCTTAATAGAAGGGAGGAAACCATAAATACTAGCAAAGGGAAAGACCAGACAGGTTTCACCAAAGTAGGAGGAAAAGAAAAAGAACGGGGAAGGAAGACACAAAACAACCCTACTGCGAATGATAACAAAACAAAAAGTTACAATAGTTTTGAGATCTTAGGAGAAAAAGAAGTAGATGGGTGATCAAGAGAGTATAGAGAATCAGACAGCAAGGGGGAAAGGAAAAGAGACCAACATGGAGTTCACTCAGGAACAAAATGAACATACTACGGACCCTTTAATTACCATGGAAATAGAAAAAGACCAGGAAATGACTCAAAGTGAAAGTGGTACAGAGGATCGAGACTTAGAGGAGATCCTGGAAAGGGAGAACCTAGAGCTAGAAAAGTTTCTAGAACAAGGAGGAAACTTGGGAGTAAACACCATCCCTCAGGAGGATGTGGACATGGTCCAATAGATATTCCTCAACATGTCACATCAAATAGCTATAGGAGTCAAATGAGGACATGACAACCAAGAAAGCAAAGGGACTTCCTCAATAGGATTAATAACAGGAAAACTAACAAAGAATATAGGCAAGAGGAGGGGAAGAAAAAGATAGAAAGAACTACTACTAGAGCGTGGCAAACTCATGATTAACTCTGGAAGGATGAAAGACCTTTCCAATTACTCCTTTATAACCCCACCTTAATGAAAATCACAACCTAGAATATTAGAGCACTAGGGAGCAGAAGAAAATAGACGAATCTAGGTAAAAGAATTAGAGGGGAAAAACCTGTATTCATACAGGAAACAAAATGCTCAATGGAGAGGATCCAAGAAAAACATAGAAAATGGTTAAATAGATATGAATACCTTGATGTTAAGGCAAACAAATCTGCTGGTGGAATTCTCACTCTATGGGACCCACAAAAATTTGGTGTGATTGATGTAGAGGCATCCAGACATCACCATTCTCTGATCATCCAACCGGTGGGTGACATAAAATGTTACATGATCACCAATGTATATGGTCCACAGCCAATGGAGGATAAACTTGAACTCCTCACAACACTGGAGGATATGAAGAAGAGATACCCAGCTCTACCTTGGATTCTTGGAGGTGATTTTAACATAACAAAATCACTCATGGAGAAGAAAGGAGGAACTAGAACACTCGGTAGAGATTTAGTTGCCTTCCAGAACTTCATCACCAATAATTGGCTGATATGGAAACAAGTAATGGAATATTCACTTGGAATAAAAAAGAGGGGGCCCTACCCAAGTTTCCTCCAAATTGAACAGATTTATTGTTTTAGAGAAACTTCTTCTCAGCTGAAGCAACATTACTGCACTCATACTACCTTTTGGGGGTGTAGATCACTGGCCTATCCAATTGGAAGCTTCTCTTTCTGGTAAAGCAAGGAACACCCCCTTCAGGTTTGAGAACGATTGGCTCACACATTTCGATTTCCTCACAAACATTGAAAAATGGTGGAAGGAAGAGCTACCCCTTTAAGGTACAAAGATGTTCCTTTTACATTGTAGGCTCAAACACATTAAAAACATACTCAAAGAATGGAATAAAAAGGAATTTGGTAACATCTTTAAAGCTAAAGGAGATGTGGAAAAGAAACTAAAGGAAATAAATAAGATTCTTATCAGAGAAGGATATACAGATGAAAGGAAAGAGTTGGCAGAGTCACTCCAATAGGAGTGGGACAACAGATGTCTTCAAGAGGAAATATTCTAGAGACAGAAATCCAGAGTAGAATGGATTAAAGAAGGGGAGAGAAACACCAAATTATTTCACAGATCCACCATAGCTCACAGAAACAACAATAGAATTGTGAAACTTACAAATTAGCATGGAATAGAAAGAAACACTCATGAAGAGATGGAGAAGGTTATACTCCAACATTTTCAAGAAATTGTTGAGGAAACCTCAGAAGACAGATACCAGTTTACGAAAATATTTACTCAGTACATTCCTAAATTGGTTACCAGAGAAGATAATCATAATCTCAATAGACCAGTAACAGAGGAAGAAATTGAGAAGCCGTGAAAGATATGAAAAATGGGAAAGCACCAGGCTCGGATGGCTTTAATGTGGACTTTTTCAAAACTTTTTGGTGGATAGTGAAACAAGACATCCTGGAGGTAGTGGAAGGCTCTCGAAGATTTAAGACAGTCTTAAAGGCGCTCAATGAATTTTTCATAGCCTTAATCCCCAAACAGGAAAAGGTCACCTCTCCAGATAGATTTATACCTATATCATTATGAAATGTGATATAAAAGATTATATCAAAGTCATTGCCAACCATCTCAAACCACTCCTCCCAACCCTAGTGTCAGAGGAGAAAATGGGCTATGTGGAAGGAAGACAAATTCTAGATAATATAATTCAAGCACATAAAATGGTTCATTCACTCATTACCAACAAATAGGAAAGAATGATAATGCAACTGGACATTGCAAAGGCCTATGAAAAACTTAGATGGTCGTAAATAAGAGTAATATTAAAATCCTACGACTTTGATTACAATTGGATTAAATAGGTTATGGCACTAGTTACCACTACTAGCTGTTTGATTCTTCTCAATGGCTCTCCTTCCAAAACCTTCAAGCCCTCTAGAAGTCTCAGGCAAGGAGATCCTCTTTCTCCTTTCCTTTTCATTCTACTGATGGAAGGGTTAGGGACACAAATCAGAGCTGCTAAGGAGGAAGGGAGAATTCATGGTCTAAGACTCACTGAAGGTGGGGACATGGTGACACATCAGCAATTTATGGATGATACTATGCTTCAAGGCACACCCACTGTCAAGGAAGCTAAAGAATTCAGAGCAATTCTGAGTGAGTTTGCTAGGGCAACGGGCACATAGGTAAGTCTTACTAAATCAAATATTTTATTTTTCAATACTGATATTTCCATACAAAGAAATCTTTCCAGAATTTTTGGATTTCAAAGGGAGTTGCTGCCTCTGAAGTATCTGGGAGTTCCTCTCACTGACAAACCACTACAGAAGGAAATATGCGAGCCTGTTCTTAATAAGCTAAAAGATAATATTAGCAAATGTACAAATAGAGCACTGAATATAGTAGGGAGACTAATTCTTACTAAGGCTATCCTCCAAAGTATCCCTATTTATATGCTATTTGCCATTCCAACACCAACTGTTGTAATTACCAATATAAGAAACATTCAGAGAGAGTTTCTCTTGGGGAAGGGTGAAGAAAAGAATAAGTTGGCCCCTGTGGCATGGGATAAAATTTGCAAACCTAAGTCCCATGGTGGCTTGGGTCTTCATGACCCAGGAATTCTTAATAGAGTTCTTGTTGCAAAATCTGGTGGAGATGGCTAAAAGAAATACAAGCCCCCTGGGAAAAACTTTGGAAGCAAAAATATGTCAGAGAATGGAAAGAGAAGAATCTAATCAGAATGACAGGACAAGTAAAAAGTTCTGCAATTTAGAATAGGGCATGGGAGAATAGGGCCCTAGTCCAAAATCATTGTTTCTAGGAGATCGGAAATGGAAACGTGGCTTGGTTCTGGGAGGATAATTGGTAGTAGGAGGACAATCTCTGAAGTGAAGAATTAGCAGACATTCACACCAACACTATCAACAAAGGATTAAGGTGGGTAAGTGACTATTGAGACCTATCAAGGAACAAGGGGAAATGGAGAACATGGAAACTTCTAGATTACAGTGGAATGGGCATGATGGATACTCAAGCTATAGCCCTTAAAGTTCTTCTAGACAAGAGACAAATCTTAAACTCAAACTTGGACGATCAAATAAGATGGGGAAAGAAAAAGGAAGGTCTCTTCAACCATAAGGAAGCCAAACGATAGATTCATGGCTTAACCTTCCAAACACTGATAAGACGTGGAAAGAAATCTGGGAAAATCCTCATTAGATGAAGTCAAAATGTTCAAGTGGCTGGTTCAACAGGGCACGGTTCTGACATGGGATAACCTAAGAAAAAGAGGCTTTGTTGGCCCCTCAAGATGTCACTTATGTAGACAACAAGAAGAAACTACAAATCATCTCCTGAATAGATGCACTTTCACTACAATACTTTGGAATTGGGTTGGAGAAGTCTTCGAGTAGACAGACAAAAATGTAAATGAGATCATTACTACTTTGAAGAATTAGCAGAATTTTTTTTTGAATAATGAAATCATTAGCTATGCCTGGATGCTGACCACAGGATTCATAATCTGGAATGTATGGAAGGAGAGTAGCAATAAGATTTTCAAGGAGAAAGCAAGTCCAGTGAGCAACATCCTTAAGCTAATCCTTAAACAACTCAAAGAGACTATTCGTATCCTAGGAG
Source organism: Pinus tabuliformis (assembly GCA_031772625.1). Taxonomy (NCBI): domain Eukaryota; kingdom Viridiplantae; phylum Streptophyta; class Pinopsida; order Pinales; family Pinaceae; genus Pinus; species Pinus tabuliformis. The sequence goes on along the minus strand of CM062820.1, from coordinate 1,391,416,645 downwards.
GTGCAGCTACTACCAAACCCATTGGACAAAGAGAGGCTAGAATATTGGAGAAGTTAGAGCTCAAGGTTCATCCTCCTTAGGGTTCTATGCAGATCGAAAAGAATACCTTATCAGAAAAGTCTTCATGGCAACCCCCTTCACATGGATTTTTAAAATTTAACATAGATGGGGCCTCAAAAGGGAATTTGGGAGAAGCAGGATATGGAGGGGTCTTGAGGGATGAGGAAGGAAGCATACAAGTCATCTTCCATAGTTATCTAGGAAAGGCAAATAATAATATGGCCGAGTTCATGGCGATGGAATTATGCCTGGAAATAATGCTCAAGTACAACATTCACAATGTCATCATTGAGGCTGACTCGAAATTAGTCATTAATTTAGTGAAGAGGATAAATGCTAGCTCTACTCCATAGAAAGTCTTAGAACACTGGCGGCTTTTGCAAGTCTACCAAAGAATTCAAGCACACCTAAGAATGCTGAGAACTCTTAGGTTGGTACATGTTCGCAGGGAAGCCAACAAAGTTGCGAACTAGCTTGCCAATGAGAGGGTACGAAACAAGCATATCGACTTGTGTTGTTGGTGGGAGGAGGTAACAGATGATGGGTTGAAGGAGGGATGCTCATCCAGGGCCCTTAGGGACTGACAACAGTATCAGGACAAATCAAGAGACAGAATTTTACTCAATGAAAATGATGGATAAGTTCACTTTAGACTACCTTTTAGTGGAGATGCACAGTAGGTTATCAAGACAGAAGATAACTGTGGAGGAATGTTTCCACAGAAGACAAAGATGGTAATGGGAGGAATTACTGGGGTCAAAACTGCTTGTAATCTCTGACACAAGAGAATTTTTCATGGAAGACAAGCGATACCATTCAGAAGGCGACACATGGAGATGGTTGGACAGTGATTACCACCTTTATCGCTGGGTATTTCGTGATCAGTTGTGGGGTCCATTTTGTATTGTGGCTGTCAGATTTGGAGAGGGCATATCAACGACCACCTTTTGGTATGCTGGTTGGTGGGGTTGACAGAATAAAACCACTAATGGTTTACCACCTTCATCGGGCGCCTTACAAACTGAAGATGGTTTTAAAGAAAAGCCAATGATTCCACTCAAGAATCAACACAAGGCAGAGGACCGATAAAGCAAACCACCTTCATCGCGTAGTATTCAGTGGGATTTTCAAGCCGTGCAATATGGATTCCAACAGTTGGATCAAAAGGAACAGATCAACAGTCATCATTGATTGTGAAAATTTAAGGTTTTTTGTGTGCATGTGTGTGGTTCGATTTGATCTGTGGTCGTTAGATCTAGAGAGGGAAGATCAAAGACCACCTTTTGGTGTGCATGTTGGTGGGGCCAAAAAGATAAAACCACTAATGGTTTCCCACCTTCATCGGGCACCTTCCAAACCAAGGACGGTTTTAGGGAAAAGCCAACAATTCCATTCAGCAAGTAACACATGGCAAAGAACTAAAAAAGAAAGCCTCCTCCATCGCAAGGTATTCAGTGGGATTTCTAGGCCACGTGATATGGACTCCAACCATTGGATCAGGAAAAGAAGATCAACAGTCAGTGTTGATTAGACAACTTTAGGGTGTCTTGGTGACTTCGCCCCTACGTGGATCATTTCTTGACTATCAGATTGTTTGAAGACTGTTCCTCGGTCAGTTTTGGGGAGCGGACCTTAGATCCACTGGCCCGTTCTTGGTTCCAGGGCAGTCTAGGCCATGTCTTTGTTTGATTTTTGGAGGTTTTTTTTGGGTGCATTGTGTTTTTTCACTCCCCTGTGAGGACGTTTGTGCCTCTGGGCATCTATTGTAACATGTGTAAAATATTTTTTTACCTAAGTTAATAGAAGAATGGTCTCTTCCTTAAGCGAAAAAATAAAATATGAATGTCCATTGCTAAATAGTACCTCATTTGAGGCGTTAGATTTAGCCCCAGTGTATTCAATTATTCCCCTCCTTGCAAAATTTACTAGAAGTTTTATTTTTGGATCTAATTCTTATTAATACAAACTATAATGCACATTCTCCTGATGAAGGTGTTGAGAAAATAAATCATATGATTATTTTTGCGATCATTTTATATGTGTTCATATATTATTATTTTAAGGGAAAGGAAGTCCTTACGACTTTACATTTTTTTCATGCATTCAGTTCTATAAGAAAAAGGAAAAATAATTCTTTTACCTTGTTTAGGGTAATGAGCATACTCCTCATTTCTTAACGAAACTGCTCACCTTGATTTTCTCAACATAGAAGTAATGTGTAGAGTAGTCTCAAGTTGTCAATAGTTTGATTGGGCTCGAGAATAAATATGAAAGAAAATAGAGAACAAATATGAAGGAAAACCGTATGTGGATATTTTGTGTTTGTTTCAACCCAAAAACAATTAGCCCTATATTATGCATACTACTATAGTTATGTGTTTAGTGCTAATATTTCTTAGAAAAACACAAGTCAAGTTACTGTTAATCGATGTTCATTAACTGAATTCATGCGAGTGTGTAAATTTACCTTATACTTTCGCATTACATTCTTTCATTGTTTTTTCGAATTAATTATTTTTCTCACAGTTATAAGCTCGTTATGATTCTTTAACCTAGTTTTTACCAACTCCACTGAGTCTCTTCTAAGCAGCAATGAAAACTTATTTTTAATTATTCCAATAATATTTTTTTCTAGATAAATAAAATCACAAATTACTCCTATATTTAGCTCTCACATTGCATCCATAAATTTTCAAAGGCCTTTCATACAGATAAATAACATCTCGAAAAACATGCACATATAGGATTTTTTCCATAGTTACAAAGAAATATCTGAAATAAAATCTTTACCAACATCTTGCTGAAAAAAATAAATATATATAACCACATGCATACTTATCTATTGCATTGGTGAGAAGGAATGACAAAGATTATACAAAAAAGACCACACCACCCACTTAAATTTTTATACTGCACACACTATCATATATTCACATCAAATAAGATTACATATAAAAAGATTTAGTGTTGTCTCAAGATAGGTAGACCATCTTGGACACATAATCACCTGATTGAGAGAATATCTCAACCACGCATCAATATAGGAACATCTAGATATAACACCCCTAAAGAATAGGAAGAAACCCCTTTAGATAGAGAGTCATAAGTGAGACAAGTAGGAATTACATATTCCAACACACCCCCTTAATGAGTACTTGTCTCAATATCTATCTACAAAGTCTAGCTCTGGTCCAATATGGCAATTACACACTGTACCTTTTTCATGCAGACATCATCAAATTGTTGATGTCCATATAAAGGAACAACCATCCACCAGAATTCATGGGTACCCAACCGTTGCAACCATTGGTGTAATAGGAAGTCCTTCACATACATGGTTCATCCAAATTCTCGATGAACATTCTTTGAATTTTTCCTATACACTTTGAGATTATTTCGTCTCACAATTTCCCCACTTAATTGAAGACTCAATTCTTCGATTACATATCAAGCTTAGATACGAGTACACCTGCCACCCTCATACCTACCGAGTGGGTGATTCCGCAACTTGATGTCACTAGGGAACACATAACAAAGGGGTATGTATCCCTCTCTAGGTCTTACAGCTATATGGCCTTTTAATATACTCCAAGCTTAAGAAGGTACTAGTTACATAAAAAATTTCAATGACCATAGTGGACTATTAGAAAGCAACCTATGACATGTAGATTTGTTATAATTATAATGTGTGACTCATAATTTATCAAAGTCATAAGTTTATTCCACAAACTCACATAAACATTCATTGTAATGTCCTTGTGTCCATTTCCACTGATGTAGGATATCCCACACCATTCATATGCTAGAACAGACCACTGCTTTCTCATTTGAATATTTCCATCATAGACTTTGTACTTTTGAGTGTTGGATATACTATTCTTGGATCTCTAAACTTTACCTGTCATTATTTAGAGTCATGAATTCTAAGAAAATGACTTCAAATTGAGGTCGAGAATCTCAATATGTATACAAATTTCTCAGACATATTCCCTTTCAAAACAATATGAAATAAAAGCGCAAACCATGATCTAAAAACAAATATGATTTTATGCATTAATCCAAAAGAATCAACGCATAATATGAGTAAACTAGATTTTCCCTATATGTAGGATCTTCATCCAACAGCTTTCTCCACATTCTCAATTGTAGAAGCTCTCCATCCAATGCGACTAGGCTATTCGCTCTGGCACAGACAACTCTCTCTGCTTCCTGGCATGCCTCCTCCGATCCGAACAACTCCTTCTGATTTGAAAAAATTGTTGCGAGATCCACGATATGACTTCCATGCTCCACAATCTGAGTTGATTCCAATCATGCTTCAGGTCTTGAGAAAGTGTAAATTGAAGTCAACAGAAAATTGCGTCAACATATTTAAATCTTGTCCGGAACATTTAAATTGTTGTGCAGTTATTGAGAGATCTAGGATTCACATATGACCAGGTCATCAACAATGAATCAATAGTCCTCCCTTTTCGTCGCCTTCAACAAGTCTTTAGACTTACGTAGTATCACATTCACACTCCTCACCACAAGATGAACAACCTCTGTTTTTGGTCTCCACCGCTACCTTTACACAAATCACCAATGATCTCAACTTCAACTGCTAAACTCCTCACGAGCTAGAGAATCACAATGTTTTCTTTAGAATTTAGAACAGGCTCCCTTAAGCTCCAATAGTTCATTTTGAAGATCAAGTTCAATCATTGTTCGGTGCAAATATTCATGAAAATCTTGATCAGGCCATCGAACGCTAAGATGAATAATTTGACGTATATATCACTCTTGAGATGTTTGGTCAAGAAAAATTTGACTTGGAGTATGTTGGACATGAGATCCAAACTTTCTATGAAGTATTTTCTGACTAGGTTCACCTTTTAATGATCAAAGATTATTCATAACAATCTCATAACATTGTTCTCGCAGAGCAAGTATATCCTAGATGAAGGAGACTTCTGCTACAAAATCACAAATGATGAAGTGGTGCCACGGTGGATCGATCCTCCATCAAGGCGCAATGGATCATCCCTCCAACAAATTTTCCCTACAACAACCACCTACTATAATGATACAATGCAGCCAATGTTCACCAAAAAATAAGTTGTGTTCACCGAGTGGCAAGAGAATACAATGTTCACAAATGACTCAGAAAATTGCACGATGGAAAAACTAAAAAAAAAACAAAATATCATTTTTTATTTCCCTTGGCCTAGGAGGGGCCAAAGGCCCAGGCCCATATGGGCTTTGATACCAACTTAAATTTTGATAGTGCACACAGTATCATATATTCACATCAAATAAGATTATATATAAATACATTTAGTGTTGTCTCAAGATAGGTAAACTATCTTGGACACACAATCACCTGGTTGAGAGAATATCTCAACCACACACCAATCTAGGGACATCTAGATATAACAACCCTAAAGAATAGGAACATACTCCTTTACAATGATGAGTCACAACTGAGACAAGTAGGAATTACATACTCCAACACATCCTTCCAATGAGAATTGCTAATTACATCCAATTTCTCCCATAAAGCTCCTCAGCTCCAGAACGATCACTTAGGCAACAATTTTCTCAGATTAAATTCATTCTTATCAAGGCCTCCAAGTCTAGCCTAGATTTTTTTTTTCACAAACTAAGTATATATTTTGGAATTTCCACCGTCCCTAACCCAACTTAAGAATACTCCATAAGTTGCATCGTGTATTTTGGAGTTTCCACTGACCCTAGTCCATCTCAAAAATACTCCAGAGATTACGTCATGCCCCCTTCTCAGTATCCTATTCAATTGCCCTACTCCAAATTAAGAATACTCCATAAGTTGCGTCATGTATTTTGGAGTTTCCACTAACCCTAGTCCATCTCAAAAATACTCCAGAGGTTACGTCATGCCCCCTTCTCAGTATCCTATTCAATTGAGGTTCCTTCTTTTTCTTTTTGATGCCTCGAGTCGTCTTTTTTATTTCTCACCTTGGAATCCTTTTTTATTTTTGATGCCTCTAGTCTTCTCTTTTATTTCTCTACTTACAGACTGTCTCCCACAGAAGACACTGAGATGTGTTTATTCTCTCTCCCACTAAAATGTTTTCTTTCTCATCTTTAGGAAAAAAAAAAATCCATAATTGTTAAGTGCCCCGTAATTGCAAATATACTAAGATATCTTCCATAAATTCTATAACTCAGCATAGTTTCTTTTAACAAACTAATTTATTATTACTATTTTTTAAAGAATACTTCACTTTCTCAACACTTACTAGCCTTTATAAATTACTAGATCCAAAGTAGCAAAAGTAATTAATAAATATCTATAACACGTAAAGGTGTCGCAAAAACAAAACCTATAACGATTTTATATTTTTTTTTTATATTTTATTGTTTTCTTTGCTAAATATATACTTCACTTTTCATATTATTCAAATTTATTCTTTAAATATTTTCATAATAATATTTCCAATTCTTTCTTCCTATTTCTTAAAATCATTTTATACATTTTCTCTATTTTCTTTTATCATTTTTTTTTAAATTTTAGTTATTTTATATTATTCTTTTTATTACTTTCACTCTTTTATATATCTTTATATTTTTAACATACTTTTATTTAAGATTTTACTTTAATTTTAATTTTCCCAATTTATTGTTTGTACTATGTTATATTTAAAATGTTAAGTTTTATTATCATATACTAGTTATTTGTCTGTCTCTTTTTTCTTTTTTTTTAATTTGTTGAAATTGAAAGTCAATATATTTATATTAATCTAATTGCGAAGATTTATTCATTAATTTTAACTTAAATAATTTTGTGAATGATTATCATAAAAATTAAAAAACTGTGCACCTTAAAATATATACAATCAAAATGCTAAATTTCTATATAAATCACTTTTACACAAATGCGTTCAAAATATCCATCCTCTTATTCTCCAAGAATGGAGAACACTTGCAGTAACTATTTTCTTTTTGTTTGTTTATATTCGAATAGCAGCTTATGATAATTACGCTGCTCCGATGTTAATGGAGAAAATAGCTTCCTTGATAGCAAATGGCAAGCTTCCACTAATCATACTATATTTTATTTTATATGAAATATAAAATAGCATAATCTGGTGCAGTTAAGAACACTTTTTTTCTCCTAAAAATCACTAGTTTATATATTAACATCCTAACTCTTCATAAAGTCAAAGTCAAAGATCTATCCATAAATTTGAAAATAGAATGCATTACTTTACTCACAGCCTCCCTGTACTAGTAGGTTACAAAAATTCCAGACTAAACCATTGAAAATAGTATACAACGAAACGGTCACAATAACACACTAACAGTTTATACCCAAAAATAGTGTAGAGAGAGATGTCGGAGAGGCTCTTCAGGACACAATCGCCGCATCTTATACCATGGAAGGTTCCTCAATTGGGGCGTTGGCCATGTTCTCACGCCATGGCCTGGTGGGATTCCTCTGTTCTTGAGGCGACATTGTGTAACATCCCTACAAGAAAAGCTCTAGTAAATTTTTATATTCAAAAAATAATTATAGTATTAATGTAATATATGATTAACATTTAGCTAAGGTGTACGTAGTTGTAACAATGAACAGGAATTACTTGGTCAGTTAGGTTTGTTTTTTGGTTTATACGGTTCTTCTTGGGCGATGAAAATAAACGCTGGTAAAACTGAATGAAAAATGAGGTGATCAAAGTTAAAAATGGTTATTAGGTCAATATGGAGGCCAAAGCGAGTTTATGCATCTACAAGATATAACCCCTTCAAATTTCAAATTTGCACAATATGTTAAGAAGCATTTAAACTCTCATGGTCAAAGCGAAGAAAACAAAAATGCCTTTTAAAGAGGAGCAGTAGAAAATACGTGGAGTGCCAAACCCAAATACCGGGCTTCTTTAAACCTCTGAAGCTTGAGATTTTGTTCTCCAAGATGAAACAAAGGATCACTCGGAAAAGTACGAGAAAGAAATGTGGGCAAGAGAAGGAACATGTAGATGAAAAAGGGGAAAAAAAATGGGCAATAAAACATATACTATACCAATATTGATTGTACAAAAGCCGTGCTATAATATAACAAAGAGATAAGTAGCTCTCTCATTTTCTTGAGAGAGCTTACATTAATTTTTGCACATAAAACTTAAGTAAATGTTAGTTTTTATTAGGAAGATTATATGTGAATCTTGTGTGTGAAAAGCTAAATAGCTTTATCATTTCCTCGAAAGGAATTACACTAATTCTTGCATATAAAAACTAAGAAAAATTGTAGTTTTTCTTAGAAATATTACATGTAAATTTTGTGTGTCAAAAACTAAGTAGCTTTGTAATTTTTATGAGAGAAATTACACTATGTAAATCTAGTTTAACTTACAAAGATTACATGTGAATCTAGTGTGTTAAAAGCTAAGTAGCTTTGTCATTTTCTTCGAATAAATTACATGAGATTCTTTCCAAGTAGCCAAGAGATCCTCTTAAGAATATATGCATGAGACATGTGAAGTTCTTGAGGAGATAGTACGAAAAGTAGGCAGGTTTTCTTTGAATAGAATCACTATTTGGGCTCTTTGCATTTATGACCTAGGGAGTATTTTTCATCATAGTAGTAACATAATCCTTGCTTTCTTCTTTCGGCCATTTCTGCAGGTGACACCTTTTGGACCTTGAGTGTTTGAGTCGTATTGTGAGCTTGTGGGGGCGACCCTTAGTGGAGAAATTTGGGCGACTGTATTGGGCTGCTAATGCACGTTCCACGTTACGAGCTACCATGCAAGACTTCGTCCATGTGGGAGGGTGGTGTAGTAGGACTTGGGCTTTTATGGCTTCTTTAAGATGCTGATAAAACATTCCGTGTAGAACACATTTGAGAGACCCATAGTGCGGAAGGCTAAGGCTTCAAAGGCTATAATATATTCATCCACTGTGCCAGTATGTCGGAGCTTAGTAAGACGACCCAAAAAATAAGATTCCTGATCAAAGTAGTCTGTAAGAGCTTTATTGAAGTTGGTCTAAGCCAGAAAAGGTCCATTGCAATGTTGATGCCATTCCCACCATTTCCACCTTTCATTGTCCAAGTACATGCTCCCCACCATAAGATGAGTCTCATTATCTAAGATGTTATTCATATTGAAAAACTGCTCCATTTGTGCTATTCATGCTGCCGGGTGAGAACCGTCAAATTTAATGCATATCCAACTTGGGAGGTCTCTGACGGGATTGTTGGTGGGTGCCCCAGACGTGAGGAGAGTGGATAGACTCACCCTCACTATGTCCATTGCCATTATACGCCTCCTCGTGAGCTTCCTCCTTGCCCTTCGAGATTAGGATAGATAGTCTGTCAAGTTGAATTTGGATGGATTGCAAGGTTAGTTCAAGTTTGTCAATCCTCTCATTGGCCATAGCTTGAGCTCTAGTTTCTACCATGCACCGATAAGATATTCTTGAGATTTGGGACCGCCCAAAATTCTTTTTCAGTAAGAATTGAATGGTACCACTGTGCTCAGCTCGTTGTCCTGATTCTGATGGGCTAGATGACCAATAAGCGCCTCGGGAGATTGTAGTCACCAAATCCTCAAAATGTCAATGCTGCCAAAAGTCTTGCAAAAATTATGCCCCGGTATAGGAACCCCAGACAACTACTCAGATCTGGTGGATCCGAGAGATCTGAATGGCAGATCGGATAGCTCTAGGCGGCGGAATAGACTGCTGCTATGGATCTGATGGATCTAATAGATCAGAATGGTTGGTCTGCTAACACGGAACTGTGGGACTGATGTTTGTTACTGCTGCACCCCTTTGCACGAGCGGATTGTTGGACACAGATTGTCATTGATGTCAATATAGCAATATTCAAGAGGAGGAGATAGAGCATATCGGAGCCAAGAGGAGCAGACCATATCGGAGGAGCCACATATATCAGAGCAAGAGGAGTCATATCGGAGGAGTGCCAAAGCAAGAGGAGCCATCGGAGGAGCTATTGGAGCATATCGGAGCAAGAGGAGCCATCGGAGTTTCTATCGGAGCTATCGGAGCATATAGGAATTCATTTGATGGCGATGAAATGAACTACTAATATATACATGCCCAGAATTTCCATCAGAACGATGAGAGCATACACAAGAGCCATTTGACCTTCCAGATCAATGGTCTAGGAGACATGGGAATAGTGCGATGAGCTGTGAGCCGTCAGATCACTAATCCGGATCAACGGTCCCGATCTAATCGGCGATCGGGAGATCGGAGGAGTGGAGCCTTTCGGGACTGCGAAGTGGAGAGCTCTGATATCCGGAGCCGAAGTCATATTAGAGAGCAACCTAAAGGGAGATCGTGTCGGGTTTTTTATCGGCGGATGCATACAGATATAACCCGCGACGAGCGATCGCCGATCGCCGACGAATTACCATTGGGCAGGGGCAGATGCGATAAAATATAAACTGTGGTGCATTGCATATCGGGTCCGCGGAGAACTTGTATCATTTCGGAGGTAGCGATCAGCGAAATCACCGAATCATCCGGAGCCGAAATTTATCAAGGCGAAATTATAAATATTTGGAATCCGAGCATTGGAAGTAGAGCGGGGATTATATGGCTTCCATGTATTGATATATTATATGATATATTACCGCAGGGGTTAGGGCTTGCGGGCATTAAAACGCTCGGGTGGTGGCTTCCGATGCATGATTAAACTGCTCAGGTGGTGGCTTCCGATGGTTGATTAAAACTCTCAGGTGGTGGCTTCCGATGGGTGATTAAAAGCACCAATAAAGCCTGTAAGAAAAAAAAAAAAGGCAAAGAAATGGAAGCCGAAGTGTCAAGCGATCAAGTGAGGAGGAAGCCAAAGAGCCAGCACGTAAGAGGAAACGAATCGACAGGGGCATGGAGCATATAAAAGCAGCAAAAATAGAGAACTGTTGTGGTTGTTCGTGAACGGTATAACCTGAGCATGAGATAGTGAAAGCAGTAGAAGAAAAGGGGGCAGCAAAAGCAATGGAAGTTGAAAAGAGCGCAGCAGCACACCAGTGTATACCAAAGAGGTTGGAGCCTCAGAATTGAACAGGATTGAAGTCCTTGGGAGTTGGTGCTCCTAAGTCCAAGATTGGTGTCTTGGCAAAATAGAGTTGGTGCTCAGGAGGTTGGAGCCTCACCAAAGTCCAAGTTGGAGCTTGGCAACCAATTGTGACAATCTATTTATTGTATTTATTTTTCTGCACAGTTATATTAATAAAAGCATTTATCCTTGTTGTTCATTTTTTGTTCTGAACGTATATGTTTTAACTAGTAAAACAATAGTGAGAAAAAGAAATACTGATTCACCCCCCTCTCAGTATTTCCAACAATTGGTATCAGAGCCGGCTTCTTCATTCTAGCCTAACAGCTTGAAGAAGGATCAACAACCATGATGAGAAATCAGGAAGCATCAGGAAAACCTCCTCTGTTTGATGGCACTAACTTTGGGTTTTGGAAGAAAAGAATGACTTACTATTTAATGTCCCTTGGACCTGAAGTCTATCATTTTTGTCAAACTTAATACCGAGTGACTTCCACTCTTCCAACAGACCAAGACGAGAGGAAAGCCTACATTGCAAATGCAAAAGCCATGAACTCTATCACCAGTGGAATCACTGATTCCGAGTTTACAAAAATCATGCACTGTAACTCTGCCAGTGAAATGTGGGAGAAGCTAGTTAGCTTGTACGATGGAGACTCAAAATTCAAAAAGGCAAAGCTTCAAACTCACAGAAGACAATTTGAAAGTTTGAAGATGGAAGAGGAAGAAGATATTGCAGCATACCTCCTCCGAGTAGTTGAAGTGGTAAATTCCCTGAAAGGATTGGACGAAAAGGTTGAAGAAAGTAGTATTGTACAAAAGGTATTAAGGTCCCTTCCAGACAGATTTGACTCCAAAATAAGTGCTATAGAAGAATCAAAGGATCTTGACACCCTCAAAATGGATGAACTCCATGGAATTCTCACTGCCCATGAAATGACGAAAGGTGGACCTAGCTCCAAAGATGCAGCATTCAAGGCCTCAAATTCAAAGAAAGGGAAAGAAAGGAATGACTCTATTGATGAGTCAGATGTGGATTCCGAAATGGATCAATATGTACGAAAGCTGAAGAGAGGATCTAAGCTTAAAGGCAAGTATCCTCTTATCTGTTTTAAATGTGGTAAAATAGGTCATTATGCAGCAAAACGTCCTCATAAACAAGACAGTGATGATGAAAGAAATTCTAAAAGAATGACATATAAAAAGAAAGGGTTCAATAAGAAAAACCTTCTCTCCAAGCAAGGTGAGTCTGATGAGGATGAGTTTATGGTCATAAAAAAGAAATCAGATGAGGAAAGTGATCATGATGAAAGCCAAGAAGCATTATTCATGGCACTCACAGATGATGATGACTCGGGGCCAAAAGGAAATGTGGATGAACTGATAATAAGTTCCATTGAAGAGAACGAGAAACTGTGGAACAAAATTATCTCTCTCAAAGTGGAAAACGAGGAAATAAGAAGGAGAGAAGATCTCTTGGAAACAAAGCTTAAGGAAAAAGAAGAGACTTGTGAAGAACGTGAGGCCGAAGTAGTATCTCTGAGAAAGGACTTGGAGCAAATTAAAAAGGGTTGTAAAAGCTCTCAAATACTTGATACTATTATGAAAAATCAAAAACCTCAATATGATAAGTCTGGAATAGGTTTCAAGGGAGAATCCTCAAGCACTAAGAAAAGTGCGAAAAGCTATGCTGATGCACTTTCCTGCAATCCAAAAGATGAAAAAGTATCTTATCAAAAGTGCATCCCAGATTCCAAGAATAAAGAAAGAGTTACTCCAAAGAAGAATGTGGAGTCGAATCATGGACACTATAGCAAATACAAATCTGTACCCCACCAAGGGCCCATCAAAAATCCAAAGGGCGAGGGAGGAGTAATTCTCAGAAAGGAAAGCGAATTAAACCGTGGTTACTTCAAAACCATATTTCTTGGACACTGTTTTCACTGTAAAAACTTCGGTCACCAAGCTAGACACTGTATGGCTCGCAGAAGTGAGAATACAACGCAAAAGGACCGAGTAATCAAATCATATGGTCCAAAAAGACAGGGACAAATCAAAACCTTCAATTCATTCGATCCCTTGACTAAATTTGATCTGACTTTCTCTTTTTGCTACAATAATGGACACTATGAACAAAACTGCCCACTCAAAGGAAGAAAGACGAGTAGCAAGATCTCTACAATGGACAAATGCGGCCTGGCTCTATTTGCGCAAAATAATGGAAACTAGTGGTTTGTGGATAGTGGGTGCTCTAGACACATGACAGGAGACAAAAGGAAATTTATCTCACTGAGCAAAAAGGAAGGGAATGTGTCCTTTGGAAGCAGAACTGGAAAAATTGCAGGAAGAGGAATAGTTACTCTGATCAATGGAAAAGGAAAAGCTCAAGATGCTCTGCTGGTTGATGGACTCAAACACAACCTTCTGAGTGTCAGCCAAATTTGTGATCAAGGACATAAGGTTGTTTTCAGCACCAAAGACTGTGAAATAAGGAACTCTGCCTCACGGAAACTTGTGGCAAAAGGAGTGAGAACACCAAACAACATTTACGTTCTGAACAAGATTCAGGAAAACAAATGCTACTTGAGTCAGGCAGATGAGAGTTGGTTGTGGCACAAGAGACGTGGACATACCAGCTTCGAAAATCTGGTCAATATCAGCAAGATCAAAGCTGTACAAGACATCCCAAGGTTTTCCAAACCAAATCAAGCAGTGTGTGGTCCATGTCAACATGGAAAACAGACTAGAACCAACCACAAGACAAAGTAACACTATACATCAAAGCCCTTGGAGATCATACATGCTGATGTGTGTGGGCCAACTAGAAATCAAGCACTCCAAGGAGAGAGGTACTTTGTATTGTTTGTTGATGATTATACTAGAATGATGTGGATATATTTCATAAAGTATAAATCTGAAACTTTTGAGTGTTTTAAGAATCTAAAGGCCCTTGTAGAAAATGAAAAAGATTCAAAAATTAAGTGTCTCAAAATAGACCGAGGAGGAGAATTCACATCAAACGAGTTCAGAGAGTTCTGCAATATTCATGGAATTAGAAGGGAATACTCGGTTGCTAGAACACCTCAGCAAAATGGGGTAGTTGAAAGATGAAATCGAACTGTCCAAGAAATGGAAAGAACCATGCTGTTAGCAGCAAACCTACAACCTAAATTCTGGATGGAAGCAGTAGGGACAACTGTCTATACATTGAATCAGACTCAATTGAGACCAAATTGTGACAAAACTCCTTACGAGCTATGGAAAGGGAGACCTGCTTCAGTGAAGTATTTCAAAATATTTGGAAGCAAGTGCTTCATAAAAATAAATGATGGTTCACCTGGAAAATTTGATTCTCGGGTTGATGAGGGGATATTTCTTGGATATTCGCCATGGAGCAAGGCTTACAAGTGCTACAATTTTCGACTGAAGAAAATAGTGGAAAGCATCGATGTAAAGGTTGATGAAGATCTTCCAGGAAAGGAAATTGAAGAACAAGAAGATGACTTTCTCATTGAAGAAGAAGAATCTAAAGAAGAAGAGATAGATGATGAAGAAGAAGAAGATTAAAGAGAACCACCTCATACCCTTTCAAAGATGAAGTATGTAGAAAGATATCATCCAGAAGAACAGATCATTGGCGATAAAGATGAAGGTGTGCAGACCAGAAGAAGGATAACAACCTCACCCAAGAGAAAAACCATTGCCCTCCTATCTATGATAGAACCAGAAACATTCACAGAAGCAAGTAAGGATCCTCATTGGGTAAAAGAAATGGAAGAAGAAATGTCCCAAATTGAGAAGAACAAGACATGGGAGCTGGTACCTCGTCCGAAGGACAAAAACATAATAGGAACCAAATGGGTGTTCAAAAATAAAATGAATGAAGGAAAGGTTATCAGAAACAAGGCAAGACTTGTTTACAAAGGCTATTTGCAAATTGAAGGAGTTGACTTTGAAGAGACATTTGCACCAGTGGCCCGTATGGAAGCTATCAAGATGTTCTTAGCAGTTTCTTGCTCGAAAGGATTCAAAATCTATCAAATGGATGTGAAATCAGCATTTCTAAATGGCGAACTCAAGGAGGAAGTCTACATGGAGCAGCCAAAAGGTTTTGATCTGACAGCAGGAAAGGACCTAGTCTGTAAGTTGAAAAATGCTTTGTATGGGTTGAAACAAGCTCCTAGAGCTTGGTATGCAAGACTGGATAACTATCTCCAACAACAAGGCTTCAAAAAGGGAGTGGCTGGAAGAAATCTATACATAAAGACAGATCAAGGTAAGTTACTAGTTGCTCTTCTTTATGTCAATGATCTGATTTTTGCTAGTAATAATGATGAAATGAGCCATGAATTTTCTCAAAGCATGGCAAAAGAATTTGAGATGTCAATGATAGATGAACTGTCCCACTTCCTTGGACTTCAAGTATCTCAACTCAGAGCAGGATTGTGTATATCTCAAGCCAAATATCTAAAAGACATGCTCAAAAAATATGGAATGGAGGACTGTGCACCCATGAGCACTCCCATGACCACAAACTGAAAACTGAGCAAAGATGATGACTCCCCTCTAGTAGATGCAACTCATTACAGGTCAATGATTGGAGCCCTTCTATACTTAACAACTACACGACCAGACATAATGCAGGCAGTAGGAATGGTGGGAAGATTTCAATCGGCTCCCAAAAAATCCCATTTATTAGCTATAAAAAGAATCCTCAGATATCTAAAGGGAACTTCTGATTTCGGTCTTTGGTACCTAAGGAACTCAACACTGACTGTAACTGCATACACCAATGCTAATTGGGCTGGAAATATAGATGATTGGAAAAGTACTAATGGAAATGCATTCTTCCTAGGAGACTGTTTGGTATCCTAACTCAGCAAAAAGCAATCATCCATATCATTATCCACAACCGAAGCCGAGTATATTGCTGCAGCAGACTGTTGTACGCAGATACTATGGATGAAGGAAGCGCTAAGGATGTCAACATATGTACAGATCAACCAATTACTATTTATTTTGACAACACTAGTGCTATCAGTCTCAGTAAAAATCCAGTGATGCACTCAAGAACCAAACATATACCAATCAAGTATCATTTCCTCCGTGAGCAAGTAGCTGAACAAAACAACGCTCTGGAATATATAAGAACTAAGGAGAAGATCGCTGATATTTTCACTAAACCTCTTCCTCGGGAAGCATTCAAACACCTGCGACAAAAGATGGGGGTTATTTCTTTATCATTGCTCGAGTTTATTCATAAAGATGCAGCCAGACAGGGGGAGCAACTTGACAGGGGGAGTTCGTATGCATTCCTTTGCCATTGATGTCAAAGGGGGAGAAGGCAGAAGAATATTGCCATCAATAACAAAGGGGGAGATTGTTGGACACAGATTGTCATTGATGTCAATATGGCAATATTCAGTAGGAGGAGACAGAGCATATCGGAGCCAAGAGGAGCAAAAGGAGCCAAGAGGAGCAGACCATATCAGAGGAGCCACATATATCAGAGCAATCTGAGTCATATCGGAGGAGTGCTAGAGCAAGAGGAGCCATCGGAGGAGCTATCGGAGCAAGAGGAGCCATCGAAGGAGCTATCAGAGCTATCAGAGCATATAGGAATTCATTTGATGGCGATCAAATGAACTACTAATATATACATGCCCAGACTTTCCATCAGAACGACGAGAGCATACACAGGAGCCATTTGACCTTCCAGATCAATGGTCCAGGAGACATGGGAATAGTGCAATGAGCTATGAGCCGTCAGATCACTAATCCGGATCGACGGTCCCAATCTAAACGGCAATCGGGAGATCGTAGGAGTGGAGCCTTTCGGGACTGCGAAGTGGAGAGCTCCGGTATCCGTAGACGAAGTCATATTAGAGAGTAGCCTAAAGGGAGATCGGGTCCAGTTTTGTATCGGTGGATGCATACAGATATAACCCGCGACGAGCGATCGTCGATCATCGAAGAATTACCATTGGGCGGAGGCAGATGCGATAAAATATAAATTGTGGTGCATTGCATATCGGGTCCGCGGAGAACTTGTATCATTTCGGAGGTAGCGATCAGCGAAATCGCCGAATCATCTGAAGCCAAAATTTATAAAGGTGAAATTATAAAGATTTGGAATCCGAGCATTGGAAGTAGAGCGGGGATTATATGGCTTCCGTGTATTGATATATTATATGATATATGACCGCGGGGGTTAAGGCTTGCGGGCATTAAAATGCTCAGGTGGTGGCTTCCGATGCGTGATTAAAACGCTCAGGTGGTGGCTTCCGATGGTTGATTAAAACGCTCAGGTTGTGGCTTCCGATGGGTGATTAAAAGCACCGATAAAGCTTGTAAGAAAAAAAAAATAAAGCAAAGAAATGGAAGCTGAAGTGTCAAGTGATCAAGTGAGGAGGAAGCCAAAGAGCCAGCACGTAAGAGGAAACAAATGGACAGGGGCATGGAGCATATAAAAGCAGCAAAAACAGAGAACGGTTGTGGTTGTTCGTGAACGGTATAACCTAAGCATGAGATAGTGAAAGCAGCAGAAGAAAAGGGGGAAGCAGAAGCAGTGGAAGCTGAAAAGAGCACAGCAGCACACCAGTGTATACCAAAGAGGTTGGAGCCTCAGAATTGAACAGGATTGAAGTCCTTGGGAGTTGGTGCTCCTAAGTCCAAGATTGGTGTCTTGGAAAAATAGAGTTGGTGCTCAGGAGGTTGGAGTCTCACCAAAGTCCAAGTTGGAGCTTGGCAACCAATTGTGACAATCTATTTATTGTATTTATTTTTCTGCACAGTTATATTAATAAAAGCATTTATTCCTGCTGTTCATTTTGTGTTCTGAACATATATGTTCTAACTAGTAAAACAATAGTGAGAAAAAGAAATACTGATTCACCCCCCTCTTAGTATTTCCAACACGGATCTGGCAGAGATGATGTTTGATCTCAAGATAGGAAATGGAACTATGGTCTCGAGGAGTGTTAGGTGTTACAGATCGCAATATACAGAAGGGTCTGACAGTAGTACTCGACCCAATGTTTCAGGGCTCTAACTAAGGAGGATCAACCGTACCTCTAGCTGTACAACCCGACTACCCTATCGTACGGGCGAGTAATCTCTTCGAGTGCTGTTCTCGGTGTACTGTAGCAGCAAGACAGCTGACAGTTTATCTATGGTGAGGTTCCAAAGGAGCTAACGGGCTTCTGATATACTCAGAAGGTACTTGGAAGATAGTCCATATGTGGTTCTGTCTAATGCGCTACTACTCGAAGGGGTACCCACAAGGGTTACAAGGGAGTCCAACAAGTGTGACCACCTCTTGTATTTCTTGCATGCATGCCTCCCCAAATCCGCAGGTTTATGCACTCAACGACAAATCTCGTGGTTTAAAGATGCCGGAACACGTCTCTAGCCAAAATGTTTTTTTGCTAAGAAACGGAGATCCCACCAGCCCTGGAAAGTGCTCTGATACCACTTGTTATGCTTGTTGGAGAGATAAATCCCCTCTGCGGACAGAGGCGATCCCACTAGCCCAAAATGGGTCTAGCAATAATCAATTCACGCTACCATGCAAGTTCCTAGTTGTAAACTCAAAGTGGATTATGAGAACCAACCTAGAGTCCAACGCTAGTGTCGTAGAAGAGTTGATACTCTCGTTCCCTTGCTCCGGCAGGTCACGATCCTCACGATCTCCGCTAATGGATACCTGCACATGCAAAGAACGAAGTGAATACAAGCATAAAATCCACTAAATACAACTATATATCAGTCAGACAAGATATAGATCAAACATTATCATAGTGAACAATAAGATCGGAACCATAATGATAGTCGTTTATTAATGAATATTCAACAAAGAAAGATACAACCAAAGATCTGACGATGAATCTCTCCTCTGGCTGGGTGAGTAGCTATACATGTCTTGCAATAGACCTTCTCTCTCTTAGACTTCCGGCAGCATAACCTCCCTATGCTCCAAGACTCTTACTATCACTCAGGACAAGCATTATCACTTCTAGCATTACTCCAAAAACTAGCTTGTCAAATGCATGAGGACAGACTTTTATAGATGGAGAAGGGGAAGAAAATACAATGAATCAAGACACCCATTATGGATTGGCATTATCCCCAAAAATCCACTGTGGATAGATGTAAAGGATAGATGATGACTGTCGACATCTAGAAGATGAGCTTTATCCTCAAAAGACTTCATGACTTGAAGGGAAAAAACATCTGGCCGCGTGTTTGTCAAAAATATTTACCAAACTTGGTTGGCGCAGGTGTTACTCTAAGACAGAGCGCCAATGGTCGCACCCTCTTTTGAGGATCTCACTGATTGGCGCGGGTAGTACATTGTGGACCCGCGCTAATGGAAAAAGGGCACTTTTCAGGGATATTTTGCAAGAGGTGTCTTCAGGGAACATGAAGTCCATACTTAGGGGAACATAATGTAAGTGTTTTTAAGTTGTGTCACTGCTCACAGGTCCCGGAATGAGTCCTCCAAATTACGGGAAAGGGGTAACAGGGACGGTGATCAATGGTGACAAATTACTGTGTAACAATGCTCTTAACCTGCAAAAAGATACCCAAATACAGAATATGTGAAGAAAGATACCCAAAACATAGAATAGTGAGAGACAATAGCAAATATTTTATTATTCAGAAAGCAATGTTCATTGGCCTCTTCGAGGGGGAAACCTCCAATAGAGCAGAACACGATTCAAAAATAATACACGATGCTCCTCGCACGGAGTCTCTATCCTTTATATATGACTCATACATGCAATACCATGGATCAATACCATAGGTTTTATTAATAGCATCTATCTAATACTACGACCCATTTGCAACTAACTATGATCCCTTCATTAATTGTGGGTTAACCATTTACAATTATTAATATGGGCTTTATTGACTCTTGACTATGACTCAATCCCATTACATAAATAAGGGGGTTAGGGTGGGACCCTAACACTCTCTGCCATTGACGAGAGCTCGGGCGGCTTCAAGGGAGGCTTTCACCATGGGTATGACTCCCTCTATCTCTCAATCTGTTATCTCTACTTCTGATATTTTTAAGTCATCTGCATTGCATTCACATGGTACTTCCCCTCCTATGGACAGTCTGATGATCTCCCTCCCCGCTCCCCTGACCTCCTCTCCCCTCCCTTCCCCTCATTACATACCCTCCCCAACTTACACTGCTCCATGGCAGTTCCTCCCTTCGTAGACCCTCCTCCTCTACCCTCTCTCCTGGAGTCCCTTCCCCTATCCCCTCTGATGCCCTCCCCCTGTTTGGACCATCGCTATCCGACACGCTCTTAATTTTGCTTGCTTCACAAGGATGCAGTTGGCTTCGGACTCATCTCTTTCCCCTATCTCCCTAAGCTCACCTATGGGCGGCCTTCCCACCTCTCCAAGGCTAAACTTCAGGGGGGTGAAGAAGTTGTTTCTGGTAGACAGTCTACAATACCTTGGGGTCTTCGAGCAGAGGAAACCTCCTCCCCCCTCCCTCTATGAAAATTATCTCCTTTAACTGTAGGGGGCTGGCTAGCCCTGGGAAAAACTAGCCATGAGACGACTGCTATCTACTGAACCTGTGGACATCATTTTTCTACAAGAAACTCTTGGACCTGCTAGCTCCATCACACCCCTCCTGGAATCATGGCTCCCCAACTGGTCCTTTCACTCTCTGGATGTGATGGGCTGATCAGGGGGCTTATTTTTTGGCTTCTGAAATCGTTCCATTAAGATGTTGAATGTCTGGGGGGATGGGGTTTTTGGGTATTGACATCTACTCGTCGACCCTAGAAACATGTTTAAGGCTTTTTAATATATATGGACCTTGCCGAGACTGGGAGGACTTCTGGAGGAATTTTCTCTCCTCCACCACCTTTCAAGGAGACAATATTATTCTCGTAGGCGATCTAAATTTCTTGATGGGTTATGCGGAGTCTTGGGGACCAAATGCTCAGATGGATTCTCTGTCGGTATTCTTTGAGGATTTACTAGACTCACACAATCTTATTGACATTCCCACTCCTAAGATCCAACGAACATGGAGGAACAATAGAACCGAAGAGGCCAGTCTGACCAGAAGATTGGATCATTTCCTCATCCAAGAATCTCTAGTCAATAGAGGCTATCAGGTCATGTAGAGGATTGGCTCAAGAGGAGTCTCTGATCGTAGGCCTATCTATTTGGAACTACTATCTGCCCATAATAAGCCAAAGGCTCCTTTTAAGTTCAACTCATCTTGGTTAAAGGATTCCAGTTATCTGAAGGCAGTCAGTGATTATTGGAAGGCTCACCCTATGGGCACAAAAGGTCTCATTGCAGAAGGTTTTGCTCGTAACATGATTGCCCTGAAGGAGATCTCTAAAGAGTGGGAAAGGAGGAAAAAGGAACAGGATGAGCACTAGCTCAAATTAGCAGAAGAAGAAATTACTAAAATGGAGGAGGATTTGGATGGGATTCTTACCTCACAAGAACAAACGGACAAGCTGGCTACCCTCCTCCACAAAAGGGAACAAATACTGAAAGATAGAGAGGAGTGTTGGAGACATCGTAGTCAAGCTACCTGGCTCAAAGAAGGCAATGATAACACCAAGTTTTTTCATAGACATGCAAATGGGAGAAAGGCGATTAACACTATTTGGGAGCTCAAGAAGGAGGATGGCACCACTGTAAACACTTTCCGGGGACTCACATCACTAGCAATTGCACACTCCAAAGGAACATACAAGGAGCCCCCATCTGCTACCTTGGTAGAGGTCATGCACATCGCACAAACTTTTCCCAGATTTGTGTATGAGGAAGCGGAACTCGAACTCACAAAGGAAGTGGGCCTAAGGGAATTGGAAGCAACCCTCAAATGGTTGAAAACAGATAAGAGCCCTGGACCAGATGGCTGGATAGTCGAGTTCTACACTACTTTCTTCGACATTCTGGGCACTGACCTTCTGCGATTGATTGAAGGATGTTGACTGAGGGGCAGAATGAGGGAAATCTTCAACTCTACACTTATTGCCCTCATTCCCAAAACTGATAAGCCCTCATCCTTTGACGACTTCAGACCCATCTCTCTGTGCAACTGCATTTATAAGATCATTGCTAAGATCATTGCAAATCGCCTCAAGCCCATCCTCTCAGCCCACATCTCCTCGAAACAATTTTCCTTTCTCCAGAACTAACAAATACATGAGGCCGTTGGCACTCCACAGGAACTTCTCCACTCTGTACTGACTAGGAACTCAAAGGCATGATTCTGAAGATTGAACTATCCAAAGCGTTTGACAAAGTCAACTGGCTTTACCTTCGTATGCTGCTAACCCATCTTGCCTTCGCCTATTCCTTCATCAAATGTATCATGTGTTGTATTACTAATGTGTCATTCATTGTGCTTATCAATAGCTCTGCCTCCCTTTTTTTCCATGCAGAAAGAGGACTGAGGAAAGGATGCCCTCTCTCAACTTTACTCTTTCTTCTCATCATGGAAGGCCTCAGCCGAATCATCGGAGAGGAATGCAGACTGGGGCGAATAAGGGGTATCAAAATTACAGAAGACTGCACCCTCACCCAATTGTTGTTTGTGGATGATGTATTGATCCTCTTAAATGGAGGTATTGGGTACACCTCTCCTTTTCACCGATCCCTTGGCATCCCCCTCAAGGCCACAGGCATGGTCTTAAACAAGGCAAAATCCATTATAACTACCATAGGCTGCTCCCAACATGAGATTCAGTTTTCTCTCAGAAGATTTGCCTTTACATAAGCCCAATTATAAGAAGGGTTGAGATACCGGGGTTATAGGCTAAAACCCCTTGGATACAAGATAGTAGACTGGACATGGCTCATATCAAAGGTGGAGAAGCGGCTCAACATTTGGTACCACAAATATCTCTCCAAGGCAGGGAGACTGGTACTCATCAAGGTTGTCTTAGAAGCCACACTAGTTTATTGGATGACTCTGGCATGGATTCCCAAAGGTATCATGTCTCGCCCACAAAACCTATGCTGCAGGTTCTTGTGGAAAGGAAATTAGCCGAGGATAATTTTTGCATGGACAAGCTGGGAATCATTGGCCCTACCAAAGAGCTGGGGAGGATGGGGCATGAAGAGGTTGAATACCTCCTCACAAGCTTTGGCTGCAAAGCTATGGTGGAAACCGCTAAATAATAATAGCCTTTGGACGAAGGTAGAAGTATCTAAATACATCCATCTAGCAAGTGTACAAGACTAGATCAGACAAGACACTAGGCATAATAACATCACCATTATCTGGAAGGTTGTCATCAACACGAAGGAGCTCATTTGCAGTGGCCTGACATGGAGAATTAGATCCGGGATAAAGATAGAGATAGGCACTGACTCCTGGGTGGGTCGTGGAAACACTCACATGCTCACAGAAAGCCTGAGAGGACACCTACAGGCCAATGGAATAGTGCACATCAATTAGATTGTAGACGAGGCACACACTACCATCTTTCAGCAAGCTTGGAGAATTACAAATGATTTGAATATCCCTGGTTGCTCGTAGTAGGAATGGCATAATTATACAAATGCTTTGATGGAGGCCCACATTAGAATAACCACGGGTGAGGATGAGCTTATCTGGGCACATGATAAACATGGTATATACTCCCCCAAGATAGTCTACCAAGTACTAATGGAGAGGCACAAACCACTCGATCTGGCTCAGTAGTTGAAGCAGATGTGGAAGTTGAAGGTGCCCCTGTGAACTAAACAACTCATGTGGTCCATCCTCTACAACAAAGTCCCGACTGGGGCCAATTTGATGAAAAGATCCTTTGCAGGGTCATTCTGGTGCCATCTCTAAAAAAGCGACAATGAGGATACATAACACCTTTTCCTAAATTGCCCTCTCACTGAAGATCTATGGAATGGCTTCCTTGGTTCGATCCCTTCCGCTTTGAAATGGCAGGGTCCTAATTTCACTGAAGCTTGGAACACTTGGTGTTTTACTAACTCTGTCAGACTAAAAAACATATCGCTTCTCATTAGCTAGGCCATATGGATAGCCAGGAATCAATTCTTCTTCCATCAAATACCCCTCACTGGCCCTCCATTTCCTCTAGCCTTCTAGCCGATTTTAGTTCCATACCCGAAGAGGAAGACCAGCCGACCCCTAGGATCATTACACCAGAAGTCATCAACCCAGCCCATCCTTGGGCTTATTTTGATGGATCAGCACAGGAGAGGGGTTGTGGTAGGGGGGCTATTCTACATCTATCTGAATCTCATTTTTACAAAATAAAAATGGGCTTGGGAAGGGGAACAAATAATTTTGCAGAGCTCATCTCGGCAAAAAACCTCATACACTTTGCATTATTCAAAAACTACCATCATTTATAGTTATTTGGAGATTTACAAATTATTCGCAATTGGATAAATAAAATAGCTCACTACAATACATACACTTTACACCACATTTTGGGTGAAACACACAGACTCATATCTCATTTTGACGTCTTCCCTTGCTGTCACATCTACAGGGAATGCAACTCAGCTACTGACAGCTTATCCAAGAAGGTGGCGCTCAGGGATGACACTAATTGGTTGATCATGGAGTAAAGAGACGGCATCATCTATCAGTATTACCACAGGCCGTTCATAGAGCTTGGAACATGAAATATTTTCAATTGAGATTGTAATTTTTCTTTTTGGATATGGCCGAAAGCCAAATGTAATTATTCATTGTTTTTTATTATCTTTAGTATAGACAGTACAAAGCTCTCTGCGAAGAGTTCCACAGTATACATATAGAATTTTTCATATGAAGAAGCCTCACTCGAGGTGAAACACAGTTTTTGAATGTTTTGATGAAGGACAGGCCACCCTTGAATATTGTATATGCGACGCATCTGCAAAATACAGTTTCTTTATTAATAAAGAAAGTGCGACTTTTTCCACGGGAAAAAAAAGTTAGTTGAAATCATATTCATCAATTAAATTTGAACTTTAACCAATTTTGAAAGTATTAGCCTATGTCCAAATTTTATTATTACATTAAAGAATAAACAGTGATATTTATGGAAGGTTTTATTGAATGAGCTAAATTATATCATATTTTTAAAATATGAATGCCTGTGGCTTATAATGAAATATTTCATTGTAGAAAACATGGAATTTGTTATAGATGAAGAAACTGGGATGGTCGGTAGAGGGTTCTAGGGTTTAACTAAGTGAGTGATAGAGGGTAACAGGCACCCATGGAGGCATAGGGAGGAGGAAGCTCCACTCCCTCCTACTGTAATATGGTAGCAAAGAAAGGAAGAGGAGGGAAAAAGAACAAATCTCCACAACCCTTGTAGGTCAAGACAAAAAACATCAAATATCAGAAGGGGGAAGGCAGAAAAACCCATGTAGATCAAGGAGCACACAAAGAAGACCGTCAGGAGGAGAAAGAGGAGGACATACGTCAGGGAACAGAGAACAGAGCCAAGATGGGGCCCTGTAAACCCAAGACCATAATGAAACCTTGGGTTATTCTGAATGATCCAACTCTGAAAGTGCATAGGGATCACATGGCAAACAATGCCATCATATGCAAATTTATGGGAATCTGACCATCAGCGAAAGCATTGTACACCTGGATAAAATACAATTGGAAACCAAAAGGGGAGTTAAATATACATCTTGGATCCAAAGGTTTTTTTACTGTGGTGTTTACGAACATGGAAGACAGAGACAGTACTTTCGAAGGAGGACCATACTTCTTTGCAGCTGTTGGTCTCTATATGCCGCGATGGATTATGAAATTCATGCTAGAATGAGAAAGCTTCACTTAGGTATCAGTATGGATTAGACTATACTCCTTACCTTAAAATATATACAATCAAAATGCTAAATTTCTATATAAATCACTTTTACACAAATGCGTTCAAAATATCCATCCTCTTATTCTCCAAGAATGGAGAACACTTGCAGTAACTATTTTCTTTTTGTTTGTTTATATTCTAATAGCAGCTTATGATAATTACGCTGCTCCGATGTTAATGGAGGAAATAGCTTCCTTGATAGCAAATGGCAAGCTTCCACTAATCATACTATATTTTATTTTATATGAAATATAAAATAGCATAATCTGGTGCAGTTAAGAACACTTTTTTTCTCCTAAAAATCACTAGTTTATATATTAACATCCTAACTCTTCATAAAGTCAAAGTCAAAGATCTATCCATAAATTTGAAAATAGAATGCATTACTTTACTCACAGCCTCCCTGTAATAGTAGGTTACAAAAATTCCAGACTAAACCATTGAAAATAGTATACAACGAAACGGTCACAATAACGCACTAACAGTTTATACCCAAAAATAGTGTAGAGAGAGATGTCGGAGAGGCTCTTCAGGACACAATCGCCGCATCTTATACCATGGAAGGTTCCTCAATTGGGGCGTTGGCCATGTTCTCACGCCACCTGGCCTGGTGGGATTCCTCTGTTCTTGAGGCGACATTGTGTAACATCCCTACAAGAAAAGCTCTAGTAAATTTTTATATTCAAAAAATAATTATAGTATTAATGTAATATATGATTAACATTTAGCTAAGGTGTACGTAGTTGTAACAATGAACAGGAATTACTTGGTCAGTTAGGTTTGTTTTTTGGTTTATACGGTTCTTCTTGGGCGATGAAAATAAACGCTGGTAAAACTGAATGAAAAATGAGGTGATCAAAGTTAAAAATGGTTATTAGGTCAATATGGAGGCCAAAGCGAGTTTATGCATCTACAAGATATAACCCCTTCAAATTTCAAATTTGCACAATATGTTAAGAAGCATTTAAACTCTCATGGTCAAAGCGAAGAAAACAAAAATGCCTTTTAAAGAGGAGCAGTAGAAAATACGTGGAGTGCCAAACCCAAATACCGGGCTTCTTTAAACCTCTGAAGCTTGAGATTTTGTTCTCCAAGATGAAACAAAGGATCACTCGGAAAAGTACGAGAAAGAAATGTGGGCAAGAGAAGGAACATGTAGATGAAAAAGGGGAAAAAAAATGGGCAATAAAACATATACTATACCAATATTGATTGTACAAAAGCCGTGCTATAATATAACAAAGAGATAAGTAGCTCTCTCATTTTCTTGAGAGAGCTTACATTAATTTTTGCACATAAAACTTAAGTAAATGTTAGTTTTTATTAGGAAGATTATATGTGAATCTTGTGTGTGAAAAGCTAAATAGCTTTATCATTTCCTCGAAAGGAATTACACTAATTCTTGCATATAAAAACTAAGAAAAATTGTAGTTTTTCTTAGAAATATTACATGTAAATTTTGTGTGTTAAAAACTAAGTAGCTTTGTAATTTTTATGAGAGAAATTACACTATGTAAATCTAGTTTAACTTACAAAGATTACATGTGAATCTAGTGTGTTAAAAGCTAAGTAGCTTTGTCATTTTCTTCGAATAAATTACATGAGATTCTTTCCAAGTAGCCAAGAGATCCTCTTAAGAATATATGCATGAGACATGTGAAGTTCTTGAGGAGATAGTACGAAAAGTAGGCAGGTTTTCTTTGAATAGAATCACTATTTTTTTTTTCCAATAATAATTTCTTGAAAATGAATATATACTTAGATGCATTGTGATGATAGTTATTTTTCTAAGTTTCTTGTGAAATAATATGCATTGCAATGCATGGGAAAAATATTCTCTTGTAAGAATATAAAATCGTTTTCAATTTCTTGAAGGGAACATGTGCTTCTAGGCACATAGATAATCATTACTAACTTTCTTGAAGAAAACAATATGTTTTACATACAAAAACAATAGTCATTAAGATAGTTTCTTTTGTATAGAAAGAGTTTATAATTTCATGTATGAAAAGAGTGGTTTTTATGATAGATCTCTTGAAACGGAAATAGATTGTTTTCTTAAAAGATACACACTTATTGCTTGCAAAGATTGTGCATTGAAGTAAAAGTCATTGTGTGAGGAAAAACACGTTGCATGTACAAAAGGGTGGCCATCGTGACATAGAAAATATGTTTTTGCGTGTAGATAGAGAAATTTATTATGTTAACTTTCTTGAAAAGAATAATCTCTTGAAAAGATTGTCTTGCTAGATGAATTGTGTCAATCACTTGATTTCGGTGCATAAAAGGTTAAGTTAACCTTGTCATTGTTATTTTCTTTTTATGCATAAAGATGGTTATGTATGGTAATTTCTTGAAAGGGAATAAG
This sequence comes from Pinus tabuliformis, assembly GCA_031772625.1. Taxonomy (NCBI): domain Eukaryota; kingdom Viridiplantae; phylum Streptophyta; class Pinopsida; order Pinales; family Pinaceae; genus Pinus; species Pinus tabuliformis. The sequence goes on along the minus strand of CM062820.1, from coordinate 1,391,388,333 downwards.
TTAATTTTATGCATAAAGATGGTTATGTATGGTAATTTCTTGAATGGGAAGCATGAGAAAGTTACAAATAGGAAAATAGATAAATGAAGTTATATTAATTCTTTTTGAGAAAAAAGTATGGAATTGTTTACATGAAAATAATACCTAATGATGGTAGAATTCTAGAGAAGGAAAGATGTGTTACAAACATTAAAGAAATGATATTATGATAACCTCTTGCATGCACAAGAATAGTCATTGTGTTCTACAGATATCTTCTTTGTCTGGATAGAAGAACTATTGAGTTATATTTCTTTAGAAAAATTATATATGATTACTTTTATGTTATCATATCTATTTTCTTAGTTTATTGTGGAATAAGATATATGAGCATGTAGGATTTGTGTTAGCTTTCATTGGAAATGATACCATTCGCGTGCGGGAAGTGATAACATGTTTTGTTATATTTCTTTATGTATTCGCATGCATAAAATATAACAACTAAAGGGATAGTTATGTTGATAAATTTTATGAAATTCAATTGTAAAAAAATTATAACTAATGTGTTAGTTCCTTTAAAGGAATGACTGGAAAGTTGTAGTGATTTTCCTTGTAAGAATGTGTGCTTATTCAAGGGGAAATACTAGTTAATATGGTATTGTTATAAACATCCATTGATGGTTATACACTTATAACTAATGCATACGAGGTTTTGTTAAAGGAAGCATGTTGCAATAGTTTATTGACATTTCATATATGCCATGAATATATGTTGAAGAATCGCTACTAACGATTGATTATTGGTTGATAAATACTCTATGTAATAATGATATCAATGTTTGTTGATGAGAACATTGGCAGAAAAATATGGTGACTTGTGAAAAGGATATATTATGTTTAACATAGTTGTAGGTAAATAATTAATGCTCCATGCAGATGAGTGCGAGCTAGAGGATGGTCCATTGAAGGAATAATTAGGCCACTAAGATACGAAGATTGAATATTTGTCGGTAAATGATATCATGATCACTGTAATATTTTTTAGCAAGATATTTTATATTTAAATGATAATTTCTTGTAATACCTATGACAATGGTTAAGGGATGGACTCCCTCATAAGCCATTGGGTGAGGGGTGAACACCCTCATGAGCGTTTAATAATAAAATTAAATGTTTTTTAGTTTTCACCGTACGGGGTTTCCAGGGTATATCGGTGTTCAATGATATGATTGATTATTGTGTCAGTTTGATGATGATGATTCTGTTGCCTGATATTATGTTCAGAATGTAAGTATGTGATTAATTAATCTGGCTAAGGGAATCATGAAATGGATACAAGGTTCATTAGACAATTTACGTTAATATACTATAACAATGGTTATTAATTGTTATGCAACTTATTATTCCTCTACTGAAAGTTACTCCATGTACTAATGAACATTCTATCCAATGGTTAATGAGGATTTGGAATAGTGATTTGTATAATTTCCTGTGGGTAATTTGTATAAAAAAATTCTAACTCCATAAATTTTCATGTGATGTTATCAGGGTATGTTACAAATTGGAACCCCATTCCAGCTTCTCCATTAGTCCTCTTGATTTCTCATCTATGTACACTACTTCTAGTAATTTGATTTAATCTAAATCTTGTGCCCAATTTCTGGTGGTGTTCACTAATGAGGGTCCAACTTTCTTTATGAAAGATCTAATAATAATTGTTAATGAGCTTTGTAATTCATCCAGAAGATCTTCCAAATTACCTCATGTGTAGACCATACTCATACATAATGTGTATACAACATTCCATGTTGTTATCTTCTCCAAATCTTCCTATTGGGTTGTGTTATATTCCTTCCATGACTAGCCCATGTAGTTAACTGGAGGGTTAGAGGGGTGGTGGAGCCCCCCATTCGTTCTATAGATTGCGTAGTGAGGGGGGGGTGGTTTGAGGGGTGTGGGTAGCCCCCCTCTATGCGGTCCGTGGCATCGCCCCGAAAACTTTTGCTTTTGGACCCTATATTAGGTTGAGTATACCTACCTATGGTTTTGTGCATGGTTTTCAGACATGGTTTTGGACACAATGGTTTTCAGTCCCTGGTTTTGGACGTGATGGTTTTCGGCCCCTGGTTTTGGACAAGATGGTTTTCGGCCCATGGTATTAGATGCTTCTGCATGTATAAATATGTATTGTAACATTGAAAGGAAGATAATGAAAAATCAAGCTGGTAGTCCTGGTTTTGGGATCCAAGGAAAAATCACTGTGTATATGTGTTATGCTCTCGCATTTTTTATTTTATGTGTTTTAGAATTCATATGTAGGTAATTTATGTATGGAGTTAAAACCTACATTTGGTATTGGAGTTGTTTTGGCTTCAAGGGGACGCCTTTGTTGCTGAGGGGTTTTGCTTGGGCCTGTGGTAGACCATGTTAAGTGGGAGATTTGCGGGATCGATTTTGGTGGTGAAAGAAGATGGCGAGCAATGGAAAGATAGAGATCGAGAAATTTAATGGTCAGAGTTTTGAGTTATGGAAACTCAAGATGGAGGATCTGTTGGTGGATGAAGATCAGTGGGTCGTGGTAGATATAGGTACTAAACCAATGGGAGTGTCTGATGAAGAATTGAAGAAGTTAAATTGGAAGGCTAAGAGCACAATACAATTATGTGTCTCAGATTCAGTATTTTTGAATGTATCAGGGGAAGCTACGATGAAGACTTTGTGGGAAAAGTTAGGGACTTTGTACCAATCTAAGTCTTTGGTGAATAAACTGTTCCTATGGAAAAAGTTGTATAACCTGAGGATGAAAGATGGAGATTCAATGACAGAACATCTGAACGCATTAAAAACTGTGAGAAGTCAGTTATTATATGTTGATATTAAAATTTTAGATGAAGATAAGTGCATCAGTTTGTTGTGTTCTCTACTGGATTCATGGGATAGTCTAGTTATTGCAATAGGTAGCAATGCAACTGCTTTGCAATTTGATGAAATAGTCTCATCCTTACTGACACAAGATATGAGAAGGAAAAATATGGAGAGATAGAATGGTGATTCCTTGTCTGTACAAGGATGGTCCTAGAACAAAAAAAAAAAAAGTCATTGAGTGGGAGATCTAAATCTCCAGGAAAACCTATAAAGGTGGTGTGCTAGAAATGGAGAAAGGAAGGACACTACAAAAGGGATTGTAAATTTAAAGCTCCTAACAAAGGAAAGGGATCTGATGATGCAGAAAGGAAGGACACTACAAAAGGGATTGTAAATCTAAAGCTCCTCACAAAGGAAAGGGACCTGATGATGCTCCTTCTGTAGAGGCGAAAACCACCTCAGATGAAAGTGGGGATGTGTACTTGGCTTCTTCAAGTACACATGTAGATCATGAGGCATGGTTGATTGAATTAGGTGCATCCTTTCACTTCACTCCCCAGAGAGAGTGGTTCTGCGAGTATGAGAAATATGATGGTGGTGATGTCTTCTTGGGGGGGTGGTAGGAAGGCTAGAATCAATGGTTGCGGAAAAGTAAAGTTGAAGTTGCAAGGTGGAAGGGTTAGAACACTTCTGGGTGTTCTACATATTCCTGCATTGGCCATATATCTAATTTCCGTAAGCAAGTTGGATGTTGTAGGTGTAAAAAGTGTTCGAGAAGGATACCTACAAAATGGTTCTAGGAGCAGTGGTATTGATGTGGGGAGTTCATATTGGAACTTTGTACAAGATGCAAGGTAGCACTGTTATTGATGGGTGCAACATTTTTGTGGATCCTGAAAGTGGAGGAGAAAATCTAGTGGTCTCTCGAGAGAAGACCATGTTGTGGCATCAAAGGCTTGGAAATATTGGAGAGGAGGGCCTTCGAATACTTCATGGTAAGGTATGGTAGAAGGTATGAGTAATAGCTATTTGGATTTTGATTTCTGTGAAAATGGTGTATATGGGAAGCAGAATCGGGTGAGTTTCCCCTCTATTGGTAAGAGGAAAAAACATATATTAGAACTTGTGCACAGTGATGTGTTCGGACCTGTGAAGGTTCCATCACTAGTTAAGTTTGTGTACTATGTATCATTTATAGATGACTTCTCAAGGAATGCATGGACATATTTCCTTAAGAATAAATCTGAAGTCTTTGACATGTTTAAAGAATTTAAGGCTTTGGTGGAAAACCAAACAAAGAAGAAGATAAAGGTGTTGAGGACAGATAACGGTGGAGAGTTTTGTAGCAAGGAATTTGAAGAATTCTGTAAGAAGTGTCGTATAGCATGGTAGAAGACTACTCCATACACACCTGAGCAAAATGGAGTTGCAGAAAGAATGAACAAGACGCATATGGAAAGGACAAGAAGCATGCTCAGTGGTACTAGGTTAGGACATGAATTCTGGGCAGAAGTGGTGGATACAACATGTTACTTGGTCAACAGATCACCTTCATCAGCGTTGGAGGATAAGACTCCATAAGAGCTATGGACTGGTAAGAAACCCTCTCTTTCACATCTGAGGGTATTTGGATATGACACATATGTACATGTTCCAGAGGAGAAAAGAACCAAGTTGGGTAGTAAATCTTAAAAGTGCATCTTTATTGGGTATAAGAATGGTTTAAAGGGTTATAAGCTTTGGAAACCAGTAACTGTTAACACCCAGGTTGTTCCCTATGACTCCCAAGGGAATACGGCCGGGGTAACCACTAACCAATCTTTGGATTACAGCTTCTAGCCAAACTGTAATCAGAGAGGGCTCTCTCTTTATAATTTGTCTCTGTTCTGATAGTATTTTAGGCTAGCTATGTTGTTCAAACTTTTGTTTTTGTGTTTGGTTGGAGAATGTTTCAGTCAAGATATGTATGCTCTCACTAGAATGTTATATGTCATTGGGCAATGGAGTCAATGGTCCTTTAGCTGTTTTGAGGTGCTGTTTGATGCTGTAGTGATGCTGCAGAGCAAGGTTAGTGTCTGAGGAACAAACGTTCATGAAGTGATTGGGTGGGTTGTATCCAGTTTATGCAAGGCAATCAAGAATCTTACAGTAAACTGCTAGAGAAAGACAGTGAGAATATTGACCTAGAAGCAATTAAGAATTTCTAGGTAACATTCATACATATAGAATTAACAGCTACATGAGCAATTAAGAATTCATGTCCATGGTTAATTCTGAAGACAAACATTTATAGCAGTAAAAATTGAGTACAAGGTGTAGTAAAACAAATCCTGCACTATTCTTTTTCTTTGCTCTTAGTTTAGTGTAACATGCATATGATTTGGAGCTCCTTTTCTAGCTCCTTTATCCTGTCTTTAAGGGCTTTTATTTCCCTGCCCTTTTCTGCCACGGTCTGCTTGGACTTGTCATATCTTTCATTGACTTTGGCTAGTTTCTCCTTGGCCTCTTTCAATTCTATCATTTGTGCTTCCAAGGCCTGGATCTCATTTCTCAGCTTTTGCATGTCCAGGTATTGGGCCTGTTCTGTTGTTGGTGGTAGTGCTGAGGTAGATGGTGCTGTCTGTCCTGTTTGTTGAAGAGGAGGGATAGTAGTTGGACTAGTTTCCTCAAGGTTTATTATTTCAGGAGGAGGCTGGGAGGTATGGCCTTCTTCTTTTTGCTTGAAAGCTGCCTGTAATGCTACCTGTGCAGCCTCTGATTCTCCCAGCTTTTCCTGAGTTTGGATTAGCTGCTTATACAGAGATACCAGCAAAGCTGAGGCATCCTGATCATGCCTCTGCTGGACAATTTCATCTGTTTGAGGGTGAATTGTGGCTGGAATTTTGATCTTTCTCCTCAACGCTGCCATGTCTGCATCCCTCAACTTCAATATCTCTTGTATGCCCTTGATATCCTTGGGATCATGCCCAATTTCTATGATTATATCTTCTAAGGACCTAATTCTGTTGTCCTTAGCTTGAGAGGATGCCCTTTCCAACTCAAGTTGGGCGGCTGTATTATGAAGGCTATTCTCTAGCCTATAATTATCTAATGTTTTGTCTGCCAAGGAGGCATACACCATCTCACCCGTTTGTTTGTGTAATTCAATTTTATCCATAGGGTGGATGTCCTCGGCAAGGACCTCAAGGTTGGTCCTTATATAGTCTGTAGGAGACTGGGGCTGAGCTACAGCTAGCAGAAAATGACTCATGATCATTTTGCCTTCACTAACATCACATGCAGACATTAGTCTTTGCTGGTTAGTGGGAGCCATTTTCAACAAATGATTGTATAGTTGTATCTTTATTGGCTCATTCCTCCTCTTTATGTCAATGAACTGCTGTTTGATGCTCAGTTCACCTTCTCTCTGCTGGCTTGAGGAGCTGACTTCTCCTCCCACTGTTCTGTTCTGTTCCTCTTGGAAGGAACTTGCGGATGCTTCCCTGCTAGGTGGGCCCATGCCCAGAGATTGCCCTGTTGGCATTTCCTCCTCAGAGAAAGGATTTAGTCTCTGTCTTTTCTCACCATGACTTATTGATGTGGTTAAGGGAGTCTCTCTGTCCCTTTTCCTACTTATATCCTCCTTTTGTGGAGTTTGGAGGATTGATGCTTCAGCTGATGTTTCTTGCCTAGGAGGCACTGTGTTTTGGGCTTGCTGTTCAGTGAAAATTGGGGCTTCCATTGTCTGCTCTTGCTGTACAGGCTGCTCCTGTCTTTGTTCTTCTTGTCCTTGCTGCTGCTGTTGTTGATTTACTTCCTGTTGCTGCACTTCTTCTTGCTATTCCACCTCTTTTTTTGTTTGGTCTTCAGTCATGGGAGGTGGTTGCTCTTGTTCCACTTGCTTTTCTTTGCCTTTACTGGATGTCTGTTGAGTGTCCATAGCAGCTTGCTGATGTGTTGTTGAGGAAGAAGCAGCTGCTCCAAGTTGCCTTTGACATGATAAGGAAACATGTCCACAAGTTTCCAAGTCAGCCTCTTTTTGCATATTCCTAGCCTCTCTCTCTAGCATCTGCTCTCTAGAGATTGGCTCTTCTAGAGTGCCCTCTTTCCAGCTTAAAGAATTTGCATACCTTTCAATATGAGGCAGCCTAACATGTGAATAGTTACCCAATTTGTATCTTATCCTTCTGAGGGAGATAAAATGATTACGGTCATAAGGTGTCCATTTAAAACTGGTTTGCATTTTGAAACCCTCTAAGATCGTATCTGCCTCCTTCCATCCCTCCTCTCTTTTATTGTATAGAAAAGGGCCTAGCTAGTTCCTTACCTTCAGCTGCACCTTCTTATTCCTACTTTGGAAATGGAAGCAGTCTGCATTTCCAAACTGTCTGAAGTATTCTAGGGCAAAAAGTCTCATAGGGACATACCTTGGCAGCCTGTAAGGGTCCAATTCACAGCCATATATTCTGATTACTGTGTGGTGTTGGTAAAAATACCAATCACCAATGCTGTAGGATTTGGAGAGATGGAGAATTCTCTGCATGTCATCGGTTAACCTTGGAGGAGGGACACCAAACAGCAATGTCAGCTGGGTGAATGAACAGGTCTATAAATTCACAGTATGTGTATGGTGATTGAGAAACATTATGGAAAACTGAAGTCCAAAACACAACTGACCTTGGATTTCCCTGGGCATTGAGTTTCTTGAGGGGAATGGAGAAACTGTCTGGTTGATAAAACAAGAACAGGTGGTAGATGTATGAGGTGTATCTGAACACCCTCTCCCTTGGTAGATTCATAAGCTGTTCATGGACCTTTTCTACAATATAGGTGGCATAGTCATAGTGTACAACTGGAGGCTTTCCAGGAGAAAATATGGACAACATTGCCATTATAGTGTCATCAACATCCTCAATTCCCCTGTATCCCAGAACGTAGCTTATCAGATCCACCAGCATTCTGCCCAAGTCATTCAGGTAGTGATATCCAATAGGAGGAGTCCTCATAGTTTCAGAGCTTGGCTGTACGAATAACTGATTAATTTTGGTGATCTGGTCACTTGACAAATTACTGCCCTTCTTTACTAAGTCCAACATGGAGAGAGGGGTCAATGGCCTTGCAGTATAGAAATGAAGCATCTCATTTATAGTTTTAGGGGTGATATGGAACAATATTGAGCCTGTAGGACTGAGAACAGCTCTTTGGCATGGATCATAGCATTCCTGGCACTTGTGGATCAAGTCTGGAAGGGCATTGACTTGAGGGAGGTTGTAGATGGGAAAATTTGAGTCCCAAATCCCTAATATGTCAGCTCCACCAAGGTGTTGGGCTTTCAATTCATTTATCATGTGAATATTAAACTTGGAACCCATTGGGAACCAGTCTAACATCTGATAATCTACATCTCCCAGGGCTTATCATTCTAACTCCCTTTGAGGGGCATTCAGAGGCTGGATATTCAGGGCTATTGGTGTTTCCATGGCTAGTAAGGCTTCTGAATAGTATGTAAACTGTTTTGAGTGAGCAGAACAAAGCAGAGGAGTTTCTTTACACTATAAATTTGAATTCAATGGAACAGAGGGTGAATTGAGCAAACCACAATTGAAATATCGTTTATAGGATTGACTAGAACAGTAGCAGGACTGACTAGAGTATTTCTATGGTGAATTTATGTAATGGAGGTTTCTAGTTCACGACTACGCGAACTACTTGTGAATTCAGGTGAATTTTGTCAAATGCAGGCTTGGCAGAAGGTTTATAGCCTCACTAGCTGGAATTGAGTGCAGGTCACTGGATGCTTGATGGTGATTTTGGTGTTTTATACTCTCTTAAACAGTTTGCTTACAGAAACATGGATAAAACCAGGTGCAGGGAACAAATTTTGAGAAATACCTTGTGAATTGTCGATAACAGTTGTGAATGCAGGTACGATGGAGGCACCCACGGTTTCAGAGTCGAATTGTGCAGGTTGGCGCTAAATTGGTCGTAAAATGCATGCAGGAAAATCAATAGTAGTTTTGGCGAAAGTGAGAAAAAACACGCATTTTTGGCTAAAATATGGATTTTTGGCATATTGGCGCGTTTTTGAGATGACGTCAGCATGACGTCATTAGGTGGGGTCAAGGTCGGATGACGTCAGCATGACGTCACCGGGTGATGTGGCAAGCGGTGATTGGTCCACGGGGATAATGAGGTGGCAGACATATCAGCGCGGGGGCAGACAAGGTTGCTGACGCGACGGCGGGGTGGCACTGACGTGGGTCCGATGTGGTGATGACGCAGGCATAACAGAACCAGTGGTAAATGATAAGCGGTAATGGTTTTTCTCGGACCGCCTTAGATACGGTCAGGGTTTTGTCAGAGGGCGACCTGAGAAATTGTGAGGGCGACGCGTGGCAAAGGCCTGACGTCACCCTCTGACAGTTTCTCGGGCGCTAATCTTCGGACTTCGCGCCCAACCCGATATGCATAATGGCCGTCCGATCAAAGGCGCCCGATCAGACGGTTGACGGGTCACTGAGCAGTGCAGACGATACGGCAGCGGGGAGGTAATAAAATATTATTTCTTTTGAGCAGCGTGCCCAGCGGGACTTTGGGTTTCGGCGGGTTTATTTGGTTTTTCAACGTAAAATGGAAATATTAATATCACCGCGCCGATACTTTGGATAAAATGGAAAAGTGGGTTTTTGGGTGCTTTTTGCAAATGAAGAGGGTTATGGGTAAAAAAGGGTTTTTCATATATTTTTCTTAGCAAATGGAGGTGTAATGGGCCAGAATAGATTCAGAAGGGGGGGAGGGGGTTAGGTTTAGGTTTCTCAAACTGACCAGATGTCCATTTGATCCCTGACAGAGGACTTATTGGCTATAATGCCAAGGGGAGGGATATTTATACAATGCTTGGGGGTTTATACACCATGGTGTTATAATAGTAGGGAAAGGGTAACATAGGGGAATTATGAAATAAAGGTTAGAAATTAATGTGGATGAAAGAGTGGATGAGGGGTGATATTACTAAGTTTATTTGAAAATAACTTAGCTTAGGGAGTAGATCAAAATGAAAATAATTTAGACAAGAAATGTGGCTTCTAATAGGACTAAGAACCACCATAAAACCACCAATTCTTCCATGAATCTTAACTGATGAGGGGACATTAGTAAATGAATGGGAAAGGGGAAAAGTGGGAAGTTAGACATGCTTCTTTGTTTTGCTGTAACCTAATAGAGAAGGAGGACTTCTCAATCCATTGATTATGCTTTTGTGAAATAGGTTAGCACACCTTCAATTATAAGGAATGACACTTCTGCAACCCCATCTGCCTACCCATCTATTTGCCTAGCATTTTTTTGTTTCTTCTTGGAGGGTGTACTTGGACTTGTAGACCCTTATTTGCCTTTTCTTTTCTCTGGCTTTTTTCCTTTTTATTTTCTATCTACTGCTACCCTTATTTCTTCCAAGGTCCCAGATTAAGCAGTTGGGAGCCTTACTTCTCTACCTAAGCTACTTGTCTGCCAAGATTAAACAGTTTGGACAGACTTCTTTCTCTATTCTACAACTGAAAATTTAAAACATGGCATGATCCAGATTAGGCAGTTGGACCATCCATCAAAATTGAGTCTATATCAAGCTATATGCACAACTTGTCTTCTCTTGGAAATATGGGATCTTTGCATCATCAAAGCAGAGCATATTTGGACCTTTCTTTGCCAATCATGAAATATGAAACCTATTGGTATAGGTATCTAACAGTGGCTCCACATGGGGATGGTTTTTTATTAGAAAGACCAAGAACAGCAGGTCAGAATGCCTTGGCCTTTGACTGCTTTCACCAATACTTGCAGTATGCTGCCTTAAAATGCCAAAATTGTGCTCTTCCCCTCTTGGTAGATCTCTGATCCTATTTGCCTTTTGCTGATAGTTAATAAACTTGAGAAACTGCATTTTTACATCCTACAGAGAGTAATATATACACTTGAATATGTATAATGGAAACTCAGGCTTCACTTATGGGTGGTAATCAAAATAGTGCTTCAGCATCCTGCCATTCACAAGACCTTCATCCAAATCAGTTTCATTAAGACTTTTAAGGAAATAAGTATTGTTTCCTTGTACTGCTTGGATAGAAAATGGTCCTCTCCAAAGGGAATCAAATTTTCCATGTTTTCCTTTATCTTCCCTTCTTGAATCCCATTTGAGGACTTTGTCACCAATGTTGAAATCTTTTGCCTTAGTCCTTCTCTCAAAGGCCTTCTTTAATTTTTCTTGTAAAACTTGAACTCTGCTGTAGACTTGATCTCTAGTTTGCTCCAAGCATATTATTTGATTGATCCTTCTTTGCATACCATTTGGTTCAGCTTGGCTTTCTTGAAGAAGTTTCATAACAGGAACTCCTAGTGATGAAGGGAATTTGGCTTCTAATCCATAAACCAACTCATATGGGCTGACCCCAATTGATCTCTTGGTTGTTAGCCTATCTGCCCATAAGGCATTGACAAGCTTTTTATGCCAATTCTTTTTATTTTCTTCTAACACCTTCTTTATAATGTTTACCAGGCTTTTGTTTGATGATTCAACAAGGCCATTTCCTTGGGGATAGTATGCAGTAGAATGGCCCAAAGTGATGTGAAATTTGTGGCAGAAGTTCACCATTTTCTTAGATCTGAAAGCAGTAGCATTGTCTGTTATTATCTTGTCAGGGCAGCCAAATCTAGCCAATATGTTATTCTCCAAAAACTGAATGATTGTTGAATCATTTGCTTGTCTGCATGGAACAGCTTCAATCCATTTAGTGAAGTAGTCTGTGGCTGTTAAGATCCATCTATGTTGACCTGAAGATGAGGGATGAATTTCCCCTATAAAATCCAAGCCCCATTGTTGAAAAGGTCTCTCTGTTGCAATAGGGCTTAAGGGAAGTGGTAGTAACTGTCTCTTTCCTTCAAACACTTGGCATTTGTGACATGAGGTTGTGAATTTCTTGACATCAGAGAACATGGTGGGCCAGTAGTAACTAGCCCTTAGTATTTTATCCACAGTGGACTTCCAGTACAAGTGTCCACCACAGTCACCTGCATGAAATTCTTTTATGATATTGTTAGTTTCATTCTCAATTAAGCAGTTTAACAATATCCCTTCATGGTTTTTCCAAAGTAAATTTCCATCCATAACACAGAATTTAGAAGCTTTCATTTTTAGGAACCTACATTTCGTTCTGGACAGCCCTGGGGGAGCACACAGGTTTTGTAACACATAACAGATATCAGAATACCAGTGGGATTGTTCAAAGGCTACATTTATCTTTGGAGTCACCAGCTCCAGTTCACTGTCCAGCTGGTTGATGTCCAAGGCTTGGAAATTTGTTTCAGACATTAATTTAGCCAATCCTTGTCCTTTTATCAGTTTTGTAGGTTTTATTTCAATGTCAAATTCTAGAATATTTGCAATTCATTTTCCCCTTCTGCCCTCTAAGTTCTCTTGAGTAAGTATGTCTTTGACAATTGGGCTTGGTACATAAGCTATAACATGTGAACAGAGGATGTAGATCCTAAAGTCTTTGATGGCCTTGATCAAAGCATAAGCTTGTTTCTCCATGATTTGGCATTTTAGGGGAGCATCTCTAAGAGCTCTACTAAAAAAAGCAATGGGTTTCTCATTTCCTTGGTCATCTTTCTGTAATAAAACAACAGCAATAGTATGTTGGGAAGCAAAGGAAAATATGATGAATTCCCTATCAAATTGTGGATTTGTTAGGACTGGAGTTTGGGTGAGGGCCAATTTTATTCCTTCAAAGGCTTGACTTGCCTCTGTCGTCCATTTTACCTTTGAATCCTTCTTTAGCATGTTATTCAGTAGCCTGCTCAATTCGGCCAGATTTGGGATAAATCTCCTCAGGAAGTTGATTTTACCCAAAAAGGCTTGTAATTCCTTTATATTTCTTGGGTGAGGCATCTGTAAGATGGCCTGGATTCTATCTGGGTCAATTCTTATGCCATTTTCGGAAATGATGTGTCCTAGCAACTTACCCTCTTCCAAACCAAATAGGGACTTCTTGGGATTCAAGGAAATTCCATATTTCCTACATGTTAAGAAAATCTGTCTTAAGTGTTTCAAATGTTCTTGATCTGATTTTGAGAAAGGTGTGAGGTCATCTAAGTGAATGACTAAAAAGTCATGAATCTCCTTTGCAAAAGCAATATCCATTGCTCTTTGAAATGTTGCCCCTGCATTTTTCAATCCAAAAGACATTTTTACATATTTGAAAGTTCCCCATGGAGTTGTAAATGCAGTTTTGTCTTGATCATCAGGGTGTACCAGGATTTGATTAAAGCCTGAGAATCCATCAAGTAATGAGATCCTTGAGGCCCCCACCACTCTTTAGAGAATGTGATCCATCTTGGGTAAGGGATAATTGTCTTTTAAGGAAACTTGATTCAAGTTCCTTAGGTCAACACATTGCCTTATTTCACCGGTTTTCTTTCTTGTAGGGACTAAGTTTGAAATCCACTCAGAGAATTTGATTGGTGCTATGATGCCTGCCTTGAACATTTTCTGTACCTCTTGTTCCATTGCTGGGAGAAGCATGGGATTGATTCTCCTCAATTTTTGTTTAAAGGGTTTTTGATCTGGCTTGAGAGGGATAGTGTGTTGAATTACAGAGGTGTCATAGGATTTTAAATCCTCATAACTCCATGCAAAGATGTCCTGGAACTCTTTAAAGAGGTCAATGTATTTAGGCTTTTGGTCAAGAGGTAAGGAAGCAGACAATTTTATTATTTTGGGTTGTGCAGCAGTCCCAATGTTGCATTCTTCAATGGCAGAGTTAAGTGGCTGCATTTTTGGTTTTTTAGGGATGTCATTTGAGTCAAAGATATCCTCTAATGGAGTTAGGCCTGTTGGAAGAAAATTGTCCTTCAGCTCTATGATTTCAGCTTCAGCACTGGCCACTTCTTCACAACTGATTTGTTGAATTTGCTGAATGTTTTCCTTGTTGAAGATAGTTGGATTAGCATTTGTTTTGTTGTTCTAGGTGATATTGTGTGGTTAGTCTGTTCAAACAATATTTGTGATTGACTTGCTCTGTCAAGTATTTGTGATTGACTTGCTTTTTCTGTATCAATATTTAATCCTGCAAACTCTTGTTGCGAGGTCAAGAAGTTGTTTATTTGTGCATCATCTTCAAATACCTGCCAGTCTTTGACATTGTTTGGAACAGAAGGTCTGTGTTTTACCTCAGCTGTAAAACAGTGGTGGGGCTCAAAAGGTAGCTTACAGGTACTTGCAAATGTGGCTAAACTGTGGGCATGCAAGTTATGGGTTCTGGGAATCTTAGTAATTTGAAATTCAGTGAAGGACTGTAGTAGTTCAGCAGCAGCAGATCTATAAGATCTCAGTCTTTTGTCATTGGTGACAAAATTTCCCTGTACTTGTTGGATGACTAAATCTGAATCCCCCATAATTAAGACTTTTGTGGCTTGTAAGAACTTTACTAGCTTGAGGCCTAGTAAAAGAGCTTCATATTCTGCCATATTATTAGTACATTTGAAATTCAGTCTATAGGCTCGGCCTTCTGCATGACTGTCTTGTTTATTATGTATCCAAACTCCAGCTCCTGCCCCTAATTTGTTGACTGACCCATCAAATTCAAGGAACCATAGGATCTCTTGTTCCGGGGAGAACTTAATGACCTCCTTGTGTGCTGGAATTGTAAATTGAAGCTGTGGTTTGCCATCTGGTTTGTTTTCTAGGGCAGTCTCCTCACTTGATGGAACTTGTTTGCTTTCTTGAGCAGCAGCTGAGCTTAATGTTTGGTTAATCATTGTTTCTTGGGCAGCGGTTTGCTCATTAGTGTCTTCCTCTTGTATGAGTGTCTTGGGTTCAACCTCATTATCCGAGAGAGTTGTATTATCATTGAAGAGAATGTATGAGTCTATGTCTGAAAGTTTTGAGGCTTTTCTTCACTGCTGACCATGTATTTCATTAATGTTTCCCTGTATAATCTCTTTGGTTGCCCAAAGACAGTGATGGTGGCATATGACATATCTAACTGCAGGGAACCTTGAAGTTTAGCTCCCCATGATCTTGATAACAACATCCCATACTTGGGTGGGATGTCAGCAACTACCACATCCATTAGAATTGTTTTGTTTGGGTACTGGACAAGAGACACACATAGATCTTTTATTAGGCCTAAGCACTTGACTTGGCTGGAATCAAAGGAGAACAAGTCCTTGTATGGTCTGGTAATATCCAGGTTTAGTTTTTCCATGACTGATTTGGGCATCAGGTTGTGAGAGGCACCTGAGACAAACATTGCATTGTGTAATATCTTGTCATGAACATGTAAACTGACATAAAAAGGTAAAATGCCTACACCTGCTATCTTTCCATCCACCTCAGGGCCAAAAAGTAGCTCTGGGGTATCATCCAATACATTAACATCATCCTTGTTGCTAGTAAGTTGGAGGGATTTCCTGATTTGTTGTTTGTAGATGCTGTGTTTGGCCAATTCCGAGAGAGGAATTGCTATCTTTAGTTTTCCCATTTCAGCCTCTAAGTCAAAAGGTTTATCAGATTGAGTCTTTGGGTTATGGTTAACAGTCCTTTCTTTGTTCCCTAACTCGTCTTCTTGATTCTTATCTTGATCTTGGAGCTTGTCTTTTTGACTCATCTCTTGAGGAGTGACATTTGGATTAGGGTGAGAGGAAGATGCAGCCATAGGCTGCTGTTTTGAGAAAAATGGTTCAGTGACCTCTTCAATGGTTACTTCTTCTGCAGGTAAATTTGTTTTGTCATTAGGTTCTATGACTATGGTTCTTTTAGGCTGCTGGTTATCCTTTATCTTTTCAGGCTGATTTACATTCACAGTTCTGCTCCTTAGCTTGTATTGTTTATGGACTTCATAAACAACAGTGTCATAGCCTTGTTTAAAGTCAAATGATTCACCTGATTTAGTTTGGAACAATTTGATTTCATCATCCTCATGATCTTCTTGTGTTAAGAAAACTTGACTTTCACCATCCAAACCCATTAAATTAATATGAGGATCTTCATTGGGTTCAGTTGATGTGGAAGTCTCTGCATAATTTTCCTGGAAAGGGGGTCTTATGTCTTGGTCAGCACTGGGCTTGCCAATGCCTGGGTTTTGAGTTCTCCTAAAATTTGGATTCCTAGGAGGGTTGTTTTGTGGTGCTTCCCATGATGATTTTCTCTCAATCGATTCCACTCTATCACCCAATCTTTTTATTCCATTGAGTATTGCATCCAGCTTTTGATCAAAAGCAGAGGGTTCTTCTTTGAAGGCTGTTCTCTTTTCCAACCTTGCTCTGTTTCTTTTGGCAATTAGGTTAGCTTCCACTGTGACAACAACTTTTTGGGCATCTGCAAGGGTTTGAGGGTCTCTCTCCTTCAACTGATAGGCCATATCAGGGTCAAAACCATCAGGAAATTTGTACAAGGCCAAATCAGGGGGAGGTCTTAAATTTTGCGGGATTGCGTTATAAACATTGTTAAATCTTGCACAATACTCCAAAACAGTCTCTTGGGGACCTCTTTTGATAGTGTCATATTCACCAAGTATGTGTAGAGGATCCTTCTTCTTCTCCCATCTGATAGTAAAGGCTTGATAAAGCTCATCAGGAGTTGTGATGGAATTTGCATTCAGGGATCTAAACCAAGTTCTTACATCCCCAGTCAGACTTTGAACAAACATCCTCATTCTCACACTGTCGTCATCTATTTCATAGGTCTCAAAATGGTCTTGCATCCTTTTGGCATGTTGAATAGTTGTGAGATGACCAGTGGAGTCAAAATATGAGATTTTAGTTTGGTAGTCTTGGGGTAGAGCTGCAGCATTAGCTGGTAACTGCAAGGGTGCATATCTATTAGCCATATTCACAAGGTTTGGGGGATTTACAGGGGCAACTGGGATAAAAGGAACGGTGTGTACTACAGGGGTAACAGGTGTAGCAGCACCTAGGGTATTGTTCAAGGGGATATGTGCAGTGGGTGAAGATGTGCAAGGAGGGCTTTGAGATCTAGATGGTGAACTGGGGGAAACAGGAGTAGACCGAAATAAAACCTTGATAGGAGTTGGAACTGGCTCAGGGTGAGCTGTCTCAGGACTCAAATCACTAGGATTTTCCTGCCTTTGTTGTTTCCTGATTATTTTGGGAATTGTATTTGGATTTTCAAAAACTGCTGGTGGATTTGGGTCAGGGTTTGACCTAGTGTGCCTGGTTTCCCTTTTAGGAGCCAGCTTCTGAACTTCTTTTTGAGTATTTTCTAAGATATTTTAGGATTTTTTTAAGGGACTACTGAAGCTTTTAAAACCACTGTCTTGGAAAACAACAGTCGAAAAAACAATATGCTCAGGTCCCCAGTGGAGTCGCCAATTATGTTAACACCCAGGTTGTTCCCTATGACTCCCAAGGGAATACGGCCGGGGTAACCACTAACCAATCTTTGGATTACAGCTTCTAGCCAAACTGTAATCAGAGAGGGTTCTCTCTTTATAATTTGTCTCTGTTCTGATAGTATTTTAGGCTAGCTATGTTGTTCAAACTTTTGTTTTTGTGTTTGGTTGGAGAATGTTTCAGTCAAGATATGTATGCTCTCACTAGAATGTTATATGTCATTGGGCAATGGAGTCAGTGGTCCTTTAGCTGTTTTGAGGTGCTGTGTGATGCTGTAGTGATGCTGCAGAGCAAGGTTAGTGTCTGAGGAACAAACGTTCATGAAGTAATTGGGTGGGTTGTATCCAGTTTATGCAAGGCAATCAAGAATCTTACAGTAAACTGCTAGAGAAAGACAGTGAGAATATTGACCTAGAAGCAATTAAGAATTTCTAGGTAACATTCATACATATAGAATTAACAGCTACATGAGAAATTAAGAATTCATGTCCATGGTTAATTCTGAAGACAAACATTTACAGCAGTAAAAATTGAGTACAAGGTGTAGTAAAACAAATCCTGCACTATTCTTTTTCTTTGTTGCTAGTTTAGTGTAACATGCATATGATTTGATAAACATAAGAAAGACATGAACAAAGATTTAAGGAAAAAACTTGTTATTTCGTTAGACAGCACAGGAATTCTGCATCAACACATGAATCATCAGCAATACACCATAGTTCCAGGAAATCACTGAGCTGATCTAGCTCTTTTTATTAAACAATTCTGAAAGTAAACAATATACATGCCTCGGAGTGAAAATTACCAACCCCTTATGCATTACTAAGGGGAGTATATATACAAAGCGGTAATACAAAATATCTATGGCGTTGAGTTATCTGAGAAATAAATATTTCACCAAATTTGTACATAACAACAGATAAAAAGTTATTGATGTCTTTAATACATCATAAATGTCCATTTATATCAGTCAGAAGATATTTTGGCCTTTGGAGGCCACTGAGTCGGTTGGAGTGATCTGCTTTAAATGCTGGAAAATGCGCTGATGTGGCTGCTTTGCTGTAACTCTTTCGACCTTGTCACCTGTAGCTGTCCATCTTGACTTGCTGGCCGAAAGTCCTGCTGAGTTGGCTCAACTTTTATATTTTCATGCATGATGATTTTACTAGCTTTTCCTGTGCATGCCACCTTGTATTTTTGATGAAAAACTTGAAGAATGGCTTCTTGGTCTATAAGATCATCTGTATTGCCTTTGTCCACCATCCCTGTGTGGGTAGCTGATGCCTGAGAATGGCATCCATAGTCTCATCTGCCTCTGTGTATTTATAGAAGTTAGGAGGCACTTCAAACAGGTGATTTCATTCATTCATTATGAAGAATAAGTTCTCTACTCTATTGTAGAGACTTTGTCCTGTAGCTGGCCCTGTTTCTTCTGAGGTGCTGGGCCTTTCAGTGATCTGACTTGTGGCAAATGTGTTGACCCTCTTGGCATACTGCTCATGGGTAAGCAGTTTCCCTGCACTGTTCAGCAAGCCAGGGAGACCTCTATTCTGTAATACCACAAATTTGTCCATAAATCTGTTTACCTCGGTCTGCATGTCTTGGGTCCTTCTCTTTAATGTTTGCACTAAGCTTCTTAGTGTAAGGACCCTTTTTACCAACATAATAGTCTCAGTCCTGTTAGGAATTCCCATGGTTGCTAACTGAGAACTTGTTCTGTTATTGAGCACATTGATCATCCTGGTGGCAATTTCAGGCATATTGCTTAGAGCTGCCCTTGACCTCTGAATTTTCTTCTATGATTTTCCAATGAGTTCCCACTGCTCATGGATTGTGTCAATATAATGCCATTGGTTAGTAATAGACTGGCCAATATTAGCCCATAGCACTGTCTTGATCTCGGCCACCACTTTATCCAGTTGGAGCTCCTTTTCTAGCTCCTTTATCCTGTCTTTGAGGGCTTTTATTTCCCTGCCCTTTTCTGCCACAGTCCGCTTGGAATTGTCATATCTTTCATTGAATTTGGCTAGTTTCTCCCTGGCCTCATTCAATTCTGTCATTTGTGCTTCCAAGGCCTGGATCTCATTTCTCAGCTTTTGCATGTCCAGGCTTTGGGCCTGTTTTGTTGTTGGTGGTAGTGCTGAGGTAGATGGTGCCGTCTGTCCTCTTTGTTGAAGAGGAGGGACAGTAGTTGGAGCAGTTTCCTCAAGGTTTATTATTTCGGGA
The DNA here is from genome assembly GCA_031772625.1 of Pinus tabuliformis. NCBI lineage: Eukaryota > Viridiplantae > Streptophyta > Pinopsida > Pinales > Pinaceae > Pinus > Pinus tabuliformis. Next base: position 1,391,368,878 of record CM062820.1, on the reverse strand, counting down.
GGAGGCTGGGAGGTCTGACCTTCTTCTTTTTGCTTCAAAGCTGCCTGTAATGCTGCCTGTGCAGCCTTTGATTCTCCCAGCTTTTCCTAAGTTTGGATTAGCTGCTTATACAGAGATACCAGATAGCTGAGGCATCCTGATCATGCCTCTGGTGGACAATTTCATCTGTTTGATGGTGAATTGTGGCTGGAATTTTGATCTTTCTCCTCAACGCTGCCATGTCTGCATCCCTCAACTTCAATATCTCTTGTATGCCCTTGATATCCTTGGGATCATGCCCAATTTCTATGATTATATCTTCTAAGGACCTAATTCTGTTGTCCTTAGCTTGAGAGGATGCCCTTTCCAACTCAAGTTGGGTGGCTGTATTATGAAGGCTATTCTCTAGCCTATAATTATCTAATGTTTTGTCTTCCAAGGAGGCATACACCATCTCACCCGTTTGTTTGTGTAATTCAATTTTATCCATAGGGTGGATGTCCTTGGCAAGGACCTCAAGGTTGGTCCTTATATAGTCTGCAGGAGACTGGGGCTGAGCTACAGCTGGTAGAAAATGACTCATGATCATTTTGCCTTCACTAACATCATATGCAAACATTAGTCTTTGCTGGTTAGTGGGAGCCATTTTCAACAAATGATTGTATAGTTGTATCTTTATTGGCTCATTCCTCCTCTTTATGTCAATGAACTGTTGTTCGATGCTCAGTTCACCTTCTCTCTGCTGGCTTGAGGAGCTGACTTCTCCTCCCACTGTTCTGTTATGTTCCTCTTGGAAGGAACTTGCGGATGCTTCCCTGCTAGGTGGGCCCATGCCCAGAGACTGCCCTGTTGGCATTTCCTCCTCAGAGAAAGGATTCAGTCTCTGTCTTTTATCACCATGACTTACTGATGTGGTTAAGGGAGTCTCTCTGTCCCTTTTCCTGCTTATATCCTCCTTTTGTGGAGTTTGGAGGATTGATGCTTCAGCTGATGTTTCTTGCCTAGGAGGCACCATGTTTTGGGCCTGCTGTTCAGTGAAAATTGGGGCTTCCACTGTCTGCTCTTGCTGTACAGGCTGCTCCTGTCTTTGTTCTTCTTGTCCTTGCTGCTGATGTTGTTGATGTACTTCCTGCTGCTGCACTTCCTCTTGTTGTTCCACCTCTTTTTCTGTTTGGTCTCAGTCATGGGAGGTGGTTGCTCTTGTTCCACTTGCTTTTCTTTGCCTTTGCTGGATGTCTGTTGAGTGTCCATAGCAGCTTGCTGATGTGTTGTTGAAGAAGAAGCAGCTGCTCCAAGTTGCCTTTGATATGATAAGGAAACCTGTCCACAAGTTTCCAAGTCAGCCTCTTTTTGCATATTCCTAGCCTCTCTCTCTAGCATCTGCTCTCTAGAGATTGGCTCTTCTAGAGTGCCCTCTTTCCAGCTTAAAGAATTTGCATACTTTTCAATATGAGGCAGCCTAACATGTGAATAGTTACCCAATTTGTATCTTATCCTTCTGAGGGAGATAAAATGATTACGGTCATAAGGTGTCCATTTAAAACTGGTTTGCAATTTGAAACCCTCTAAGATCATATCTGCCTCCTTCCATCCCTCCTCTCTTTTATTGTATAGAAAAGGGCCTAGCTGGTTCCTTACCTTCAGCTGCACCTTCTTATTCCTACTTTGGAAATGGAAGCAGTCTGCATTTCCAAACTGCCTGAAGTATTCTAGGGCAAAAAGTCTCATAGGGACATACCTTGGCAGCCTGTAAGGGTCCAATTCACAGCCATATATTCTGATTACTGTGTGGTGTTGGTAAAAATACCAATCACCAATGTTGTAGGATTTGGAGAGATGGAGAATTCTCTGCATGTCATCGGTTAACCTTAGAGGAGGGACACCAAACAGTAATGTCATAGCTGGGTGAATGAACAGGTCTATAAATTCACAGTATGTGTATGGTGATTGAGAAACATTATGGAAAACTGAAGTCCAAAACACAACTGACCTTGGATTTCCCTGGGCATTGAGTTTCTTGAGGGGAATGGAGAAACTATCTGGTTGATAAAATAAGAACAGGTGGTAGATGTATGAGGTGTATCTGAACACCCTCTCCCTTGGTAGATTCATAAGTTGTTCATGGATCTTTTCTGCAATATAGGTGGCATATTCATAGTGTACAACTGGAGGCTTTCCAGGAGAAAATATGGACAGCATTGCCATTATAGTGTCATCAACATCCTCAATTCCCCTGTATCCCAGAACGTAGCTGATCAGATCCACCAGCATTCTGCCCAAGTCATTTAGGTAGTGATATCCAATAGGAGGAGTCCTCATAGTTTCAGAGCTTGGCTGTACGAATAACTGATTAATTTTGGTGATCTGGTCACTTGACAAATTAATGCCCTTATTTACTAAGTCCATCATGGAGAGAGGGGTCAATGGCCTTGCAGTATAGAAATGCAGCATCTCATTTATAGTTTCAGGGGTGATATGGAACAATATTGAGCCTGTAGGACTGAGAACAACTCTTTGGCATGGATCATAGCATTCCTGGCACTTGTGGATCAAGTCTGGAAGGGCATTGACTTGAGGGAGGTTGTAGATGGGAAAATTTGAGTCCCAAATCCCTAATATGTCAGCTCCACCAAGGTGTTGGGTTTTCAATTCATTTAGCATGTGAATATTAAACTTGGAACCCATTGGGAACCAGTCTAACATCTGATAATCTACATCTCCCAGGGCTTTCCATTCTAACTCCCTTTGAGGGGCATTCAGAGGCTGGATATTCAGGGCTATTGGTGTTTCCATGGCTAGTAAGGCTTCTGAATAGTATGTAAACTGTTTTGAGTGAGCAGAACAAAGCAGAGGAGTTTCTTTACACTGTAAATTTGAATTGTATGGAAGGGAGGGTGAATTGAGCAAACAACAATTGAAATGCCGTTTATAGGATTGATTAGAACAGTAGGAGGACTGACTAGAGTATTTCTATGGTGAATTTATGTAATGGAGGTTTCTAGTTCACGACTGCGCGAACTACCTGTGAATTCAGGTGAATTTTGTCAAATGCAGGCTTGGTAGAAGGTTTATAGCCTCACTAGCTGGAATTGAGTGTAGGTCACTAGATGCTTGATGGTGATTTTGGTGTTTTATACTCTCTTAAATAGTTTTCTTACAGAAACATGGATAAAACCAGGTGCAGGGAATAAATTTTGAGAAATACCTTGTGAATTGTCGATAACAGTTGTGAATGCAGGTACGATGGAGGCGCCCACGGTTTCAGAGTCGAATTGTGCAGGTTGGCGCTAAATTGGTCGTAAAATGCATGCAGGAAAATCAATAGTAGTTTTGGCGAAAGTGAGAAAAAACACACATTTTTGGCTAAAATATGGATTTTTGGCATATTGGCACGTTTTTGAGATGACGTCAGCATGACGTCATTAGGTGGGGTCAAGGTCGGATGACGTCAGCATGACATCACCGGGTGATGTGGCAAGCGGTGATTGGTCCACGGGGATAATGAGGTGGCAGACATATCAGCGCGGGGGCAGACAAGGTTTCTGACGCGACGAGGGGGTGGCACTGACGTGGGTCTGACGTGGTGATGACGCAGGCATAACAGAACCAGTGGTAAATGATAAGCGGTAATGGTTTTTCTCGGACCACCTTAGATACGGTCAGGGTTTTGTCAGAGGGCGACCCGAGAAATTGTGAGGGCGACGGCAAAGGCTTGACGTCACCCTCTGACAGTTTCTCGGGCGCTAATCTTCGGACGTCGGGCCCAACCCGATATGCATAATGGCTGTCCGATCAAAGGCGCTGGATCAGACTGTTGACGGGTCGCTAAGCAGTGCGGACGATACGGCAGCGGGGAGGTAATAAAATATTATTTCTTTTGAGCGGCGTGCCCAGCGGGACTTTGGGTTTCGGCGAGTTTATTTGGTTTTTCAACGTAAAATGGAAATATTAATATCACCACGCCGATACTTTGGATAAAATGGAAAAGTGGGTTTTTGGGCGCTTTTTTCAAATGAAGCGGGTTATGGGTAAAAAAGGGTTTTTCATATGTTTTTCTTAGCAAATGGAGGTGTAATGGGCCAAAATGGATTCAGAAGGGGGGGATGGGGTTAGGTTTAGGTTTCTCAAACTGACCAGATGTCCATTTGATCCCTGACAGAGGACTTATTGGCTATAATGCCAAGGGGAGGGATATTTATACAATGCTTGGGGGTTTATACACCATGGTGTTATAATAGTAGGGAAAGGGTAACATAGGGGAATTATGTAATAGAGGTTAGAAATTAATGTGGATGAAAGAGTGGATGAGGGGTGATATTACTAAGTTTATTTGAAAATAACTTAGCTTAGGGAGTAGATCAAAATGAAAAGAATTTAGACAAGAAATGTGGCTTCTAATAGGACTAAGAACCACCATAAAACCACCAATTCTTCCATGAATCTCAACTGATGAGGGGACATTAGTAATGAATGGGAAAGGGGAAAAGTGGGAAGTTAGACATGCTTCTTTGTTTTGCTGCAACTTGATAGAGAAGGAGGACTTCTCAATCCATTGATTCTGCTTTTGTGAAATAGGTTAGCACACCTTCAATTATAAGGAATGACACTTCTGCAAACCCATCTGCCTACCCATCTATTTGCCTAGCATTTGTTTGTTTCTTCTTGGAGGGTGCACTTGGACTTGCAGGCCCTTATTTGCCTTTTCTTTTCTCTGGCTTTTTTCCTTTTGATTTTCTATCTACTGCTACCCTTATTTCTTCCAAGGTCCCAGATTAAGCAATTGGGAGCCTTACTTCTCTACCTAAGCTACTTGTCTGCCAAGATTAAACAGTTTGGACAAACTTCTTTCTCTATTCTACAACTGAAAATTTAAAACATGGCATGATCCAGATTAGGCAGTTGGACCATCCATCAAAATTGAGTCTATATCAAGCTATATGCACAGCTTGTCTTCTCTTGGAAATATGGGATCTTTGCATCATCAAAGAAGAGCATATTTGGACCTTTCTTTGCCAATCATGAAATATGAAACCTATTGGTATAGGTATCTAACAGTAACAACAAAGGTTGTGTACGGCCGAGATGTGGTGTTCAGAGAGGTGAAATATGCTATTAAACATGAATTCTAACCAAAGGAACCCGAGAAGATAGAGTTTGAGATTAAGGAGGAAGAATTAGACTCTACAACAAAGGAGGAATCATAAGATGGAGAGCCACAAACTATGGGTGTGAGAAGATCAGTTCGAGAAAGAAGGCAGTTAGAAAGGTATAGTCCATTTTCTTTTTGTTCAAATTTTGCTTTATCTATTACTGATGATGATCCTAGAAATATGAGGGAATCATTAGATTCAGAGGATGGAAAAATCTAGAAAGAGGCCATGGCTGATGAAATGACATATTTTCACAAAAATGAGGCTTTGGATTTGGTGGAGTTGTCGGCTGGAAGGAAACCAATTAGTAGCAAATGGGTGTTCAAAAGGAAGGCAAATGCAGAAGGAAAGGTGGAGAAATACAAAGCTCGGTTGGTAGCAAAATGTTATTCCCAGGTGCCGGGAATTGATTTTGTTGATATTTTTTCTCCTGTTGCTATGGTAGCTTCTATTAGATTACTTTTATCTATTAATGCTGCTTTTGATTTTGAGGTATAACAGATGGATGTGAAGACAACATTTCTTCACAAGATTTCTGGAAGAGGAGATCTATATCAAGCAACCTAAAGGTTTTGCGGTGAAGGGTAAGAAAGAAATGGTATGCAAGTTAATGAAGTCTATGTATGGGTTAAAACAATCATCAAGGATGTGGTATCATAAATTTGATACATTTATACAGGGACTTGGCTTCACTAGAAGCAAAGAAAACCACTATGTGTATTTTAAATTAATTGGTGACCGTGTTATTTATTTGGTCTTGTATGTGGATGATATGTTGCTAGTTGGAAATGACAAACAAATTATCCAAGCTTTGAAGACCCAATTGTCCTCCAAATTCAACATGAAAGATCTTGGTGCTGCAAACTATATTTTGGGCATGGAATTTAAAAGAGACCGAGCAAAGAGGAAGCTCTACTTAAACCAGAGGAAGTATGTCGAGACAATATTGTAGATGTTTAATATGCAGGATAGTAAACTGGTGAAGGTTCTTATTCCTGTAGGTGTGAGGTTATCAGCCTAACAGTGTCCCAAGACACAAGAAGATGAAGAAGACATGTTTCGTGTTCCATATGCAAGTGCAGTCATTAGCCTGATGTATGCAATGGTCTGTACTAGGCTAAACATTGCACATGCAGTTGGAGTATTGAGCAGGTTTATGTCAAAACCAGGGAAGGAGCACTGTACAATAGTGAAATGGGTTTTCAGGTATTTGCGTGGCACTAGTGATTATGGTTTGTGCTACCAAGGAAGACCAAGATTGGACAGAGTGTTAGATATTTGTGGCTTTGTTGATGTAGTCTGGGCTGGAGATATGGATCAGAGAAGATCTACAAGTCGATACGTGTTTAAACTATTTGGAGGTTGCAGTCAGTTGGATGAGTAAGAAACAATCTATAGTGACACTATCAACTACAGAGGCAGAATACATGGCAGCCACTCATGCAAGCAATGAAGTAGTTTGGTTGTAGAGATTGTGTTCAAGTATGGGGTTAGTATAGGGAGCTATAAGGATGGACTGTGATAGCCAAAGTGAAATTTTCTTGGCAAAGATCTGTGCATATCATTCAAAGACAAAGCACATTGATGTTCAGTATCACTTTATGAGGGATATGATACAAGACAAAAGGGTATTGCTGGTAAAGGTGGACACTTTGAAAAATACTACGGATGCGTTGACAAAATCTGTGAGCTCTGAGAAATTCTCTTGGTGTAGATAAACAATGGGAATTGCAGGGTTGGATAAATGAATAAGCTCTCTTGTGGCCCCCTATGGAAATAAAACAACAAGTGGGAGAATGTTGGGTTGTGTTATATTCGTTCCACAACTAGCCCACATAGTTAACTGAGGGATTAGAGGGGGCACAGAGCCCACCCCTTCGTTGTACCAATTGCATCGCAGGGGATCACTGGGAGTTTGAGCGGTGTAGGTAGCCCCCCTCTATGGGGTCTAGGGCTTTGCCCCAGAATTTTTTGTTTTTGCACCTAGTATTAGGTTGGGTGGACCTACCTATGGTTTTGTGCATGGTTTTTGCACATGGTTTTGGACACGATGTCTTTCGGTTCATGGTATTAGATGCTTTAGCATGTATAAATATGTATTGTAACATTGAAAGGAACATAATGAAAAATCAATTTGGTAGTCCCAGTTTTGGGATCCATGGGGAAATATCTGTGTATATGTGTTTTATGTGTTATGCTCTCACATCGTTTATTTTATGTGTTTTAGAATTCATATGCAGGTAATTTCTGTATAGGGTTAAAACCTACACTTCCATGGTGTCTTCCACATTATCAATTGCCCGACGAATGGCATCAACATCTACTTCACTTTTTTTGGTAAGATCATCGATCATTGTTGCTGCCTCTTCCATTGTTGTAGGAGTTTTGTTCTTACCTTGATCTCGTGCCTTTTCCATTTTTGTAGGAGCTACATTCTCACTTTGATCCCGTACTAATGTGAAGAGTCTATCTAGAGCTTTACTTAGCAAGCTATCTATTAGCGGATCAGACTTGTGCACCAAATCTATCAATTACCATGCCTCATAGTATGCTTGTAACAAATCTCTACAACAATGGGGAGAGAGCTGGATGATTATGCCGATAAATGAAACCGTCCTCAGCTTCCATGACCATTTGTTAGCATACTCAAAATACTTTTCCACTTCGAACAGGGGGACAAGATAATGTCTCCACAGGAATTTTAAAGTTGTTTCAACTTATTTATCAGGATCGAAGTCCAATATACTTACAAATGATTATGACCTTTTATCTCTTAGGAACAGAATCAAGCCATGGAAATTTTCTCCATCCTTATTTCCCTTCCTCATAATTAACTTGGCTTTCTTTATGGACTTTCCATTTGTTACAAACAAGATACGTGTAGTCTGATTCGAGAGACCCTCTAAGGAATCCTAAATTATGTATATTCTTGACATTTGCTTGCACTTTTGTTGGACACTTTTATAGTATTATTGACACTATTTTGTGCTTAAACCCACTACCAAATGTAAGGTATGAGAGAAACCACCACACTTTGCTGAAGAAGACCACATAATACTGCAACCAAAATGCAAATTTCAACCAAATCAATACAAAACTTGCCCTTATTTTTCTTTCCTTTGCAATAATTTTAGTTTCTCTTTCATGAGCATGTAATCTTGTCAACATCATGATAAAAATTTTACTTATTCTTTCAACAAATTTTAGTTCCCCCCAGCTTCAAGTTTTTAGCTTCCTATAGGTCAACAATGTGCCTGGTCCAATAATCCTCCACCTCCAAATACTTACAACATTCTTGATTATCTCACCTTCTTCTTCCATAGTAAGCTACGAATGTAAGCCATCTAAATCCTATGATTTCCCGCCCTATTAGGGTGAATCATTAGGAAAAGTTTGAGGTATAAAATTGGCCTCCTAAGGAAATTATAAAATAATAGTGGAAATAATAAAATAAGATTAGATTACATCATCAAATTTTAGAGGGAGAAAGGAAAACACTATTTTTTGAACTCATATTTTCAACTTATCTCCATATGTCTTTACTCAAATTTTGACCAGAAACACTCATTACATGAAAAATATGATTTCTCATCCAAATATTACCCATGTTTCATACTTTTGATGGACCTTGTTACATGCAAAATGAGAAATATATGGAAAACATGATTGCAATTATGTTGTGTCATGTATTTCTCATTTTTCATGCAGCGAGGTCTATCGAAACTATGCAAAATGGGTACTTTTTGGATAAGGAATTAAATTTTTCATCCAATGAGTACTACTACTCGAAATTTGTGTAAAACCTTAAGGAAATAAGATGAGAATATGAGTTGAAAAAGTAGTTTTATTATTTTATTAATTTTTAATCTTTTTACTTTTTTACTTTGAAAATGGTGAATCATCCCCCATGGTTGACATGATAATATTGAATCCTATTGGTTCCTACAAAATTTATTTTGGATGTACATTTTTCTTAAGATGCGCATTTTAGACCTCAAAATTACCCTAATGATGACTTCTAGAATTGTTATTATGAATTTCAACCTGAATGCAGGATTCCTATGAAACTTTACTTTTGGACCCTTGATAATCGATCCTACAGTTCAACTTAAGATGTAAATTGTTGCACCCAATGGGGTTGACGAAGCTAATTCTGACCTCACTACAATTGCCTTAGCATAACATGAACGAGCCATGATCCATGATTTCAGCACTTCATCTTCTACACGCTTCCAGTTGTTCTGTGCAGACTCTACAAGAATGATGGGATTTTTTTGAGTGGTGATATTTCAAATGATTTTAGTAGCTATAGATGCACAAATGAGGAGGAATAAGACATATGAGCATTATTTATATTATCACACGAGATACAAAGAAAGAATCATTGCTAACTACCTTTCCTTCTAACAACAAAGAGAAAAATTGGGAGTTGTTGTTAGAGCTAGGTAAATGACTACATGCATTGTTCATTTCAGAGAAAATGTCTATGAATACAATCAACCCTATAGCTGCTATTTTGGTCCATTTCTCCTCAAAGCAAGGACATGCCATTGTTGGTACGAAATATTCTTACCTACACACATAGCATAACTCTCTTGGTGTGTATCATAGACAAGTTATTTTTAACTATCTCATTATTCAATAGTTGTAAACCTTCTAAGATCTCATTCAGTAACCCAATGTTTTTTTCCAAAAAGTTCATAATCAGGATTTTCAGAGCACTTAGGACAAGGGCACGCCCTAGAATCCAATGAGCTCCCTTTTTAATGGCATTTTACAGGTAGAGCTCGATAAGGACAATGAATGCAAGTGATCCTAATAAAAACCCCAATAATTTGGCAGAGTCTTTGACAACCAGTGATGGCCTGTAAACTACCTTAGGAGGTGGAGCTTCCGTTGCTTATAACAACAAAAGGGAAGGCAAGATGGGACAGAGAAAGAAGAAGAATGATCGTTGGGTTTAGTGACACAACATCAACATGTCAATGTTGCTGCCAAATAGATATGGCGATTTGGCTAACACATGTAATAGGATGAAAACATAGTATCCGAGGACATGTAAGAGGCCCATCAATCATGGAACATATACATTAATCTTTAATGTACAACCATGGCAATTTCCATGAAAATTTTTTTCTGCTTTTCTAAATAATATTCTCGGAGTCTAATAAAAAATAAAAAAATGTTATTGTGACCGAGATACTATTTTCAAAGTTCACTCTTACATGTAGAACTATATTCTTTGTCTCACCTCAAAACACTTTTGTGACCGAGATATTATTTAGAGGGCATAATCATGGAGTGGCCTGCCCCTAAGAGTGTGGAAGATATTCTAAAGTGCCCTACCCCTTAACATCTTTGGAGAAAAAGGGAAAGTATTCAAGTGGACTAAGGACTGCCAGCAAAGCATTGAGTAGCTAAGGAATTTCTTGACTATATCACCAATTATAAGGATAGAAGATCTAAATAAGGAATTCATGGTTTTTATAGGTGTGGGGAAAAATGAAATTGGGGGCATATTGATGCAGGGGGGTCGAGTGGTGGCATATTAATCATGAAAACTGAAGGAACATGAACAACGCTACTCGAAATTTGACTTAGAGCTTACAACAATACTTCATTCTTTAAAAATTTTGTGGCATTATCTGCTAGGAAATAAGTTAATTCTTATGACAAACCACATTAGCCGAACGAACTCCTTCCATCAACCAAATCTAAATTCCTGTCAGGTAGGATGGACCATTTTTTTAAGCGATTTTGACATTGACATTAAGAATTTGAAGGTAAAGGAAAACTAGGTGGCTAATGATTTCCATTGAATATTTAACTGTATTTATGAGATTTATTTTAGTAAAATGAAATTTGACCTTTCAAATTAAATTAAAGAAGCATCTCGAAAAGATCATGAATACCATTTATTATGGCAACAGGCAAAGCAGGAAGACAACTCTGAAACAACATTGGGATATGATGTTAATAATGAGGGTATGCTAATATACAAGAATCAAATTTACATACCAAATAAAGAAGTCGATAAGAAGTTTATTCTCGATGAGTATCACAACAATCTATATACTACACATCGAGGATGCCAAAAACTAATCACAACATTAAAGAACTTTTTGTCAGACATGAAGACAAAGACAACCCACTACTTAGCATAGTGTTTAAAGTGCCAGCAGGTGAAGACAAATCATGAACACCCCATAGGCCTACTTCATCCTCTTCCCATCCCTGAATGGAAGTGGGTAATCGTAACATTACAATTTATCACTCGGCTACCAAACTCAAGAAGACATAATGATTATATAATCGTAGTAGTGGATAAATTGAGCTAGGTTTTGAATTTTATACCTATACAATCGACCTATAATGCTGGACAAATTGCTAATATTTTTATGAAAGAAATTTTTAGGTTACACAGAATACCTAAAATGTTAATCTCATGCAGGGACATAAAGTTTACTTCTTCTTTATTGAAGCCCTTGTTTTCTGTTCTAGGCACCCAAATATAATTTTGTAGTGCCTACAATATGCAAATAGATGAGTAGACTGAGTGAGTGAACCAGGTGTTGAAGGATATGCTTAAGATGTACGTGATGTAAAAACCTACGAAGTGGGAAGAATACTTACATCTAGTGGAATTTTCATATAACAATATTACCATGAATTGTTAAAAATGAGTCCATTCGAGGTATTATGTGGGAGGAGATGTAGAATACTTAGCGACTAGAATAGCCCAGACGATAAGATAATACTAAAGCCTTAGATGCTTAAGGATATTGAAGCTATGGTGAAAAAAGTACAAGACAACCTGAAGGCAAGCGAGGACCTACAAAATATTTATGTTGACCAACGAAGAACCTACAGAGAGTATCAAATTGGAGAAAATGTGTATGTGAGGGTAAAACCCAAATGAATTACCTTAAGATGGAGTAGATTCTCTAAGTTAGCCCCTTAGTTTTGTGGCCTATTCTATTGAAAATGCAATAAGATGATGGAGCTTAGTGGAAAGGAGTCGCCTTCACTAAGTGGGCCCACAGGTTATCTTTTGCGTAAAGTCTATTTTTAGACATATGGATCATGGTCTATGAGTTGCAGGATGCTATTTGTGGATGATTGGTCATGTTCGTAAAAATATATGGACTTCTATTTTTAGACATATGTGCAAAGTCTATTTTTAGACTGCCAGTCTAAAAATAGAACAATCGAATATTATTAGCTCTTAATAATATTTGGACTATATACATTATCTTATCCTCTTGGAGCACTTCAGTTCGAGCTACGGATGTGGCACATGCAGCTGCCAGAATGAAATACACTTTTCTTATGGGTCAGTTGAGATATTGCATGATGGACTTCAGTTAGAACTCAAGTGATTGAGTTTGGTTGAGTTGATTGAAGAGTTGATGGAGTTGTGTTCAGTGTGACTTAGTTGAACTAGTTGTAGTTAGTCTGACTGCAGAATACACTAGTGATGAGTGATGTGAATTAATTGTTAATTAATTCACTAATTATTAACTCATAAAGCAACTAAAGAATACATCAGTTAACTCAGTGCATGGACAGTTCAGTGGAGACAAGTGTTAGAGGTGAGTGAAAGGGCAAGACAACGATCAGTTGTGACTATAGTTGTGCATGAGATTTGCACAATCAATGGATTGAGTATTGCCAATGAGGATTGTGTGGTTTAGCCAAGGGAAATACGAGTTTGGATCAACCATTCTCATCTATTCTCATGCAGGATTGTGTAGTGGAGGCAGTCAAGCAGCAGAGGAGATTTGAACCTGTGATTGATTCAAATCTGAGCTAGTTTGTGTGTAACAGGCGGAGAGAGTACTGAGTACTTGCGAGGAGTATTGTACTATGTATTGTTACATGTTCTCAATAAATATAATATACATATAGTTTGGGGTTTTTAGCTGTATGCTTTCCCCGGGTTACATACTGTGTTAATGTGCGCATGCGATTGATGTTTCATTGTTTTTAATTCCGCAAAATTGATGATCAACGTAGAGGAGGTTATGTATTATGCATGCATTCCGCAATAGTGTATAATCAGGATAATCTCTGTGAATAAGTGTCATATTCTTCAAAATTTCTACACATTCCAGATCATCGTTGGAATTGGCCTAGTAGCCTATCAACTAACCCTACCTACTTATATATGTGTACATAATGTGTTTCAAGTCTCTTTATTAAAAAGATACATACATGACCCTAGACACATTATTCAATGGCACGATGGACATGTAGTGGCGATAAATTTATTTTTATAAAAAAAGGACTTTTTTTAAGTACTTTTGCTAAGAAATAACAATAATAATGTTTGGTGGGATGTTGAATCAGACAAATAATTCCTCGTCGAACCCTAGCATATTCTCAATCGGAGAGAAAGAAAATTGTGAAGATGAGTTATCCCCAAGGTTAAGGTACAATGAGAGCACTTTATTCTAGAGGAAGCTACCTTGGAAGATGAACATTTTATGCGGGAACCATATCTGAGCCTATTTTAGAGGCCCAAAAACATGAGGGATGGTGTCTCCCTAGGGGGCAGGTAATGTAACACCCCTCTAGTATTGAGATAATTCTCAAGAATTACTTTAGTTTACCCTACCTTAGTATAGGAAAACTAGCATAAAGACTTGATTTACTAATGTATTGTTAATATGAAATTAATTATAATTTTTTAAGAAAATAAGTGAGGCACGAGTCATGAGGATAGAATGAAAGAAAATGTTTCATACATGGAAATAGTTAGAAATAGTTTTGGGCTCGTTCTTACATGCCCAACATCTCTCTAAGGAAAGAAAACACTTGGAAAAAAGAGGAAATACAAAGGGTAAGAGGAACATGAGGTGAGGGAGAGAAGGACTGAAGGAAAATCTAGACAAAGCACTATAAAGGTTTCTAGTATTGCACCAAGCTCTCAGTCCTTGAGTTGGTTGGCTAGTGGGAATCGCTTAAAATCCTATGACTGAACTTGGTTGGGACCAGGTTGTCTAGGGAATCAGAAGAAACATGGAAAAAATAATTATGAGTATGAAATAAGCTTGGGGGAAGTACCAAGAGTTATTATGGTTCTCGTAGGTTGGGAGGAACATTCGATTCCCCATGATTTTGCAGTTGGGGACTTAAGAGACTACAAAAATGTATATGTTATTGTTGCCTATTTTTCTAGTTAGTGAGGAATTAAATGGATTCTAGTTTTACTAATGAAATGTTTGTAGGATTCTTGTTGAAGTAGTGTTATACGTAATCCTATAAAGGTTTGTTTTATATGTGAAATATTTGGTAAATAGAACATGGTATTGTAAGGAAAAATAATTAAAGAGCCTTTCAATAAACTTTATTAATATGTAACGAGATATTCAGACACTAAAAAATAAATTAAATATGAAAACTAGAGGGGCAAATTCATTTCTGGGAGGATTTAATTTTTACAGAGTCGAAATAATTATTTCATTGATAGAATGAGAAATCGTTCAACCAAAAACAAAATTTGTGCTGGCAAGGGAAAATGATGTTTTAGCCTAAAGAAGTTGGATTATCTATGAGGAAGCCAATGTATGGCTACATGTAAGTATTATTGCTCTTTTCTGGCGGTTATATCTATATACTCAAACCCTTGGTGCAAAGAGTAAATGTAAAAAATTATAAGAGTAAGAGGGTTGAAAATTCTTTGAACAAAGATTTTTTCCTGGGAAAAATAAAACCAAAACAAAGAAAATAAATAATCATGTGGGTACTCTCATGTTGTAACCACAACAAACATGAAACGTCTAGCACTTCACATCAAATAATTGCAAGACAATGGTTCAAGTAAAGGAAAAAATTAAGAGTTCTTTATACACACTCTGAGCGGTACCTTAATTTAGAAAATACCCAAGAAAATTCATCACAAATGAAACAACTACCCGAGACCGTTGTTCACACAAATACATTGATAGAGTTAAACATGCTTGATTGAGAAATTCTAAATCCAAAGCCAATAGTAATAATTTTGAGGCATATATCTAAATCTGTAATCGAGCAAGGCACTACCAGTACGACATTATACCCTAGTAATCAACATTTGTAGAAATTCAATCTAGAGGAAGAATTTTCGTTAAGAAAACAATTATTGTACATTTGCATATTACCATTATAGGAAGCTTAAAACTGAGAAAGGAAACCATACCTAGAAGCCAAAGATATGGAAGAAAAACCCTTAGCATGTTAAACCCTTCGAAAGGATAATTTGCATGCTCGAACCCCAACAAGGAAACATAGGACAAAGTTAGCAAGGGTTATGAACACACTAGTAAACCTTTCAAATTTAATTAAAGGTTGCCTCGTTCGACAAACATACCTGAAGGGGGAATGGGAAACACAAGCACTCAAATTATGAAGGCATTCCATCAATAAAGGAGTCATGTGTCTCGTTACCCTATAGGCACAGACCCTTGTATGTTCATTAGAAACATAGTTACTGATCAAATGATAAGATGGTCTAGTACCCATTTTTTTGAGGAAGCAAAAAATAAATTGATTTTGAAAAATGGTGATTCATAATACACATTTTTTTTTGGAGCATATTTTTGCCACTTTAATTTTTCTTATGCATCAAGTGTGAACAATTTTTTTAAATGTTAGTGGTTTTCATGTTGATTTTGAAAAGTGTTGATGCAACATCCACACTTTTTTTTAGAGGGCTTATTTTTGTCACTTCAAATTTTTTTATGTATAAAGCGTGAACTTTTTTTTTTGTAGTGACTTGCATCTTGTAGTGACTTTCATCTTGATGTTGAAAAGTGTTGATGAGCATCAACACTTTTTGTCTAAAGGGCTTAGTTTTAGCACTTTAAATTTTCTAATAAATTAAGTGTGGATATTTTTTTTTTTTAAATATTGGTGATTTTCATGTTAGTAATAAAACATAAAAATAAAAATAAAAATAAAAATAAAATCACGACAAAGAAAATAAAATCAGATATATATATATATATATATATATATATATATATATATATATATATATATATATATATATATATAAACACCTACAAAAATGTAAAAAAAACATAAGGTATAAAATATGACAAAAAAATGAATAATAAAAACATGTTAGTAACAAAACATAAAAATATAAAAAATCATAACAAAAATTAAAAACATAAAACATAAAAATAAAAATAAGAAAACATGACCAAAAAAACTAGAAAAACATAAAACATAAAACATGTTAGTAATAAAACATGAAAATAGAAATTAAAAAAATATGGCAAAAAAGTCATATATATATATATATATATATATATATATATATATATATATATATATATATATATATATATATATATATATATATATAATTTAAAGAAAAACAAATTGAACCGCAAAAAAAATCCAAAAACAATATTTTGTAGTAAAAAACACAAATAAAAAAAAAAACTCATTAGAAAAAAAAAATAGGATAATTACCAAAGAAAAAAAGAATAGTAAAAAAAATTAAAATTAATTAAAATGAAAAATTAGAAAATATTTAAATTAAATAATTTAAAAAAATGAAATAAAAATTATTATCTTTAATTAAAATTATAAAAATAATTAAATAACATAAAAAAAACAAATTAAAAAAAAAAAACAATTAAGAAAATAAAAATAAAACAATTAAAAAAGTAAAAATAAAAATCAATTAAATATATATATATATATATATATATATATATATATATATATATATATATATATAGATATATATATAACAAATAAAAATTAAAACTGAAAAAAAAAATTAAAAAAATTAAAACCATGCACCCTTCCTGTCCTCCCTCTCTCCCCTCCCAACCCCTCCCCTCTCCTCTCCATCACCACCCTCCTCTCCCCACACTCTCCTCTTCCCCATCCATACCTGCCCTCGCCCACCCCCTCTCTGCTCCCCCACTGCTCAGCACTCCCCTCTCCCTCCCCCACTATATTATCATGAATTGTTAAAAGTGATTCCATTCGAGGTATTATGTGGGACGAGATGTAGAATACTTGGTGACTAGAATAGTCCAAAGGATAAGCTAATACTAGGGCTTTACATGCTTAAGGAGATGGAATCTAATGTGAAAAAAGTACAACACAACTTAAAGGCAAGCCAGGACCTACAAAAAATTTATACTGACCAACGAAGAACCTACAAAGAGTATCAAATCGGAGAAAATGTGTATGTGAGGGTAAAGCCCAAACGAAGTAACTTAAGATGGAGCAGATGCTCTAAATTAGCCCCTCAGTTTTGTGGCCCATTCTAGATCATTGTTGGAATTGGCCTAGTGGCTTATCAACTAACCCTACCTACTCATATATGTGTGCATAATTAGTTCATGTCTCTTTACTTAAAAAATACATACATGACCCTAGACACATTATTAAATGGCAGGATGT
Source organism: Pinus tabuliformis (assembly GCA_031772625.1). Taxonomy (NCBI): domain Eukaryota; kingdom Viridiplantae; phylum Streptophyta; class Pinopsida; order Pinales; family Pinaceae; genus Pinus; species Pinus tabuliformis. The sequence goes on along the minus strand of CM062820.1, from coordinate 1,391,351,338 downwards.
ACATGTAGTGGAAATAAATTTATTTTTATGAAAAGAAAAAAATACTTTTTTTTTAAGTACTTTTGCTAAGAAATAGCAATAATAATGTTTGTTGGGATGTCGAATCAAACGGGGAATTCCTCATTGAACCCTTGTGTATTCTCGATAAAAGAGAAAGAACATTCCAAAAATGAATTATCCCCTAGGTTAAGGCGGAATGGGAGCACTTTAGTTGCGAGGAGGCTACCTGGGAGGATGAACAATTTATGCGATGAGAATTTATGATCCTATACTAGAGGCCCTAATACATGAGGGATGGTATTTTCCTAGGGGGTGGGGAATGTAATAGCCCTCTCATATTAAGATAATTTTCAAGAATTACTTTACTTTACCCCACTTTACTACAAGCAAACTAGCACAAAGATGTGATTTAATGATGTATTGTCAACATGAAAATAATTATAATTTTTTGTGAAAATATGCGAGCCACGAGTCAAGAGGATAGAATGAAAAGAAAATATTTCATGCATGGAAACAAATAGAAACAGTTTTGGGATGGAAGTTACCTGCCCAACAGTTGTCCCAGGACAGATAACTCTTGGAAAAAAGAGGAAATACAAAAAGGTAAGAGGAACGTGAGGCAAGGGAGAGAAGGACTGAAGAAAAAACTAGACAAAACATTGTAAAGGTCATTGGTACTGCACAAACCTCTCATTCCTTGAGCTAGTTGGCTAGTAGGACTCATTGAAAAGCCTATGACTAACGCTGGTTGGGACCAGGTGGTCTAGGATAGTAGAAGAAACACAGAAAAGCTATTTATGAGTATGAAATTAGCTTTGGGGGAGTATGAAGAGTGATTATGGTTCTCGTAGGTTGGGAGGAACATTTTATTCACCTTCATTTTGCAGTTGGGGACTTTAGAGAGTACAAAAAATATATGCTATTGTTTCCTATTTCTCTAGTTAATAAGGAATTAAATGGATTCTGGTTTTAATAATGAAATGTCTATAGGATTCTTGTTAAAGTAGTGTTATACATAATCCTATAAAGGTTTGTTTTATATGTGGAATATCTGGTAAATACAGAATGGTATTGTAAGGAAAAATAATTAAAGAGCCTTTCAATGAAATCTATTAATATGTAACTAGATATTTAAACACTAAAAAATAAATTGAATATGCAAAATAGAGGGAAAAATCCACTTCTGAGAGGACTGAATTTTTACAAAGTTAGAATAATTATTTCGTTCACTAAATGAGAAATGGCTCAAGAAAAAACGAAAGTTGTGTTGGCAAAGGAAAAGGAAGTTCCAACCTAAAGAAGTCGGGGTGTCTATGGGGGGTGAGGGTATGTCTACTTGTAAGTAGTCTCACTCTTTTCTGGTGGGGTTATATCTATATACCAAAACCCTCGATCCTGAGAGTAAATATAAAAAATTATAAGAGTAAGAGGGTTGAGAAATTCTCTGAATAAATATTTATTTCCTAGGAAAACTAAAACCAAAACAAAGAAAATAAATAATCATGTGGGTACTCTCATGTTGTAACCACAACAAACATAAAACATCTAGCACTGCACATAAAATAATTGCAAGAAAATGGTTCAAGTAAAGGAACAAATTCAGACGGAGAGCTCTGCAACAAAAAACCTAATGGCGGCAAGGTGGTAAACCCTCGAGGAGAAGTGAAGGATCGGCTACGGTGCAGACATCAGAGTGCTATTGCAGAAGCAAAGGTTGACATCCGAGGGACAAAAAGCATGACAGAAGATGTCAGGAGGGGAGAGATCCCCTCCTATCAAGATACTGTGATAGGAGAATGTTAGAACAGTCAGGCTACAAAGGAGAAACAGAGTGTTGGACCGGTGCTAGAAGCAACTTGGTAGGTCGGCCGAAGGGGAAAATGCCTGCCATGTGCAGAGGAGAGACCCAGGTTCGTGATTCCATCAAATAAACTAGAAGGGTATAGAATTTATATGAAGGATCATGCCATTATCTGAAATTTTGTGGGCGTTTGGCCGTCAGAAAGAGAACATACCAAGTGGATTCAGCAAAAATGGCAGCCCCAAGGCCACATTGAGTTCAAGCTGGGAGCGAAGGGTTTCTTTATGGTAATCTTCTCAAACCTAAAAGATAAGGAAAAAGATTTTGAAAATGGCCCCTATTTCTATTATAATGCTAGTCTGTTTATGCATTATTGGGAGGAATGTTACAACCCTGATAACGAAAAAATTCTAGCAGTGCCAGTCTCGGTTCGACTATTCGAGCTTCCTATATATTTCTGGGATGTGGAAATATTGGAGGGGATAGGAAAATCAATAGGAAGTTTTGTGAAAATAGTAGAAACCACGAAGAATGGAAGGTACACCTCGTTCACCAGGATTTGTGTCTATATGAACTTAGCAAACGCCATCCCAGATTCTATGGAACTAGAGTATCATGAAGAAGTCTGGCGGAAAAACATAGACTACGAGCACATCCCATTTAGATGCCATAGGTGCCATGACCATGGCCATCTGGCTATGTAATGTCTGATTACATGGGTAGAAGAAGAAAGGAAAAGTAACCTACAGAAGAGAGGGCTAGTTGACCAAGAAGGATTCCAAGAGGTGAAAAGTAAACAGAAAATGAACAAAGAAATCTCCAAGGAAGACAGGAAGGAAAAAAAATTAACCCCAGAGAAATCAAAAAGCTTTGAAATATTACAGGAAGAGGGCGAAGAGGAGGACCAAACCATGGAAAATCAAGAGGAAAAGGAGTCAGAAAATAGCGTGAGTAGTGAAAGAAACCACACAAAAAGGAAAGCCCCAAGCGAGACCACGGACAAAGGTAAGGAACAGGAAGAACTAATAGAACAGATGGAGATGGACTTGGAGAAAAACAGGGAAGATTTAAGTCAAGAGGAAGAATTCCTAACAAAACTCCTGAATGAATGGAGGAACTTGGATGAGAGGTTCATCCCGAAAGATCAGAAGAGGTTGTACGTGGAAACCTTTCAGCAGTATAAGGCTAAAATAGAAAAAGGTAAAGCTACGCTAGAAGAATATCTAGAGAGCCAGAGGGAAAGTAGAATAGATCAACAAGGTCAAGGGAAGGGTGGAAAAAAAAGAGGAAGGAAAACTCTTAAGGACTCCATCCAATTAATGGGAGAAATTCTAGTGAATACAGGGAGAGTGGTACCACTGCCAGTGGTGTTTCAAAACCTATCCCAAAGTAATCAATGATTTTGACATCATGGAATATTAGAGGCCTAAATAGTAGAGGGAAACAGAGACATTTAGCTCCAAGGCTGAGGAAGGACAAACCCCAAATCATGTTTATTCAAGAAACTAAAATTTTAGGTCAGAAGATAGAGGAAATTCTTAATAAAATAAAACCAAGATATGAACAAGTTACCATAGACGTGAAATGAAATGCAGGTGGGATAGCAGTTATTTGGAATCCAACAGAAATCCTATCATATTGGTGGATAGGAATCCCAAGAATCTTGACTGGAAGATTCAGGCTCATTGGGCAACTTGAATGGGTGGTGGTGTCAGCTATCTATGGTCCCCATACCCAGGCTGATAGAGGCCTATTCCTAACCCACTTAGAAAAAATTAAAAACATGCACCAGGAGTAGCGATGGATTATTGCAGGGGAATTTAACCTGATAACATCAAGAGAAGAGAAGAAAGGAGGAATAATTAGAGAGGATCCGAAGATGGAAATATTTAGAGATGTCCAAACAGAATTAATGTTGGTAGATATTCCCACTATAAACGGGAAATTCACCTGGAACAATAAATGAGGTGGGGCCAAACAAATCGCATCAAGATTAGATAGATTCCTAGTTTTGGAGCACATAATAGGGATGGATATCTTCTATGAAGCCTCTATACTAACCTCTATAGGGTCTGATCACTGGCCAATCAAGCTAGAAATAGCCTTGAATAATTAGAATAAAAAGAGACCCTTTTGTTTTGAATCCTTTTGGCTCAGAGCTCTAGATTTCTTGGACAAATTAAAGATCTGGTGGCAGGAAAGTAAGATGGGAACGAAAGGCAGGAACAAAATGCATTGATTCCAACTCAAACTTAAGGAAATAAAAAGCAAAATCAAGAAATGGAATAGGGAAGAATTCAACAATATATAGTAGGAGAAAGGTAAACTTCAGACTAGACTGGAAGAAATACAACAACAAATCATTAAAGACGGAAGTAATGAGGAGGTAGCTGAGGAGGAAGGCAGGGTAATCAATCAACTGGAGGAAAGATGCACACAGGAAGAAATTCTATGGAAACAAAAATCTCATGTCCAATGGCTAAGAGAGGGAGAAAATAATTCCAAATTCTTCCACAAAGCGATGTTGAATCACTGGCATCACAACAGAATCTTCTCCCTGAAATATAGTCAAGGAAACAGAGTGATGAAGTAGAAAGATATGGAAAGGCTCCTGGTGGAGAATTTCAAAGGCGTCCTAACAGAACCAAGCATTAACATAACAGAGGAAATAGACAAGGTGTGCCAGAATATCCCTAAGAAAGTCACCAGAGAACAAAACATGGCTCTACTCAGGGTAATCACCAAGGATGAATTAGAGGAAGTGGTTAACAAAATGGCAAAGAATAAGGCATCGGGCCCTCATGGATTTACCATTGAGTTTTACCAAGTGGAATGGAGTTTTATAGGAAATGACCTGTTGGACTTGGTGGAGGAATAAAGGTGTTCTAAACGAATGCACCATGGATTGAATTCCACTTTCTTGGACTTGATCCCGAAGAACGGCACTTCGGATGAACCGTAGGGATTTAGGCCCATATCTCTGTGTAATGTAGTGTATAAAATCCTAGCTTCAATTATGGTAAATAGACTCAAGCCGATTCTACTGGAGCTCATAGTGTAGGAACAAATAGGCTTTGTCAAAGGGAGACAAATTACGGATGAAATCATAGTGGCCTAGGAAGTGATTCATTCGCTGAAAAATTCCCGAAACCCAGGTATGCTTATCAATTTAGACTTGGATAAGGCGTACGACCGCATTAGCTAGAGATACATGGAAAACATTCTGAAAGCCCACATATTTGATCAAAGATGGGTAAATTGGATCCTCTCAATGGTAAGCTCCCTAGTAATGTCAGTCTTGTTGAATGGTACCCCCTCTGTAGCTTTCAACCCATCGTACAGATTAAGGCAGGGAGATCACCTGTCTCCTTTCCTCTTCATCCTGGCCACGGAAGGTTTGGGTAGGTTGGTCAAGGCCCAAGTAGCCAGGGATTAGATAAAGTGGTTACGAATATGTGGTAATGATCTCCCTGTTTCGCACTAGAAATTCATCGACGATGTTATGTTATATGGCCAGGCCATGCTCAAGGAGGCCTAGAAGATTGTTAAAACATTATCTGAATTTAATCAAGCTTCTGAGACAGAGATTAATAAGCAGAAATCTAAATTTTTCTTCTTTAACACCCAACTAGTGATCTAAGGATTCTTGGCGCGCACCATGGGGTTCAGAATTGGAGCCTTCCTGACAAAATACCTGGGCATTATGTTGAATTAGCACCAATACAGGGCCGTTAACTCGGAAGCCTTAATTAAAAAAATCAGGAACAAGATGGACGATTGGACCTTTCACTTGTTGAATGCCCCCAGCTAGCTAATTCTATTAAAAGTTGTTCTGCAGGCTGTCCCAATCTACCAGATTTCGTGTCAAGCTATTCCCAAGTCCATTAGTCAAAAGATGATTGCCATGTTCAACAAATTTCTTTGGCAGGGAACCAACAAGACTAGGAAATGGGCCTTAATTTCGTGGGAATGGCTAAGCAAGCTATCCAAAGATGGAGGTTTAGGATTAAGGGACCCCTTCGTTCTCAGCCAAGTGATGGGGTTGAAGCTTTGGTGGAGATGGAATCAGGGGGCCAAGATCTGTGGAAGGTGATATGGGAAAGGAAATATGAGGTAATAGGGGAACCTGAAGACAAAATGAGAAGCCAGACAGAGGCTAGAGGCTCCATAATTTGGAACCTAGCAAGGGGTAACAAAGATCTTATAAGAGATTATAGTTTTTGGGAGATAAGAGCTGGAGATAAAGCCAAGTTTTGGGAGGAATCATGGCAGCAACATGAAAGGCTCATCCATAAGGAAAACCTTCAAGCCATCCATGATTTCACATTCGAGATAGAGGAGAAGGTTGTTGGAAAATTCTGGAAACCAGGGGTAGGAGGATATTGGCGTAACTAGAAGCAGAAAGAAGACTGGGAAAGGGCCCTTTCCACAGACAGTTGGAAATATTATTACAAAGAGATGGCATCTCAAAAACTACCAAGGAAAACGGGGCCAGATATTCTAAGATGGGGCACCCGAATTCAAGGAACTTTCTCAATAACGAAAGGATATTATCACAAAGCTAATCAAAATCAACAGGCAGAGACAAAAAATGGAAAAATATTTGGAAAATTAAACATTGGCTGAAAGTGTCCTTCTTCGTCTGGGCTATGCTACATGGCAGGGCGCTTACCTGGGACCAGATACAGAGGAAGGGGCAGCAAGGTCCGTCTCGCTGTGCACTTTGTAATTCACAGGAGGAGACTATGGAGCACTTGATGAGCTGATGCATAGTCAGCAACACCCTGTGGGAAAGCCATTTCAAATTGTTTGAGCGCCGCCACAAAAATGATCAAAGCATCATTAAAACCATAGAAAATTGTCCCAGGAAACGTTACCAAAACCCGGTGGTTAATCGTGCATGGATCCTCTCCGCTGGGTTCATGAAATGGAACATATGGAAGGCACAAAATAATATCATTTTCAAGGTAGAAAATTGATCTCTAGTAGAAATATGGGAGCAAACCCTCAGGAATATGAGAGAAACGATTTTAATGGAGAGTTGGAAGGATGAGGAATGGTAGGCATCGCAAATGGAGGAGAAAATTATGAAGATGGTAGAGGTAAACTAGAGTATGGTAAGCGGGAGTGCCCAAAGAAAAGCCCAAGTCAGAGAGGTGGTAGAAATCACAATGTACAGACATCCCCCACAGGGATTCACGAAACTAAATTTCGATGGTGCTACCGAACACAACCTGGGAGAAGCAGGTATCGAGGGAGTTTTCAGAAATGAATGTGGTAACACCCTGAGAATATTTGCAATGGACTGTGGGGAGGCGACTAATAATGAAGCGGAACTGCATGCCTTGAAGCGGGGCCTGGAAATTGCGATACATGTAAAAATTAAGAGTCTCCAAATTGAAGGAGACTCAAAATTTGTGGTAGACATGTTAAGGCAATTACAACAGCAAAAACCAGTGGAAAAAATCAATAAAAACTGGAGAACGGTGAGGCTCATCGGAGAAATAGGGAAACTCTTGACCAAGATCAACTATCTCATCCCGTCCCATGTTAGGCGCTCGGGCAATAAACTAGCTGACTGGTTGGCGAACTGGGGTAGTCGACATTGGGGCAAGTCGATTGACAATGAAGGAATGGATGTGCTACTCTCAGAGGAGCACGACAGATTACAGAAATTACTTGACAATTATAAGGGTGGCAATGGTAACCTCGAGGCGATCGGCCAAAATCAAATAGGACGTAATAGTTGTGGGGAAAGATTGTAGCGAAAGGACACCATATTTGTAAGAAAGGATAGGAACGAAATAAGTGATGAAGCAGGGTAGATGATGGGGCAAGGGCCTCCTAATGGGGAAGTAGAGAGAACCAAGGCATCATTAAGGAATGATATGGAGGGAGTGTGGGAAGTCGGGATAAATGTAAGAGGAAGGAGAAAAGGTGGCATCAGGGGTACAGAAAGGGTATGACAGGAGAAGCCGGGAGAATGTAGGAGTAATGAAAAATAAAGGAGGACAGACAGGTATCGCCAAATCCTGAGGAAGGGTTGCGGGGATGAGAGCCGGGAAATCAATTGGCCAAGTGGCGGTTAGGATGAAAGAACAAAGGAGAGTTTACAAGCAAAGGCTAAAGGTGGCAAATAGAAAGCTCATGCAGCATACCATGAAGAATGAAGGATGAACAAAAGGTGGTAGCAAGGCTGAGCATCCAGCCCTCATCTCAAGTCTTGGCAAAGAAAGGTGGTATGCTTCCTTAAGCCCCCGTCTTTCAGACCTTGTGTTAGATAGAAGTAGAATTTCCTATTCCTTAATGAGAATGTCCAGAAAATGGGAGCCTGTAACCAGTAGATGGATTGGAGGTTTTCATCCTAGCCACAGGACGAATAACCTTTGCCCCATCAGAGATGAGGGGAGTTTTATTGGAGAAAACCGTGGCCCCCAGAGATGGGTTCAAATCATGACCAGAAAGGAGAGGTGGGAGGGGAAGGTGGCCTTGTCGGGTCTTGTTGTGAGCCAGGATGGGTACTGGTACCTCAACTTTGTCGGCTTCGTGGATAATCCCCGAAAGGATATGCGCAGAAGTCCTTTGGGCCACTGGGGGGTAATATGCCTTCCCCATCAGATGAGAAGCCGAGGGAGGATTGCTCTGTTTACCAAGACTAGCCATGCTCGCCAGCACGGGGATTATAGGGAAGTGGAGAGAGGGGGGAGGGTCTCCGGCCGCATAGTGGGTAAAGTTGTGAGGTGGCTTAGGACAGCCGGCCAGAAGCATCGGCAGGCCCTTTAGGCCAAGGCTGGGAGGGTAAGTGATGGGAATTCCGCAGATCGTCAAATTAAAGGCACTGACTTTTGTTTTGCTGTCTTGATAGGCAGACAAGCCACAATAAAATCAATGTTTCTGGACCACAGTACGATGGCTCTGAAGAAGGTAAAGCAAGCTCAGACCAGGGAAGAAGGCACAAGCATCAATCTAAAGCAGAGAGGAAGGCAACCAGACTCTAAGAAAAACATGTTCATGTTAAATGCGTATATGGCTGGGAACTCCTCGGAAACATGCGCTCAAATACATGGGTGGGAACGGGAGCTGAGGTCCATTAGCGAGAACAAGGAAATCCCCATAGGGGAATGGGAAGATCTAATTCCAGACCCCCAGGAACACTAGGAGCAAAAATTCTCTGTTTAATAAGACATTACACCAGTATTGGATAATGAAACATGTGGTCACTCGAGCTATGGAAATGAACCAGGTAGTTCGAGAAGAAGAGGAGGAGGATGGAAAGTAGATAGAGGAACAGGAAAAAAACCAAACAAGGGAGGAAACATAAAATCTAAAGGCTTCCCTCCTTAAAGAGATTACAGCCGTCCAAGTCCAGACCGCGAGAAACCACGTGATGCTGCGGAAGATGGAACAAATGCTACAGGAAATGAAATGGATTATGGAACAGAAGAAGGTGAAACCTGGTTGTAGCGCCACGGCGCTCGCCCCGGTTAACTCGTCAAATGAGGATTGACAGAGATGAGTCTCTAGTTTTTTGCTTAAAATAATGTTAAAAAAGAACTGTGCCTAGTTATTATGTTATGGTCGTGTAGTTAGTTCAGTTAGCAGTAGTCAAAAACTTGTGTATGACAGTATGAAGGAGAAAAATATTTTTAAATTTTGGTCTGGTTATAATGCTGATAGGTGGCGGTCTAGTTTCCTGCGGGCAGACCAACGACCTGAATAGTAGTTTGCTGTAAGTTTCTGTTATTGTAATATTGAAAGAGGAATTCCTAAGTTTACAAAAAAAAAAGGAACAAATTCAAACTTCTTTATACACACTCTGATCGGTACCTCAATTTAGGAAATACCCAAGAAAATTCATTACAACTAAAACAACTACCCGTGGCCATTGTTCACACAAATACAATGATAGAGTTAAACATGCTCGATTGAGAAATTCTAAATCCAAAGCCAATAGTAATAATTTCAAGACACAAATCTAAACCTGTAATCGGGCAAGGCACTACCAGTACGCCATTATACACTAGTAATCAACATTTGTAGAAATTCGAACTAGAGAAAGACCTTTCCTTAAGAAAAAATTTCTTGTACGTTGGCATAGTAGCATTACAAGAAGCTTAAAATTGAGAAAGGAAACCACACCTGGAAGCCCAAGATATGGCGGAAAAATCCTCAACATGTTGAACCCTTCGAAAGGATAATATGCATGCTCGAACCTCATCGAGGAGACATAGGACAAAGTTAGCAAGGGTTAAAAACACAATAGTAAAACATTCAAATTCAATTAAAGGTTGCCTCGTTTGACAAACTTACCTGAAGGGGGAATGGGAAATGCAAGCACTCGAAGTATGAAGGCATTCCATCACCAAAGGAGTCATATGTCTTGTTACCGTACAGGCATAAACCAGTGTATATTCATTGGGAACATAGTTACCGATCAAACGAGAAGATGGCCTAGTACCCATTTTTTTGAGGTAGCAAAAAATCACTCGATTTTGAAAAATGGAGATTCAAAATACACTTTTTTTGGAGCATATTTTTTCCACATTAAATTTTTTTATGTATCAAGTGTGAATTTTTTTTTTAAATGTTAGTAATTTTCATGCTGATTTTCAAAAGTGTTGATGCAGCATCAACACATATCTTTTAGAGGGCTTGTTTTTGAAACTTTATGTTTTTTTATGTATCAAGTGTGAATTTTTTTTTTTGTAGTGATTTTTATCTTGATTTTCAATATGCTGATGAGCATCAACCCTTTTTGTTTAAAGGGACTAGTTTTTACACTTTAAATTTTCTAATCAATTAATTGTGGATAATTTTTTTTTAAATATTGGTGATTTTCATGTTAGTAATAAAACATAAAAATAGAAATAAAAACATGACAAAAAAAAAATAATAAAAACATGTTAGTAATAAAGCATAAAAATATATATATTAAAGAAAAGAAAAAAAATAAAAAATAACAAAACTAAAATAAAAGACATAAAGCATAAAAAAATAAAAAAAAAAAACATGATAAAAAGATAGAAAAACATAAATTATGTTAGTAATAAAACATAAAAATAAAAAAACATGATGAAAAAAATCAAATACAAAAAAATCTATTAAAAAGGGGAAAAAACCTATAAAAATGTAAAAAAAAAAACAAAATTAACTCATAAAAATAAAAATAAAAAATTGAAGAGTTTAGGCTTTTGTGATCCATATCAAGTTTACAAAAGATTTTTCAGCGAAGATCACATGAGACATCATTTGTCGACGTGTTTCGAACCAACTAGTGTGGTTCATCGTTAGGACAAGTTGAAGAAATAGATCCAGCTTAGCAGGTGAAAGAGACAGAGGAAAGCCTCCAACGGCTAAAAAGACTAACAACTACTTTTGACTAGGTACGGGGATCAAAAACCCTATTTAATAAAAATGTTACCCTAGGGGGACCAGTCCTTTAAATAAAAATAATATTATGATAAAAAATATTAATAAATAATTAAAATATTAAAAATAATTAAACAATTATGTTCAATTAGTACCTAAAAATAATTCCTAATAATAGTTAGTTAAAGATAAATAATTAAAAAGTATATCTAAGGGAAAAAATTATTCTAGAGAGGGACCAGCTAGAATAATTTTTTCCCTTAGATATAATTTTTAATTATTTATCTTTAACTAAATATTATTAGGAATTATTTTTAGGTACTAATTGAACATAATTGTTTAATTATTTTTAATATTTTAATTATTTATTAATATTTTTTATCATAATATTATTTTTATTTAAAGGACTGGTCCCCCGAGGGTAACATTTTTATTAAATAGGGTTTTTGATCCCGGTACCTAGTAAAAAGTAGCTGTTAGTCTTTTTAGCCATCGGAGGCTTTGCTCTGTCTATTTAACCTGCTAAGCTGGATCTGTTTCTTCAACTTGTCCTGACGATGAACAACACTGGTTGGTTCGAAACGCGTCGACAAATGATGTCTCATGTGATCTTCACCGAAAAATCTTTTGTAAAAATAAAAATTGAATAAAAAGTTAATGAAAATAAGGAAAAAGAAATAAAAAATTATCAAAAAATAAATAAAATTAAAAAAAAATTAAAGAAAAACAAATTGAACCACAAAAAATAATCTATCAACATTTTTTTTTTAAAGTTAAAAGAATAAATTAAAAAAAAATGTGAAAAAATAAATAAATAAATAAAAGTAAATTAAATAATTTAAATAAGGAAAAAATTAAGAATTATTATTTTTAATTAAAATTAAAAAAAAAAAATTACATAAACAAAAAAAAAGAAAAAATTAAAAATAAAAATTAAAAGGCGAAATTAAGAAAAAAAACATTCTAAACAATTCAAAAAAATTAAATTAAAAAAATTAAAAAACAAAGTTAAAAAAAAAAATTCAAAGAATATTAAAATATTCCAAGCAAATACAAGAAATATAAAAAAAAACAATTTAAAAAAAAACAATTAAAAAAAACAATTAAAAAAACAATTAAAACCACGCGCCCCACCCGCCTTCCCTCACCCCTCTCCTAACCCTTCCCCTCTCGCCTCGCCCACCCCCCACCTCTTCCCCACCTGTGCCCCTCTCTCCCTCTCCCTTTCCCCAATGCTCAGTCCTCCCCTCTCCCTCCCCCACAATATTATCATGAATTGTTAAAAATGAGATCACTCAAGGTATTATGTGGGAGGAGATGTAGAATACCTGACGACTAGAATAGCCCAAAGGATAAGCTAATACTAGGGCCTTAGATGCTTAGAGAGATGGGATCTATGGTGAAAAAAGTACAACACAACCTAAAGGCAAGCCAAGACCTACAAAAAATTTATGTTGACCAACGAAGAAACTAAAGAGAGTATCAAATCAGAGAAAATGTGCATGTGAGGGTAAAACCCAAAAAAATTACCTTAATATGAAGCAAATGCTCTAAATTAGCTCCTCAATTTTGTGGCTCATTACAGATCATTACTAGAATTGCCCTAGTGGCTTATAAGCTAACCCTACCTACTCATATATGTGTGTATAATGTGTTTCACGTCTCTTTTTTTAAAAATACATACATGACCCTAGACACATTATTCAATGGTAGGATTTACATTTAGTGGAAACAAATTTCTTTTTATAAAAAAAAGGACTTTTTAAAGTACTTTTGCTAAGAAATGAAAATAATAATGTTTGGTGGGATGTCAAATCAGATGGGGAATTCCTCATTGAACCCTTATGTATTCTCGATTGGAGAGAAAGAATATTGAAAAAATGAGTTATCCCCCAGGTTAAGGTGCAATGGGGGCACTTTAGTCCAGAGGAGGCTACTTGGGAGGATGAACAATTTATACGAGAAGCATATATGAGCCTATTCTAGAGGCTTGAAAACATCAGGGACGATGTTTCCCTATGGGGGTAGTGAATATAACAACCCTCTGGTATTGAGATAATTTTCAAGAGTTACTTTAGTTTACCCTACTTTACTACAGGAAAACTAGCATAAAGATGTGATTTAATGATGTATTGTCAATATGAAATTAATTATAATTTTTTATGAAAATAAGTGAGGCACGAGTCATGAATATAGAATGAAAAGAAGATTTTTCATACATGGAAATAGTTAGAAAATGTTTTGGGCTAGTAGTTACCTACCCAACATCTCTCCCACGAAATACAAAAGGGTAAGAGAAACTAGAGGCGAGGGAGAGAAGGATTGAAGGAAAACCTAGAAAAAACACTATAAAGGTTATTGGTATTGCACCAAGCTCTCAGTCTTTGAGTTGGTCTGATAGTGGGACTCACTAAAAAGCCTACGACTGAAGCTAGTTGGGACCAGATGGTCTAGAAAATCAGAGGAAACATGGTAAAACTATTTATGAGTATGAAATCAGCTTGGGGGGGAGTACCAAGTGTGATTATGGTTCTCGTAGGTTGGGAGGAATGTTCAATTCCCCATGATTTTGCGGTTGGGGACTTAAGAGAGTACAAAAAGGCATATGTTATTATTGCCTATTTTTCTAGTTATTAAGGAATTAAATGGATTCTAGTTTTAATAATAAATGTCTATAGGAATGTTGTTGAAGTGGTGGTATACGTAATCCCATAAAGGTTTGTTTTATATGTGCAATATCTATCAAATAGAACATGGTATTGTAAGGAAAAATAATTAAAGGGCCTTTCAATAAACTCTATTAATATTTAACCATATATTTAAACACAAAAAAGTAAATTGAATATGAAAACTAGAGAGGCAAATCCATTTCTGGGAGGTTTGAATTTTTATAGAGTAGGAATAATTATTTCATTGGGTCAATGAGCAATGGTTCAGGAAAAAACAAAATTTGTCTTGGCAAAGGTAGAGGAACTTCCAGCCTAAAGAAGTCAGGTTATCTATGAGGGAGCCAGGGTATGGCTACCAGTAAGTAGTCTTGATCTTTTTTGGTGGGGTTATATCTATATACTCAAACCCTCAGTCCTGAGAGTAAATGTAATAAATTATAAGACTAAGAGTGTTGAGAAATTCTCTAAACAAATATTTATTTCATGGGAAAACGGAAACCAAAACAAAGAAAATCAACAATCACGTGGGTACTCTTATGTTGTAACCACAACAAACATAAAACATCTAGCACTGCACATCAAATAATTTCAAGACAATGGTTCACGTAAAGGAACAAATTCAGACTTCTTTATGCACACTCTGAGCGGTACCTCAATTTAGGAAATACCTAAGAAAATTCATCACAACTGAAACAACTACTCAAGGCCATTGTTCACACAAATACACTGATAGAGTTAAACATGATCAATTGAGAAATTATAAATCCAAAGGCAACAGTAATAATTTCAAGGCATGAATCTAAAACTGTAATTGGGAAAGGCACCACCAATATGCCATTATACACTAGTAATCAACATTTGTAGAAATTCGAACTAGAGGAAGACCTTTTCTTAAGAAAAAATTCTTTGTACGTTGGCATGGTACCATTGCAGAAGGCCTAAAACCGAGAAAGGAAACCACACCTAGAACCCAGAGATATGGTGGAAAAACCCTCAGCATGTTGAACCAGTTGAAAGGATAATCTACATGCTTGAACCCTAACAAGGAAACATATGACAAAGTTAGCAAGGGTTAAAAACACACTAGTAAACCTTTCGAATTTAATTAAAGGTTGCCTCGTTCGACAAACTTACCTGAAGGGGGAATGGGAAACACAAACACTTGAAGTATGAAGGCATTCCATCAACAAAGGAGTCATATGTCTCGTTATCCTGCAGGCACAAACCCGTGTATGTTTATTGGAAACATAGTTACCGATCAAATGAGAAAATGAACTAGTACTTATTATTTTGAGGTAGCAAAAAATCACTCGATTCAGAAAAATGGTGATTTTGAATACACATTTCTTTTGGAGTATATTTTTGCCACTTCAGATTTTTTTTATTTTTTTTTATTTTTTTTTCTGTATTAAGTGTCAACATTTTCATGCTATTTTTGAAAAGTGTTGATGAAGCATCAACACATTTTATTTAGAGGGCTTATTTTTGACACTTTAAATTTTTTTTATGTATCAAGTGTGAACATTTTTGTTTTGCACTGATTTTCATTTGGATTTTGGAAAGTGCTAATGAACATCAACTCTTTTTGTTTAAAGGGCTTAGTTTTTACACTTCAAATTTTCTAATCAATTAAGTGTGGATATTTTTTTTTTAAATATTGGTGATCTTCATGTTACTAATAAAACATAAAAAAAAAAAAAAAAACATGACAAAAAAATCAAATAGAATATATATATATATATATATATATATATATATATATATATATATATATATATATATATATAAGGGAAAAGAAAAAGAAAACCTATAAAAATGTAAAAAAAAAAAACCAAAATTAACTTGTAAAACTGAAAGAAATTGAATAAAAAATTAATGAAAAATATATTTTTCCAAAAAAATTATATAATTTAAAGAAAAACAAATTGAACCACAAAAAAATCTAAAAACGTTTTTTCACGTAAAAAAAGGCAAATAATAGAAAAAAACCTCATTACAAAAAAATATCTTAAAATAATTACAAAAAAGAGTTAAAATAAAAAAATGAAGAAAAAAAAAATAATATATATCTATATCTATATATATATATATATATATAAAAAGAAATTAATATAAATTTTTTTTAAAATTATTAATTTTTATTAAAAATAAAATAAAATAAAGATATTATAAAAATTGAAATACCAAATTAAAAAAAAAAAAAAAAACAATCTAAACAATTAAAAAAAAGTCAAAATAATTAATTCAAAACAAACTTAAAAAAGTTAAATTAAATTTATAATTTTTTTTTTTAAATTAAAGAAGAACAATTAAAAAAAAACAATTTAAAAGAAATTAGTAAAAAAACAATTATAAAGAAAATATTATATCTATATATATATATATATATATATATATATTATATATATATAAACCAATTAAAAATAAAATAAAATAAAAAGCAATTGAAAAAAAAAACAATTAAACCACGCATGCTGCATGCCCTGCCTCACCCCCCTCTTCTCACCACCCTCTAAACTCCCCCTCTGCTCAGCCCTCCCCTCTTCCTCCCCCACAATATTATCATGAATGGTAAGAAATGAGTCCATTTGAGGTATTATGTGGGATGCGATGTAGAATACTTGGCGACTAGAATAGCCCATAGGATAAGATAATACTAGGGCCTTAGATGCTTAAGGAGATGGAAGCTACAGTGAAAAAAGTACAACATAACTTGAAGGCAAGCTAGGACCTACAAAAAATTTATGTTGACCAGCAAAGAACCTACAGAGAGTATCAAATTAGAGAAAATGCGTATGTTAGGGTAACCCCAAACAAAGTAACTTAAGATGGAGAGGATGCTCTAAATTAGCCCCTTAGTTTTGTGTCCCATTCTAGATCATTGATAGAGTTGGCCTAGTGGCTTATTAGCTAACCCTGCCTACTCATATATGTGTGCATAACGTGTTTCACATCTCTTTATTAAAAAATACATACATGACCCTAGACACGTTATTCAATGGTGGGATGTACATGTAGTGGAAATAAATTTCTTTAGATTAAAAAAAAATTAAGTATTTTTTCTAAGAAATAACAATAATCATTTTTCGTGGGATGTCGAATAAAATGGGGAATTCCTCATTGAACCCTTGTGTATTCTCGATCGGAGAGAAAGAACATTGTGAAAAATGAGTTATCTCCTAGGTTAAGGTGTAATGGGAGCACTTTAGTCTGGATGCATCTACATGGGAGGATGAACAATTTATACGGGAAGCATATCTGAGCTAGTTCTAGAGGCCTAAAAACATCAGGGATGGTGTTTCCCTAGGGGGCGGAAAATGTAACACCCCTCTGGTATTGAGATAATTTTAAAGAATTACTTCAGTTTACCCTACTTTACTACAGGAAAACAAGCATAAATACTTGATTTAATGATGTATTGTCAATATAAAATTATTTTTAATTTTTTATGAAAATAAGTGAGCCACGAGTCACGAGGATAGAATGAAGAAAAAATATTTCATAGATGGAAACAATTAGAAACATTTTTGGGCTCGCAGTTACTGTCCCAACATCTCTCCCATCAAAGAAAACTATTAGAAAAAAGAGGAAATACAAAAGGGTAAGAGGAACCTAAGGCGAGGGAGAGAAGGACAGAAGGAAAACCTAGACAAAACACTATAAAGGTTGCTGGTATTGCACGAAGCTCTCAGTCCTTGAGTTGGTTGGCCAGTGGGACTCATTGAAAATCCTATGACTGAAGCTCGTTGGGAACAGGTGGTCTAGGGAATCAAAAGAAGCAAGGTAAAATTATTTATTAGTATGAAATTAGCTTGGGAGGAGTACCAAGAGTGATTATGGTTCTCGTAGGTTAGGAGGAATGTTCGATTCCCCGTAATTTTGTGATTGGGGACTTAAGAGAGTACAAAAATGTATATGTTATTATTGCCTATTTTTCTAGTTAGTAAGGAATTAAATGGATTCTTGTTTCAATAATGAAATGTATGTAGCATTGTTGTTGAACTAGTGTTATACATAATCCTATAAAGGTTTGTTTTATATGTACAATATATGGTAAATAGAACATGGTATTGTAAGGAAAAATAATTAAAGATCCATTCAATAAACTCTATTGATATTTAACCAGATATTCAAACACTAAAAAATAAATTGAATATGTAAACTAGATGGGCAAATCCATTTATGCGAGGATTGAATTTTTAGAGAGTTGGGATAATTATTTTGTTTACTCAACGAGAAATGATTCAAGAAAAAATGAAATTTGTGTTGGTAAAGGAAAAGGAAGTTCAAGCCTAAAGAAGTCGAGTTACCTATGAGGGAGCTATGGTATGGCTAGCTATAAGAGGTCTTGCTCTTTTCTTGTGGGGTTATATCTATATAATCAAACCCTTAGTCCTCAGAGTAAATGTAAAAAATTATAAGAGTAAGAGGGTTGAGAATATCTCTTAACAAAGATTTATTTCCTTGGAAAACTAAAACCAAAACAAAGAAAATAAATAATCATGTGGGTACTCTCATGTTGTAACCACAACAAACATAAAACATCTAGCACTGCACATCAAATAATTGCGAGACAATGGTTCAAGTAAAGGAACAAATTCAGAGTTCTTTATACACACTATGAGCAGTAGCTCAACATAAGAAATATCTAAGAAAATTCATCAAGACTAAAACAACTACCTAGGGCCATTGTTCACACAAATACACTAATAGAGTTAAACATGCTCATTTGAGCAATTCTAAATCCAAAGCCAATAGTAATAATTTAAAGTTATAAATCTAAACATGTAATCAGGTAAGACACTACGAGTACACCATTATACTCTAGTAATCAACATTTGTAGAAATTCAAACTAGAGGAAGACCTTTCCTTAAGAAAAAATTTCTTGTACGTTCGCATAGTACCATTATAGGAAGCTTCAAACCGAGAAAGGAAACCACACCTGGAAGCTAGAGATATGTTGGAAAAACCCTCAGCATGTTGAACCCTTCTAAAGCATAATCTGCATTCTCAAACCTCAACAAGGAAACATAGGACAAAGTTAGCAAGGCTTACAAACACACTAGTAAACCTTTCGAACTTAATTAAAGGTTGCCTCATTCGACAAACTTACTTGAAGGGAGAATGGGAAACACAAGCACTCGAAGTATGAAGGCATTCCATCAAGAAAGGAGTCATATATCTTGTTACCCTATAGGCACAAACCCGTGTATGT
This sequence comes from Pinus tabuliformis, assembly GCA_031772625.1. Lineage (NCBI taxonomy): Eukaryota > Viridiplantae > Streptophyta > Pinopsida > Pinales > Pinaceae > Pinus > Pinus tabuliformis. The sequence goes on along the minus strand of CM062820.1, from coordinate 1,391,332,283 downwards.
TCATTGGAAACATAGTTACCGATCAAACGAGAAAATGATCTAGTACACATTTTGTTGACGTAGCAAAAAATCACTAGATTTTGAAAAATGGTGATTTAGAATAAACTTTTTTTTTGGAGCTTATTTTTTGCCACTTTAAACTTTTTTATTTATCAAGTGTGAATAGTTTTTTTAAATGTTAGTGATTTTCATGCTGATTTTGAAGAATGTGATGCAGCATCAACGCATTTTTTTTAGAGGGCTTATTTTTGACACTTTAAATGTTGTTATGTATCGTGTGAACGTTTTTCTTTTTTGTAGTGATTTTTCATCTTGATTTTAAAATGTGCTCATGAGCATCAACCCTTTTTGTTTAAATGGCTTAGTTTTTACTCTTTAAATTTTCTAATCAATTAAAGTGTGGATATTTTTTTTAGAATATTGGTGATTTTCATGTTAGTAATAAAACATTAAAAAAAAAAAAAAAAAAAACATGACAAAAAAAATTAAATACAAAGAAAAAGAAAAAAAAAACCTATAAAATTGTTATAAAAAAAAACCTAAAATATAAAACATGACAAAAATAAATAATAAAAAAATGTTAGTAATAAAACATAAAAATATATAAAAATAAAAATAAAAATAAAAATAAAACATGAGAAAAAAATAGAAAAATATAAAACATAGAACATGTTAGTAATAAAACATAAAAATAGAAATACAAAAACATGACCAAAAAAATCAAATAAGAAAAGAGAAAAAATAAAAACCTATAAAAATGTAAAAAAAAACCAAAATTAACTTGTAAAAATAAAAATAGCAAAAAAAAAAAACAAAAAATAAATAAAAAATATCAAAAAATAAATAAAAAATTGATTTTTTTTCAAAAAAATATATAATTTAAAGAACAACAAATTGAACCACAAAAAAAATATATTTTTTTATTTCTTTTTTATTTTTTGTTTTTATTTTTTTTTTTAAGTTAAAAAAACAAATAAAAGAGAAAAAAGTCATTAGAAAAAAAACTTAAAATAGTTAGCAAAAAAAATTAAAAAAATAAAAAGTAAGAATTTTTTTTTTAAATTAAGGAACAAAAATTAAAAAATAAAAAGTTAAATGATCACTCCCCTCTCCCCTTCCTCACCCCCCTCCTCTCCCCTCCCGCATCCGTCCCCCTCTCGCCTCTCTTGTCCCCCACCGCTCGACCCTTTCCTCTTCCTGCCCCACCAATCCCACCCTTGCCCCACTCGTCCCCCTCCCCACTCTCCTCCCCTCCACTGCTTTCCTCACCTCTCACCATCCTTCCCTCCCCGAGCCATCACCGTTTTCTTGTGGTAGCAAAAATTCGATAGATTTTGAAAAATGGTCATTCAGAAAACACTTTTTCTTTGGAGCATATTTTTGCCACTTTAATTTTTTTAATGCATCAAGTGTGAACACTTCTTTTAAATGTTAGTGATTTTCACATTGATTTTGAAAAGTGTGATGCAGCATCAACACATTTTTTTAGAGGGCTTATTTTTGACACTTCAATTTTTTTTTTATGTATCAAGTGAGCATTTTTTTTTGTACTGATTTTCATCTTGATTTATAAAAGTGCTGATGAGAATCAACCCTTTTTCTTTAAAGGGCTTAGTTTTTACACTTTAAACTTTCTAATCAATTAGGCGTGGATATTTTTTTAAATATTGGTGATTTTCATGTTAGTAATAAAACATAAAAATAAAAATAAAAACATAAAAAAATCAAATACAAAAAATATATAAAAAAGAAAAAAAAACAAAAAACTATAAAAATGTAAAAAAAATATATATATATATATATATATATATATATATATATATATATATATATATATATATATATATATATATATATATATATATAACACGACAAAAAAATAATAAAAAAACATGTTAGTAATAAAACATAAAAATAAAAATAAAAATAAAAAAACATGATGAAAAAGATAGAAAAACATAAAACATTAAACATGTAAGTAAAAAAACATGAAAAAAAATCAAATAAAAAAAGGAAAAAAAATCCTATAAAAATGCTAAAAAAAATGAAAATCAACTCGTAAAAGAAAAAAGAAAAAGGAACTGAATAAAAAACTAATGAGAAAAACAAAAAATAAGTAAAAACATAAAAGGAAAAAAAGGATTTTTTTTAACAAAAAAATATATATAAAGAAAAACAAATTGAACCACAAAAAAAATATAAAAAGTAAAATAAAATAAAATAAAATCTAAGAACTATTTTTTTAAGTTAAAAAAATGAAATATAAAAAAACCTCATTAAAAAAAAAAATTAAATAATTTAAATAAACAAAATAAATAAAAGATAAAATAAAATAAAAATATTAAAAAACAAAATAAAAAAAAAAATAATTCAAAACATATTAAAAAAAAATTCCAAACAAATTTTAAAAAAATCAAAACAAATTTAAAAAGAAATTAAAAGTAAAAATAAAAATAAAAATAAAAACTAATAACAATTAAATTAAAAAAATTAAAGAAACAAAAACAATTAATTTTTTTTTTAAACAATTAAAATGCGCACCTCCCTCCCTCAGACCTCTCCCTACCTCTCCCCTCTCCCTTGCCTCACCCCCCTCCTCTTCCCTTCCCCATGCGTTCGACCCTCTTCCCTCTCCCCACCCCCCACTGCTCGGCCCTCCCCTCTCCTTGCTCATCCCTAGCGCACCCATCCGCCCGTCTCTCTCCTCCACCCCCTCCCTCAACTCTCCCTCCCCCACTCATCCCCACTTTTTTGAGCTAGCAAAAAATCACCAGATTTTGAAAAATGGTGATTCTGAATCCAGTTTTTTTTGGAGCATATTTTTGCCATTTTAAATTTTTCTATGTATCAAGTGTGAACAAGTTTTTTAAATGTTAGTAATTTTCAAGTTGAGTTTGGAAAGTGTGATCCAACATCAACACATTTTTTTAGAGGGCTTATTTTTGACACTTCAAATTTTTTTGTGTATCAAATGTGAACATTTTTTCTTTTCATAGTGATTTTCATCTTGATTTTGAAAAGTGATGATGAGCATCAACCCTTTTTGTTTAAAGGGCTTAGTTTTTTCACTTTAGATTTTCTAATCGATTAAGTGTTGATAATTTTGTTTAAATAATGGTGATTTTCATTTTAGTAACAAACATAAAAATAAAAATAAAAATAAAAACACGAGAAAAAATCAAATTCAAAAAATATATAAAAAAATAAAAACAAAAAACCTATAAAAATGTAAAAAAAAAAAAAAAAACATAAAACATAAAAGATGACAAAAAAATAATAATAAAACATAAAAATATATATAAAAAAAAAAATTGAAAAATTAACAAAAATAAAAAAACATAAAATTAAAAATAACAATAAAAAAACATGACAAAAAGAATTAGAAAAATATAAATCATAGAACATGTTAGTAATAAAACATAAAAATAGATATTAGAAAACATGACCAAAAAAAAAACCTAGAAAAATGTAAAAAAAAACCAAAATTAGCTCGTAAGAAAAAATTAATAAAAAATTAAACAAAAAAACAAAAAATAAATTAAAAATTATCAATATATATATATAATTTAAAGAAAAACAAATTGAACCAAAAAACAAATTCTAAAAAACATTTTTTTAAGTTAAAAAAACAAATAAAAAAAACCTCATTAGAAAAAAAAAATTAAAATAATTACCCAAAAAATTAAAATAAAAATTAAAAATTAAGAAAAAAAAAGTTAAAATTAAAAAAATAAAATTATTTAATCTATATAAATATATATTAAATAATTTAAATAAACAAAATAAATAAAAAATAAAAGAAGATAAAAGAAAAATTTAAGAATTATAATTTTTAATTAAAATTATAAAAATAAAGGAATAACATAAAATAAAATAAAATAAAAATAACAATAAATAAATAAATAAAAAAATTATAAAAAATTAAATTATAAAAATTAAAAAACGAAATTAAGAAAAAACATTCTAAACAATTAAAAATAAAATTTAAAAATTCAAAAACATATTAAAGGAAAAAAATTCAAAACAAATAAAAAAAAAAATAATAAAAAAAAATTCAAAACAAATTTAAAAATAAATAAAATAACAAAGAAAACAATTAAAAAATTAAAAATTAAAAACAATTAAATTAAAAAAAAAAAACAATTTAAAGAAAAACAATTAATAAGAGAACAATTAAAACCACACTCCTCGACCACCCTCCATCAGACCTCTCTCAACCTCTCCTGTAATGTCCATAGGTTATTATGGCCTTCGAGTGGCATGGGCACGCTCACCTAGCACTTTTAACCAAGGAAATGGAGAGTGAGCAACTGTTGACTTGACGGGCGACAGTAAGCTGGGCATGCGACTCAACGAGCAGGCACATGCCTGACGAAGGCGACGAGAAGGTGAGTGGGAGGCAAACGCGAAGCGAAGCAGAAATGCGGCTAAGTGTTGGCATTGTGAATTTATAGGCAGGTGGATGCTCTCGGGTGTGGGCTTGCCTACCCCAAGTCGACGAAAGAAATACATGAATGGTAGGTTGGCCTGGCCTTCAGCTGAAGCCCCCACCCAAACGAGCCAAACACATATATATACAGCGGTGGATATGGAGTTTGGAGGATAAGTGAACTGCGAGTTATCTCAAGGAGGTCTGAAATAAGTGAAGAGCTGATGGAGGAGATGCACCCGCACGACAGGCTGAAGACTTGAATGCAGGCAGGTCGGGTGTGAGACCTATGGGTCAGGTGACCAGGGTGAGGACGCACATTGTGTAGGCAGTCGGGTAGAGGTCGGTAGGTAGGGCGACCTAGGGCGAGGGCACCCGCCGGTTGTGAAATCGTGCAGAGGTGTGGGTAGGATGACTCATGGAGAGTTGACACGGTGGGAGGTTGTGAAACGATAGCTGCACAAGGCGCAGGTGAAGTGTGCCTGAGGTGACACGGGCTACACAAAGGGTACAGGCAGGGTTAGACATTGGCACAATAAACGCAATGTAAATGAAGGCATTCAGGAAAGACTAAATGGTGCAGTGGCTTGAGGCCGAGCTACACGACAGCTGAACAAGTGGAAATTTTGTAAAAAAGTTGGTTGAGATTTTCCTCCCGGTCGATGTAAAATAGATTTTGTAATATAAATCTTACTTGTATATATTGATGTGTCTTCTACTGGAGAATTTTTATTGAATGTTATTCTGCACATATGTTTAATATGGTTAATGAAGTGAATGTTAAGCGTAGTTCGGGAGACATGTTAGCAAATGAAAAAGTTAAGTGTTTGGCCGATGCTGCACGTTGGACAATTTGTGAAAAAAGAATTGAGGGTGTGACAGATGGTATCAAAGCAAATTCCAGAGACCAGGTATGTATTCAGTCTAAAGTTATCGAGAAGAAATCATGGATTCATAGTGTGGGTTTAATAGACTTGGTGTTTCATGGCAAGACCATTCAAGTGCTGGTGGACACGGGGGCCACACATAACTTCATGATGACATGGCTAGCAAAAGAAGTTGGGCTGATGATTTTCCCATCGGATGTGGAGGTCAAGGCAGTGAACTCAAGAGCTAGAGTGGCGGGTTTGGCACACGAAGTGCCGGTGTAGATCAAAGACTGGCAAGGTCAGTTGGACTTCACAGTGATGGAGATGAATGACTTTGACATGATATTGGGGCAGGATTTCTTGAAGGGAAATAGAGCAGTTATTGTCCCCTTCTGTGATGAGGTTGTGCTGATTGGAGGATCACAGACTTGGACTTTGCCTACTCATAATCAAAGGAAGGAAGTCAAGGTGCAACATGTTTCTGCATTGAGTTTGGAGAAAGCTATGAGGAGTCAGACGTGGAGATATATGTGACAGTTATCAAAGATGTTGATAGCAATGATGGAGTGGGGACGCCTGTTCTAGCTGAGATTTCTGAGGTGTTGGACAAGTATGCAGATTTGATGCCTGATGAGCTACCAAAGAAACTTCCACCAAGACATGCGGTCAACCATAGCATTAAGTTTGAGCTAGGGAAGCAACATTCGGCTAAAGCTCCTTATTGATTGTTAGGACCTGAGTTGGAAGAATTGAAATGGCAGTTAAAGGCGTTAACTAATGCAAGTTTCATTCGACTTCATGGTCCCCCTATGGAGCTCTATTATTGTTCCAGTAGAAGAAAGATACAAATTAGCTATGGATGTGCTGTGATTATTGTGATCTCCACAAGAAAATGATAAAGGATAGGTATCCTTCAATGCCATTAGCTGCAGATTGCTTCGATAAGCTTGTGAAATCCTGAGTGTTTTCCAAGCTGGATTTGAGGCATGGATACTATTAGATGCGGATAACAGAAGGAGATGAGAGGAAGACCGTGATCGTGACAAAGTATGGAAAATTTGAATTCCTTGTTAAGCCATTCTGGTTGTGCAATGCTCCAGCTACATTTTTCGCTTTGATGAATGATGTACTATGTCCATACCTAGATTTGTGCGTAGTAGTGTACTTGGACGACATCATGGTGTACAGTGATAACATAGAGGATCATAAGAAGTGCTTGGCTTTGGTGTTCGAGGCACTGAAGAAGAGTCAATTGTACTTGAAGAAGTCGAAGTGTGTGTTTGCCCAAACTGAGATACCGTTCCTTGGACACATTGTGGGTCAAGGGTTTATATGGATGGAGCTGAATTGGGTGAAGGTGATCGAATATTAGGTTGAACCAAAGAATGTCTATGATATGAGGGTGTTTTCTGGCATGACCAACTACAAATAGAAGTTTGTAGATGGGTATTCCAAAGTAACATCATCACTGGCAGACCTTCCAAAGAAGGACAAGCAATGGAGGTGGATGGAGAAATGTAACATTGACATTTGATTATTTGAAGAAGAGGATGGTTTCCACATAGATACTGAAGTTGTTGGACTTCGAGTGACTGTTTGAAGTACACACGGATGCTTCAAATTTTGTCATAGGAGGGGTTCTTATGCAGGATGGCCATCCAGTGGCGTACAAGAGTTAGAAGTTGTAGGATAGAGAATGCAGGTGTCAGGTCCATGAGAAGTAGATGATTGCGATCATCCACTATTTACAAGTGTGGAGGCATTACCTAATTGCGAAGCCTTTTGTTGTCAAGACGGACAATGTTGTAACAAGTTATTTTGCTTCAAAACCAAAGCTGTTAGTGAAGCAAGCTCATTGGTAGGACTTCTTCGCAGATTTTGACATGACTATTAAGTACCTTCCGAGTAGACTCAATGCGGTTGCAGATGCCCTTAGTAGGAAGGGACATCTAGAAACGTTCGAGGGGGAGGAAAACTAGGGAACATGAAGTATGAGTTTAGTACAGATGACAGAAGAGATGTAGAATAAGCTCAAGGAAAGCATTGAGACTGATACTCAGGCACAAAATATATTGAAGCAGATAAAGGAGGGGAAGACACGGAAGCTTTTCCTCCGGGATGGACTCTTGTTCTTTGGAAACTGGCTCTATGTTCCAAATTCATCTGTGCTTAGGAGGCACCTTTTGAAGGAACGCCATGATTCTCCATGGGCTGGGCACCTAGGGCAACATCGTTCTTTGGCATTATTGGAGAAAGGATTCTTTTGGGAGAAGATGAGGGAGGATGTGGAAGAGTATGTACATACGTACATCATTTCTCAGTAGGAAAAATCATATATTCAGAGGCAAGGAGGTCTGTTACAGCCTTTACCGATTCTTGAGAGACCGTGGATGAGTGTCTCGATGGAAATCATCTCTCAGTTACTGCAAGTACAGGGGTATAATGGGATCATGGTCGTGGTCAATCCTTTTTCCAAGTATGTTGTCTTTGTTCCAACATATACCTTGTGGAGGCGAGAATACTGCGAAGTTGTTCTTCAAGAACATAGTAAAGTATTGGGGAATTCCATTGAGCATTGTGTCGGACCGAGATCAATGATTTATGAGTAGATTTTGGACCACATTGTTCAAGCTAGTTGGGACAGATTTGTTGATGATTTCAAGTTACCATCCACAGATAGATGGACACATTGAGTGAATCAACGCACTACTGGAGGACTACTTGAGACATTATGTGACGCTTGATCATAAGAATTGGCCTGAACTCTTAGATGTAGCTCAATTTAGCTACAACCTGTAGAAGAGTTCCGCGACAGGGCATAGTCCATTTGAGTTAGTGAATGGATAGATGCCAGTCGCTCTGCATACAGTAGTGACGGGAGGTTTTTTAAGGAGTCCTCATGCAAAGAAGTTCATGAAGGTTTGGGATGAGAGCTTCGAGTTTGCAGAGTTGCGTTTGCACTAAGATGCAAGGAGGATGAAGAAATGGACATATAACGATAAGCAGGATGCACATTTCAGTGTGGGAGATATGGTTTTCCTCAGGATTACTAGAGATCAATTTCAACCACCTAAGGGGACTACAAGATCTTTGACAAGAAAATATGAGGGGCCATTTCGAATTAAGAAGCAAGTGGGGGAGGTTGCCTATGATTTGGAGCTTCCACGGCACATGCATGAAAAACATCATGTTTTCCATATCAGTCATTTGAAGAAATGTCAACTTGATGCAAAACATCCAAACATAGTGGAACCATCGAGGGGACTAGCCATGATTGTTAACAAACCAAACCATGTGTTCGAGAATATTTTGGAACTTCAAACGATAGGAATTGGGAGCCACATAAGACGAGAATTTCTTATCAAATGGAAGGATGCACCTGAGGAGGACAACTAGGAAATGGAGGACTCACTTTGGAGATGGAAATAGAAGATTGTGAAGTACAATAGGAAGCTACGGAGGATAGGCAGATTGCTAAGGACGACAATGACCTTAGGTGGGGGATAATGTAACACCCACAAGTTATTGCATTATTCAGGCGGCATGGGCGTGCCCACCGGGCACATTTAACCGAGGAAATAGAGAGCAAGTGATAGGAAATTTAACAGGGAGTGGCAAGCTGGGCATGTGACTCGGCGAGCTGCCGCACGCCCGACGAAGGCGAGGAGCTGGCGAGTAGGAGGCAAACATGAAGCGAAGTGGAAATGCGGCTAAGTGTTGGCATCGCGAAGTTATAGGTGGGTCGACAGTCCCAAGTGCGAGCTCCCATACCCCAAGCCGACGAAAGAAATACATGAACAGTGGGTCGGCTTGGCATTAAACCGAAGCACCAACCCAAATGAGCCAAACACACACACACACACACACACACACACACACACACACACACACACACATATATATATATATATATATATAGTGGTGGATATGGATTCTGGAGGACAAGCGAAGTGCGAGCTATCTCAAGGAGCTCTGAAATAAGAGAAGAGTGATAGAGGAGATGTGCCTGCATGACGTGCTGAAGACTTGAGCATAGGTAGGCTGACTGCGAGACTTGTGGGTTGGGTGACCAGGGAAAAGACGCATGCCTTGTAAGCAGTCGGGTGGAGGTCGGTAAGTAGGGCGGCCCATGGCGAGGGTGCACGCCGGTTGTGAAATCGTGCAACGGTGCGGGTAGGGAAACTCGTGGAGTGAGCACCTATTGAACGGAGAGTCAAGACAGTGGGAGGTTGTGAAATGATAGCTACATGAGGCACAGGTGAAGTGTGTTCGAGGTGACACGGGCTACACGAAGGGCACGGGTAGGGGTAAACATTGGCACAACAAATGCAGTGTAAACAAAGGCATTTGGGCGAGGCTGAACGATGCAGTGGCCTAAGGTCGTGTGGCAAGACAGTTGAACAAGTGCAAATTTTGTAAAAGTGTTGGTTGAGGTTTTCCTCCCGGTCGATGTAAAACAGATTTTGTAATATAAATCTTACTTGTATATATTGATGTGTCTTCTGTTGGTGAATGTTTATTTAATGTTATTCCGCACATTAAATGTTTAATATGGTTATTGAAGTGAATGTTAAGCGTAGTTCGAGAAACATGTTAACAAATGAAAATGTTAAGTCTTTGGTTGATGCTACACATTAGACAATTCGCGGAAAAAGAATTGGGGGTATGACACCTCCCCTCCCTCAACCCGCTCCTAACCCCTACCCCACCGCTTGGTCCTCCCTCCCCCTTCCGCACCCATCGTACCACACCCCACTCATCCCCCCCTCTCCTCTTATCCTCCCTCACCTCTCCCTCCCCGTGCCTCCCTTGCCCATTCCCCTGCCCCCTACACCACTCACTCCCTCACACCTCGGGCCTTACATCTCCCCTCCCTTACCCACTCGGGCCATCAGTGAGTAGCTAAGAGGCTGCAAGCCGATTATCTTAGCTGCTGGCTAGGTGCCCGACTGGGTAGGGGAAGGGGGTGCGTGGGGTTGGGGGGCGAGGGGAGGAGAGAGGTGAGGCCCGAGGGGTGAGGGAGGGAGGAAGGGCATGGGGGTCGGGTGGCAGAGGGGAGAGGGGAGGGCAAGTAGGGGGAGGGAGAGGGGAGTGATGAGGGTGGGGAGAGTAGGGGGTGAGTGATGGCGGGGGGTGGGGTTTTAATTGTTTTTTTCTTTTAAATAGTTTATTTATTATTTTTTTTTTTATCTTTTTTAATAATTTAAATTTTATTATATATATGTATATATATATATATATATATATATATATATATATATATATATATATATATATATATATATATATATAGAGAGAGAGAGAGAGAGAGAGAGAGAGAGAGAGAGAGAGAGAGATTATAGTTTTAAATTTAGTTGTTTAATTGTTTTGAATTTTTTTTTTTTTGCTAATTATTTAACATTGTTTAAATGATTTTTTTATTTTTAACTTAAAAAATGGTATGTTTTTTTTTAATTTTTATTTATTTTTCATATATATATATATATATATCTATATATATATATATATATATATAATTTTTTTCTATGCTTTTTCTACTTATTTTTTTATCTAAAATTTTCATTATTACAAGTTCATTCTCCTTTTTTTTTTTTTTTTTTACATTTTTATGGTTTGTTTTTGTGTTTTTATTTATTTTTATATATTTTATGAAAATTAACTTCTTCTTTTTTCTTTTTCATGAATCATCCCCTTGCCACCGTGTCTGATTGGGCCTCGGGGTCGCTAGGGATTTTTTATTTTTTTAAGTTATTATTTTTTTTAATATTATATTTTATTTTTGTAATTTTTATTTGGTTTTTATTTTATTTTACTCTTTTTTTTCTTTTTTAATTTTACACAGTACTGTTAATTTGTTTTACATTTCATAGTTTTTTTTATGTCATTACTATATATTTTTTATGTTTGACTTTTTTTTGTCAAGTTTTTTGTGTTTTATTACTTGTTATTAATTTTTTTCTAATATTTTAATTTTTGTTTTCTTATATATATATATATATATATATATATATATATATATATATATATATATATATAGTATGTTTCTTCTCCATGCTTGTCTAGCAACCTGATCACATTCTGTGCAATTTCATAGTTGATTTTAAGTTTTTCGTTATAATGAATCGAGTCTGCACCACAATGTGTTAATTTCATGGTTGGTCTTTAAGTTTTCATTACAATGGGTTGAGCTCATCTACACTGCGTGTCAATTTGATAGTTGATTTTTATATTTTTTGCAATGTATCAAGTTGTTTTATACTAAGATTTCAAAATCACTATACATTTAACATTTAAGAAAATTACTCTTGGTATAATAACTCTTTCATTCAAGTGTTCATTTTGAGAGTTTTTTAGCCATAAAATTTTTCTATAATGTCATACTTGAAATATTTTAAAAACGTAGGACTGTTTTGTAGTCATAATCTTTTCTTTTAATTCCATGGTTGAAAAATTGTCGATATTTTAATGTTTTTCTAAGTCACGATATTTTATCTCTAATGTTATGGTTGAAAACAATTATAAATATTTTTTCTTAGCACCATACTTGAAGATTGTTGGTATTTTAAGGTTTTTCAAAGAAGTGACATTTTAAATTTAATGTCATGCTTAAAAATCGTTGGAGTTTTAAAGGTTTTAAAAGACGTGATATTTTATCATTAATGTCATGCTTGAAAATCATTGGAAATCGAAAGTTTTTCAGAGTCACCATATTTTGATTTTAATTTTGTTATTAAAAAATGTTCAAAATGTACCTAAAAAAAGTTATTCCGACATCAACAGTTTTTGATTTCAAGGTGTTTTTTTCACCAAACAAAATGAATTTTATTGTTTTTTACTGTTATTTTTAAAATATATTGAAAATTTATTTTGAAAAAAAATGGTGATGCAAAACCAACACTTTTTATTTTTTGATTGTTTTTTCATGTTTTTTTGGGATTTTTAGGCTAGAGTACCCGTTTTGAAGTAATAGTTCTCGTTTGATCGGTAAATATGTTTTGAATACAAATCAATAGGTTCAAACAAATTGAAACTTGGAGTAAAACCTCAAGTATGACTTCATATCATGACATCTCTAGTCGCAAGAAGTGCCTCTATGCATTGCTCGCTGGGTAAAAGAGACCAGTGGATGATGAGGGCTACCATTAACCAACAAAACGAAAGGAAGACCAATGACCTTGCCTGTGTCACAGAGAGAGGTGGAGAAAACCATGAATGAACAAAATGAGGGTCTGGGCAACATGGGAGGAGAATGTAGTTACTCTAGCTACTCTCCTTAGCCATGAATGAAACCTAGGACCTCTATTGTCGTTGATTAGATGGTGATGTCATGGACGGTTGCTATCATTGATCTACTATCGATCTCACGAAGGTGAATTCTCCAAGTGAACAACGTGCAGGTGAGTCTAGAGTATTCATAGGGTATGGGTTACATGAACCCAAGGGTTCATTGGTCCTGCATTATAAAAATCAAGTTGAAACCGTATTTCCAAACCAAAGCAACATAATAATATTTAAATTAAAAAAAACATAAGTTTAACAAAGTAAATATGAGTAAATATACAATATTTTTATTTTTATGTAGAGGTGTTACAAAAATCTATCTTTGTCACACTTTTTTTTTCTATATTTTTATCTTTCGTTTCCATAAACACTATTTTTAAGTTCTTGTCTACATTTCATTATCTAGTTCGGGAGACATGTCAGCAAATGAAAAAGTTAAGTGTTTGGCCGATGATGTACGTTGGAAAATTTGTGAAAAAAAAAATTGGGGGTGTGACAGATGGTATGAAAGCAAATTCCAGAGACCAGGTATGTATTCAGTCTAAAGTTATCGAGAAGAAATCATGGATTCATAGTGTGGGTTTAATAGACTTGGTGTTTCATGGCAAGACCATTCAAGTGCTGGTGGACACGGGGGCCACACATAACTTCATGATGACATGGCTAGCAAAAGAAGTTAGGCTGCTAATTTTCCCATCGGATGTGGAGGTCAAGGCAGTGAAGTCAAGGGCTAGAGTGGCGGGTTTGGCACACGAAGTACCGGTGTAGATCAAATACTGGCAAGGTCAATTGGACTTCACGGTGATGGAGACGAATGACTTTGACATGATACTGGGGCATGATTTCTTGAAGGGCAATAGAGCAGTTATTGTCCCCTTCTGTGTCGAGGTAGTCTGATTGGAGGATCACAGACTTGGACTTTGCCTACTCATAATCAAAGGAAGGAAGTCAAGGTGCAACATGTTTCTGCATTGAGTTTGGAGAAAGCTATGAGGAGTCAGCCGTGGAGATATATGTGCCAGTTATCAAAGATGTTGATAGCAATTATGGAGTGGGGACACCTGTTCTAGTGAGATTTCTGAGGTGTTGGACAAGTGTGCAAATTTGATGCCTGATGAGCTACCAAAGAAACTTCCACCAAGAAGTGCGGTCAACCATAGCATTAAGCTTGAGCCAGGGAGGCAACATCTGGCTAAAGCTCCTTATTGATTGTTAGGACCTGAGTTGGAAGAATTGAAATGGTAGTTAAAGAAGTTAACTGATGCAGGTTTCATTCGACCTTCACGCTCCCCCTATGGAGCTCTAGTATTGTTCCAGTAGAAGAAAGATATGAATGAGCTACGGATGTGCTGTGATTATTGTGCTCTCCACAAGAAAATGATAAAGAATAGGTATCCTTCAATGCCATTAGCTGCAAATTGCTTTGATAAGCTTGTGAAAGCCTGAGTGTTTTCCAAGCTGGATTTGAGGCATGGATACTATCAGGTGCGGATAACAGAAGGAGATGAGAGGAAGACCGTGATCGTAACAAAGTATGGAAAATTTGAATTCCTTGTTACAACATTCGGGTTGTGCAATTCTCCTGCTACATTTTTCACTTTGATGAATGATGTACCACGTCCATACCTAAATTTGTTCGTAGTAGTGTACTTGGACGACATCGTGGTGTATAATGATAACATAGAGGATCATAAGAAGTGCTTGGCTTTGGTGTTCGAGGCACTAAAGAAGAGTCAATTGTAAATTGTACTTGAATAAGTCAAAGTGTGTGTTTGCCCGAACTGAGATACCGTTCCTTGGACACATTGTGGGTCAAGGGTACATATGGATGGAGCCGAACTGGGTGAAGGTGATCGAGTATTAGGTTGAACCAAAGAATTTCTATGATATGAGGGTGTTTTTGGGCATGACCAACTACAAATAGAAGTTTGTAGATGGGTATTCCAAAGTAACATCATCACTGGCAGACCTTCCAAAGAAGGACAAGCAATGGAGGTCGATGGAGAACTGTCAGATGGCATTTGATGATTTGAAAAAGAGGATGGTTTCAACATAGATACTGAAGTTGCCGGACTTCGAGTGACTGTTTGAAGTACACAAAGATGCTTCAGACTTTTTCAAAGGAGGGGTTTTTATGCAGGATGGCCATCTGGTGGCGTACAAGAATTAGAAGTTGTAGGATAGAGAACGGAGGTATCCGGTCCATGAGAAGGAGATGATTGCGATCATCCACTATTTACAGGTGTGGAGGCATTACCTGATTGGGAACCCTTTTGTTGTCAAGACGGACAATACTTCTTCTCACCCTCTCAACTTCAAAATCAATCCCCACGAGACGAGCCCTGTGAGGCCAACCGCCCCCGCCACTTACCGTAAACCCTATACTCGCAGCGTGCTCCTGGTTGCTTGCAGGATGTCCCCTTGCGAAAAGCACCCGTAGAAAGTGAAGTTTATGAGCAAGAACCAAGTGAAGTTTACCTAGCATCCGGACCAGTAGCACCAAAGAGAAAAGCAGCAAAGGTTGCAGGAGAGGCAAAGACACCATAGGCCAAGTCCCCAACGTGTTGCAGCACATTATTTTGCTTCACAACTAAAGCTGTCAGTGAAGCAAGCTCATTGGTAGGAATTCTTGGCAGATTTTCACGTGACTATTAAGTACCGTCCGGGTAGACTCAATGCGGTTGCAGATGCCCTTAGTAGGAAGGGACATCTAGCAACATTGGAGGGGGAGGAAGACTGGGGGGCATGAAGTATGATTTAAGTACAAATGACAGAAGAGATGTAGAATAAGCTCAAGGAAAGCATTGAGACTAATACTCAGGCGTACAATATATTGAAGCAGATAAAGGAGGGGAAGAAACGAAAGCTTTTTCTCCAGGATGGACTCTTGTTCTTTGGAAACCGACTCTATCTTCCAAATTCATCTGTGCTTAGGAGGCACCTTTTGAAGGAATTCCATGATTCTCCATGGGCTGGCCACCCAGGGAAACATCGTTCTTTGGCATTATTGGAGGAAGGATTCTTTTGGGAGAAGACGAGGGAGTATGTGGAAGAGTATGTACATACGTACATCATTTGTCAGTAGCAAAAATCAGATATTCAGAGGCAAGGAGGTCTATTACAGCCTTTACTAATTATTGAGAGACCATAGATGAGTGTCTCAATGGACATCATCTCTCAGTTACCGCAAGTATAGGGGTATAATGGGATCATGGTCGTGGTCGATCATTTTTCCAGATATGTTGTCTTTGTTCCAACATATACCTTGTGGAGGTGAGAATACTGCGAAGTTGTTCTTCAAGAACATAGTAAAGTATTGGGGAATTCCATTGAGCATTGTGTCGGACCGAGATCAATGATTTACGAGCAAATTTTGGACCACATTGTTCAAGCTAGTTGGGACAGATTTGTTGATTAGTTCGAGTTACCATCCTCAGATAGATGGACAGATTGAGTGAATCAACACACTACTAGAGGACTACTTGAGACATTATGTGTTGTTTGATGAGAAGAATTGGCCTAAACTCTTGGACGTAGCTCAATTCAGCTACAACCTGTAGAAGACTTCCATGACATGGTATAGTCAATTTGAGTTGGTGAATGGACAGATGCAAGTCGCTCTGCATACCGTAGTGATGGGAGGTTTTTTAAGGAGTCCTCATGCAAAGAAGTTCATGAAGGCTTAGGATGAGAGCTTGGAGTTTGTAGAGTTTCTTTTGCACTAAGATGCAAGGAGGATGAAGAAATGGGCATATAACGATAAGCAGGATGCACATTTCAGTGTGGGAAATATGGTTTTCCTCAAGATTACCAGAGATCAGTTTCAACCATCTAATGGGACTACAAGATATTTGACAAGAAAATATGAGGGGCCATTTCGGATTAAGAAGCAAGTGGGGGAGGTTTCCTATGAGTTGGAGCTTCCACGACACTTGCATGCAAAACATCATGTTTTCCATATCAGTCATTTGAAGAAATGTCAACTTGATGCAGAACATCCAGACAGAGTGGAACCACCGAGGGGACCAGCCATGATTGTTAACAAACCAAACCGTGTGTTTGAGAAGATTTTGGAACTTCGAACGACAAGAATTGGGAGCCACATAAGACGGGAATTTCTTATCAGATGGAAGGATGCACCTGAGGAGGACAACTAGGAAATGGAGGACTCACTTTGGAGATGGAAATAGAAGATTGTGAAGTACAACAGGAAGCTACGGAGGATAGGCAGATTGTTGATGACGACGATGACCTTAGGTGGGGGATAATGTAACACCCACAAGTTATTGCATTATTCGGGCGGCATGGGCATGCCCACCGGGCAAATTTAACCGAGGAAATAGAGAGCAAGTGATAGGCGATTTAATGGGTAGTGGCGAGCTGGGTATGTGACTCGGCGAGCTGGCACACGCCCAACAAAGGTGACGAGCTGGCGAGTAGGAGGCAAACACGAAGCAAAGTGGAAATTCGGCTAAGTGTTGGCATCACAAAGTTATAGGCGGGTTGATGGTCCCGAGTGTAGGCTCCCATACCCCAAGCCGACGAAAGAAATACATGAAAAGTGGGTCGGCTTGGCCTTAAACCGAAGCACCCACCCAAATGAGCCAAACGCATATATATATAGTTGTGGATATGGAGTTTGGAGGACAAGTGAAGTGCGAGCTATCTCAAGGAGCTCTGAAATAAGCGAAGAGCTCATGGAGGAGATGTGCCCGCATGATGTGCTGAAGACTTGAACATAGGTAGGCTGAGTGCAAGACCTGTGGGTAGGGTCACCAAGGCAAGGATGCATGTTGTGTAAGCAGTCGAGTGGAGGTCGGTAAGCAGGGAGGCCCATGGCGAGGGTGCTTGTCGGTTGCGAAATCGTGCAAATGTGCGGATAGGGCGACTCGTGGAGTGAGCACCTACCGAACGGAGAGTTAAGACAGTGGGAGGTTGTGAAATGATAGCTACACGAGGCACAGGTGAAGTGTGTCCGAGGTGACACGGGCTACAAGAAGGGCATGGGCAAGGGTAAACATTGGCACAACAAATGCAGTGTAAACAAAGGCGTTTGGGCAAGGATGAATGATGTAGCAGCCTAAGGCCGAGTGGCACGACAGCTGAAGAAGTGAAAATTTTGTAAAAGTGCTCGTTGAGATTTTCCTCCCGGTCAATGTAAAACAGATTTTGTAATATAAATCTTACTTGCATATATTGATGTGTCTTCTGTTGGTGAATGTTTATTTAATGTTATTCCGCACATTAAATGTTTAATATGGTTATTGAAGTGAATGTTAGGCATAATTCGAGAAACATTTTAACAAATGAAAATGTTAAGTCTTTGGTTAATGCCGCACATTAGACAATTCGCGAAAAAAGAATTGGGGTGTGACACCTCCCCTCCCTTAACCCCCTCCTATCCCCTACCCCATCGCTTGGTCCTCCCTTCCCCCTTCCGCACCAATCACACCACACCTCACTCATCTCCCCCTCTCCTCTTACCCTCCCTCACCTCTCCCTCCCCTGCCTCCCTCTCCCATTCCCCTGCCCCCTACACCACTCACTCCCTCACCCCTCGGGCCTCACATCTCCCCTCCCTTACCCACTTGGGCCCTCAGTGAGCAGCTAAGAGGCTGCAAGCTGATTCTCTTAGCCGCTGGCTAGGTGCCCGGGTGGGTAGGGGAAGGGGGTGCGCAGGGTTGGGGGGAGAGGGGAGGAGAGATTTGAGGCCCGTGGGGTGAGGGAGGGAGGAAGGGCATGGGGGTCGGGTGGCAGAGGGGAGAAGGGAGGGCAGGCAGGGGGAGGGAGAGGGGAGTTTTTATTGGGAAAACTAGTGTCTATGCAGAGATGCTAGTCCCACTAAGGATGGTAGCTACCTTAGAAACAAACAAACTAAAAACACTTTCGTTTTCCTTTATGAGGAATAGATGATAGAAGAATAAAGGAGACCAACCTCAGTCTTGCGCTTGGTTCCTTGCTTGATTCACCTCCCTTCTGATAGTCCTTTGCTACTTGCTTCCTTATACACCCAGCTTCAAAGAGCGTGTGTAGAATCAAAGCAGCATAACACTATATGAGAACATAGATCTATTATCATAAACAATATAGGACCAGATATATATTAACGACACAAATGCATATAACATCAATCATACAAGAATGTGGAGGAAAACTTGAATAGCTTTATTGATAATCAAGAAAGAGCAAAGAGGATTACAAATAATTGTTCTGACCCAGCATCATCCTCTCAGCAAGAAGCCCTTATTCACCTCATGAAAAGCTTAGATCACCCAACACTATGATATTGCACCAAGAAAACAACAGCACTTCCTTACAAGATACAAAATTCTAGCCTCTGGATCTCTAGGATGAGGGATCCATATATAGATGTTTGCAAGGGGGGTGAGTCAGCTTTTGAGATTTGATTAGTGTCCTCTCTCTGATAGTTCTTGAATCCACTTGGAGACTGATGATCTCTTACTCATCCCTGGGCGAATGCAGAGAGGCAAGTTTCATAGGAGAAGTTTCTAGAAGATTCTTTGCTCCTCCACCTTGCAGATTGACCCTGCCATTTGTCCACTCCCGCCCATCGCACCCCATAGAAGGGCTTTCCAACATGCATATCACCTAATGAGTGTATTTAGGTGGGATGCAATGCACTTTGACCATGGAGCAGGTGAAATGGTCCAGTTTTGACCAGTTCTGAGTAGCTTTTCATGGGGAACTTCTGGGAGAAGATGTAATCAGTTGACCTTGTTATTTTAGGGGTCGGAACAACATTTTTAGGGACTTAAGAGCCCTTGGTTTATGGACATTTATGATTGGGGTTGCAGTGCCCAAAAATGTCTATAAAAGTTGCCCCCTAAAGCATGAGGTTGTTAATATGTCGATGTCGGGTGATATGCTTTATCATGAGGATTTGAAGTTCTTTCAAGCTGGAAGGAGACCTGTAATAAGATACAATACAATACATTATCTTCATAATATTTTCATGATCTAGCTAAGGCGGGCATTCCCATGCTTAGCTTTATAAGTTCATTTTCATGTACATGAGACAGACAATCGTGTAAGTGTAGACTGATGATTCTAGCAGAGCCATCATCCCTTAGATTGGATGATTATCTGTGCAGCAATGATGTAAATTTCATTTCTTTGTTTTCCTAAATATATATCGTAGCCCGGATGGATGAAACTAGATCCGGGATCTTCAATCTCATTCGATCTTCACTCAAAGTACAAGTCGATCCATGTGAGAGATGTTCTGGAGTCGAACGTGGAAAGACATCGCCTGATTACCAGCCAATGATGTAAGTTGTTAACAGGCGCGAGAGGAATCACCGATAATGATGATGACCCTCAAGGTACTATAGTACAATTCATGTGGTGTGAATAAGGCACTTGGCGTCAAACACCACGTAAAATCTTTCGGTCGAAGGCCATTAATGTAAAGCTGTCACCGGAAGTGAGAAACTTGCCATTGAGGCATGCAAGCTTCAAACTACTGAAAGGGTTGTTCCTAGATCAACTTCTTGGACAATGAGTTGATGTCGACAAGAACCAATCTGTCATAGGAGGGCTTAGTGAACCCCACATCAATGACACGGAATGGAGCAAATGATTTTAATGGAGGTGAAAACGATCTCGTGATATAAGGTTCAGGGTGGTGGTCATGAAAGAATGGAGCGTAAATGTATTGCAGTGGGTGAGACATAGGTGAATTCTCTGAGCAACTTCTCTTGAACATATCGGCGACACTGATATGATGGATTGGTAGCATTAACCCCATATGTGGATGGTGTGACGAAACCATGGTGATGTGACCAGTGAATGGAACAACCCAACCCGACTCGGATCTGGAGTGAAAGTGTCATGTTCAAGAGCGACTTGCTACCAACAAAGTTTCTTCAAGTTTTCTTCCCAATTTCTCCCCAGTCATTGTTGACCAGTACCTCTTTATTTTTGTCAAGCTTGAGGAGGATAACATATGCTTGTTCTATAATTCGCCCTTTGGGTAAACCCAACGCTATGTTTTAACGAGCCTAGCGATAGTGAAACTCGTTCTTGTTTGTTATGGACAAGTTTGTCACTATTTGGTTTTAACGAGTTTAATGACAAAGATAACTCAGTCCTTTTCAAGTTTAGAGAGTTTGAAAAGGGATGTAAAGGAAAATCAAAAAATCCTTTTTCGTCACATAATCCCTTGAGTCCGAAAAAGTATAAAACAATACAAAATGGATGAACTTTCGATATTTTTAACGAGCCGAACAAAACAAGCACTCGATCTTTTTGTGTAATAATCCCTCAGGTCCAAAAAGATTAAAATCTAAAGGAGGGATAGCACTTCCGGTCACTTTAACGAGCTGGAGAGGCCAATGGCTCGACAATCTTTTCATATTTTACAAGTTAGTTGAAAAGAGCTTAAAGGAGACTCATTTTTGAGGAACGAGTGATAGATTCAGGTAGCAGCTGATTCCAGGTAAGGTTTGGAATTTTCCAATCATGGCAGTGTCACAAGGACGGCTAACAGGATCACTCTTCGGAGCTATTCCTCAAAAGGGGTAAACAGTCAAATGGAGGTGAATGATCGGCCAATACAGAGTGGAGGTGATGATAGGAACACGACCAAGGCTTCAAAGGCTGAAGTAATACATTCACAACGGTTATTTACTGGAAATTGGTTCATTGTTTATTTTAAAATGAGCTTAAACCCTGGAGGAACATTTGCTCATTTCTTATGTTTATTTTTTAACGAGCTTTAATTCCGCGTTAAAACTGCTTGATCCAGTCATAAATAGGGATTTCTCATATAAAAACAGAATTTTTTCAAAGCTTTACCCCGCATCCTTTCTTTATGCAAGTTAGGAAACGACCAATCCTACGAGTTTAAAGGGTTAGAGGACCTAAAAATTTAAAAAATAAATGGTCACTCTTCGCTTGCATGCCAAAAGGTTTGAATGCCCCCAGGTATAGCGAAAAAGTTCGAGGTTCCCAAAGATTGTTTTGTCTGTACCATAGACAAAACACTTCCTCGGCGATGTCTACCAAAATAGACAAAGGTGAGTGGCACAGACACCTCCACTCACATAACTTTGATGAGGGAATATTATTCCAGCCTAATCCCATTTTCCTAAATGGACAAGTGTGTCAAAATAGTCATATATACTCTGCGGAAACCTACCCTATATCTGAAGTTTCCCTGCCGAAGCAGACCAGGGTGCATACCCCCTGGGTTTCAGTCATATCCTTCGAATCACTCGTGCTCATTAAGAGGACGGACTGGGGATTGATGAGACATTCCTCGCGTGAAAAGACCATTCAGGGTTGGTATATGACTATTTGCTATGTGTGAACCGGGAAATGAAAGCTAGTCTATGAGCTTGACCACTCTTCCTTCGTGCGGAAAACACATTACTCTAAAGAGTGAGGAGACAATGGCTCCCATGCAATAAATATAGTCTCGTCCAAGGAGTAGATTATAATCCAGGGGTCCTTGGACTACCATTACGTTCATGTGAATAGTTTTCCCTCTCAATGTTATGGTCACATTGGGAAGGATCCCTAACGGTCGATTGGTTCCTTTGTCAAAGGCTGTTAAATTTTTCATCTCAGGCAAAAGCGATGGCGAGCCAAGCGCTTTCCAAGTAGTTGAGGAAAGGATACTCACGGAAGCCCCTTCATCTATGATGGTACCGGCCATGACCATTCTATATATTTGAGCAATGATTTGAAATGGTACACTAGTCGATAAACGAGGTCTGCCTAGTAGATTATAGTCAAAGGAAACAACCAGGTTGCTTGGAGGTGGGACCGAATAGACGGCCGGATACGACTCTGATGAATTTCCTTCCTGCAATCAAGGAATGAGTAGATTGCCCCCATGTTCATCAGAGTCTGTGCTTACGAAAAGAATTTGGATGGTGTCATCCTTATTCTCTTCGGTGACTGTATCATCTGAAGATGGATCCTCTGAAGGCAAGACCAGGTCAACTGTCGCCTCGCCCTTTTGACTTTCGTCTGGTGTGGATTCAGATGGTTTATCTTCAATGATAGACGCTTCGGCCAACCACAAGCGCGTGTCAGCCAGATTTTCAACAAGTGACACACTCGGAAAGAGTTTCTTATATCCAGGACAAAGTCGTAACCGTGAAACTGGATGATCGTCCAAAACTATTTTAGCCTCATCTAAGAAGGGGCAATGGTGGACGGCATGATCGCCTTCACACAGTTTACAGGGAAATTTACATTTTCCTTTTTGTCCAGGGGCTTCACTTTCACTAGTTGACAGTGTACTTTCAACATGATCATCAGAGGTTGACGACACCAGATTGTGCAAACGAGGAGACCAGTCCCTTAAGATCCGAGGGATGCAAGGACAATCTCGATGATAGTGGTCCCCTTTGCAAATGACACATGGCAATTTAGGCCTTGATGGTTAAGTGTGTGGATTTTCACTAGACGATGCCTGGTCACCCCTTTTCGCCTTTAGCTCCTTCTTCTTCATCTATTTCTTCTTCTTTTCCTTCTTCTTCTCAGTTACTTTATTTTTGGCTTTACCAGCTTCATCAAGCGAAGAGGAAGGAGGAGAGGAAGAATTGGACTAAGTAGAGGGTTGGGGGGTGACTTTGGTATCGTTTAGTTGTTGACTTGATTTTTCAGGAATCACGGTGTTCTGAACGACAAAAGTTGAGAAGAGCCATACGGGCAAGCCGATCGTCAATCCTGGAAGAGACAATGTGGCCATATGGGGTGCACCAACATCTCCCCAAGAGGAGAAGGGACTAGGATTTCCTCCAAGTGAACTCCTTGGTTGGTGGACTCCATTTTTCTCAACTTAAGACCAATGTAGGAAAGGTGATGATTATTTTGATTAAAATAAATTTTAGATGCTTTGACACAACTGGTTTTTTCAAATTTTAAGAGTCGAGAAAAAACAAAATATGGCTCTAGTCACATTCGATTTTTAATGAGCCTGAAGTGAAAAGTGCCTAGATGGACCTTTTCGGTTGAGGAGTCTCAAAAGGAATGAAAGGGACTGCTCTGGAAATCTAGACAGAGGGATTACCAAACCAATCGCAAAACAGCATAATACTTTTTACAGTACGGCAGTCAATCTTCCCGAATGCTGTGTTCAGTGCATTACGATCGATAGGGTAGCAGACACGGGTTCCTATGGATAAAGGATATAACCTATTTTGGTCTCCCAATATATAATCGACGGTACGTGGGAGCACAAGTTCGTATTGGCACTTATCGTCTCAAAGTGGAGGAATCACCCAACCAGCAATGAAAATAATAATTACCAGGATTTACGACGCCAGAATACGTCTCTAACCTAGACATCTAAATGTTGTGCGTTAGGTTACAAAGCATTTTTAGATTCATTAAATTTATTTTATAGTTGATCTTGCTTAAGAAATTTGCCTTTCAGGTTCACCGCGTGATGTAGATGTACAATTCCTAAAATGAAATCTACGATGACAAACAATCGTTTAATCTTATTTTTACAATGAAAATACTAGCTACTAAGGAAAGAGAGATGGCGTTCTTTCAACAAAGAGCAGAGAGCACACACTATATGCACTGTCCTAAATCAAATCAACAAACAGTCTAAATGCAAATGCACATGCATGTATTTGTTTTCAGCCTTCTTAATGTGTGGATGATAAAAAGAAAGCTAAGCGCAAATATGAATTATTTTTCAAAGCGACAATTACTAACAAGCTTCTTTTCAAAACAAAAATGCGGACAACGACTACACTTTGTTATTTAGAATTGAAAACTTGCTTTTGACACTTGAAAAACTACTAATTCAAATCAAATACAAGAGTAACAGTGTAATCAACTCTCAAGAACAATCAGATTCTCTTCTATGACTGAAAATGACACTTGTGACACTTTCAAATTAAGAAACGACAGTTCAATTACGCTACTTCTTTGTAAAGGAGAATTGAAAATGACTCAAAATACATAAAAACATTTATAGTTCTTTGCACAATGGAGGCAAAATAATGGCAAGGAAGGGGGTTTCAACAGAGGTGTACTGACTACAGGCAGCAAAACTCCTGAATAGAGCTGAAAAGAGTGAACATGGAAACCAAAATTTAGGAACAAGGCCTTGTCTGATCAGCACACCTGTAACATAGTGAAATTGAAATGCAACGCACCTACTGCACTCGGGAAGTGCGATGCATTTGGAGTTCATAGAACAGATAGTGCGCTGGACTAGTGACGATACTTTGACTGGGTTCCAGGTCACAGTTTGCAGTTCAATTCAGGGATTTAGGCCGAGCAAGTGGTAATCAGTAAATGAATCACAGGGGTAGATCTAAAGAGGTTACTAGAGACACCACAAGGGTAATTAGAGAGCTTGTAAATCAATTGTTTAATTCATAAACAAAACCCGGAGATAGACTGAAGCAGCATTGATATACTTTTCACTTGCATAGAAAATGCAGTTCGAAGGCTAGTTGGCTTGACTTCAAGCTCCGTCTGTAAGTTTATAAAGTAAACAAATGCAGATAAACAAACAATCTATTCGATCCCCAGCGGAGTCGCCTTTTTGTTATCAGGAAAACTAGTGTCTATGCAGAGCTGCTAGTCCCACTAAGGCTAAAGGAGACCAACCTCAGTCTTGCGCTTGGTTCCTTGCTTGATTCCCCTCCCTTCTGATAGTCCTTTGCTACTTGCTTCCTTGTACACCCAACTTCAAAGACTGCCTGTAGAATCAAAGCAGCATAACACTATACGAGAACATAGATCTATTATCATAAACAATATAGGACCAGATATATATTAACCACACAAATGCATATAACATCAATCATACAAGAATGTGGAGGAAAACTTGAATAGCTTTATTGATAATCAAGAAAGAGCAAAGAGGATTACAACCAATTGTTCTGACCCAGCATCATCCTCTCAGCAAGAAGCCCTTCTTTGCCTCATGAAAAGCTTAGATCACCCAACACTATGATATTGCACCAAGAAACCAGCAGCAATTCCTTACAAGATACAAAATTCCAGCCTCTAGATCTCTGGGATGAGGGATCCATATATAGATGTTTGCAATGGGGGTGAGTCAGCTTTTGAGATTTGATTAGTGTCCTCTCTCTGATAGTTCTTGAATCCACTTGGAGACTGATGATCTCTTACTCATCCCTGGGCGAATGTAGAGAGGCAAGTGTCACAGGAGAAGTTTCTAGAAAATTCTTTGCTCCTCCACCTTGCAGATTGACCCTGCCATTTGTCCACTCCTCCCCATCGCACCCCATAGAAGGGCTTTCCAACATGCATCACACCTACTGAGTGTATTTAGGTGTGATGCAATGCACTTTGACCATGGAGCAGGTGAAATGGTCCAGTTTTGACCAGTTCTGAGTAGTTTTTCATGGAGAACTTCTGGGAGAAGATGTAATCAGTTGACCTTGTTCTTTTAGGGGTCAGAACAACACTTTTAGGGACTTAAGAGCCCTTGGTTTATGGACAGATATGATTGGGGTTGCAGTGCCCAAAAATGTCTATAACAGGGGTGATGAGGGTGGGGAGAGGAGGGGGTGAGGGATGGCGGGGGGGTGGGGTTTTAATTGTTTTTGTTTTTTTTTCAATCGTTTATTTTTTATTTATCTTTTTTAATAATTTAAATTAGATATATATATATATATATATATATATAT
This sequence comes from Pinus tabuliformis, assembly GCA_031772625.1. Taxonomy (NCBI): domain Eukaryota; kingdom Viridiplantae; phylum Streptophyta; class Pinopsida; order Pinales; family Pinaceae; genus Pinus; species Pinus tabuliformis. The sequence continues at coordinate 1,391,306,049 of CM062820.1, read as the reverse complement.
ATATATATATATATATATATATATATATATATATATATAGTCCCTTGGGAGGCTCTGATGGGGATCACGCGCCGCGAAGGTAAAGGCTAGCCACAGGAACCGTAGGATCATAGGCCTCCTCACCTGATCGGCCAGCACAGTAGCAGTCAAACGGTAATAGATTTTGTTTTAGGCTCCCGGAATGGTTATCGGCAGTTTGACCGGGATGGAGGACACTGGGTTTACGGACCTCGTGGACTACTCCGAGGATCCACTAGAAGGGCATAATATATTCGGAAACCCTAAGTTCCCAGGTTTCAATACAACAGTTGTTGAAGGGGAAACCACACAGGACATCATTCCTGAGGTCTCCCTGTCAGATCCACTACCCTCAGCGCATGATCTAGATGCTCCGCCTCTCTCGCCCGGAACCGCTGCCCTTCTACTCACCTCACTTTCACCAGACTCCTTGGCACTCGATCCGGTACCATCTCCGCGACTCGATCCATCACTAGCACAAGCCAAGACTAGGGGGACCGCAGAAAAACCCCAGCAAGAAGCAGGGATTCGGCCATCGGATAGTTTCAGCACTCCGGCACTCAAGGTATTGCCTCCAAAACCCTCCCCCCCGGTTAGGGTTTCAAATCCCCTCATAGATCATCCGAAGGCACCTCACTCGAAGAAGCGGAAGACGAAGTGCATCAGAGCGACGACAAAAGATATCACAGTTGCCTTCGGAGACCCCACCGATTTCGAGGATTCTATGGCACTGGCTCAAACGGTCCTGGTTGGACATGTGCGGGGGCGTACCTTTACGGCGGAAAGGTTGACGCTATGGGTCAAAGAAATCTGGGGTGCTCTTCTCACCGAATTGCCATAAGTTCAAGAGCTTCCGAGGGGATGGTTCTCACTACATTTCGCAACCGAGGCATGCACGGACACAGTACTAGCTCAGTATTGGCACATTGAAATGGCACCTGTGCTTTTGAAACGATGGAGTCCCCTATTCGATCCTGAGCGCGAACAGATTGGAGCAGGCCCACCGTGGGTGCGACTGCCAGGGCTTCCATTACAATATTGGATGGAGGAAGCTTTCATCAGAATTGGGAACGCGTTGGGCACATACTTCGACCATGATCGATCGTATAAGGATACAAGGAAAAGGACACTAGCAAGAATTCTGGTGCACCTGGATACACGAAAGGGATTGGAAGAAAAAATCACTCTAAAATGGGGGAAATTTAGCAGACTTCAGATCCTGGACTATGAAGGTGTACCTTTCCGCTGCAACCGGTGCCATCAAGTGGGTCATCTATTCAAGGATTGCCCATTGAACAAAAGTCAGGAAGGATCTCCAATCACCTCGCCTGCGACATCCAGAGGTGTCTCCCTGACCATTCCCCACCCTCCACAGAGCAATGTGGCACCTCAAGGCGCTCCAGAGAAAGCAGAAGTGCTCAAGACAGCCCCGCCCTCACCTCCACTAACTAGGGCTCGGGCAGCAGCTGCGGCAGCACAAGCTCCGGGTACATCACTTACTCCTCCATCTTACTCTCTCGATTTCTCATCTGTATATGTGAATTCGATTGCATGCACCATGGCACAGTGCACTATCCCTCCGCCCCCTCTGATTCCATCCACTACTCCGCCCTCATTTCCCCCCACATCTTCACCCTCCTCGATTTCATCCTCCAGATCGAATCCATCCCATTCATACTCCCTGCGCCCTAGATCCTCCCAATTGGAGGTCTCTGAAACACAATTCGGGTTGGGCTTGGTCCCACTCGGCCCTGCTTTCCTAGCTACCTGGGGACACAAATCAAATCTCAACAAAGCCATCAGGCATGCTCGCGCAGAAGTGGCTACTGGGCGCCAAGTCACCATCGATGGGGTCCTTAGAGCATCAAAACCCCCTAAGATTGGCCCCCCATGAAGTGCCTCTCATTTAATTGCAGGGGCTTCGCTAGTACCCATAAAAAATTAGCCCTAAAACGAATTTTTGAGGTCGAATCTCCTGATATCATCCTCCTTCAAGAAACCCTCGGCCCTACAGAGTCCATCACTCACGCCCTCTCCTCCCTATTGGCAAGATGGAAATTCCCTGCAACTGATGCAAATAGCAGATCGGGAGGGCTGGCGATAGGGTATAACCCCAAATCAATCAGATTGGATTCCTCTTGGGGAGGCCAAGGCTTTATGGGTGCAGATATATTGTCTATAGACCTTGGTCTCACCCTCCGCATCGTCAACATATATGGACCCTGCCAACAGCGGGAAAATTTCTGGAGTCATCTACTCGGGTGCAACCTTCTGACTCTTGACCGTATCATTCTGGGTGGAGACATGAACTTTTCTCTGGGATTCAGGGAGTCATGGGGTTCAATGGCCCAAGTAGATCCTATCACAAACTTCATTAAGAGCTTATTGGAGCAGCATGACTTCATCGACATCCCTATGCAAGAGCCCCTTCCCACTTGGAGAAATAGAAGGGTAGGGAACACTGCTCTGGCCCGTAGACTGGATCGTTTCCTGATGAGAGGCCCTCTGATACAACAAATTCACTACTATAAATAGTGGGTGGGTAATGGGGGCATATCCGACCACTCCCCTATTATATTGGAAATCCTGGGCACTCATCAGAAGCCAAAAGCGCCATTCAAGTTTAATCATACGTGGCTCCAGGACCAGAGCTTCATAAAATTGGTCATGGACTACTGGAGAACACATCCCATTGACAGAGAACCATCGATGGCCAGAGGTTTTGTTAAAAACGTAACGGAACTTAAGCACATTGTGATCAAGTGGGCCAAAGATAAGAAGAAAAGGGAAGATGTGCAGCTCACGACAGTGGAAGAAGAGCTGCAAACTCTTCTGGATGAGAGAAATCTGGGATTCGTAGCACAAGAAGGTAAGGCTTGGTTGGTGGAATTGGAAAACGAGAAGAATAACATACTTAAGAGTAGGGAGGAGTCGCTTAGACTGCGCAGTAGAGCTACTTGGCTTAAAGCCGGGGAGGAAAATATAAGATTTTTCCACAATTACGCCAAAGGAAGGAAAGTGACGAACACCATTTGGAACCTCCCCCTGCCCGAAGGTGGACTAGCGGATTCCTTTAACAAACTTTCACAACTCGGGACTGCACACTTCAGGGGATTATACAAGAGCCCTGCTGGCACAAATCTGGCTGAAATCATAAATGTGGCTTCCCACTTCCCCAGATTTGTAGAGGAAGAGGATTCTGATGGTCTAACAGCACCCGTCACTATGGAATAGCTGGAAAATAGACTCAAATGGTTTCAAAAGGAGAAAAGCCCTGGGCCGGATGGCTCGACAATAGAGTTCTACATCGCCTTTTTTGAACTACTGGGAGGAGATATCCTTAAGGTGGTTGAGGAGAGCAAAACTTCGGGTAGTCTTTATAATGCTATCAAGTCTACCTTCATCGCCCTCATCCCGAAATCTGACTCCCCTGCCTCCTTTGATGATTTCTGACCTATATCACTGTGTAATGTGCTCTATAAGATTATTTTGAAGATCATTGCCAATAGGATCAAGCCTATCCTATCTCGACACATCGTCCCCCAACAATTTGCCTTCCTGGAAGATAGACAGATCCATGAAGCCATTGGTTCCGCCCAAGAAGCGATTTACTCCATTTGGACCAAACACCTCAAGTGTATCCTTCTGAAGATAAACCTCTCCAAGGCATTTGACCGAGTCAGTTGGCTCTTCATCAAAATGATTCTTATCCATATCAGTTTCCCCCTCGCCCTAATCAATTGGATCATGGCCTGTATCACATCTCCCACCTTGAGTATCCTGATCAATGGATCTGCCTCACATTTCTTCCACTCCGAAAGAGGGCTGCGACAGGGCTGTCCTCTCTCGCCTCTCCTCTTCTTATTGGTCATGGAAGCTCTATGCCGGCTAATCATCTCAGCTAAAAGGGATGGGTCAATCAGGGGCCTCAAAATCACTGATGAATGCTACCTCACTCATCTATTGTTTGTAGATGATGTCCTAATCTTATTAGATGGCAGCATACATGACACCTGAACTTTCATCCGCATTCTAGGTCTTTTCTCACATGCAAAAGGTATGGAAGTAAATTGGTTGAAATCCACTATCACTCTGGTTGGTACTTCAGCAAATGAATCCCATATGGCAAGACAGGCATTTCCATACACTCCTCAGCCATTGGACAGGGGGATAAAATATCTTGGATATTGGTTAAAGCCGACATGCTGAAAGATCGCAGACTGGGTTTGGCTGATAGCAAAAGTGGAAAAAAGATTAACATGCTGGAGTCATACATACCTATCCAGGGCCGGGAGATTAACCCTGATCAAATCAGTTCTTGAAGCAACACCGGTATTTTGGATGGCATTGGCTTGGATTCCTCGAAATATCCTGGCAAAACTACAACAATTATGCAATCGATACTTATGGGCAGGCAACCAGGATAAGCGTATCTTTGCCTGGATAGGCTGGCATAAGATAGCTTTACCAAAGAAATGGGGAGGCTGGGGGTTAAAGGAGCTCCTTATATTTGCTAAAGCCCTGGTAGGGAAAATGGGTTGGGCCCTTCTGACGTCCCAAAGCTTATGGACCAGACTTACCTACCATAAATATATCTGGCCACACAGCATCATCGATTGGGCTAGACTCCTAGTATGGAACAAAACAGGCATATCATCTATCTGGAAGGCCCTCTTACACACTTCCACTAATACGAGATAACTTAGTATGGCATATCAGAGATGGGAATAGGGCAAGGATTGGGCTCGATCCTTGGGCAGGCAGTGGTGGGAGACATATACTTCCCCGAGAGCTGGTGGAATACCTCTCAGCTCAAGAAATCAATGTAATCTCATAGATCACGGATCGGGAACAATCTGATATATTCCACCAGGCATGGAAATCCGCACAGCAGCTAAACCTCCCCAGAAGATGGCACCCAGCTTGGAGAGCATACAGAGAGGCTCTGCACGAATCTCACATTCGTATTACAGAAGGGCAGGACGAAATCATTTGGAACTTGGCCGAATGCGGCCTTTATACCCCCAAGGCAGGCTACCTACAGCTGATCTCACACAAGAAGCCCGACACCACTGCAAGCTGGTGGCAGAATATCTGGAAATTAGATGCATCACCTGGATCAAAGCTCTTCACCTGGTGCATCCTACGAGATAAAATACCCACCGGAGAACATCTCATGAAAAGGGCACAGTATGGTCCTACCTGGTGCATTCTTTGCAGAGAAGCCTCAGAGTCTACAGAACAAATTTTCCTGAGATGTCGGGCGACTCTGAATCTATGGAAAAACCTCAAGGCCTTCACGCATTACTCGGGTGAATGGAATGGAATAAACCTCTTAAGCGCATGGACTAAATGGGATAAGAGAAACAAAGGTTCAAAAAACATTAATCTTCCCATCATCGTAAGCTGGTCTATATGGAAATCCAGAAACCGGTTAATATTTGAAGAAAAGCCGATTCACTGGCCTTTGTTGGAGGCTGGTATCATCACCGCTCTGAGTGAGCTACCAGACCCGCCCCCTCCAAAATTTCGACAGCCCACCCCTCCTCCTCACATCGACCAAAGCATCCCTTGGGCCTTTTTCGACGGTGCTGCAAATTCGCAGAGCTATGGGGGCGACATTATTATCCATTTATTTGAGTATCACCTTTATAAAATCAAGGCCGGACTGGGAGCTGGGACCAACAATTTCGCAGAACTCATCACGCTGCGTCACTTACTCCATTTTGCACTGAGCCACCATTGCAATAGCATCAACGTATTCGGGGATTCTCAGATCATCATTAATTGGATCAATGGCACTTCCACATGTCACATACACACACTCAACATTATATTGAATGAAGTTCTCGAACTCAAAGTAGCATTTAACAATATCACTGTTTCACACATCTACAGGGAACATAACAAAGGCGCTGATAAATTATCCAAGTAGGCAGCGATGATGGACATAGGCATGTGGGAGATATCCGAGATCAAAGACCAACAAGAGCAAAAATTTTACCATCGTCCTTACATAGACCCGGAATATCCAACCACGGGTCACCAAACAACATAAAAGAAACATGCATGCACATGACAGCAGTATATATACAACCATTTTTGTAATTATGTGTTTATTTCTAGCTAGATAGATGCCGAAATGACACATTGTAAATAGCAACATACTGAATATCCTGCGAGGTAAATACTTACAGCAATCCAAAACTGATAATTTTTGGAAAAGAACAGATACAACAGATTGACTATGGTATATGCTTCATGCATCTACATATGTAAATTTTCATATTAATGAAATTTACGGATTTTTCCAGTGGATATATATATATATATATATATATATATATATATATATAGAGAGAGAGAGAGAGAGAGAGAGAGAGAGAGAGAGAGAGATTATAGTTTTAAATTTAGTTGTTTAATTTTTTTGAATTATTTTTTATTTTAGTTTTATTTTATTTTATTTTTTGCTAATTATTTAACATTTTTTAAATGATTTTTTTTTTTTTTTTTTTTTTTTAAACTTAAAAAATGGTATATTTTATTTTAATTTTTATTTATTTTTTCATATATATATATATATATATATATATATATATATATATAGATATATATATATATATATATATATTTTTGTTTATTTTCTAAGCTTTTTCTACTTATTTTTTATTTAAATTTTTCATTTTTACAAGTTCATTCTTTTTTCTTGTTTTTTTTTTTACTTACATTTTTATGGTTTGTTTTTGTGTTTTTATTTATTTTTATATATTTTATGAAAATTAACTTCTTCTTTTTTCTTTTTCATGAATCATCCCCTTGCCACCCTGTCTGATTGGGCCTCGGGGTCACTGGGGATTTTTTATTTTTTTAAGTTATTAATTTTTTTTAATATTATATTTTATTTTTGTAATTTTTATTTCATTTTTATTTTCTTTTACTCTTTTTATTTTCTTTTTATTTTTTATTTTTTAAATTTTACACGGTATTGTTAATTTGTTTTACATTTTATAGTTTTTTTATGTCATTACTATATATTTTTTATATTTGACATTTTTCTGTCATGTTTTTTTATGTTTTATTACTTGTTATTAACTTTTTTCTAATATTTGAATTGTTGTTTTCTTATGTATCTTTCATATATATATATATATATATATATATATATATATATATATATATATATATATATATATATATATATAGTACGTTTCGTCTCCATGCTTGTCTAACAACCCTATCACATTCCGTGCTATTTGATAGTTGATTTTAAATTTTTGGTTATAATGAATAGAGTCTGCACCACAATGTGTTAATTTCTTGGTTGGTCTTTAAGTTTTCATTACAATGGGTTGAGCTTAGCTACACTGCGTGTCATTTTGATAGTTGATTTTTATATTTTTTGCAATGTAGCAAGTTGTTTTATGCTAAGATTTCAAAATCGCTATACATTTAACGTTTGAGAAAATTACTGTTGGTATAATTACTCTTTCATTCAAGTGTTCATTTTGAGAGTTTTTTAGCCATAAAATTTTTCTATAATGTCATATTTGAAATATTTTAAAAACATAGGACTGTTTTGTAGTCATAATCTTTTCTTTTAATTCCATGTTTGAAAAATTGTCGATATTTTAATATTTTTCTATGTCACGATATTTTTATATCTAATGTTATGGTTGAAAATAATTATAAATATTTTTTCTTAGAATCATACTTGAAGATTGTTGATATTTGAAGTGATATTTTAAATTTAATGTCATGCTTAAAAATCGTTGGATTTTTAAAGGTTTTAAAAGTCATGATATTTTATCGTTAATGTCATGCTTGAAAATCATTGAAAATTTTAAAGTTTTTCAGAGTCACCATATTTTGATTTTAATGTTGTTATTAAAAAATGTTCAAAATATACCTAAAAAAAGTTAATCCGACATCAACAATTTTTTATTTCAAGGTGTTTTTTTTCACCAAACAAAATGACTTTTATTGTTTTTTACTATTATTTTTAAAATATATTGAAAAATTATTTTGAAAAAAGAATGGTGATGCAAAACCAACACTTTTTATTTTTTGATTGTTTTTTCATGTTTTTTTGGGATTTTTAGGCTGGAGTACCCATTTTGAAGTAATAGTTTTCGTTTGATTGGTAACTATGTTTGGAATACAAATCAATAAGTTCAAACAAATTGAAACTTGGAGTAAAACCTCAAGCATGACTTCATATCATGGCATCTCTAGTCGCAAGAAGTGCCTCTATGCATCGCTCGCTGGGTAAAAGAGACCAGTGGATGATGAGGGCTACCATTAACCAACAAAACAAAAGGAAAACCACTGACCCTGCCTGTGTCACAGAGAGAGGTGGAGAAGACCATGAATGAACAAAATGAGGGTCTTGGCAACACGGGATGAGGAGGTAGTTACTCTAGCTACTCTCCTTAGCCATGAATGAAACCCAGAACCTCCATTGTCGTTGATTAGATGGTGATGTCATGGAGGGTTGCTATCATTGATATACTGTTGATCCGACGAAGGTGAATTCTCCAAGTGAACAACATGCAGGTGAGTGCAGGTGACTCTAAAGTCTTCATAGGGTATGGGTTACATGAACCCAAGGGTTCATTGGTCGTGCATTATAAAAATCAAGTTGAAACCGTATTTCCAAACCAACGCAACATAATAATATTTAAATTAAAAAAACATAAGGTTAACAAAGTAAACATGAGTAAATATACAATATTCTTATTTTTATGCAGAGGTGTTACAAAAATCTATATGTGTCACACTTTTCTTTCTATATTTTTATCTTTCATTTCCATAAACACTATTTTTAAGTTCTTGTCTACATTTCATTATCTTTGTTTTTATCTTTAATTTCCCTAAACACTATTTTCAAGTTTTCGTCTACATTCAATTATCTTTTTTTTTTCCATACTTTAATTTCTATATTTCAATATTTTTCTTCATTCATTTTATCGTTTATATATTTTCATGTTCTTTCCCCCTCTATTTTTAACTCATTTTATTTTATTGTTTATATATTTTCATGTTCTTTCCCCCTCTATTTTTAACTCATTTTATACAATAGGTTTATTATTATTTTTTTGTTTATTTTTAACTTCATTTTTACCATTTATTATTTATTATTTTTATTCTATATTTTTTCATTTCATTTTCTGCATTTTTTCAATTTATACTTTACATTTCATTTGCTATTCTTACTTTTATCATTATATTTATATTATTTTATATTTTTCTTCTCTCTTTTCATATTAATTTTTTACTTTTTTTGACTTCTTGTTTTTATTCTTTCTGGAGAGGTTTCAAACTCTTTAGGACTAGAAACACAATATGTGTCATGCCTCTACCACTTGAAGTAAACTTCATCAACTTTATTCTTTACACTTTGCTATTTTTCCTTTTAATTTTATTCTTATCTATTTAAATCAGTGGACAATACAATCTACATTGAGATTAAATATGAAAGTTTATCTATTCATTTTAACTTAATTACAAGAAAACAAACAACACAGTTAATTAAAAAGAAAAAAGAAAGAGAGAGAAAACTATATGTGGCTATTTTTATTTTTTTCAATTTTCACTATTTATATTATTGGAATTATATTTTATATATTTGAGAGTTGCATATATCATGTTCTTCTATTGTTTTTCTGATTTTCTTAATTCATTTTAAACTTTTACTTTTTGTCTTGTTTTACTATTTTTAACCATTGTTATTAAACTCTGTTAAGCATTCATTTTTGTTTTGACTGCCTATTGCGTATTAATTTGTGTTTGACCCAATTTTCCTCTTTATCCATAGTTTGATATTGAAAATTTATTTTTCGTTATTTTTATGATTATCAAAATTATTTATTTGTAATGTGATTGGTTGAGGTCTTATTACAGGTTGCTTAGTAGCTTTTATTTTGAATAGTTATTAATTTTTTAGTTTTTGTTTTTATTTATCATTTTTATTTCATTACTTTTCGTTTTTTCTCCATATTTTTCATTTAAGATGATTTATTATTATATTAAAAAGGTATTTTACTAAATTTATTTGTAAAAAAATATATAGATTAATAAAAAAATAAAATACATAAATATATCTATATAAAAAGCGTATATATATATATATATATATATATATATATATATATATATATATATTATTTAATCATATGTCTTAACTTTTGGTAATGACATTGAACAATACCATATTTTATTAGTTGTTTTATTCTTGTGATAAAATATTTATATTGTTATTATTTTTTAGATTAATTAAGTTATATTTAAACTACTTTTGTTTTATATTATTTTTCTCTTACTTTTACTACTTGATAATATTTTATATTTTTTTATCTTTTTCTTTTACCCTTTATTCCATCTTTATTTCAAATTTAAAATTTAAAATTTATATTCTTATTTTTATTTTTCCTATTTTAGTTTTTACGGAGTTAATATTTTAAACATTATTATATACGGAGTTAATATTTTAAACATTATTATATACGTAGTTAATATTTTAAATGTTAGATTTCATTAATACGAAAAGGTGTATAAGAGGTTTATATTGAATTTAATGGTGCAAATTTATTCATTAACTTTAACTTCATTAATTTTATCTATTATAATAAAAGATGCTTAAGATGTAAATTAATATATCAACTTAAAATATGAAGAAATAGATAAAATGATAAGCTTTTAATATAAATTAATATATCAACTTAAAATATGAAGAAATAGATGAAATGATAAGCTTTTAATATAAATTAATATATCAACTTAAAATACGAAGAAAAAGAAAAAGATAAAGCGATGAGTTTTTATATTCGTCATTTTTTCGTTGATACAATGTTATCATCAAAATTATTCATACTTTTATAGATTCAAGAATGGACAACACTCATCGAAACACGTTTTTTGGTTTATTGGTTTCTTTATACTTAAACAGCAGCTTATAATAATAAAGTATAAGCTGCTATCATGTTAATAGAGGTAAGAGTTTTCCTGATTAGACAAGGTTTGAGTAATTATAGTTGCATTTTAATTTATATATAATACTAAGTTAGATTTATTTAATTCCGGATTTAAAATGAGTTGCACGGATTGAATTTTTTAAAGTAAATTTCAGATATTTTAACTATTAAGGGAAAAAAATTAATAGGTTTATTATATATATATATTATTTTTTAATAGCCTTATAAAATATATACATGAATTTTTTGAAACAATATATAATATATATAGTTTTAATTAAAATATTTTCCATAATATGTGCATTAAATATTTTAATATTTTGCAAAATGGTTTATAGTTAATATAGATTTTCAAATAATTTAAAAGTTTTTACATAATTTATTTAAATTGGGATTGAAATGATTTTGAAAAATAAAAACTTCAAATATTATATTCATATTTTTTTTTACTTCTAATTACTTGAAATTATATTATTTTTATTTCTAATTACTTTATATAAGATTATATTATCTGAAATTATGTTACTTTATATGAACAATTAAGTGAACATGTATAACATATTAATTTTTTTTTTTATATTCTGCATTAATTTTATATTTAGAGAAAAGAGAGTCCATGCGTGGCGAAGAGGAACATTGGAATGGTCCTTAATTTCCGAGTGGGGGAGGGAAGTACAAACGTACCTTTTTTCCTCTCCCTCTTGACGGTCGAGCCCTCTCCTCACCATATGAATAGTGAGCCCCCTAAAGGGTCCTCTCCTTAACAGTCTAGCCTGCTTGCCCATCCTCTCCCTCTTGGGTTTACTTATTGGCCCCCAGCTGACCCAGCTCTCCATAGGGGTAGATCCCTCTGGTTCATTCTATGCCATTGACCCGAGGTAGGTACCTATCGTAAAGCTTTCAAGGCTTAATGTGTAGCTCTAGCCAAGCTTGTTGATACTCTATGAATAAGTGTATGTTTGGTACGGAGGGCTTCCTCTAAGTAGCAGCCGAAAACCTAGACTAAATTACACATTACCCTTATACTGACCGGTAAAATGAATCAATACACTGGCCTACTCTAATTTTACCTTTAAAAAATAATACACCATACATATTTCCTTCAAAAAAAATTTCATTAAAAAACAATAAACAATACATATTTTCTGCTGAAAATCACAGGTTTAAATATTAACTCTTAACTCTGCCTCAACCCAAGGATCTATCCATAAAATTTTTATATGCAATGCAATACCTTTCTTGACAAGCTCTCTGTAATACAACGCAATACCTTTATTCACAGCCTCGCTGTAACTGTAGGTTACAAAACATCCAAACTAGACCATTGAAGACGGCATACAATAAAGTGCAGTCACAATATTAAACAACAAAGGTGGCAGAATAAAAATAACACACTAAAAGTTTGCACACAAAAAAGTTGTTGAGAGAGGAGTTATAAGACCATTTTAAGACGTCGGAGATACTCTTCAGGACACAATCTCTTCATCTTATACCATTGAAGATCCCTCAGTTACTTGGGCGTTGACCACGTTCTTACTCCATCCATGCTGGGATACTTCTGTACTTGAGGCGGCATCGAAACCCCATCCCAGCTTCTCCATCAGTCCCCTTGATTTCCCGGCTATGTACACTGCTTCTAGCAATTTGATTTTATCTAAATCTTGTGCCCAATTTCTGGTGGTGTTCACTAATGCGGGCCCGACTTTCTTTATGCAAGAGCTAATAAGAATTGCTAATGAGCTCTGTAATTCACCCAAAAGATTCTCAAAATTACCTGATGTGAAAACCATACTCCTACATAACTTGTATACAGCATTACATGCCGCTAACTTCTCCCAATCTTCCATAGTGTCTTTCCCATCAACAATCTTCTGACCAATGGCCTCAGAATCCGCTTGACATTTTTGCGCAAGATCATTGATTGCTGCTGCTGCCTCTTCGATTGTTGTAGGAGCTTTATTCTTACTTTGATCCCGTGCCTTTTCCATTGTTGTAGGAGCTACATTCTCACTTGGTTCCCGTACTGACGTGAAGAGTCTATCTGCGGCTTTACTTAGCAATCTATCTGTTGCCGGATCGGACTCGTCCACCAAATCTATGAGTTCCCATGCCTCATAGTACGCTTGTAACGAATCTCTCCCACAACGGGGAGACAGCTGGACAATTATGCTGATCAATGAGACCGCCGTTAGCTTCCATGACCGTTTGCTGGCGTACTTAAAATACTTTTCCACTGCTAATGGGGTAACATGAGCATAACCTTTCCACAAAAATTTTAAACCTGTTGCGGCCTGTTTGTCAGGATCCAGTTCCAATAAACATACACATGTTTCTGATCTCCAGTTTGTCAGAAACGGGATTAGAGCATGGCAATTTTCTCCATCCTTGTTGCCCTTGTTCATAATTAACCTAGCTTGCTTGATGGACTTTCGATTTGTTACAAACAAGGTATCTTCAGTCTGATCCCAGAGACCCCCCAAGGAATTCCAGATTGCATTATATTCTTCAAATTCTTTTTTCATTTTTGCTGAACGCTTTGACAATATTTTTGAAACTATTTTGCGCATAAATCCACTACCAAATGTAAGGTTTGAGAGGAACCAACATACTTTGCTGAAGAAGACCACACAATACTGCAGCCAAAACGCAAATTTCAGCCACATCGATACAAAACTCGTCCTTCTTTTTCTTTCCTTTGCAATCATTTTACTTACTCTTTCATGAACATGTAATTTCCTCAGCTTCATGACGAACATTTTACTTATTCTTTCATCAACTTTTAGTTCCCTCAGCTTCAAGTTTTCAGCTTCCTGTAGGTCAACAATGTGCCTGGTCCAATAATCCTCCACCTCAAAATACTTACAACACTCCTGATTCTGTCGCCTAATTCTTCCGTAGTAAGCTACGGAGGTAATCCATCTAAATCCTATGATTGCCCATCCTATTAGGATGAATATGACTTCTAGAATTGTTATTATGAATTTCAACCAGAATGCAGGATTACGATGAAACCTTACCTTTGGACCCTGGACAATCCATCCTAAAATTGAACTTAAAATGCAAATTGTTACTCCCAGTGCTGCTGACGAGGCTAATGCTGATCTGGCTACGATTGACTCAGGATAACATGAACGAGCAACGATCCATGATTTCAGTACTTGATCTTCTACTCCCTTCCAGCTGTTCTCTGCAGGCTCTGCAAGAATGATAGGAATTTTTTGAGTGGTGATATTCCGGATGCTCTTACTGGCTATAGCTGCGCAGATGAGGAGGAGAATAAGCCATATGAGCGTTATTGATATTATCACTCCGGATACGAAGAACGAAACCTGGCTAACTGCCTTGTCTTCTGGCAAGGAATAGAAAAAATGTGAACTCTTGATAGACCTAGGTGAAGGGCTACGTGCACTGTTAGGAAAATGGCTACGTGCACTGTTCAGCTCGGAGAAAATGTCGATGAAGACAGTCAACCCTATAGCTGCTATTTTGGTCCATTTCTCCTCAGAGCCGGGATGGGCCATTCCAGGCAGGAAATATGCAACCAGAACACATAGCATAACTCTGCTGGTGTGTATCATAAACAAGTTATTCTTAACTATTTCATCATTCCATGGCTCTGAACCTTCCAAGATCTCATTCAGTAACCCACTCTGGTTTTCCACAAAGTTCATAATCGCGATAGTCAAAGCACTTAGGACGAGGGCACGCCCCGGAACCCAGTGAGCTCCCTTTTTAATGGCATTTCGCAGGTCTAGCCCGATAAGGACGATGAATGCAAGTGCCGCTAATAAAAACCCCACTAATTCGGCATAGTCCTCAACGGCCAGGGACGGCCCGTAAACTGCCTTAGGAGGTGGAGCTTCCATGACTCAGAACAGCAGAGGGGAAGGCAAGATAGGACAGAGAAAGAAGAAGAATGATCGATGGGTTTAGTTACACAACATCAACATGTCAATGTTGCTGCCAGACAGATATGGGGATCTGGCTAACACATGTTATAGGAGGAAAATGGAGCATCCGGAGGACCTGTAAGAGCCCCATTAATCATGGAACGTCTACTTTAATCTTTAACGTACGAAGCTGGAAATTTCCATGAAAATTTCGTTCTTCTTTTGTAAATAATATTCCCGGAGTCCAATCAAAAGTTTAAAAACACTTCTGTGACCAAGATACTATTTTTAAAGTTCACTCTTACATGTAAAACTCTATTATTCATCTCTTTAGTCTTACCTGTAAAACTATATTCTTCATCTCACCTCTAAACGTCTTTGTGACCGAGATATTTTGTAGAGGAGCATAATCGCTCTTTCTTTTTCTTTTTTTTAACCAAAATTAAAGAAATTCCTTACCTTTAAAAACTATATTCGCAATTCCCATAACATCGGATTGAAAGGGCAGACAGTAGGTGGAATTCCCAAAGTTAGCCCTAAGGCGCACTGGGGTCCCGACTCCCGACGGAAATAATCTCAACACTATTCCGAACATCAAAATATTCGCAGGCGAAGCGAATAAAAATTTATTAAAGGAAGAATACCAGTTTTTTTTCGTAATCAGAGATATCTGATACTGTATAAACCTATACTTTTGGGCTTGATGGGAAGATGGGAAGGAGAAGAACAGAACAGCTGCACAAAACATAGTTCGATGATGATTTAACTCCACTTTATTGAAAAATCTGCAGGTAGGGGGCTAGATTCGTTAAAAATCATGTATACTATCTTAAATGTTAAGAAAATACTAAAGAGCCCGTGGCAAATTAAATTTTATAAAAATGGTAATATGAAATCCTTTTCCCAATTACGTAAAGTATATTCGACACGATTAAAGGTATCTTTTGCACTCCACCTGAATGACAATAACTGGAATTAATAGAGACCACGGAGCATCATCATTGAACTCCGAATCATTGCGAAGATATGGTCATGCGGGGTTAGCATCGTAGAAGTCGATGACAAAAGAGAAGGTATGGTTCAGTTCATATGATCGGTTTTGGTGGTGTAAGTTCAGCACTTCTAAACAAATTTGGGTTTGGTTCACATAATGAGGAAGACGAATGTAGTATTCGATTATTGCACCGCTTATGGGTTAGATGTTTAACGGTCGTTTAAGAGTTACAGGTTAATATCTTTTAAATTCTTTTTTTTTTAATAGTATAATTTTATTTTTATTCATAAAATTATAAATAATATTGTGATAGAATATATATATATATATATCTATATATATATATATATATATTTATATATTTGGGTAGTATATATTAATATTTATTTTTCATATAAATTAAAGAAATAATTTTATAATTATTTTTAAATTTAGGCACATAAAAATATAATGTTTATAATATTATAAGATTTTTAATTATGAATATTTATCTTATTTTACCATAGACATTATTAAATTTTAAATAATTTTTTTTACAATATCATGGGCCAATACTATGACTCATTAATACTAACTAAAAAAACCATAACTCATATTTTTTTTTTAAATATTTTATTTTAACTTAATTTTATAATATTTTTTTAAATTAAATACAACAAACATTTTTGGATGAATATTATTAATTTGTAAAGAGGATTTGTTATAATACATTGCCCAATACAATGACTTATCAATAATGGTAATTATTAATAGTTGGTTAAATATATACTTAATAATAAAAATAGTCTACATTCATCTTATGTCTGGATCTATCCAAAGCCAAGAGTGATCAAATCCCTTCAGATGCAAATCACTTTTAGAGTGAAAAAAGATTTGATGTGTAATGTCCCCAGAAAACTGCAAATATTTCATTTTACCGCAGTAAAAACAAAACTAGATATTATGATTATTATTTGAATTAAGTATTTAATTATTAAAGTGAGAAAATTGTTTGAGTATTAACAAATAGTGTAATTTTTCATAACAAAGAAATTAGGGAAGGTAGTTGAGAAGAAAACCCTAACTACCTCCCTGATTATGAATGCTCCAAAGAAAGCCCTAGGGGGCATGGAGAAAGGGAGGAGGAGAGGGACGATATAGTAAAAGAATCGTGTGTAAAAACTTGCAGAAAGATATTGGTCTTGTGACCAAGCTCGAGGGGAGACTTGGACTTGACGACAAGTCTCATGGTTGGGAGGATTGAAATATGTAAATAACAGAAGTGATGTCAACAATTGAAATTTCTTCTTTATTATAGCACTTCAAGTAGGTAAATATCTTAGAATAATCTATTTGATGTAAGATGTTTTATTGAATGTTTAGATTTGGTAGAGGTTAATACTTGAAATGAGTGTTGTACAAGATTATCTTAAACTTATAGGCAAAATATTCCTACATAAATAGAGTTTGGGCATTTAGGTACAGACTTAGGAAGATAGTCTTTATTTTGTTCTTCTACTAGAGAGGAAAAATAGAACTAAACATGCATAGCATAAATGCAATTAGAATTAAACATGCACAACATAACGATAAATAGAAGTAAACATACATAGCAAAAATGCATAAACGCAAATAGAATTGAACCTGCACATCATAACGATAAATTGAACTATGTCTAGCTAGTTATGAGTAGGAAGAGTGTATAAATAACTCTTTGCAAACAAAAAGAAAGATAACAGAGAAAATTGAACAATGGTATTCATATAAACAATAAGAAAGTTTGCTTAACTTCCAAATTATAAGGATCACTGTAAACTCTTTTTTTTTTTTTTTTATCATTTCCTAAGATTGGCAAATAAAACCCAAGAAAAGGAATAATGTACATCGAATGGTGGAACCTTGAAATCCTTAGGAAGAAGCTACAGTGAAAACATGTTACCAATGAGCCTAATATATTCACATAACAAGTGCAGCCGCAAAAACCATATAAAAAAACATATATCACAAGCCAATAAACTTCTTGGTACAAGATTGATGCATTTACGAAATGGGGTGCCTCCAATATTGTATATTTGGAAATGGCAGAAGTTAAACATGAACCTAGTACTTTAAATATTATACATTTGGAAATTAATGAAACTTAGACATAAACCAAACTCTCAAATGTTACATATTTAATATAACAAAACTTAGAAATAACCCAGATTTTCATATGCACCACTTCCCAGAACTCGGGAAGGTGTGGAACACACAATACCCAATTAGATTGTAGTTTAAAAAAAAGGAGACAATAATTGGGATAGTCGTAGCTACAAGCTTCACATGCGAGACAACAAAACACCTAGAAGTGCCACAGAGAAGGGACTCTGGCCTTCTATCGAGTTTCCAGAAATTGGCAGCATAAAACCATGAAACAATTTAAAAGGAGACTGAACCAATAAACTACAAGACTAAACAAGGCTTCCATCGAAAAGACTTCGAAATAACTGAGTTCTGTGTAAACATCTCAAACAATGATTCAAACGCTTGGTCTAGAATTCAACAGGCCATTTACACCATTATGGATATGGAAACCCTTGGTAGCATACTCCAACTCGTAAAGGACATTAAGCACCGACTCAACCATTCAATCCCTTACTCTGTTAATATTGTAAAGCACGGCTAGATATGACATACTTGTAATCCATTAGACGATTGGAGCAGGAGGTCAGAAGCAGGTTCTGTGAAACCCTCTATGATGAACTCTAAGCACCTCATGTCTACTTTCACGTGACCTACAACCAGAATCGACAATATGTCAATGAAAGCCAACAGTTGATGAACTAAATGTAATGTCAAAGGAAATAAACCATTTAACACGCCTGGTTCTTGCTGCACCCGGGAAGAAAAGCGATCTACCTCGGGGGTCTTTACCAGAGTGATGATAACCTTGGTGTTATACAAACCCTCATGAAGCGAAACCCTGGTAGCAGAGCCGAACTCACCTAAAGCAAAACTCTAGTAGCAGAGTCGAGAGCCAAAGAGAAGAGGTGAACAATGAATTAGATCACCAGCAAACAAAGCATTGAATATTTCTAGGATGAAGCATAACCATCAGATTGAAGCTCAAGCTTCCACACTATCAATGAAGCGAGAGGAATGAGGTAAGTAGTACAACTGGTGGGCATCTCAGTGAACAGATGAAGCCTGCTCTTGTGACAACTCCGTGGCAGAGCATACCATTAATACGTAATTAATTTTCAAACCAAACCTGCGTGTAACTAAAGCCCTGTATGATTTGAATATATAAAAAAAATCACTTGTGCAATTATAACCCTGTCAGGTCTCAATTATTCGAAGGATTATTGCATACGGAAGTTAGCTTAAGTCTAATATCTAAGTACAATACTTATAAGCCCATACATTGTAAATAATCTATAACCATGCCTTAATCGAAATTACAAATAGTGGATTTTTTTTTTACTTTTGATATTTATGTGGTTATGGAGGTGTGGCAAGTGGTATCAGAGCCAAGGTTACCAAACTGAGGCCTTTGGAGCCAAACATATAAGAAAAATAAAATTATTGTTAACTGATAGTCTTGCGCATGTACAACGAAAGAAGAACATGAGAAGGACAGACATCGTTCCTCATAGAAACATGATAGGTCTAGGACCTACAAATTTTCCTGAAACCAACCTTGAAGTATGGGTACAGTTAGGAGAAGAACCTCACAACACCAACCCTACAATATTGGAGACTCTACATGAATTAAAGAATGAAATGGCCTGACTACGGGAAGACAATGAAAGGTTAATGGTGGAATAGGAAAAGATTATGAAAAGCCTATCAGATAAGCAAAAGCAACGTCAACTGATTCCTAGCCCAGAACATGGACATATGTCAGGAGAACAAGAGTATCGAATTGAGTATGTGGGAACAGAGGGAGGGGAAGAAAATCAAGAGGAAAAGTCAGATAATGCCTCCGATCATAAAACACAGAAGAGGCAGATGACAAAACTACAAGGGGATTTTCGGAAAATAAAGTCGCCACTCTTTGATGGGGAACTAGAGGAGACAGCTAAAGCTTGGCTTATTAACATGAATAAATATTTTCAACTATATGAATATGACCACAACTTAAAGGCTTGTTTGGTCATTTTCCAGCTGCAAGGGAAGGCCACCCTATGGTGGGAAGAGGTAAAAATTATACAAGGTGTAAGTGAAAAAAATACAACCTGGGAAAGTTTCAAAGATACCTTAAATAAATATATTAAATTGAGTGATTCTATGACGAGAAGGTAAAAGAGTTCCATGACCTGCAGCTTGGAAAACAAACAATGGATGAGTTTATTACCAAATTTATCTCCTTACATCCGTATGTACCTTACATACGAGAAGAGAAGGCAAAAGTACATCGATTTGTCAGCAGTTTACCATTGTTCATGAAGGAGTGAATTGAGTTCGATAACCCAAAAAAATTGGATGAGGTCATATGAAAGGCCAGGATGTGCTATCAACAAAGTAAACAAAAAGGAGAAGTTATTGGAAAGATATGGACTGAAAAGAAGGGCAATAATTTTGTTGTTGGTAATAAGGGAAATCAAGGAAATATCAGCAAAGGACCTCCTAAGGGTCAGATTAGCATAAATCTACATAGAAATCAGTCCAGATTTAGACCTCCCCATGAACCTAAACCCAGTGAGAAATTAGGTAGAACTGAAATTGAAGCAACAACTAGACCCCCAGTACAATGTTGGGGATGTGGAGGGTGACATTACATTAAGAACTGTCCTAACCGTAAAGGCACTGAACATATTTTGCAGATTCATGAGGCATCTACGTTAGGAGACATAGCCCAAAGTATTCCAAAAAGAAATGCGCCCTTGAAGATCATCACGCATAATACAAGCCGACTATGGTGGAATTCGAAGGTAAAATATTTGATAATAATGTATCTGTTTTAATAGATCCTAGAGCTATGTTAAGTTATGCTAGTCCTAAGATAGTTGAGCAATCTAATTTACAAACTATCAAGTTTAAAAACCCCTGGTTATTACAGCTAGCAACAGGGGCAAAGAGACATGTGTTGGCCAAGGTCAATAACTCTCCTTTGGAAATAAGAGGTCAGCCTTTAGTGGAAGATCTAAATGTACTTCCCTTAGGATCGTATGATTCCTTGATAGGCATGGACTAGCTGGAAAAGCGTTGATCCATTATAAACTGTGAAAAAAAACTATCTATTACATGAATGATAAAGGATACAAACAGGAGATACAAGTAATTTTGAGACCACTAAAATTATGGCCAATAAATGCCTCTCAACTGGCAAAGTGCATCAGAAAAGGATGCCAGATTTATGCTATTCAGGTTGGTTATGCCAACTCAAAGGACAATTCTGTTTCTCTGGAAAGTATCCCTATAATAAAATTTTTTATAGATGTATTTCCTAAAGAAATACCAGGGCTTCCTCTAAAAAGAGACATATATTTCACCATTGAACTTGTTCCAGGAGCAGCCCCAGTGTCCCGAGCTCCATATCATATGAGCACACCAGAATCGACGGAACTAAAAATGCAATTACAGTAGCTATTGGATAAAAATTACATCCGCCCCAGTGTGTCGCCTTGGGGAGCCCCCATACTATTCGTCAAAAAGAAGGATGGGAGCATACATGTGTGTATGGACTATCCTCAACTGAATAAGTTGACTATTAAGAACAAGTACCCTTTGCCTCGCATAGATGAACTATTTGACCAAGTGAAAGGGGCGACGGTATTTTCAAAAATTGATCTACCATCAAGATACCACCAGATCAGAATCAAGGTGGAAGACATAGCTAAAACCGCTTTTAGGACCCGCTATGGACACTACGAGTTTGTAGTGTTACCCTTCGAGCTAACCAATGCCCCTACGAAATTTATGTGTCTAATGAATAGTATATTTCATCAATATTTAGATAAATTTGTATTAATATTTATTAATGACATGCTCATTTATTCCCGGAATATTGAAGAACATAAGGAGCGCCTCAGGATAGTGCTGCAGACTCTCCGGGAACATCAATTGTATGTTAAATTCAGCAAATGTGATTTTTTTAAAGAACAGATTCAGTACTTAGGCCACATTATTACCAAGGATGGAATCTTTGTAGACCTCGAAAAGATAAAGACCATAATGGAATGGCCGTACCAAAAGTCGTAGCACATATAAGATCTTTCATGGGACTAGCAGGATATTATAGACGATTTGTTGAAGGATTCTCCAATGTGGCCTATCCTATTACATCCCTACAGAAAAAGGGAAAAACTTTTAGACGGATAGTAGAATGTGAAAAGAGCTTTGAGGAGCTTAGGCATCCTCTCACCACTACGCCAATTTTAAGCATAGCAGATCCAAGCAAGGACTATGTGGTGTGTATAGATGCTAGCAAGGAAGGGGTAGGTGAAGTTTTAATGCAAGATGGGAGGGTAATTACCTATGAGTCCAGGAAATTGAAGGAGCACGAGCATAAATATTCTGCCTACGACTTAGAATTGGCAGCTGTCGTTCATGCATTAAAAATGTGGCGTCACTATTTGATGGGTAGGAAGTGCCTCTTAATGACTGATCATCACAGCTTGACTAATTACTTCAAGCAGCCCACTTTGAATGCTAGACAAGCTCGGTGGCTACATTTTCTAAGTGGATTCGATTTTGAGATCAAACATCTGAAGCAAAAGGAGAACCGAGTAGATGACACTTTGAGTTGAAAGGTACATTGTCTTTATGAAATTTGTTACAGCGAAATGGGAACTACCTTCGATGAATTAATTAAAGAAGCACCAAAGTAGGACCCAGAATATCAGCAGTTAGGATAGCAAGCTCAAAACACTAACAACCATGAATATCAACTAGGATATGAAATGCATTTCGCAGGTATGTTGAATTATAAGAAAAGATTAGGTGTGCCTAACCAAATTAACATTGAAAATTTGATTCTAGATGAATATCATAAGAGTCCATATGCAGGACACCCAGGATACCAAAAACTAATTACAACACTCTGAAAGGAGTACTACTAGCCAGGTATGAAAAAGGATGTAGCAGAATATTTGACATGCTGCCTGGAATGTCAGCAAATTAAAATAGAACACCAACATCCTGCTAGGTTACTGCACCCATTACCAATTTCGGAGTGGAAGTGGGAGACAATCTCCCTTGATTTTATCACAGGACTACCCAAATCCGAAAAACAAAACGATTCAACAATGGTGGTAGCAGAAAAATTAAGCAAATCATCTCATTTTATACCAGTACAATCCATCTCTAGGGCAATGTAGATTGCCAATATTTTCATGCGAAATATTTTTCGACTACAGAGGCTGCCAAAAACTATAATTTCTGACGTGATGTAAAGTTTACATCAGCCTTCTGGAGGACCCTGATTGAAGGGTTAGATACTCAGCTAAACTTCAGTACCGCCTATCATCCTCAAACGGATGGGCAGATAGAATGAGTGAATCAAGTAGTGGAAGATATGCTAAGAGCATATGTAATGCAACAACCATCCAAATGGGAAGATTACTTTCATTTGGTTGAATTTGCTTATAATAACGACTACCATACCTCCTTACAAATGAGCCCATTTGAAGTTTTGTATGGATGTAAGTGCCGCACACCATCCAGTTGGGGGGGACCAGAGGACAAGCTAACATTTGGACTAGAGATGTTAAAAGAAATGGAAGAAATGGTTAAGAAGGTATGCTCTAACTTAAAGGCTGCCCAAGATAGGAAAAATAACTTCGCCGATCACAAAAGGAATTTCAGAGAATTCCAAGTAGGAGATCATGTATATGTGAGAGTACGTGCTAAGAAGAGTACGTTACAATGGAGTGGGTGTGCTAAGTTAGCACCCCGGTTTTGTGGTCCATTTCAAATTTTGGCAAGGGTCAGGCTAGTGGCATACCAACTCGCCTTACCTAGCCATATTCGAGTCCACAATGTTTTCCATGTGTCCATATTGAAAAGATATGTTTATGATCCTAAACACATAATCAGTTGGCAAGATATACAAGTAAGAAAGTTTCTTAAGTAAGCCAAATAAAACTTTAATGATAATGGAAAACTGATTCAAGTTACTGCTTTTTCAGGTCGAACTGGAAGGAGAATTCTTGGTCGAGCCTCTGGTTATACTCGATCGGAGAGAAGTAATGTTGTGGAAACGAGCTATCACCTAGGTTAAAGTGCAATGGCAACACTTTGGGCTGGATGAGGCCACCTGGGAGGATGAACAACTCATGAAAGAAGCCTTTCCAAGACTGTTTGCGGCAGAAAAACATCGGGACGATGTTTGATTTCAGGGGGGGGATGTAATGTCCCTAGAAAACTGTAAATATTTTATTTTACCGCAGTAAAATAAAAAATGGATATTATGATTATTATTTGAATTAAGTATTTAATGTGTGTTAATTATTAAAGAGATAAAACTGTTTGAGTATTAACAAATCTTGTAACTTTTCATAACAAGGAAGTTAGGGAAGGCAATTGCCAAGAAAACCCTAACTACCTCACTGATTATGAATGCTCCAAAGAAAGCCCTGGGAGGCATGGAGAAAGGGAGGAGGACTATGCTGAGAGGTCAGACGGTAAGAGTAGCTAAGTCTGGTGGTGACTAGATAGCGAAAGCACTGTGTGCAAAAACTTTCAGAAATGCATTGGTCTTGTGAGCAAGCTCGGGGGGAGACTTGGACCTAATGGCAAGTCTCATGGTTGGGAGCATTGAAATCTGTAAATAACAGAGGTGACTTCAATAGTGTAAATTTCTTCTTTATTATAGCAGTTCAGGTAGGTAAATATCCTAGAATAATCTATTTGATGTACGCTATATTATTGAATGTTCGGATTTGGTAGAGGTTAATACCTGAAATGAGTGTTGTACATGAATATCTGAAACTTAGAGGCAAAATATTCCTACATAAATAGAGTTTTGGAATTTAGGTATAGACTCAAGAAGATAGTATTTATTTTGTTCTTCTGCTAGAGAGGAAAAATAGAACTACACATGCTTAGCATAAATGCAATTAGAATTAAACATGCACAACATAATGATAAATAGAACTAAACATGCATAGCATAAACACATAAACACAAATAGAATTGCACCTGCACAACATAATGATAAATTGAACTATGTCTAGCTGGTTATGAGCAAGAAGAGTGTATAAATAATTCTTTGCAAACAAAAAGAAATATAACAGAGAAAACTAAACAATGGTATACGTAGAAACAATAGGAAAATTCTGTTTAACTTCCAAATTAAAAGGATCACTGTAAACTCTTCTTCTTTTTTATCATTTCCTAAGATTGGCAAATATAACCCAAGAAAAGGAATAATGTACATCGAATGGTGGAAACTTGAAATCCTTAGAAAGAAGCTACAGTGCAAACATGTTACCGATTATCATAATATATTCATATAACAAGTGAAGCCATGGAAACCATACAAAAAAACATATATCGCAAGCCGATAAACTTCTCCGTACGAGATTGATGCATATAAGAAATGGAGTACCTCCAACATTGTATGTTTGAAATGACAGAGCTTAAACATGAACCCAGTACTTCAAATATTATACATTTGGAAATTAACGAAACTTAAACATAACCCAGAGTCTCAAATATTACACATTTGATATAACAAAACTTAGAAATAACCCAGCTTTTCGTATGCACCACATCCCAAAACTCGGGAAGGTGCGGAACAGAGAATACCCAATTAGATTGTAGTTTAAAACCAAAAAGAAAAGAACTAGGATAGCTGTAGCTACAAACTTCACATGCCAGACAACAAAATACATGGAAGTGCCACATAGAAGGCACTCTAGCCATCTATCGAGTTTCCAGAAATTAGCAGCATAAAACCTTGAAATAATTTAAAAGGAGATTGAACGAATAAACTAAAGATGAAACAAGGCTTCCATCAAAAAGACTTCGAAATAACCGAGTTCTGTGTAAACATCTCAAACAAAGGAATTTACCCTGTTATCATAACGATTCAAACCCTTGGTCCAAAATTCAACAGGTCGTTTACACTATTATGGATATGGAAACCCTTGGCAACATACTCCAACTGTCCGAGGTCATTAAGCACCGATTCAACCATTCAATTCCTTAGTCTGTTAATATTGTAAAGCTCGGATAGATATGACATACCTGTAATTCATTAGATGACTAGAGTAGGAGGTCAGAAGAAGGTTCCATGAAACCCTCTATGATGAACTATGAGCACCCCATGTCTACTTCCGCGTGAACTACAACCATAATTGGCAATATGTCAATGAAGGTCAGCAGTCAGTGAACTAAATGTAATGTCAAAGTTAATAAACCATTTAACTTGCTTGGTTCTTGCTGCACCTGGGAATCAAAGCCATCTACCTCAGGGGTATTTACCAGAGGCATGATAACCTCGGCGTTATACAAACCCTCAAGAAGCAGAAACCTGGTAGTAGAGTCGAACTCACCTGAAGTGAAACCCTGGTAGCAGAGCCGAGAGCTAAAGTGTAGAGGTGAAAAATGAATCACATCACCAGCAAACAAAGCATTGAATATTTCCGGGACGAAGCACAACCATTGGATCGGAGCCCGAGCTTCCACACCATCAATGAAGTGAGAGGAACGAGGTAAGGAGTACAACTAGTGGGCAGCTGAGTGAACGGACGAAGCCTACTCTTGCCACGAATCTGTGGTAGAGCATACCATTAATACATAATCAATTTGCAAACCAAACCCACGTGTAGCTAAAGCCGAGTACGATTTGAATATATAAAGAAAATCACTTGTGAAATTATAACCTTGTCAGATCTCAATTGTTCGAAGGATTATTGCATACAGAAGTTAGCCTAAGTCTAATATCTAAGTAAAATACATATAAGCCCATACATTGTAAATAATCTATATTCATGCCTTAATCGAAATAATAAATTGTGATTTTTTTTTTTACTTTTGATATTTATATGATTATGGAGGTGTGACATGATCCCTCTCCACGCTTGGTAGATCAAGAGTTAAGATGAATCTAAGTTGGTAATATTATAACAAAGTTTAGAATGTAGAGTTTTAATAAGATTTAAAGAATATGAAATTTTATCAAAGAAAAAATTTGGAATAGAAAATTTAGTTTTATAAATTTATCTATTGATTTTAGATTCTGAGTGCATGGTAGAAATAGTTAAAGATTTATGAATTTTGGGTTAAATATTTATGAATTTGAAGGGAAAGATTTTGTAGCTTATGTTAATTGGTTTGAGCTTAGGGTATAGAACTCATGTTTCTCGAGAGGTAAATCCATAATAGTAGATTTATAAATTATTTAAAATGTTGGTTTCACATTTGGTCCACTTGATTTTTAGAATATTTGAAGTGTTTTTGGTTGTTTCATAGAGATGTTAAAGTGCGTAGGGTAAGTTGGAGTTAAAGGAGGTTGGAATGGGTTCTACATACACATATAAATGTTTGGCTAATTTTTCCTTTTGTCACAAAGGAGGTGGTATTGTTATATTTGATGGATTAGTGGAATAATAAAATGAAAGCTTCCATGATAATTGTGTGAAGGGATGATTTAATAACAATTTATAAATAGTTGGATTAGAATTAAAGGTGTAAGATTTATTGAAGAGTTGTTATAGTGGTAGATGGGATCATGATCTAGATTTTGGAGGTGAACGATCATGGAAAGAATAATCAATTCCAGGTAGAAGAAAAAAAGAAATAAGTGTGTAAGAAAAAATAGTTTCATGATCAAATTACTTCTTGGGAAGGATATTGAAATACATGAAGCGTTAAGATGGCCGCCTAAACCCTTGTTGGTTGATGCCATGGTTGCAAAGTGGAAGTTTGTTATTTCCATAGCTGAAAAGTGTGAGAAGCCTTGCAAGATGTTGCTAAAGGATGAGTGAGCTCCTTGGTTTCAGTGCATTCTAGAATTCTTCATTTTATGAAAAGATTGATTTTGGATTTTACTTAAATCTCAAGAGGATTGGAGGAAGGTTATTGTTTCTTAATGAAAATGGGACTCATTTCCATAGGACCATATTGCTCAAACAATGGACTTCTTTTTATAAACGATTATTTGAAACGCTTGATATTACTCTAATTTCAATGAAGTTCCCTAACTCGCCTTTGGACTTAACATCAATGATATTTTTTTAGGTGATTGGTAATTCCCTGTGAACCTTCTTAAAAGTGGACATGATTTTTCTACATATAGGCAGTGTTTTCTATAGCTCAAAGTTTGGTAGGATGAGCTAAGATAGGGACTTGCAGCTAACATGTCTTTGTAGAAAATACCCCACTCATGTTTATTCTCTCTAAACAACTCAATGATGCATTTTAGTTGCATCAACTATCAAGGATACAACCACATAACTCAAGACTATGAGATACTTTTTACGAAAATGTTTAGATATGAAAGTGCGGAGTGGCAAGTGGGGAAATAAATTAATCAACATATATAGTTTCAAAATATGATGGATTTCTTGAGATGCCAAATGCTTTGCCGGCTTAAAATGGGGTGCACATATTAGAGCCTAAGGGTAGAGAGGAGGTTCTTGTGAAGAATGTGAATGTTGTGATGTAATCTCATGAGTGTTGTTAATTATTTCCTAAGAGTAATTTATCAACAATAGATACTCATGATGACAAGGATTTATGTAAATGGAAATTGATAAGTCTATTAAAATCCTAGCCCTATTAAATTTGCAATTTCCTTCTTCTTCTTTTTTTGAACAAAATGTGGCAATGAACAATGTTGAGGATAGTTATGTGATTTGTCTTTGCCAAAAGACAATATAATATTTAGTGTGTTGCATGCCTTTCTTGGGAATGGGTCTATTTTGTAAGAGTTTCCATTGATTCGGAGTAAGTGAAGATGGTTATGAGGTTGGTAGCCTTAGTAGGAAATAGCCTATTGTGAAAAGTAATAAATCTAATTTAAGTTTTATGAAAGAGTTCAAGTGATATTGAAAGGTGTTAGAAGCAGATTTAGGATTTTCAATTTAAAAAGATAAAAATAATTAGGTAACCGTACAAGATATAACATTTTCAATTCAAGAAATAAACTATGCTTTTTTCAAAGTGATATTCTATTTTTATAACATTCAACGAAAATATTTCCCCAAAAAAGTTACCACATAACTTGGCCTTATTTCAATTCTAATGATTTAGATAGCCTCATTTCAAAACGACCCCTGGAGAAAATTATGAAGTCTCGAAACC
Organism: Pinus tabuliformis; assembly: GCA_031772625.1. Taxonomy (NCBI): domain Eukaryota; kingdom Viridiplantae; phylum Streptophyta; class Pinopsida; order Pinales; family Pinaceae; genus Pinus; species Pinus tabuliformis. The sequence goes on along the minus strand of CM062820.1, from coordinate 1,391,276,965 downwards.
ATTATATTATGTTACTTTTAAGAGCCTTTTGGTGAAGGTTGTAAACTAACTTTTAAATTGAATTAGTCGTTCAATAAGTGGATGAAGGGATATGGCTTTATCATATTTTAATATATCTTATTTTTTATTTAGTATTGGGTGCAACCTTTTACTCCCATGATCTAGATAAAGTGGCCATTGTTATGAATATTTATGTGGTTTGTGTTAATACAGTAAATTATTGGGTCACAATTTTTTCAATATGAAGTCTATTATCCAGAAGAATGCCGTTTTTAGTTTTTTTATTCATAAAACTAAAATCTATGGCCCTTAAATGAAGCTTAAAAACAAATTAAATTGTAGTTGAGCGCTTAAAAGCAAATTAAATTGTAGTGCGATTAAATCAACGGAATCTTTATGATCTTGAACCTAAAAGAATAAGACATTTCAAGACTATTGTGATGAGATAGGTTATCGAGATAACTTTGAAAATAAAAATTAGTCATAATCTCATGTAATTGGTAAAGAGAATAGAGTTAATATTGAGAATAAGTATGTACACACCTCAACATGATTTAAGCATGCCAATAGAAATAGACACCATGTTTTTCTAAAACTAGACACCGAATCATGGTCAAAGAGGATCACTATTTCAAGCTAAAACCAAACACCATGTCTTCCTAGAACTAAACCCCATGTCTTCGTGGATGACACCAAAATCATGGCCAAAGAGAATCACTATTTCAAACACCATGTCTTCCTAAAACTAAACACCATGTCTTCCTAGATAACACCAAAATCATGGCCAAAGAGAATCCAGAGAACAACTAGGTATGCCATGAGGTACAAATCTTTAAACAACCTAATAGTTTTAATAAACAGGGAGCATTGGAGATCAATGAGAATTAGCTTTAGTTAATTTATAATAAAGGGATCATGTAATACTAATGAGTTTGAAATAATAGTGTTTCCTCCCTTTCGATATTTTCTTTTTGCTCCATCAATTATTTTTGTTTTAAATTTTGTATTCTTATATTTTTATTTTTTAAGTTTTTAGGAAGAAAAATTTGTTTTTAATACTTTCTATAACGAGAAATCATATAGATTTTTTCTTTTTAAATATTTTTTAAGATGGATTAGTTTCTTTTAGTTTGTCTCTTGTATCAATATTTCTTACCACTATATAATTACATGGTTATTTAGTTTGGTTTTACGTTTCTTTATAATGATAATATAATTCCATAATACTTTTGGATTTATTGTTTTCCTCTATTACTATGATACTATTGTAGTATTATTTAACCTCTCATTAGCAATGTCCTGTGTAGATTTGAGTTTATTTCTCTTTTTGTATGTTTGGGTTTATTTTTCCGTTTTGTTTTGATTGTTATAATCTCATTTCTGTAATGTAGGAATAGTGTATTATTAATATATATTTTAATGCTATATTATTATATTTTATAATAGTTTTCACTAATTTTTTTTTTAAATTTTGATTAATATTTTTTGAATTGTATTATTTTATTAAAAATTATAAAAAAATGTTTATTTGTATTTATTGGTTTATTATTGTAAAAAAAAATCTATAATCTTAGTATGTGGTTTTAAGTATAAATTGATAGACTAAGCATTTAAAAGGAGAGTCTATTTATATGGTTTTAAAAGCCTTTGTCATTTTTTTTTAGAACTTGAGAGCTCTAAATAAGTTGTTTTGTTCACGATTAGGGAGTCTTTGGAGTTTAACTTTTCTAGTGAAAGTTGTATTTCTTTAATCTTGAGAAAGATTTCTTATTAAACATCACAATATTCTATATATATATATATATATATATATATATATAATTTTCTAGCACAAAACTAAAGTTTGGTATTGTTTGGTTTGCTTGATGCAAGTGTCTCATAAATTAAGTATTTAGTCATTCATACTATTCTCTACTTCTACATCAAAGAGGAAATGACTTTCCACTTAAGCTTGTTGCTCTACATTATTTATTTCCTTACAAATTGAGGGGAGAATGCTTTGTCAGAAATATGCATCAAATAATTCAACATTTAATTGATGTTTGATGTGAGGATGTTATATGATGCTTTGATTATACTTCGGACTAAAGTTAGAGATGACATTTGACATACTTGAGAAATGGAAATAAGAATAATTATAGGAGACTTGTAAGATAGAGACGGGATATACGGAAGCAAGGTGAAAGGCTCGAGATCCCTCAAGTAGTGACTGTAGTTGAGAGTTTATAAAAATCAAAAGACAACAAGTAATAGAGAGAATCATAATCATCCATGAATCAACATAAAGCTGAACTAAACATAGAGCATGAGATTTTGGTAGGCAAGCTAAAATGACAAACAAGTAGAGACAATAGTAGGGAGTTTGAAAAAAAGGAGAGAAAATTGTAATATAGAGAGAAAGGGATGACCACCCATGAATCAAAGTAAGGCTAAACTAGACACAAGGTAAAATGAATAAGGAGGGATTCTCAAAGAAAAAATCCTTAGTTAATTCTATACACAATATATATGGCGATATATATAAAACGAGAAATACATGAACAATGTGATTGAAATCACATTTTTCATGTATTTTTCATGTTTGAGTAGTAGGGCCCATCATAAGTCTACAACATGGGCGTTGATTGGATGAGGAATTAAATTATGCATCTAGCAAGTGTTCTCACTTGAAATTTGAAGATTGTAGGGAGATAAGTTGAAAATATGAGTTGAAAAGGTAGCTTTTTAATTTTTTAGTCTTTTATTCAAAAAATGGTGAATCATCCCTCATGGTTAACATCATCATCTTGAATATTATTGGTTCTTATAAAGTTTATTTTGGCTATACGCTTTTATTTTGAGGCCCATATTTTACCTTAAAATTTCTCTAATGAGTATCATATAATTAGGGTAGCTGACACATGTATCGTCATACTTCAAGAATCACAATCAAAACATCACTTGTTTATCACATTACTCAACCTAACATCATCAAGTTACGGAATCCATTTTGTTACATTGTCAAATTTACTAAGTTGTTAAGTTATCATAAAAGTTACAACTTATCAAAGCCTTATCAAGATCAACAAGAAGATGGTTAGAAAATATTGAGTATCATATTAGTGCCACACTTTTACTATCATGGTTACCTGTATGTTAGAAGAATTGACAATAGTATCAAGTTACCATATATCAAAATTAGTGTTTCTAGCCTACTTCATAAAATTAGGAAATCCATCACATCTAATAAAATGTAAGATACTTTCCAAATATCAAGTGCACCAGTATATCACATGTATCAAAAATCAAACTTACCTTCCTATGCATGTGACTAGCATGCGTGAAACATTTATGAAGGTGACATTCTTGTGATACCGTAGGGATTATTTTCCACCCAATCTTGCAGATAAATGATAGTATACTATACATACCTTGTAATATTTGAATACCTTAGGAAAGTGTATCACTTATTTATTATTGGCAGTTGTAGCATTGGCACATTGTAAGGTTCAGGTTTTATGCTAGTTTGTCACCTTTTGCAAAACTTTCATCAGGTGCCTCTTCCTGTTTCAACACCAGCTCATCTTCCCCTGCACCTTAGATGATCCTCAATAAGGATATGCTATCACATCTCATCTAGATGTTAGAATTATTTAAATACTCAAATATTCATGTAGGACAGATAATAAATAATTCAAATAATGAATCAAGAAAAGTATCATGAAGAAATAAATCTAAAGGTACTTATATTTAATGAGAGGTGATTAACTCCTTATTGAACTAACCTTCAGGTACCATTATCCATATAAAAGTATTTCCTTTAATATTTCAAATCATATTCATCAGTAACTAGGCTTAATTGAGACTATCCCATCTAAAGTTACATGAATCTATCGCAAGTGCAAGAAAAACTTCTTATTAATAATGATAGGGCTTCAAGGCTGTAAAACTTAAGCATGTATCATGATGTAGGTTTTCAACCAAAACATAACCTCATGATTTCCATCAAAGCTTAATAACTAGATTTCCCAGGATTTCCTTCAATCCTTAACATTCATTTAGGTCTCCTTCATCTTCTCTTGCTTCCATCAGTGCTGTCTTCATAAGGGTGATCTCCAATGATTTTTCTTCATCCCAACTCTAATAACATGTTACTTTTTATTAAGGAAGTATTGTTCTTTTCTTTAGATAACTTCATTCGCAAAATTTTCACTATTTGTATTACATTCACCCCATATCATCATAACATAATAGAAATTATGTTCAAAGAGAAATAAAATCAACTATTTAGTGGAAGAATAAAAGGAAAATCAAAAGAAAAGCATGAACAAATAGAGACACCATGATTTGGTCAGACACTAGGGAAAAAACACACAAGTGGGAAACCCTTTCAAATTACACTTCTTACTATATTGTCATAAACTGTTCAACAAAGAGGGAGTAGAATGTTCGAATTCTTCATTCCCAAGAATATCTAACAAAACCATGAATATAATATCCATGGGATGAGCCCAACAATAATAATGATCAAAATCATGATTCACAACCCTTTGGTCAACTTCCAAACTCTACTATCAACTATAAAAATATTTTCCACGCTGTTTTCCATCAAACCCTAGCTTACCAAATATCACATCATATTGTTTACTCAAACTATCATCATTCAATGTATCAATATATTTTTGGTTCAACATATGCATCCAATAGAAAACCTTGCACAAATCAATCTCAACACTGCTCATACTCAATTAAACCAACTCAATTTAATGTAAATTTCCATGCAAATCAATTTTCCTCCAATAATACATCAACAACATATAACCATGCAATTCCTTCTTACTAAGTTATAGCATCAATACAATTTGAAAACCTATTGAAATCAATGGCATAGGTTCACATGCATCAACACTCAAAATTTCAAAGAAATGTAATAGCTATAATCATTAATATTCCAAGTTCCTTGTGACACTTAGCAACAAACATCGTACAACTCATAAATCTAGTAGAACTATGCCTATAACAATCCTCTACGTAATTTGACGACATTGATGACTACTAGAAGCTAATAAGGAGTCAAGAAACCAAAGACACACTATATGTCCTGCAAATTTTGCATATTTATCAAGCCTTTATTTAGCACAACATCTCAGCTAAAGTTATTAAATAATCATCAACTAGTAATTTTGCCAGACAATCATCAACTAGTTCAAGGAAACATCATGAAAACCTCAGAATAAATATACACTTTTTTCCTTACCTCAAACTCCTCTCATTTATGCACTATGAATTCACTTAACCGCTATAACAAACAAAATTATAGTCAAGTAGTAGATGACAAATCTTAGGAATCTATAAACATTGTTGCCACAAATAGGTGTCAACCAGAAATTATGCCATAATCCTATAATATTGAACTCCACTCGCTGCAATAAATAATGGTAGGTCTTGAGGACTCTCTTCTATAATGATATGCAAACTCCTACAACCATCACATTAGTTTGTAAGTATTGTGATGTCATAAAAACTTTCGATGTCCTCAACTATGCCTATAACCTCTATCTCTGATTTTGAATCACAACAACACTATTATGGACACAATTTCACCATCAAACAACAAGTTTTAGCCTTGTATATCTTATCACATTCTAGACTCTTCAAGCATCATTGTTAGCACAATAGGCCTCCATACATTCTTTGTCTCTACCATACATAACTTTGCATGCCCATACATTATATTCAACAAGATATATATATCTTTCTAGCTAGCAATACTAATCCATCACAATAAAGAACTTGAATAATTAATTCTACAATAAAATATATGGTATTTTAGGACAACCATGTATATCATGGGTTAACATTCATAGTTTCTACAATAAACAAGTGAAAAGCATAAGCTATTCCTTATATAAACTCTCTATTTAAATCCATGCACATACATCATCTTTGATATCAAATACTCAATTTAAATGCATCGGATCTCTGCAATCTCATAATCATATCTATAGTAAAACAATATGTCAAAACTCTCAAAACTTCACCATCGCAAAAATGAAACCATAATAACATTATATTGCTCAATTTTATATGGTATCTAACCCCTACAAACAAATTATCTCACATATCGAAGAATAAACCAAGTAATTATTAACTCTAGCAAAAATTTTGAGTGTTATATCTTATACTTTCTAATTCTTTTCTTGCATATTCTACTTCAACTCCCAATATTTCGCAATAATTGATTCTTTCTTTAATATTCTTGATTATTTCATCCTTGTTTCTTATTCATTCTTCCAACCAAGTTTTTAAACTGATAATTTCTTCTTTTTAGCCACACTTCTTTTCATCTAGAAATGGTAATAACCTTCATTGATATTAATTATTAGTTGTATGCCTTCTAATATGCTCTTTTAAGGTCAATATATTGCATTTCTCTTCACCCTTTGAATCTAATTTCTCTGCAGAAGGATTATCTCCACTTCTTTTTCAAAGTTCATCCTTAAGTGATTGATTATCATAATATAATCCATAAATATGAAGAGAATCATCATCACTACATGTGAAAGCATATGGAAATCATAAAAAATTGCATTACCTGGTAATTCTTGATTACTATCTTCACCATTCTTGAACAAGGGTGAGCCTGAAATTCATTTAGCTTGTCTACTTCTCTTCTTCCTTTGATGCATAATCTTCATATTCTTGGCCATGATCATGATATAAAATTGAGAAGTTAATATTTATTGGAGAGGACTTGGCTCTGATACAAATTTGTATAAATAATTAGAAGGGGGAGGTGAATCATTATTTTTTGCTAGATCAATTTTTACTCAGTTTATACTTTTTTTTTTAATGTTAACCAAACCATCAATTAATCAACCAAATTATGTAGTATATATATGTTGAAAACCATGAGAAACATTGAAACATAAATACATGTGAATCATAAGAATGCAACACACTAGCACATCAACACATAAGGACACCAGATATTAGGTGGAAACCCCAACTGGGGAAAAACTAACATTGTTGTTGTCTCTATCTTCTTCTTATCATTAGAAATAAAACCTTATTTTACATCTTACACTAGTGCATACTCTTAACATTGCACACAATCCTACCTGAAGGAAGCTACCACTTCTTCTTGTTTCTCTAGATACCACTAGAAGGAAGCCACCACTCCCTAATAAATTTACAAGCCACCACCAAAAGGAAGCTACCATTACCTAATCAATTTATTGGAAACTCGTAGAATGAAGTTACCACTCCCTATTCATTATTTTCAATATGGATAACAAGATGCCAAAACCTCTCTGCAATAAATCTTTGATCAACAAATAAATATGCTTAGTTAACCATCAAAACCTAGCTCATCAAATCTCAAGTCATACTCTCTACTTAAACCATCAATATTCATTATATCAATCATTTTTTATGTTCAACATGTGCATTTATTATCAAACCCCGGTGCAAATCAATCTCAACACTACTCATACTCAACTAAACCAACTCACTGCAATCTAAATTCTCATGCAAGTCAATTTTCCTCCAATAATAGAACAACAACATATGACCATACAATGTCTTCTTACTCGGATAGAAAATCAATACAATGACAAACACTATACACACCAACCGCACAATCTCTCATGCATCAACACTCAAAAGTTCAATGACAGGTAACAACTATAATCATAAATAAGCAAAGTTCCTTGTGACAATCACCAACTAAATTCACACAAATCATCAATCCAATGTAATCATGCCTAAAATAATCCTTTTCATAACATGAAGACATTTATGACAACCAACAACTAGTAAGGAATCAAGCAACCAAAGATACCCTTCATATCTTGTAAATTTTGTAACATATTTATCAAGCCTTTATTTACCAAAACATACAAACTAGACTTATTAAATCATCATCAACCAGTAATTCTACAAAAAGGTCATCAACTACTTCAAGAGAAAATCATGATAGCCTCAGAATAAATATACATTCAATGTCTTATGTCAAACTTCTTTGATTTTTGCATTGTGAATTAACTTAATCCCTCCAACAAACAATAATGTATTCAAGTATTAACAACTACATCATAAGCATACACAAGCATTGGTGCTACAAAGATGTGTCAACCAAGAACTCTTGTGTTATCCTCTAATCTTGGACTCTGCTCTCTGTAATAAAATAATGACAGGTCATGAATATTTTCTTCTATAATGACCCTCAATCTATTGCAACTACCACATAAGTTTGTATGCATTGTAACATCACCAAAACGATGTCTATCCTCAACTAGGATTATAACCTATGTCTATGATTTCAAGCACAACAACACTTTTAGGGAGATAATTTCATTACCAAACAATATGTTTTAGCCTTTTATATTATATTACATTCTAGACCTTGCAAGCATCATTGTTAGAATAATATGCCTCTATGCATTCTCTCTCTCTATACTATACATATCTCTTTATACCCAAACAATATATTCAACATTCTAGACATATATCTCTCTAGCCAATAATACTAATAAACAATAATGCAAAACTTGGATAATTCCTTCTGCAATAAAATTTCTATCTCTTCATGTCAATCCTACAAGTCATGGATGAGCATTCATAGTTTCTACATTGAACAAGTGAAATACATAATCTAAACCTCATCGATTCTCTCTTTTCAAATCTATGCACTTACATCATCTTGATCTCATATACTTGGTTTAATTCATCATGTCTATGTAATCTCATAATAAAAAATGTAGTGAAACAATATGTCATAATTATCAAAACTTCACCAGCACAAAAATCAAACCATCAAATCTATATTTCTCAATTCATTATTGTATCTATCCCCTACAAACAAATCATCTCACATATCAAATAAAAAACCAAGCTATGAAGAAATATGACCAAATGAATTCAGATCTCTCATGAAGTAGTTAGACCTGAGCTGCCTTGTGACTTGATACAATCATCTATTATGGACCATAAATCATGAATAATACACAATTATTTGATCAATCTTCGTGGGTATTTATAACCATTTTCCTTTACAATACTAGGACAAAACCCATGGAATTTTTTATGGTAATATTTGATGACTTCAAGTAGACATTGCACACTTGAATCCGCTGGCAATTCACCAGTATTTCACATGGATTTGTATTTTCTTCACCTACGAGTAGTAATGCATCCTCTCTATCCAATAATTACATTATAACACATGTTATTGGCTATCTAAGGTGCATTATAATGCACTATGCTTGCTTAGGAGAATGTGTTACCAAGATCCTTTTCGCAAAACATAATCAAATTTCTTTAACCCTCCGAGAACTTGTCCAATCTCTTCCGCAAGCATTTCAGAGTCTATCCACCCTCTTCTACAACCATCAGTATGTCATCATGTACTTCAATTTTTCTACCAATCATCATGCAAATCAATTCTGATGCCAACTAACAATACTATGATAAGATGAAGGTTGACATAGTGTAACAAGATCATAAATCAGGTTGACATGAAGGCCAACACACTATCCATAATTCCAATACTTATACATTGTATAAAAACCCTTATGTCCTCCATTAGTATTCTTAATATTATCTTTAAATATAATATTACTAGTATTGTCCCTTCATATTTAGATAAAACCCTATACATAATTTCCTTGTAATACATAGTCCCCCCCAAACATATCACATTACAACCCCAAAAAATCACATTAATGTTCCACTAAATTCTCATTATAATCCCAAAGATACTATTATAAAACTAAATAACCATATCCTAGGCTGACATGAGAACACCATTTCCATACAAAATATATCATGTGTCCATAAACAATAAGATCAATTTGACCACAAAGAACTCTAGGAAAGCATAAAAGCATATATCAATTGAAAATTTTCAAATAGAGGAAGGATAGTCATATTTAGAGTACTAGTCATATTCAATTTCCTAAATGCACCAATGTCCTACACCCAACAAAATATTGGCCTTAGATATCATATTTGATAGTTTATTCCTTACCCTATAAACATGATGAAAATATATTCAATTAAAAAAAACCGAGAATTTTTTCAAACTCCCTAAATAAAGGGCTTAAAAATAAATATTCTAAAGAATATATCCCTCACATCCATTGATCTCCACCAAATAATCACCACATATTTTGATACTTTGAACACCTTTTTCACCATATGCAGATTGCTAAACTCCATAGTTGTATGTTCTACAAAATTATTAGAACCTTTACCTGACCCAAATATAAACTATAATACATGTGAGTCCCTCAAGAAGAAAACTCCATTTGCCCCACTATCTTGTGGATCCCCCTAACTAACACCATTTAAAGAATCCCAATATTTATATCTATCTAATTCTTCTTCTACAATTTATTTTGGATGTTTCAAATTTCTAGTTTATTTGAAATACATAAGAATATTGAGTGCTTGAGAGGCACATAAATGCATTGGTATAAACATGTCATCAAGAAACCTAGGATTTCTCAAAATAAAAATAAAAAAACCCCCATGAAAATAATAATTGGAAATGCTTTCAAACTATTGAATTTAATGTTCTCATACCAAGACCTCAAACAATCCTCCAACAACCCCATACACATTTCATCCTTGAAGGATTCTCACCTATTTCCATGCTTGCACAAAATTAATATATAACAAACGAATATGAACAAATACCTCATCATCTGCATTTGAATGTTAGTACTTTCTAGGTCCATATCTACTTTTCCAGAAACTATCCCAAGAAAGAATCTTCTTCCTATGTTCCAACCACATAAATATTTTTACTTGAGGAGAATTTGAATTTTCACACATATTTGTACCACCATAGTAAAATTTGCAATGCTTCAGTTCACATAGAACAATATAAATAAGTTTTTGAGTATAACACCCTATAGTTGGATTCATTGACCATATTAGATGATCCTCTAATTCTTGAATCTAAACACAAGTAGGTAAAAAAGGAGATCTACCTTACCCAATTAAACCTATCCTCACCATCTCAACCTATCATTTCTATTAATTTCCACCCTTGCTTTCATATTATGACTTCAAAATATATCACATGATTAAGAATGAAATGTACCATATGAGACAAAGAATTAATAAAATTTCGAAAGACTAAAATTTTCACCACATAAAATCCATGAATTGTCACCTAATGTAAGCCCATTTTCCTTACCCACATTCCGAGCAAGACATCTCCCAATCAATGGAAATGATCTTCCATATAATGGATGGAATATGAAAATATTTTGTAGGCATCGCAATCTAATATTCACCACTGTTAAGTGCCACATATTTTTTTAATAACAACTAAGCATAGAAAATTTTAGGGGCGAATGTTCGCCCTTTGGCGAAATTAAGGGGTTTTAAATTTTTAGTGGGCGAATATTTTGTATCATAGTACATTTTTATAAATCACCTCAAATAGCCCACCTTATTTTAATGGAGAGGGTAAAAAAGGTAAATTTAGCCCTTGAAATTAGGAGTTACAACCTTCCATTCGCCCATTTTCAAGAATAGGTTTTATTTAAGTGAATCCATTCGCCCATTTTCAAGAATAGGTTTTATTTAAGTGAATCCTATGGGCCAAATACCATATTTATGAAAGAGGTATGGTAAATTAATAAAAATATAAATAAATTAGAAGTATGGTAAATAAATAAAACATTTTTTATATTTACTCCATAAGTCACCTTATATACATGCAAGGGTGTAAACAAATAAAAATATAAGTAAAGTGGAAGTATGGTAAATAAATAAAACCTCTTTTTATACTTACTCAAAAGGTAAGGTAAATAAATAAAAATATAAATAAACTAGACGCATGGTAAATAAATAAAACCTCTTTTTATATTTAGTCCATAACCCTCGTTCTATTTATGAAGGCTCAAGAAAGAGGCTTTATTTAAGTGAATCCTATGGACCAAATACCATATTTGTAAAAGAGGTATGGTAAATTAATAAAAATATAAATAAACGAGAGGTATGGTAAACAAATAAAACATTTTTTTATATTTACTCCATAAGTCACCCTATATTTATGAACACTCAAAAAAATGCGTTATATTTAGGTGAAACCTATGGGCAAAATACTATGGGACAAATACCATGGACTAGATTGTTATTAATACCATGCAAAAAAACATTATTAACCCTAATATTAGGATTAATAAAAATAAAAATGGCACATGGTATTGACCCATGGTATTCACCAAAATGGCACATGGTATTGACCGATGGTATTCACTTGGAATGTAGCCTATTTAAATGGGGGAATTAAACCAGCATAGATCCATCTTTACTCTCAATCTACTAACCCCCGAGAGGTATCAAATATCGTGATATGCAAACTAGCATAGAGTGAAAAAATATTTGGTCCCTCTCGTGGCTTGGTGATCAAGAGTAAAAATGGATGTTGTAATTTAATGTATGTTAAACATTTTAGCTTGGTTAAAATAAAAAATAAAATAAAAATCAACTATTAATTTTATTAATTTTTATAAATTACTAATAGTAATTTTTAAGCTCCAGGTTTATGATAACCCATGGTAATACCAAGAGTAAAATATTCGCTATGCCTGGTGAGAGATTCGCCAAAAAATTATATATACATATTATATTATTGATAAAATCGCCTTCCATTTTTCCTCTATACCATGGAGATTCGCCCATTTATTATACTTATAAATTTAGGGGGGGTTCTTAAAATTTTCCCTACAACTAAGTATCAAATCCAAAACCTGTAATCAATATCCACCCAAATTGTGTAGCCAAATATTTAGGAAATTGATGTATATTTTTAAGCCACCATATAACATATTCATTGGGAATTGCAATTTTTTTCCAATTTTTTCCATGCAATAACATGCTTTTATTTTTAAACAAACTAGTGAAATCTAAATCCTATCGTCATAAGTGTCTCAATAACACTTTCAAAATGAATTACAATCACATCTATAAATAGTAATGGCTTCTAAGACTTACTTGGCAAGGATAATGTTTTCCCCTTTGGTATCATTTCACTACACCATAATAAATGTTTTCTTTTTTACCTTAGTTTCTAACTAATCTTAGAACATATTAACATGTCCATTCATTTTTATATAAAACCCTCGATACTTTATGCCATTCTAGAAATTTGTTTATTAAGAAAGAAACAACTTAGAAATAACTAATATTTCCATATTCAACCCTAAATATGGGACCATGCAAATACCCATATTTATTTTTATTGACATCGAAGAAATATATAAATATAGAATCTACTTCAATTCATGTGCATCTTTTCTTTTACCATCACAAATGAGTAAAATATCCTTCAAAAATAACATATGGGAGGATATGACGAACTTCCTGTTTTGATACCCTTTGAAAGAACCTATGATTTTGATTGCAAAAATCCATATACACACTTTTTCCCATTGTGAGGAGAAGCAAAGGCTCTAAGGGGCACCCCTTTCTCAACCTCCTATATGGTTTCAAAAATATTTATGTTGAACCATTTATTAATATAGAAAATGACATCGAGGTGACACAACTTATCACCAAGTTAAATGCCAATTGAATGAGCATCATCATCCAATATAACTAATTATCTCTATCATAAGCTATTATTAAGAGTAATTTAATAGCCATAGCTTGCGAACATTTTTTTCTAAACTATAGCCCCTTTTGTTTCATGCTTATATATTCATAAATCGACTTGACTAATAATAAACCAACTTATACATGGACGTAGATAGTAACAATATTAATCTAATAACTACAATCTTGCCACAATCTTACACATACAATAGATAAATAAATGGGTCAAAATTCTTCAAGTGTATAAGGATAGTAAAATTTAAGAAGGGATATGTATATAGCATTGATAGGAAAAATCATATTCTAATTATTTCAATACTCTCCTACAACCCTCGATATATCCTCCTCAACAATATTTATAAGGTTGATAACATGAGTAGTATACTAGTGTTGATTGAAGTAACTACATTTTTCCCAACTTTGTCAATGATGAACATAATTTAATACTATTGTTTCCAAGCTCTAAAGAGGAGTTATAAATGTTGTTACATTCATTCCAAATGGAAAATAGCCTGGGTTCTAATGGCTACCATATGGAGTTTGCTTGTTTTGTCTTTTTCTTTTTTAACAACAAACTCCATATGCTAGCCATTAGAACCTAGGCTATTTTCCATTTATAATGAATGTAACAACATTTATAACTCCTCTTTAGATCTGGGCAACAACAATATTAAATTATGTTCATCATTGACAAAGTTAGGAAAAAATGTAGTTATTTCAATCAATACTAGTTTACTAGTCATGTTCTCAACCTTATAAATATCATTAAAATCATCTACAGCTACTGCAGAAATGTCCTCATAATTGGAAATCGCATACCCATTTGTTTATTTACTCTTCACTACTGCATTTTCAAGCCTCAATTCAATTTCACGTTGATGAAATAAATTTGTATTTTCATCACCCTTTTGTTAACCAAATGGCTCTATCTTTTGTTTCCAAGTATATCTTTATCTACCCAAATAATCCCTTTTCTTCCTTTAAATGGTAAATCTTATTTCTTCCTTTAAATGGTAAACCTTATACTTATACTCTTGATTGGATTGTTTAGCCACCTCTTATGGTATGAAACTTCTAAATTTGACTCTAGCTATAGAATCACTTGCTCATCCCTTATCTTTTTTTCTCACAAGCCCAATTCAAGCATCCTTACGTAAATTTCTTTCAATTTTCTTTCAATTGTAAAAAAAAAATTAATACATTAAACGATCCATTATATGGGACCCACATTTTCTTAATAATTTGAACAGCATATTCCTCTTCCAATCAATTAGACTTAAATTTAAATTGACTCCAATATTTCTCCTTATTATTTCTATTTCAAGGGAAATAAGAAAGTTCTCCCAATCTCCCCTATTTCAACACATTGTCTTACCTCATTTGTTCATTAATTAGAGCTTCTAACATCATGAATCTATTTCATATTTTTGAAATGCCATCGTCTCCCTCCATATTTTTCTTTTGTGCTTATTGAGAAAGTTGAGGGAATAGATAATGACCATCATGAAAATGTATAATTAAATCCATCCTTAGGAAAAAAATATAATATGAGAAAAAGACATCCATTCAAAACAAAATACTAAAAGATTGCAAAGAACAACAAGAGAGACAACCATCACCTTCGAGCTTTTATATATAAATATATATAGATATAGATATTAAATACATAATAAATTAAAAACTAAATTACAAGAAATATAAAACATAAAAATAACTCCTACAAAATTCCAAAAAAATATTAAATATTAATAAAAATTAAAAATAAGATTATAAAAACACTATAATATGAATTATTATAAACTATCACAACACAATATTAAGCTTTGTAATAATAACAAACATAAATATTTTTTACTAATAATATTATAAAAGATGATAATAAGATATTAAGCTCTACTATAATAATATAACATACATATAATTTATGAATAATATTATAACATGAATCAAAACAAAAATGTAAACCAAATTACAAGAAAGAGAACATTGGATATTATTAAATATCCTAATTAGTTAAACAATACAAAATTAAATTTAGTATAATAAAAATATAAAGATAAATAATTAGCTTGTAGGGTTATTTCGATTATTTGAGGTCTTACTGATAAATCACCTCACTAATGAGAGGTCAGGAGGACAATTCTCATCCATTTCCTCAGGGTTAGGCTCAACAAGACAAAAACAAGGACAAATAAATATAATAGATCAACAAAACATAAAGAAAGAAGGAAAATATGAGCGTAAACTTATTAATACTTTTTTATTCTTTTACTATGGATCAATGGAAACTAGCTTACATCTCTACAATTGTCCATCTCTATTAAAATTATTAAGGTGATTTATGATTTCTAATGCTTGTGTAGATCTATGCTTGAAATAATGATCATATTTAGCTAGGAATTTGGTTACTTCTATGCACATATGGTCTCTAGTTCCATTGGTATGCTTATACAATGTTTAAATGCATGTGATCCCATTCTCAATATCATTTCTCTACTTTTTAATAATTTTGTGAAAATATGACTACTATAGATTCTCTAAATTATCTCAACAACCTAAGGATCACTACAAAATTTTCAAAATGTCTTAGACTTTTAGGTTTAATATCATAAAAAAAACTTCCTTCAATGACTTCAAGAACAAACAAAAAAAGGATTTTCTTGGGTAGAGTGATCATAGAAAAGTTAATATAACCTCAATAATAAAAATGTCTACATAGCTTAAGCCTCTCTAGCCCTATGATTGAAATACTGATATTGTGTGGCTAGGAATTTGGTTTCTACTACGCACATACAGTCTCCAGTTCCATTGGCATTCTTCAGAAATATTGAGATGCACATGCACCAATTCTAGTTATCATTTCTATACTCTTTAAATTTTTTGTGAAAGTATGATTACTATATATTCTCTGAGACATCTCAACAACCTAAGGATCGCCACAAAATATTCAAAATGTCTTAGCCTTTTAGTTTAATATAACAAAATCCCACTTCCTTCAATAACTTCAAGAAGAATTCAAACAAAGGATTAACTTGGGCAGTAGAGCTATACATAATTTATTATAACTGTAGTAATATATTTCTCTATATACCATACTTCATCTTGAAAATGTTAACCAAATAATTTACTTTATTATCAAAATTCTCGATAATGTTCACAACAACAACGTCATTATCTAGGACTAAAAATCTACTCCCAATCCCAAATGAAAAATATTTGAAGTTGGAATAGGATAAAGGAATATCCCTCCATCCAATTATCAAACCTCATAACTTCCCCCAAGCATCTATGTAAATTAATCTTATACCCAAAACATTACTCCAATTGAAAAATAAGTTTACGACCTTCAACAGAAATCTCTTGAAGTAACATAATATAAGGGTTTTGAGACTTAGTGTGTTTCTTTGATTTTTTAATGAGTATACCTAATATTTTACATTAAAGGAGACATAAATCATCAAGAAATCCTTATTGGGAAATATTTTCTCAAATATTTATGAAAATACAATGTCACTTTCAAACAAAAACTTCATAAAGTGTGCTTTATTAACTAATGCAAATGTTATATCTTCTATTTGTATAAAACCCCTATTTCCAATTCCTCTGAAAACAACTCAAATATCCTTATAACTAGGTCTTCGACATCACTTTCAACCTTTCCTAAACCTTAAATGATATTTGTTACCTTCGACAATAGATTCCTTCCTATTAAGGTTACTAACCTCATGATTGTCTTCATGTAGCTTAGAACCATTGGAAACTCCTCCTACAAAGTAAACCCCTACTCCAAGAGGAAATGTGTCATCCTTAATGATAGATTTTCCTAGCCCCACCAAACCTTTCAATGGAAAGGATAAACCCTAAAATTATCCCCAACATAATTCATAATCCCATTTTATCTATAAACAAGAGAAGGAAATTGCAAATTTAATGGGGTTGGGTCTTTAATATACTTATCAATTTCCATTTCTATAAATCCTTGCCATCATGAATTGTCATTATTGATAAATTATAAATAAACAATAAATCTCATGAAATTCCATCACATTATTACCATACTTCATAAGAACCTCCACAATACATTTACCCTATGAAACAGGTACCTCATTTTAAGACCCCAAATCATTTGGCTTCTAAATATAAAGCATCAAATTTTGAAGCCCTCGGTGTTGATTAACCTTTTTACCTACTAGCTAGTTGGTCTTTTCAAGTCTAAATTCTTTTATGAAAAAGTAGTTCATGGTCATAAGCTATGTGGCCATATCTCTAACACCAGTTTCAACTAAAAGCAACCCTTGAGTTCTCTATAAGGTACAAAAACTTGCGATATCATTTCTACAAAGATAGTTTGGGGCTACAAATTATTTTCTTAATTTGTCCTATAAAAATTATGTTTATCTACATGACAATCATGTCCACTTGTCACATATGTAACTAACCAATGTAATTTTCTATTTTTTTTATAGTCTATGTGTACATGAATTCCAACAATCACATAAATACTTTAGAAAGGGTGTTATGTCCTAACACACAATTTTTTTCTATTTTAAATATTTTTTCAAAAACTAGGTTTATTCCTTTGAGTATCAAACCAGAGTATAATACCAATAAATTTTTTTTTTGCTTTAAACATTACAACCGTCCATAACGTATATTCATTCCATTTATTTATCCATCCCCTCATCACTATGGGTTTTTTATTTAGCACTCTTCCTCTGCTTTCTTTTGTTTAAGCACTAAAGTGCTCATTATATCGCTTATGTAGTAATTTTATATATGCTCTATCCAAACGTGAATGTACAAATGTTTATTATTATATTAACATATTCAAAGGTATAATTGTTGGAATTATTTGACTTATTGCATATGTCATTTATTAGAGCATGTTTATGAAAATGACAACCACTCCATCGGTCACTCTGCAAGGGTTTCCTTTAACAAGTTGGGTTTCGATGCCTTTAATTTGGATGGACATATGTAACCCAGAGTACCGTGACCCTAATTTCACGAAATTCCACTTTAACAAAGGCGCAATGTGGATAGCCCTCATACAGGGTTCCCCCCATCATCACATGCTTGTCACACGACTTTTTCTCTTTTTTTCCATCTGAAGGTAAGCAACAGAGCCTCGCATCCAATGGATGGTTAGGTTCTTGGGATTTACACTAAAACCCTAACCCTTGTTCAGCAATATACTCCACTCAATTTAGCTTCCCATTCTATAGAGTTTCTTTCTAAGTGAGTGAGGTTCCCTACACCTCGTGGGTGATTCATGGCATTCATCACAGTGTCTCTAGGAGCCATACCTCTATTGCAATACTTGCGACTGTTAGAGCTTCCTCACCTCTTCCTGAGGTAAGGTGAGTGTTCCCTTAATTTCTCTTTCGAATGTCTGTATTATTTTAGTTTGATAATACATTTCTTTGCAAGTTATGTTTTTAATGTAGTTGAAGTGAACCTTAATGTCTATGGTAATTATTTATTTATATCCTTACTATTACTTTCCCATCTCGCTTATGTTTCACAAGCATATATGGAAATCTGAGTTATGTGTGGAACCTTGTCAAGGGATATCTGCCTTTTCCAGCTTCAACAGGTAAATTTTTCTTTTTATCTATCCTTTCTCATTTGCATCACCTAGTTTCCATGGTTTCATCCAAATAATCACTTGTAATATGGGCTTGAGTGCCTACAAGGCTCGACGTTGTATTTTCATGTTAACATTTCCAACTTTTTTAAAAAACTGGGTGGACCAATTTGGCCTAGTTTTTCTTTTATGTGCCATTCCGACATAGTGTAGGTTGGTAGTAACTATAATAGTGTTGTTCTATTCCATTTTTCTAGGTTAAGAGGGGGTTTTCACAATCATGACATCTCTAGGTAAAAAAACTTCATTGACACTTGCTACTATTTCCATTCACTTCCCTAAGACAATTTGGGTATGTAACACCCTTCTCCCACATCTACCCAAGTAGCCAAACAACCGGGGAAAACATGTGACGTGAAGTTACTATGATATGATTTCACATCCTAAGTCACCTTAAGGAAGTGAAACCCATGGAAAAACACCATACAAACCTTCAACATCAGCAATAGGACCCCTCGGAATCATCCCAACCTTTCTACACAATAACGCCTAAGTCCCATTGAGTCTTTAGGCTATTAAACCTCTAGAAAATCCCAAGTTATGTGCATGCCAACATCCAGATATTTCTATATGCTCCCACAAGCCTACATGCCTGAGTCCAAGGACTATTTCTAGTAGACCTGTGCCAGAGTCTGGGGAATTTAGGGCACTTTTCAAGCATAGAATTTTGGCCATTGCCCCAAACTTGTTGTAACTTCAAGAATCCATTCAAAACATGATGAAAATGCTAATACACCAAAAAATAACTCCAGGCCTAGGCCTGACCATCCCCTACCGTGAATAAAATTTTGTCAAACACTTGGAATCAATGAAATTTGTAGGTGTAAATGAAAGATCTAAGCATAGTGGTATCATACTTATCTGAGATTCACTATGAGGAATTGCTTCCTTATCACTTTGGCTATAGGTTCATTCATTAGGTCATAGATACATTATCCATCCATTCACAAGTAAAAACATGATGAGAGCCATACATAGCTATTGTCATAAACCATATACATAACCAACATAATAGAAACATAAATACCAACGATATCATAGCCATATAAACCGCATATAAACAAGTATAATACTAATAAAAATAAAAGGATACATAACCTCATATTGACGATGAAAAGTCCAACCTAGTTTGGGACTACCCCGTTTCACCCAATCGTAGAATGGCTAAGCCAAATCTCTCCTCACCCTTTCACCCCCAGGCTATTTTCCAAGCATAAATGTGTGATCTCATGGAACAAATCAATCCAAAACAATCTATGGCTTCTAGAGGCCATCTACCTCAACCAATTAAAGAGTAATCCCACCTCATGGTCAGAAATCACAAAAACATCGTTAGATTCATCTCTACCCAAGCCTTTCAAGGCTCTATCTCATTTGTTCCAACCCAGCCTCCAAGACTAGTAACTCAACCCATGGCTACTACCGGGATCTAGAGTGTTTGTCCAACCAAGGCTCTAGAACTATTAACTCAACCCACAATGTTGTCAAGCAACAGAGTGTTTTTCCAACCAAGGCTCTAGGATTAGTATCTCAACCCAAATTGTTACAAGGCTTCCATATAATTTGACCAACCAAGGCTCCAGGACTAATAACTCAACCCAAGATGTTACAAGGCTTCGAGAGCATTTTTATAGCCAAGGCTCCAAGAACTAATAAGTCAACTGAAGCTAAAGGAAACATGAGAACTAACCATAAAAACGAAGAAATGAACCCACAACACCATGGCTATATGGATATGAAAAGGCTAGGAAAATCTAATATCAAACTAGGAAATCCTCAATTCCATTGACAGGTCATAGCCAATAAACCACATGCATATTCCATGCATGTCTAATCTAGTGAAGAAAACATACATACAACTCAGTACCTATAAGAAAAAACTGTTGTAGTTGCTGATCCTGATGTTCTCTTACACTTTCCTTCTCTTCCTTTTCCTTTTTATCCAAACATCCAATTATTCCACACTCTCCATGAGTGCTACAAGAAAACTCTAAGTGACCAAGAGTATGAGAGAGAGAGAATAGAATAGAGACCCACCAAAACTGAACTAACCAAGCTTACATTGACCAAGCTTGCCCAGTGATCCTCAGAAGCCTTTTTACTAATGAGGCCTCTATTTTCTTCATTTTTGATTATTTTCCTTAATTTTCCTCCTCACATGCAACATGTGACTTTTCACCTTCCTTTTCTCCTAATTTCCATTATTTTCATAAATAAAATGCTAATTTATGCCTCTTACCTTTCCAAATCCTTTTCCATTTCCTTTTCCAATTTACTTATCCACAATAAATCAAATTAACACCCATTAGGATGTTTTTCCCACCATTCATCTTGGAATAGTGTTCCATGACCATGGCCTTATATATATTTTACATGTATTTCTAACCAGGGATGTTATAGATCACTCCCCCTTTGGGGAACACTGTCCTCAGTGTTCAATGACACCTCTAACCAACAAGACTGTTGAAAACAAAACATACTACCCATGGAGCTTTATAACACAACTCAGTGCATTATTTACAATGACCATCTGCTAAAACATGACAAACATATTGATTACCAGATCTTTATAGCATAACTCGTCATAGTATTTACAATAACCACATATACACACACGCATTTTCTTCACCCAATAATAACCATACTGTCTGTGGAGCTTTATAAATCTAGCTCGATACAAGATTTACAATAAAATACACATATACCTATATGGACATTTTCTCAACCAACAAATAAAAGGATAGGATGCTTGCGTGCACATAAAGGGAATCAAGAGGCTCACACCTCCACCCTCAAAAGTAGTACCAAGATTCACCTCCTTCCTAGGAAGTCCAGCATCCACTATCAAAGTCAAAGTTTCATCCAATGTCTAGCGCTACAATCTTGTGCCTTAGTGAACATTCATCGGCTCATTGTTCCAGGGAACACTCCTAATGTGAATTTTATTCCATTTAGGAATGCGAATGACCAAATAAATCCATCCTCGACCTTCCATTTTCTTCTACACAGTCCCTCGAGAAATCTAGTCACCCCTTCTTGTGCAGTCACAAAGTGTTGTCCTCAATGCTGGAGTAGTTATCGATTTTTTTGTATAAAATTCTCGTCCTCCCATGTGGAATTTTCAGCGCATAATTTCTTCCACTTGATGAGATACTCTGAAATTGATTGATTTCGTAGCTGTCAGGTTCTTATTTCCATGATTGCTTCAGACTCCAATATGATTTTTCCTTCCTCGTCAAGTTCCAACAATATTGTTTGAAAAAACGACATAGGAGATAATCTCATCGACATGTTTCAAACCAACCAGTGTGGTTCATCTTCAGGACAAGATGATGAATCAAATCTAGGAAATGAAATAAATAGATGAAGAGAGCACGTAACTAGTCATTAGAAAATAATAGCTAGTTTGACTAAAAATATTTATTTATTTATTTTTATCTTTTTTGACCCAGAAACGAAAAGAATTTTAATTAATATTTTTGAAATAAGTTATATTTTTTATTTATATAATAAATAAAATCAATTTAAGTTATAATTTTTTTTCCCGTAGAAAAAGTCGTAATTTATAATCATATTGAAATAAATTACATTTTGTAGATGCTTAGAGCATATGTAGATAGCTGTCCATGAAAAGGATGAAAAGCACTAGAAAAATAAAAAATATGTTTACAATTACATCAAGTCTATACTTTTCTGCCCTTCTTCTTCTCCGCCCTACGCCAACCCTCAGAGTCTGAAGGGGGAACAATGATGGCCTGTTGGTATTCTTGTGTGTCCTCTGGAGGTTCTTTGTCGGATTCTGATCCTTCAGATCCATGAGTTCTTTTGTTGCCACTAACTTCCAGTTGTGGAATTTTCTGCTGCTGAGGATGATCCTCCATTTGTGGGTTTGGTGCTTTCTTTTGCTGTGTGCCGTTCTGTTCCATATTTTTTTCTGGTTCCTCTTGGTTTACTGTGTGCTCTATTTGAATGTTCTCTTCTTCCAGTGGTTCTGTGTTCTGCCACCCATTTGGCTTTTTTTGCTGTTTATTGTTTCCTTTTGGATTCTTTCTGGCCAGTGGGCAAGAATTTTGGAGGTGTCCTGTTTTGCCTACAGCTGCGGCATCTGAATGCAGTGTTTTCATAGTCGAGGGGTTCTATCCACTCCGTGTTGTTATAGTTTAATGAAATTTTATCAGGCAGCCCCTGGCTCAAGTCCACTTCAACGCAAATTCTGGCATAGGTAAAAATCCCTCTGCTATATCTGTATTCATCAATTTTTAGGAATTTCCCCAAGGAATCCCTAATAGCAAATAGTACTGTATGATGCTAGAAATGTAATGGGAGGTTGTGAAGCCTCACCCAAACAGGTGTTGTTGAGATTTTTATAGTGTTTGCATCAAAATCAACAAACCAAGGGGTGACAAAGAGGCCTGCATTACCCCAAAACCAAGGCCCCTCCTTGATGATACTATCCCTTTCTTCCTCTGTGTGGAAATTTACAATGAAAAACCCTTTTGAACATAGGTATATATCACATTCTGGTGTCCAGCGGGAATATATCCATTGATGTAAAGCATCGGATTTTGGCCAGTAACCATTAAATCTACATATAACAACATGTTTTGAGAGTTCGGAGTGTAGTGCATTTACCTCTGGTATAGTAACTTTGAGCATGTGATATTCCAGTTTTTGATCTACTATATGTGGCCCTGGTTGCTCTGGTGGTGACTTTGGTTTGGTCGGCATTTTTCCCTTCCCCTTGACTGCATCACGAAAGGAGCCTGGAATCTGTGATCCACTGGCTGCTGCACCGCCCCGAAGCCTCATGTTGACAATAATGTTAGATCCTGGCTTAATGTTGTAGTGGCCTATTGTCCAGTGATCTTGTATCGATTTGCCTTCCGAGAGCAAATGTTGCTGTCCTTCCGGGATGCCAATGTGATTGGCAATGATTTTCTTTAGTTTTGAGACTTTGTCTGAAGCTTGAACCCAGATTGGGGTTGATTTCCCAGAGGGGGGCTTTATAAAGATTTGAAAACGTAGATCTGATGTGGGTGCCGCTATGGGAGATATGGGAACTATTCTCCTCATTTCTGTATTCAGTCTGTCATCCTGCCGTATCGCCCCTTCTGTAATCTCATCCTGGATCGGATAGTATTTCGCAGACCAGAGTTCCTGGGTGTTTGGATCTTGTTGTTTCCTTTGTTTGGTGGGTAGATCCAGTCCAGATCTAGTCTGTTTGTATCTGATCTCAGCATGAGGGAGCAGATCCGCCACATGCAGCCAGCCTCTGTTGGTTTTAGCGCTAGATCCGGTGGAGAAACCATCCTCATCTTCAGACTTCGCGATGTCACAGACCTGGCGCGTGACCTTGGTGCCGCTCCTCACAATGTGCGCAGCGCAAAGAGAGATCTTGATGCACGGCTCCTCGGCCCGCACACAACATAGATCTCGGCTGCTCACGCAGCGGGCCGCCTTCGATGACTGCTCTCGTAGACGGCTTCCCAGAAATGAAGATGATCTGGACGTTGACAAGCGAGAAAGCTGTTTGGGGATATGGGTTCTTGGGAGAACGACGGTGGCAGGTGGGATTCGAGCCGTGGACGGCCCCAAGGAAATGGATCGATTGGGATCGATGAAAAATGCCTGGTGCTGCTGCTGTTGGGGATTGCTATTCAGCATGGCCGCTTCCATGTTTCGAACCCTATTTCTTCACCAACATTTCAACTCCAATTTAAGTTATAATATTATGATAATAATTAAATTATTCAAAAAAACTTTTGGAAACAAGAATTTTAAATAACATTAAAGTAAATAATATTTATATTACAATAAAAATCAGGTTTTTAGAAGATAATAATATTACTATGGAGATACTATTAAGGATTAGTATTTTAATAACTAATAATAAAACTGAGTTGTTAAGTTGTTAAATACCTAATGAAGCGATTAAATAAATAAATAAATAAGTATAAAAATATATCGGAAAAATGGTAGGAAGAAAAGGACAAAAATGCGAGAAACTTTAGGAATAAAGGGCAGGAATCTAACATCTGCTGATAGTCCATCCATCGTCTCTGTTTAAATTAATGGGCCTTTTTTCAATTTCTAAGGCCTCTCTAAATTTACGAAGACAATAATGGTCAATCCTCGCGATGACTCTAGCCTCTTCTATGCAGATGTGATGATTGATCTTTTCTGCATGTTCTGCCAAAGCGAAGGAGCGAGACCTCCCATGCTTGATGTCTACAGCATGCTCACAGATCCTTTGATTTATTGATCAACCAGTCTCACCAATATAAGGAGTCCCACAGGAACAAGGAATAATATAAACCCCCTTTACATCCTTGGGGCTAACCAGGTCCTTGACCAAACAAAGAGAACTTCGAATAGTGCAAAGGGGTATAAAGGAAGAAGGAATATTATGCTTTTTCAAGATCCTCACAATTTTATCTATGGTAGCCTGAATAAAAGGAAGATGAACTCCATAAGATCGGTCCTCTTCTTAGGACCTCTTTCGGCATTAAGGAAAGCTCTCAAAACCTGGGACTCTCTATTCTTATTAAAGACCTTAAGGAGGTGGGTGTTTTCTTCATCAATGTGATTTTCATCAAAAAACTCGCAATGCCCGAGTGGCCGTGTTGAGAACACCTAGTTTTTGGGTAGGGAAATGATGGGAGTTAGCATGAAGATATTTCTCTGTGTGAGTTTTCTTCCGAAAAAACCTGATGAGAGCAAGAACTGTCATTCATTTTTTAAATGAGAACGTCAAGGAAAGGCAGGCTGCCATCAACCTCAATTTCTATGGTGAACTTTATGGAATTTGATTGATTATTAAGATGATGGAATAACAACTCCAACTTCTCTTTTCCATGAGACTAGATGGCACAACTGTCATCCACAAACCTTTTCCACAACTTGGGCTGGAAAAGAGCAGATGACAAGGCTTTAAATTCAAAGAATTCCATAAAGAGATTGGAAACCATGGGAGAAAGGGGTGAACCCATAGCAACACCATAGGTTTGTTCATAAAATTCACCCTCTAAATAAAGAAAGTAGAGATAAGGAAAATCTTAACTAAAAAAAAATCAATATCAGGATCCATAATTCCGCTTTCAATTTTTCTTGAAAACATGAGTGCATTCTCTAATGAATCAGGTTCCCAAAGACGAACCTCATGTCGAATGTTATCCTTTAAAGTCCCCATCAAGACATCAATTCTTTGCTTCTCTAGAATATCATTTACCCTTATATTCAATTTTTGGAATTCCTCAGTGTGCTCTACCATTGAACCCTTTTGTTCGAGATTTATCAATTGGCTAAAGAAGGTGTTTCTCTTTGTATCCTCATAATGTGCTATCATTTCCTCCATGAAAATTTACCAAGTGACAAGTGGTTGACAAGAAAAAATCCCTTTATACCATAAAAATTGATTCGGTTCTAAATATAAAGATGCAATATGGACCTTTTGTAACAATTGTACACCATGTAGACCAAAATATTGCTCCATCTGTAATATCGAATTTACCGGATCATTGTCATCAAACTTCCTCATATCGCTTTTTCTTGATTTTAGGAGCTTGATCTTGAAACGAATATAACTCTTTAGTTTGAAATCTCCAAATTCTGAAATTGTGACGTGCGGTATTCTTTTGCGTCCTCTTTCTAACCCCACAATTCTGATCACAATTGGATTCCCGAAGAAAGAGTTATGTCCCATCTCCCGCGATGACCTAATTATAGACTAGTTCAGTAGAGCAAATTCGTACGGCATGCCACGTGTCACTGTTTCGACCTTAGGTTCTGAAATTGATACCCAACAAACTAAAATCCCTCTTCTTTCTGTCACTTTTTATGGAAGTTGAATAAGATGCTCTGATAGAGGGTTATGATGATTTTCCCAAGGTCACCTGTTTGGAATGTAATTTGGGGGCCTGCACAAACCCTAAATGTCTTGGACTGTATATCTTAAAATATAGTGCAAGAAGATCTAAAATTCAGACCCGAGCTTCACCACTCTTTTCGCTCAAATGGGTTTTAATTTCAAAATCTAAAACTTCGTAGAAAAAAATTATAGTGAAAATTCCACAATGACCTATTTGAGATAGAATTATGGATCTTGCAAAAACCCTAACTTCCTTAGATCATATCTCTGAAAATATAGCGAGACAAGATCCGAATTTCAAACACGAGGTTCAGAACGATTTCAAATCAAATGGTTTTTTTTTGTTTTTTTTTTATTTTTATTTTTATCTTCTAAAACATCACAGAAAAAAGTTTTAGCGAAAATTCCACGAAGACATGTTTGGAGCACTGAAACCCCGGAATCCAAGCTCTAATACCAAATGTTATGAAACCAGCTCACAAAAATATAGAAAAGATATATCGATGACTTCAAAATAAGCCTCCTCGAGGGGAAAACCTCCTTTACATTACACAAATGAACAATTCTTGGATGATACAAATGATAAGACCTCCTTTCTATATATAGTAGTTTGAGGGGTCATAATGTAGTCAGAGCCAGCATAGCAATAATAATGTAAGGGAACAACAATAACAATAGTGGTCTTCTATGGGGCTCAATAATAACAATATGGGGACTACATGGGCACAAAAATATAATAAGGGGGTTTCACTAATAACAATAATGGGTTACACTAGTAGTATAGGGACCTAACAAATGGACCCAACCAATCCAACTAGATTTCATACTCTTTCCTTCAACTTCCCTTTACTCATGCATCGAGCTTCATCCAGGTCTTACCTTACCTATCGAGTAGCACAAAACTCTCCCCGAGCTCCAATAACTTCTTCCTTCCCTAACTAATTTCAAAGGCCCTCAAGACATAAAAGGCAAGAAAAAAAACAAACAAGAAGTAAACCAATAACAATATGACACCACGAACAATGTGGAAAGGCCTTGCACCAATCATAAACAAAACCACAAATCAATCTCAAACAAATCAGAAAGAATCGAAATAACAAGACTCTCAACAGACACCATGACTCAATCCCCATAGTCCCCGGTGCTTCCAAAGAAAATACCAACCTAAGCCTTCTTCATAATTTCATGGCAGTCTCTTCGCCATCATATCCCCTACATCATATTGCCATAAACACATATCTATCAGTGCATAAATAAACATAACAATACACCAGTTATCATACCTTGTTGTGGCAAGCACATTTCTTGAAACTAAGCACATCCACATGATTTCTCAAGGGACTTCAATCCTTTAACGAAACTAGCCATAACTAGTACTAGTTGTTACACTTGTCAAATAGATATTTATTAATGGAACACATATCCTCGTAATGTCAGGCATATTCAAGGTTAAGAATATCCCCTGCATGCAAAGCACTCATTTGTTTGGAATTGCGGTTTCCAAACATAGCCAAAGGAATTTTCATCCAATTCCTTTCTGTTAGCTTTTCCTTGCTACAATTGAGTCTTACTATACATTGTCACAGCACCCAACTATTAGTTATATAAACACATCAACTATCACCTTGTCAAGCAAATACCAGGCATGTTTCCCCAAAACTTCTCACACGTGTTAGATGTATCACGTTCCAACGATCAAGAGGTCATGTATATTAATTTGAAATCAACCTTTACCAAGTCTAACAACCATGTCATACTCAACAATCAACACACATTCATAAATCATAATATGTAATGCTACAACTATCAACTACTTACACTCAAGTACATATCAACTGTCTTAACACCTATGTATTAATACAATTATCCTAAAAGAAGATCATTTCTACATGCAATATTACATAGACATACTCATATCATGCGATTAATCAAACATTCAACAACATGTAGATGACATAATAGACACCAAACACTCAAGCACCAAATTGATGAGATAATAGAACATTCAAGAATAAAGTAGATGACATAAGAAATATCATACCTAAATGTCATAGCCCTAACCATCTACATAGGACAATCCAATTTAGCATGATACATATAACATTAAGGTCTTAATGTAATAGCCCTAATCATCAATTTACTAGCATATAACAACAACAAGTTGTATATCATGCACATCAACAACATATAACCTAATCATCAAGCTATATATATATATATATATATATATATATATATATATATATATGAAGTTAACCTATATCATACTCAACAACATATAACATAATCCTCAAGTTATCTAACATAAAACAAAAATAGCAACGCATACAACCAAAAGTTACTATCATTCATAAATATTTGACATAGGTGAAAATGACTACACTGATCAACTAGCATCTATCATGTATGTAACCTATTGTAGCAGCTACAACCACCCTCCAAAATTTTGGTGTACAACCAATTTCGGAGCCTCCCTTGAGAGTTTCACTTGATGACTGCACACACTAGGGTTCACTCCGTGAGGTTGTGTGATTCCTTGCATCTGCCTTGCTTATTCATTTCATTCAAGTTTCTGCATGCTAGTGTCTAAGTCATGCTTGAGACCATGCTTTGGTTATGCTCAAAGTCTTCGCTTCATATGTGCTTTTTGTGTTCGCTATGAAAGCATCTGTCGCACTCACACACGGAGTCACATTCACTATTGCGCAAGTGTCATTTCGATCAATGAATGGTCAAGCATGAGCATCACGTTTGTTACTTGCACTATCGATGAGTCATGTTGAACATGTGTGTCTGGATGGTTTGGGTCATTTCGTCATCGAGTCATGTAAATGTGTGTTCGTATGATCACTTATGAATATTTTGATCATTCACACACTTATTCAATTTTGCTGAAGTTCTCACGACCATACTCCCCTTTGACAGTCATACCATCACCTTGCTTTGGATTCAATCAATTGTCAACCAGAACAACGCAGAAGCACAAAGCTAGTAATTTCAAGCTGCATTGCCTGTAAGTAATTCAATCAACCCTCATTTATGGCCACGTAGATAGTTGAAACCAGTAGTAACCAAAGACATAATCCCCTCAAAAATTGCACATAGGTCACTAACCTTACTTGCTCAGTTGACTAAGGAAATTGTGCAGACAGGTCGGACAAACACCAAGTGCCAGTCCCTAACTCCCTCACAAAATTGTGCAGTTTTCCCAGTCAATCATCCCGACAGTCGACCGGCTGTTCATATCAGAAATTTTGCAATGTTCATGAGCAGGACTTCTGCTGCCCATCAGTAAACTCAACTTATAAATTGGGCAGAGATGATTAGCAGGTCGTCATCCGGGTCTCAGTGTAGTTTCCCTTGCTAGCAACCCCTAGCAGGAGATTGCCAATTCCCTCTAGGAGATGGGCAGTTTCTGTTGCCAGTGACTGAGCAACCAGTTGTCAGTTCCCTATGGGAATTGCATAGTTTTAGCTAACAGGTAGTTTTTTCTACCAATGGCCCCAACAGGCAACTGCTAGCTCCATCCGGGAACTGCATAGTTTTGGATGCCAATCTCCTGGGCAGTTTGTCACAAAAGCTATGTAGTTTCTGCCTTCTGACCCTTCATGTAACCCAGCTCGTTCCTATGGAAAATTGTGCAAATTTGGATGTCCAGCCCCTGATTCCCATTCATTCCAAAAAAATGTGTAGAGGATCCCTGCCTTGCCTTCCTATAGCCTGGATTGTCCCTCCCAAAATTTGCACAATTTTGTCTCCCAACCTAGCTAGACCTTGTAGACAGTCATTATCGACTTAGATTGCCCGTCTTCATCGCTCAATGACTCTTGCACAATTTTCATCAACAGTTCCTAAAGACACCATCCCGCTTTGCAAACATTCCACCTCTCCCGGTCACTTGCATCCGAAATGATCATGTGCCATGGTAGGCTAGAAGGTTTTGGATTTTATGACGTCTCGTCAGGAGTGACTGTAGTATAGGTAGACCAATAAACATGGCAAGACGACGAATGGGATGAAGGAAGGGAGCACATGCAGAAGGACAGGTTCACCAACGAATGAATAAATGATGCATTTGAAATGGATGAACACGACAAACATGCACCTTCACAAATATATGAGCCTGTTAAGCCTCCCAACATGAAAGCAATGAACAACATGCAAAAGATTCATCAAGTAAACCAAGGACCATTGAAGACTTTGTGCACTTCCACATGCGGAGGTGAGGCTATGATAGACCATGAAGACATCCATCACCCACCAGCACTGTAACTCGACATGCAATGTAGCGGCAGCACAAACGTACCAGAATTGTCATGTCAAGTCATGTCATGAGTTGTTTCACCCACATCTCCACTATGGGCTATGTTGTCAATCAATGTGATGTAACGTGGAAGTCCAAGAGACCCACTTGTTGAACAAAGAGTCATGTAAGTCAAAAAGTCATGGAAGTCAAATGGTTATGAGGATAATCGAACAACCACAAGGGTCAGTTCCACCCTTGGCTATAAATACACCATCCTTTGTGCATGCAAAGGACTATTTTCACCTCAGCTTCCCCCACATATCCAAGAGAGTCTGTAATATTTTATTTGAGGAGTAAGTAGTGGCTCCAAGGCCTTGGACTTGGGGTTAGTGAGGTATGGTGTAATGATGTGTCTTGGAACTTTCGCTTAATTTAGAAGCCTGCTAATAGGCCAACATGTTTTCACACATGTATTGTATCTGTTGTACGTCTGATATTTAACATGTGTAATGCATGTTGCTTGAACTTGTGTTCTACATCTGAACTGATTCATTTATTGTAATGCATAATCTATTAATGGAAATGTGTTTTATATGCTATTAATGTTGTCTATCCCATCTAGACTACTCTCCCGGACATCAGACATACCTTTCATATGAAGCTTGTTGTAACAACCGTTGCACTCATTCGGACTGATCCGTGAGTGTTGTACATGTTATCTTACAATATATGTTGTGACTACTGCATCCATGTGGACTGCTCCACTGGAAGCTGTGCATGTCCTTTTGTGTTGTGTGTTCCTAGCAGTGTTGGGATTGCTCCCAATTGACCTGGAACTCACTCTCACCCTTGACTATGAAGGAACCATTGACACAAGTGAAACTTACACTGACCAAGAACACGAACCTCACTTCTCTAAGACAAAGCGAACCACTCTCCTGTGCTGACACGCAAGAGTTGAGGCAAATACTTAAGGCAATGGCAACCGAGCCGTCATACTGGATGGGACTCCCACACTAAATGGTGTGAGGTCTAGTTGGGACTTCATACTCGGGTGATCCCTTGAATGTTGATGGGTCTAGCACCATCAACATAACCATAACATCAATATACATGTCCATAAACTTAATGAATATAACCCTAATGCACATAAAAATCCTTAACCTACACACCTGCATGCCCAATATACAAACATGTATGATGACATGCTCTTGCCTCAAGGTCTAATGCTGCAACTTCACTTTTATGACCTACATCTCCTTATCTATCTCAACCAACACATTAGCATCATAATATACCAATGCCATCATGATGACCTAATTTCGTGCAATGACCTCACAATGCATGTCTAACCTACCATACATTCATAACCATAACCATGAAAATGCATGCATAACAACATATAGACACTGACATGCATAAGAAATGCATATACAACCATACACCCATGATGACACATTCCACAACATTACCCTCAACCTTCACATGGTGACATCACTACAACCATGATCAATGCCATCAAAATGCAACAGGAACATGGACTACAACTATAAGAAACACCTATGAAACCGACATGAATGCATGACCAACACACCGCCCATCTAGTCTGAGGGGTGAACCATGTTGTGATACCACTCTATATTACCCTCCTCCCACATCTACCCAAGTAATCTACCAACCGAGGTAAACATGTGACTAGAAATTACTACGATGTGATTCAACCTCCTAAGTCACATTAAGGAAGTGGAACCAATGGAAACAGACTATACAAACATTCAACATCAGCAATAGGACCCTTAAGAACCATCCCAACATTTTTGCTAACCGACACCTGAGTCCCACTCAGTATTTAAGATATTAAACCTCTGGATGCTCCCATGCTATGTCCATGCCAGCATGTAGAGAGCTCTAGACGCTCCCACAAACCTACATGCTTGCATTTAGGGACTATTTCTAGTAGACTTGTGCCACATTCTGGGGAATGTAAGGAACTTTTCAAACCTAGAATTTCAGCCACTGGCCTGAACATGTTGAAACTTTTGGAATCCATTAAACTCATGATGGCAAGACTAATAAACCAAAAACTAACTCCATGACTAGGCTTGACCATCCCCAATGGGGACTGGAATTTTGTCAAACACTTGTCATCAATGCAATCTACAGTTGTAAATTACAAATCTAAGTATAGGGGTCTCATACTTATCTGAGATTCTCTATGAGGCATTGTTTCCTTATCACTGTAGCTGTAATTTCGTCCATTAGGTTATTGATACATTTTCCATCAATTTATAAGTAAAAACATGATGAGATCCATATATAGCTACTGCCATAAAACATATACATAACCAGCATAATAGCAACATAAATACTAAGAAAATCACACTCATATAATCCACATATAAACCAATAACAGACTCATAGAAATGAACGGACAAATAACCTCATATTGATGATGCAAATGCCAAACCGGTATGGGGATACCACGTTCCACCCGGCCGTAGAATGGCTCAACCAAATATCTCTTCAACCATTCACCCTCATGCTATATTCCAAGCATGAATGTGGGATCTCATAGAGCAAAACAATCCAAAACCTTCCAGGGCTTCTACGGGCCATCCACGTTAGCCCATCAAACAATGATTCCACCTCACGGTCGAACATCACAAAGCCATCATCAGATTCATCTCTACCCAAGCCTTCCAGGGCTCCAGATCATTTTTTCCAACTCAGCTTCTAGGACTAGTAATGCAACCCACGACCGTTTTTGGTCTCCAAAGCATTTTTCCAACCAAGGCTCAGTAGTAGTAACTCAACCCACAATTTTTACTGGGCTGCAGAGCATTTTTCCAACCAAGCCTCCAGGACCAACAACTCACCCCAACAAGGGTTCCAAAGTGTTTGTCCAACCAAGGCTCTAGGAGTAGTAACTCAACCCAAGTTGTTATCAGGCTTTTAGAGCATTTGTCCAACTAATTCTCCATGACTAATAACTGAACCCAAGTTGTTATAGGGCCTCGAGAGAATTTTTCCAACCAAGGCTCCATGAACTAATAATTCAACCCAAGCTAAAGGAAACATGAGAACCAACCAAAAAAATGAAAAAATGAACCCAGAGCACCATGGCTATCCGGAAATGATAAGGCTAGGTAAATCCACTATCAATCCAGGCAATCCTCCATGCCAATGATAGATCATAACCAAGAAACAACATTCATATGCCATGCATGCCAAAAATACTAAAGAAAACATACATGCAGCTCTGTACCTACAAGAAAATCCTATTGTAGTTGTTCATCCCAATGTCCTCTTGTGCTTCCATGCTCATACTTTTTTCTTCTTGCTCCAAATCTCCAAGTATGCCACACTCTCCAAGAGTTCTCCAATAAAATTCTAAGTCCCCAATAGTAAGAGAGAGAGAGATAATAGAAGAGAGCTCCACCAAAACTGACTTGAGCAAGTTACACTAACCAAGCCTGCCCACTGATCCCTGGAAGCATTTTTATTAATAAGACCTCTATATTCTTCATTTTCCATTATTTTCCTTCATTTTCATCCTCACATGAAACCTGTGACCTTTAACCTTCATTTTCTCCTAATTTCCATTATTTTCATAAATAAAATGTTAATAATCCCTCTTGCCTTTCCAAAGCCTATTCCATTGCCTTTGCCAATTTATTTAACCCTAATAAACTGAATGAACACCCACTATGATGTTTTACCCACCATTCAAATTGAAATATGTGTCCCATGACCATGGCCTTATATAATTTTACATGGATTTTTAATCAGGGTTGTTACAAGGTTGCGAGGATCTTTCTAATAGTGGTTGATGGATTTGTTTTTTCCAGGTACCCAAATTATATAATTTTTGGCTCATGACCTTGCGATCGTACGGAGTTCATTTTTGTTTTCAAGCCTTGGGATTAATACGTATCTTATTCTTTTCAGGTCAGAAAATTTTATTTTGGATTTGTTCTTTTCCTTGCTTATAGCATCTGTCAGAAAATTGTTTTTTCCGCTTTTAGTTTTGTATAGATTGGCAAGGACATTCAATGGAATTTGACCCGTGGCTTCAGTAATATTTTTTTTGTATTAATAAAATTGGATATTCCCTAGTTTAGCTACAACCTTTCGAGGTCTAAGCTCTGGGTTTATCTTTATGTTTAACCATTCAACTCTTATCTACCCGATTGTATAACATACAACATATTATGTACAACTATTTTTAGACCCCAATCAAAATTTCAATTTTTACATGCTATTGAGATACTCTGTGTTTCAAATGGTCCAATTTCTTTCTTTTATATATAAATTCTCTTCATGGTAAGAGAACATTGTTGTGAGGGTTCTGCCAGTCATTTATTTTATATGAATTTATTTACTATTAAATGAAATAATGGTTATCCCATGTTCTTTATCATGATATATACGAATTCTAATTTACATTGTAAAAGGATTAATTCTTTTCTTTTCGTTTTCCTCATGAACTGGGATGGTTCGTCAAATGAAGCTAGAAATACTCAGTTTACAATGTTGTAAAATTCCTTGTAATTGAAATTTTGTTGTATGATGATTAATTTTGTTCTTTTCATTTTCCTTATGCATTGCGCTAATTCGACAATGAAACTAGAAATTCTAAGTTTTTTAACATTTTAAGCTTCCTTGTAATTTATTTCATCTTCTTTTGTCAGAATTTGCCTCCAACTATAGTTTGGTTAATAAACCTTTCTAGCACAATCGTTGCGTAGTTAACTCCTAAGGAATTTTGATTTATGCAATTAGCTTTCCTCACCATATTTACTCAGCCTTACTTTGCCAACTAAGCGGGTTGTGTACCTTATTTTCCATTTACCCAGGAAGGTATAGCCCTTCCTGACTCAGGACTTCCCTATATAATATATAACCAATTTTACAGCGGACTTGTATAACTCCCTTTAAATCGGATTTGTATGCATGTCTCCTTTTTCATAATATAGTAATTTAGGAGAAGTTTTATAACAACTTCTCTCTCTCTCTCTCTCTCTCTCTCTATATATATATATATATATATATATATATATATAATGACTTTTACAATGAACTTGTATACCTTATTTTAAAGAGGACCTATATGGGTCTCTCCTTAATCATACTACAATAATTTAGGACAAATTTTATAACAAATTAGAAAACTCAGATACCATGCACACATAGTTATAGCTTGACCAATTATATTTTAAACCTGATAATTGACTAAACTCAACATGATCCTAATCATATTATCTGGCTAAGAAATTCATTAGAATTATTAACCAGAAATAATTTGTATATCGCTAGCATGTATTCACTCTTATTAGTAACAATCATAGTTAACTAGCTAACCCAAAGACTTTCTTAGATTATTAAAAATACAACATATTCAAATTTTTCTAACCAAAGGTTGATGTTGAAGATATACTAGGAATATTGCACATAATCATTTAAGCAACATATTAAATGAAACGAGAATAACAAAATGCCAAATAAAATTTGCAATTTCTAATCGTATCTGTTGTTGGGAATCTACTTGGCAAGATCACACTCCTCTCTACCATTAACCAAATTCCACCAGTTCCCCTTGAGATGAGACGAAATTTCATCTATAATCAATAACCTCTTTTGATTCCAGAGAATGTATTTTATACATTACTTCCCTAGCATATTTTTCCTTAGTGGTGCACCTCTTTTCATGGGTATGCCAACCCACTAGCCGTGGTTTTTTTTTTTTCAAAAAAGGTATTTCCTCCTTTTTCTTTAAAGCCTGCCTTTTTCTCCCATGGCACCTTATTCTACCCTTGTTTTCTACAATTGAGTGATATAATAGATTTTCTCTCCGATCATATTAAATCTTATTGATCAACTCCTACAAATTTTTAGGATTTATTTAAGGGAATATTATTTTCATCTCATCCACCAACACTTGTTTTAAGATCTTCGCAAGAATCTCTTAACCCAAGTGTTTCTTTCCCAAGTAATTTCTAGATTTTTTTTCTTGTTAATAAAGTTCATTTATTACATCATGAGGTATTCTTATTTCCTTTAACTCAAATCCATCATGTATTTATAGCCATCACATCTAAAAATAGTTCAGCCTTAAAAACAAATTGATATTTACATAGAAACAGAGGGGTAATACATCTTCCTCCCTTTTTTATACTAACACCATCCTCTATGTTTATTCTTCATCTGCTTAATTCATGAAACAATGTTGGGTAAGCTTCCTTCATTGTATCCTCTTACTCCCCAGTAGCCTCCTCAGGTGTAAAGTGCCTCCATTTCACCTTAACCCAAGCAATGACTCTATTCTGGAGCAAGATATATTTTTGACCTAAGATGTGGAGTGTGTCTAGTGGGAAATATCCTTCAGGTTCCACCTATATCAAATTCCAATCAATTACATGAGAATTATCATGCAGGTGTTTTTTAAATAAATACACATGAAAAACATTGTGCACTTTAATAGGGCTTGGCAAAGCCAATTAATATGGTATTAGACCAATTTTATTGAGGATTTCAAAAGGCCCATCAAATCTTGGTGCCAGTTTTGCATAAGTCTCGGTTCTTGGGGTACTTTTCCCTGGTTTTACTCTTAAGTAAACATGGTCTCCAATATTAAATTATTTATGAATTCTTTTCTTGTACACATCAATTTTCTTTTATCCTGTGCCATTTTGATGTTCTTTCTAATATTTTGTACCACATCTTCCATTTCCTGCAAGGCATCCGATCTTAATATCAATCTATCCTCCAGTGTATGACATTTTCTACAATACAAATCTTTGAAAGAACTCAGGTTTATTGAAGTTTGATAGCTATTTTGGTAGGCAAAATCTAATAAATGCATAAAATCCTCCCATTTGGTAGGCATATCCATGACGTACATTCTCAGGATATCTTCCAAAATCTAATTAGTTCTCTTTGTCTTTCCATCCGTTTGAGGGTGATATGCACTGCTGAAATTTAGTTGAGTTCGTATGCCTCCAAATAAGTCTCACTAAAATTTGGAGGTAAATTTGGCATCTTGGTCAGACACTATCATCTTCAGTACTCCATGTAGTCTGAAAATATATTTCATAAAAATGTTGGAAATTTGTGCTCTTCCATAAGTAGATTGTATTAGTACCAAATGTGCCACTTTACTTATGGTGTCAACCACCACCATAATGGAGTCATGTTGTCAATTTTTCTTTGTCAATACTATAATAAAATCTAATGAAAACACTTCTCATTTCCATTTAGGAATGGGTAGTGGGTTAAACAGTCCAGTAGGGTGTTTGTATTCTATTTTTACTTGCTGACATTCTAAACATTTTGACAAATATTCCACCTCCTCATTTTTTATGCATGGCCAAAAATATTTTTTTCTTAATGTCGTTATCATCTTTCCATATTCAGGGTGTCCCAAATATAGTTTCTTGGGATATTCATCTAACATCATTTGTTTTAAAGCACTAAAATTGGGGACATACAATCTATTTTTGTAACTTAGCAATTTTTAAAATTTTCAACATATCCTCGAAATGTCATTTGCTGCAAATTTTGCTGAATTTCCATGTATCTATGATCTATTTGTATTGAATTTTAATCTTCTCTACAAAATTAATACTAATACATTTTTTTTTTTTCGATGTGGTTCAAGGACACCCGCAGTCACTGGGTGGTCGTTACGTCCAAGGAAATATTTGGGCTGATCAACCCCGAAGGGAATCGAGCCCCACAACCAATAGCTAGGCCTAACCACAAGCGCTTCGGGGAGAATGGACCGTGTGACCTCCCGATCAATGAGGCATTAATTTGATCGGTTGAGCTAACCCTTGGGGCTAATTAGTACTAATACTACTAACATAAACTCCCATTAAAGCATGTGCATGCTTGCTTATGGAATCTAATATTTTATTCTCTTTTCCTTTTATGTGTTTAGCTTCAAACATGAGCTCATTGAGGAAAGACAACCACCTTGCTTATCTAGCATTTAGATTCGATTGGATAAAAAAGTATTTCAAGCTAATATGATTTGTAACCAAAGTATTTTTTATCCTAAAAGGTAGTGTCTCCACATATTCAGAGCATGTATTACTACAACCAACTCTAAATCATACAAAACATAATTATTTTGTGTGTTTTTATTTTCCTAGACTCATAGGCTACTACTGCATTTTCTTGCATCAAAACTCCTCCAAGACCTTCCAAACAAGCATCAATGAAAATAATGAATTTATGTTTTAGGTCTATAATTTTCAGTATAGGAGCTATTTTCAATAATTGCTTCAATTTGCTAAAACTTTCTTGACATTTGGTTGTCCATTCAAACCTTATTCCCTTGTTTTGTAAAGAAGTAATAGGGTAAGCTAGTTTTGAGAAACCTTCTATAAATATTCAATAATATCCTTTGATTTCCATAAACCGGTGGACGACTGACACATCCTTAGGTATGTGCTAATTTAAAATAGTCCTAACCTTCTCAAGATCAACACATAGTTCCTCCTTTGAAATGATGTGACCCAAATACTGTGTTTTCCCCTTGTAAAAGTCACATTTACTAAGTTTCGCATATCGATGATGTTGTCTTAAAGTTTGTAGCGCTAATTTTGTATGTTCTTTATGCTCTTCTTCATTATTGCAATACACTAGAATATCATCGATAAATACAAGCAAAAATTTATGAAGGTACTTATGAAGGTACTGATGAAGTACATTTTTCATTAAACACATAAAGGTTTTTGGTGCATTAGTAAGAACAAAGGGTAACAATACAATTTTTTAGTGGCCATATCTGGTTCTAAAAGTTATCTTATGAATGTATTCATCATTTATTTGTAGTTGGTCATAGCTGGTCCTTAAATCAGTCTTTGAAAATATGGTTTCTCCCCTCACTTGATCGAACATATCATCAATACAAGGTAGTGGGTATTTATTTATGATGGTTAGGTTATTCAATTTTTGATAATCGATACACAATCATAATATCCCATATTTTTTCTTGACAAATAGTGCAAGGGCTCCTCATGGTGAGACACTCAATCTAATGTAACCTTTATCTAGTACTTCTTGTAACTGCTTCTTTAATTCTAATAGCTCTGGTATACTCATTCGGTAAGGAGCTCTAGATACTGGGGTGGAACCTGGTACTAAATCGATGGAGAAATCTCTATCTCTATGGGGAGGTAAACCATGGATTTCCTCTAGAAAAACATCCTGAAATTTAATAATGATTTGTAGTGTCTCATATTTTCCATTTATGTTTGTTGTTTATTTGTTTCTACCTTCAGCATGTATAAGTTACTTCCTTTTCTTGCACTCCTTTTCAGCTATAACATTGAAATTTGTGTGACTGATATTGATTTTTGTGTAGCTTTAATTAACTGGGTTTTCCCATCTTGACTCACATAGCTCATTATTTTCTCAAAACAATTTATAACAACTCAATTTTTTTCCAACTAGTCTATGTCAATTAAGATATTGTAGTACCCTAAAATAAGGATATTTAAATTTATTGTGGAATAGCCATTTAAGTTTATGTGACATTGTGTTACTTGGCTAGTTACCTTTATTTTAGTGTGAGTTGCTAACTATACCAACCATGCAATTTTAAATATTTCATGTTTTAATTTACATCTTCCCACAAACTGGGGACTAATATAACGTAAAATAGCCCTTCGATCAATTAAAAAAGAAATAGATTGGTTTAAAATGGTACCTTCAGTCTCAATCATGGTAGATTGATGGTTAGTTTCTTTGTCCTATAGCAATGCACTGATCCTAGGAATGTTTCTAGCAATGTCATTCATAGTTGTTGCTTCATGCTTGAATAATCTGAATGGATTGGGAATTCTGTGAGAAATCTCTCAAGAGGTGTGGTTCCCCACACCCCCAACACTTTAGTGATTCTCCCTCCTTAACCTCATTGATATTTTTCTTGTTCATATCCATGGGTTTTGACTCAATTTAAGACTATCCTGATTGATTTAACTTTCCCTTGCTAAATTTTTTCCGTTTATTGACTTTCCTAAAATTATTAAGATAAGAGGGTTTTTGTCCTTTTATACTCATTACAATGTTTTTTTTGTCCTTACATTGCCAAGGCTTTAAGCTTTCACCTCTATTCTTCAAATAACTATACTCCCTCATCCATTATCTTAGGATTTTAAAACTAAATCATTTCCTTGTAAGGGGCTAGTAAGAAGTTCAAAATTTGTTGTACCTTGGCTTTCTCCTCCTTAAGATAAGGAATATACTGCAGAAATTTAGTAAATTTATGCATCGGATCATCCATTATTAATTGTCCCAATCCTAGTTTGCGAAAATCCTTAGCCCTATCATCATAATACCATCCACTTAGATATTGAGACTTTTATTGTCTTTGGAATTCCTCCCAAGACACTATCCTCTCCTCCAAGTTATGTACTGTTTTG
Organism: Pinus tabuliformis; assembly: GCA_031772625.1. Classification (NCBI taxonomy): domain Eukaryota; kingdom Viridiplantae; phylum Streptophyta; class Pinopsida; order Pinales; family Pinaceae; genus Pinus; species Pinus tabuliformis. The sequence continues at coordinate 1,391,235,182 of CM062820.1, read as the reverse complement.
GCCTCTTCCCATGATAGATCATCTTTCCCTTGAATTTGGTAAATCACCAATCTTACTTTTAAATTTCTCTCATACTCATACACATCGTAAAACTTGTTCATATTGAGGAGCCAATCCTCTACATCCCCTTCCTTCTCTCCATCAAAAGTAGGAGGTTTTATATTCCTAAACTCCCCTTGTAGTTCTAGATTCTTCTTTTTCTCTTTATGTTTTCTTGGATAAATCTTATTTAAATCGCCTCCAATTTTAGAATTCTATGATTCTAGCTCCACACGCTTCCTTTTTGTTGCTTTTGTTTTTATTACTCTATGATTGGATTTTTTAGTCAACTCTCTAATGATTCTTTCCATCTCTTCACTAGGTCTTAGGAGGCATTCATTGTTGTTTCTGATGTGATCTAATTCCTACTGTAAATTTCTGATAACATCCATAAACTAGGTTTCTTGTAGGGTGCTTTCATTCCCCAATTCTATATACAATTCCTCTACTTCTACCCCTGGTGGAGAGGGATTCTTAGCCACTCTTTTTTTTAGGTTCATTTTCTTCACTTGAATACCTTATAGACAGAAAACCTAACATTAATAGAACAATATTTCAATCAACCTTTGAGTTCTACATATCTCGAGTTATTTCTATGGTGGTCCTTTTAGGGCAAGTTTTGAAACTTGTCTTTGATACCATCTGTCACATATCTAACTAACGAATGTATTTTTTTTATATAGTCTAAGTATGTGTACATGAATTCCAGAGATCTCATAAACAATTTATAAAAGGAGTTATGTCCTGACACAATTTGTTTTCTATTTTAAATATTGTTCCAAATACTAGGTCTATTGCTTTGAGTATCACACCAGAGTATAGTACTAATATCTTTTTTTTTTTTGGTTTAAAGATTAAATTAGTCCATAGTATATATTCATTCCATTTATTTAACTATCCCCTTGTCACTATGGGTTTTTTATTTGGCACTCTTCCTATCCATTGTTTTGTTTAAGCAATAAAGTACTCATTATATATGTTGCATCCAAACACGAATGTACAAATGTTTAATATTATATTCACATATTCTAAGGTATGATTGTTGGAATTATTTGACTTATTGCATATATCATTTATTGGCACATGTTTATGAAAATGAAAACCGGTCCACCTGTCCTTCTGTAAGGGTTTCCTTTAATAGATTGGGTTTCGATGCCATTCAATTGGGTGGATATGTGTAGCCCAGAGTACAATGTCACGACCTTCCACTTTAACCAAGGTGAAACATGGCTAGCACTCATATGAGGCTACCCACATAATCACATGCTCATCACGTGCCTTGTTCTTTTGGTTTCTATCTGAAGGTAAGCAATTGATTTTCCAATCCAATGGTTGGTTAGCTTCTTGGGATTTACACCAAAACCCTAACCCTTGTTCAATAGTATACTACACTCCATTCGACTTTCCAATCTATAGAGTGTCATTATGAGGGAGTGAGGTTCCCTACACTTGGTGGGTGATTGGTGGCATTTGTCACACTCACTCTAGAAGCCATAACTTTTATGCCACACTTGTGACCATCAGAGCTTCTTCACCTTTTCCTTAGGTAAGGTGAGTGTTCCCTTCATTTCTCATTCAAATGTTTGTATTATTTAAGTTTGCTAATACATTTCTATGGAATTTATGTTTTTAATGCAGTTGAAGTGAAACTTAATGTCTATGGTACTTCTTTATTTGTATTCTTACTAATAGTTTCCCATCTCACTTATGTTTCATAGGTGAATATGGAAATTCCAGTTCTTTGTGGAACCTTGTCAAGGGATATCTTCCTTTTTCCAGGTTCATCAACAAAAATTTTCTTTTTATCTATCCTTTCTCCTTTACATCACCCAGTTTTTAGGGTTTCCATCCAGATAATCACATGTAAGATGGGTTTGAGTATCTATAGGGCTCAAAGTTATATTTTCCTGTTAATATTTCAAAATTAAAAAATAAAAAATGGGTGGACCAATTTGGCCTGGGTTTGCTTTTATGCACCATTCCAGCATAGCGTACGTTAGTACTAACTGTAAAAACATTGTTCTATTACTTTTTTCTAGGTTGAGAGAAGGTTTTCATGACCCCAAAATCTCTAGGTAAAAATATTTCATTTACACTTAGTACTACGTCCACTCGCCTCCCTGAAACAAGTTTGGTCACACGAATCCTTCTAATAATGGTTCATGGTTTTTCTTTTCGAGTACCCCAATTATCCAATTTTTTTCTCACGACCTTGCCCTCCTATGGATTTTTTTTTTTTTTTCCAACCATATGGAGTAATACACTTTCTTAGTCCTTCTAAGTTGGCAAGTTGTATCTTGGATTTGTTTTTTTTTCCTTTCTTACGGCATCTGCAAGAAAATTGTTGTTTCCACTTCTAGGTCTATATGGATTAGCAAGGAGTTGTAATGGAATTTGATTGGTGCCTTCAGTCATATTTATATGTATTAATAAACTTGGATATTCTCCAGTTCAGCTACGACCCTTCGAGTTCTAAGCTCTCGGTTTATCTTTGTATTTAACCATTCAACTCTTAGCTACCCAATTATTTAACATAAAGTATATTATGTAGATTTTTTTTTCAGACTCCAATGGGAATTTCAATCTTGACATGCTACTAAGTTGCTCTGTGTTTCAACCGGTCCAATTAATATATTTTTCTTTTATATAAGAATTATCTTCCTAATAAGAGTACATTATTGTGAGGGTTCTTCCGAGTTGTTTATCTTGTATGAATTTATTTATTGTTAGATGAAAGAATGCTTATCCCATGTTCTCGATCATGATATATATGAATTCTAATTTATGTTGTAGAAGGACTACTTCTATTCTTTTCATTTTCCTTATCCACTGTGATGGTTCTGTAATGAAGCTAGAAATACTCAGTTTAAAATGTTGTTAAATTCCTTGTAATTTAAATTATGTTGTATGATGATTAATTATGTTCTTTTTTCTTCCTTATGCACTACATTGGTTCAACAATGAAACTAGAAATGCTCATTTTTTAAGAATTTTAAGTTTCCTTCTAATTTATTTTCATTTTTTTGTCTGAAATCGTCTTCGACTTCACTTTTGTTAATATACATTTCTAACACAATTCTGACCTAATTAACTCCTAGGGAATTTTTGTTTCTGCAATTAACTTTCTTCACCATATTTACTCAGGCTTACTTTCTCAACTAAACTCATTGTGTACCTTATCATCCATTTACACAATGAAGTTATAGTCCATCCCAAGTCTTGACTTCCTTCTTTATATATATGTGTAACTACTTTTACAACGGACCCGAATAACTACATTTAAATAATATCTATACACATGTGTCCTATTTCATATTATAGTAATTTCGTAGAAATTTTATAACAAATTAGAAAATCTAATACCACACAAAAAATTATAGCTTGAACAAATATATTTATAACCTGATAACTGACTGAACTCAACATGATCCTAATCATATTATCTAGCTAATAAATTCATTAATTATTAACCAAAAATCATTTGCATATTTCTATCATGTATTCACTCTTATGAGTAACAAGCATGGTTAAACAACTATCCCAAATACTTTCTTAGATTAGTAAAACATACGACATAATCAATTTTTTCTAACCAAAGCCTGCTACTCAAGCTATACTAGGAATAACAAACCAAAGTCATTTAAATAACATATTAAATTAAACCATACTAACAAAATGCAAGATAAAATTCAAAATTTCTAACTGTATCAGTTGCTAGTAATATGCTTTGGAAGATCACACTTCCTCCCAACAATGAATCGGATTCCACCAGCTCCCCCTGAGTTGATATGAACTTTCATCTTGAATCAATAACATCTTCTGATTCTAGATAATGTATTTTATACATTACTTCCCTAACATATTTTTCCTTAGTGGCATCCTAGTTTTCATGGGTCTACAAACCCCCTGGCCTGGGCTTTTATTTTTTTCGGGAAATGAGCTTCCTCCTTTTTCTTTAAAGCCTGTTTTTTCTCCTACGATGCTTTATTGAACCCTTACTCAATGTTCTTCTACAAATGAGTGATTTAGTATATTTTCTCTCCCATCATATTAAATATTATTGATCAATATCTAGGGATTTTTAGGAGTTATTTAAGGGAAGATGATTATGATCTCATCCACTAACACCATCTTCCAACTCTTATCAAGAATCTCTTAACTCAAGTGTTTCATTCCCAAGTATTTTTCAGATTTATTTTTTATTAATAAAATTCATTTATTACACCATCACACTTTATTGTTTCCTTTATTTCAAATCCATCATGGCCTTCTAGCCGTCACATCTAAAAATAGTTCAGTCTTAAAAACAAAAATCTCTTTACATCATAACAAAGGGGTATTACACCACTCTTAGAAGGTTCCATAATACCTTAAAACCCCCATTGACCATATGTCCAAAGGAATTTTCGGGAAGTTCATTGAAACAACAATAATGTCATACCTTTTAAAGCAAGATTGAAAGAAAGTATTCCATTGTTTGAGTGTTAGTGGACTTGAGTCCCATTATTAGTGAACAAAAATAACCTTCCTCACAACATCTTGATATTTGAGTAGAAACCTTAACCATTCTCTTGATAAAATGAATAATTTTCGACTGTACCTTAACCAAGGAGGCCACTTGTCCTTATCCTCCAAAATTCTACTCATCCTTTAAGCACACACTCTAGGAGGCCTCTCTAGTCTCTCACTTTTCAACCATTGTATCAGTCAACAAGTGTTTAGGAGACCATCCTAACACTTCATGTCTTTAATATATTTATTCTTCTGGAAGTAATTTGATAGGATAAGTATTTCTCTTTACATAGTTCATTCTTTTTCTTCTACCTAGACTTCATTATTACTTCCACAACCAATCGCCTAAAGATATAAATCATGTTTGCATCTACCATTATCACCTGATGGAGGTGCATAAATGGAGCACAAACTTCAATGAAGACTGGACAAAATGTTTCCAACATATTGGGATGGTCACACGATAATGCTGGGGGAGAATATTTGTTAAGAAATTGAAAATATTTAATTTAGGATTAGTTTTGATCTCTTTTAATAATTAGAGGAGTCATTTTCGTTTGTAAATATAGTTTTTTTCCCTTGTTTGTAGAGAATATGAAATGATTAATCTCTTGTGACTCTTGCTTGTCCCATATTATCTTTTTTTAAAGACAATGTGTGCTTGGAAGAAAAGAGATGTGGAGAAGAGAGGGTTCATTGTTCTCTATGAAATTGCTGTCCTATAGGTTGCAAAGTGGTGTAATTTACTTTTATGTGAACATGGAAGTGTCTTTTCTATGTGAATGGTACAATTGAATGGCCAATGGGACTGCAACTTGATGTGGTTTTTAAGTGACTCACAATCTCTTTTTTTAAGAAATTCATTGTCTTCTTATGAGAGATGGTTAATCGTAAATTTATTCATGTGCATTGCTTATTTTAAAAGTTTGTGATTATTCCATCAAATTACATTAAGAATCTGATCATTGAATCCTTAGTTGTTGTGATTGGTTCATATATTTTATGTATCCTTGTTGAAATGGTCTCACAACATGCAAAAAATGTTTCACATTGTTTATGAGTGGGAACGTGAGATAGTTATATTGAATTGAGATTTGAATCAGAGTACCCCTATTTCAAATGATGTCAAGTCCTTTAGAATGGATTTATAACCATCATATTTGAGATAGTGTGCAATCTTAGATGAGGAAAGGCTAGTCGTATCATTACCTGAATTGAGAAGTGAGTCAAGGCCATGGAAAGTCGATTTTGCAGAGTGTCAAGTCATTTCAACTTCTAGGAATACATAATACAATGTTTTTAAAGAGCATTATGAAATCATTTTGTAGCTCCTAAAAAATTGGAACTGAGCACTATGAAATCATTTCATAGCTCCTACATCATTTTTAGTATGTTGCAAAATTACTTTGTAGTGACTACAAAAAAAACAAAATTTTCTAGGCTATGTCCCTGTATCTAAGTCTCCTTTTTTCTTGTCGTTGCACCCATTTGTGGTGTCAAAGAAACAAGATGGCTATGCGAGTGAGAAGAGAAGGAGATTGAGGAGGTAGGCCTATGGGTAATTATGAACTTAGAGAAGAGATAAGAAGGCTGAAAGCTCATATAAAGGCCACGGAGGTATGGAGACAACGATATTATGAGACTGGAGATATCAGAAAACTTGAAGAAGAGGTTGAGGAAGAAGGAGAAACACCTACTAAGGAATCTCCAAAAGTCAAGTTGTTGAGATCATTGTTAGACTTAATTTCAATACCAAAACGTGAATTTGCTACTTATGATGGAAGTGTGACAATTGAGAATTTTTTTGATTAGATCAGTGAGTTAGAAAGGTATTTTGAAGATGAAGAGTGCGATGATGAAAAAAGGGTGAAGTTTGTAGTAACAAGGTTGAAGGGTCACATTGTAGTATGGTGAGACAATGCGCATGCTGAAAAGAGGAAGACAAATAAGTTGTTGATCAAAAGTTGGGACAAAATGGTGGAAAATATGAAAAATAAATTATTTCAAAAATATTACCATTTAACGCTTTACACGAAGATGAAAAGTATCAAGAAAAGGTCACAGGCACTATAATAATACACTGAAGAATTTTATACTGTTAACTTGACAGCAGGTTACATGGAAGACATCCCAAAAAACACAACAAGGAATATTAACAACTTAAGAATGTATATGTACGATGAAATCACCATATTTTCTCCAAGGACCATTGAAGAAGCATACCAATCTTCCTTGAAGGAAGAAGAAAAAATAGCAAGGAAGTGAAACTCCAGTAGAGCATGTGGTTTTTCTAGAGGAAAAGGATAATCAGCTAGAGAAGGAAAGGTTCTAGCTCATAAGAACGATGGAGGAACCTCAAAATAGAAGGGGCATCTAGAAAAAGAAGGTGGGACAAAAGGAGGAAGACATTACTAGAGAGGTAGAGGAAGAGGTAGAGAGATTGTTTACCAGTGCTACAAATGTGGAAAATTGGGCAACAAATATTTTAAGTGTCTAGAGAATTAGAATGTGGTACAACATGGTGGACATATAGTTCATCCACAAGTAATGGAAGCACAACCAATTAAGGCAGAAAATATGCTAGAAACCAAAGATACATTTATGATGAATATTATCTTGTTGAGGCCAGCCAAAGAAATTGTTGAACCAACCCAATGAATTTTCTTGTTTATCACTATGTGTGAAGAAAAAGAGAAGTGTTTGAAGGTAGTGATTGATAGTGAAATCACTGATAATCTTGTTTCTTAGAAAAGGTGGAAAAACTAGGATTGGAGAGGATTAAACATAGAACACCATACAAACTATCATGGATGCAATAGGGAGACCAATTGTTAGTGAATGAACAAAGTGAAGTTGAGTTCCAGATAGGTAGATATAAGGATAAGGTAATTTGTGATACAATGCCAATGGATGTTTGCCACATCATTTTGGGTGGACCATGGAAATTCGACACAAACGTGATACATGATGGAGAGAGCAATTGCATCAAACATAATCTTGTAATGTTTAAGGAAGAAATTGTAGCTAAGAAAAGCATCCCCAAAAAAACTGCCATTGAGTCATAAAGAATTTCTACAAAAAATGGAGAAAGAGGAGGTCAACTATGTGGTAATCTGCAAACCAAAGGTAATACTTTCGCTCACTAAAATTTCATATTTACATATTTAAATTTAGGAAATGTTGCATGAATTTAATGATATTATAGTAGATGATTTTCCAAGTGTGTTTCCACCTAGAAGAAGTATCAACCACCATATACATTTGATACCTGGAGAAATCCTTCCAAATAAGGTTCCATTTCGAATGACACCCAAGGAAAATGAATAAATAAGGAGAGAGGCTCGGCCATTTTGTTGGAAAGGAGTAAAAAAGGAGATTTTATAGCTATTGAAGAAGAAGATACCTAAGAAACAAGTGTTGAAGTTGCCTAAATTCAATCACCTTTTCCAAGTAGGATGTGATTCCAGTGGTGAACACAAGTCTAATGGATGGACAAAAGTGGTTAACAAAAATATTGGGAATAAATTGAGAAGCCTTGTGGGTGGTCATCGTAAGAAGTGGGATCGTGTGTTAGCTCAAGCAGAGTTCACATATAATGATTTACCAAATAGGGGCATAGGGAAAATTCTATTTCATATTTTGTATGGAATTCATCCTAGGGAACTTTGTGAGCTGTGATATTTGGGCATAATGGAATGAAAAAGTTTTGAAGGAGAAGAGTTTGTAGCAACAATGAGTGAGTTACATGAGAAAGTGAATCATAGATTACAAGAAAACATCTAAAAATACAATAGAAAAGAAAATTTAAAGAGAAGAGAAGTGAAATTTGAGGTGGCTGACATGGCCTTATCTCACCTGGGAAAGAAGAGGTTTGCAACAAGGGATTATATTAAATTTAAGATGAATAAGATAGGTTCTTGCAAGATACTTCACAAGTTTTCTACAAATTTATGAATCTGGGTCACCTACATGCATAGTTATTTCAATAATTTTCAATGTAAGTGATTTCTATCCTTGTCTAGCTAGTGAAAACGACTCATCTACAACAAACACATATAGTGGTGAATTCAATGAGTAGTAGTGGGTAAAATAAATTCCTATGGAAAAAAATTGGAAGCTGAAATTATTTTGGACACAAAGGTTGTGAAGAAGGCTAGAGGGCAAGAATATATGGAATGCTTGGTGTAGTGGAAAGGTCATCTAGTTGAAGATTCTCCTTGGATGAATGTTGCAGCTATAAAAAAAATCATAATATTATGTTGAATACCTTATGAATTGGAGCTCATAAAATTTTCTTTCTTCAGAATGCTAATGAAGGTGCATAGATCGAGCACAAAATTCGATGAGGACTGGAAAAAATCTTGCCAATGTGATGGGATGGTCACATGGAAATGCTATAGGGGGGATACTTGTTAATAAATTGTAAATATTTAATTTAGGAATATCTTTTGTTTTTCCTTAATAAGTAGAAGAGATATTTTCCACTGTAAATATGGCTTTTAGTTTTCTCTGTTTCTAGAGAAGATGAAATGATTCATCTCTTGTGACTCTTGGTTGTCCCATGTTAGCTTTATTTTTAAAGAGAATGAATGCATGGAAGAAAAGGGAGAAGAAGGAGAAGAGAGGACTCATTTTTCCTTGTGAAATTGTAGTCCTGTAGCTTGCAAAGCATTGTACTTTCCTTTTATGTGAACAAGGAAGTGTTTTTCTATGTGAACAGCACCATTGAATGGTCAATGGGATTGTAAGTTGATGGGGTTTTGAATTGAATCGAAATCCAATGTTTGAAGAAAATTGTTGTCTTCTTATGAACTATGGTTAATCATAAACTTATTCCTGTGCATTGTTTATCTTTAAAGGTATGTGCTTATTCACTCAAATTACATTAAGAATTTGATCATTGAATCCTTATTTGTTCTGATTGGTTCATATATTTTTTGTATCCTTGTTAAAATGGTATCATAAACCATAGAGAAATGTGCCACAATGTTTAGGAGTGGGAACATGAGGTAGTTATAGTGAACTGAGCATTGAGGCAGAGCATTTCTATTTTGAATGATGTCATGTCCTTTAGATTCAATTTCTAGCCATTGGCTTTGAGCTAGTGTGAAATCCTCAACGAGGAAAGGCTAGTGGGATCATTCCCCTAGTTAGGAAGTAGGTTAAGACCATGGAAAGTTGAGTTTGCAAAGATTTGATTTGTTTGACCTTTGTAAAACTAAAAGTAGAAAGTTTTTAAAGAGAGCCTTGAAATATTTTGTATTGCCCACAAAATTGGAAATGATCACTGCGAAATCATTTCATAGTGCTTAAAAAAAAATTAGTGTGGTGTGAAATTAATTCATAGTCACTACATAAAAGAAATTTTTTAAACTGTTTCTTGGTATCTAAGTCTCGTGTTGGCCTAACTTTTGCAAAATTAATTCTTGTCAACAGAGCCTATACAGTTTAATTATTATCCAACCTTTCATAAAGTTGTGTTGCATAATCCATTTTGTAGGTAGAAGCCACCTCTAAATCATTTAAGTCCAATCTCCCCTTCACATTTAACTGAAGAAACCAACCCTAACACCTGAAATATTCCAAAAATCAACTTCACCAAATGTTAAACCAATATTTTGAATAATTTATACATCACTTACTAGGGATTTATGTCTCAACAAACATGAGCTTGAAACATTAAGATCAATCCCATTTCCATGAGATGCTAAAACCTTCCCTTGCAATCTAACATTAGAAAACTATCTATGTAGCACCTTACCTTGAGAAATCGAAGACGTCATAAATGTTTAACTATATCTAACAAGCGCTAGAAGATCCACTGAACATGCTCTCCCACAAAATTCCATCATTTATAAAGTACATTTACACCTCACCTTAAAAACTTTATCATAATAAAACTAACCTATAGCACTATATATATACCTTACTACTCACTACATTTCTTTAAATCATGGTGAATTGGTAACTAATTGGATTAATTTGGGCAAGGCCTATGATCAAGCCTTTAAAATGATCTATCATCATAATGATGTATTTACCCTATGGGTAGCCTACGCTTCGAGTCTTATCGCAAGGGACCAAGAATGTATCTTGAAATTAAATGGGAATGAATTAAAGAATAAACATATCCCTTAACATGAACCCATATGCACAAAATCCCAAAAAGTCTTCTAGACTATTCAATTTACACCACCAAAACTGATCTCATGAGTTGAATTCCTTTACATTTTGTTTTCCATTGACCTTATAGAATAGTATCCATGTAGTAAAAAATGCCCAGGGTCCACATAACATTTCTTTATATATATATATATATATATATATATATATATATATATATATATATATATATATACATCAACTTCAATAATAAATTAAGTTCTCTTATCCCTTGCCTTTGGTCTCTCACCCACTTTACCCATATCTAGATTACTCACCAAGTCTTAATATTTTGTATTAATGTTGGGGTATGAACTAGACCTTCGACATAAATATATTCTTTCCATAGCCAAGGTATTGGCCTATCTAATCTCACCCTATGTGATGACTTGAGTGCATTGAGGTGTTAGATGTTATATCATGGTTCAATATATATGTAAATATGTTAATTGCAGCTGGAAAATTTCTTAATGACCACCTTATTAGTGTCATTTAATTAATTCATCCTATTGTACCTTTGAAGCATTACTTAAACTACTATGCACCACACTTGCATTCATTGCTAAGGTTTGGGTTTTGCGATAATGCGCCAAGTGTGAAGCATTTGGAACTGAAGCCCAACCAAGGGTCTCCATGATGCCTTTCCCATGTGATTTCCTATGCTCCTCCTTGGTATGTCTAGCAACTTGGGTACTGGTCTTGAATCAAGGGTTATGATCACATTGATTTCGATCAATGATGGAGTGTTATGCCCTCACAACCCTAAATATATCTACGCTCCACTATTCCTCATTTTCTCGGTATCACTCTTGTCTAGGCCAAGGCGTTGAAATGTTTCAAGGTGGCCTTTGTCTTGATCACCACCATAACCATTCAACTCTTCGCTGGCTCACTCTAGTTTCTCCACGAAACAACAATGCTACACCCATCTATGGTGAACTAGTTAAAGGTCGTTCATTCACTGTTGGTGTGATTCATGGAAAATCCTTTGCTGGTTGATGTAAGTATCCTTGTAGGGTTACTGTGGCATGAGAGGGGATATTCTGCTTACCTGAAAAATTTTTCTTACCTTCATAGTTATAATTCGTTTCCCTTCATCCTTTGTCTTTCTTCACTTTTTTTATTTGTTAATTGTCTTTTCTTGATGGATATCATCTCAGGAAATTTGGGTCAAGAGAGGAGGTTCTTATCACTCCACCATTTGAAAACTTAGACACCCCTTGGCCTATGACTCTTTTCACCTGGTATGAGGGTTTTTAGGTAAACTTGGTTTCTCTCTTGTTCCTTTTGGCTTTGAGTTTTCACATTCGCTTTGCTTCATCACCATACACCTGGTTCCCTAAAGTTTTCTACGATTTTATTGCTGATGTTATAGGAGTGGAGGTGTCTCAATTTTTAAATGTCTAGATTTACATCGCCATTTCTCCCGCCCCCTTTCAATTCTTTCTTTGATTTACCCTGGTGCAAGTGAATTTCCTTCTGCATGTGATTGAGCTAGTTTTGCTTCAACCTCAACTAGTTCCACAATATTTATTTTAACCAATTACAAAGTGAGTTCATTGGAATAGCAGGTAATTTTTCATATTAATTTTACATGAGTTTCACTTCACTACTTTTTCTTCACTGGTACTCTTTGTTCCTTATCTAGGTTACATAACAAGTTTTCTTGAATTTATGTTTTTCTGGTTATTTTGAGTGTGACTCGTTTTTATTGCTTTCCAGGGTGCATTTTGTGTCTTCAGCTTCACAGAATGTACTCAAGGTAAATCTTCTAACATCACTACCTTTTGAGTTGCGTACAAGGCATAGCATGCAAATTCTTTGTTAACGTTCTCAACTTCTGGAAGGTAGCCTACGTGCTACCCTAGGGTCAATAACTTTTCAAACACTCCTTCAATCATCAAGGAATCTATTTTATCCGATTTATTCTCTGTATTATATTTTTGTACCGACACAGTGATATAAACCTCACATTTAGGTTATTAATTCTTTCCATTTCCATGTTTAGCTCAAGTGCATTTATGTTGTGGCAGGGTTTTCATTAGAGAAATGATACTAGGTGAACTATGTTACAGCCATATCAGTTACCAGATCTATACCCGACCAACATTAAGTTGAGTTACTCTTTTCATTTTTCAAATTCTATTTTGTTGACAGTTATAGTATTATAGTCACTTTTCATTGTGACTTTCTCACACCCATGGTTGTGACATTGCAGATCTAAACACCCTCTCCTATTCTTTGATTAGTCTCTCTCGCGAGCACTAGTGTGGTGATTACAGTGGACGGGCAAGTGATGTTAGTAGGAGCACAACGCAGGTGCTCTTCCCCACGATGTAACACAATTTGTTTTATATTATAGGGGTCACAGTTCACCTCGACCTTATCCTTTCTTCATCATATTTTATCAGTAATACAATGATTTATTTTTATCATAGTTACCACTCTGTAAGATTTTAATGCGTAATGTGTGATATGGGTTGTTTCTTTCTTTGTTTGGATGGCCTATGGACTATTTCCCATACAAAGGTTGTAAGTCATATAATTCCTGTAACCAAATTACCTTAGATTATGTGAATGAATGTCTACCCATTGTGAATGCCTCTACTCCTTTTGGTTCACAAATGTATTAATTCTCTGAAATCTAATGTTATGTTTTTAACTAGTGCATAAATTATCTATCTTACTCTAATAAATGAGTTACTATACTGATATCATCTCTCTTTTATTTGATTTCTATTTTCTCGCACCAAAATGGGTGAGCGAAACTTTAGATCCTCCCTAAGGATGAATGGTCATTATATCAGTGTAAACTTGTTTCGTTATATTTTTTTACAACGAAGTTCCTACCACTTCGGTGAGGTCCCTTGACCCACCTGTATCGGTTAAATTACCATGTATGATAGGATTGTCTTCCTATATTGAAAATTCTTCTGACTGCATGCTAAAATACATTTAGTAGACTAGACTATCATTTATTTTTAAGAAAATACTTCTTATAGTTGCATGTGAAAATACAGGAACTAGAACAAAGTTTCATCATATTTCTCAACTTTAAAACAAATTCACAGTCTAGCTATTACTAAAATACATTTCTACAAGTGCATCTAAAATATTGCAAAAGTTCCTAATAGGTTAAGCTAACTTACTCACATTTTAATACTTTATTTTTTGATACTACTATATTTTTAGCTTGCAGCACATCTCTCTGACATATCTATAACTATTTCTCTACTTCGAATTAAATAAAACAGTAGGTAATACAACTAGAAAATCAATTTCATATACAACATAACATCATGTTAAATCAAATACAACTAGAAAATCAAGTTCATATATAACATAACATCAAGTTAAATTAAATACATCCTAGTGAGTATCATTTATGGAATTGAAATAAATATTTTGATCTAATAATTCTTACAATAGCTGTGGAAATAACTTGGTACAAACTATTTTCCTCCAAAACATGAACATTTTCCTCTGGTTCTCCCTCCTACTCAGATATTTATTTTTCCGAAAATCAACAACCTCTACTTTCCTTGTAAGGGAATTTTTATGCCTCACTTTCCTTAGTAGAGTTTCTATAACGATGTCCCATCTTTTATAGGTGTTGCCAATCCTCATTGCCTAAGTTTTTCCTTTTTTTTTTTTTTGAAAATGATTATTTTTCCTTCCTTTAAAACTCGCCTTTTCCACTATGATGCTTTATTCACTCTTTTTAGTCTTTTTCCCCCTACAAAGGGTGATTTTCCTAGATTTTTCTCTCCCCATCTAGCCAATCACCTAACTTTGCTCCAAGGGTTTTTTTGGGTGATGTGAGAAAGTTTTATTTTCATCCTATCCATCCACCTTAGATTATGAACTAGAATAATGAGCTCATTAAATGATTTGTTCTTTTCCAAGTTAATTCTTCAAATGATATAATTTTCTATTCAAATAAAATAATAGCATTTTCATAATTGTTCCAACAAAGTAAATCCTAACTTTCATGCCATTTCTAACAATAATCTGACTACTAAGACAATAATTCCTAGAACATAGGGGAATTACATCCCCCCCCCAAAAAAAAACAAAATAACGTCGTCTCTAGTGTTTATTAATCATCCATTTCTTTGTCAAAAAAAATTAGATACATTTCTTTCATGCTATCATCCAGTTCCCAAGTAGCCTCCTCGTGAGTAAAGTGCCTCCACTGCACTTTAACTCAAGCTTCAACCCGATTATAGAGCATGGTCTCTTTCCTCTCCAAGATAAGGAGTGGCTCTGGTAAAAAGTGTCCTTTGGGTTCCACCTATAACACATTCCAGTCAAGTATATGAGAAGGATCATGGACATATTTTTCAGTAATGATACATGAAATACATTATGAACTTTAACATGTTCAGGTACGCCCAACTAGTATGCTACTGAACCCACTTGATCCAAGATTTCAAATTTCCTGTAGAATCGTGGTGCTAATTTCGCACACTCCCTGGTTCTGAGAGTACTTTTTTCCAAGGCTTAACCCTCAGATATACATGCTCTCCAACTTTGAACTCTTTGTGCGACCTCTTTTCTCCACGTAGATTTTTTCTCGGTCTTGTGTTGTTTTAATATTTTGTTGCATTTTCCACATTATTTTCCCCATTTTTTGCAAAAACTTTATTCCAAGAATTAACCTATCCTCAGGTTGTTTGCTCCATTTCTTGCAAAATCTATGTTCCATACAAGGCTTCAAAGGGTCTCATTTTAATAGATGTTTCATGGATGTTGTTGTAGGCATACTCATCTATATGCAAAAAATATCATCCAAAATATCATCTAAAATATGATTAGCCGTTTCAATTTTTCCCTCCATCTGGGGATGGTACATAGTATTGAAGTTCAACTTAGTTTGCAAACCTCTAAAAAAGGCCTTCCAAAAGTTGGAGGTAAACTTCGCATCTTTATTAGAAACAATCTCTTTTGGGATGTCATGAAGTCTCAAAATTTCCTTCATGAAGATATTAGCAATTTGTGCAATCCCATAAGTGGATTGTACTAGAACAAAGTGCACTTATTCAGTCAAAATATCGACTACTACCATAATAGATTCATGCTAATACTTGGTCTTTGATAATCCTGTTATGAAATCCATGGAGATCACCTCCCACTTCCATTCTGGTATGGCTAGTGGGTTTAGTAATCGTGTTGGATTTTGGTGCTCCACTTTCACTTATTGGCACTCCAAGAATTTGGCTAGATAATATGCTACCTCATTCTTCATACCTTGCCAAAAAAATTGTTATCATTTTTTGGTATCCTAGATTACCAATGTATGGTCTCTTGTGGTGTTCATCCATAATCATTTTTTTCAGTATTGTTACATTAGGAATATACAACCTATCCTAATAAGTAATTAAACCTTTTGAGTTTAAATAATACCCAAAAATTCCTTCACGCTACACTTTTAGTCACTTTTCTTAATATCCCGAGTCTTGTTGCACCTTGAGTTGCACCTGTGCTTCAAATTCTATGTTTAGAGAGCTTCATACACTTCATATCAAAGAATGGTCATGCCTAGTTAACACATCAACAATTTTTTTTTCCTTTCCCTTAATGTGCTTTATTTCCATTTCAAATTGAGTCAGGAATGCTAACCATCTTTCTTGTCTTGCATTTAGATCAGCCTGACTAAAGAAATATTTTAGGTTGATATAGTGAGTTACTAAAACAAATTTATTTCCTAGTAAATAATTTATCGACATTTTTAAGGCATGAATTACTGAAATGAGTTTCAAGACATAGACAACATAATTATGTTCATGTTTTTTTAGTTTTCTTGACTCATATGCTATGGCAACATTGTCCTGTAGTAGCACACCCCCAAGTCCTTCTAAACAAGCATATGTGCACATTGTAAACTCCTTATTTGGGTATGTTATCTTTAGAATAGGAGTTGTTGTCAACATCTGTTTCAGTTTTTTGAAACTCTCCTGAGACTTTTTTTTCCATTCAAACTTTACTCCTTTGCTTTTTAGGGAGGTAATGGGGTAGGCTAATTTTGAAAATTCCTCCACAAATATTCAGTAATACCCAAAAATACCCATAAACGAGCAAATTTTTTATTCATCTTTTGGTGTTGGCCAATTCATAATCGCTCTAAATTTCCTGGGATCTACTGCCAATCCTTATTTGGAAATGATATGTCCCAAATACTCAATTCTGGGTTTGTAGAACTCACACTTACTGCTCTTTGCATAAAGCTAATGTTTCCTTAATGTTTACAACACCAAACTGAGATTCTCTTGGTGTTCTTATTCATTTTTATAGTACACTAAGATGTCATCATTGAAAACTAATACAAATAGGTCAAGGTACTGATGTAGCATGCTATTCATGAGACACATGAAGGTCGATGGTGTATTGGTGAGACCGAGAGGTAGAACCACAAATTCATAATGACCATAACATGTTCTAAAAGATGTCTTATGAATATACTCGTCTCTTATGTGTAACTAATGATAACAAGTTCACAAATTAATCTTTGAAAAAACTGTTGCCCCCTCACCTCTTCAAAGACATCGCAAATTCGAGGTAGGGGATACCTATTTTTTATAGTTAATTTGTTTAGGTACGTATAGTCAATGCACATTCTAAAAGTTCCATCCTTTTTGTTGACAAACAGTACTAGGGTTCCCCACGGTAACACACTCGGTCTAATGTAACCCTTATCTAACAACTCTTGTAGTTGCATCATCAATTCTGACAGCCCTGGGGCACTTATTTGATACGGGGCCATCGATAGAGGTTTATCACCTGGAACTAAGTCAATCGATAAATCTATGTCTCTATGAAGGGGTATCTTGGGAATTTCTTCAGGAAACACATCCCAATATTCTCGTATTACAGGTAAATGATCTAACCTTTGAGTTTATGTTTTTTGTTCATCCTTTTCTACATGAACCATATAAACTTGACATCCTTTCCTTGTTGTTATTTTCAACAGTAATGTAGTTACTTCTCTGACAGAGACTAGTTTTGCTTTTACTCTTATAAAAAGTAACTTCCCTTGTGAGTTAATACAAATTGCAGTCTTTTCTAAACAATTTATAAAAACTTTTTGTTGTTCCAACCAATCCATACCAACTAATATATCATATGACCCTAAGGGAAGAATATTTAATTTGATTTATATAGAATACCCATTTAGATCCACTATACACTGTTTTAACCCATGGGTCACCTTCCGTTTTGTACCAGTGGCCAATTGTACCGGCCAAGAACTTTGAAATTTTTCTGATTTTAACTTACACTTTTCCACAATTTGAGGACTAATATAGCTTAAATTAGCATCGAGGTCTATTAAAACATACACAGGTTGGTTTTTAATAGTACCTACATTTTCAATCATTTTATATTGATGTTCTACCTATCGGTCCTCCAATGTTGTGCTAATCCTTAGGATGTTTCTGGCCACACCATTCACTATAGATGCCTCATGTGCCACATGAAAATTTTGGATTGATCTAGGGTTATGTGGGAAATCCTACAGCAGATATGGTTCACCACAACCCCAAAATTTTAGGGGTACTCTTTCTTTACCTCTTGTACCCTTTTTGCTTCCCAACTCCACATTTTTTGACCTCGCATATGATTGTGCTGGTTGACTTTGATCTCATTTGTTAGATTTTTTTCCACTGGTGATCTTTCCCATTTTTTTTCAAATAAGAAGGCTTGTCTCATCTCACATTCATCCCCATTTTATTTTTATCCTTGTTCTACCATGATCTAGAACCTTCAGTCCAATTTCTGAACTACTAGTAGAAAAGTGTGGCCTTCTTGACTGCTTCATTCATAGTCCTTCGATTATCGAATTCAATTATTTCCTTATACACTGCTGGTAAACTATTCAAAAAAAAATTCACCTTGGATTTTTCTTCTCTAATGTATGGCACATACCGAAGTACGTTGGTGAATTTAGTCACAAATTCATCCATGATAACTTTTCCCAACCTCAGCTCATGGAATTCTTTGGCCTGGTCGTCCTAATACCTCTCGCTCAAATAACAAGATTTAAATTTCTACTGAAATTCTTTCCACGAAACTTTTTCTTATACAACATGTCTATAATTTTTGCCTCCTCCCACCATAAGCTAGATTTTCCTTATCACTGATAAAAAACCAATCATGATTTCTAGTTGTTTTCATATTCATACACTTGAAATTACTTGACCATATTCAAGATCCAAGATTTCGCATCCTCCTCCCTTTCCCCATCAAAGGTAGGAGGTTTTATCTTCCAAAATTATCGCTGTAACTCCCTCTTTCTCTTATCCTTATGGAATTTAGAATCTATTTTATGAGATTCTTGATCACTTTCATATTTTTCTTGCATTGTCCCAGCGAGTTTCCATTTTGATCCTTCAGACTCTACACTCTTATGTCTAGATTTTTGAGTCCATTCTCTAATCAGTTTCTCCTGTTTCTCTCTAGCTTTTATTATCCTCTCATTACAACTTCGGATTTTTTATAATTCCCGTTGTAGATTCCTTTATATATCCATAAAATAAATGGGCATTGGGGTACTACCTACCCCCAATTCCATATATAAATCATCTCGTCTAGTAATAATTGGGGGCGACTCCGCCATCTTTGATTGTCGTCAGCTTCAATTCACCACCCTACGAAAAGAAACCCAATTTTCATCAGTATGAGACATTTACCTTTGTTATCATTTTTTTTTCTTAAAAACTATGGTGGTCCCTTTTCTCTTTACCCTACTGTAGTAAATGGGATTTGATACCACTTGTAATGAACACCTAGGTTCCACATAACAATTTTTTTCTTTATATATATAAATCAAATTCAATAATAAATTAAGTTCTCTTATCCCCGGCCTTGGATCTTTCACCCACATTACCTATATCTAGATTACTCACCATGTCTTAATAACTTGTATTAATGTTGGGGTATGAACTAGACCATGGGCAGAACTACATTCTTTCCATAGAAAAGGTATTGGCCTATCTAATCTCGCCCTATGTGATGACCTAAGCGTATTGAGGTGTTAGAGGTTATATCATGGTTTAATATATCAGTAAATATGTTAAGTGGGGCTATACCATTTCTTAATGACCAATTTATTAGCATTATTGAAATCATTCATCAAGATGTACCTTTGAAGCATTACTTCACCTACTATGCACTCCCCTTGCATTCAATGCTAAAGTTTGGATTTCGTGATAATGTAGAAAGTGTGAAGAATTGGGAAATGAAGCACAACCATAGGTCTCCATGATGCATTTTCCATGTGATTTCCTGTGCTCCTCCTTAGTCTGTATGGAACCTCGGGTACGCGTCTTGAATGAATGGTTATGATCACATTTATTTCAATCAACATTGGAGAGTTATGTCCTCACAACCCTAATTGTCTCTATGCTCCACTCTTCCTCATTTGCTTGGTATCACTCTTAACCAAGCCAAGGTGCCAAAATGTTGCAAGGTGGTCTCTGCCCTAATCACTACCTTAGCCATTAAAATATTTGCTATCTTGCTTCATATTCTCCAAGAAACAACAGTGATACACCCAGGTAAGGTGAACTGGTTAAAGGTCGTTCATTCCCTACTTATGCAATTCACGGAAAACCCTATGTCATTTAATTTGAGTATTCTTACAGGGTTACTGTGCCATCAAAGGGGATATTAGACTTACTCAAATACTTTATCTTACCTTGACAGGTATAATTTTTTTCCCTTCATCCTTTTTCTTTCTACTCTATAGAGGGTTCTGATTCTCCTTAGAGGATAATCTTTTTTTTTTATTTGTTAATTATTTTTGCTTGATGGCTACCATCTCAAGAAATTTTGGTAAGGAGAGTAGCTTCTTATCACTCCATAATTAAAAGAATTATAGGACCCTTGGCCTAGGACCCTCATCACTTGGTATGAGGGTTTGGAGATAAACTTTTTTTCCCATTTGTTCCTTCTGGCTTTGAGTTTTCACATTCACTTTTTTTCATTACCATATGCCTCATTCCCTAAAGATTTGTACATTGTTCTTGTTGGTGTTATAGGAATGGAGGTGACCTAGTCTTCAAATGTATAGGTTTACACCACCATTTTACCAGCCTCCTTCCACTTCTTTCTTCGATTTATCGTGATGAAAGATAATTTCCTTCTGTAGTTGATTGAGTTGGTTTTGGTTGAACCTCAAATGGTTGCCTAGTCCTTATTTTTTCCCATTTATAGAGTGATTTCATTGGAATAGCATGTAATGTTTTCGATTCCTTTTACATGAGTTTCATTTCACTACTTGTTCTTGCCTCATACTCTTTGTTCCTTATTTGTGTTACAGAACTAGTTTTCTTGACTTTACCTTTTTTTGGTTATTTCGAGTGTGACAGTTTTCTATTGCTGTCGAGGGTGCATTTTGTGTCCTTGGCTTAATAGAATGTACTCATGTTGAATCTTCCAACATCCCTACCTTCTCATCCGTGTACAAGGCGTAGCATGCATATTATTTGGTAATGATCTCAAGTTATAGAAGGTAGCCTGTGTTCTACCCTAGGTTAAATAACTTGTCAAAAACTCATTCAATTCATTGAGTAATATATTTTCTCCAGTTTATTCTTTTTATTCTATGTTTATGCCGATGAAGTGATCTAAACCTTAGGTTTAGGTTAGTAAGTATTTTAATTTCCCTATTCAACTCGAGTGTGTTTATGTTGTGGCAGGCTTTCCATTGGAGAAATGATACTAGGCAAACTATGTTACAGGCATACCAGTTACCATCTCTATACCTGACCTACATTAAGTTGAGTTCCTCTTTTCCTTTTCATATTCTATTTCGTTGACAGTTATTCTATTACAGTCACTTTTCATTGCGAGTTTATCATGCCCATGATTGTGACATTACAGGTGCCAACACCCTCTCCTAAACATCAGTCGTCTCTCTGGTTGGCACCGGTGTGGTGATTAACACTCCCTCAATCCTCCAGGTTGGTTTTCCCACCTTGACTAGGGTGCTAAGGGTTATAATGGCCGAGTGAGTAATGTTAGTAGGATCACATCAAAGGTGCTCTTCTGCATGGTGTAACACAATTTATTTTCTATTATAGAGTTTATCGTTCAGCTCGACCTTATCCCTTCCTCATTATGGTTTACTGGCACTACGCTGATTTTTATTTATCACAGTTACCACTCTGTAACAAGTTAATACGTACTGTGTAATATGGGTTATTTATTTCTTTGTTTAAATGACATATGGACTACATCTTATACACTGGTTATAACTTGTATAATTCTTGTAACTGAATCACCTTAGATTATGTAAATGCATGTCTACCCATTGTGAATGCCTCTACTCCTTTTGGTTCACAAATGTATTAATTCTCTTAAATATACTATTATGTTTTTAACTGGTCCATAAATTGTGTATCTTACTATAATAAATGGGTTACTATATTGATATCAACTGTTTTTTATTTGATTTTGGATTACTCACACCAAAAAGTGTGAGAGAAACTTTCTACCCTCCCTAAGTATGAATCATCATTATGTCAGTGTAAACGTGTTTCGTTATGTTTTTTTTCAACGAGGTTCCTACCACCTTGGCCAGGTCCCTCGACTTATTTTTATAGGTTAAATTACCATGTATGATAATATTGTCTTCCAATATTGAACATTCTTCTCACTATACGTTAAAATACAGTTAGTAGACTAGATTATAATTTCTTTTTAAGGAAATACTCCTTATGGCTGCATGCAAAAATAGAGGCATTAGCCAAAGTTTGATTCATATTTATCATCTTTAAAACAACATTCATAGTCTAGATGTTACTAAAATACATTTCTACGAGTGCATCCGAAATCTTACCAAATTTCCTAATAGGTTCAGCTAATTTACTCACATTTCAGTACATCAATTTTTAATACTACTATATTCTGAGCTTCTAACACACTAAATATGGATTTTAGTTTTGTTTGTTTGTAGAGAAGATGAAATGATTCATCTCTTGTGGCTCTTGGTTGTCCCATGTTAGCTTTCTTTCTTAAGAGAATGAATGTATGGAAGAAAAGAGAGAAGGAGGAGAACGGAGGGCTCGTTTTTCTTTCTAAAATTGAAGTCCTATAACTTGAAAAGTGTTTTACTTTCCATCTATGTGATCATGGAAGTGTTTTTCTATGTAAATGGAACAATTGAATGGCTAATGGGATTGTAATTTGATGTCGTTTTGAATTGAATCGAAATCTAATGTTGGAATAAAATCGTTGTCTAGTTATGAAATATGGTTCGTCATAAATTTATTCCTATGCATCGTTTATCTTTAAAAAAATTTCTTATTCTCACAAATTACATTAATAATCTAATCATTGAATCCTTAGTTGTTATGACTGGTTCATATATCTTGTGTATCCTTGTTAAAATGATATCATAAATCGTAAATAAATGTGACATGGTGATTAGGAGTGGGAATATGAGGTAGTTATAGTGAACTGAGCGTTGAGGTAGGGAACCCTTATTTTGAATGATGTGTCATCCTTTATATTGGATTTATAACCATTACCTTTAAGCTAGTGTCAGATCCTCGATGAGGAAAGGCTAGTGGGATCAATCCCCAAGTCAGGAAGGAAGTTAAGGCTGTGGAAACTTGATTTTGCAAAGAGCCAATTTGTTTGACCTTTTTAAAACTAACAGTACAAAGTTTTTAAAGACCATTGAAAAATCATTTCCTTGTGCCTACAAAATTAGAATTGAGCATTGCGAAATTATTTCATAGTTCCTACAAATTTTTTAGTGTGCTGTGAAATTATTTCATAGCATCTACATAAAAGAAATTTTTGGGACTGTGTCTTGGTATCTAAGTCTAGTTTTGGCCTGCATTTTTCACCATCACTTCTTGTCAATAGAACTTACACACTTCAATCATTATCCAACCTCTTTATAAATTTTTGTTGCATAATCCCTTTTGTATGTAGAAGCTTCCTCTACATCATTTAAGTCCAATTTCCCCTTCACATTTAAATGAAACAACCAATCCTACTACCTGAAATATTCCTAAAATCAGCTTCACCAAATGTTAAACCAATATTTTGAATAATTTATACATCCCTTGCTAGGGAGGTACGTCTTAACAAACATGAGTTTCAAGGGCTAGAAAATCTAGCCAATGTGTTCTCCAACATAATTCCATCATTTATAAAGTACATTTACACCTCACCTTAAAAACTTTATCATAATACAATGAATCTAACGTTATATTTCGACCTTACTACTCACTATATTTTTTCAAATTGTGGTGAATTGGTAACGAATTGGAGTGATCTAGGCAAGGCCCATGATCAAGCCTTTCCAATGGTCTATCCTCATAGGGATGTATTTATCCTAGGGGTAGCCTACACTTCGGGTCTTATCACAAGGGACAAAGCATGTACCTTGAAATTAAATGGCAATGAATTAGAGAACAAACATATTCCTTAACATGAACCCCTGTGCACAAAATCCAAAAATGTCTACTAGATTATTCAATTTACACCGACAAAACTAATCTCATGAGTTGAATACCTTTACATGTTATTTTCCATCGGCCATGGAGGATAGCAGCCACGTTGTAACCAACCCCCAGGTTCAACATAACATATTTTTTAATTTATCTATATCTATATCTATATATATATATAGATATATATATATATATATATATATATATGCGTCAACTTCAATAATAAAGTTATTTCTCTCATCCCTGACCTTTGGTCTTTCACCCACTTTACCTATATCTTGATTAGTCAACATGTTTTAATAGCTTGTATTAATGTTGGGGTATGAAATAGACTTTGGGCATAGCTATATTCTTTCCATAGCCAAGGTATTGGCCTATCTAATCTCACCCTATGTGATGACTTGAGCACATTGAGGTGTTAGAGGTTATATCATGGTTTAATATATCACTAAAGTTTTTAAGTGCAGCTAGACCATTTCTTAATGACCACTTTATTATCACTATTTAATTCATTCATCCCATTGTACCTTTGAAGCGTTACCTTAAACCTATTGTACAGCCCCCTTGCATTCACTGCTAAAGTTTGTATTTCATGACAATGCACCAAGTGTGAACCATTGGTAACTAAAGACCAATAAAGGGTGTCCACAATGCCTTTCCCATGTCATTCTTGTGCTCTACCTCGTTCTGTCTCGCACCTAGGGTATTGGTCTTGAATCAAGGGTTATGATCGCATTGATTTCCATCAATGGTGGAGTGCTACGCCCTCACAACCCTCACTATCTCTACACTCCAATATTCCTTATTTGCTCGGACTTTCTCTCGTCCACGCCAAGATGTAAAAATGATGCAAGGTGGAATTTTTCTTGATCACCACCGTGGAAACTTGTTTCTCCATGAAACAACAGTGCTACACCTAGGTATGGTGAACTAGTTAAAGGCCATTCATTCCATACTCATGTGATTCATGGATAACCCTCTATTGGTTAATATGAGTATCCTTGTAAGGTTACTGCGGAATGAGAGGGGATATTCACCTTGCCCAAATACTTTTTATTACCTTCACATGTGTAATTTGTTTCCCTTCATCCATTTTATTTCTTCTCTACAGAGGGTTCTGGTCATCCTCAGAGGATACTCTTGTTTTTTTAATTGTTTTTTCTTGATGGCTACTGTCTCAACAAATTTGGGGAAGGAAAGTATCTGCTTATCGCTTCAACATTCGACAACCTAGAGGACCCTTGGCCTATGGCCTTCATCACCTGCTATGAGGGTTTCCAGGTAAACTCGGTTTCCCACGTGTTCCTTCTGGCATTGAGTTTTCACATTTTCTTTTCTTCATTACCATATGTCTGGTCCCCTAAAATTTTCTATGATTTTATTTCCGTGTAATAGAAGTGGAGGCAACCTAGTATTCAAATGTCTAGGTTTGAACTGCAGTTTTTCCAGCCCCCTTTCACTTCTATCTTTGATTTACACTAGTCCAAGCTAATTTGGTTCTGCAGGTGATTAAGATGGTTTTGGTTCAACCTCAGCTAGTTCCCGAGTCCTTATTTTCACCCATTTATAGATTGAGTTCATTGGAATAGAAGGTAATGTATTTTATTCCTTTTACATGAGTTTCATTTCGCTACTTGTTCATGCCTAGTAATCTTTCTTCCTTATTTGTGTTACAAAACGAGTTTTCTTGAATTTAACTTTTTCTGTTTATTTCGAGCGTGATTTTTTTCTATTGCTTTTTAGGGTGCATTCTGTCTCTGGCTTCACAGAGCGTACTCAAGGTGAACCTTCTAACATCACTACCTTCTCATCCATGTACAGGGCGTAACATGAAGATTCCTTGGCAAGGTTCTTAACTTTTGGAATGTAGCCTGTGTGCTATCCTTGGGTAAATAGCTCATCAAACACTCCTTCTATTCATTGAGTAATATACTTTCTACAAATTCTTCTTTGTAGTCTACCTTTACACCGAAGGAGTCATCTAAACCTTACATTTAGGTTAGTAATCTTTCCATTTCCATTTTCAGCTCGAGTGTGTTTATCTTATGGCAGGGTTTTTGATGAGCCCCAAATTTTGGTACAATTTGGGCTCATTTTGGCCTATTCTACCTGCTCAAACCATTCATTTTTTATTGCTTATGCATGCATTTCTTAGTTTGTTCATGTTGTTTGTAGGAAGAAGGGTAGGCACTCTATCTACGTGACTAATGCATTATGATTCCAGGTTTTGGCATTAAAAGGGAGCAAAAGACAACGAAAAAGGAGACAAGGAGACAACGAGGTGGCACTGCTGGTTTTTAGGAGAGGATGTCCACGGTCTTGGGGACATTCCTCATGATTCCCACCAAGAACTCCGAGCTCCAATCCATCTCCCCTCCGAGCTTAGAAGCAGCCAGCTGTTCTACAGGAACAGTAGTTACAACTGTTCTACGGGAACAACACTTATGACTGTCCTACAGGATCAGCAGTTAAACTCTAGTTGGACAGCCGAGCTCCTAAAATCAAGGACACTTGTTGGATCACTATTTTGCATAAGTATAGAGGCCGTAGCCTTTGATAGGTTGTTGAAACTTTCGCATTACTATTGTAATTTTGGAGCACAGCTCGGTGTTAGTTCTTGTTGTAAGCCAGTTTTGGCATAACATCAGATTATGAATAAAGAAGGCAGATTTTGATCTAGCTCTGAGTTTTCTTAAGGAGACTATAGCTCTCAGGTTAGGGCCCAACCTGAGAGCCATAGATCCCCTCTGCTGTAGTGTTGTTTGCATTTCGTTTAAGCACTCTGAGTTTTCATTTCCACATGCAATTTGAATTACAGGTTGTTAATTTAGTTTCTTTCATGAACTTAGATAGGATTTACGTATGGTGAATTTGGTTACAGTTGTTTAGGTTAGCAGAGGATAGATATAATCCATTGGAGCTCCGGAAAAAAGGGTTGTTAAGGCTCACTGCCATCTCATTTGGGATTGGGGTGCAGTCCATAACTAACCACCAAAAATACGCATTTCTTTACTTGATGATTGCTGCAAACACAGTCACGTTATGTTAGATGCTTCCACATGATTCACACCTGCACCACACTCCTTTACCACAGCTTCATGCACATTCTCCTTCGCGTTTTGGATTGTTGTTCATTGAATTTACAAGCACAGGTAGTTTAGGTTAATGCATTTTCGGTTTGGTAACAGTCACAAGCATTTGTTTCATTTACACTGCTTTCTCTCGTGCCATCACTTCGTCCTCCACCTTGATCACACCTGCAAACACATCTTTGACCTCTGCTCCGCTCTGATATCTCCCAAAGTCTTGCACTCCTCACGTAATTCCATCCTCTAGCCCTTTCGTTGACCTAGCCCTCTATCTTCCAACCTACTCCCTACATTCACTCCTTATCCTATTCCTCCACTTCTAAAGCCATCACCAGCCTTATTCCTACCTTGCACATCTCCCCCTACCATTCCATCACTCCTCCATCGCTCCAAACATTCACGGTAGGTCATCCTGTAGTGGTTTGTAGACATCCTGTAGAAACCAGAGTATCCTGTAGGATCCCCTGCAGACTTCCTGTAGGAGGCCACTCACTCGGTTGCTGAGCTTCTGAATGTGAGGAACCTCTGTGGAAGGATGCTAAGGATCCCTAGCGACCTCTCCTAGCCTCCCCAACCTGTCCCACGCTTTCCTTCCCTCTCCAACCCATCTGCACAACCAAACCCTAGTCAGCACAAAATCACAATCATTCCACACACTTAAAGGAAAAATACAAAAACATGTCTTTTATGATGCAAGTAGCTTAGATCCATGCATTTCCACTTATTAGAGGTAACAGTAGCATTGGTAGAGGCTTCATTCACATTCTTTGCATTATAGAGGTTAGACTAGTTAAATTAGGGTTTCCTAGGTTTACATGCTTTGATTCGCTTTCAGTCCATTTTGTCAAGTAGAGTAGTTTTCCTTTGAGAATAGCTTTCGTCCATGAATTAGCAAGCTTCTTCTGAGAGCCTATAGAAGTTGGCTTGAGCCCTAGCGGACTTGTGCCAGCTGACCAAGTGACAGCTGCGACAAGAGCTAGTACTTGTGCATATAGCACCGTCGCTTCCAAGTTTGTACGAACTACCGGTTTGATAAAATGAGAGACAGGAAGCCCCAGGAGTTGTAGCATTATTTCTACAATACTGGAGCTCACCATCTTTTTGGTGCCGTTGCCGGGGAAGCGTCAGAGTATTAGTAATTGTTGCTCTTCTTCTACTTTCGTACTCTTACCTCTGCTCAGTAGTTTATTTCATTTCCATTCTGCAAAAGTAGCTTAGTATTTCTTGCTTTCCTAGCTTAGTATTTCTTGCTTTTATAGATTAGCATTTCCTGCTTTCCTAGATTAATATTTCTTGCTTTCCTAGCTTAGTATTTCCTGCTTTCATAGATTAGCAATTCCTGCTTTCTTGATTAATATTTCCTGCTTTCCTAGATTTAGCTTTCCAATTCCGCAAATTTCATTTGAGCAATATAGTTAGTATAGATCACTCTGTTTCAGTTTTGCAGGTACCAAAGAAAAAGCAAAAGCACAAAGAAAAAAAGAAAAGTCCTTTCCATTTCATGCCTCGTAGGAACCGAGATAGATCAGGCAAATTCCTACCAAACACCCCCACCAAATCACTGAGTCACCCTTCTCTCTTCTTTGGTGACAGTGACCCAGAGGAACCTATAGGTGAACATCCTGAGATATACCAAGACCCTATAGAAGAAGAAGAGTTAGAGACCACTCCATCTGAAGCCATGGCTGATAATAGAAGAGAAGATGAG
The DNA here is from genome assembly GCA_031772625.1 of Pinus tabuliformis. NCBI lineage: Eukaryota > Viridiplantae > Streptophyta > Pinopsida > Pinales > Pinaceae > Pinus > Pinus tabuliformis. Next base: position 1,391,206,206 of record CM062820.1, on the reverse strand, counting down.
AGAATAGAAGGAGCTTTCCCCATCCGAGAGACCAATGGAGAGATGAAAATGAAGAACATTAGCCCCTCCGCCTTGCCTCACTTCCATGGACTGACCACTGAGGATCCTGATACCTTCTTGTTTGAGTTTGCTGTCCTTTGTAGAACCTATGACTATACTGAAGATGAGCAAAAGCTGAAGCTTTTCCCTTCAACCCTTAAGGATGCAGCACTACACTGGTTCATGGGACTACCTGGGAATAGCATCGCTACTTGGGCTCAAATGCAGCAAGCCTTCAATACCAAGTATAGGGATTACTGTAGGTCTAAGGAAACCAAGGGAGGGATCTTTCGGATGACCATGGGGAATGATGAGTCCTTAGAGGATTATGAGGAGAGGTTCCAACTTAGCTATAAGCGGGCCAGGTGCACACTTGACCCTGAATCCCTCAAGTTGGTTCTACTCCGAGGAGTCCCTGAAGATCTCTTATACAACCTTCACATGTTAGCTGGGGGGGACATTTACCAACTGCCTTATGAGGACATCAAAACTGTGTTTAGAAATCATTCCAGGGCAGCTAGGAAACGAGGTAGAGGAAATCTCCTCTCCACTGGTGTCCCTTTCTCCAAACATGAGTTTACAAACCAATTAGAAGATCTTAAGAGTGAGGTGAGACAGACCATTGCCATGCAGCTGGACACATTCAGGATCCAACAGAAGAAAGAGGAAGCTGAGAGAGCCTTGGCTGTCTTCTGCCCTAGGTGCACCAGAAGACACCCTAAGAACGAATGCCCATTGCATTCGGTTGAAGTGTGTTTCGTTTGTGAGGAGGACCACCCAACAAATCAGTGTCCAACCTTACCTGGGTTTAAAGCCATGTCCAAGGGACTGAAGCTCCCACAGAGCCTCTCTATTACCTCAACCAAAGGAGGCCACAAGGATCTAGACCTTATCAGCAGGGGATGCAAGGGGCATCTCAATCTTATTACAAACCCAACCAGTCAACTCCTATGCCTTCCTGGGGTCCCCCTGCTCATCCTTCATGGTCCATGCCTCCTCCATGGTCTTATCCACCTCAGTACCCCACTCAACCTACTTCTCATCCATATCACTCACATACCCAGCCACAACCTCAATGGAATGCACCTCAGCCGGGGTGGAGGCCCCAATACAACACTCCTCCTGCCATTTTGCCTCCACCACCAGTTCAACCTCAGCCTTTACCTCCTGCTCCTCCAAGGCAACCTCAGATGCCTGCTCAACCAAACCCGAACCCCAACAATAGACAGGCTCAGCAGGTATATACTGGGGAGAACTCATGCCCTACCTATGCTGTGGAAATCCAGGAGATCAATCTTAGATCTGGAAAGACTCTTCCAGATCGCCAGCCTCCTCCCCCAGAGGATGAGGAAGACCATCAGGAGAGTGAACCAAAGCCTATTCCACCCTTTCCTGAGAGACTAACAGCCACCACACAACCCAACCCAGAGGAGGATGAGCTTCTGGGAGAGCTCAAGCAGTTGTGTGTGAAGATACCCCTTCTCCAAGCTATCAAGGATGTGCCAATATATAACAAGCTGGTTAAGGAGAAGTGTTTCAAACACCCAGGCAGACAGAAGAAAGATGCCTCAACTATCAATGTCATAGGACAACTGTCTGACCTTATGCTAGGACAAGTCATCTGCCCAAAGTACCTAGATCCTGGAAGTCCTGTAGTAGATGTTCACATCAATGGCACCATTATCCCCCACACCTTGATTGATTTGGGGGCAGCCATCAATGTGATGACCAGGGACACCATGCTTAAACTCAATCTTCAGGGTTCCTTGAGGAAGACTTCGACAGTACTGCAATTAGCAGACCGCTCCACCGTGACTCCTGAAGGGATTGTGGAGGATGTCATGGTCTCCATCGAATCTTGGGAATACCCTGCAGACTTCCTGGTTCTGCAACCAAAGGCCAAGCTTACTGGTTATCCTCTCATCTTGGGAAGGCCTTGGTTAGCTACTGCAGATGCTTACATAAGTTGTCGGGCAGGAAACATGACCATCAAAAATGGTCCCATGTCCAAGCAGCTAGTCCTATACCCACCTGCCCAACCTTCTTTAGAGCATGATTTACCACTCTAGTTGGAGGAAGGAGAAGAAGACGACCTCGGTGTATTCAGCACCTCTGTGTACCCTAGATACCACTAAAAGAAAACCCCCAACCGAGGATGACTTGATTGAGACTCTGATCCAAAACCCACCTACCAATGCACTACCTTTAGAAAAATTGGTGGAGGATGCCCAAGCTAGCACCTTAGTGGATCTTTGTACAGCCAACCCTGTCACTCCCAGAGTTAAGAATGTGGAGTTCGGCCCTGAGAAAGCATTGAAAATCAGCTCCTCCCTATCTCCTTCCTAGGAAAAGGAGCTGTGTAGTCTGTTGGCCAACCACCTAGATGCTTTTGCTTGGAGTTATAAGGAGATGAAAGGAGTCCATCCCTCGGTCTGTACCCATCATATATACATCAAAGAGGATTGTAAACTGGTTAGGCAACCTTAGAGGAGAATGAATCCAGCACTTAAAGACATTGTCAAGGAAGAATTGCAGAAACTCTTGGATGCCGAATTCATCTACCCCATCTCAGATAGTGAATGGGTGTCCCCTCTAGTGTTGGTTCCCAAAAAGAATGGGAAGTGGAGAATCTGTGTGGATTACCGTGAGCTGAACAAAGCTACCAAGAAAGACCATTTCCCTCTACCTTTCATAGATCAAGTGTTGGATGGACTGGCAGGAAAGAAGTTCTTCTCTTTCCTGGATGGGTTTAGCGGGTACAATCAAATCCAAATCAGCCCGGAAGACCAAGATAAGACCACCTTCACTTGTCCTTGGGGTACCTTTGCCTACCAAGTCCTTCCCTTTGGACTATGCAATGCTCCTGCTACCTTTCAGAGAGCTGTCTTGAGCATCTTCTCAGAGTTGGTCCATGATGCAGTAGAAATCTATATGGATGACTTTACTCCTTACGGGGCTAACTTCCAGGAAACATTGTCCAACTTGGGAAAAGTCCTCACCAAGGGCATCGAGATGAACTTGTCCCTTAGCCCTGAAAAATGTGAATTCCTAATGACTGAAGGGACCGTGCTAGGCCATACCATCTCTTGCCAAGGGTTACAGGTGGATCCCAACAAAATTGCTCTAATCAAGAAGGTTCCACCTCCCCAAAAGGTCAGGGATGTTAGGAGTTTCTTGGGATTAGCAGGATACTACAGGAGATTCATTAAGGACTTCAGCAAGTTAGCCTCACCATTGTTTGGCCTATTGGCAAAAGATGTGGAGTTTAGGTGGACTGACGATTGTCAGAAGAGTTTGAATGAGTTAAAGGACAAGTTGGTGTCAGCACCAATCCTGAGAGGTCCAAACTGGGCCCTACCTTTCCACATCCACACTGATGCCTCGAACAAAGCCATAGGTGCAGCCTTAGGACAAGTTGAGCAAAAGCTTCCATATGCCATTTACTTCGTTAGCAAAAACTTGTCCAAAGCAGAGCTGAACTACACTGTAACCGAGAAAGAGTTCTTAGCTATAGTCCATGCACTAAACAAGTTCCGTCATTATATCACTGGATATCAAACATTTGTACATACTAATCATGCTTCTATTAGATATTTGATGAATAAACCAGATGTGAATGCTCGTATTATTAGATGGTTACTTTTATTGCAGCAGTTTGATTTAACCATTGTTGATAAACCAGGTAGAGAAAATGTTGTTGCTGACTTTTTATCTAGATTGGATTTGTCTGCAGATGAAGATGGGACGGTGGATGACCAGATGCCTGATGAGCATCTGTTTGCTATCTCAGTACTCTCTCCATGGTTTGCTGATATAGCAAACTACCTTGTTTCAGCTCAGTTCCCTCCGCACCTCTCTTCAAAAGAGAAGAGCAGAATCATCAGAAAAAGTGCCTCATTTACTTGGATCGGGGGCAACCTGTTCAAGCTTGGCCCCGATCAGATCTTAAGGCATTGTGTAAGGGAAGAGGAAGTCTTTGACATCCTCCTCACCTATCATGATGGGCCTTGTGGAGGACATTTTGCAGCAAAGAGAACTGCCTTCAAGATCCTGCAGGCAGGCTACTATTGGCCCACACTTCATCAAGATGTCAGAAGATATGTCAGCCAGTGTGACCAATGCCAAAGAATGGGGAAACCGACCCAAAGGGATCAGATGCCTCTCCAGCCTCAAGTGACTCTTGAGCCATTTGAGAAGTGGGGCATGGACTTTGTGGGTCCAATCAATCCCTCTTCGAGGCAGAGATCCTACATCATTGTGTGTACTGACTACTTGCCAAAGTGGGCAGAGACTAAAGCAATCAAAGCAGCAACAGAAGAGAAGGTGGTTGAGTTCCTAATAGAGAACATCTTCTACAAGTTTGGCTACCCCAGAGAGCTGGTGACCGACCAAGGGAGCCAGTTCACATCCAACTTGGTTGAAGATCTCCTAGCTCATCACAAGATCAAGCATAGGACTTCCACCCCCTATCATCCTCAAGCAAATGGGCAGGTGGAAGTCACCAATAGAGCATTAGAGGGGATCTTGACCAGAGTGGTGAGCAGCAACAGAAAAGATTGGGCAGATCGCCTGGTTGAAGCCACATGGGCTTACAACACCACTTGGAAGACCACCACTGGCTTCACACCTTATGAGCTGGTCTATGGGAAGAAAGCTTTGCTGTCCATTGAGTTTGAGTATAACACTTTGAGGATGGCAGCTCAGCTGGACCTAGATCTCAGCCATGCACAGCAAGAAAGGTTATTGCAGCTGAATGGACTGGATGAGCACCGCATGCAGGCCCTCCTTCACTCAGAAGTGGTTCAACTTCAGAGGAAGGTGTGGCATGACACCCATCTCCATGACAAGCAATTTCAGCCGGGAGATTGGGCTCTGTTGTATGATTCCAGATACAAAGATTTCAAGGGGAAGTTGAGAACCAGATGGCTAGGACCATATACAGTGGAGAAATGCCATGACAATGGATCTGTCCTCATTCGAACCATTGATGAGGAAGCCATTCCCATGCTTGTCAATGGGCATCGATTGAAGATCTACAGGAGACCTCTCTCAAGACAAGAGTTTATCAAAACTATGGAGAAGGCAGTATTGGTCATAGAGAAGGGTCCTGCCCCTGCTTTGGGCACACCCTGAAGAATCTAAAAAAAATAAAAAATAAATAAATAAATAAATAATAAAGATCCTTGGGTGAAAACCTTTCTGAGGCGCCCAAGGCAGGTGGTAGGGGTGAAAACCTCATTTCAGGCGCCCCTGCTATCTTTCAAAAAAGAGAGAAAAAGAAATAAAGATCCTTGAGTGAAAACCTCTCTGAGGCGCTTAAGGCAGGTGGTAAGGGTGAAAACCTCATTGAGGCGCCCCTGCTATCTTTCAAAAAAAAAGAGAAAAAAAACAAAAAGAAAAAAACAAGATCAATAAGCTATTATGTGAAATTTGCATGCAGACTACAGGTGTTCTATGGAGGAGAGGAAGCCTCTCAAGTCAAGGTCAAAGGTCCTTCTCATGCAGCCAGGACACCTCACCAGCTCCTCCTCCAAGAATGCTTATGTTCTTCAAGGTATGTGCACTTTCATTATAGATCGAGTTTTCTACAGGAAGGTGCCAGTTTTCTACAGGAAGGTGCCAGTTTCTACAGGAAGGCGCCAGTTTCTATAGGAAGAGCTGCCTGTCTAGAGGAAGCTCTGTATTTCTACAGGAAACTTCCTGTAGAAGCTCAGAACGGCCCAGAATGTACTTCATGAGCAGATCTGAGGACTATGGGTTGGTGTGGACGCATGCAAGCCTCTTTTGGGCCCATGCACAACGCTGTTAACTTGCTCCACCACCCTCGTCACCATGCATCCAAGTCCCCTGCACCAACAAAACAGAGCAATGAGTTCTCGCGGGAAAAGGCAGTTTCAAAGACAAACAAACGCGGAGATCTTATACCTCAGGCATCAGCAGCTCCGGAACCGTGATTAGACGACCAGATCTTCTGTCATGCAGCATGCACCCAAGGAGAAAGGACTGTTACGAGGCACCCGCGGGCATCCTATAACAGTTCAACCTGCTGGAGTGGATACCGTCCACAACACCGCCATCTCCAAGGTAATGCGCGCGCATGCAACCACAGCATCCTCTCCATCGTCAGCAACCTGTAACCATGAGCCTCCGGGTCTGTGTAAGCCGCGTGCAGCAGGTAGATCCGTCGTCCAAAAACTAAAAATCGTGTGCAGACGCGCGCAGGTAAGTGTCTCAACCTTCTCTCCATCAAATCGCATGAATATTACTTAGATTTGTTTGCATGGCGTAAGAGTGAATGGTTGAGCAGCCGTATGGCCAGTGACTGGCCACGTCGGCTAGTTATGGTATAGTCGGATGATCGGGTGGCAGCCACGACAAAGAAAACACGCAACACGCACGTGAAGATAGTCCCGTCAACCGAGAAACGAGTTTAACCAAAAAGGGCGGCGGCAGATCTGTGGGAATGAATGCGGCAGCGAGTGAATATGCAGGCGAATGATGGGTGACGTCGCCCAACGGTCCGGTGGGGACAGCTCACCCCCCGCGCCACGAGCTGCGCCAATTCAAAATCTAATCGGCTAGATTATGCGCATGTATTCATCAACCTCCACTTCAAAACTTGAGTGGCTCTTCTGATTTCCTCGGCACGTTGATACGCCAAGCTTTCAGCTACCAGAACACCGGTGAAGCACACCTCAACCGCAGTCCAATTGCAGTCCTGCCCAAAGTTTGCATACTGCTCCTACAGAAACAGTCCTACAGGAAGCAGTCTCTACAGGAACGCAGTCTTCTACAGGAACGCGGGTGTTCACGTAAAAAAAGGTTGCCGAGTAACGAGGTAACCCTGGACTCCTCATGAAATTGCTCATTTAAGGTGGTAGGATTGTCAGTTACTGTCTGGGTAAATGAGAAAGTAGACAAATTGCTGTCTGTGTGCCCATACTGCAATTCTACAGGATTGTTGCGTGGTTAGACTGTGTTGTAAAATTTTTGTGGGTTATACGCATTGTTCTGCACTCTGTCACCGAAACTAAACTCTCTTCCACCATCACCACCTCCGGTTAAGAAAATTGTGCCATCATGCCGGGTGGATTTATCAGGCGAGAACCCACAGATTCAGAGAAACTGAGGAGAAATCAAGCAGTGGTAGAGCTTTTTACACGAGCACAGTGGATGTCTTTTTGTGATAAGTTGCAAGGGTACGATGAGGAAGTGGCCGAGGAATTCTTGCAGGCCCTGAGGCCAAAATCCAAGGTGCTGGCCACAGTCAATTTCAGAGGCTTAAGCCTCACGATCACTACGGAGTCTATCAGCAGAATCACTGAGCTTCCTATGGGTCTCCCGTGGGATAAAGAAGAACGCAAGCTAAGCCAGCAAGCCAAGAAGGATTTCTTCCCACTGGAAGAATCATTCACAGAGGACAAAAATGGGGTGAGAAGGACAAGCCTGTTGCCACCGTGGAACGAAGTCAGTTTGCACATTATGAAATATATCACTTGTGAGGGACGTTACAGCATCGTGTATGCATATCACTTCCGGCTGCTCAGTGAGCTAAGACACCGGCTTGATCTTCCCGCAGAGCAGAGAGTGAGCATTCCTTACTTTTTACTACAGTCCTTGATGGAGTGTGCTACAAAGCTTAAGGACGACATTCCGGATCAAATAGCCCACCATGGGTTAATCAAGCTTTTGGTGGAGGATGCTCTCCACTCATATAAGGTCCCCCTTGCATGGGAATCATTTAGGAATTTAACAAGAGACGGGGACATAAAAATGCTGCTTGAGGAAACGGGGTCCTCTAGTGGTGAGGAAGAAGAGCCAGTAGCCAAGAGTAAGAAGGGGAAAAGCCAAAAGATCCCGACTCCAAAACAGAAGAAAGAACGAAAGGAGAAGGAGAAGGGAAAGGATGGCAGAGCAAAAGAGGACACCCCCATCCTTTCGGCAAGAGAAAAGAGGTTGAAAAGTAGGACGGTCCAAACTGAGGTGGCCCCTGTTAGCCCAAGCACCTCGTCAGCTCCTGCAGTCAAAGCCAAAATCAAAGTCCATGCAGCTAAGCGGGAAAAGGTGGCGATAGTTGCCTCTACAGGAAGACAACCGCAGGCTTCTACAGGAAGCCCGGAAGCAGCCTCTACAGGAAAACAAACGCAGGCTTCTACAGGAAGCCCAAGAACAACACCTACAGGAAAGCAGACGAAGGCTTCTACAGGAGGCCCAAAAACAGAGAAGGGGTCCTCTACAAGAAACCCACAGAGCGTAAAGAAAGAGTCTTCTACAGGAGGGCCGAAAGCGGACAAAGTAGGGTCTTCTACAGGAAGCCCGAAAATAGAAAGGGAAGGGCCTTCCACAAGGAGAAACGGGAAAGTAAAAGGCACGGGAGAGAAAGCTGATCCTCTCGAAAAGGAGGCGGCAGCTGTGCTGGCTGCCCTCAGCACACCTGCAAAACCAAAAGAAAATAGGGAGAGGGAGATCCCTCTACCTTCCGAGACCAGGAGAAGTCAGAGAATGAAGACCGACAAGCCGCAGCCTCCTCCCAGCAGCACAACCACTTTAGGGAGTGCTCCTACTTCGCCCAGTAAGCAAACTCCCTCTAAGACACCGGCCACCACCGAGAAAGGAAGCCTGAAGATCACCTCCTGGACACGAAAGATAGGCCAATCACCTTCCGAAGCCCGGCTCAAAGAAACAGGAAAGAGGGAAGAAGTTCCACCCTTGTCACCACCAGGGGCAGAGAAGGCAGGGCCATCAAAAGTAGAAAAGAAAGAGCCTGTTCCAGTCCCGAGTCCTCGGCCAAGGAAAAGGAGCAAGAGCAAGGTTGCTCAAGGATGAGCAAATGGTTCAGCTGGGGCGTGATGATGAGCCCCAAATTTTGGTACAATTTGGGCTCATTTTGGCCTATTCTACCTGCTCAAACCATTCATTTTTTATTGCTTATGCATGCATTTCTTAGTTTGTTCATGTTGTTTGTAGGAAGAAGGGTAGGCACTCTATCTACGTGACTAATGCATTATGATTATAGGTTTTGGCATTAAAAGGGAGCAAAAGACAACGAAAAAGGAGACAAGGAGACAACGAGGTGGCACTGCTGGTTTTTAGGAGAGGATGTCCACGGTCTTGGGGACATTCCTCGTGATTCCCACCAAGAACTCCGAGCTCCAATCCATCTCCCCTCCGAGCTTAGAAGTAGCCAGCTGTTCTACAGGAACAGCAGTTACAACTGTTCTACAGGAACAGCACTTATGACTGTCCTACAGGATCAGCAGTTAAACTCTAGTTGGACAGCCAAGCTCCTAAAATCAAGGACTCTAGTTGGACAGCCAAGCTCCTAAAATCAAGGACACTTGTTGGATCACTGTTTTGCATAAGTATAGAGGCCGTAGCCTTTGATAGGTTGTTGAAACTTTCGCATTACTATTGTAATTTTGGAGCACAGCTTGGCGTTAGTTCTTGTTGTAAGCCAGTTTTGGCATAACATCAGATTATGAATAAAGAAGGCAGATTTTGATCTAGCTCTGAGTTTTCTTAAGGAGACTATAGCTCTCAGGTTAGGGCCCAACCTAAGAGCCATAGATCCCCTCTGCTGTAGTGTTGTTTGCATTTCGTTTCAGCACTCTGAGTTTTCATTTCCACATGCAATTTGAATTATAGGTTGTTAATTTAGTTTCTTTCATGAACTTAGATAGGATTTACGTATGGTGAATTTGGTTACAGTTGTTTAGGTTAGCAGAGGATAGATATAATCCATTGGAGCTCCGGCAAAAAGGTTGTTAAGGCTCACTGCCATCTCATTTGGGATTGGGGTGCAGTCCATAACTAACCACCAAAAATACGCATTTCTTTACTTGATGATTGCTGCAAACACAGTCATGTTATGTTAGATGCTTCCACATGATTCACACCTGCACCACACTCCTTTACCACAGCTTCATGCACATTCTCCTTCGCGTTTTGGATTGCTGTTCATTGAATTTACAAGCACAGGTAGTTTAGGTTAATGCATTTTCGGTTTGGTAACAGTCACAAGCATTTGTTTCATTTACACTGCTTCCTCTCATGCCATCACTTTGTCCTCCATTTTGATCACACCTACAAACACATCTTTGACCTCTGCTCCACTCTGATATCTCCCAAAGTCTTGCACTCCTCACGTAATTCCATCCTCTAGCCTTTCGTTGACCTAGTCCTCTATCTTCCAACCTACTCCCTACACTCACTCCCTATCCTATTCTTCCACTTCTAAAGCCATCACCAGCCTTATTCCTACCTTGCACATCTCCCCCTACCTTTCCATCACTCCTCCATCGCTCCAAACATTCACGGTAGGTCATCCTGTAGTGGTTTGTAGACATCCTGTAGAAACCAGAGTATCCTGTAGGATCCCCTGCAGACTTCCTGTAGGAGGCCACTCACTCGGTTGCTGAGCTTCTGAATGTGAGGAACCTCTGTGGAAGGATGCTAAGGATCCCTAGGGACCTCTCCTAATCTCCCCAACCTGTCCCACGCTTTTCTTCCTTCTCCAACCCATCTGCACAACCAAACCCTAGTCAGCACAAAATCACAATCATTCCACACACTTAAAGGAAAAATACAAAAACATGTCTTTTATGATGCAAGTAGCTTAGATCCATGCATTCCCACTTATTAGAGGTAACAGCAGCATTGGTAGAGGCTTCATTCACATTCTTTGCATCATAGAGGTTAGACTAGTTAAATTAGGGTTTCCTAGGTTTACATGCTTTGATTCGCTTTCAGTCCATTTTGTCAAGTAGAGTAGTTTTCCTTTGAGAATAGATTTCGTCCATCAATTAGAAAGCTTCTTCTGAGAGCCTATAGAAGTTGGCTTGAGCCCTAGCGGACTTGTGCCAGCTGACCAAGTGACAGCTGCGACAAGAGCTAGTACTTGTGCATATAGCACCGTCGCTTCCAAGTTTGTACGAACTACCGGGTTGATAAAATGAGAGACAGGAAGCCCCAGGAGTTGTAGCATTATTGCTACAATACTGGAGCTCACCAGTTTTCATTGGAAAATGATACTAGGTAGACTATGTTACAACCATACTAGTTACCAACTCTATACCTGACCCACTTTAAGTTGAGTTCCTCTTTTCCTTTTACGCATTCTATTTCATTGACAATTATTCTCATACCCATGGTTGTGACATTCCAGGTGCCAACAACCTCTCCTAAACTTCGGTCATTCTCTCTGGTTGGAACCGGTGTGGTGATTAACACTCCCTCAAACCTTCAGGTTGTGTTTCCCACCTTAACTCTGGTGCTAAGGGTAAAAATGGTCGATTGAGTGATGTTAGTAGGAGCACATGGCAGATTCTCTTCCCCATGATGTAACACAATTTACTTTCTATTATAGCGGTGAGAGTTCACCTCGACCTTATCCCTTGTTCACCATGGTTAATTGATAATACAATGATTTATTTTTATCATAGTTACCCACTCTATAACATTTTAATTCCTACTTTGTAATATGGGTTGTAACTCGTATAATTCCTGTAGCTGAATTACCTTAGATTATGTGAATGCATGTCTACCCATTGTGAATGCCTCTAGTCCTTTTGGTTCACACATCTATTACTTCTCTCAAATATACTATTATGTTTTTAACTAGTACATAAATTGTCTATCTCACTATAATAAATGGGTTACTATACTGATATCATCTCGTTTTTACTTGATTTTGGATTAATCAAACTAAAAAGGGTGAGCGAAACTTTCGACCCTCCTCAAGGATGAATAGTCATTATATCATTTTAACCTTGCTTCATTATATTTCTTTTCAACGAAATTCCTACCACCTCGGTCAAGTCCCTAGACTTGCCTGTATATGCTAAATTACCATGTATGATAGGATTATCTTCCAATATTGAATATTCTTCTAACTACACGCTAAAATACAGTTAGTAGACTAGAGTATCACTTCTTTTTAAGAAAATACTTCTTATGGCTGCATATGAAAATATAGGAAGTAGACCAAAGTTTCATTCATTTTGTTCAGCTTTAAAATAGAATTCACAAACTAGTTGTTACTAAAATACATGTCTGTGAGTGCATTCGAAATCTTACAAAATTTCCCAACAGAATCATCTAATTTACTCACATATCATTACTTTAATTTTTAATACTACTATATTATCAGCTTGTAACACATTTCTCTGACTTATCTATAACTATTTCTCTACTTGAAAATAACTACACCTGTAGGTACTACAACTAGAAAATCAATTTCATATACATCATAACATCAAGTTAAATCAAATATAACTAGAAAATAAATTCCATATACAACATAGCATTAAGTTAAATGAAATACATCCCACTGAGTATCATTTTTGGAATTGAAATAAATATTTCGATCTAATAATTCTGACAGTAGCCATAGAAATAACTTGGATTGAACTATTTGCCTCCTGACCATGAACATTTTCCTATAGTTCTCCCCCATGATGAGATCTTTCTTTTTCCCAGAATCAATAACCTCTTATGTCCTGGTAAAGGAATTTTTATCCCTCACTTTCCTTAGCAGACTTTCCACAACCTTGTCATGTCTTTTTTCGGTGTTTCCAGTCCCCATAGCCTAGGATTTTCCTAATTTTTTTTTAAATGATTCTTTTTACTTCCTTTAAAGCACATATTTTCCACTACGGTGCTTTATTCACCCTTTTTAGTGTTTTTTCCCCGCAGTGGGTGATTTTCATATATTTTTCTCTCCCCATCTAGTCAATCACCTAAGTTTGCTCCAAGGGTTTTTTTGGAGTGATTTGGGAAATTTTTATCTACATCTTATCCATCCACGTTGGATCGAGAACTAGAATAATGACCTCATTAAATCATTTGTTCTTCTCCATGTTAATTCTTCAAATGATATAATTATTTATCCATAAAAAAAAAAAATTACATTTTCATAGTTTAGATAGATGTCTTTCAAATTAATCACATAATCACGATTTGGTCGATGTTTCGAACCAAATAACGTGATCCATCCTCATGACAAGGTGAATAATCAATCTATCTTAAGGAATAAATAGTATGGATGTATCATTGCCCAAAACTAGCTATTGAAAACTAGCCGTTAAATTAGTTAATAAGGTAAGTAGAATATTATTAATTACTAAGGTAAGTATAATATTATTAATTATTAAAGATGGGGAGTTGTTTAGTAAAATAATAAAATACATTTGGTTAAAAATAGCCGTTAGGAAAAATAAAAATAAATTATTAAAATAGTAAAATTAAAATATTAGATGTTTATTTAGAAACTAGTTGTTAGGAATAATGTTGATTTTAATAATTAAGCTGTTAAAATAATATATATTTATTTAAAGCTAGATTTTATAAAATATCTTCATTAATATTTCAATGGATAAGGTCAATGAACTATTATATCAAAGTTTATAAATCTATTTATTTTAGTGTTTTAGGTATTTATTTTAATGATTTAATACCTATATATATATATATATATATATATATATAGATATATAGATATATAGATGTAATAAGAGGGCTTAACTTAATTTAAATATATAAAATATATACCTAAGGTCAAGGAATAGAGAATAAATGAACAAGAGGTTACTAATTAAAACTAAAAATTTATATACATAAATTATATACATTAAGCGACTAATAATAATATTGCGCAAAATAAAAGGTAGAGAAAGTCTCCAAGATTTATAAATTAGAAAGCATGAAGGGAAACAAGATTGATACATAAAATATCAATTCATGGTGATGTAGCTAGCTTTGTGAATGTGTTTAACTGAGAGGTGGCTCCATGACTAGGGTTTGTGCACACTCGCAACCTCCCCTTGGTGCCTCTGGTTCTGGCCTTCAGGGCCCTGCAAACTATGATGGATCCACAATAGCATCCTAGTGCATGCTCCTTCAAGGATATAGTCTCTGGTCAGCCACGGAACCAGGCTTCATTCTTCACAATGTTTGCCTCCAGCTCTTCCCTCTATATGCCACCAGGAGGAAGCTCTGACAAAGAAGAAACTACTCATCCACAACTAAACGAGCTACAAAAAAGGAATGAAGATACAATGAAAAGGTCGACCAAGGATACTAGGGCAGAAAAGGGCAAGGTCGCAGACTCGCCCTTCCCTTCCAACATCAATCCTTCAAAATCTTAGAGAAGTTGCAGGATCAAGGGAGAAATACTAAGAATAACTGCAATCCCAAAGCCAAAAAAATCCCCGAACTAGAAATCCAAGACCTCATGGTAGCTGAATATAGAGAATACATGCAGGAACATGGAATAAATTGTAAGTTTATGGGAATATGGCCAACTGAAAGAGCCCTGAATTGGTGGATTCAGAGAAAATGGACACCAAAAGGGGAGAAAAACTTCAGCTGGGTTCCAAATGATTTTTCATAGTCATCTTTGACATCCTAGAAGATAGAGACATAATTTTTGAAGGAGTACCCTATTTCTACAATTCAGCCAGTTTATACATGAGGTTCTGGAGGGAGAACTTCATACAGGAAAAAAATATTTTACTAGGGTTCCATTCTAGAGGGAGAACTTCACACAGGAAAAAGAGGATTTTACTAGGGTTCCATCCTAGGTACGCCTCTACTACTTACCAATTGATTATTGGGCTCCTTCAGTCTTAAAAGGAATAGGAGACTAGCTGGGGTAGTACATTTTAATGTTTGAAGGCACCAAAATGGGTCACTATGTTTCCTACACCCGAATCTGTGTATATAAAAATGTCTCTCGTGCATTGCCAGAAGAAATGAAATTAATCTTCAGGGATGAAGTCTGGCTACAAACGGATAGACTATGAACAAATTCCCTTCTGATGCAAAAAGTGTCATGAGCATGGGCATCTTTTCTGAGACTGTCCCATGAATAAAAACCCTCAAGCACAAAAGAAAGAAAATAAACAGAAAGACAATGAAGGTTTCACCAAAGTCATCCCCAGGAATAAGAATATCAGGAAAAAAGTTATCCCCAAAATAAACCTATTCAATGAAGCAAGCCAGAATCAGTTTAAGGTACTGAACAATACCCAAGGGAAAATGGATCCTAACAAATTTATAGTAGATGCAGAAGGAGAGGAATAAATGAACCTAGTAGATAGAGAACACGATTAAAAGAATACAGGAAATAGCAACAGAGGAAAGGAGTAGGCACTAGAGGATACAAAAATGCAGCAAGTACAAATAGAGGAAGCTCTGCAGGGGGTAAATCTAGCAACAATTGCAGAGGAATAGAAACAAAAAGGAATAAATGCCATATCAGAACAATAGTTAAAAAAAATTGAAGGAGCTTACCTCCTCCAGGAAGAATTAAAACTCAAATCTCACTATCTAGCACAAGAAATCACGACTTCAAAAGGTATATTAGCCAACATTCTAGTAGAAGGACTCAACCTCAAAGGCTCAAGTAGAAAGCGAGGACAAAATACCACCAGTCAGCTCCTTCAAGAACTAGGTGCCAAGCTAATCAATCAAGGAATGGTAAAGGCCCTTTCTTTATACCCATCTCCATGTCAATGCATTACCTCTCTTGGAATATTAGGTGACTTAATAGTCCTGGAAAGAACCGCTTCTTAAAAATCATAATCTTGTCTCATCATCCCGACATCCTAATAATTCAAGAAACAAAACTTGATTCGACTCACCCTCCCCTTATACAAAACTCGTGCTTCAATACTTACAGCTCCTTGGCTAATACAACTATAGGCATGGCAGAGTCATAATGATGTTTTGACAAAACTCTAAATTCAACCTTATTTCTTCTCTGGTCAATCACCATTCTTTAACTATGATTCTGATAATCATAGGCACTAATGAGACCATTTTCATAACTAATGTTCATGCCCCACAAAAGGTGATAGAGCGTATCAAAATGCTCCAAATCATATCCAATCTACTTGACCCTCTACACCACCCTCTCAAAATCATAGCTAGTGATTTTAATATGATAACTAATTCATTTGAAAATAAAGGAGGAATCTGGAAGTTAGATAAGGACTCTGAGGCTTTCCTTGCCACCATTGAAAGTGTCAACCTCATCGACATTCCCACTAGCAATGGCTTATTCACCTAGAATAATAGGAGATGATGAGACCGTCAAATAGCCTCCCATTTAGACCACTTCCTTATTTCAGAGGCAACTTATCTTACCTCCTAGGAAATAGAGGCGAGAATCCTTCCGCAAGCAGGCTCTGATCATTGACCTATCTCTCTCAAGTTTCAAAAATAAGCCTTTTAGATTCGAGGCCTTCTGGTTGAATCACCCAGATCTCATGGAAAAAATGAAACAATGGTGGACTAACTCTCCAATCAGAACTGGAAACAAAGTATAATTTCCAGCAAAAGTTAAAACACGTCAAAGAGGAAATCAAAAAATGGAACAGAGAATCATTTAGAAATATCATCACAGATAAAAAAAAAACTTGGAACACCAACTAGAACTTCTCCAAAAAAATATAATTAAAGAAAGGCTAACAGAGAATAGTAACCAAGAGTAACAATGACTACAACAAATACAGACGAAAGAGCCATTCAGGAAGAAAACTTGTGGCAACAAAAATCTAGTCTAGACTAGGTAAAATATGGGGAAAGGAACACGACCTTTTTCCACAAAAAAATGATACAACATGAGAGGAATAACATAATTCTGGCTCTAAAGAATCAAAAGGGTCAACTCATTTACTCTCAAGAGGAGTTGGAAATAGAGCTCAATCACTATTTAAACTCTCTTCTCAAAGAGCCTAGGAATTATCAAGATCAAGACATCAAAAAGATCACCAAGAATATCTCTAAAATCCTCATGAATGACCACAACAAAATGATCCTAAGGAAAGTCTGCCTCTAAGAAGTGGAATATGTGGTCATGGGAATGCCCAATGGCAATGATCCAAGGTCGGATGGGTTCACCATTGATTTCTACAAATCTTGATGGCCTATCATAAAACTGGAAGTTTATACCCTAGTGGAGGAATCTTGAATTCAGAAGTTTTTCCTTAAATCCCTTAACTCCACCTTCCTAACTCTGATACCCAAGGGAATCTCTGCGGATTCCCGAGACAAATTTAGGCCCATAGCCCTCTAGAATTTCATTTACCAAATAATCTCCAAAGTTCTTGCCAATCGAATTAAAGTCATCCTCCCTCTACTCATCCCTTACCAATAGTCTGGCTATGTGGAAGGAAGATAAATTATGGATAATATCATCCTCTCTCATGTGCTCATTCGTTCTCTCAAATCTAAAAAAAAAAACCTGGTATCATGATTCAACTAGACATGTCTAAAGCCATTAACAAAATTAGCTAGAACTATATCAAACAGTTCCTCGATGAATTTCATTTCGAGAAAGAAAGCATCAAGTGGATCATGGCTATGTTGTCAAGAGATTTCTTATCCATCCTTGTGAATGGATCAAATTCGTAACCCTTCAATCCTACAAGGGGTATCAGGCAAGGGGATCCAATCTCTCCCTTCATCTTTACTATAATGGCAGAAGGGCTAAGCCACTCTATCTCTGTTGCCCTGCATGAAAATAAGCTCTCTCGTCTCTAGCCCCATGCCTTGCACCCCCCCCCACAACTCGCCAACAATTTATGGATGGCACTCTTCTCATGGGCCTCCCATCTATAAAAGAGGCCGCCTCTTTCATGTCCATCCTGACTGACTTCTCTACTGCTTCTGGTGCTTCCATCAACCCCCTGAAATCCAAGTTCTTATTCTTTAACACTTTGTTGCCCATCTATAGGAACATCACCAGAATCCTAGCCATTTCCATTAATACTCTCCCCTCCACTTACCTAGGTCCCTTACAGATAGGCCTCTTTCCCGGGCCACTTGGGAGAATCTGATAAACAAACTGGAGAAAATAATGGCCAACTGGATCTTTAGATCTCTCAATTTGGCTGGTCATCTTATTCTAGTTAAATCTATCCTACAAGCCATCCTGCTTTACATGTACTCGGCTCTGGCAGCCCCAAAAGTGATTTCAAACAAAATAAAAAACCTTGAGACGAACTTCTTATGGAAAGGTGCAGAGGTCAAATAGAAATAGACTGTGGTACTAGGGGAAAAAATCTGCAAGCCCAGAAAAGATGGTGGCCTTGGTCTTAGAGACATAGACCTCCTGGGAAAGGCCCTGGGAGCCAAAAACCTATGGAGATGGATTACAAACCCCAACTCCCCTTGGGGAATCCTTTGGAAAGAAAACTACACCCCCTCCTTAATGCAAGAGAAAATCATCAGGCTTAATGGAAACATCAAAGGTTTAGTCATCTGGAATCAAGCTTGGGAGAAAAAGGACATCATTCAAAAAACATAGTTTCTTTGAAATAGGTAGCAAGAGCAAGGCTCTTTTTTGGGAGGATTCCTGGCAACAAAGGCCAGAACTTGATCAAGATCATTATCTCCAAATCAAGGATAAAATGAAAAATAGAAGGAAGATCAAAGTCAACCAGTAGTAGGGAAAAAGTGATGTAAATGACAAATGGAGAAACTGGATTAAACAAGAGGAATGGACTCCCCATATGAACCCCCAAATCTAGTCAGACCTCTCCTTAGAGTTACATAAAAGACAAATCCTCCTTGACTTTGCTGACGATAAAATCAGATGGGGGAAAGACTCATTTGGAAACTTCATTTTAAGAGAAGCCTACAGATACATAGCGAAGCACAACCAACTCCAACCAGATCTGAAGTGGAATGCAATCTAGGACAGGAAGAATTGGAAGAAAATTTATATCTTCCTTTGGTTAGTCATGCATAGAAAATTTTTAACGTGGGACAATCTAAGAAGGAAATGCTTTATTGGGCCTTCGAGATGCCCCCTCTGCCACCAAGAAGAAGAAACTACCAATCATCTATTAAATGTATGCCCTTTCGCGTGCAACTTATGGAATTGGATTTCTTTGGTCTTTAACAACCCTGATTGGGACCCATCTTCTATTCAATGTGCCATCACGAACTGGAGAATGGTCTTTTCCCCTCATCATCCCATTAACTGTGCATTGGATTTAATCCCTGGTTTGATCTATTACGCTCTGTGGAAGGAACACAACACGAGAATCTTTTGTGGCCTCTCCATCCAGGTGGAATTCATTATCTCAAAGATCAAAAGCGCGCTCTGTGAAACTGTGACTTCTCTACCCACTCAGACTGTCAAAGCCCCTCCCACCTTATTTGAAATGAAAATTCTCTCAATACTAGATCTCCTTCAAATCAAGGTCCACGAATTCATTCCCCTCCCCAGGCATGAAAATAGAAACAACACTTAGTGGCTGCCAGAGCAGGGGACCATCAAGCTTAATTACGATGGCACGACTAAAGGGAATCTGGGCCCAGCCGATTTTGGAGGAGTCTTCAGAAACTCTAAAGGATAGAAAATATAAATTTAGGAGGGAAATATAGGTACCACCACAAAAAATTTCATAGAACTTCATTCCCTAGAACATGGCATCACCATAGCGCACGACCTAAACCTTAGTCCTCTGAAAGTTGAAGGAGATTTCATGTTGGCCACCCAAATTGGCAAAAAATTTTAGCAAGGTATCGAGGTGGAGAAAATTGCAGAAACATGGCACCGAAACAAACAATATAGTGTATCAAGCAGGGAATCGATAGAATGGCAGGCCTCCTCTTTGAAAAAATCAGAAGGAAGGAAAACAAACACGTGGATATACTGGTGAATGATGGCATGCCTGGTACACTACTCCTGAAGTCTCGAATGTGCCAGGAATTGGAGGAAGGGGAACTCCATCAGCGATGTGCATCAATCAATGAAGAACATAACCACTCTACCAAAAAATAATTGTTCGCGTACCTTTCATCATTTCAAGGTTGATTCTCTGCTCAGTTGGAAGGATAGGTGGCAAGAAATGGAGGAAGGAGAACTCTGTCAGCAATGCACATCAATCAATGAAGAAGATAACCACTCTACCAAACAATAATTGTTCACGTACCTTTCATCATTTCAAGGTCGATTCTCTGCTCAGTTGGAAGGACAAGTGGAAGGCTCTTGAGTATGGACCCTTCCTTGGCTCACTTTATTTTAGAGCCCGTGATGCCACCTCTGCTCTCCCTTGTGTGACCGTTGCTTATTACTCACATCCTCTCTGCTCTCTCATTCCTCCCCCACCCCTCATCAAATCTTCGCATGCTTCCCCTTCCCGCCCCATCTCCCTCATTCCAGTCCCCCTCCTTCTCTTGGCTTCTATAAATTTACCACTCCCCATTCACCCCCTCATTCTTCTCTCTGAGTGTTCCTCTCTCTGTTGGCCCCTTGCTCTCTGGCTCCCCCCAGTCTCCAATCGTTATGCTTCTCTCATGGCCCCGAGGAATTTATCCACCCCTGGTCCAAGTTGGGGATGTGAGCCCAATCACACTACCTCCCACTGGCAGTCCCTAGGCTCGTCCCCTACCACTCGCACGGAGACATCTGTTAGGTGCGCAACTCTATTTACTCGACATCAGTTAATCTAGAAACTCAGCAACGAATCTCAGATCTGGAATCCCAAGCAAATGTTCTCCATAGAGAAGTCACCACGGATGAGGTCGATAGGGAATTTGCTTGGATTCCGAACTCTAGTCTCACCCAAGCATGCGAAATCCTTTACTTGTGTACAATCAAAACATGGTGGCAAATGAAGACCATTATGGGGCTTGCAATGAAAGAACAAGAGGAGCGCACCAAGGCTCTAGAATCTAAGATTGACTGGCTCACTGAGAAGTTTGTAATATATGTAGAAGCGATCCACCATTGTGGATTCGTCACTCAGGATGCTCCAAATTATAATGTCATCAAGAAGAAGTTGACAACTAAGGTCCATTCAACTGTTGAAGGATCCCTGAGCATCAAGAAAGAGGACCCTAGGGCCTCCAGGAGTTGACAGATCACCATCGTGCAACAAGAGGGAAGTTATCAGGAGAATCCCATTCGTTTGGATGGGAAGGGGTCACCACCAACCAGGAGTGATGCCGTCACTTTCCTTGTTTATCTTCCTTTATGTATGTTCTTCTTCCTCCAATAAAGGCTTTATGTAGTAGAGGAAAACAGAATCTGCAAGGTTGGCAGTGATAAGGCTTTCTTTTCCATTCTCAGATTTGAAACTCTTAATTTTGAGAATGTTGTAATGAAAGATCCTCTTGATTTTCCACCTTTGTACTTTAGTTGCCACTTTTTTCATGGCCATACTGTAAATACAGCCAGCTACAACCATCACTAGTTTTTCGGTTGGGTCTTATGTCAGGTTCTCTATCCCACACAACCTTATTTTTGTAATTTGTCAGTTTATCAAGTAATATATTATCTTATTTACAAAAAAAAAAGAAAAAAATAGATAGATACATAAAATGAATAAAAAGGAGAAAATAAGAAAAAAGCAACACGAAATAAACGAATGAAGAAAACACTAGTACAAATACAATGAAAACTTAAAAAGTAACACCCAGGCAGTAAAGAGAGAGGAATCAAGAAGTGAGAGCTGAAATCCAACTCTTACTTAATTTCCAACCATCATCCCTGTTAAGATTTTTGGCATGCCTTTCAATCTCAATCGCTTCCTTAAGCTTCCTATGGTCGAAATTATCAACCTTGGCAATGACTTTGGAATCTTCAATGCAGACATGGTGTTTTGTTTTCTCTACATGTTCGGCTATGGTTGATGAGTGGGATCAATTGTTACTAATATCTGCAGAATGCTCATATATTCTCTGTTTAATAGACCCACATGTTTCCCCAATATAGGGAATAGCACAGGAGTAGGGAACAAGGTAGATGCCCTTCATGTCCTTAGGGTCAATAGGGTCTTTAACAGATCCTAAAGAATTATTAATGGTATTGAGAGGCCTGAACGAGGAAGTGACATAAATGTTTCTAAGGATATGGGCAATCCTATCCTTAGATCCTTGGATATACGAGAGGCAAATCTTAGAGATAGGATCAACATGAGCAGGTTTAACTTCTTGGCACTTTGCACACCTTGTGAAAAGTATTGGGGCTTTGAGACCTCATATACTCATTCTTTCTAAAAACCTCAAGAAGATTAGATTTCTCTTGATCAAGGTGGCTATTATCAGAGACTCTTAGAGCATGAGTAGTAAGAGTGCTAAGAACCCCGAATTTATGAACTAGAAAGTGATGAGAGCTCGCATGGAGATATTTATCCCTCTGAGTTTTCTTTCAAAACACTAGGTGACAGACATAACTGTCATCCATCCTAGAAAGTATAATGTCAAGGAAGGGAAGGCAACCATTCTCTTCCACCTCCATTGTGAACTTGATGGAATCCGATTGAGAATTAAGGTGGTTTAGAAACATATCCAATTTCTTGTGACCACGAGGCCAGATGATGCGTGTTTCATCAATGAACCTCTTCCACTTTTTAGGGTGAAATTGGGCTATGGCTAAAGCCTTTGTTTCGAAATCTTCCATAAAAAATTTAGTGACGATAGCGGAGAGAAGGTAACCCATTGCAACACCGCAAGTTTGCTTATAGAACTCACCTTGGAAACTGAAGAAAGTCGAGGTGAGGCAGAGTTCAACTAATTTGGCAGTGTCTTTGTTAGTGATGTGATTGATGATATCAATGGCCTCTTGGATGGGGATGTTGGTGCATAAGGATACAACGTAAAAAATGAGCAGCAAATCTCTAGGTTACAACTTGATATCTTTCCACTCTTGAACAAAGGAGGTCGTGTCCTTAACAAGAGAATAAGTGCCATCTATGATAGGCTTAAGATTTTGAGCAAAGAAGTTGGAAAGAAGATAAGTATGACCACCTATCATGTCCTTAGGGTCAATAGGCCTCTGAGGCTCATTTGAGGCCTTTTTTAAACAAAACAGGTGACCCTACTTATCTTCTTTCCAAGTTCTTAGCTCAAAAGCTTAAGCCTCTCATAGGTTGCACTTATTATTTTGTTAAGGACTCGGCCCCTTTTGTTCAAGAGTGGAAATATATCAAGTTGGAACTTGGAGATTTGCTAGTTAGTTTTGATGTCGTATCCTTATACAGCAAGATCCCCATCCAAGAGGCCATTGATATCATCAATCACATTGCTGACAAAGACACCACAAAATTAGTTGAACCCTGCCTCACCTCGACTTTCTTAAGTTTCCAAGGTGAGTTCTTTGAGAAAACTTATGGTGTTGCGATAGGTTCCCCTCTCTCCCCTCTCATCGCTAACTTGTTTATAAAATATTTTGAAATCAAGGCTTTAGCCACAACTAAATTTCTCCCTAAACAGTGGAAAAGGTTAGTTGATGATACATGTGTTATTTTACCTCATGGTCACGAGAAATTGGATTTGTTTCTAAACCACCTTAATTCTCAATCGAATTGCATCAAGTTCATGATGGAGGTGGAAGAGAATGGTTGCCTTCCCTTCCTTAACATTCTCCTCTCTAGGATGGATGATGGTTATGTCTGTCACTGAGTGTTTCGAAAGAAAACTCACATGGACCAATATCTCCATGCAAGCTCTCATCACTTTCCAGCTCAGAAAATCATGGTTATCAACACTCTTGCTATTCGTGCCCTAAGAATCTCTGGTGATAGCCACCTTCATCAATAGAAATCTTATCTTCTTGAGGTTTCTAGAAATAATGGGTATAGCAGATCTCAAAGCCTCAAGGCCTTTCACAAGGTGTGTAAAGTGCCAAGAGTTAAACATGCTCTTGTTGATCCTATCTCTAAGGTTCATCTCCCGTATATCCAAGGAAGCACAAAAAGGATTTCCCATATCCTTATAAATATTAATATCGCTTCCTCGTTTAGGCATCTCCATACCATTAAGAAATCTATGGGATTTGTTAAAGACCCTATTTACCCTAAGGAGACGAAGGGCACCTACCATGTTCCCTACTCTTGTGGTATTCCCTATATTGGCAAAATAGGTAGGTCTATTAAACATAGAATCCATTAGCATGATGCATATATTAGAAACAGTTGATCCCCCTAATCAGCCCTAGCCGAGCACGTAGAAAAAACAAAACACCATGTCTGCATTGAAGATTCCAAATTCATTACTAGGGTTGATCATTTCCACCATAGGAAGCTTAGGGAAGCGATTGAGATTGAAAGGCATGCCAAAAAATCTTAATAGGGATGATGGTTGGAAATTAAGTAAGATTTGGATTCTTTCTCTCACTTCTTGATTTCTCTCTCTCTGCTCCCTAGTTATTACCTTTTAAGTTTTCATTTTATTTTTACTAGTGTTTTCTTTGTTCGTTTATTTCGTGTTTATTTTTTCTTCTTTCCTCCATTTTATTTATTTTATGTATTTATCATGTTTCCCTTCATGCTTTTTAATTTATAAATCTTGGAGTCTTTCTCTAACTTTTATTTTGCGCAATATTATTATTAGATCCCTTAATATATGTAATTTATGTATATAACTTTTTATTTTTAATTAGTAACCTCTTGTTCATTTATTCTCTGTTCCTTGACCTTAGGTATATATTTTATCTATTTAGATTAAGTTAAGCACTTTGATTTTATATATATATACATATATATATATATATATATATATATATATATATATATATATATATATATATATATATATATACCTAAAACACTAAAATAAATAGATTTATAAACATTGATATAATAGTGCATTGACCTTATTCATTGAAATATTAATTAAGATATTTTATAAAATCTAGTTTTAAATAAATATATATTATTTTAACACCATAATTATAAAAATTAACATTATTCCTAACAAATATTTTCTAAATAAACATATAATTATTTAATTTAATTTTTTTAACAATTTATTTTGATTTTTCTAGCTAGTTTTAACCAAATATATTTTATTATTTTAATAAACAACTCCCCACCTTTAATAATTAATAATATTGTACTTACCTTAGTAATTAATAATATTCTACTTACCTTATTAACTAATTTAACGACTAGTTTTCAACAACTAATTCTGGGCAATGATGCATCCATACTATTTATTCCTTAAGATCGATTGATTCTTCACCTTGTCCAGAGGATTGACCACATTAGTTGGTTCGAAACATTGACCAAATCCTGATTATGTGATTAATTTGAAAGACATCTATCTACATTATGGATCACAAAAGTCTTAGATCTAACATTTTCATAGTTTTTCCAACAAAGTACACCGTCCCCACTGTTTATAATTCATCCATTTGTTCATTAAAAAAAACTCAATACATTTCTTTCATGCTATATTCCAATTCCCAAGTAGCCTTCAGAGGAGTAAAGTTCCTCCACTGTACTTTAACCAGAGCTACAACCAGATTACATAGCATGGCCTCTTTCTGCTCCAAGATACAGAGTGGCTCTAGTAGAAAGTCTCCTTCGGGTTCCACTTGTAACACATTCCATTCAACTGTATGAGAAGGATCATGAACATATTTTTTTAGTAATGTGTTGAGGGCCCGGAGATCGGGCCAACAACAAGGGGGATACCCACCCGGTCTGGAACCTGGTTGCCGGCTCCTTGCCCGTTTGGTGTAGCGGGTCCGACTGGGGATAATGGGACCAGCTTCCCAATCTAAAGGTTATGTGTGTGTGTGCAGATTTTGATTATGCTGATTCTAGAAGTATTTTAGAGCTAACTCAAATCTAACTAGTAAACAGACTCTATACTATTGTAATCTAATGAAAACAACACATCTAATCTATGCTAACCCGGGATATATCTCTTCTATTATGCGATCTAAAAAGATTTCGAAAAATAACTGGTAATAAAAATCATTCAGCTATCATAAGAATATGAACCATTTAAGATAAACCATTCTGCATAAGAAGTTAGGAAAAACAGTTGTGAACAGCATATCGCATAATAAGTCATTCATATGTCAAGCATAGACAAATGATTCCACCGTACAGAAGTGCCAAATGGTAACCCAGACATTCATGCATCCACATATAAACAACTAAAACTGAATATCACTCTAAGAATATAAGCAGAAATTGGTCAAGAGATAAAGTACCATTTATGACTGATTTCACTCACAAACTTCAAGCAATGGCGATTTTTCTCTACTTACTTCTAACATCTACCAAGAGTACAGAAGTGCAACATCAGTAGCAGACATTAAAATGCAAACATAAATAAATCTCGATCCTTCCATTCATCAAAACCTCCTCTGAGGGTGCAGAAGTGCATGTTCCGAGGACAAGTTTTTGACAAATTTCTGGACCCTTCTCTAAATGCATGAGAAGGGTTAAAATACTACTTCCTAATTCTAATAATAGTATCATTACAAAATTTTAGGATACGGTTTTCAAATGACTGTCCTTTTTCTAATCTAGTTAAAACAGAGAAAAAACAACATTCTAAATGAAATCACTTATGAACTTGGTCTTTAAAGTTGCAAGTATCCAGCATAGGCTTGAGGAGAGTCGGCTGACTGATTTTTTTGCTGAGCTGGGCTGTGAAAACGACATCTACAAGAGCTGGCGCTAACTTCTCGGCTGCGTTTGTAATGCATTTCACCGTCATCCATTGGCTGTGTGGTTTAACCAAATACATCCAGTAACATTCCCAATTCAGTCTGGCCAATGCTTGGATTGACTTCCCTTTTGCCTGTGCTTTCTGCCTCCATTCTGTTTCCAATTGCAACTTGTTTGGTAGGTACCCCGGGGTGGTCTCTGCAATTAAATTTTCCCTGTGTAAATTCTCATTTACACAGTCGATAAGAGTGCTTGCCTGTGTCGCTGCTGTCTCTGCTGCCTACTCCGCCCTTGTGATTTGATCATCCCATTTATTAAAGAGCAACTCTTTATGATTTTCGTTAATCCTGGGTGCACCTGCTCTTTTCCCTTCCTCATCATCTTGCCAAGTAAAATATTCTATCACCCTCTTGTCTTTCTAATCATAGTCGCTCCGCAGATCCACTACTTGACTGGTGATTTTGTCGCTCAACGCACAATAGTGACTCCACTGTGATATTTTACGTCCCAACTCTTCCTGTTGCTGCAGTAGTTGCTCGTTCAAGCCGATAGATTCTGAGATAAACTCTGCCAGCTTAGGTTCATCTTTATGCGCTTCTTGCATAGTCTGCAATTGTTTTTCTTTTTCTTCGAGACTCCTTTGATAGCCTACCTGCATCCGTTGAAAGTCTTCCTATAGCTTTTCTAGCTGTCTGGAAGCTTCAGCGTTCGCGTTGGCTGGTTGCAACTATTGTTGTAGCAGTTGTATATGATTTTCTTGTTCCTTTAATAGTTGCTGAAATTCAGAGGCCTTATCAATAGTTGTAGAAGCATACGCTCCTGCAATCTGAGACAGCTTCGTAAGATTTTCCGTCGGATTATTATTGGGGTCTTTCCATAAGACGTCCAAATGTTCAGCCTCTTGAGACAGTGTATTTTCAAGCTTTCTTTTCTTTCTCTGTCTCCTTACAACTGCTTTGTGTTGGGGACTATAGAATACATCCAGTGGGAGAATTTCTTCTACGTTAAGTAGAAGTTCTGAAGCTGGAGCGATAGGAAGGTGTTCAGCTTCTGTGGCACTACTGACCATGGCCGAAACGACTTCTTGCACCACCTGTGTATTATTCACAGTTGTTTTCGGGACTGGCCCTTCAAGATTGATCAGTTCATTGAAGGTTTCCCACTCTTTATCTAGCTCTGTCGTGACAAGTGGTGCTTTGATGACAGGAGGGGGGAAATCTCTTGGTGGTGGGGTGATAACTTGCTGCTGAGACATTGCACTTCACTGAGCTGTGTCTTTGGTTGTTTCTTCGTTTTTTCCTTGGTCGCGAACAGACTCTTCAGGATGCTCAGATACTTCTTGCGCGGCGTTGGACTTAGATTTGGAAGTGCTTGAGTTTTCACTGAGGCTGATGCTTGGAGTTGGTTCTCTGGCAGGTAGTCGCAGCCTCTCTAGTGGAATACTGGCAAGCCTTCTTTCTCTATATAACGTGAATTTTTGGAGGTCATCTGGAGATAGCCTCGACTGAGCTTCTCGCAAAATTTCTTTGAGCGAGCTTTTACTCTGAAATAGATCATCAAACGGATCTTTCTTTCCAGAGAACACTCTTATCTTGACGTTCATTGTGAATTCTTGGGCCACATCATTTGGGTCGAATGGCCTCATTGGGAACTTAAATAATTGAAGACACGTCACATTCTCCACCTCGCCAAAAGCGTGTCCTACATCGAACAAAGAGAAGGCCCCACAAGTAATGGGGAATTGAGGCCATATGGCCTTCTTTTTGTCCTTTAGGTCTTTGGTTAGGCCGCCTTCAGAACAAGTTTGATAAGCGATTTCCTGAGCCAAAAGTTTATCAGGGACATATAGGGGTAGGACATGTGGAGGTACAGTGCTTCCAAAAACTCTAATGTAAGTAAACCATTCTTCCCCAAACCATCTTGCGATGGGGATGATGTCAATTTGGGCCTCGGGGGAGCACCTTGGGGGGTCCTTATCATATATCATTCTATATAGGGGCAAGATAACCCCATGGAAAATCTGGTAAAAGTGAGGGGTAAACTGGGAATCCCATAAGGTCTTATGATAAACATGGATGGGCAATGGGTCTTGGGTAGTCCATTTCCACCCCATAATAGGGAATTCAGATACAAGACAAACAGAATCCATAATATAGGCAGACAGATAAAAAGGAGGATAGACCCTTTGAGAAAAGGATCTCTTAGACCGGTAATTGATAACAGCCGTGTATAGAGTATCAGAAAGGATTTTGGCCCAATCTAGGGTGTCGGCGTTAGTGGCACCATCAATTAAGGGCAGCCATTGAAATGAAAACTTGTTGATATCCGGCATCCCAAATAACCTACAGAGCATGGCCGCAGCAAAAAAATATGGAGAGGTGAGGGAACCAGTGTTGTACATACCGTTTTTATCCTTTTTTAGCGGCTCGTCCTTTCTAGACCATTCTTTAGTGGTGTCTGATAGATCTGGATTCTCCGTCGTGAACTTCTTAACAAATTGTGCATTATAGGTCACTTGCGGTTCAGGAAGATGATACATAAGCTTCAAATCTTACGCAGCAAACGATCCCACGAGTCCATGTCCATGAACTTTGAATTGTCTGTTTTTCAATTCTGCATTATCCAGTATCCACTTGATCATATCTGTGTATGGTATAATCTTGGGCCTTGCCGCTATTCTGTGAAGGAACGAACATGCTAGGTCCTCCAAGGATGCCTCAGAAGAGCGTGGTGCACCCGCGACAGCAGTCACCTTCATTATCCTAGGCTTTTCTTCCTCTAGCAGCCTGTACATGCCTTCCCATGTTGATATTCCTACGTCCTGGTTACAGGCTGTGTCTATGTACAGGGGCACCATCTCCTTGGTCTTCTCCCTCGCTTCGGAGCTTTGAGCTCTATTTTTCTTTCCCATTCCTCTTTGTGTTTCTGTCTGAGACGTCTTAGCGTTTTGTTCCTACATATTACGAGTGAAATGGAAATGACTGATCCAGAAAGGTGATGGGAGAGTTTTAAATGCAAGAGATAAAGCAAATATGCCACCTTACGTAAAGCAAATCTCGATCAAGGCACGCGTCTTTAATCCATTAAATAACTGACAGCTAATTCATTTACTCTCATTAAAAGCGCATGATTTCGGGTCAGATTATAGTAAGTGGTTTTTCTTTGAATGGCGCGCCCGAAGGATTTGTACCGAAGTGATTTGTGATTTGCTGACGTAACCTCGCATGTTGCGCGATTGCTAATCGCATCATCGCAAATCGCATGGATGTGGCATCGCAGCGATCGTAATATCGCAGATCGCAGAAATTTGGTGTTTACCAAAACTTGCCTGGCTCGTTTCTGCGATATGCGATCTAGCGATCGGCGCTATCGCAGATCGGCGAATCTTTAACTTTTTCTTTATGAGCATTACTATTTTGCGATGCGATGTCATTATTAGTACGAGGATGGTGCGCATATAAAGGGAAATGAAGGTGTTTCCTATCCTTTTGCAAAGCGACCTTAAAGGCTTTCTCTTTTATCATAGACTTAGGCTTAAAATATCCAAGAGGCTTTTTCTAAGCGTATGATTGTGACTTCAAAAAGAAACTCTTGTTTTACATAAAAATTAACTAAGGGTCCCCATTCATTCAGTATCATGGTTGATACTTATTTGAATAAGGGGGGGGTGTTGCTGGCCACAACAATTGGCGATTCACTTGGGAGAACCAGTTATCTCTGCTTTTATATTGACGCTTTCAAACCCTTGAAAAAAAAAATTCTTAAAGAGAAACTTGAACTTTATTATAAAAAGATGGCAAATGATACTTTAAACTGTCAATGATGTTTTGTTTCAACCTCTTTCTATTTCAATTACTTGCATCTTCAGCTTGTCTTTGCATTTAAGTCAGTCATTACTTGGTCTTGTAAAACATAAAATAAAGTCTTCCCTATGTATCAGCTCTTTTTCAAATATGCTCCTTTGTCGCAGGTAGAGCCTCTGCTGCCAGCAGGCGTCCATAGCCTCGACAGGGTTACCTATTACCCAGTAATGATCCTTTATCTTGCTTGAGGTAATTTACAACTTTTTCAGAGAAAATCCCTTTTTGACACTTTTTCCTTTTTTTATTCTCTAAAGAACAATGTCTTGGTTTGGTGGCCAAATTATGACACAGTCATTCACTTGACTTACACTTTTGCTGAACAAGCTAACTCGTGATGAGAACCCTTGTCTTTTGATTGCAACAATCTTGAGTCATTGCCCTGTTTTGGTAGACAATTTTGACAAAGTCAGCAAGTTATAATATCTGTGATCATGATAAGCCGGCTCGCGATGAGACCTCTTATTCTTTGAGATATAGTGTCTTTTTGGATTATTCCTCTGAATGCTGCGTTTTCCTTAAGAATGTTCTGGACGACAATGATAGGTTTGTTTTGGTAATGGTTGTTTCTACAGAGAATCTTTATTTTAATATTGATACCTTTCATTGTGCTGACCTAAAACAAATTTTCCACTGAGATAGCTTTCTTTAAATTTTTTGCAGTTGAAACTATCATCATATCTGGGTTAAAGTTCTATTGATAATAAAGATCAAATTCCTAAAAGATTTGTTGTTCATAGAAGCAGAAGTTTCAAAAAAAATTTCAACAGAGAAAAAGGTGCCTTTAGTAAATGCCAAATGCCGTTAACCAAAGCAAACATTTTTATGGAGAAAAATATTTCACACAATGAGAGGCAAGCATTTCCTAGGGTTATGTACAGAATACTTTGCCTATCAATTATTAAAAGCAAACCTAATAACCTAGCTAAATTACTCCTACTCCTATTCTAACTATATACAAAAAATCAACTATGTGAAATGATATTTCCAATGGAACCATGCATTCATTTTTATCCCTAGCCGTATGGAATTTTCAAACATCAGTGTAAAGAACCAAACTTTCCTTGGATCATAAATATTGGGTGTGGAATAAGAACATACAACCTCAATAGGAATTCTGTCTGATTTTCCTTTCTCATGAGAACTTTTTTCCAACTGGATACCTATTGGATCATAAAAATTCGGGTGAATTTCTGTTATGAATTGATGATCTCGCAATAGGAAGGATAACAAGTCAGATTGTGAAAATGATTTTTTAGTTTCAATGGCTTGTAACCTGTTTTTTGCTAACGCTGGGTTTTTAGCAATTTCGTTTGAAACGAAAGTACTCATATATAAATTGCTAAAACACAATCTACCAAAAGATCAAAAAATTGAAAAGAAATCCGATTTTGTACAAAATGAGTTCAGGTGATAAAAAAAAGAATGATTATTTGTACAAATATTGTTACATCACAACTGGGATTTAATTGTAACATCTTGCTCCTCACAAGAACTAGCCAGGTCTTGTGAATCAGGGAATAAGTTATGACTGTGAATAGGAGTGGAGTTTTCCTCATGATATGAATCATAGATCGGGGTATTGTCTTGGATAGTAAAATCATGCAGATGATTTTTTACTTTGAGATGAGGGTCGTTTGGTATGATTTCTGATTCAAGTTGTTTCTCATTATCTGAACCTATTTGAGTTACTTGGGATAACTCAACAACATCATCGTTGTCAAAGTAACTATCACTAAAGACTCTACAGATTTCCCTAGGTTCCTCTTTTTCATTATAATTTTTAAGGCAAGGGAGGCCAAGCAGCTCTCGTTTGAAATTAATCAAAGGATGTGTTAAAGATGTCTCTTTATCTTGAAGACCTAATGATGAGTCGTTTGAGTAACCCTCTGTGTTTTTTTGAGACATCTTTAATGTTGAGAGGGGAAAAAATGTCATCACTAAAAACATCGGGATAAAGAGAAAAATGTGAATCTGGAATAATGCATTTGAAAACATCATAAAAAAAACCTTGTTCATCAGATCCATCATAAACATCAGGTTTTAGATCATACCTTTGTGCGCTGATACTTTTTGAAAGAGAAATAGTTCGGTGTTCTAACCTTGGCATCTGCATTCGTTGATTCGTAATGATATTGTCTGACTTTGTGTCAGAGTCATCTTCTGGTTCCAAGGTAGTTACTCTTTCAGTATTTTCGTTATTGTTCTCTGGCATTAGAGCATGCATGACTCCTAGGCTTTGTAGATTTTCTTCATTACGGATGATTTGTGTATTTGACTTGGAATGCTCATTCATATTAGAAGAAAATGAAACAAATGTTGAACTAATTTCTACTTGATCAGACATAGGAGGTAGGGAATACTCATCATAATCCGAAGATTCTTCATCCGTGAGCTCACTCTCAAGATCGTACTTTAGGCATTTAAGATGAAATCGCATATTAAAATCCCTTACTGGTTCATCTTGATTCCGTAGATAGTCAATTTCATCATACACTTGGTCGTAGTCATAATAATCAAATTCCAAAATGAAAGTCTTGACAAATTGGTCCCAGCTGTGGATTGAAGCAACTGGGAGGGTTCTGCACCATTTTCTAGCTTCTACTGTGAATGTAAGAGTAAAAATTCTGCACAAAATGCCTTCATCAATTCTCTAAATATCAGAACTTGAAACTTTTTGAATAAACTAAAGGGCATGATTAAATGCAGAAGAATTATTCTTACCGTTGAATTTTACCTGAGACAAGAGCCTTACCACATCTGGTGGAGTGTTGGAAGAAGTAGGAACATGGATGCAACTCCAAATAGGAATTCTATGAGCAGTCATCCTCTTTCAAGCTTTATAATTTGGAAAACATTCCAACAGACACTATGCTCAGGCCCTCCTTCTAGCGCAAAATATGTTGAGGGCCCGGAGATCGGGCCAACAACAAGGGGGATACCCACTCGGTCTGGAACCTGGTTTTGCGGCTCCTTGCCCGTTTGGTGTAGCGGGTCTGACTGGGGATAATGGGACCAACTTCCCAATCTAAAGGTTATGTGTGTGTGTGTAGATTTTGATTATGCTATTTCTAGAAGTATTTTAGAGCTAACTCAAATCTAACTAGTAAACAGACTCTATACTATTGTAATCTAATGAAAACAACACATCTAATCTACGCTAACCCGGGATATATCTCTTCTATTATGCGATCTAAAAATATTTCGAACAATAACTGGTAATAAAGATCATTCAGCTATCATAAGAATATGAACCATTTAAGATAAACCATTCTGCATAAGAAGTTAGGAAAAACAGTTGTGAACATCATATCGCATAATAAGTCATTCATATGTCAAGCATAAACAAATGATTCCACCGTACAGAACTGCCAAATGGTAACCCAGACATTCATGCATCCACATATAAACAACTAAAACTGAATATCACTCTAAGAATATAAGCAGAAATTGGTCAAGAGATAAAAGTACCATTTATGACTGATTTCACTCACAAACTTCAAGCAATGGCGATTTATCTCTACTTACTTCTAACATCTACCAAGAGTACAGAAGTGCAACATCAGTAGCAGACATTAAAATGCAAACATAAATAAATCTCGATCCTTCCATTCATCAAAACCTCCTTTGAGGGTGCAGAAGTGCATGTTCCGAGGACAAGTTTTTGACAAATTTCTGGACCCTTCTCTAAATGCATGAGAAGGGTTAAAATACTACTTCCTAATTCTAATAATAGTATCATTACAAAATTTTAGGATACGGTTTTCAAATGACCGTCCTTTTTATAATCTAGTTAAAATAGAGAAAAAACAACATTCTAAATGAAATCACTTATGAACTTGGTCTTTAAAGTTGCAAGTATCCAGCATAGGCTTGAGGAGAGTCGGCTGACTGATTTCTGTGCTGAGTTGGGCTGTGAAAACGGCATCTACAAGAGTTGGCGCTAACTTCTCGGCTACATTTGTAATGCATTTCACCGTCATCCATTGGCTGTGTGGTTTAACCAAATACGTCCAGTAACATTCCCAATTCAGTCTGGCCAATGCTTGGATTGACTTCCCTTTTGCCTGTGCTTTCTGCCTCCATTCTGTTTCCAGTTGCAACTTGTTTGGTAGGTACCCCGGGGTGGTCTCTGCAATTAAATTTTCCCTGTGTAAATTCTCATTTACACAGTCGATAAGAGTGCTTGCCTGTGTCGCTGCTGTCTCTGCTACCTGCTCCGCCCTTGTGATTTGATCGTCCCATTTATTAAAGAGCAACTCTTTATGATCTTCGTTAATCCTAGGTGCACCTGCTCTTTTCCCTTCCTCATCATCTTGCCAAGTCAAATATTCTGTCACCCTCTTATCTTTCTAATCATAGTCGCTCTGCAGATCCACTACTTGACTGGTGATTTTGTCACTCAGCGCACAATAGTGACTCCACTGTGATATTTTACGTCCCAACTCTTCCTGTTGCTGCAGTAGTTGCTCGTTCAAGCCAATATATTCTGAGATAAACTCTGCCAGCTTAGGTTCATCTTTATGCGCTTCTTGCATAGTCTGCAATTGTTTTTCTTTTTCTTCGAGACTCCTTTGATAGCCTACCTGCATCCGTTTAAAGTCTTCCTGTAGCTTTTCTAGCTATCTGGAAGCTTCAGCGTTCGCGTTGGCTTGTTTCGACTGTTGTTGTACCAGTTGTATATGATTTTCTTGTTCCTTTAATAGTTGTTGAACTTCAGAGGCCTTATCAATAGTTGCATAAGCATACGCTCCTGCAATCTGAGACAGCTTCGTAAGATTTTCCGTCGGATTATTATTGGGGTCTTTCCATAAGACGTCCAAATGTTCAGCCTCTTGAGACAGTGTATTTTCAAGCTTTCTTTTCTTTCTCTGTCTTCTTACAACTGCTTTGTGTTGGGGACTATAGAATACATCCAGTGGGGGAATTCTTCTACGTTAAGTAGAAGTTCTGAAGCTAGAGCGATAGGAAGGTGTTCAGCTTTTGTGGCACTACTGACCATGGTCAAAACGACTTCTTGCACCACCTGTGTATTATTCACAGGTGTTTTCGGGACTGGCCCTTCAAGATTGATCAATTCATTGAAGGTTTTCCACTCTTTATCTAGCTCTGTCGTGACAAGTGGTGCTTCGATGACAGGAGGGGGGACATCTCTTGGTGGTGGGGTGATAACTTGCTGCTGACACATTGCACTTGACTGAGCTGTGTCTTTGGTTGTTTCTTCGTTTTTTCCTTGGTTGCGAACAGACTCTTCGGGATGCTCAGATACTTCTTGCGCGGCGTTGGACTTAGATTTGGAAGTGCTGGAGTTTTCACTGAGGCTGATGCTTGGATTTGGTTCTCTGGTAGGTAGTCGCAGCCTCTCTAGTGGAATACTGGCAAGCCTTCTTTCTCTATATAACGTGAATTTTTGGAGGTCATTTGGAGATAGCCTCGACTGAGCTTCCCGCAAAATTTCTTTGAGCGAGCTTTTACTCTGAAATAGATCATCAAATGGATCTTTCTTTCCAGAGAACACTCTTATCTTGACGTTCGTTGTGAATTCTTGGGCCACATCATTTGGGTCGAATGGCCTCATTGGGAACTTAAATAATTGAAGACACGTCACATTCTCCACCTCACCAAAAGTGTGTCCTACATCGAACAAAGAGAAGGGCCCACAAGTAACGGGAAATTGAGGCCATATGGCCTTCTTCTTGTCCTTTAGGTCCTTGGTTAGGCCGCCTTCAGAACAAGTTTGATAAGCGATTTCCCGAGCCAAAAGTTTATCAGGGACATATTGGGGTAGGACATGTGGAGGTACAGTGCTTCCAAAAACTCTAATGTAAGTAAACCATTCTTCCCCAAACCATCTTGCGACGGGGATGATGTCAATTTGGGCCTCGGGGGAGCACCTTGGGGGGTCCTTCTCATATATCATTCTATATAGGGGCAAGATAACCCCATGGCAAATCTGGTAAAAGTGAGGGGTAAACTGGGAATCCCATAAGGTCTTATGATAAACATGGACGGGCAATGGGTCTTGGGTAGTCCATTTCCACCCCATAATAGGGAATTCAGATACAAGACAAACAGAATCCATAATATAGGCAGACAGATAAAAAGGAGTATAGACCCTTTGAGAAAAGGATCTCTTAGACCGGTAATTGATAACAGCCGTGTATAGAGTATCAGAAAGGATTTTGGCCCAATCTAGGGTGTCGGCGTTAGTGGCAGCATCAATTAAGGGCAGCCATTCAGATGAAAACTTCTTGATATCCGGCATCCCAAATAACCTACAGAGCATGGCCGCAGCAAAACAATATGGAGAGGTGAGGGAACCAGTGCTGTACATACCGTTTTTATCCTTTTTTAGTGGCTCATCCCTTCTAGACCATTCTTTGGTGGTGTCTGATAGATTTGGATTCTCCGCCGTGAACTTCTTAACAAATTGTGCATTATAGGTCACTTGCGGTTCAGGAAGATGATACATAAGCTTCAAATCTTGCGCAGCAAACGATCCCACGAGTCCATGTCCATGAACTTTGAATTGTCTGTTTTTCAATTCTGCATCATCCAGTATCCACTTGATCATATCTGTGTATGGTAGAATCTTGGGCCTTGCCACTATTCTGTTAAGGAACGAACATGCTAGGTCCTCCAAGGATGCCTCAGAAGAGCGTGGTGCACCCGCGACAGTAGTCACCTTCATTATCCTAGGCTTTTCTTCGTCTAGCAGCCTGTACATGCCTTCCCATGTTGATATTCCTGCGTCCTTGTTACAGTCTGTGTCTGTGTACAGGGGCGCCATCTCCTTGGTCTTCTCCCTCGCTTCGGAGCTTTGAGCTCTATTTTTCTTTCCCGTTTCTCTTTTCGTTTCTGTCTGAGACGTCTTAGCGTTTTGTTCCTGCAGATTACGAGTGAAATGGAAATGACTGATCCAGAAAGGTGATGGGAGAGTTTTAAATGCAAGAGATAAAGCAAATATGCCACCTTACGTAAAGCAAATCTCCATCAAGGCACGCGTCTTTAATCCATTAAATAACTGACAACTAATTCATTTACTATCATTAAAAGCACATGATTTCGGGTCAGATTATAGTAAGTGGTTTTTCTTTGAATGGCGCGCCCGAAGGATTCGTACCGAAGTGATTTGTGATTTGCTGACGTAACCTCGCATGTCACGTGATTGCTAATCGCATCATCACAAATCGCATGGATGTGGCATCGCAGCGATCGCAATATCGCAGATCGCAGAAATTTGGTGTTTACCAAAACTTGCCTAGCTCGTTTCTTCGATATGCGATCTGGTGATCAGCGCTATCGCAGATCGGCGAATCTTTAAGTTCTTCTTTATGAGCATTACTATTTTGCGATGTGATGTCATTATTAGTACGAGGATTGTGCGTATAAAAATGGAAATGAAGGTGTTTCCTATCCTTTTTCAAAGCGACCTTAAAGGCTTTCTCTTTTATCATAGACTTAGGCTTAAAATATCCAAGAGGCTTTTTCTAAGCGTATGATTGTGACTTCAAAAAGAAACTCTTGTTTTACCTAAAAATTAACTAAGGGTCCCCATTCATTCAGTATCATGGTTGATACTTATTTGAATAAGGGGGGGTGTTGCTGGCCACAACATAATGGTACATGAAATACATTATGAACTTTAACATGTCTGGGTAGAGCCAACTAGTATGCTACTAGACCCAATCGATCCAGAATTTCAAATGGCTCGCAGAATCGTGGTTCTAATTTCGTACACCTGTTGGTTATGAGAGTACTTTTTCAAGGCTTCACCCTTAGATATACATGCTCTCCATCATTGAACTCTTTTTGCGTCCTCTCTTTGTTCGCATAGCTTTTTTGTAGGTCTTGGGTTGTTTTAACATTATTTTGAATTTTCCACATCATTTTCTTATTTTCCTGCAAAAACTCTAATCCAAGAATCAACCTATCCTTAGGTTGTCTCCAATTGAGTGGTGTATGGCATTTCCTGCTATACAGGGCTTCAAAGGGGCTCATTTTAATAGACATTTGATAGCTTTTGTTGTAGGCAAACATAGCTAGATGCAAAAAATCTTCCCACTTTGTGTGCCTATCCATTACATACATCTAGAGCATATCCTCCAAAATATGATTAGTCCTTTTAGTTTTCCTGTCTTTCTTAGGAAGGTACGCAATAATGAAGTTCAACTTAGTTCCCAAACCTCCGAACAAGGCCTTCCAAAAGATGAGGTAAATTTCGCTTCTCTATTAGAGGCTGTCAATTTTGGGATGACGTGAAGTCTGAGAATGTCCTTCAAAAAGATATTAGCAATTTGTATAGTCCCAAAAGTGGACTGTACAGGCACAAAGTGCACTACTTTAGTCAATGTATCGAGTACTACCATAATGGAGTCATGTAAAGGCTTGGTCTTTGGCAATTCGGTTTTCCTTTCCCTTAATTTTCTTTATTTCAATTTCAAATTCACTGAGGAATGCTAACCATCTTGTATGTCTTGAATTTAGATCATCCTGACTAAAGAAATAATTTAGGCTGGTATGGTGAGTTACTAAAACAAACTTATTTCCCAGTAAATAATGCCTCCACATTTTTAAGGCATGGATTACCGCAACGCGTTCCATGTTACAGACAACATAATTTTGTTCATGTTTTTTAAATTTTCTTGACTCATAAGCTATGACAACATTGTCCTGTATTAGCATACCCCCTAATCCTTCTAAACAAGCATTCATGCAAACTGTAAATTCCTTATTTGGGTCTTCTATATTGAAAATAGGAGTTATTGTCAGCATCTATTTCAGTTTTCTGAAACTCTTCTCACAATTATTTTTCTATTTGAACTTTACTCCTTTCTTTTGTAGGGAGGTAATGGGGTAGATTAATTTTGAAAATCCCTCCACAAATCTTAAGTAATGCCCAACAATCCCCATAAAGGATTAGACTCTTAATACACCTTTTTGTGTTGGCCAATTCATAAGGGCTCTAACTTTCTTGGGGTATACTACCAATCCTTCTTTGGAAATAATATGTACCAAATATTAGATTATGGGTTACTAGAATACACATTTAATGCTCTTTGCATAAAGCTAATACTCCCTTAATGTTTGCAATACCAGTATGATATTCCCTTGGTGTTCTTCTTAATTTTTAGAGTACACTAAGATGTCATCAATGAAAACTAATATAAATTGTTTAAGGTACTGATAGAGCACACTATTCATGAAACACATGAAGGTCGTTGGTGCATTGATGAGGTGGAAAGATAGCACCACAAATTCATAATTACCATACCGTGTTCTAAAATATGTCTTATGTATATCCTCCTCTCTTATGCATAACTGATGATACCTAGTTCACAAATCAATCTTTGAAAAAAAACGTTGGCCCCCTCACTTGGTCAAATAGATTGTTAATTCGAGGTAGGGGATATCTGTTTTTTAAGGTTAATTTGTTTAGCTACCTATAGTCAATGCACATTCTAAAAGTCCCATCCTTTTTCTTGAGAGACTGTACTGGGGCTCCTCATAGTGACACACTTGGTCTAGTTTAACCCTTATCTTACAAATCATGTAGTTGCATATTCAATTCTAACAGTTATGGGGTACTCATTTGGTACAGTGCCCTAGATACAGGTGTAGCACCTAGCACTAAGTCAATCAAGAAATCATAGTCTCTACAAGGGGGTAACTTGGGAATTTGTTCAAGAAATGCATCCCAAAATTCTCTTATCAGAGGTAAATGGTATAACCTATCGGTTTCTATTTTTTGTTCATTTTTTTCCACATGAACCATATAAACTTGACATCCTTTCATTGTTTTTATTTTCAACTGTAATGTATTTACTAGTCTGACAAAGACAGATTTTGGTTTAACTCTTATAAAAAATGACTCCCCCTATGAGTTAATACAACTTATTGTCTTTTGTAATGAATTTATAATAGTATTTTTCTATTCCAACCAATCCATACCAAATAATATATCATATGACCCTAAGGGAAGGATGTTTAATTTGATTTCTGTAGAATACCCATTTATATCCACTATACATTGTTTTAACCCATCAGTCACCTTCCGTTTGGTAATAGTGGCTACTTGTACCAGCCAATAATTTTGATATTTTTATGTGTTTAACTTACACTTTTCCACAATATGAGGACTAATATAGCTTAAACTAGCCCGAAGGTTTATTAAAATAGACATAGGTTGGTTTTGAACAGTATCTTCGATGTCTATCATTATAGATTAATGTTCTGCCTATCGGTCCTCCAATGATGCGCTAATCCCCGGGATGTTTTTGGCCACATCATTCACTGTAGATGCCTCGTGTGCCACTTGAACATGCTAGATTGATCTAGGGTTATCTAGGCATCCCGCAGCAGATATGGTTCCCCACAACCCCAAAATTTTAGTGGCTCTCTTTATTTACCTCGTGTGCCCTTTTTGCTTCGCAACTCCATGGTTTTTGACCCCGTATATGATTGTTCTGCTTAACTTTGATCTCCTTTGTTAATTTTTTATTTTTATTTTTTATTTTTTTATTTATTTTTTTGCTGTTGGTGATATTTCCGTATTTTTTTCAAATAAGCAATCTTTTGTCATTTCACATTCATCTGCATTTTTCTTTTATCCTTTTTCTTACATGGTATGGAAACTTTGGTCTACTTTCTAAACTACTAGTGGCAAAGTCTTGCATTCTTAATTGCTTCATCCATAGCTCTTGGATTATCTAATTCAATTCTTTCCTTATACACTTCTGATAAATAGTTAAAAAATATATGCACCTTGGATTTTTATTCTCTAATGTAGGGCACATACCAAAGTAAGTTGGTGAATTTAGTCACAAATTCATCCATGGTAAGTTTCCCCAACCTCAGTTCATGGAACTCTTTGGCCCGGTCATCACAATACATCTCACTGAAATAATGAGATTTAAATTCTGGTTGAAATTCTTCCCACATAACTTTTTTCTTAGATTCTTCATCACTTTTAGATTTGTTTAGCATTGTACCAATAGGTTTCAATTTCGACCCTTCAGGATTTACACTCTTGTGACTAGATTTCTCAAACCCTTCTCTAAT
The DNA here is from genome assembly GCA_031772625.1 of Pinus tabuliformis. Lineage (NCBI taxonomy): Eukaryota > Viridiplantae > Streptophyta > Pinopsida > Pinales > Pinaceae > Pinus > Pinus tabuliformis. The sequence continues at coordinate 1,391,164,823 of CM062820.1, read as the reverse complement.
CCATTTCTTCCCTCATCAGGGGAATTTTGAGGTATAAAATGGGCCTCCTAAGGAAATTATAAAATAATAATGGAAGTAATAAAATAATATTAGATTTCATTATCAAATTTTAGAGGGAAAAAAGGAAAAAATATTCTTCAACTCGTATTTTCAACTTATCTCCCTATGGGTTTACTCAAATTTCAAGTGGAAACACTTATTAGATGAAAGTTTTTATTCCTCATCCAAGGAGTACCCATGTTACACAGTTTCGATGGACCCTACCACATGAAAAATGAGAAATACAAGAAAAACGTTATCGCAACCATGTTTCTTTATGTATTCCGCATTTTGTGTGTAGTAGCATCCATCGAAAGTATGCAAGACAGGTACTCCTAGCATGAGGAATTTTTCATCCAATGAGTGTTTATGCTTGAAATTTCAGTAAAACCTTAGGGAGATAAGTTGAAAATATGAGTTGAAAAAGTATTTTTATTATTTTCCTATTTTTTAATCATTTTTCTTTTTTACTCCAAAAATGGTTAATCATCCCCCATGGCTGACATCATTATCTTGAATCTTATTGGTTCTAATAAAGTCTATTTTGGTTGTACATTTTTCTTGGAAGGTGCATTTGAGAGCTCAAAATTCGCCTAATGTCCTCACCAACTTTTATTAACCGCTCATTACTACTTCAGAGTTGTGCTAATTCCTGTTGTAGATTGCTTACTACCTCCACAAACTAAGAGGGCATTGGGGTACTACCTTCCCCCAATTCCACATATAAATTATCCCCTCTGGTAATAATTGGGGGTGACTTCACCATCTTTCATTGTGGTGAGCTTCAATTCACCACCCTACGAAAAACAACCCATTTCTCATCAGTATGAGACATTTACCTCTATTATCAATTATTTTTTTTACAACTATGGTGGTGCCTTCTCTCTTAACCCTAGTGTAGTAACAGTGCTCTGATACCACTTGTAACGAACCCCCAAGTTCCACAAAAAAAAATATTTTTATTTTTTTTATATATACATCAACTTCAATAATAGATTACAACCTCTCGTCCCTAGAAAGACTAAGTGTAAGATAGCAAAGAGAAGAATGAGGAAGGTTGTGGCTGTTGAGAGCAGGGGAGGAAGTCCTACAGGGACCGAAGGCAATTTGGAGGACTCCTCGGAAGAAAAGGAACAGAACCAAGTGGGCATGGAGGAGGCGCACAACCCAGAACAGGAGAGTCAAATGCAGAAAAGGAGATGTGGTAGGGGGAAAGGGAGACCTTCAGAGGACATGCAACCAGAAGAGGCAGGAATTCGAGAAAAGAAAGCTAGAGGGAGAGGAGAGGAAGGCTGCCTCGGAACCCCCTCAGGCATAACTAGTCAAGGAAGTAAGGTAAATAAGGGCAACAAAGCTGGCGCAAGACGTGAAAGGGGCCGTAGAGGCAAAGGGAGAGGACGTCAGGCTGGAAACCAGGAGCGGAGATCCCCTCCACTGGCAGGAAAAAGATGAGGTAGGAAGACGTTGAAGCGATAGGTCCAGTATGCGGAGAGGGCGTATAGTGAAGAAACGAATGTGGATATTAGGAAGATAATCCAACAGCTGGAGGAGGAGGCTACTCAGGAACAGTCGGAGACCAAAATGGAAGACTGGGAGTATCTGCTGCCAGACCCAGGAAACACCAGAGGACGCATGTCCCTGTACAAGCAGGGTCTCCACGTGTATTGGGTAATGAAGAGGCTGCTAGCAAAAGCTATGGAACAGGTAGCTATGGAGATGGCAGAATTGGCCCAAGGCATCCCAAATCTGAAGAAAGAGATGAACAACCTCCAGATAACCCTTCTTATGCAGGATAGTAAGCTTGATGAGATACAACAACAACTAAAGAAGCTTATTCCTAGAGTAAAGGAGGAAGATTACCAGCTAGGCTTCATGGCAGATTGATTTCTTCAAGTTATGTAAATCATCTCCTTAGTTAGGAAGCTAAGAGCTTGCTCTCCTTTTGTTATTTTATAATGCAGATTGGAAACAGTGATAGTCTCTTTGAATGTGTAGTATATTTAGCATGGACAAGTAGACTCAGTAAATTTTGTTTCTATATGGCAATTAAAAACTTAAGGTGGCCAACAGACCCGGTTTCCCTTCGGGGCGAGTTGAGGCCACTGTATGTCTGTACAGGCTTTAACTCGAATTAATACGAATGGTACCATGTTAGATTACAAAAAAAAATAGATTAAGTTCTCTTATCCCTGGACTTTGATATTTCACCCACTTCACAATATCTGGATTACTCACCATGTCTTAATAAATTTTATTAATGTTGGGGTATGAACTAGACCTTAGGAATCACTATATTCTTTCCATAGTGAAGATATTGGCCTATCTAATCTTGCCCTATGTGATGACTTGAGCACATGGAGGTGTTAGAGGTTATATCATGGTTTAATATATGAGTAAATATGTTAAGTGCGGCTAGACCATTTCTAAATGGCAACTTTATTAGCATTGTTTAATTTGCTCATCCTGTTGTATCTCTGAAGCGTTACTTCACCTACTGTGCACCCACCTTGCATTTAGTGCTAAAGTTTGGATTTTGTGATAATGCGCCAATTGTGAAGCATTGGGAACTGAAGCCCAACTAGAGGTCTCCATGATGCCTTTCCCATGTGATTTCCTGGGCTCCTCCTTAGTCTATGTCACACCCCGGGTACTGGTCTTAAATCAAGGCTTATGATCACATTGATTTCAATCAATGGTGGAGTGCTACTCCCTCACAACCTTAACAATATCTACGCTCCATTATTTCTCATTTTCTTGGTATTTCTCTCATCCAAGACAAGGCACTGAAATGATGTAAGGTTGTCTGTACCTTGATCACCACCGTAACCATTCAACTCTTCGCTGGCTTGCTCTAGTTGCTATAAGAAAATACAGTTCTACAACCAAGTATGGTGAACTAGTGAAAGGTCATTCATTCCCTACTATTGTGATTCATGGAAAACACTCTACTAGTTAATCTGAGTATCCTTGCAGGGTTACTGTGGCTTGAGAGGGGATATTCGCCTTACCCGAATAGTTTTTCTTAGCTTCATAGGTACAATTCATTTTCCTTCATCCTTTGTCTTTCTGCTCTAAAGAGGGTTTTGATCATCCTCAGGGTATATTCTTTGTTTTTGTTTGATATTTTTTTTTTTTCATGGCTATCGCTTCAAGAAATTTAGGTAAGGAGAGTAGTTGCTTATCACTCTGTCATTGTAAATAATTAAGCACCCTTGGCCTATGACCCTTATCACCTGGTATGAGGGTTTCGAGGTAAACTCAGTTTCCCACTTGTTCCTTTTGGCTTTGAGTGTTCATGTTCACTTTGCTTTATTACCATAAGCTCGGTTCCCTAAAGTTATCTACGATTTTCTTGGTAGTGTTATAGGAGCATAGGTGACCAGGTCTTCAAATTTCAAGTTTTAAACCATCATTTTTCCAACACTCTTGTATTGTTTGCTTTGATTTGCCTTGGTGCAAGCTAATTTCCTTCTGCAGGTGATAGATTCGGTTTTGGTTCAACCTCAACTGGTTGCCCAATCCTTATTTTCTCCCATTTATAGAGTGAGTACATTGGAATAGAATGTAATTGTTTTTTATTCCTTTTACATGAGTTTCATTTCACTACTTGTTATTTACCAATAATCTTTCTTCCTTATCTGGGTTACAGAACCAGTTTTCTTGAATTTACATTTTTCTGGTTATTTCGAATATGATTATTTTCTGTTGATTTCCATGGTGCATTTTGCATCTCTTGCTTCAAAGAATGTACTCAAGGTAAATCTAGTAACATCGCTATATTCTTGGCCGCATACAGGCCATAGCATGCATATTCTTTGGCAACAATCTCAACTTATGGAAGGTAGCATGCGTTCTACCCTCAAGTAAATAACTAGTCAAACACTCCTTCAATTCATTGAGTAATTTATTCTCCCCAATTTATTCTCTATAGTCTATGATTACATTGAGGAAGTGATATAAGCCTTACATTTAGGCTAGTATGTCTTTGTATTTCCATTTTTAGCTCAAGTGTGTTTATGTTGTGGCAGGGTTTTCATTGGAGAAATGATTCTAGGCAGATTGTGTTACAACCATACTAATTACAAACTCTATACTGAATCAACATTAAGTTGAGTTCGAAGGTTGGAAAATGCTTTAGTTTGGACGAAAAAATCGCTCTGATGCAGCAGACTGCAAAATGCTTCAGAACCCTAGCCATTAGCCGCCCCTGACCGCTTTCGCTATTGCCGCCGCCGGACTCCTGCTGGTAGCCTCCAATGGCAATGGCGGTAGGAGGGGAGAGCTCCACCTCCCCTCCAAAGTACACTTCAATCTCTGACAAAGAACAACATGCAACACCTCTGCACCCCTTTAGCGCAGTCCCTGAAGCTGGGCAAGAAGGACATAGGACGAATGAAGAAAAGACACCCACAGCCCTGACAGAAGAGGAGAATACAGACAAAGAGACACACAAAAAAGCTTCGTCGTCACAGCCAAAGGCGACCTCGGCCACCTGTATCCCGAAGGCTGCAGAGCGAATCAAGGTCGAACTGCCAAGCCATCGCATCAACGGTGAGATCCAATACATGCAGGATCATGCACTAATAGGAAAGTTTCTGGGTTTCTGGCCTATGGAAAAAGCCTTACAAGGTTGGATAGCATCAAAATGGAAGCCCAAAGGACAAGTTACCCTGCAACTGGGTCCAAAAGGCTTTTTCACAGCAATCTTTCACTGTGTGGAGGACAAAGCATGGATATTCAAAGGCAGACCATACTTCTTCAACTCTTCAGGTCTCTATCTCACGGAATGGAAACCAAGATTCAACCCTGATAAAGAATATTTCAGCTAGGCTCCGGTCTGGATAAGGATGTATTCCCTCTGAGTGGAATACTGGAAAGAAGAAACACTGGCTGATATTGGCAACAAACTGGGGACCTTCATCAAAGTTGCGGCTGAAACAAAAACCCGCAAATATACCTCGTATGCTAGGATCTGCGTTCAGATGCACCTGATGAAAGCTTTAGCTGATTCGGTAAGTCTCTTTCACGATGACTTTGAATGGACACAACCTTTAGATTATGAGCATATACCCTTCCGCTGTCGCAAGTGTCATGAGCATGGCCACCTCTTCTGAGATTGTCCATTAAATTTACAGTCCAAAGCCGCTTCTGCTGTCTCTGACAAAGACTCGGAAGGTTTCATCAAAATTCCCAACCGCCGTAGGCATGCCAAGAAAAGTCAGCCAGTCTCGGACAATGCCTTCAAAGCTGACTCCCAGAACAGATTCTCTGTTCTCGCTTCGCAAGTTATGCAAGACCAACCCAGTTTTGTCCCCCCAAATAAGACCACTTCGCCCTCAACTTCCCACAACCCCTCAGCCCCCATGCAGACCTCAGACCCAGCTCTATCAAACCTCACTCCTAACCCTTCTCTGGAGAAAGGAAAATTGGTTTCAGGTCTTAGTCCCTTCTCCACCTCCCAAGAGAGATCTATGCCGGACAATAAACAGCAAGACATCGACATGGAGCCAGATGCAACTCTAGCTCTCAGTCTCCATGAAGAAGCGGATGAGGAAGAACAAAGTTCTCCTATTTTCATGGAGGAAGATCAGGTGGATGTCAGTTTAGATGGTCTCGATATCTTCAAACTTGAAACTGCATGCAAATAGAGAGAATACAACTCAATTCCCCCCTGGCATATAGAAAAACTGGAAGGAGTCCTAACCAAGGTGCAACACAATAAAAGCCTTGGCATACAAGGAGGTAGCCCCTGGGACGGAAAAAAGGTGCTCAAAGAAACCAAGAAAAGAGGAAGAAAGGCAAACCGTCAAAGAACCATAATAATAGGTGAAATACTTATGGAATCGGGGCGATTCCCTAAGTTGACAAATTTCTATAAACCTAAACCTCAGTTTACATGAAGTTAATATCCTGGAACGTGAGAGGACTCAACAGCCCCTCAAAGCATAGAATGATCAAAAACTTGATTCAACAAGAAAAACCAACCATAGTTTTTCTTCAAGAGACAAAAAGCAGCACCGAAGCTATTGAAAGAATTCGAAGCAAGGTCTGGGCAGGAAGCAGCTCTATTTCTGTAGACGCCTCTGGAGCCTCAGGCGGTCTGGCCATACTGTGGAACCCACAGATTATCTCATTATATGACTTCCATGCCACCCTCCATCTTATTCAAGCCTCCTTCCACCTCATAGGCACCAGAATCCATGGACATCTCACAAATGTTTATTTTCCATAGACAATACAGCAAAAATTGTATCTGCTGGAAACGATCTCTATCCTTAATGAAAATAGGCAATTTCCCCTCTGGATCGGCGGCGGCGACTTCAACATAATAACATCCATGGAAGAGAAACAAGGAGGCAGAATCAGGCTCGACAGTGACAGCAATGGCCTCAGACAATTCATACAGACCAATCAACTTATGGACATTCCAACCTCCAATGGAATTTTCACTTGGACTAACAAGCGTAGAGGTATTCACCATATTGCCTCCAGGCTTGATAGATTCTTCATCTCAGATAATGCAATCCACTTGGAAGGGGATTTCAATGCCTCCATTATCCCCCAAGGAGGATCTGATCATTGGCCAATTTTGCTACAATGGTCCAGGCCAGGTAACTGCTACAACAGACCGTTTAGATTCGAAGCATTCTGGTTCAAAAATACCAATTTTAAGGAAGTAGTCAGCGATGCATGGGCATCTTACATCCCGCCAGAGGGAGCCAAAATGTATCAATTCCAACAAAAGTTGAAAAACTTGAAACATGTTCTCAAAGTTTGGAATCACACAAATTTTGGTAATATTCAGGCAAAGCGCCAACAACTGGAACAACAAATGCAAGTACTTCAACAAACTTTCATTCTAGAAGGCAGAACAGACGAACAAGCACAACAGGAGCAGATGCTCTGGAACCAAATTGAAGAGCGTCGGAAACAAGAGGAAATTCTCTGGCGGCAAAAATCCCGAATCAATTGGCTAAAAGAGGGGGAGAAGAATACAAAATTCTTCCACAAAACCACAATCCAAAGGTGAATGCACAATAACATTACCTTCATCAAGAATCAACAAGGTGAAAGAATCGAAGCACATGAAGATATGAAAAAGGAATTCACAGGGTATTTTAAGGAAATTCTAACGGAACCCATAGACAACAGGGATGAAACAATCAGAGCCATCACGCAACACATTCCTAGCATCATAACTGCAGATCACAATAAAAAATTTCTCCAGCCCACCTCCATGCAGGAAGTTGAAGAAGCCATGGCTCAGCTCAAAGATGGAAAGGCTCCTGGGCCTGATGGCTTCACAGCCAATTTCTTTCATGAATTTTGGGAGCTCATCAAAGTTGAGGTATGGGATCTCGTTGAGGAATCCAGAAGCATGCATTGGATCCTCTCGGCCCTCAATACCACCTTGATAGCTTTGGTACCCAAGGGAGAAGAGCCCAACAGGCCGGAAAAATACAGACCAATTGCGCTATGCAATGTAATCTACAAGCTAATCTCAAAGGTCATCGCGAACAGGCTCAAACCACTCCTTCCCCTACTCATCTGTCCAGAACAGACGGGATATGTAGAAGGTCGGCAGATCATGGATGGAATCATTCTATCAAATGAGGTAATTCACTCATTAAAGATTCTCAAAAAACCAGGTATGATTCTAAAACTAGACCTTTCTAAAGCTTTTGATAAGCTCAGTTGGAACTTCATTCACAAAATTATTTTAGCCTTTGGCTTTAGTGCAACCTAGACCAGATGGATTATGAACCTTATTACCTCTCCCAGCTTCTCTGTTTTGTTGAATGGTTCTCCCTCATCTCCCTTTCGTCCCTCTCGCGGCATTAGGCAGGGGGATCCACTTTCACCTTTTCTCTTTGTTCTAATGGCAGAAGGTCTAAGCAGACTTCTCAAATCTGCTATCGCCTCTCAAGCTCTTAAAGGTATCTCCATCCATGGCCTCAATCCTCTGTCCCATCAGCAGTTCGTTGATGACACCATGTTATTTGGTCATCCATCCTTGAGAGAAGCCTCTGTATTCAACTCTCTACTCTCCCTCTTCTCTGATGCCTCTGGCACTACCATTAATGCTTCGAAATCTCAACTCTTCTTCTTTAACACCCCCCCCCCCCTCTACGCAAAGAAATATTGCCAGAATTTTGGGATTCACCATTTCCCATTTGCCGTCCAAATACCTTGGGGCTCCTCTTTCTGATTCAGCCATCAAACATGCTTCCTGGAGGTCTCTCCTTGACAAGCTTGAATCAAAGCTCTCATCTTGGACCTTCCGTGCTCTAAATATGGCAGGAAGACTTGTCCTGATCAAATTGGTCCTACAAGCAATGCCACTGTACCTCTTTTCCATCATGGCAGCTCCAAAATGGGTCCTTAAAGCCATTCGCAACCTCCAGCGCAACTTCCTCTGGGGCTCTACTGGACGGAATCGAAAATAGGCTCTTGTTAACTGGAAAGAAGTGTGTAAAATCAAATCAGAAGGAGGACTAGGACTACGGGATCCGCTTCAAAGAAACAACACAATGGGAGCATGAATGTGGTGGAATTAGATCTCCAAACCTCATTCACCATGGGCTCGATTATGGCAAGCAAAATATGCCCCGGGAATTCAATGGAGCGATCTCATAAGAATCAACTCCATAGCCCAAGGATCACCCATCTGGAACACTGCAAAGATTCACAGCCACTTCATTCAAGAACATAGCTTCTGGGAAATCCACTCAGGCACGATAGCAAAGATTTGGGAGGATTTGTGGCAGCAGCTCCCCAAACTTGCAAATCTATTCCAAAAGCCCCTCTGGCAATCTCATATGCAGCAAGTGAACCTTACCCAGGTTCACCAATTCTGGCATCAATCAGGGCATCATGAATACCAATCATGGAAACCAGCGAGCAGATGGCAGAGGGATTGGCAGGGAGAAACATATTCAGATATTGATCAGGAACTCACATACCAAAGAATTCGTTACTCCAACCAGCAGGACAAGCTCAGATGGGGTCACATGCCCAAAGGCACATTCACCACTAAAGAAGCACATCATCTGCGCTATTCAGACCTCCAAGTGGACAAAGATCAAATATGGGGACGAGTTTGGCTACCAGGGCTATGGCCCAAGATCTCAACCTTCTTATGGCTGCTAAGTAAAAGGCGCATTCTCACATGGGACAATTTGATAAAAAGGGGATTCATTGGGCCATCAAGATGCCCAAATTGCAATCTCAACTCTGAGACCATCAGCCATTTAATGGAGACATGTCCGCTAGCTAAGCAACTTTGGGAGAAAGTTGAGAAATGCAACAAGAGAACAGAACCCAGGGGGGAGGATGTAACGGAAAATATCAGGAACTGGAACAAGAACCCGTTCAAAAGCCAGCTTCTCAACACTTTATGGAGTCTCATACCAGGCTTTTTGTACTGGATTCTCTGGAAGGAGCGAAACTACAGAATCTTCAACAACACATCCCGGTCAATAGACGCTCTGTGGCTCATCTACAAAAAAAACATCCAGGAAACCTTAGCCATAAGAACCTGGTATGATACAGACATGCCAGAAACGCAACAGGAGAGGGATATTTTGAAAGAAAGGAATCTCGATCTTTCAGCCTTTGCCAAGGTCATCACCCGTCCCCCACGCAGCTCCACCTCCCCTTCTTCCTGGTCCCCTCCAGTAACCAATTCATTCAAGCTCAACTTCGATGGGGCAGCTAAAAGAAAATCCTGGACCTGCCGGATTTGGAGGAATCTTTAGAAGCCATACAGGAGTACCACTGCACATTTACTATGGATCAATAGGCAAAGACACTAACAAGGTAGACGAGCTGGAAGGACTCTGGCAAGGGATCTGTCTAGCAGAACAAAAGCACTTCTTCCCTCTTGAGGTTGAAGGAGATTCTCTCATCCTTATAGCAGCGGCCAAGAGAATTCAGGCAGGGGCTACAGCAGTCAAGATAGCAACAAGCTGGAGATTGCTAAGTAGATTGGAATCCTTGGAGGCAAAGCTTAAGAATCCCCAAAGTATAACCTTCCAGCATGTAAGAAGAACATCAAACCAGGTAGCAGATAGAATGGCTAACCAAGATGTTTCTCAGCTATTACCATACGTCTCCGGCTCTTTGGACATGGTAGATGATGATCAACTCAAAAGGGAATGCATCTCTTTGGTGCAAAAAGACCTCTCCCTCTCGGATGCGGGTGGCTCCATCGCATAGCAGGTTAGTGGCTCGTCACATGGGCATGTGTCAGCCCGGACGAGCCACGCAATGTAGAGCCGGTGGTTATTTAAGACTGGCAGCAGCAGTCCCTCTGCGGGATTTAATTCAAGTCATTTCGGTCTTAACTGCTCTCCTGGGAAGTGGAAAAATGGCGCTACAAAGGCCTGACACCTCTGTCATTCTACAACGGTCTTGCATAAGGTCTGGGCATTCGGCGGTAGCGTTGGATTATTCTCTGGTTCTGAGGAAGATTACGTAGGGATACCCTGCTCTCTGGCCAATTTGGGGATGCAGCGTGAGCGCCAAAGGAGGATTAGTAGGCGCGGAAGCTCTAGGGGTCGAGCTTCGGCTCAGAGGCATGCTATTTCTCCCTCTTCCTCAATTGAGGTTACTTCAGACCACCGTCACTCCAGGGGACGAGCAGTTGGCCGCGGTAGGGCAATGGAGCACAGAGAAATCATGGATTGTGGCCACTCTGCGCATCCCATGGTCAGGTATCGAATTCCCTGCTCTTTGGCAAATTCAACATTTATCGTTTCGGTTTCTGTGGAGCACTGTGGAAATCCAAGAGGTCAAGAGGAAGCTCCGCAGGCAAACCCTCCTCGGGTTCCAGGGATTGTTCCCACAATCGACATGCAAGTTCCTACTATCGATCTGCTTCGCCCCATTAAGGATAGCTCCTCACGAGACTCTCAGCCAGGCCCCAGCGAACCATCGCAGAGGATCCATCTTCCCGACCCGGACATCCCCAAGCACTTCAGGGGCAAAGAGGAGGACGAACCGCACACCACCGATGATGAATAACTCGACCTGCGGTTTGCTCTCAGTCGATGAGAAGGGAACGTTTTCTCTGTTTGCTCTCACTGTCATCTTGTATGTGTTCGGACTCAGTCCTTATGTGTCTAAGTGTCAGCTATCCATATGTTTTAAGTGTCGGTCTTATGCACTGTCCTGTGTCGTTATTCTAGTTTGTCATCGCTTCCAATTTTTGTACCCGTGTAATTTTGTACATGTTTAATCCTGGGCAATCTGTCAATATCTCGACAGGAATCACACGGCTACGGCTCTGTTGTAACACTGATGCTGTAATTTTTGACTTTTTTGTAATATAATAGATTAGTTTGATTCAGAAAAAAAAAAAAAAACATTAAGTTGAGTTCCTCTTTTTATTTTTCACATTCTATTTTGTAGATAGTTATAATATTACAACCGATTTTCATTGCAAGTTTCGCATATCCATGGTTTGGAAGTGCCAACACCCTCTCCTAAACTTCAATTGTTCTCTTTGGCTGGCTTCGGTGTGGTGATTAACACTCCCTCAAGCCTCAACGATGGTTTTCCCACCCTAACTTGGGTGTTAAGGGTTACAGTGGCCGAGTGAGTGATGTTAGCAAGAGCACATCGTAGGTGCTCTTCCCATGGCGTAACCCAATTTATTTTTTGTTATAGGGCCAGAGTCCACCTCGACCTTATCCCTTCTTCGTTGTGTTTTATCGACAAAACAATGATCTCTTTTTATCACAGTTAACACTCTGTAAAATTTTAATGAGCACTATGTAATATGGGTTGTTTCTTTCTTTGTTTAAATGGCATATGGACTACGTCGTATACACAAGTTGTAAGTCCTATAATTTATGTAATTGATTTACCTTATATTATGTGAATGCATTTATACCCATTGTGAATGCCTCTACTCCATTTGGTTCACAAATATATTAGTTCTCTGAAATCTACTTTTATGTTTTTAACTGGTTCATAAATTGTCTATCTTACTGTAATAAATGGTTACTATACTGATATCATCTCTCTTTTATTTGATTTTGGATTACTCACATTAAAAAGGGTGAGTAAAAATTTTGACCCTCCCTAAGGATGAATGGTCATTATATCGGTATAAACTTGTTTCATTATATTTTTTTTCAATGAAGTTCTTACCACCTCATTTAGGTCCCTCAACTTACTTCTATAGCTTAAATTGCCATGTATGATAATATTGTCTTCCAATATTGAACATTCTTCAGACTGCACGCATAAATATAGTTAGTAGTGTTGGGCCACTAATTTGTCCTTATTATTATCACATTTTGATGCCTATTTCAACCATTTCTATTATTCTTTATCATGTCATTTATCATAATTTATCATATAATTCCATTTTATATTTATTTATTCTCTTATGGATAAATACTATTTTTCTCCTTTATTTTTAATAAATTGATGATTATTATGCATGATTTTATCAATGACGGTTTACTAATGGATTTTTTGTAACATCACTCATGATTTTAGTCTCCAAGATCTTTTTTAGATTGCAAATTTGATCTCCAACTCATAATTAGATATTCCAACTCAGAAATTCGTTGGAATAAGAAGTGACAATTTCTCATTGGACGTTTCGGACAAATGACGGAGAATATAGAAAATCTGAAACATGGGTTTTGTCTAGAATGGACCAAATCAATTTTGTGATGAGCAGTTTTCCAAAATTCTGTTTGTATTAAGATAAACAGAAGGTTCTTCAAAGGAAATTTTCTTAGATTTGCTGTTGCGGCCGTTTTCCAAATTATTCCAATTGCAATACCAAATTTGACTTGTTCTTGCTGAATGTTGATGGAAATATCTTTCACATATGATCTTGTTGATCAATTCATTTTTTACAATCCAAATTTTTAATGTAAATCATTTTGTAATCAACTTTGTTGTAACTTCTATTTTCTCTCTTTGTATTTAAATGAAAACAAAGATCAAAGAGGAGGGAGAGAATTAGAGAACTAGAGGATGGGGAGAATAGGAGGAGAATTAGAGGATAATTGAGAGATAATTAGCAGATAGGAGATGGACAATTCTTAGATAGGATGTAGGAGAATAGATAAGAGATAAGAGATGAGAGGATGAACAATTGTTGAATTTGAGGCAAAACTAAGAGCTTCATTATGTTATAATTATTTCTCTCATATGTTTTAATGAAGGAAGTTATCCATTGAGTTCTACATTCGTTATTTGTAATCTGATCTGAGTTACTTCTCAAGGCGAAACTGAGTCTTGGGTAGTTGGGCCCGCTACCTTGGATGAGTTGTTGCCTTCAACATGTAAATTAGTGTAGTTATGTATTTATTTATTTGAATTTCAATTGTCATTTCTTAAAGTACATTTTCTTTCTTTTAACTAATTTTTTGTTTGCTGCATTTTCTAGATTTGTTGTTTCTTGTAATTTCTAGATTTCATTTGATTTGCTGCTCTATATTAGCATTTGAATTCTGTTGAGTGCAATAGATTAAATTTCCAATTTAGCAATGTGTGGTTTAATCTAGTAATGATTCAAGTTGTGTTATTAGCATAATTGTTTTTCTGTCATTTACTTTCTTGTTTTTAATTTTAGTTTTATTATTCAAGTCTTACATTTTATTTCTTATTGAATGAGTTGGATACCATAGAATACAATCATATAGAATTAGTGTTAGTTGTTGGTATTGTTATGCATATATTTCTCTGATTACCTTGAAATAAAAAGACGCTCCTCGGGTTGATAATTAATGTCTAGGAGATTAGTAGTTTTATTTGTTTATTAAGCAATTAATTTTACCCAACATTTTGGTGCTGTTGCTGAGGAGACAATCAAATTTCACTACCACACTAATATCTGGTTGTAGATGCATACTTGACTTTATGAGAGCTGGATATTGAAGACGAGAGGTAAGAACCTACATGTGCATCCTGGCGAACCATTGATGGGTCTACCCTCTGTAGTCAGGCTTAGGTCATATAGCATACACCAATAGAAGTAGGAATTGTAGACGTATAATTTTCAAAAAAAAATCTCATTACTTCATTTAAGTGGTGATGTAAGCACCACCCATTTCACTAACCAATTGACAGGAACATTTGAAGGAGGAGACTCAAAGAAACACATGAAGAACATCTTCTATTCTAGTAGGAAATGGCTCACATTGCTACTTTTGAATTCCCTATCAAAGATCTAGGAGTGACATAAATGCACATCATTCCCCCATCTTCTCTACCAAATTTTCATGGTTTGGAAAATGAAGACCCAGATACATTTTTATTTGAGTTTGAAGTACTTTGTAGAGGATATGATTATTGTACTAACGATCAAAGGTTGAAAGTGTTTATTCTTACTCTAAAAGGAGCAACTTTCCGATGGTTCATGAGCCTTGGTGGGAACTGCATCCAAAAATGGGAGGACATGAAGAACACGTTCTTGAAGAAGTACCAAGACTATTGCAAGGCTGGTGAAGATATTTTCAATATGATACAAGGGGAAGATGAAATCTTGGAGGACTATGTAGAGTGATTTCAATACAACCTTCAAAAATTAAATCATAAGAATTTGGCAAAAGAGATCTTTAAAACACTCCTTCTTAACGGAATCAAAGATGATTTTTAGGACTCTTAAATCTGATAGGAAAAGGTGAAGTTTTTCAGCTATCATATGATGATGTTTGTAATTAATTCATAAGGTACTCAAGAGTAATCTCCAAGGCTGGTAAGAATTCTAGAGAAGTTTCTTCTTTCTTTTCCAAATCTACTACAAGAACAGGAGATATAGGAGTTGAAATCAATGATTTATTTGAACATTTTAAAATTGATTTTATTAGCTCTCGAAATTCACAATTGGATGTTTTGCAGGTTAAGGAAAATCAAGAAATTGAAGAAGTGTTTTTCCCTCATTGCCAAAAGGAGCATCCCATAGATAGTCACTCTTCCTTATCTAGGATGCAAGTAGCATATCAGAGAGATGGGGAAGCTGCAACAAGGTAAAACCCATGGAAATCGTGGCCTACATGTATGGTTCAAAACACTTCCTCTCCATTTTCTTACTTCCATAATCCATTATGGAATACTCATGTGTTAGTGCAGCCATGTCAATCTCAATATAACCCACACCAATCTTGTCTACAAGTTTGGCATGGTTCTTCTTATGATTACATGAATACTCTCACTCATCTTGTAGCACAAACAAATCATCCATATTCTTCACCAGCTCTTCCAGAACATGTTGCTTGCCTATCAAAATCATCCACACAACCCAATCAACCGCATCATCAAAATGCTCCATGCCCTACACAATTTTTTTCTCAACTCATTCCACACCCCCACCATAATAAACCAGTACAACATGCTTACAGTGTTGAACTACAAAATTTACCTACCCTTCCCACTCATTCTATCTCACACGCACCATTGCAGAAAAATTATATTGAGATTGGGAATGCTTCAAATCCAAAAATTGTAGAAGTTATGAAAGAAAATGACGTTTCTTCTAGCCTGCATCAACACGCCATTTTAAAAACTCAAGGACTTCATGATATGACGGCTATGGGAAATCATGAAAGTAAGGGATATATTGAAGATTGGTTTCACTCCATCATTTGTTTGCAACCTCACTCCATACTTCAACAATTTTTGGCACCATCTTTTCAATGGAAGTTGGCTTCTCAGACCCTACTATTTATTAACATGCATTTTTCAAATTTGGGTATGTACATACTAGAGGCCTTATTTAGAAAATGGATCCACTGGAAGTACTCTTATATATAAGCATATTCAATTTTCAAAGAGGAGTAGGTTAGTGTAGAAAATAAATAAATAAGGACATAAATAAATACATTTGTATTATTATGTAAAAATAGTTGTTTTTGTTGCAACAAGCTGTGGAAATCAACATCAGTGATAAAAATGTTTTAATTTATTTATGTATGTAGATGCATTATAATGAAAATAATAGTTCTACAAACACTCATATTCATTTTTATCATAAGGAAAAATTTCTTGAATATCATATTTTTTGGCTTGCAGGCTTGATGAAATTTCTGAAAACACAGTGGGGACAATCATGTTTTGAGGAACCAAAAGGGAATATTTTTAAAACATGTTTCTATAATATGTATCCCTTGATGTCTAATTTCCAACCCAATTTGAATCACTCCATTTGTATTTGAAACGAAAACGTTATAACCAAAACATTGACAGGGTGTCTAGTAGGTAGCTCAGGAATAGAGTTGGGACAGTAAGTTTTTGGAGACCTAAATGACTATATTTTTAAAACATGTTTCTATGGTATATTTCTCTATTAATATAGTTTAAAATTTAATTTGAATCACTCGATTTCAATATCGTATGAGAAAGTTATGACCCAAGTATTGACTGTGTATCGTAAATCAGCACTCTTAAAACTCTGTTTTTCCAACTATTCTCTTGCGTATTTCACCCATCAATTTTTATTTTCTTAAAACCTTGTTTCTATTTGAAATACATAAATGAATCTAATTTTATTTCCAATTCTTATCAACTCAAGACGTCATCAAACGAACAAATTATACTTAAAATAACAACTGTTGGTCTAAGCTAGAAAATCGAAAATGACTCTCTTATGTAGGTTGTTCTAAGTAAATTGATAGATCATCTAATGAAATTTGAAAAACCTATTTCTATGAAAAATATTCCTCTAAATTTTCTTTCTTTTGGCTTTGGAATCACTCAAATTGGATGAAAAACGAATAAGTTATGAGTAAAACACTGCAGGTTAGCATGATTTGCCACTGCTCTCCCACAGGTAATAAATTAATTTTACTTTGTTATTTTTTCCATGGATTTATTTTATAGAGTAACTACTTGTTATTTTTTGCATAATTCTTGGATTATGGGAGCCTAGTCACCTCTCTTTCTCCATGATTTAATGTTTTATTGCAGGTAGACATTCGTTTTTTGCAAGTCCTAGGAGAATAAAGAAGGTCAATTTATGAACAAGCAATTCTTGAAAGAAATTTTAATGAAACAAGAGCATTTCATCCAATTCATTATCTAACGAATTCATAACAGAAGAAATGGAGAATTGATTTTCATTTGAAGATTCATGCCACTAGTCCCAAAACATTTTTCCATTGACAAATTGATATTCCCTTAGGAAATAACATAATAGCTATTGTAACTTTATTTATTTATTTATTTATATTTTGAAATAAAGTGTTGTTTCTTTTCTAATTTCTCTTACAATTTTGTGTTTCAAGTGTTGCTTCCTTCAAAGTTTTAGTTTCTGCTCCAATGACGATTGAACAACACTTTTGTGTGTCTTATTTTTGTTGTTCAAATGATTGAAGGATTATTGTTCAATGAATTGAACAACGCTTTTGTGTGTTTTATTTTTTCTGTTCAAATGATTGAAAAATTGCTCTTCAATCAATTAAACAACACTTTTGTATGTCTTATTTTTGTTGTTCAAATGATTGAAGGATTGTTGTTCAATCAATTGAACAACATTTTTGTGTGTTTTATTTTTGTTGTTCAAATGATTGACCGATTGTTGTTCAATCAATTGAACAACACTTTTGCGTGTTTTATTTTTGCTGTTCAAATGATTCAGCGATTATTGTTCAATCAATTGAACAACACTTTTACGTGTTTTATTTTTGTTGTTCAAATGATTGAACGATTGTTGTTCAATCAATTGAACAACACTTTTGTGTGTTTTATTTTTGTTGTTCAAATGATTGAACGATTGATGTTCAATCAATTGAACAACACTTTTGCGTGTTTTATTTTTGTTGTTCAAATGATTGAATGATTGTTGTTCAATCAATTGAACATCACTTTTGTGTGTTTTATTTTTTCTATTCAAATGATTGAACGATTGTTGTTCAATCAATTGAACTTTTGTGTGGCTTATTTTTTTTGTTAAAATGATTGAATGATTGATGTTCAATCAATTGAACAACACTTTTTTATGTCTTATTTTTGTTGTTCAAATGATTGAACAATTATTGTTCAATCAATTGAATAAAACTTTTACATGTTTTATTTTTGTTGTTCAAAGGATTGAACGATTGTTGTTCAATCAATTGAAAAACACTTTTACATGTTTTATTCTTGCTATTCAAATGATTGAACGATTGTTGTTCAATGAATTGAACAACACTTTTGCGTGTTTTATTTCTGTTGTTCAAAGGATTTAATGATTCTTGTTCAGTCATTTGAACAACACTTTTGCATGTTTTATTTTTGTTGTTCAAATGATTGAACGATTGATGTTCAATAAATTAAACAAAACTTTTACGTGTTTTATTTTTGTTGTTCAATCAATTGAACAACACTTTTGAATGTTTTATTTTTGTTGTTCAAATGATTGAACGATTTTTGTTCAATCAATTGAACAACACTTTTGCATATTTTATTTTTGTTGTTTAAATAATTGAATGATTGTTGTTCAATCAATTGAACAACACTTTTCTGTGTTTTATTTTTGTTCTCAAAATGATTGAACGATTGTTGTTCAATCGATTGAACAACGCTTTTGTGTATTTTATTTTTGTTGTTCAAATAACTGAACAATTGTTGTTCAAATGATTGAACGATTGGTGTTCAATTAATTGAACAACACTTTTGCGTGTTTTATTTTTGCTATTCAAATGGTTGAATGATTGTTGTTCAATCGATCTAACAAAACTTTTGTGTGTTTTATTTGTGTTGTTCAAATGATTGAACAATTTTTATTCAATCAATTGAACAACACTTTTCCGTGTTTTATTTTTGTTGTTCAAATAACTAAACGATTGTTGTTCAATCGATTGAACAACACTTTTGTGTTTTTTGAATTTTGCTATTCAATCAATTGAACGATTGTTGTTCAATCAATTGAACAACACTTTTTTTATTTTTGGAGGAATAACTGTGATTTCTCTTTACTATTTGATCGCCAGTCATTTTGAATAAAAAAACCATTTGCTTGGATTTGTGCATAAGATAAAGAAAAAAAGTAATATTAATACCATTATGACTTATAAAACTTTTTGATGGTCATATTTATTCTGAAGCTGACATAGTGCACCTATATAATGACTCGTTGAATATCTTCTCTTTGCACATATCATAAAATAATATATTATTCTAATACCATGCTTGTTTATCTTTTACACTTTCAAAAAGATAAATCCCTTTGATATGATGATATGGAGGGAAAGCATAACTTTCATTGGCATTTTTTTTACTTCTTACGCCATCCCTGACTCTTAAGGAGTAAATGAGCCTCCCTCTCTTTACAATAAAAGCATTCAAATATAAAAATATGAAAATTGTACAAGCATTGTCTTAAAGAGGATAGGGGGTCTCATCACGAGCCAACCTACCATGATCATAAGGGTGTAACAGGTGACATTCCATTATGGCCACCACAACAAGTTAATGACCTTCTTGATAGTTAAAACTGTCAGAAGGATAGGGAGTCTGATCACGAGCTAGCCTAATCACTTTGTTATATCCTAGTGAATGACACTATGATTATCTAGTTACTGTACAAGCATAGTGGTCTCTTTATAGCAATAAAAAACAGAAAACCATCTAAATACTAAATGGAGGACTCTGGCTCATTTTTAGAGTTAAAAAACAACCCTTTCAAGGCTATGAATGCCTACTGGTAGCAATGACTTTTCTTTTGGTATTGAAGTACTATGTTACACTGCCAAATACTCTCTATCTTATTACCCCCTATGGATTCATTTCTAAATGAGAATTTACCATTTGAAAAAAAATTCTAAGTCAATTAGCCAACATGCATGGTAAACTATATCTTTATACGCATTACATCATTATTGTCCAATCACTCTACCACCAGTCATTAACATTATCGCCAGTCAGGCATTCGTCACTTTTCCACCTAAGGTAAATATCTATTTACATCATGATCTAATATCTATTTTATTTCTTTTTTGGGTATTTCTAATCTTTTGATGTGTAATTCTTTGATTTCCTTTGTTGTATTTTACGCCACTTTTATTTGATTGGTTGACTGCATTCATGAATCCTCAATGTCCTTTCCCTTTTTCCTGTGCTTTATGGTCATGGACGCCCTTTTCTAATTTGAGGGGGAAGATATGCATTATGGAATAGTGTGTATAATAATTACCAAACTCCGCTATAACTTGCTGATTTGACAAAATATCATTATTGCATTTATACAAAGGTTTTTTCTTATTGAAATTTTTGCATACAGATTATTTGTTGCTCTTCAAAACTAAAACTGTGGATTCAAGAAAAGTGCATACATAGTATTGAATTGTTTATAGGAGAACAAAAAGTATGGGGGGAAACTCTATTTGCAACGAGCCCACACTATTGAAACTAACAAAAGAGGCTTGAGCAACTTCCAGACAAGATGTGCTTGTGTGGTTTCCACCTTTTGCATCACTTTCAACATCAGCTTCAGCAAATACTAGTCCATACATGTCATTCCACATTTTTCTGAAGGTAAAACTTGAGGTGAAATAGCATAAATTTCTGATTTATTAAAAGTTTAGGAGACTTTCATGAAAATCCATTGACCATTATTTATCATCATTCATTCCACATTTTTACCACTTCCCATTTTTGAGAGACATAGAAACTTTCAATTTGGGGGAGTGTTACTTTCATTCATTTATTTATTATGATCATGCAATCATCCACCGATATCCTTACTCATTCTCAAAACCTCTCTTATTCCATGTTGTTTTACACCAAGCATAGATGTCAACCACAATTGTAGCAACCACCTCAATTTGTTTTCTAGTATTGCATGAGGGCATGCTAATTCTCCAGTTTGGGGGAAAAATTGCTGCACGTGATGGATGTTTTCTACTTTTTTTCTCATTTAAGTCATACAATTTCATTTTTATACAGTGCGGAAATTGATTTGTGCATACCTTTAAAACTATGAACTAAATTCTTGTGATTTTTGGACAACAAAGAGGTATCATTAAAATACACAAACCCATAAAATTTCAGGTTAATTTAGTTTGTAAAATTTCATAAATCAGCACTATCACCTACAACCGTTTTGCTTATTGGTGAGCTCTATTATTCCAACAATGATGCTGCAACTCCTGGGACTTCTGACTTTACTTTTATGAACCTGGTAATTCATAACAAACTTGGAAGCAACAGTGTTGTATGCACAAGTACTAGCTCTTATTGCAGGCTATCACTTGATCAGCTGGGACAGGTTCGCTAGGAGCTTAAGCCAACTTATATGAGTTCTCAGGAGAAGCTTTTAATTGTGATGGAAGAAAGTTAACTCAAAAGAGGTTATTCTACTTGCAGAAGAGGATGAAAACTAAAATGAAACGCAAACCCTAGCAAACCCTAGTTTTACCCACTAACCCTACTTTTGCAAGACAAAGAGATGAAACTACTGAAATGGATTCCATGGACTAATGACAAGGTAAAATGCATGTATTCAAGCTACTTTTGAAGGAAAATGTGGAAAAATCATCTTTTTGTACTTGTGAGAAATTTTATGCAGAATTATTATGTTTGTGTTTTAACTATTTGTGATTGTGCAGAGGTTTGGTGGAGAAGGGAGATGGAGTTGGCTCTTGTAAATGATTCGGAAGGTGTGGAGGGGTCCTAAGAAGTCCCTAGTACCCTTCTGGAGATTTCTATTGCGATCAGACTTCGAAAAATTGCTTGCATGAACTTCTACAGGAAGGCTGTAGGGGATCTACAGGAAATTTTACAGGAGGAGGCCGAAAGTGATTTTTGAAGGTTTGGAGGAGGAAAAATGGTGGGAAAAAGGAAATGAAGGTTGGATGAAGGAATTGAAGGGTCTAGGAATTTGTTGATAAATATCAGGAATGAAAAAGATGGTTGTATTGGTTCAAAGGATAGGAAAGCAATTTTGCACAAGAACGTATAAATTAGAGCAATTTGGGAAAGTATGGTGAATAAGTGGAGGAAATCTTGAGAGATGGACTAGTGCAGGTTGGGTGATGGAAGAATGATAAGATGGATTGTGTTTCAAGTGAGTTGCACACCTACTTCTTAAAACTGACCCAAGTAAGAACTAGAAAAACAAAGTTTTACCTATTTAAGCCTAATTCTGACCTAAAAACCAAAAAAGTGCTAAACAGAACTTTATGGACGGGAATTTATGCAAGAAAGCCATGGAAATTGAACAAGGACAGATCTAGGCATGTAAATACAACTGATATCAACTTCTCGAACCTGAAATCTCAGACTAGCAATTGTATTGGAAAGTAAAAACAATGTTTTGGTGGCAGCAAGAGTGCCTTGGTCTGAATTCATGGTCCCAAGGAGGGAGAAAGGAGGCCAAGGCCTGCTTGGTAGCCTTTTTGTGAATCTTTTTCTATTATTGCAACAAACTAACTAGTCAACCTGAAGCAAGAACAATTATTCTAATCATCAAAAACAACCTAAGTAACAAAACAAGATTTATCCTAAACAATAGAAATTATTTCATGAATGCAAGAAAAGAACATAAAAATACGCAAAAGAGGTGCTGGGAACTAGCGTTGGGCCCAACCCCAAGAGCTACATCCCCCTAAGAAATATCAGTGTTGGTTCAAGGTTGTATTCATCTTCATTGATCAAAAATAATAGTTACATCACAAAACTGTTTGCAAAAGGAGCTCGAGAATGAGCTAAGTACAACACTACACAAAAGTGTGAAAATAAACTATGAAATGGCTAATACTTCCCATTCATGGGTGTATTCACTAACGTACCATTTTTTATTAAAATGAACAAATATTTCATAGACATAATCTTCTTATTCTTCATAAAACCTTCGTAGCAAAGAATCCAAAAGGTTATTCCAAAGAAAAGAATGAGAGTCACATTTTCCACACCACCATAGGAACCAATCATATGCCTCTACTTCCAAATTGCTGGATGTGGTCACGATTTTCTCTCATTCACCTAATAGTGGGTTTGATTGAAAAATGGCTTCCATTTTATTAACCCAAGCAATAGTGCATTTATGGTCTTTACCATCATATTTTGGGAGCTCGTTTTTAATCCATTGATAGTCCCTTTCTACAAATTTGGTGTAATATTGGATACCTGAGAAGCATATCTTAGGAGGATCAGCATGTTCATGCACATTTCTATTTTTCGGGCTGGATTCTTGTCCTTGCTAGGTTTGAATTGCAAGCATGTTCACTTTTTCCATTAATTGCTAAGTTTGTCGCTATGGTCATCAAGTCTTTTAGTGGTTTCATTAATTTTGAAGTATTTTTGTAGTATTTGCTTCATCATCGATGTCAAACTTTTTTGTTCTTCTCTAAACTCTACTTGTGATTTCTCTAGTGATTTCTCTATGTTACTGAAGTGACAACGTACGTTGTTGACATTGTCTCAATAACAATTAATGTTTGCTTGTAATTCTTCATTGTTCACCATCTTACTCTTTTTGTTGGTGGACCCCACTTTCACTCTTTTGTTATAATTATCTTATAATATAATAATAATTTCCTTTTTAAACAATTATTATATAAATAATTAATTCTTTTAATTAACTATTTATAATATTTATTAATTAATTTATAGTCTTTTGATATATATATATATATATTTTGACTTGAGTGATGGTTAAGTGATGCGAGTGGCATATATAATTATTAAGCTTTATGCAACAATGCACAAAGTTGTAACGTTCAGAAGGGAGAAAGCATGTCCAACTAGGAGGGAACATTGCATTGATCATCATGAAGTGCAGAGAGAACTAGTCGGGCTAGCAAGAGTTGTGACATTTGATCATCGAACCGGTGTCTTGAGGTTGAAGGAATATGGATCGGGTGTTAGAGAAAGAATGCCGATAGGACCTCATCGAAGGCGGTGTCTGGTGGTAGAAATGAGGATGCATGGAACAAGACAGTGGATGGATGGTGGATAGAATGTGAGCTGTAGTGTGGATTTAACTGATAGAGAAAAAAATGGTGAAACACAAGTTTTCAAGGAAGACTATGATGATACATGGTGTTTTGTGGCAGAAATAGGAAATGTGATGGTTCGTAGAATATAAAATGATCAGAGGATGTTAGAGAATCAATGGAATGACGAAATTCGATGATTAGCGAAAGGGAGAGGTATTGGGGAACAAGGTGCAGATCACGGTGGCAGCAGACAGGTTCGACTGTGGATTGAACAATGATGGAAGCACAAGTGACAGAAAATTGGGATGTAACCGAGAGATTAAAACAATGAGTATAGGCAGCACAAGGATACACATGTGCGATGAACATTTCTCTAATACCACAATGAGCGAGAGAAACGTGGTGCACAAGAATATTTGTGTGTAAAATGTATATGTAACTGTAATAAGTAAATTATTGTATTAATATCAACCGAATGGTGATTCAATCCTTCATGGCGGTGTGCCTATATAGGAGTTATCTAGCCACAAAGGTGATTGGTCATAATTTTGACATCTTCCCTTTCATAATTAATGGTCATTAATTAATTAAATTATTTAATTTATTATCAATATTATTATTTTATTAATGTTATTTATGAATATTTTATTCATAACATTCCACTTCTCCTTCCAAAAACTACCAAAGTATGAGAAAGGAGGAGGTGACCTTATTGAGATTGTTACTTTAATTGCCAAAGGTTTTGAGGTGCATGTGAGGGACTCTTATGATGGTAGTTTGATGATTTCCCTTTATGGTTTGTTGTTACTCTTATCATGAGCTTATATTTTAGGATTGATGAGTCGAAAATCATGCACAATTTATCTTATAGTTTTGATATATTTGATCTACTTGTACTGGTCTTATTGGAGGCATGGCTATTTTGTAGAACTTGAAGGAAACATTATGCATCCCATTTTAGCGAATAACAATTTTATAAGTTGATGCTATTTCAGGAATATAAGATAAAACTATGATTTAATCAATTGTTTGAATTTCTTCTAGTTAGTAATCATTAACAACATATCTACATAACTCCTCGAGCATAACAAAGCATCATTGTGCATATTTAAAAGTAAAAAATAAATAGGTTGTTAATGTCTTAGTATTTGCATGCTAAAATGTACTTCTAGCTAAACAATTATTGGGTTTTCCAAAATCTCTTTTTCCACCCTAAGAGGGTATCTTGAGTTTTATGTGCAACTTGAATAGAACATTAAAGTATGGAATAAAAGCATTCTTAATAGCATGTATTTTTACTTTTAGGGTCCTCATAAATAGCATCCTCCTCTTCACACTCATATTATGTTCAAGTGTGTTTTTCATTTTATTACTTTTCTTTCTTGAGATGAAAACATCACAATTGATAATGTAATGTTATACTCCTATTAAATAATTGTATCTTTTCAATATTTTAAACATCATTTTACTACAAAAATCGTTGTTTTCTCCACTCTATTCTTAGAAGCAATAATTTACTACTTCATTAGTATGCACTACAAATCCTCATTATATAAGTTTACAAAACGAAATATCTTGATACAAATATGATCCAATAAAGATATTGAAAATTATGCATCTAAACATTATATTATAACAACACTTAATCTATATAATTTTCTTCACTATTTGAATTATTATTGCAATTTACTTGAATGCACATAAAAATGAAAACTTTGTCACTTTCAATATTAATAAACTTCAATGATGGATTTTGTGTACTATGAAATTAAATAAAAGAACAACAACCAAATTATAAAATGAAATAGAAGAATAACAATCAAATGCGCCATTGCACATAAATTACCCTCTAAAGAAAACTCAATAATTGATGGGAAAATTCTACATTAAAGCTCTTTTTTATTCAATTATCTTAAAGATATTATAGTAAAAACATTGAAATTCCTTTCTGCTAAAATTATTGTCGAAGGATATTATAATATTTTTGAACACAACCTATAATAAAAAATTCTCGCCAACTCTAAATGGGCTCAATACATACACTAACACATCCATGTTCACCTCGAACTTATCAAGTATATAAATAGTTTACTATTATTATGGTTGGTTATTATAATTTATATCATTGATATTATAATAGTTAGTTTTTGTAGTTTCATTTTAAAAGATTTAATAGAATTTAATGATTTTTCAAAGTTGATTTATTAATAAAACATCTACATCTATTACAAATACATCTCATTACTTTTGATATAGTTACCAAATCTTTTGAGCTACTCACTTTTAGAATCCCTTCACTTTTCATTTAGATTATAAAGAATGCATTGTCAATATTTTTTTTTTTTTAATTTATCCAAATTTGGTATGATTGAGGGCAATAGGGACATTGCAACTTGTTGTCACTCAGCTCTGTGCTCGTTTGACTTAGACCCATGTGTCATTGTCATGATTTCTCGATTGATAGAAGGAGATAATAGCCTCTCCGTTGGGATGATCAAATAGAGACAAGCGTGGCCTTGGGGTTGTCACATTCTCACACGCGACAACCATGAGTAAGCAAATGTGTGAGTCCAACTGGCCAGAAGGCTGGACAATGAAGAGTCTAGAGAGAATGATCATATTTATTATGCAAATTATGATGAGCGAAGGTGGAAAGTTTAGTCGGGAAATGAACAGAGGAATTTTGGGTGATAGCTCATGCTCGGTATGCCAGGAAGGTTCTACCAGTGAGTCGAACGAGAACCATGCAACAGAGGTAGGCAGATGCATTTGAGCAACAATTGGAATGAGGAGAACTTAGGTGTTCATTTGGGATCCTGGGGCGGGAAGGAGCTAAACTCAATGTCGCCTTTAGAGCTAGGAAATGGAAAATGACTCATCTAGCCTAACCATTCATTGTTGGTCTCTGGTCGTGTGTGAATTAGTCAGTAAATAGGTATCTCCACTCTCTTGGTTCCTGGTTACTGTTAGAGTCTCAGTGTTCCTTGCAAGGTGGTGGAAGAACACCAACAATGTGCTCTTGATTTGTGGGTGTCAGTATAACATAATTGGTGTTGGGTTTCATTTGTTTCTTGTTGTTGTGTTTAAACTAGGTGAGGAATGGGTCTCCTCCTTTTGTAAAGGGCTCGTTCCTCTGAGTTGTGAATGGGCAAGTCCTGCTCAGGGTCGCACTGAGTATGACGATTCCTTGTCCATAGTGTAGTTGGGTCTCTCTTTCGTAAGTTGGAAGAATTCCCCAATTTCAATTTCATCAAGTTTTGGTTGTGGGTGCAAGCGGACTAGGACTGGGGTGTATCTTGATTCTGAATTTCTTAGACTGGGTGACAAGGTTTTCTTTTTCTACTATCTTATTGGTGGGGCATAGCCATGTGGGAGTTGGGGTCTCCTGGGATTGTCACAAGCACTGGGGTTGCTCTCGTATTATCGGGTTCTTTGGGAAAGTTGTTGTTTGTGTAGGTCCCTCTTGTGCCAATGGTGAGTCTCCTTCTGTTGTGCTTTCCTTGGATAGTAAGGGTGTGCTAGTTTCACTTTCACAAGCCCTAGCCATCTCTAAAACTAGAGCCTTGTAATCCAGGGGAATTGGTGCAGAAGAGTCTCGCTGGAAGAGGTGGAAGCCTCGAGGTGTAGGTTCATTGTGCATTGTTTCTTACATGGATGCTTCGCCAGTGAGGAAGACCTCGAGGAGGTGGGGGCCATTGAGGGTAGCGAGGAGCAATGGGGGACAAAGTGAAAGACCAAAATGATGAGGAGTATGGTGTATGGCACTCCAAGGCAAGATTGCCATGGACCCACCCTATTCTCCAAGCCTCGTTTTTCAACCTCCCTCTTTGGATACAATGGTTTATCAACTATGAGGAATCCAAGTCAATCTGGATATATTTAAGTAACATATATATGAAGACGGGAATGAGTTGGTGGCTTATATCAACGACATACAATATAGCTAGCATGAGATAGTGGCTTATATCAATGACATACAATATAGCCAGAATCAGATCTTGGAGCAATTAGCTGCTGTGCACCAAAGCCAATGTCAGTTCAATGATCGTCTAGGTGAGATTGAAGCGATACTAGAGCATATAGATTTCCATGTCCATGAAGAAAATGATCCAATGGTTGTTTTTCATGTCCAACCTTTCCATCCGCCACCTTGATATGTGATTTACTGGTTGCTTGCTGATTTTGTATCTATTTTGGCATGTATGGCTTTTTTATCCCAAGAAGTGGGATTCGAATGGAAAAAACTTTTGCACCATGATCTAACTCTCCTAGCAAACCAATCCGATCAAAGTAAGCTTGAGAAAGTCATTGACAACTACTATGTTATCTTCATATTTTTGATAATATAATAGAAGTTCTTTGACCAAAAAAAAATAAAACTAAAAAAAAATACCAAATTTATAATTATTTCTTCAATTATTTTTAAAATATTTAATATATATATATATATATATATATATATATATATATATATATATATATATATATATATATATTTATAATAATATTGCATTTTTTAAAATTATTCCAAAAAATTTAAATATGAAAATTCAACTTTAATCCCTTAATAACCATGGGCTTCCTTCTAAAATATATTTGATTCTGTGATTTTAATATCCATAAGGCTTCCTTATGAACTACCTTTTGGATGGTAGTCAAAGTACAAACCTCACTTACACATCAACCTAGGTTGTAAATTGCACCGATGCATACAGGATTACGATGATCGTTTTATCCATTGAGACTTCTTCCCACATTATAGGGTCCTGTCAACCTATTACCCATGACATTTCCGTATATACGTCACACATTTGCTATACGTCACACATTTGCTGGGTTTTAAAAGATCTCCATATTCTTCAAACTACATAAACACATCAATGTAGTAGTTCTTTATCTTTATTATTATTAATATAATAATAGTTTATTTTTGAGATTCATTTTAAAAGTTTTGAAGGATTTTAATGTTTTTTAATTTGTATTTTTAATGAAACATCTACACTATTGCGAATACATTGCATTATTTTTAATACCATTACCAAATCTTTTGAGTCATTAACCTTTATAATCCTTTTATCCTAAATTATTATAAAACTCAAGTTGCCGATTAAAACAACAATCCTTTTGCTTATTAAATTTATCTAAAATTTAAAATTATTTATACTAATATTATATTTTTAAACCATTTTTCAAAAATTATTTAAAAACTTAAATACATTAACTTTCCTTTTAAAATGATTTATAATAATATAATATTTCCAAACACTTTTCGAAATTATTTATACTAATATTATATTTTTAAACTATTTTTCAAAAATTATTTAAAAACTTGAGTAAACATTAACTTTCTTTTTAAAATGATTTATAATAATATAATATTTCCAAACACTTTTCAAAATTATTTAAAAACTAATTCAACATATTAAATTTCTGAAAGTCAACTTTAATCACTTGATACCCGTGGGCTTCCTTGTAGAGACGAGGCTTCCTTATGAACTACGTTTTGGGTATGGTGGTGCAAGTACAAACCTCACTCACAGATCCACTTGAAAGATGCACCCATCCTTATGGAATTAGGATGACCGTTTGATCCATTCAAGCTTATTTCCACGTTATGGTGTTCCTCTCGTCCCACTACCCATGATATGTCCCTATACAAGTTACACATTTACTTGTTTAAGAAAAAACCCCGTACTTTTATATAATATAATATAATATATTATTATATTATCATACTTTTATATAATATAATATATTATATTATATTATATGTAACTTAATTTATTGTTTTTATTTAAGAAAATGTATTAATTATATTAATATTTTTGAATTTTTGTTTACATTATTTTGGATAAATAGATAAATGGTGATTCAGTGTTCTGTTAAGGCACTTCTTCAAAAAAGAAAGAAATAAATTATTTTAACATCCACGAGGTTAAAGATAGCCTATGGACACATTGCTTATTCATCTACTTGATGTATTCGGCCATTTTTCTGTGAAACTTCAAGATAAATGCTCCCAACTTCTCAAACCTCTCAGTAAATAGATTATCCCAAGCGCTAGTTGCCAACATATTTGCATAACTTTCCTTGTTGTCTTTTAAGACCTCACATTCTAAAATGAATATTTTTCTATTTCCACTTTTCCTGAAGAACAAAAAATGCATATTCTTTCCTCCCACACTTCTTTTGGCCTTTTCGAGCGCCTTGTTTGACAAGGGAGTTGATGAGAATTAGTCCTTAAGTGAGCAATGAGAATTTTGGCTCCCCAAGAGATATTGGCCTCTATATATGTTTTGGGTTGATGACTATGAGTGGGATTAAACACTTCAATATAGTATTTTTTCTTTCATCCTAGCTTCTTATCCCAAGTAGCTTGTGGAATTTTTCCATAACAAAAGTTTTTATCTCTTTGTTGTTTATGGGACAGAGTTTCAAGCAAATACCTCATTTACTAAACCATTTTTTATTTTGTTGCATCCAAGTTTTTTTGCTCTTGCACAAAAAGACAATCTTAGGCCATCTAACATCTTCCATTTGCTCCTTTTTTTTAAATAGCTTATGACTCCCACCATAGCAATTGCTTCAATAGGAGCAATCTCGGTTTCATTTAACAAGAGAGCGTAATCAAACGCTTTTGAATTTGTTTGTAATGAAACGCTTATGAATTTTCTCAATTTGTCTCCAATGCATGCTCAACTTATCTCCACTGTATGTGGGATGTACCGCTGGCCCATAGTTCACAACCATAGAGAATTGATATATTGGACATGTTGAAGATGTAATCAAACGCTTCTGAATTTGTTTGTAATGAAACGCTTATGAATTTTCTCAATTTGTATCCAATGCATGCTCAACTTATATCCAATGTATGTGGGATGTACCGCTGGCCCATAGTTCACAACCATAGAGAATTGACATATTGGACATGTTGAAGATGTAGTCCTGCCGAGGTTACAAAAAAAAAAGTTTTAAATTTTAGATTTTGGACTATTAATATAGCTTTTTATTATGTTATAGTAAACAAATTCTCAAGTCAATCAAAACAATTTGAAATCAAACTCAAAAAATTATTTATTTAATTTTATTTCTTTATCAAGTGACCATGAGAGACATATTGTTCTATAACATTACATTTAAAAATAATAACATAACATTTATATTAACAAATTATTAAAAAATAGTAGTAATAAAAAAATTAACGTGGACAATAAATAGGATACTTCAATTTTTGCTTTAATTTTATATTAACATTGTATAGAGATAAAATAAAGTAGTGAAAAGTAAGAAAATATTAATTTATTTTTTGGATGAGAAAAATATGTAATTTCTTCACTATTTAATATAAAATAAAAAGACATATAAAAAGAATATTATTGATATTATATGACTAGTAATTCCTTCTATATTCAAACTTACATCACCTTTATATAGAAAAAAAAAGAAATATCAATAATAATAACATAATTATTTTATTTTTAGATATGTTATTCACTTTTAGAAGATATGCAACTTATTTCATTTTTAATAAGGAGTTGATATATAACATTTAAAAAATATCAATAATAATAATATTTAATGTAAATTATAAATCAAATATTTTAATATGCATGTTGATTATAAGAATTATATATATTTGTGTGTGAGAAACATAATCTAGAGACATGTAATATTTTAGATAAAAATAAATAAATTAATTAATTAATGTGTATATCTATATTTTACTTTGAGAGAGAAATAGATATATTTTCTTTTATGTACATATGTTCTTTATTTTTGGAGATAAGAGAGCATGTATTCACATTTTAATATGGAGAATGTGAATAAGAAATAAAATATTTCAGTCTATATTATATAAAATAAGTGAAAATAATAAAGAAATATAAAATAAGTGAAAATAAAAAAATTATTTATTATTATGTTGTTGAAAATTAGGCTAGATTTTAGGATTTACCAAAAACTTAGAGAAATCAAATCTCTTTAGATGCAAACTCTTCTTCATATTTTACATTTAAAAAAAGATTTACATCTTGATATATTTGATCCATAACTCTCAGCACTTCATAAATAAAAAAATTAAAATAAATTTATAGTGATTTCTATTCAAATTCTAAAACATCTATACACAAACAACCATGGCAATCAAAACTTCTTAAATGAGGACAATTGCAATCAACACTTCATAAATGACTACAATTGCAATCAACACTTAATAAAGAAAAAAAAATTAAAAGAAATTTATAGTGATTTCTATTCAAATTCAAAAACATCTCTGCACAGACAACAATTGCAATCGATAGCAAGATAGAAAAAAAAAAAATCAACAACATTGAATAGCTGTTAAATTAGGCGTTGTTGGGAACTTCCACGGACACAACCAACTTCACCTAATTATCAATTTTAAAGTTAAAAGGCGGCATTATTCTATCTCAAAAAAATAAATATAAAAGATACCAAACAAGTCACTTAAAATTAAAGGCATAGAAATGGTAATAATAACCTTATCCAAAGATGAAACATTGCTCTTTGTTTCGTACATTCTCATTTGAATTTGCAAACAATTTCGAAATTAAAAGGTGACATTATTCTATCTCAAATATAAAAGATACCAAATAAGTAACTAAAAATTAAAGGCATAGCAATATTCTATAACTCTTACCTTCTTCCCAGATTTCAGAGGACATATCCCAAAAAGACGAAGGGGCTAGAGATAGCATCTCTGATTGTTGTTCCTCCTTTACGTTCACAAGGAAGTAAACTTCATTACTCATATGCAAAATTACAGTTAGTGCTAGATTGTTCCATCCAACCTTCATTACTCATATGCAAAATTACAGTTAGTGCTAGATTGTTCCATCCAACGTTGAGGCTAGCTCCCGCATAGAATTGGGTTTTATATATATATATATTAAAAAAAATAGATTAACGGTGTTATGCATCATAATTTACATGTTTAGTTATTTGATTATTGGATTTATAATTTTTATGGAAAACATTTTTGGAAGTTATATTTTTTAAAATATTTCTATGAGGTTGTGTTTCTTTTAATGAAAATTTTGTTATTGGAATTTTTAAATAATTCTCTTTAGAATGCATGATATTCATAAAATGATATTATATATTTTTTAAATTATATAAGTATTTTTTATGTTTTTGATAATTGGATATTTATGATGTAAGAATGAAAACTAATTTTACTATATTTGAAGAATGATGTTTATTAGATGAAAAAGTAATTAGTCTATTAATTTTTTTTTATGGTTCATATATACATTTTAAGAAAGTGGTTCAATTGAATTCCCTCAATATGATTCATATATAAAATATAAATGATACAATTAAATTTACTACATATCATATAGATTGTAATAATGGAGAATTAGTCCCATCTACATGTACTTAAAATTTTGGTCTACGATAAAATTCCCTCTTTAATATTTACATAACTTGACACAACTTAATACAGTGAAAAAAAATATGATATGTAAAACATATATAAAATTTAAAAATATTTTTCATAATACAAAAATAACCACTTATTTTAATTTATCAATATTGAAAAATCAAATTAAAAATTAAATGTAAACCTTAATTTAAACTATAATTCTTCCATTCAAATATGATTTCTGTTAAGAAATAAGGTTAATTTCAAATTAAACTATAAATCTTCCATTCAAATTCCATTCCCGTTGGTAAACCTTACATTCAAATTTGATTCCTTTGGGAAATAATAATGTGATGAAAGAAAGATAAGACCACTTGAAATTGGGTATCAAGTGCGGTAATGATTACATGTGAAATAATGGAAAGAATACAGAGAATGGAGAATCAGGCACAGATCATATGAAGAAAGTGTGTATAAATTATCATTAGTCAAGTGGGGATAAATCGGAAATTGCCGTATAAGTGGGGCCCATGATAAATGATGAAAGCATACTTCAAACATCTTTTCTTTACCCGTGAATGTCTCTAGTCAGTAAAAGACATGAATCACTGACTTCAAACATGGCAGCATACGTCTAAACATGGCAGCATACGTCTAATTACTTGTGTATCAGCATACCATCCACCCTCTCCATTTGCCTTTCCAAAACTACTTCCAAAGCAAAGAAATCTCTTATAAAATCGCGCAATCCCTTATACAGCTGAGCATCACAATGATTTTGGGCTGGCATTGGAAATAATTCTTCGTTGAACCAGGTGTGGACAAACTGGTCGTAATCTCCAAAGTAGATCGAAAGAAACGACAATATGTAAATATCTCCATCACTTTTCCGTATATTTGCTATAAATTGGTTCTGTTTAATTTACCAAAAATAAAAAAATAGATCGAAAGAAACGACAGTATGTCAATATCTCCATAACTTTTCAGCATATTTGCTATAAATTGGTTCTGTTTAATTTACCAAAAAAATAAAAAATAATAATGAGCGATAAAAAAAAAAGAAAAACTAATATTCCCGCTTTAGTAAAATTTTGTTCGGTTCGTCTGCAGATATTTTCAAGTACGGAATATTGTTTACATAATTTCCATGGAACTTCAGACGCCTTGGGGTTACCGTTTGGAATTTCGCCTTGTTTCTCAATCAGATGTTATGGAAATTGCAAATATAAATATAGTTTCTGAGAGGTGTGGAATTTCTTTTACTTTAATGGCAAAAAGAAAAAAAAGATTAAGCCCCTCCAAAAAAATCTCGCGGTCATAGAAACGTTTTTATTGGACTCGGGGAATATTATTTATAAAAGAACGAAAATTTCCTGCGAATTGCCAACAATGTACCTTAAAGATTAAAGCAGAGGTTATTGATGGGGCCTTTGCATTTCCTCGAATGCTACAAATTCCGCCTATGTTACGTGTTTACCAAATTCTGTCAAACAGATTTAAAATTCCTGGAGAGATATTCTTAAAATGAGATAATTAAGATAATTATTCATGAGGAGTTGGTTAAATTTAGAGTGTGAGGTAAGTTTACTTAGTGATTGAGTTGTTTACTGTTTGAGTGTTGAGTCAAATCGATTTAAGTAATAGATGATTTTGAGTGTGTGGTTGCATGTCAACATATTTTTAGGCAAGTAGTTAATTGGAAAAGAATAAATATCCATAACCTATTATTGTAAGCATCATATTTTGTGTGATCAATAATGTTTTGTGTAAATTCATGCTTTACCTCCTCGACTTTTTCAACAAATTGGTATCAGAGTGAGTTTACTAAAAAAATACGGAGAACAAATTCGCAGTAATCTGTGTGAGAAGAGAGAAATTCATATTTTATGATTAACAGTGATTACCTTGATACTGTTTTGCATGCACGCGGATTCCATCAGTGATTGGGAGCGTTAGAGGACTAACGCGGCAGTTAATTAACGTCGGAGTAAAAGCGCCCGCAGCCACAGCTTGCAGAGCTGTAATGTGCGAGTGATTTTTTTTAATCGGAGGGAGGGCCGAAAGTCCAAGTAGGTAAACTCGTTGGCTAATTAAAGAGATCACCAGTTTTGGCCGCTGCTATATCCTCAGGTTCTTTGGAGTGGAGTTCGTAAGTTGAAAAAAATTCAACCCAACTAAAAGTGAACGCGGAAGAAAAAAAATTCGACAAAGAAGTGAAGAGCAAGTCACATGGAGTATAATATACCTCTCAGATTGTTTGGCTGGTAATACAAGGTAGTTTTTCGAAACGTGAAGTTTTTAAATGATATTAAAAAAAAAAAAAAAAAAAAAAGGTAAATGTGGGTTTTTTAATTAAAGTTTTATAAAAGTGGTTTTAGTTTTTATATAAAAGGAATTTTTTTTATATAAATAAATAAATTAGGGTTTTATTGAAAATATGTGCAAAACTTATAAAAATGAGATATTTTGGGTTTTTTTAAAGAGAGATTTTTGGAGAAAGATAGCTTTCTCAAATTTTCCTCGCAGTTTATAGGGAAAGATTATGATGTGTGGGCTATTAAGATGGCGACCACGTTGCAAGCTCATGATGTCTCGGATTATGTCCGGTTTTGGTTTTCAAAACCTAAGAATGAGGCAGAAGAACAAGCTCTCAGTAATGCAGAGAAGGAAAAATGGAAGAAAGACAAGAAGAAGAATGCACAAGCGTTAAAACTTATTCAACAGGGAGTTTAACGATTAGTGTTCCAGAAGATTATGATCATGTCTTCAACAAAAGTAGTATGAGATACTTTGGTGACAAACTATACAAGTATGGCCAAACTCAATATTGTTAAAGTTGCAGAATAATATGAGAGATTTTTAAAGTCTGCAGATGAAGGAGACAGAGGACATCGATTCTTTTATAAATCGGTTCATAACTATCATCAATTAGTTAAAGATTTATTATGAAGAAATTAAAGATCAAACAATGGTTACAAGATCCTCACATCTTTGTCGAGCAAATTTGATGTTGTGGTAATAGGCATAGAAGAAGCCAAGGATTTGGCATCATTGATAGTTGATGAACTGATGGAATCATTTCTATCGCATGAGGCAAGGATAGACAAAAATAAGGATCCCACTTTAGAGACCGCTTTCAAAAGTCAGGTTTCTATTTCAAGAGATAGAGGTTGAGGTAGACGTAGATTGATAGGCAGAGGATGAAGTGGATGATATGGTGTTCAGAGAGATGGCCTAGAAGAGCATGAACATGAAAGTGGAAGCAACTACAGAAACTTCAACAATAATCAAAAAGTTGAGAAATTAAAGGTGAGATGTTATTATTGCAATAAATTTGGTCACTATGCTCGTGATTGCAGGAAGAAGATAGTTTATCAAGGAAACAAGAGAGCTAATGTCACTATAGAGAGTACTAACTCCATGTTCCTAGCTTGCCATACCATGCATGAACTTTCTGCTATTGTGTGGCTGTTAGACAGTGGTTGCGGTAACCACATCACATGCAACAAGGATTTGGTTGCAAATTTCGATCAATCTGTGAAAGCAGAGATAGAGTTGGGGACTGAAAAGACTATGGAAGTAGATGGCAAAGGAGTGGTCAGCATTTTGACCAAGCAAGGGGAGCTGAAAACAATATCAAAGGTATATTATGCTCCTAGTCTCAAACATAACTTGTTAAGTGTTGGTCAATTGACACAGAAATGATACAGAGTTATTTTTCAAGGTTAAGAATTTGTTATATATGAGAAGCCCCCAAGTAAGAAGCTTATACCAAAGGTGCAAATGATGAGGAACAGACTCTTTCTTCTAATTTTTAATTATATTGGTTAGGTGGCCTGGCATTGGAAATAATTCTTCGTTGAACCAGGTGTGGACAAACTGGTCATAATCTCCAAAGTAGATTGAAAGAAATGACAATATGTAAATATCTCCATCACTTTTCCGTATATTTTCTATAAATTGGTTCTCTTTAATTTACCAAAAAATAAAAAAAGGCGATCGAAAGAGATGACAATATGTCAATATCTCCACAACTTTTCAGTATATTTGCTATAAATTGGTTTTGTTTAATTTACAAAAAAAAAAAAAATAATAGTGAGTGATAAAACTTCAAGAAAACTATTTCTAACTCACAGTTTAACCTGAATAATATGTACAAGCTATAACTTTTGAATATTCGTGTTGCCAGAGCTACCAAGCTGATATATAGGTTGTGGATTCATGTGCATTCCAGCTGCATCCCCAAATAAAATATCTAAAAACTCCCAAAACCCCCATAAATATCTCTTTTCCAAATAGATAAATATGAAAAACAGAATAAAAAACTGGTTTACCACATTCCTGTATATATATATATATATCCCCTGCCATCTTTTCATCCATTTCAATTCTTCTCTGCCTATTCTCTTTGTCTCCAAAACCGCAAATACATTTGCTGAAATCTACAGTTTGTTTTTGTGAAACCCTGCCATTGGAGCAGTTCACTTGATTCATAGCTCCCATGGTGGCGGTTTTGTCTTTGTTGTATTTATGTTGAAGGAAACCATAGCACTTTCCATGAACTCATTCTTGTCTTCCATTATTGCGGAAGTAGGAAATGAAGTTCTCAAAATTGAAGCAATGGGCCAATCTTCACGGCAGTGTCTGCAGACAGGGTACAGTTTTTCATCTCAAAACAGTTGTAATGAAAATGAAACGAGTGAAGCCGAGTCTATAATGTGAGCATGTAATACATAGATGCCATAACATGTATGTATTATCTACAGAATTCCTTCTACAAAATTCTGAGTTCATTTCAGACTAAACAACCAAGTCATTGAAACAGGGGCACTATGTTTGACAAAAATCCAAGCCGTAAAAATAAAAATCATGCCTCTCTAGTGTTCATGTATCTATGTGCGGCATTTTGAAAATTCAAAATTTAAATTACGAATACTCGTTGATCCATACTTTAATGATTTAATTGCGTTGGTCCGTTCTGACGGTGTATGGCGACGTGGACGGAAAGTTAGGTAAAGAAGCCGACTATCTCACATACATGCTATGCCATGTATGTCTTACCATCCAAATGGATGTAACGTCAATGCTGAAAAGTCACGTTAAATATCTATGTTCATGCCCATGCCATGCGAATGCAGAGATGTATTTCAGGTTGACCAAATGTATTCTTAGAGTCTTAAATACTCAATAGAGATGTATTTCAGGTTGACCAAATATATTTTTAGGGGTCTTAAATACCCAATAGCATAGGATTTATTGGTTGCCGTGCCAGACCCTTAGAAAATAAAAATCCAAGGTATTTTATAAATGGTAACAAAATAGGCCCATCAAACTAAATTTTATAAAAGGGGATATGAACTCTTCTTTTCGTTTCGGTAAAATATATTCGACATGGCTATACATATATTTTGCACTCCAAGGGAATGGCAATAACTAACTGCAATTAATGGAGACCACCAAGCACAATGTTTGAATTCATAGTAGAGATCACAAACCGCACAATGTATGTTAGAAGGTCGACGGAAAATAAGAGGTGCGAGTTTAGTTCACAAGATTGGTTTTGGGGGTGTAAGTTCAATATTTTGGAATAGATTTTGGGTTTAGTTGATAAATGGTTGGTAAGGTGCTTTTAGTTAGTGGGAGTATTGTTTATTCCTCTATCAACTCAAATTTAATTTCAAGGCATATGTTTCTGTTTCCAGCTACCTTGTTTATTTCCAAAGGATATGTTTTGTCGAAGATATGTTTTGCCCACTACGATAACAATAGGAAACCCTTTGGATAGAAGCCATTCTAGTGAGGAATAGATATATCTTCTATATGGTTTGATCTTCATATTGCTCCAATAAGTCAAAGGTTGACTAAGGTAAAACAAATGAGTTACAAATTCATCATCATTTCAAAAAAATTAGTGGGTAAATTTACCGTGATTTAAAAAAAAAATGGAAAGTAAGGATATAGAAATAGATTTATTATACTACAACAACAATTTTAAGGTGGGGTGTCAATATGGTTTTAAAAATGAAGGGATTTTATTGGAAAAAATGAATTTTATAGGAAAAACGGTTTCAGGATTCAAAGTTGGTATGGGGAAGTTTTGAGTGCTTGTTAGAGATAGTTAAACATTTATTAGGTCTTGGGTGTCTAGAGGTAAGGTGTTACGTGAATAGTTTTGTAATCTTAAATTGAAAGGGAATATTTTAGTAGGTCATGGCAATGAGCTTGAGCTTATGGTTTCAAAATCATCTTTGTGGAGAGGAGCTTATGGTTTCAAAATCATGTTTGTGGAGAGGTGAGTCTGTATCACTGGATGTATAAACTAATCACGATGTTTAACATTTGGTCAAGTTCATTTTGGGAATATTTGAGTTGTCACATTGTTTGTTTAACTAATATGTGAAGTGGAGGTTGGACTTAGGATGTATAAACTAATCACAATGTTTAACATTTTGTCAAGTTCATTTTGGGAATATTTGAGTTGTCACATTGGTTGTTTAACTAATATGTGAAGTGGAGGTTGGACTTAAAGGATGTAGAGATGGAAACTGCATACAATACTATATGCTTGGCTAATTAATGTTTAACTAGAAAGAAGCTAGTAGTGCTATATTCAATGGATTGTAGGAATAAAAAATTGCACTTCCAAGATATTAGAGAGAAGAGATGATGTAACAACAATTTATAAAGGGTTGGATGACAATTAAAGTGGGTAGGCTCAATTGAGGAGGGGTATATGGGAACATGATTTGGAGCTTTGGGAGAATTACAATGGAAGTGATTTATCTATAAATTTTGATGGATATTCAACTACATAATTCGTCAAAGTAGATCTAGTCAAATATATATGAAAATCATAAATCTACACTATGAGGGTTTATTTCTACTTATATTTTTTTCTTTCTATATTATTGTTTATTGTGTATGCAAACTACAATGATACAGAAAATAGAGAAGAAGAAAGTGAAACTGACAAATCATAAATTACGACAAGGTGTAACCTGGGAAACCCTTTCAGGAGAAGATCCAGCTAGAAGGTGAGGATTTTCTTCTCTCTATTTCTGAATGGAAAATAAATGCAAGTATAAAGAAGTGAAACAATTGGCCTGGGAATACTACAATGCAAAAATATTATTGGTTTTACCCCTCCCTATGCACTCTTCACTACTTTGCGCATCTACGGAACAAAATGCACCCTAGTAGAATGGAACCTCATTTATTTCTAGTGGCTCAATTATAACACAACCCAATAGCCTACAAGTCATTATGTTTGACTCCATGAACACTTAAATATACTTACAATATAGACTCTTCTAGAGTTTCCTTCATCTTGGTGAAATGACTTGCCCCTTTTCCATGAATAATGGGAGCATAAGCGGCATCCTCTCAAATTATGATGGTCAAAATAGGAAGGTCATCTTCCAAGTGAAATAATTATTTCTTAGGGACTCAAATTGAGACAGCTTTTGCATCATTAGAAAGGTATCTGTGTTCAGAGTAGCATAAAGAGGTGCATCCATTAACTAACAAAGTTTTACCCACAAAAATTTTGTTTCATACCTCGAATTACTAACAAAATGTTTGAGAATATAATTTTCCAAGCAGGATCCCAATGGTAAAAATGGTACAGTGAATTGATTCCTCCAATTGTTCTAATCTAAAAACATTAAAAGGGATGGAAAAAAATATATTGATCCAATCTATATTAGTGATAATAAATCTACATAGAGGAAAAATAAATAAGTTTGTAAGCATAAACAATTTCCCTTTAAATTAGTTATCGATGAAGATAGTAAATACCTTAACTGTTTGGATGGTCTCTCAAGCTTTGGTTCATTGATTCCATTTTTGAAATGTGGGGGACACCTCTTAGAGGGTGTGGTTAAAGGAAAATTAACCTCTTGGAGGGTGTGGTTAAAGGATGAGTGGCCTCCTTGGTTAGGTTGCATTCCAAAAATTTTCATTTTATCAAGAACTTGGTGACGGTTTCCATTAAAATATTTAGAGGATTTGAGGAAGGTTATGGTTGTTCATTGAGAATGGGATTCAATTCCACTTATGCTCAAACAATGCATTCCTTTGTTTCAATCTTGCTTTAAAAGGTATGATATTACTCTTGTTTCAATGTATTTCCCTAACTCTCCATTGTACTATCATCAATGGGTGTTTTAAGGTGATTGGTTATTCTTTGGGGACATTTCTAAGAGTGCACATGCTTTTTATGGATATAGGAACAATTTGTACATGACAACTTAAGAAAATGATTTCTAACTAAAATGTTTTTGTAGAAAAGATACTATATATGGTTGTACCCTCTATAAAAATCAAGGGGTCCTTTTAGTTGCATTAGGTGTTAGAGGTATGGACACACAACTTATGACCATGAAATTCATTTTAGGAAAAGAATTTGACCTTGAAAATGCTAAGTGGATAACCTTATTTAACATCCACAGCTTAAAAATTTGACAGCTTCTATTTACAACTAAAATTCTTTGAGGGCTTAAAATGAGTTGCATATATTAGAGAGTAAAAGTAGAGTAGAGCTTCTTATGAATCATGAGAATTTTGGGATGGAATTTCACGACGGTTATTTTTTATTTATTAACAATGATTTATCAACAATGAAATTTTAGGATGGTAGTGATATATAGAAATGGAAATTGGTAAGTTCATTAACGATCTAGCCTCATTAAATTTGCAATTCATTTTTCTTGTTTCTAGATAAAATGGGATTATGAATTTTGTTGGGGAT
Source organism: Pinus tabuliformis (assembly GCA_031772625.1). Lineage (NCBI taxonomy): Eukaryota > Viridiplantae > Streptophyta > Pinopsida > Pinales > Pinaceae > Pinus > Pinus tabuliformis. Next base: position 1,391,122,768 of record CM062820.1, on the reverse strand, counting down.
ACTTGTAGGGCTTGTATTTTCCATTGAGGACTTTGGTGGGGGTAAGAAAATCTAATATTGAGGATGGTTCATGTCCTCTTGGAGTAAGGGTTTATTTTGTAAGAGTAGTTTCCAATGGTTTTGAGCCAAGTGAAGAGAGTTATGAGGTTAGCAATCTTAACAAGGAGTATATTGTAGAATGTAATAAATATCTTTTAAGATTTAGGAAAGAGTTGAGAGATGGTGAAAGTGGTTGGAAGGATATTTTGGTTCTTATAAAAAAAATGGAAATAAGAATTTGGTAGACATAGAAGATATAACATTTGCATTACTTAAAAAACAATTTTTTTGAAGTCTTGATTGGAAATTGACATTCTATTTTCATACATCTTAGATAAAATATCTCTCGTAGGGGTTGTCTTTTCCATTGAGCATTTTGGTGGGGGTAAGAAAATCAAAGATTGAGGATGGTTCAGGCTCTCTTGGAGTAGGGGTTTATTTTGTAAGAGTAGTTTCCAATGGTTCCAAGCAAAGTAGTTGGAAGGTTATTTGGGTTGTTATAAAAAAAATGGAAATAAGTTTTTGGTATAGATAGAAGATATAACATTTGCATTACTTAAATAAAACACTCTTTTTGAAGTTTTGATTGGAAAGTGAGATTATATTTTCATACATCTCAGACAAAATATTTCCCCAATGAGGGTTCCTCATAATTTTTGTCTTGTTCAAATGTAAATGATTAGGTAGCCTCATTTAAAAAATCCCTAAAGAGACTCAGTAAGTCTCAAAACCCTTATATTATATTACTTCAAGATTTTTTTTGGTTGAAGATGGTAAACATATTTGTGAATTGGACTTAATGTTTTGGGGATAAGATTCATTTATGTAGATGCTATGGGGCAATTATGAGTTTCAATAATTGGATGGAGGGATGTGATTTGATCTTATTCTAACTTCCATTCTTCTCTTCTTCATTCAGGATTGGAAGTATCGTTTTACTCCTAGATAAATAGGTCATTTTTATGAACATTTAGAAGTCTTCTACTAATAAGGTAAATTATTTGATGAACATATATGAAGTTTATTATGTAGAAAATTTTATTATGGTGGTGATATTAACTTTTGTATTCATAGAGATAAAATCTATGGTCCCTCCACGGAAGTTAATCGTTTGTTTGATATTTTCATGAAGTGATTGAGGGAAACCTACTTTTGTGGTATTGAGAAAAATGCTAAAGCATTTTAAGGTTTTAGTGGTGACATAGTTTATTGAGATAGCTAATAAAATGTAGAGTAATAATATTTTCATATAATAAGTGAAAATGCACCTCAAAATTGACTAAACATACTAATAGAACTAGACACCACAAGTTCATAAAAGACACCATATTCCTTCCCAAAGATAATCACCATTTCAAACATAGAACCAAAAAAATTATAAAAATTATCAAATACCATAATAATTTTAATAGGAAAAAGAACCGAAAATCAACTAAAAATAATTTCTATTAATTAACAACAAAAAAAAACATTAATACATTTGAATTCAAATTGATTTTTTTTATGTTTCTCTACTATAAATATTGCTCCGTGTTTTTGCTGAGTTCTTTCGAATTATTTTATTTTAAATTATTTATTCTTATTCTTATTTTTATATTACATTACATTTCATTTCTATTTTTATTTTATTTTATTTTTTTAAATAGTTTAATTTACTGTTTATATATCTTATATTGTTTTAATTTTTTATTATTTTAATTTTATGAATTTTATTTTTCTATTTTATTTATGAATCTATTCATCCTAATTTATTTCCCTTGCATGGAATGCTTAGCGCTTCTATTGTTACAAAGGTTTTCAGTTCTGTTTCAAACTTCATCAGGATAATAATATAATATTAAATGCTTTAGGATTTGTTATTTATGTGTATTGCTATACTATACTAGATTTATTTTTTCCAGTAAGAAAAAAAGCGTTATTGGTGTTATAGACATTTTTGTGCCTTACAGCATGAAGCATGAAATGTCCATAATCTAAGGGATCCAAAGTCCCTAAACATGTTGTTCCTACCCCTAGAGGAACAAGGTCAGCAAACCACAGCACTGAAAATCAGTTCTCCACCTGAAAACACTCAAAAACAAGCAATTTCTGGATCATGTCAACTGCTCCACTAAGCATCTGCGCTGAATCTCAACTGCCCCTCTCTGTACCTGCGTTGAATGTCAACTCCAACAAAGGCTACCTGCGCTGAGCGAGATTTGACATGCGGAAGTCTCATTCCTCAATGTGTCAGTGCCCAGGAAGCTTCCAAAATGACACTTGGATCAGGGAATTCGCCTAGTGATGAGTAAGAGGTTCTTAAACTCCAAGTGGAAGCAAGGATCTCCAAGTGGACTCAAGAACTGAAGTATAACTGAAGTGGGAGAGGACACTAGTCAACTTGAAGCCAGCCTCAAGCTGACTCATCCTTTCTCCAAAACTCCTATATATAGAGCTCTCTCATGAGGTCTAAGGGAGGCTGGAATCTGGTGAATGTAAGGAAGTGTTGTTGGTTTGAGTTTAGAGCTATTGGGTGATTGTTTTGAAGGAGGTGAAGAGGAGATTTCTTTCTGCTGGGAGGTGTTGCTGGATTGGGCCTCTTATGGTTGTAACACTTCCTGAACTTTACTTCTTCCATTAATAAAGCATTTGAGGTTCTTCTATATGCATGTGTCTCAATGATGTATTGTAATACTTGTGTATTTGATTTATTCTAATCCTTGAATCAATTATGAATGTATTCTTCTTGTAGTTTCCCCTTCTTGCCATTTTGCAGGATCTTGGTGTAGCTGGGCCAGTGAAAGAGCAAGGAGCTGGGAGCAAGCAGCAAGGAGAGAAGATTGGATCAATCATTAGCGAAAGACATCGGTTAGTGGATCCCTTTCTCCCCTGTTTTACTTTCATAAAGAAGAAATCTTAGATAGCTTTGCTTCGGTTGTTGCTGAGGTACTATCACCCTTAGAGTGGGATAGGGTCATTCCGTATTGGATACTTTTCCCAACAACAATTGGTAGATTTGAATTACTCGTAGATTTATTACTACTACGGTAGATTTATTAATGAGCTCCCTTTTTAATTCCATTTTTGTAGGTCAAGGTTTACTAATACAAGTGCTCCTACTAAAAACACCACTAAGTCGGTATAGTCTTCAACGGCTAGAGGCTCGGAAGCTGCCTCCGGAGCTGCCAGGACTCAAAACAACAAAAGAGAATGCAAGATGGGATGGGAGACATAGAGAAGAAAGAATAATGGATGGTTTTAATTATATTATATAAATGAAATGAAATGATATTTTAATGTTAATAAGATTAAAAATAACTTATAGGATTATTAGTTTTTTTTGTAATTTAATCTTTTTTTTGTTCAAATTGATGATGAGTTGCTCTAACTTTCCAACAATCTCCTCACTCAAAAGACAATTCCAAGAAACAAGAAACCGATGCGATCATATTCCCATAACTTTCTTTGATGTCTTTGAATGCATCACATTAAAAAATGAAATGTTTTTCCAATTCCAAACGTGAAAAAATGTACACACTCATTCTTCCCAATCTTTTTGAGGCCTTTTACACTCTCATGTTTCACACCGCCTTTTCCATTGTCATGTTTCACACGGAAGTTGATGCGAGTTGGCTCTTAATTGAGCAATAAGAACCTTTACCCTCCACATAATGCTAGCTCCAATGAGCTCTTTTTGTTGTAGATCACAGGTAGGGTTGAATTCCTCAATGTAGCGCTTCTTCTTTCTACCAAAATCTTTTCCCAATCCCTGTTTACGGAACTTCTCCATAACAAGATACTTTAGCTCCTTGCTATTTGTGGGACATGCATTGAAGTAGATATTCCATTTTTGCATCCATATGTAGTTTTGATTCATCCATGTTTTCTTTCTTTCACTCATGCCTTTATTGAACATAACATTAGGCCTACTACCTACTCCCATTTGCTCAATTTTTTTTAGATATCTTATGAGCCACACCATAGCAATTGCTTCGATGGGAGTTGCCCCTATTTATCTCAACATTATATCAACATGTTGATGTGACTGCCACACATATAAGGGAATTTGAAAAACACGAGGAAATAGCTAAAAGTAAGTAACTTGTCAATGAGCATCAATAAAGACCATTAAATTTTGGCAACCCAATTATCCAACAATAAACGTATACAACCTCCACTTATTTAATATCCATTAACAAATCAACATATTTATTACTACCTAATAAATTATAACATCCCGAGGAGCTGTAAGAGTTCCATCAATTATGGAACCTCTGCTTTAATCTTTAATGTACCATGCTGGAAAATCTCATGAAAATTTGTTGCGATTGTATGAATAAGATTCCCGTAGTCCATTAAAAACGCTGATAACGTTTCTGGGACCGAGACATATATTTTTTAAAGGGGCATAATCCATTTTCCTTTTTGGCATTAAATTGAAAGAAATTTCTCAACTATGAGAAACTATATTTGCAATTTCCATAAGATCTGGTCAATTGAAAGGTCAGACACCAGGTGGAATTCCAAGAGGTAACCCTAACGCGTAATAAAGGTCCATGGGAATTATTTCAACAATATTGCGAACTTCTAAATATTCGCAGACGATACGAAAACATTTTTTTGAAAGGGAGTCATATTAGTCTTTTTCATAATGAAAGATATTCGATCCTGTATAAAAAGATATTTTTGGATTTCATGGCAATGAAAAGAACTTAACAGCTGCAAATCATAATTGCAGAATGATTGAACTGTAAAAATCTTAACTGACAGCCCAAAGATCTTCAATACCAAATATTTCACATACAGAACATGATTTTAAGATGACATACCTTGATTAACAGCGGAAGATGTAATGGCTGCCATCTTATGTCTTCTGTCTCCTGACAGCTGCTACTCTTCTTCTCAGAATTCGGTTTCTCTCCTCTTGCCCACACTTCCTTTATGTGTTTCTTGATGGAGAAGAATACAACTCTTGTGTGGGAGAGAGAGGACCCAATCCTTTATATATATCATTTAACTCTTAATCTGGTACGTCCATCATATACCAATTCAACGCTTTAATGCTTTAATGCATGCTTTAATGCTTTAATGCTTTTAACGCTTTAATGCTTTAATTATAGAATGATTTATTTATGACTTAATTAATCGGGTCACATTCAGATTTAGAAACTACAGATTTCTAACATTCTCCCACTTGACCCGACTATTCATAATATTAAGCGTTGAACATCATACTATGATAAATTGCTGAGAGTTATGGCGGTTGTGCACTATTAATTCAATGCATTCCCTTCCATATACTACAATACCAGTAATCCATCAATTCATACTCATAATTTATATAAAACAGCATAATGGTCCACATAATGTCTTATATCATAATGATTAAACATAATATCTTTATAAGACTCTTTCTTGTTTAAAAATGCGTACTACTACATTAAAACAAGAGACACATAATTGTATATCAGAAACACATAAAAGAGCTCAGAATGTCACACATCAATTATCATTAATACAACCAAGACCCATTCTTTGAACATGTTCCTTAAATTGTCTTGGTTGTAACCCTTTCGTCAAAGGGTCTGTAATCATAAGTTCTGTCCTGATGTGCATGATTGACATTCTTTGTTTCTGAACCTCATCTTTCACAACAAGATACTTCAGTTCTATGTGTTTGGCACCTTTAGAGTACTTGTTGTTCTTTGAGAAAAATACTGCTGCAGAGTTATCACAATAAATTTTCAGCGGCTTGCTAATGGTGTCGACAACCGCAAGTCCTGAAATAAAGTTCCGCAACCATAATGCATGAATTGTGGCTTCAAAACATGCCACAAATTCTGCCTCCATAGTGGATGAAGCAACGATAGTCTGTTTCGCACTTTTCTATGATATGGCACCTTGAGCAAACATAAACAGGTAACCAAAAGTCGATTTTCTAGTATCGATGCATCCAGCAAAATCTGAATCACTATATCCAATCACATGGGATGTCTCTCCCATATATTTCATTTCAATGTTCGTCGAGAGAAATTCCTTAGTCTCATGCAATATACTTAAATTATTTGCAGCAAGCAAGATGTCATCAACATAAAGGACCAGAAAAATAAACTTGCTCCCACTGATCTTTTGGTATATACAGTGATCAACCGTATTTTCCTTAAAACCAAAAGATGTAATAATGGTATTGAACTTAATATACCATTGCCGGGATGCTTGTTTAAGCCCATATATTGACTTCTTAAGTTTACACACCAATTGATCTTTACCTTCTACAGAAAAACCCTCAGGTTGATCCATATAAACATCCTCATCAAGATCTCCATTCAGAAAGGCTGTTTTCACATCCATTTGATGCAATATCATAATCTGATTCTTGCATATAAACCACATAATCATTAGATATAGGTGACCTACGATTTCTTTGAGGTCTTCTTAATGCTACTCGTTGTGGTTCATGCATATCAGTATTAAGTAAGTCATTTCCTTCAGGAAGTACTTCTTCATTTATATGTTGTTCATTATCATCATGCTGTTCTACAACAGCTGGAACAACATTTGGAGTAATAGTAGATGGAGGAACTATTCTAGGCAATGTAACATTTACCCTTGTTTCCTTTATTTCTACTATTTCTCTTCTTGTACTCCCACTGACTTCACCATTCTCAATGAATCTTGCATTACCAGTTTCTACAATTCTTGGACTATGATTAGGACAGTAAAACACATACCCTTTAGATTTCTCAGGGTAACCTAAAAAATACCCACTGATCGTTCGAGAATCTAATTTCTTTTCATGTGGATTATAAATTCTCACTTCCATTGGACAACCCCAAACATGCAGGTGTCTTAAGCTAGGTTTCCTGTTAGTCCATAACTCAAAAGGAGTCTTTTGAACAGCTTTACTAGGAACCCTATTTAACAAATAATTAGCAGTTTTGAGAGCATACGACCACAAATTATTAGGTAGTGTAGAATCTGACATCATACTCCTAATCATATCCATTAACGTCCTATTGCGCCTTTCTGCTACACCATTTTGCTGTGGTTTACCTGGCATTGTGTATTGCGCACATATGCCATGACTTTCGAGGAATTTTGCAAATGGACCTGGACACTGGCCTGACTCATTATATTTACCATAATATTTACCACCTCTATCAGACCTTATGATTTTCACCTTTTTATCTAATTGCCTCTCAACTTCCTTTACAAACGTCTCAAGGACATTCACAGATTGAGATTTTTCATGAAGCAAATAGACATAACCATAACGGGAAAAATCGTCAATGAAAGTGATGAAATACTTTTCTCCATTAAAGGCTGGAGTGTCCATAGGTCCGCAAATATCAGTGTGTATTATTTCAAGAAGCTGGCTGCTTCTAGTGGCTCCTTTCTTATTATGTTAGGTTTGTTTACCTTTAATACAATCCACACATAATTCTAGATCACTAAAGTCCAAATTTGACAAAATTTCATTACTTACTAATCTCATCATTCTTTCTTTGGATATATGACCTACTTGTTTATGCCACAAGAAAGCAGAATTTTCATTCAACCTGCTACGTTTACATCCAACATTATTTACTACATTCAACAAGGAATTCGCATAAGTGTCATTCAGTTTCAATTTATATAAACCATCAATTCGAATACCAGAACCAACATTATCAGTATTCTTATATAAATCAAAACAACCAGATCCAATCACACATCTAAAACCAGAATTATCCAATTTACTTGCGGAAATAAGGTTTCTAGATAATGAAGGTACATAAAGGGTACTGTATAAGTCTAATACATATCCACTTTCTAGAATTAGACGATAAGTCCCAATGCCTTCAATTGAAGATTTCATTCCGTTTCCCATAAAGAGAAAACGATCTTCATTTGGATTTATGGTTCGGATCGTAAGAAATCCCTGCATATTGAAATAACTATTAGCTCATAACTAACGCGATTCAGATGTAGGCATAATAGTATAATATAGCACTCCTTTGGGTAGATACTATCTTATACTTAACATAATTAAATACCAAACATAAGTAGCTAATAAATATATTCAATTAAATAGAACTGACATCTTTGGATGATCAATATTTATTTAATCAAAATATCTATTAAACCTCATCATGTCAACTAGTTATAGAACAAGACTTTCCTTTGGGTAAGTTCTCAGGTTCTATCATTAGTGACGCCAGTTCTTAATTGGTATTATTATAACTGGAAATTTCTATCAATAATCATTATGTCACTTATGCAATAAATGATTATTCTGATTTTGACCACTTTGGTGATTAACAAAATCATAAATCTCATGTGCATAAAGCAAAACAACATTCTGATTTTGACCACTTTGGTGATTAACAAAATCATAAATCTCATGTGCATAAATAATTTATAACACATACCTTATGCAAAACAATCAATCATAGAGCAATTACTTTTATGCCCAAATTTCAAAAAAACTTACGCTTACCATTAATTCTTTTTGGCATTGAAACCATGCATGCACAGACAATTAAAGAATGCACACTTTCAAATATTTGTCCCTGCTACGCGTCACATTATTTTTCCCTTCATTAATTTGTAAACACTGCAAAACTATAATGCAAGTATACACTTTCGTGTAAAATCAACGTTTCATCATCAAAACTCTTCAAATATTTAATCCTTCATGATCAAAATAAATGTGTCAATAATTTCAATCTGGATTGAAGGGAAGACGCCCATATGAATAGTAACAAGGAATTCAAACCAGATATCTCTGTCCTAAACATTTCTGTCCTAAACATCCTTTTAAACATGTATTGCAAAAACGGAAGCATAGATGATGCATGCAATGTGTTTGACAAAGTTCCGCAACGAAATGTAGTGTCATGGACTACGCTGATTGCTTCAAAGGTCATGAAATACGATTTGCATGGACCACATTCAGAGCACAGAGGTGAAATCATTAACAACTTAGCAAATTGTTTGACAAAATGCCTAAGAGAAATGCTTGGTTTAATGTTACACGGAGGCTTTGACGACCGAACAATAATACAGTTCCAAGGATGAGTTTTCCTTCGAGGCGATGATTGCCTAATCCAATCGAAACTGTAACTTTCCATAATGTGCTATTAAACTTTTCGACTCACATGCAGCCCAACAATCTTTTGTAATTCTTCGCATCATATTGACGTTTACAGATTCTCAAGATAACTTGTATTCACTGCTTTTTAATACATTCATTCCAACATACACAGCTTCCCAATTTAACAGCAAAACGTAAACTAGAAAAACGTAAAAACGTATTTCTTCACAACTGCATCATATATCATATCATTGAGTATTTATTCTACGAGTTCCTTTCATAAGTATGTAAAACTAAGCCTATGACTCTACGACAATATCTCTCGCAAGAGACATTCCACAAAAGCTTTAATGCAAATTAGTTTTACCTCGTTATATGAATAGTTTTAATCAATAAACGCCAAAACAATTACTGGGTCTGAACATATGGAGGCCTAAACATAAACTAAAGAACCTCCTGAACCTTTAGCGAGAAGCTATATTTTCCAAAACGTTTAATAAATGGACTATGAGATCAAAGCTAGCATGAAAGGGTTACAAAAAACAAGCAAACTCGTCCTCTTAGCAGAGGAAAAGGATAAAACCTATGGTTCCAACATGTTAATTTAGAATACTTGCGTGCTTTGAAGAAAGAGTTTACCCACAATCTACCGTCTTCGTAACACAGAGTAACCACCCGGTTTTATAATTCATGTAAACAATCACCCTTTAAATGCCTGAAAGAAATTACTTACGAGAGGCTGAAATCTCCCAAATGTTTAAATGCACCCTTAAAACGAAATAATAAGCATAGAATGCTCGGCGTGCAGATTGCCAGGGATTGAGATTGAGCGATTGATTTACATGCAATCATAGGAAATATTCAGTTATTGATTGTGGCTCTGATACCAAATGTAAAAATCTTAACTGACAGCCCAAAGATCATCAATACCAAATATTTCACATACAGAACATGATTTTAAGATGACATACCTTGATTAACAGCGGAAGATGTAATGGCTGCCATCTTATGTCTTCTGTCTCCTGACAGCTGCTACTCTTCTTCTCAGAATTCGGTTTCTCTCCTCTTGCCCACACTTCCTTTATGTGTTTCTTGATGGAGAAGAATACAACTCTTGTGTGGGAGAGAGAGGACCCAATCCTTTATATATATCATTTAACTCTTAATCTGGTACGTCCATCATATACCAATTCAACGCTTTAATGCTTTAATGCATGCTTTAATGCTTTAATGCTTTTAACGCTTTAATGCTTTAATTATAGAATGATTTATTTATGACTTAATTAATCGGGTCACATTCAGATTTAGAAACTGCAGATTTCTAACATGAACGCCACATTGCCGGTGATGTCCACGTACGGGATGGAGCTAGATTCTTATAAAATGTAAGATATTTAATAAATTATAACAAAATAATATTAAGTCTTCTTTTCGTTTAAGTAAAATAGATTCGGCATGGCTAATCATATAATTTGCACTCCACATCAACGACAATAACTGGAATTCATAGAGACCTTGAATCATAACGTTTGAGCTCCTAATCATTGCAAAGATATTCACACACGGTATTTGTATCTTGGAAGTTCGATGGAAAGGAGAAGGTACGGGATTTAGTTCATAAGATTGGTAAAGTTTTTGGTTGTGTAAGTTTTATATTTTTTAAATATATTTTGGGTTTTGTCGATATACTTTAATGGTTGTAAGAATTATTATTATTATTTTTTAATTTGGGTTTAAGTTTTGCTAAATGTTTGTTATTTCATTTAGTAGGTTTGATGGTAAGGGATATGTCTTAGTCATTGTGATAAGAGTAGGCCACCTCTTCGATACATAAAGGTTTATCTTCATATTACTCTAATAAATTATGAAATTATAGATTCAACATGGTTTCCAAAAATAGTGGGAAGCAAGAGAAATATATATTGCTAGAGTTCTTATTTTATAACAAAGTTTTAAAGTGGGGTGTTGATATGGTTTTAAAAATAATGGAATGGGCATTATGATTCAAAGGTTGTATGGGGAATTTTCTTTTATTGACTCTGGATTTTCTAGTACACACTAGAGATAGAGATAGTTAAATACTTATGAAGTCTTTGATTCTCAAGGTAAGGTGGTATCTAGATAGTTTGCTAATGCTACATTGCAATGGAAGGTTTTAATACCTTGTGGCAATGGGCTTGAGATCAATATTTTAAACTCATTTTTGTGGAGAGGAGAGTCCCTAGTAGTGGATGTATAAACTATTCATAATGTTGTTTAGATATCTAGTCAAGTTGATTTTGGGAATATTTGAGTTGTTAGGTTGGTTCTTTCACTGATATGTGAAGGGGTGGTTAGACCTAAAGGATGCAGAGGTGGGATCCAAATACACTATTATATGCTTGGTTTATTTCTCTTTGATAATAGAGAAGTTGGTATTGCTATATTTAATGAAACATACAAATAGTAAGATGAAGGCTCCAAAGATAGTGGAGAGAATAGATGATATAAAAACAATTTATAAAAGTTTGAATGATAATTAAATTGTATAGGGATTGTTGAGGAGTGGCGATAATGTTGATACACTCACTTTTATGTCATGGAGTGGTGTTGCTACTATTTAATAGAGGATATGAATTTACTCGTTACTATGGTGCCCCAATGAAACTCCTGAGCTAAGAAACAATAATATAAACTTTTCATTTTCCAATCACATCCATCTTGGAAGGATCTATCTTCAACCCTTCTCTACCTATCACATATCCTAAATAAACCCAAGGTTGTTGTGCAAAAACACACTTCTTGAGATTTGCAGTAGCTACTGCCTCTTTAATGAGTCTAGCACCTACATCAAATGTGAGATGTGTTCCTCTCAAGTAGCATTGTACAACAATATATCATCCAAATAAGAAATAGAAAATGAATCTATAGAAGGGTATATTATATAATTCATTAACATTATAATTGTAGTTGATGCATTGCATAAGCGAGATGGCATAAGTAAACACTCATACAAACCCCATATACTTTTGAAGGGACTCTTCTAGGTATGCTCTTCTCTGACTCAAAGCCTGATGATATGCTATCTTTACCTCCAACTTTGTGAAGTATTTGGCTTTTCTGCAATCGATCTAATAGATCATATATAATAGGTAGAGGGTGCATATCCTTGAGTGTATTTTTGTTTAACACAATGTAAGTAATACACATCCACCAAGTCATCTCCTTTTTTGACACAATGATGATGGGTGACCCACATGGTGAGAATCTTGGTGAATGACTAATCCATGTGGATATATGTGGCCATCCACTTATTCCACTAGCTCATAGAATAACTTTCCTATTCTGGAAATATTTTATTTCGAAGTTTCAGGTCGTGAACTTGAGCCATTTTGAAGCCCTAAATGACGTTTTTTTTGGGAAATGGGAGAATGTTAGTGTTTGACTTATGGTCATTGTCAAAAGTTTTTCTACTTGGATAGTCCTTACTAATAAGCTATTATGCATTCCAAATGAATATTTTTTGTCAAAGTTACAACCTTGGGAGGCTGATTTTCCAACTTACTCCATTGTGGCCTATAAGCATTTCATACTTCACCTCTTAGGGCTAATGTTTTGGATGTTTAGGGTTTCTCATTGTTTCATCATGATAAAAAAGAATTTGAGCCTCATTGTAATGTAAATGAAAAGGAGTGTAGCCATCACATATCTTCTTAGAGATAAGCTACCATCGTTCAAGCTAGTTTTCTTTCATTCTCCATGTAAACGATTTCAACATTTCTATTACTAATTGATGTTTAGATTTGTTGTGTCCTTGTACTTTAATTTTAAATATCTATTTTATTTCGTTTCCTTCTTAAATCTAGATCAGTGGTATTAGATTAGTTTTATCTTTCTTTGTTGTTTTGTGCATATTCCCGACAAGATTGGGGTATAAGGAGTTAGGATTTGAACTCCTTGAGCATTTCCTTGAACATCCTCACTGACCTTAACAACCTCCCATGGCGGAAGAAAAGAAGCCCTTGACTGATGAAGGAATGAGATGATGGATCCTTTTTCCTAGACCCTTCAGTGAATAAGAATAGGTGATGCATCTTCATCCAAAAACCAATTTGAATGTGTCACTCCCTTCAAGGTACAAGTTAAATTTTATATTCCTATATTTGAAGGCCAAATAAATCCAAATGCTCTAAATAAATGGTTAAATTTGCTGGAGATATAATTTTCGATCCATAATTTCTCCAATAGAGAAAAGGTTACTTTTGCACTCCTAAAGGCGCTCCCCCATGTAAGGACTAATGGTAAGCTTACTATGAGAAAATAATCTCACAAAACTTAGATTTTCCCAATTTGTAAGAAAAATACATCTCAAATATCCATACCAATGTCATTATGTCCTTTGGAGCAAATGCTTATAACACACATAACTTTATATTAAAGTAAGGTAGACACTTGAGTTGTGATTTTGATCAAATTTCACATTAACCGAAAGAAATTGACTCTAGAACCTAACAAACTTCGTTTTACATGGTTGATTTAGTTTGAATCATGAACATTTGTGCTCCTTGCTCCAAAATATATAGGTGGCTTAGTGTCAAAAGTTATAGTGTTATCTTAATATTGCACTTTTCAAAAAAAATTTATTAAAATTTGACAAAAATATATATATATATATATATATATAAATATAATTTTAATTTTCTAAAATTAATTTTTATCTGTATATATAAATTCAATACTTTGAAAAACTCAAACATATAAGAAATAATACATATATCGAATAAATAATATAAAAGATAAACTAAGGGGCAATTATATTTGTTGGAATTAATTATATTAGCTTGATGTCCTTTCTTGCCATATGGACAAAAGCATTAAAGGAATTAAAAAAGAGCATTCAAAGAAACATTATAGAATAAAAATATAATCAAGGGCATTCAAAAATTCTAAAAAATAATTTGGTGAAATTTCGCAATTTTAAATAGTTTATTGGGTTTTATGGGAATTTGCATTTTTATTATCTTACGTTGTCAAAAAAAATCCCGGAGGTATGCAAAGAAATTGGAACATAATGTAACTTTCCGGAGGACAGATTTCTAAATGATAATTATCATACAGAATGTGGATATGGAGGCAGATGGGTCATAAACAACCATTATCGAATACCAAGGTGTTAATAAATCTCACATAGTGAATGATATTTCTAAAATTTTCAAACAAAGATCCGAAAGTCCCTTCCGAATGGGCAAGGCAATAATAAAGCCTTTAATTTTACATACAGGTGGATCACACCGCGCAGCCTATGGATATGGAGGCCGATGGGTCATAAACAATCATCATTATCGAACACCAAGATATGCGGAAATCTCACGTAGGGAATGGTATTTCTAAAATTTTGAAACACAGATCCGACATTCCCTTCCAAATAGGCCAAGGCAATGAAAAAGGGTTTAATTTCACATACTGTTGGGCCACACAGCACATCTTTAATTTTACATACGGTTGGCCACAGTCTAATCATCGTTGAGGCCCGAACTATATACAGGGACACAACAAATTTTGCAACTCGTAATGATAAAATTAATTTTAGATTTCGGATTATGAGTATAAATTCAGGGAAGGTTTACATTTCAATGCATGTTATTTTTTTAAGCTGTATAGAGAGGTCTGACTATTCATTAAATATTTTTTTTTATTATGTACACATATGTGAAATTATGTTTCAAATTTTATTTTTCTTTTCACCATGGTTAATATTATTTTAAAAATGACTCAAAGAATAAGATAGAAAATATTTTATTTTAATAATGAAAATAATGAATTTTAAGTAATTAATAATATAAATATTATCCATTATAGATATAATATATTGATATTTTCATTGTTTTTCTTCAATTTTTGTTATAACCATATTTATATATTTATATTTTTTAATTATTTATATCAACGATATGAGAAAAAGGATGTTGAAACCAAAGAGGATTAAAATTTTTAATTTTATTTATTGCAATGAATGTTGTACACTTTTTATCTTTATTTTAAATATTAATAGTAGCATTCTCCAACATCAATAGTTTTGTTTTCATAAAACCTTGAGAAGAATACTAGCCTTTAATCCCACATTAATATGTGAAGTAATTATTTAATGTTCTCTAAGATTGCATGTAATGTTGAATTGGTCAAAAACTATTAACAACAGTTATAATTATATTTTGATGTAAAATGCCAAAAAAATGATAAAGAGATGGAGCCTCATAGGGATCATGATAACCCATGAGAGAGGGAGATCAATACAGGGGAAATAGTACAACGTTGACAATTGAAATGAATCCATACTAGTATATCAATTAGCTGATCCAATTATTTAGAGAATCCAAGATTATTAATTTCCCAAGAAACTAACTAATGGGAAGGGATTAGTAGTTGAACTACCAACTATTAAATTTATGAAACTAGTTGGATTATATCCAACTGCCTCATACAAGGAAAGGGCTAATTGCATATAGAGGCTTCATGGATCAAATGGAAAGCTTCTAATATGACCAGGATTTGAAATATTTCACATGAAATCAAATGGATAAGAAATATAGGAGGAGAGGGAGATAAGTTACCCTACATTCTGGGATATCCCTAAATGGATAGAAAAGAGGCATTTGAGGAGATATAATAGACACCCACAAAGAGGTGTGAAAAGAGCTAAGAATATTCTCTTTCTCGTAAAGATATTCACTCTCGCATGTAGGGCAACAAGAAGGTTCTCATCTATAGAAAGTGTAGTCAATGAGGATTTTCTAATGTGGAGTGAGTTTGAATTGCACATGAAATGGTTGAAGAAAAAAAATTGTTTAGAAAAAGAGCTAACAAGTTGTTGATAATTGGAAATGAAATGTGCAACGTGAAGATCTAATTCTAGTTTGAGAAAATCAAGCTAAGTTTTCCCAAACCAACTTACAAATCGAGTGGTCTATGTGGTGCTTGCTAAGTTAAGAAAGCACTAAGAGGGAGACAAACAAGGGACTAATGTGAGTAGTGAAAGGATCTCCCCTTTATTGAATAAGCTAGCTATGAAGCTTCCTAATGAGATGTGCAGTGTCTGGTTCTAGATGGTTTCAATGGAAATTGGTAAGTCTAGATGATGAACGAATGTGGCCTTCATCATTCCACTTGAATTTGACATAGAGAATGAGAAAGAGAGATAAAGTTCCCTTGGGGTGGCCTATTGCAAGGATATACAATATAGTTGACACTAATATTGGGTGGAAAGTGGCTAACCATTCATCAATTGTAATACACTAGGAATTAAAATTAGATAGATTCCCCTGTGGACCTAAAATATGTAATTTCAATTATGATTAATGAAACATAAATGATGTCGATGACAGTGTATATTTATGTTTCTACTTCTTGAATTAATATATGACCATGTAACATAAATTTGATGAGTTCCCTCTAAATATGATGGGTTATTGAGCATAGATATCATATAAATTAAAAGTGGATTGACTAGCCTTTATACGTAGCTATGTTGGGCCTTTTAAAAGAACATTGTTATGGTTGATAAGGCAAGGGATGTTAAAGCCCCTTCCTCTTAAAAATCGATGATGGTTGAATGGTTGTAGGGGATTTTCAGTAAGTCTCAAGCGTGGTATTTAAATATACTCCATGTAAGAGAAATATTCCTTGAATCTGCTATTTATTAGCATGAGTAGAAATCTTGTTTCTGAATGAGACATACATATAAGAGAAAATGCCTTGATTTTAGAAGAGATGACTCATAGGAAAGAGTTTTCATGGAAACTATGAAGTTAAAGGATAAAAGCTTTACAAGTAAACTCTTGAATTGTTAAAATGTATTGAAATTATTGATAACATTTTGAGTGCCCTTGGAATGAGTGTGAATGCTAAGAATTCCCTATTGGGATAGGTGTGTGGATGAACAACTCAAATCTATCCTTAGTCTGGAATCAGAAGAGTAAGTTGTCTTGTAATTATGTCTCACGGGTTGGGGGATTATGCAGAATTTCCTAGATTTGGATTGATAATAAGCATGGGTCATGGCCAATTGGAAATCCTAAGAGATCTCTTGAGCCATAAATAACTCTTTAGAAGAAATAAGTGAAAAATTGTATTTAATTGTAGGAACACATAAGGGAGTTCATCTATGATAAAAATGGTCTTATGTTTAGTTTCTTAAATCATTAATTGTAATAGGTTTGAAGCTTGAAGTTAGAATATTCAAATGAGTAAGACAATCTCAATCAATCAAGATAAAATTAGGGATTTGGCCTTATGGTCTCATTTTGAATCCATTCGCAAGATGCGTAGTTAATGGTAGTGATTTAAAATCCTATCAATGCCTTTTCAAGTTTGTGAGGATTTATTAATGCTTAAAATATATATGGGAAATTTCTTGGATCATTTTGAAATTTGATTTAGAGAATAGATAGTGGCTAAATTATAATTTTGTAGGTCTCAATAAATCAATTTTAATAGGTCTTGAAGCTTAGCCCTAGCCTTGATTTTATGGACCAATTGGAATTATAATGTAAACCTTGAGAATATGAGAAAAGGGTTGAGTCATATGTTCTAGATAATCAAATATTTGGCTATACAAGCATTAGGAATTTGATTTTATGCACACTTGTAAAAAGTAGATCTAGATGCCATATATCTTTGTATCTAGGTTTTCATTCAAATTCCAACCTTATACAAATTCTAAATGTGAAACGATGTGGATGGATATAAACTCATAATGTTCCAACTCAATATGGAGTAACTCATACAATAGATTTGCATGGATTATCCATGATTTGGCAATTTCTAAAAATCAAGATTTGTACCAAGAAAAGAAAATCTCATTTCAAATATAGGAAAGCAAAACCTAGATTCAAATGTTAGATGGGCATAGCAAGTAAAATACATGGATCCATGTAAGATGACCCCCTACTCTATATAAGAAAGGGTATGATGTGGTATGTTGATGCAACCTGATGGTTTGGCATGATGACATGGCATGATGATGTGCAATTTGGCAGTATGGAAAATTGATGTGGTAGCTTTTATGGAAAATAACATTAAAAAATTTGGATAATAGATATTCAATATATATATATATATATATATATATATATTCAAACAATTAGGATTTTCAAAAACATCCAAATGGTAGATGTTCAAGGTATTTGGGAATCCAACTTTTCAGCTAAATGAAAATTTTATAAATATATAAACATAAGATGTTTCAAATATTTGGATGATTGAATTATGGACAAGAGTACCTACTAGGATTTGAATTCTAAATGATCAAGGCATTTGGGAATTTAGAATATTTCAAAATATCAACAGGATAAGATAAAGGAAATAAACCAAATCTCGAAAGGACATAGTAGGTAAAGTGTCATACTTGTAGGAGTGGTGTGGTATGATGGTGATACGTGGTTATTGAAGATACTAATGCATTTGAATAAAGCATTAACAAAATATATAATCATACCTTGAGATAAAAGTAATATCTTTTATCATAAACGCAATGGCTTCCAAATCCCCAGCTCTGGATCTTAATCTAGCTAGACTGATAACGAGAATCAAAGGCTTGGAAAGCTACTTTTAGGATTTGAGATATTATCATGTGCTGAGAACACATAATAAAGAGGCGGGCATAGAAGCCCAAAAAGCTGTCTTCCTCTTTGCAGGAACCAAGATGAAAGACGGAAAATAATCATGGGAACCCATTCCATAATTTGATCGCTGCCATGTCCTACTGCTTGATATTAAATAAATTTGTCTGCATCTTCAAGTGGGGGAAATCTCTGAAATTGATTCCATGGACTCTTTAGCAAGAAAGAACTCTGCAAGCTCCAGCTGCATTCTTAGTCACTATAGTGAGCGGAAACAGGGCAAAGAGATTTCCAATGTAATCAGATATTTGGCATTCAGGACAAGTTGAATACAAACAATCCATAACCGTTTATGTTAAAAAAAAAAAAGTAATATCTTTTATTTTTTTTACAAAATTTTTAAATAAAAAAGGGTATTTAATAAGTTTGAAAAAGTAAATTATTTAAATGTTGAAAAAAAAAATTAATTAAAATACATTCTAAAAATGCAAATTGTAAATACTTCAAAAATTTAGAAAAAAAACATGCTAAACCTATATTACAATGAAGAAATATTGATTCCTCTTTCTGTCACACACCATTCTTGCAATGTCATCGCAACAAAATCAACATAATTCTTCATAATTTCCATGTTTTGCAGTGGGGTTATGAGTGATGTCAATCTTGGACACAACAAGATGAATGATAAAAACTGAATATATTACCTAAATGGCTCTCTAGGTGAGATACCTGGAGTGTGTACAAACACTCATACACAGTCTCTTACATTTTATATCACGAGAACAACCTAGTACATATAGGCTTTCACACAATAACCACTCCCTAGATAGTAGGATCCGAGACCTAATATTAGTGTCTCAATCCTATCCTTAAAACAACTAACTGTATCTTTCTCCATTAATTCTAACACTCCCCCTTAATGGAGAAAGGGTATTGAACAATAACATACACCTGCTAGTCTTAGTCTCAGCTAGGCTTACAATGGTAAAAGATAGAGCTTTCATTTTTGTCTTCTTGCAGCAGACCCCATACTTGTTCATTTATGGATGACGCTTCATCTTCACTTTCTTTGCCATGAGGTAGTGTTGTATCTTCACCTCATTTCTTCCCCTATGAAGGAAAGCTTGAATTATTATTCTTGCCCTTCTCAGAATTATGGCAGGCTGGATAGGAGAATTTTCATTCTCACTATTTCTGGTGTCAACCATATGAACGTTAGCGATGATGTCTTCATCATTCATTAATGCAACTTCTGTGTTGACTTCATAAAGACATGGTGTTTCAAGCCATGCTTCAAGAAACTTCAATTCTTCTTCAAACTTCATTGGTTTTTCTTGCCTCCCAATATCTGCAGAAAAAATAATGTTAGATTTATAAAGAGGACCACATTTGCGTTTATCTTCCTGCTCCTTTAGGAGAGCTTTCATTTCTCCATCTCTCTCTAGTCCATCCCTCTCTATTGACATAGTTATGCCTTCAGCCTCTTCACTCAGTTCCATTGCTGCAGACATGTTCTACATTTGATATGTATGTGAAGATAGGCCTTCCTTCTCACCAAATAGTAATTCATCAATAGGATGTTTTTCAATCATCAAACTGATCCACTCATCATGAGGTATAAAAGTCTCATCAAACTTGATTTTTGCATCTGGAAAACTTTTAGGTTATACAATAATGGATGTGTTTTCATCATCACAAGTTTCAGTTACAAACACACATTCTTTACCCATCATTGCATCTTCAATTTCACAATCAAATGTGGGATCATTTTCAAGAGAAATATCTTCAGCATCATTGCCCCCATTCAAACAGTGTTTCATTTCTAAAACATCCCATAAAAATTTTGTACTAAGAATCTCTCCATATTCATATATTATGTTGAGTATGATGTTGTCATCTAATGTAGATGTTATAAGAGTTAATGCTGATGCATCTCCACTATCATTAATAACATCTTCAACATAATCCAGTAAATTTACCTTCCATAATACTGTTTTCATTTTATTTGCCCATGTTTCATAATTCATACCTGAAAAAGACGGTAAATCTGGCATTAACCATTTAATAATCTCACCAAATTCCAAATCTACATCTTGATCAGCTACTGGTCCATCAACGTCAACCTGAAACATATCACTAAATTCAGCAAAACAATATTTTGCATTTCTCTTGTGATGCGTTCTCCTTAGTTTTCTACGAGACTCTTTTAGTTTACTTTGAAGACCCATTTTCTCCCCTATCAATTTTGGATCTGGAAATCAATCCACCATGCAATCGATCCACCACGCTCATTGCTATGCACTTCAGTTTGCTATAGCAGCCACACCAAAGCCCCACAACCAAAGCACCACAGTTGAATGTCAAATCGATGCTCTTGGTTCTCTCCACCAACGTGATCACAGTTCTGTCCAGACAGTGAAAGACATAGCTCGGTGTCCCCCTAAACTTCCCATGCTTGTCTAAATACATATGCTCAACTTCTTACAATGCTCACGCTCCAGCCACACAGGGATGGGTGACCAAGTCGATCAAACTATGAGGGATCCCAACAGCCACAACATAATCACAAAAACAAATGGACACCTTACAAGGGCTAGTAGTGGAGCACGATTATATTATATTCGACAATTGCATTGCCAGTGTTTAGATACAAGGAATGGGTGTGAGCGAGGGTTGATTGTAATTGTTAGGTTGTGAGAACAACCAAGATTTTTTTTTATTCACCCAAATGTTTTAAAATAAAATATTCAAACTTCTAACAACAACTCGAGATTTGCTAACATGAGCAACCACCTCAATAAAAAACTTTTAGCTTTACCATTCAGCGTGTTCAGCAGTAAGAGGATTTTGAAGGAGTTCAAAATGCTAAAAAATCCCAAAATCAGGCCCGATGAAGATAATGAAGGGAACATTTATATTTAAACAAGGCATAACTGCCATGCCAGGCGTGAATTCTATGTAATCCCCTTGAGTTTATCCTCATGAATCAATCTGCATGCTGGAAATTGCCTAATAATCAGTTGACCAAGTCTTGGTTCCTTCAGGCTCACTGCCTTCAACACTCGACCACCATAAATCAGCGACACAATGCTTGATCACCCACGAATGTTGTTTCCATCAGCAGTTGGATTTTGTGTTGGCAGGAGGAAATGTAGATACTGTGGGCTTTGTAACTTCATCTATGGCCTTTTTACGTAGAGACAACTAGCACACGGATGTTCCTCCACATGGATCTCACACCTTCCATGGCAGTCCAGTCTTTGTTGCCCCAATTGACAGCTTAGATTTCTCTACGTAGCCAGTTATGCTGACAGCCAAACTAGGAAAATCATGACCTTCTTCCACCTCTGCCACTACAACAAGATGACTCTTGCGCTACACAGATATTTTCCACGAATCAACAACATACTCCCGGATTGAAACCCAACACACTGCCCCTACTCGAAGGAGACCTTTAGGCATCCAGCGCACTGCGGGAGCTCCTCCGTGTGTCCACGCTCTTGCAGCCTCCAACACACAGCCTCCACCAAGTGGCCTCTGGGGCAAGTGTTCGACCTTCAACATGAGGTGATATTCACAACCACAATCCCGCAACGATTAAGCAAGTGGTGGTGATTTACGAGCTCCAATCTTACAGTCCACGAATATTACTCCACAGCAACCTCGACCCCCTTCTAGCCTTCCTGGGAAATATGTGGTCCCTCTCCTTACAATATTGGTCTTCTAGTGATGAATGTTGCACTCTTCTACGGGGCACGAAACCCAATCAACAACAGCACTCTACGACTTTTCTCAAATTACGCAGGCTTGGATCTTATTTCTGCTGCGTGAGATCCACATAGACCTCCTACACAGGGTATTCCACGAACAACACGAACTCGTAACCCCTTTTTTTTATTTCCACGATTGACGCCCTAATCCACCAGGTAGTTGCGAAGGTCTTCACAGTTATTCAGCTTGGAGTCGTAACGTTCTACTTAAACTCATGTCGAGTTTCTAAAATGAAATGCGTGGAAGGGTTCCTCTGTGACCATCATGTTTATCCACCTAAACCTTGCGACAAATTTGTTTCAGTCTCACAGAGAACTCAACGTACAGGACTAACAACCCTGAAGCTCTGATACCATGATAAAAATTGAATATATTACCTAAATGGCTCTCCATGTAAGATACCTGGAGAGTGTACAAACACTCATACACGCTCTCTTACATTTTAGATCAGAAGAACAACCTAGTACATATAGGCTTTCACACTAATGGAATGGTTTCAAACACTCCCTAACAAATAGATCTTAATCCTATTTTAAAACAACAAACACTTAAACATAAAAAAACTTAACTTTATACATAGGAATGAAATATTGATTCCTCTTTCTGTCACACACTAGTCTTGCAATGTCATCACAACAAAAACAACATAATTCTTCACAATTTCCATATTTTTCAGTGGGCTTATGAATGATGTTAATCTTGGACACACCTAACTGAAAAAGATGTTGACTTACTTTCATGATTATGTTCTACACTCCGAAACCGTGGCTTATGCTCTCCACGTCATAATTAAAGAAATCCGTTGTCAACAAGAATGTGTAGGTTGATCCCCATTTAAAACATGAGTGTATGTTTTACAATTTTGATGAAAATTTGACAACAATTCATGGTCGGTGTTAAATGATTTTACTATTAACAACGGTGTTAACTTCGACATTCATATCGTCCATGGAAAATTACAACAGAATCTAAACTCATGGCCATTAGTTCCAAATATAAGGTGGACGTGTAATTTAGCGTGGTGCTCTCATATCACAAAAATTCCATTAAATTTTGGAATGTAACAATAACCATTATTTTTTTAAAATTATTTAATGTTTTATAAGATATCTTAATTAGTTTTTAATAAAATTTAATAAAGGAGTAAACTTGAATTTGAATTATTTAATATGTATAATTTAAATGTTTTATAAATTTGTAAGGAAAATAAATTTATTTATATATTTGAAAATATAATTTAAATTGTGTTTATTTTGTTTATTCAAATTCTATTTATGTGGGGTATTAGTTGATCTTAGTTATGGTTATGATTTCTCATATTTTTATCCAAAGCAAGTTTAGTTTTGAAATATTTGGATACCATTGCAACCAACCCGTCTCACCAATTGTGGCATGTGGTAGCTCCAATTGTGAGTCTCCATTGACCTTCTCCTTTGGTGTCAAGCTTGGCAAAAATTGCCATCATCCTTTCGGTAACTTCCATTCCAATGGAGTTATTTCTCCCTTTGTTGTATGGCATTGTAGTGTATATGGTAATTTCCCAAATTCATGAAGCTTTACGCTAATTTTACAATTGCTTTCATCTTGCAACCAACATAGTGATTTAGTAGTTTTTTCTCCCAGTTCCTACGAAAAAGTGTATAAACACTCATTTTTGCTCGATGTTTTGGACATAGCTTCATTCGAATCCACCCAGTTTGGAATGCCTCTCTGGTTCCCTACTCCCTCTCTCGTTCTTAGTCTCTCTTCTTTGCCTCCTGTGTTTTTCTCTCTAGCTAGTTTCAATTGGCCCTACTCTTTGTATGCTCTTTTCTCATATCATGTGCTATGCACCCTTAGGTTTTGGGTCTTTTCTGCAGTTTGTTTTGTAAGTCATCCTACCCCTTCTTTTGTTGGCTTTCCTCCCACTTTCTTTGGATGTTGTTTGGGGTTTCTCTTCGATGTGATCCTTGTCGCATTGTCTCTCTTACACATGTTTGTGTTACATGGTCCCTTGGCTTTACATAGGACTTGTCTGCCCTCCCTTGGCGCTCTGCTATCTGCACCTTTTTGGCCTCTTCTCCATGCCTCATTGGCGCATCCACATCTACAAGGGCATAACTTACTATCATGAAAAGGACGACAAGGGGCAACAAACATATGCACCATTGCTTGGCAGAAATCATTTCCCTCTTTCGCAAGCTCACTACAAGTCCCATTTAGGAGCAATTAACCCATGTTGAGGAGGAAAGAACGTCTCACATTAACTTGCTTTGAGACTCAAAGCTACTTGTTGGCATAGCATACTAGGTACTAGATACTCATCATAGTCACAAACACTTCAAACAATACATGGACAAAATATATTTATATTCACATAAAGTTTCTCCATTGTAGAAATTTATTAGATCACCATGAGAACCATACAAATGTCCTCCATTTAGTTGAGCATCTATATCGTCATATGAAAGATCTAGATTGAAAAATAAAACATATTGAACAACATCTTAACACCCACCTAAAAGCATTCCAAATAACAATAAATATCCCATCGAAATTACAACCACATATTCTCATCTTTTGCTTAGATTTTTATTCTACCGATTTCTAATCCTATTATTAACTTCCAAAACCAATTAAATCATCTTTTAAATTTTTATATATTTAATTTTAAATATCTTAATACTATACTATTTTTTTTTGGCACTACACTCTACGGAAATTAAAATTTCGGCTTTTATTTTGTCTCCCAGCCCACTACTATCCTTAAATTTTTCAATACTATCATGTATTCTATTGTTTGGAAAAAAATATATAATTTACCCTCTTTATTTATTTATATATATATATATATATATATATAAATATAAATAATTTCCATAATTAAAAATTATAATTTAACAAAACACTATCTTATCCGATTTAAAAACCATAAAACGAGTAAATTTCATCCTCCTCGATCTCTCTATATATTTTTTCTATCATGAAAAAACATATTCAGGAACTCTCCAGGATTATAATTTAACAAAACACTATACCATCCGATTTAAAAAAACATAAAACGATTAAATTTCATCCGCCTCGATCTATCTATATATTTTTTTTATTATGAGAAAACTTATTCAGGCACTCTCCATCATGATCATCTCTATCCAATCACTTTGTTCAAAGATATAGAGTAATATCTCTCAATCTAGGATATAGGCGAGATAAATTTGAATTCCTTTTTTTTTCTCAACTATTCCTTTTTCTTTTCTTTCAAATTACCATGCTTAACATCATATATTTGATACATTAAATGTAGTTTACATATTTCTGTAAAATTTGTAAATTTATATTTTTTAATTAATTTGATTTTAAATTTATTTATAAATTATAAATATTAATATTAAAATCATTTAATTTTACAGTCTTAATTTTTAAAAATTAAATTTATTTATCCCATTTAAAATATAATTCAAATATTTCATTTTTATGAAAAGAAAATATTCAACACTTATATGCGTTGCAGAACAATTTTCCATAATTACGTATAAGAATTAGCTACAACAAACTTTATCCATAATTACAGTATAAGAATAAACTGCCACAGGCAATCTTTAAACTACAGATTTTAAAGGCCATTTAAGTACAGCTTGTATTCAACGCAATTACACAACTTACACCATCGTTAAATCTTCGGCGGTGGGACTCCATCCCAACTCTTCCATGAGTCCTTTGGATTTTCCAGCTACGTAGACCGCTTCCAGCAATTTCTTTTCCTGCAAACTTTCTGCCCACAGTTTTGAGCTGCTCAATAACGTAACCCCAACTTTTTGGATGCAAGTCTCAACAACGTCTGCTAATGCACTCTGTAATTCACCCAGCAGGTTCCTAGGATCACTACCTGATCTGCAATCTATACTATTGCATAATTTGTATAACGCGTTGCCTGCCGCTGCCTTCTTCCAATCCACCGAATCTCGCCCATGTCCAATCACCTCAGCGTCTTTTTTACTTTCTTGTGCAAGCAGAGAAATCTCTTTAGCTGCCTCTTCTACTGATGCAGTACCTCGAGATTCTCTACATTGATCCCACAATGTCTTGAATACTCCATCTGCTGCTCTACTCAGCAAGTTGTCGGTTTCTGGATCAGACTCATCAACCAAATCCATGGGTTCTGATGCCTGGAAGTATGCTTGTAAGGACTGTCTACCACATGATGGAGACAGCTGGACGATTATTCTGATCAATGATACCGCTGTTAGCTTCCAAGACCGTTTTCTGGCGTACATAAAATATTCTTCCACGGCTAAAGCGGAGCCGGGTTCTCTTCTACACAAGAACTTCAAACGTTTTTCATATTGTGCTCTTCCAGGATCCAAACACTGGATACCCACGCATCCTTGCGACATTTTAGATGTCAGAAAATCCATCAGGTCTTTGCAACCTTTTCCATCGAAGTTGCCCTCTGACATAAATTGTTTGGCTTTCTTGATGGACTTTCGATTCGCTAGAAACACACTCCGAGGAGTCTCCCCTAGAACATTGACGTTCCCCAAAATCGCACTGTATTCTGACAACTCTTCTGGAACTTTCTGCTCGTGCTTTGATAATAACATTGACAATAATTTGAGCATAAGCCTGTTATAGAGTAGAAGCTATGAAAGCAAACCACATGCTTTAGTGAATGAGACCACAACACACTGCACCCTATAGATGAACCGGAGAAATACGATTGGTAAACTTATTGTTATTTCTTCTGTGACAATCATTTTACTTACCCTTTCATCAATTTTTCGTTTCCTCAGCTTCGATTCCTCGGCTTCCTGCAGCTCAAGAATGCGCCTCGTCCAAAAATCCTCTACCCGGAAATACTCACGCCATGACTCCTCCTTTCGCCATTTTCTGTAGTATGTGACCGAGGTAATACATCTCCAGCCTATGATTACCCATCCCACGAGGATGAATACGACTTCTAGGATGGATGTTATGAATTTAAACCAGAATTGAGGACCAACAAATACTTTTATTATTGGACCCTGCACAATCCATCCAAGAACTGAACTTAAAATGCAAACAGTGACTGCCAGTGCGGCTGATGAGGCTAACACTGATCTGGCAATGATGTATTCTGGGTAACATCCACGGGCAACGATCCAAGACTTCAGTACTTGATTTTCTACTGCTTCCCACGAGTTTCGTTCAGCACCATTTGATTGCTGTGCAAGAATTAAAGGAATTCTTTGACTCATAATATTCCGGATGCTAATATTAGCTATAGTTGCAGAACTGAGAAGTAGAATGAGCCATACCAGTGATAGAGATATTATGGTACTGGATATAATAAAGGAATCCTCATTTACCTTGTTCACATGTGGCCAGAAATAAAACCCGGAAGGAATGAGAGATAAACTCTTAGAGCGGCCTAAACGTTGATGTACACTGAACAAATCAGAAGAAATGTGCAAGAACATACTCAATCCTAGAGCTGTTAACTTACCCCATGAATCTTCATAGCCGGGGCGGGCCATACCTGGCAGCATATAGCCTACCAACACACACAGCATTACCCTGCTGGAATGTGTCATAAACAAATTATTCTTGAGGACCTCACCTTTGATTTCGTTTGGGTTGTCCAAGATCTGTTTGAGTAGAGCACTCTGACCATCGAGTAAGTTCATCACCTGAATGGTCAGAGCATCTCCAGGTATCCAGTATACCCCTTTTTTTAATCCTTTGGATGTGTCTAGGCCAATAAGGGTAATGAATACCAGGACTCCTGCCAAAAGACCCAATAATTCGGTAAGCTCATCCACGGTTAGCGCCGGCTCGCCATGAGCTGCCATGTCTCAGATTCAAACACAAGTGCACACGAGATCCAGATGAAGATTGATTGACTGATGCCCAACAACATTCAAACTAATTTGCAGACTTCTCAGCACTTAACTCTGTCTATTAATCGGTTTAATGTTTGCTTTATTTACCGCACATGGGCTCATTTCTTCAGAGGTTGGCAATCCCATATTCCCATGACATTTCCTGCTTTAGTAAATAATGTCGTCGGCCGTGTCAACTTCCCAGACCCCTCATGACCATGCAT
Organism: Pinus tabuliformis; assembly: GCA_031772625.1. Taxonomy (NCBI): domain Eukaryota; kingdom Viridiplantae; phylum Streptophyta; class Pinopsida; order Pinales; family Pinaceae; genus Pinus; species Pinus tabuliformis. The sequence continues at coordinate 1,391,094,246 of CM062820.1, read as the reverse complement.
TTTGTAACATTCAGGCGTGGGGCAGAAGTAAAGCGGGCACGTTTTGATATTCGCTTCTGGAAAAGAATATGTACCACCTCATACACTTTGGGACTAAGGGTTGATTTTGACCAGATTTGAGCTGTGTTTTCAAAAGTTGGCACTGGGCATTATAATTATTATATAATTGGTTAGGAAATGTGCTGTACTTTAAAGTTTTCTAAATCTTATTTTAAATAAAATATAAAATAGTCTGATGCCAAAAATTTGAGATATTTTGATTTTTTATTGGTTTTTAAATTAATTTATTATAAAATTAAATTTTATTGGGTTTTGAAAAATAAATCTATAAAAATATTAGAATAATAAAAAATTTAAATGTTTTAAGATCAATTTACAATAAAAAAATTTAATATTTGTTATACAAAATTTTAATATATATTATTAATATATAAGTATTTTTGAAATGTGGCACTCAACCTTTGTGGAATTAGCTAGGACATGATGTTGTTTAAAGTTTTCTAAATCCCATTCTAAATGAAAAATGAAAGATTCTAATCTCTAAATCTTGAGATATTTTTATTTTTCATTAGTTTCTAATTTAATTTATTATAAAATTAAGTTTTATTGGGTTTTAAAAAATAAATCTATAATTTTATTTTATTTTTTTATATATTTATTTTTTCTTTTTTTTCTGAATAAGTCTACTCCTATTATTGATACAAAAATTTTACAACGAGGCGGTAGCCTCAAGAGGTCTAGCCTGGAAAATGGCTTTCTCGCATGACATATTTGAAAGATAATCCACAGAAACTAGCGTCAGACTGCCTAGAACTAAGACTATTACTGGAGCGTTTAAACTAGAACCGCCATGACAAAACGCAGACTGACTGGAGTTCCAAAACTGCTTAACAGAGGTGATACTATTGACTCGAACTGTTAACATAGACAGAAAACAACTGAACATAGACATAAAACAACTGAGCATTTCCTTTGAACAGACACGATAATTTCAAAAGAGAACGACAACCTGATCAAGCATCATGAGCAGTGGAGGGCGATTCTTCCACAATTCGACAACCGAAACTGGAGAGGTCGTCATCATCAGAGGGAAGGCCCTCTTCTTTTGGCGGACCCCCTTCACCTGGAAGATTTGAATGCGCCACAGCAGGCTTAACCTGGAAAGCAGAACTCTTTGGAACTTCACACTACTGGCACTGATTCTGAGAGGTGCTTGGCAAATCTTCCTCCCCCGGCTTCGATGTAGCATGTGGAGTTGCCGAAACCATGCCTGTTGCGCCCTCACTTAGCTGAATCATGACAGTGGCAATGAAAGAATGGTTGCTTAGCGTGCAGGGGATTTGAAAGCGGGCCGAGTGCTCATGAGTATGATGGGGGTTCGTTATTGCGACCCGTTGTCCCTTGCCACGACCACGACCTCATGTGGGAGCAGGATGACTCTCAGAGGAAGAGCCAGGGAATGTATCCGCGGAAGAGGATGAGGCATGGCTCAAGGGATGACCACGAATTCCACCCCTACGACAACCCATTCTTTGACGCAGGATAGTCATGTTGCCCAGAGAATAAAGAGCAGGACAGACAGCAATGCTATGCTGAACAGGGGAGACAGGAAGGGGGAGATTTAACAAGTTTATCGGAGAATTGAGAGAGCTGGAGGGCATACAACTGAGGAGAACGCTGAAGGGGCTGTGGCGTTCCAGGAAAACCATCACCGAAGTTACTCCGCGAGCCTGAATGCCTTGGAAACCTGAATCCTCCACCAAACAGAGCATTGCACCTGCGAGGAGGCCTAATATGCGAGAGAAAGGAACAAATCTGAAATGGGTGTGCGCCATCGAAATTGAGCAGGGGAACCCATGTAAAATGTCGAGCCACATTAACGCGGCCTTGAATGAGCTCTCCAGTGTATTGAATACAAGCCGCAAGTGAGGCCAGGTGGCGCAGGATGTACTCCACACACCGACTGCTCCCGCTGCCATCGTCCCATTAGTTATCACGTTCACTCGCATCCGGGAGGGATAGATCTTGCTGCACCAGAAGAGTGCATTCGTGTTTGAGTTTCTCATCATTGGATCTGCTGAGTGGACCAGAGAAGAAAGGGAGATGTTGATCAGACCCGTGGTTAGCCAGTCTATCTGCTACTTTGTTAGCAGATCGCCGAACATGCTGGAAAGTAACGCTGCAGGGAGACCTGAGCCAATCATCAATTTTCTCTAGTCTGCTTAGGAGCCGCCAACTAGAGGCGATCTTTCCAGCCGATGTGGCTGATTAGATCTGAGAAACCGCTTCAATTAAGATTTGTGAGTCCCCTTATATCACTAGAGGGAAGAAATTTTCAGTTACAGCTGTGCAGATGCCCTTCCTTAAACCTTCCAGCTCAGCAACATTATTGGTATCTCTTCCTATCAAGCCATGATAAATATGGAGAGCCGAGCCCTCAGCATTTCTGAAGATGCCTCCATATCCAGCCGGCCCCGGATTGCCCTTGGCAGCACCATCGAAATTTAATTTTATGGTCTGGGAGACAGGAGGAGACCAGTGATGGGGGGATTCAGAATGAATGGAGGGATTGAGGGTGGCTTGAGCAGAGAAGGTGAGATTCAGATTCCAATTTTCTAGTACTAGGCATTCCTGAGGAGTGGATGGTAGGTCCGAGTTTTTCCAGTGTTTCAGAGCCAGAGTTTCTTGAATATTCTGTTTAAGAAGAAGCCAGAGGGAGTCCAGGGGCGAATGGAGATTTTTAAAGATCCTGTTGTTCCTCTCCTTCCATAAGGTCCAATAGACAAAGCCTGGAATAAGGATCCATAGGGAGTTGAGGACTGGGCTTTGGAAGGGTTGCTGAGGCCAATTCCTGATAGTATTTGTGATGTTTCCTACTTGTCTTCTGATCTTCTGTTGCATAGAGCAATTCTCTCCCATAGTTCTGCAGCTAGCAGACAGGTATTCAAAAGATGCACAATGGTTTTTGGGTGAAGGTTGCAATTGGGACATCTGGAAGGCCCAATGAAACCTCTCTTTTGAAGATTATCCCAGGTGAGGATCAACTGTTTGCTTAATAGCCATAGGAACGTGGAGACTTTTGGCCAAATACTTGGTTGCCAGATCCTGTCCCAAAGCTGATCTTTTACTATCTGCTCTGGACGATAGAGAATTTGGTATGCCCCTTTGGTGGTGAAAGTCCCTTTTGGTGTATATCCCCATCGGATTTTGTCCCTTTGATCCGAGAGCTTGATTTTCCTTAGTTTGAGCTCTTGATCAATCTCTTTAAAGGTTTCCTCTTGCGAATTTGCTTGCCATGTGTCTGCTGATCTCCATTGTTGATAGCCTTGAAGGGAGTGCTGCTGCCAGAATTGATAAACCTGGGTTTGATCACTGTGTTGCATGGTGGCTTGCCATTTGGGTTTGTGGAAGAGAGCAGCAAGTTTGGGGAGCTGCTGCCAGGAGTCTTCCCAAAATCTTGCTGTGGTACCAGAGTGTATTTCCCAAAAACTATGTGCTTGAATGAAGACATTGTGTTTTCTAGCAGCATTCCAAATTAACGAGCCCGGGTTGGTGATGCTTATGCGAATGAGATCCTCCAGGGGCCTTCCTGGAGCATACTTGGTGTGCCAGATGCGAGCCCAAGGAGAGTGCGGATTGGAGACCCATTTCCACTAGATTCTGGCGCCCATGGTGTTGTTGTTGTGGAGGGGATCCCTTAGACCAATTCCGCCAGCTGACTTCGGTAAGCAGACCTCAGTCCATTTGATGAGCGCCCATTTTCTGTTGAGTCCTGAGGAGCCCCATAAAAATTTTCTCTGAAGATTGCGAATTCTCTTCAGAACCCATTTGGGAGCTGCCAATGTGGAGAGTAAATACAAAGGCATGGCTTGAAGAACGGATTTGATAAGTATGAGCCTGCTGGCGATATTAAGAGAGCGGAAGGTCCAGGAGGAAAGCCTGGTTTCTATCTTGTCAAGGAGAGTTCTCCAGGAGGCATGCTTGATGGCTGAGATTGTCAGGGGAGCACCAAGGTATTTCGAGGGAAGCGTAGCTATATGGTACCCCAAGATCTTGGTTATATTCTTTTGAGTAAGACTGGGTGTATTGAAGAAGAAGAGCTGGGATTTGGCAACATTGATGGAGGTGCCTGAGGCTTCGGAGAAGAGATTAAGAAGGTCAAGGAGGGCAGAAGCCTAATGAACAGATGGATGGCCAAAGAGCATAGTGTCATCAACTGTTGGTGAGAGAGGGGAGAAATTCCGTGGAGAGAAATGCCCTTTAGAGAGTGAGAAGAGATAGCAGAATGAAGGAGACGACTGAGACCTTTGGCCATGAGCACAAAGAGGAATGGAGAGAGAGGGTCACCTTGGCAAATAACTCAGGAGGGTCGGAAAGGTGAGGAGGGGGAGCCATTTAGAAAGATGGAATAACTGGGGTAGGTAATCAGATTCATGAGCCAACACGTCCAGGTGGTGCTGAAGCCAAAAGCTAAAAGCATTTGATTAATGTAGGACCAGCTAAGTTTATTGAATGCTTTGGAAAGATCTAGCTTGAGAATCATACCTGGCTTTTTTAGAACCTTGAGCGAATGAATCACTTCATGTGAAAGTATGATGCCATCCAGAATCTGGCGCCCTTCAACATACCCTGTCTGCTCTGGAGAGATGAGGAGAGGGAGGAGAGGTTTGAGCCTGTTTGCAAAGAATTTTGAGATGAGTTTGTAGATTACGTTACAGAGAGCGATGGGCCTATATTTATCAGGAGTGCTGGAATCTTCCACCTTAGGCACAAGTGCTATGAAGGTGGAATCAAGAGAGGGGAGGATCGAGTGCATCGATATTGCCTCTTCCACAAGTTCCCATACCTCTGTTTTTATGTGCTCCCAAAAGGCGTGGAAAAAATTGGCTGTAAAGCCATCAGGTCCTAGTGCTTCGCCGTCTTTTAATTGGGATAACGCATCCTCCACTTCCTGCATTGATATTGGCAGGAGCAACGTATTGTTATGGTCCTCCATGATGATCTTTGGTATATGTTGCGTGATAGACTGTATTGCCGGTGTTCTGCTACCTGGGGGCTCTTTCAGAATGTCCTGAAAGTACTCTTTGAATTCTTGTTCCATTTCTTCATGCGTTTCCAGTCATTCTCCTTGCTTGTTGTTGATGAAGGTGATGTGATTGTGCATTCTCCTTTGAACTCTGGTTCTGTGAAAGAATTTGGTGTTTTTATCTCCATCCTTGAGCCATCTGACCCTGTATTTTTGGTGCCACAGCGTTTCTTCTTGCTTCCATCGAGTTTCAATCTTGGTTAGGAGTGACTTCTCCTATTGCGCATAGTCTTCAGTTCTACCCTCATAGATAATGCGCTATTGCAGAGTGTTCATTTGCTCCTCCAACAACTTCTGATGGTCGAAAATATTTCCAAACTGGGTACAATTCCAGGATTTGATCGCTTGTTTGAGAAATTTTAACTTTTGTTGAAATTGGTACATTTTGGCTCCTTTTGGGGGATTGAAAGATTTCCAGGCATCGATTACCACATCTTTAAAGTTAGGATGTGAAAACCAAAATGCTTCAAAGTGAAAGTGTCTATTGCTCCTGACACTTGGACGCGACCATTGTAATAATATGGGCCAATGATCGAAGCCTGCCTGAGGCAAGATGGAGGCGTGAAAGTCTCCCCCCATGTGAATAGCATTGTCCGACATGAGAAATCGGTCCAGTCTGGAAGCAATTTGCTGTGAACCCCGTCTTTTATTGGTCCATGTAAAAATGTCATTGGATGTCTGAAGGTCCATCAATTGATTCCAGTTAATGAAGTCTTTGAGGCTGTAGCTATCTTCATCCAGCCTCGAACGTCCACCAGACTTTTCCTCCAAAGAGGTAATGATATTAAAATCACCCCCACATATCCCTAAGGGAAAGCATCTGTTAGCGTTGAGTTCTGAAATAGTTTCAAGCAGATCCAGTTTTTTCTGTAATTCTTGCAGAAAATACACATTGGATAGATGACCATGGCCATTGGTTCCAACAAGGTGAAAGGTGGATTGAATGAAGAAATGGGAGGCATGAAAGTCATGAAGGTAGAGTTCTTGAGGATTCCATATGATTGCGAGCCCTCCAGAAGCTCTAGAGGCGTCCACTAAGACTGACCTGCACCCTGGCCAGGCTTTATTTAGTATTTTTTCCAGAATTGTACTATTGCATTTTGTTTCTTTAAGGTAAATTATAGAAGGCCTATCTTGCTGAATCATTTTTTGATCTATAAAAATATTAGAATTATATATATATATATATATATAGTTTAAAGAAATTTATAATAAAAATTTTAATATTTTAATATTAAAATATATATAATTATATGATGATGGTGATTATGATGATGGTGGTGGTGGTGGTGGTGGTGGTGGTGGTGGTGGTTAACGTCGGCTAAGGCCAAAAATTGGTCTATTGGACCTAAAGAAACAAATTATCTATTTTGATTTAAGATTTTATTCCTATGCTCGAAAAGCTTAGAGAGAAGCCTCCCGAGCTCACTATAATTTTGACATTGTAAAAGGCTAGGAAGGTCAGTATTGTAGCAAAGATTGTGAAACTGAGATCTAATGTGGTTGTATGCGGGGCACTCTAAGAGGAAGTGGTTTTCATCCGTGATGTTCCTATTCTCACATATATGGCAGATCCTTTCCATCCATGGTGTTTTAGAAACTACCCAATGACCTGTTTCACTATGGAGCTCATGAGAATTCGTTCTAATCTTTTCTGTATTAATTTTATTCTTTGAGCTAGTTAAAATAGAGAGATACTTTTGATCTTCTAGGGTGGGGTTGATGACCTTCTTATAAAAACTTAATTTTCTTTTAGTCGCTAAATCTTTCTCACAACACATTTTTTCTTTGAACTTAGAAGTAACAATATCTTTAATGTTATTTATGTTTTGCAATGCATCATTCTCGTTGATCTCCCAATAGTTTAACCAGGCCCTTGTGTCTTTATGCCACCCCCGATTGAGCCTTAGGTGGTTTTGGCTAGACATTAAAGCTAGCTTAGGAAGTCTATGATCATCTATGTTATTGAGTTTGTGCTTGTAAAACAGAAACCTAATCATAGCTAGGCTCTCAATAGGGGAAAGACCTGCTTCTATAAGGAGAATAGGATAGGGTGTATTACTTTTAATTTTCAGGTTATCAGTTATAAAATGCTTCTGTATTTGCTCAATCTTTCTCCATGATTCTTTGGAGATGCTGCAACCCCAAACCTCACATCCATATAAGATAATAGTAGCGACTAAAGTTTCAAAGAGGAACTTCTTTTTATCCCACATTACGAGGTTTGATGTTTTACAATTATTTTCAAGACCAAAATAAGATTTCTACCCCCCATTAATCTTTTTCTCAATGTTATGGTTCCAGCTGAGCTTCTGATGAATATCAATTCCTAGGTACTTGTAATAATACACTTCCTCCAAGTTATTATTGTCATACATAAAATTAGCGTAAGTTTCCTACTTGGATTTGATAATCATAACTTTTGTTTTGCCAGTGTTAACAGTCATACCCATGGTAGCGCAAAAATCGTTAAGAAGCATGAGTTGCTTATCAAGATTATATGGGCACCTTGCGAAAAGAACAATATCGTCAGCATAGAGAAGAAGGATGACGACTATCCCAACTAAGATCGTGACATCACATCCTGCTTCCTCTAAATAGCCTTTGAGCTTATCGATGTAAATGCCAAATAGCGTAGGGGAGAGGGGGCAACCTTGTTTAACTCCGATGTTACACTTAATATGTTTCAACCACCCCTCATTTCTCTTTAGCTTTGAAATTACATTCTCGTATAACCTTATAGTGACAGCTCTCAACTCGAGAGGAACCCTTAGCTCTTCTAATCTATTCCAAAGGTTGTATCTAGGAACAGTATCAAAAGCCTTTCTAAAGTCCACAAAGCAACAAAATAAATTGGATTTATCATTACGAAATTCCTCCGCAATGATCCTAAACGTAATGAGGTGGTCTGTTGTTGAGTGATGCCTTCTGAAACCTACTTGGCCTTTAGCCCGCTTACCTCCACTTTCAAGCCATATCCTTAGCTTCTTTTCTAAAATACTACCATATAACTTTTCTAAGAGAGGGTTGATCATAATATTATTATTAATTAATTATATAATATATATAATTAATTTCAATATATATTATTAATATATAATTTTTATTTTTTATTTTTTTATTATGATTATACTTTATTATGATATCTTAAAAGTGGGAAAGAAAAATTTAGCAACAGTGAAGAACAATGCAAAGATGTGATTGAGCTTTACCTAGAATGATGCAAAGATGTGATGGAACTTTAGCTAGAGGGTAAAGAAATATTTAATTCTTGTAGATTAATCATGGAGTAGTGTCGTTTTTGTGCCGCCTTATTTTAATCAATCTGATGGATTGAATGTGTCTGTAATCTATCAAAGTTTTCCCCAAAATCAATGTCATCGGTGTTGCTTTTACACCAAAATGGAAAATTATGGGGATTTGGACAGTGAAAGCATTCAAGGATTGATGGTTTTATTTGCAAGCCCAAGCTTGAAATCAAAGATGGTGTGCTTGGAATTTCATAGGAATGACATAGAAACTGGTTGGTGAATTCAAGATTGTCTACTTTAGAAGATAAGTCTTATTCCATTTTTTTTAATGTAATTGAATTCACCACAGGTGACATTTGCTACCCATTTTGATTAAATTTCCTTTTTTCTTCTAAAATGAATTTTATATTATCATGGTTCCCATATTCACAAAACTTAGAACCTAGAAGTTCAAAACTAGCACAAAAATGAACTTAACGACAAAATGAATAACATAGTTATATTATTTTTCCTAAAAGAGTGTCTCTCTTTCCACCTTGAGAAGACCTTTACTCTACTCCAATTCCACCTCCTCTACTTTCATTACCATTCCTCTTGTTGTGACACTGGATTGTACTGAAGGAATTGACAATGACATCTTTTTGAATACCAAAAATATCTTCTTTAATTCTAGTAGCAGCGTAATTATCCTCATTAGTCGTTAAAATCTAATAGGTGGTGCCATCTTCAGAGATTTCTATACCCATTTCTAACATCTTTGAGTGCGTTTAGATATATGTCATCTACATATTCTTATTTAGCAACAATTTTGTTGCAGTCACAGAAACAATTAACCATTCTTGCATTGGAGTGAGTGGAAATATAATCTTCCCAAATCTTCTATTCCTTTGGTGTACCTTTTGAATTTTAGGTGCAATTGCTAATTTATAACATAACCACATTTATAAACTTTAGTATTAGTAATGGTTGGTTAATTGTTATTATTATTATTATTTTTCTTTTAAAATTAACATGACAATATTGTTATAATGTTATTTTAGAATTTGTATGATAAGTTTATTAGTTGATATGTTTTTTTTTTTCGAAATATGATTTGTAGAATTTTAATTTAATTATCAATAATTATTAGGTTGATGATAAGATTTAATCTTTATGGAATACTAGAATATTTATAATAATATACACAAATCAAAAGTAGTTGTGCACATTTTTTTCCCTTTTAATTAAATTGATTAATTAGAAAAAATTCTCATATGAACAAGTGCCATATGAAGTTATGGTATGGTAATGGCCTGTAGTATTTTAACAAAGCCTATTTAAATCCCCATGGTAAATTGAGAGTAAGTGTTTTGATGCTTATTGACTTCTATTGGCCACTTAATTTTTATGCTTATGCTAGTTATATTGGAGAAATGGGAAAATGTAATCATATATCCATATGATGCCATTTGTAGTTGTGTTGAGAAGTGCTCTACAACCTAGTATAGGTGAGATGTGTGTAATGTAAGTAAGTAATATAATGTAAGTACATTTGTCCACATTTTTTAAATGTGAGGAATATATATATATATCTATGTGTGTGTGTGTGTGTGTGGGAGATATGTAAGTGTAATGTAAACAAGTATGATGTAAGATGTAATATAATGTAAAATATAAATGGGAGACAGTGGCAAAGTTGAAGGGTAGAGAGAGAGAAAGTGTGATGGGGAAGATATAGAGGGAAGTGGGAGAGAAAGGGAGAGAGAGGAAGGAAGAGAAAGATGACTTGAGAGTAAGAATGAGAGAGGAAGGGAGAGAGATAGAGTTTGGGGGGTGAGAGAGAGGGAAGAAGAAAGATAAGGAGAGAGAGAGAGAGAGAGAGAGAGAGAGAGAGAGAGAGTGACAAGGGATATAGAGAGAGAGAGAGAGAGAGAGAGTGACAAGGGATATAGAGAGAGAGAGTGAGGGAGAGAGGATAGTAGAAGGAAAGAGTAAGAGAAAGAGAGAGAGGGAGAGAAGGGCAAGAGAGATAGAGATAAGGGGAAGAAAGAGAGAAGGAGAGGAAGAGGGAGGGAGAGAGAGATATAGATAGATATCGAGAGAGAGCATCTATTTTTGGTAGGTGAGATAGAGACACAAAGAAAGACAACGAGAGAGAGATAGAAATATAGATGGAGGGGGGAGAGAGGGAAGAAGTAAAAGACAAATAGAGAGAGGGAGACAGAGAGAGAGATAGATAGATATGGAGAGAGAGAACGTGTGTTTGTAGGGTGACATAGAGATATAAAGAAGGAGAGATGGAGGGAGATATAGATATAAATGGAAGAGGAGAGAGGAAAGAAGAGATAGAGGGCGGTGGGGAGAGGCATAAAGAGAGATATAGTTGGAGGGAGAGAGATATATAGGGGAGAGGAAGGGGTAAATATAATGTTATTCACTAAAAAAGATACATTAATTTCACTGTAGATGTTGATTCCTATCATATTTGATTGATTAAAATGGAGGGAGCGATTTCAATGTAGTTGTTAATTTATAATCTTATTTGATTATTTGGACTAGATGCACTAATTTAGTGTACATGTTGTTTTCTAATCCTATTTTATTGCTTGCACTAGGTGCATTGATTTCAATGTAGGTGTTGATTCCCAATCCTATTTGATTGCTTGCATTAGATGCATTGATTTTAGTGTAGATGTTGATTTCTAATTCTATATGAATGTGTGCATTAGACACATTTATTTTAATGTATATGTTTATTTCTAAATTGATGTATCTATATGTATGGTGTGAATTAATTTAAATCATATAGATTAGTATTGTTCGTTTATATCTGTGTAAGTACAAAAAAATGATTAATGATGTGCATTAAGGCAAGAGAGTGTGAGAAGGAGAAAGAGGGATAGAAGGGGGAGACAAATAGGGAGAAGCAAAAGAGGGGGGGGGGGGGGGAGAGGAAGAGAGAGGGAGAGAGATATAGATATGGATAAAGTGTGTGGTGAGATAGAGATACAAAGGACAGTTGGAGGGAGATAGAGATATAGATGGAGGGGGAAGGGGGACAAGATATATATATATATATATATATATATATATATATATATATATATATATATATATATATATATATATATATATATATATATCGAGAGAGAGAGAGAGAGAGAGAGAGAGAGTGTGTGTATTTGGGGGGTTGAGATATAGAAACAAAGAAGGGGATATGGAGGGATATATAGATATAGATGGCGGGGAAGGAGAGAAAATAAGAGAAGGGGGGGGGATGGAATGGGGAGATACAATGTTATTCACTGAAATAGATGCATTGATTTTGTGAGCACTTCGTAACTCCTGCAGTCTGAGCAGAGGAACAAAAAGGTAACCACAAACCAATATTTAGGGCTTGAAGCTAGCACTTCCAAACCCAGAGAAGGCTCTCTCTTGTGAAATCTTATGGATCTTAGGCTAGGTTAAAATATCCCTCCACTGTTGTAATACCATTTTGGTTAGATTGAGTTACGCTAGAGAGAATGGTGGAAAAGCATAAAGAATACTTGATTAATTATGTAAATGAATATTTATTAATAAATAAATGGGATGTGTGTGCTTGGGAAGGAGACACTTAGAAATGAGATTCTTGTTAAAAAATAAGAATCCCATTGGTAAATAAGATTGATAACCTTTTGACGATAAGAATTCAAGATGATATTCTAGATAAGCTTAATGGATGAGAGAGAAACATCCAATTAGTTCCTTACCTAGAGAGAGATGCTAAGCTTGGAAAACCATAAAAGCACACATTGGAGAGAAAGACATACTTTTATGGAAAATCCTAGGCAAATGGATAAAAAAATTCCACAAAAGCGGGACATTGCTAAAGGAAAAATTATCATGAAAGAAAGGTATTAAATACCTATTGAAGGGATCAACAGAGGTTGCTGATATGCTGACAAGTTTATCTCAACTCGGGGGTGAACTGGAGGAACTCAGTTCATGTTTTGGTGGTAAACAAAGGTGTACAATTTCTCAAGTGCATTCCTATTTGTAATATTGGTTAGATTATACATTGTGTTATTTTTATGTTCTTTTGCATTGCGACACTATTTGATATTTTATTTTTAGTTCCTCGATTAATGATAAACTATTTGTCAAGTTATCTTTATTTTCTACAGTGAAGTAGAATAAACATAGATACTAGTGTTATACTTTATTTTCATGTATTGAACGAGTATAGATTACTATTGCAACTAAAGATGGGTATGGGTATACAATGAGTATATAATCACTAGTTTTGTTGTGTGAGAATTGGATTTTGTAGTTATCGTTATTATAACTTAAGAGTGTATGGACTATATAAACTTAGAGTTGACATGTTGTCGAAAATTATAAATATCACACTCCTTTAGTATTTCAAATTAAAGTTACAATTGGTAACTTTATACTAAGTTGTTTGAGTACCTAATGTGAATAATCAATACTCTTTTTAATACAGTAATAAACAATCAAGTGGATTTGAGGAAGTGCTTTAGTGATTTTCAGAACACAATTAATCATTGTGTGAAAAAGGGCTATAAAAGTTAGAGATGGAACATAATTATTGTTGCATAATTAAATATAGGGATTGCCAGTTTTCGATAGAGGTTGGAGATAATATATCATAGAAACTACCATTAAGATACAATAGAAATATAAATGTGGGTGTCCAGATGAAAGTTCAAACATAATTTATTGGTAGCACAACTATCAACCAAATCATAGAAGGGATTGATGTTGGGAACCAAGAGCTCCAGGGATTAAAATTATTGGCATCCGAGCATCATATATTTTTGGGAAAAATGAATGGATTACACATGATGTGAGTAATTGCAATAGTGAAGGAATTCACCGAGTGTAGGAAATAAACATAATATATAAACAAGTATAACGGGACCACACATTTTGAAAAAGAATAGAATGCATAACATTTTAGAATTCTGCAGATAATAGGATAAGCAATATTGCAGTGAATCCACAAGCAAGCAACATATTCGATTAATTCAAACTTAGACCTTTCAAAAAGAATCATAACATCAGTTCCTCTTTGGACAATTTATACACTATTATTTCATAGAAGCATGTGAATTGAAAAGTAATGGATTTCAAAATAATAATATAACCGAGATAAGTCTTGTTATTTCCCTTCTTATGCTAACATTTTGATTGAGGAAAAAAAAACAACTACAATATAAAACCAAGGAAGCAATACCTCAGAAAAGAAAACAATCAGAATCTCCTCATATACTATTGATGGAAAATGATAGATTATCTCCTAAAAAGTAATAAAAAACTAGGAGTAAATTAACTTTACTAGGAGTAAATTAACTTTAGTCCATACGAATAGTTGCATGGTAATAGCATGGGTAAATGAAGCTTACTTAAGATAGAAAGCATATGGTGTCCGGAGAAACTATTAGGAAATTATTTAAAAGTCCATGCAAATAAATCTCAACAATAATATTACATATAACCTTGAGGAATATGCAAACTAGGTCTGGGAATAACTTAGTGCCAAATTATTCTTAGCGAAATTACAGTAGAGAAGAAAAAATAACTTAAAATGAATCCAGTCTTTTGTCAAGAGTGTTTGCAGTCCCTATTCAAATATGTATATAAGTGGCTTCTAATAAGTCGAATTTAATTAGTTCTACCACCATTGCTGAAGGATGGTCTGATCTGGATAACATGGTATTTAAGATATATTGAAACCATATTGTAAATTAACAAAACACATTATACGACAAAAGAAATGATTTGCATCGTCCCATCAAGTCACTCAAGTGCATTAGTGGACCAAGCTGAGCACAATAAGGTCCATAATGCCAAGGGAAGGCAATATATATTCTTTATCAATGTTGTTGTAGGGGATGCGAAAAGGGTACACAGTAGCACATCGAATATATTTAAACTATACGTATAGAAGTGGTAAATTTAAGTTAGCTACTGGTTGATACCTAGGAATGATTGTAGTAATTTACTAAGAATTGAATGGGTATCCCTTTACCCGCAGATATTTTTCCATTCCAACTTTGAAATTTGGTCAAGGGCTTTAGTGGAACGACAACAAACCCATGTAATTGAGGGTTAGTTCAAATAAATAGAGGGTCAGTTCAAATAAGAAGAAAAATGTTGAATGTAAATATATACACAACGCATTGTGAAATGAAGGAAGGATTCACACCCGGAGTTTCGTATTAAAATATACCTGAGGGGTTGATTGAACAAAGCTCATTGTTGCACCAAACTGGAAGTTAGATTTTTTCCAAGGCTTAGGGCACAGTCACAATCTTCTGCATGAATAGAGAAATTGGATAGAAGAGGGTTAGCCTAAAAGGAATTTAATCCTATGTAATGAAAAACGAACTAGAAAGGAAATAAATAAATGTTATATATTACCTGTAAGCATAAACAAGCCAAGGGACCAATCTCGAGGGAATTTTTTATTGTTCCTGCAACTGATTGGCGCAGAAAAAAAAACCATTTTAACAGTCAGAATGAAACATTTACTCCAACCACATTGAACTGAACTTAGCTTTTCTTTCTGAAAAAAATAACTTGGAAAGGGAAAGAAAATTTAAATCATACCCTCGTTGGGCAGGGAAGTCGCATTCATGAAGTCGCTGAGGCGAGGCAGAGGCAAGATTTTCGACTCGAGTATAAAATCTAAGAAATTTTTCCACCCAAGGCTTGCAATGCAGGTGGTGTGGCAAGAAAAGCCTAAAGGTGATGGCACAAAGAACATTAGAGAAAAAATATCAAGAGAAATGAAAATTGAATTAAAATACTACAATAACGTTCTGTACATAATAGATGGAACATATACCCAAGAGTGTTAACATGGAAGACGAGACCGTGAGTGCCATGTGAAGATATATGTCATAGACAATGTGAATGGGATGCGGGGTTCCCAACGCTGTCTGTCCAGGTTGTGCAAGTTAATGGCCTTGGGAAGATTAAGATTAAAATTTATGTGTTAAACAAGTATGGCATCTAGATAATGCTACCCCATGCATAATATTACAATATGCCAAACGAACCATAAACAATTTCATATGGAAGGGACCTTAAACCCATATGGGATATCAAAGAAAAAGGAATGAATTAAACAAAGAGATTTATATCGAACATCAAATTAAGTTAGAATATGATACCTTGGTATAACAACAAATTTATATATAAATTCGGAGTTAATAATGTTGGGTTAAGAGCATGGTTTAGAAATCATGTCCTTTTACATTTAGAAAAAAATTAAGAAATTAAAATGTTGAGTTACCTGGGAAAAGAAATTAAATCCTTCAGGAACACATCTAGAACCCCTTTATTTTCCTAGTCGCAAGGTTATTGTTTTTCATTATTAGAAAGATTCAGTTAAAAGAGTAAACATATCTACCCTTGAAAGTGCCAAGTGTAAACAATCACATGGACATAGCTTGTGTGGCGTACAAATTTCATCTCCAAGTGTGCAATAAGGGGCAAGCCCCATTCATATGTCTTGCACGCATCCCATCAATTAACCATGGTGCAATATAAAGAGAAACAAGAATTAATGGGTCGAGAGTTAATGAGTTAAATATTGGTAGTGACAAAACATGATTGTGGAATGAGAACCCACATAGTTATAGAATATTTTGGAAAGCAATTAATGTCCTAGTAAGGGGGTCAATTTAGTTTCAATTGATATTAATTTAGATATTTGAAATTATAACTACTATGGAACCATTTTAGTAAATCGAAGAGAGGGCTATTATAATGTTAGGGGTTATTTATGGCCTAGAAAGAAAAAAAAAATTAATGGGGAAATTGGGAACATGACATATGGTATGAGAGCTCTAGGGTCAAATCTGAGACTTAATGAGCTTCTTTAAATAATAATGATATTTAATTTACTGGAGGAGAAATTATTTTAGATATGATGCAAATGAAATCAAGCCTAATAAGTGATGTTCAAGGAGGTTGCCTCCGAGAATGGTTTCCTAACATCACTTTAAAACAATCAGCAAGCATAAGCTATAAGGAAACAATTACATTAAATATAATTCATCTGTATAAGTGACTATATAAGAAAACCATTAAAATGTGGGGATTCTTAGTTATTCTTATTAACATGTAAGGTTATGCATGTTCCTAGATTGGATCTAGGTTGTAGGAGTAATAGACAAAATACTTAATTTTCTTTATGATGCACAGATGGATATTTTCGTAAACTGTCAGAAAAGAAATCCATGATTGTACCTGAAGTCTTTCATATAGTAGTGTAGAAGACTAAATAAAACAGTAAATTGTCCTTAGAAATTGCTTAACCCTTAGTTATGAATGAATTGATACACATTGATTTTCAAGTAGACTTTACATGATTCCTAAACTTCAACACTCTGTTTGTTATTCAATATGAAGGATATATATATATATATATATATATATATATATATATATATATATATAATTGTAAATATCCATAAATGGAATCAGTAGCAGCCACATTCCATGTTTTCTATTTGAATGCAGGGTAAGCAACAAAAGGACTTTGTAATTGAGCTATGTTATAGTGAAATAGGCCTGAAAGCCTTAACACTAGATGACAGACCCTCTTGGTGTTTGCTAATTAGTTGGGGGCTGACTTAGCCTTATAGGGGTTTTTGTATCTTGAAATTTTCATTATATAGGTGAAATACATGAAAATAAAAGATTTGGGGTGTAAGAACCTAAACCACTATACTATGGGCATGAAAGTTGTGACAAGTGAATCAAATTATAGTAACCAAAGAAATGAAAGGGGGTTTTTAGGTAATTGTTCTTGTGCGATTGTCACAAAAGTAGTAGAGAAGGAAAACTTTAGTTCTGGAAGTATACATCAAGCACAAATAGGATATCATGTAGCAATCACCCAAAAATTGACTTCATAGATTTGGTGGAAAATGTGCCTATGAAAACATATGTATGCATCAAGAATGAATAATAGATATCGAGATAGTAGATAAGAGAAATGGTTATTGGAATATGGGGTACAAGGATATGAGGAGAACATCCTTGGATTTTAGGTAGCTGAAACACCAACGATATTCCATTTCCCAAATAACCATAATATTACTACCTAGGTAAGATACGATGGTCACAAGAATAAAATGGATAGATTCAACACTTTTCGAGGCAGATTTTACAGTAGTGAAACTTTTTGACATGAGAAGAATTCAGTAATCCCACAATATATTTTAATATGTAAATAAAATTCTATTTTGATATCAAAGACTATGAACAATAAGCATGACCCTTTTTATGTATAGTGAAAGAGAAACATGTATTATGGATGTGTTGTGTATTTATGGTAAATTGAAGATTTCTCGGGTCCTAGATATGAAATTTAGTAAGAATAGATTTTGATATGATAATAGTGGTCATAAGACGAGAAGGGGCCAGTGGAACAATTTGTGAGTTAATCTAAACTATTAATCCAAAGAAATTTTTAGAGCTAGAAGGATAATTCCAAGAACATGAATAAATGGAAACTTTTAGAAGGTTCACATAGATAAATTCAGAAGTATATGACTTTAATTGTAGTTAAAAATACATATACATGTTGGACTTAGGTGGAAGAAAAATTAAACATGTGCGAAACTATAAAAATAGTCCATAATGTACACATACAACTTCTTTTTTTCTCATTTAAAACCCAAAAGGTTATACCATTATTCTTTTCGACCAAGTTATGGTTGTGTCTAATATAATAACATGATTTGTTTTGTATATGAATAAGAATTTATCTAGGCAATGATAGAGACAACATTTTTGTTGTATTAAAACTAAGAGAATTGTATGATATTTCTCTCTCTCTCTCTCTCCCTCTCTCTCTCTCTCTCTCTCTCTCTATATATATATATATATATATATATATATATATATATATATATATATATATATAGATATATATGTATATATATTTGTAACTGCTAAATTATGATCTAAATTAACCAACAACGTAAGTGCCATGCTAAGTTTATTAACATCTATAGTCTCGAGTAACACTGAGATGATTAGTTTTGGCTAGAGGTGTAAGGCATATAATGGTGAAGAGTGTAGAGAGATTCAAATCAACAATACATGTTGTGGAAAGCCACACTCTTGAGAGAAAAGTGTGTTAGAAAAATTCTACAAAGAAATGAAGGTTGGAATGTGTCTTCAATGTGTAATAACTTATCAGATACATGAACCATCATTAACTTGGGGAAGGGGAAAATAGAAACAATAATATATCTTACAAAGGACCTAAGATAAGATAATAATTAGAAATAGAAAATAGTAATTTTGTACAATCAATTTTGCAGGATTAATGGTAATGCATAACATTCCCTATAATTTGCCACTATGAAATGAAGTAAAAAGGAACGAACTTGAATTAGAAGTTGAGAATACCAAGTATGTTTATGAAGAAATTGTATAAAACAAGTAATGTTGTTGGAAAGGGAGGAGCATGCAGTGCACCCATAACATTTGATTTATTGAAATATATATAAATATAGATAGAACATGGAGTAAAATAAGAATCTTGAACTATTAACATACAACTATCAGGCCATGAGGTAACTCCTCAAACTAAATTGTGTTTTTCCATTAAGGTTCATCAGACATATTTACATGGAGGGAGAGACTCTTGGTCTTCATCTCCCAGTTTCTCATCATACTCCAACTTTCCTTATTTTCTATTTACATTGTTTTACACATATTCACCCAATCCCAATGATTAGGTGTAAAAATCCCCCCCGTAATCGTAAGGGATGTTGGTGAGTCCAAGTATTGTTCTAAATCTTTCCAACTTTTCTCTTCCAGGCACTTTGGTGAAGATGTATGCAATCTGCTGATTTGTGGAACAATGACGTAGATGGATTATCTTGGCCTCAACATGATGTAGAATAAGATCATATTTTATATTTATGTGCTTCGTTCAATCATGGAACTTTGGGTTCTTGAACAGATTTATTGCAGAAGTGTTGTCCATCATGAGTGGAGTTGAATGCCCTTTTTCTAGCTACAAGTCTTCCAGAATTTTCCTGAGCCACACAATTTCCTTTGCTGCTTCATCTATGGCGACATATTGCGCCTCAGTTGTGGAATCCGTTGGAACTGATTGTTTGTGTGACCTCTAGGAGACAGATCCTGATTGAAGACTCATAACATAACTTGAAGTAGATACCCCAGTTTCTTTATCTCCATCAAAGTCATAATTAGAGTATTCAATCAAGATCAAGTCACCCAATTGTCTTTACCTAAGTCCAAACCCTTGAGTTACCTTCAAGTACTTTAGGACTCTTTTCACAGTAGACCAATGTCCCTCATAATTCTTTTGAATAAAATTGGAGAGGATTCCAACAACAAATGAAATTTTTGGTCTGGTAGTAGTTAGGTATTTGAGATTTCCTACAAGTTTTCAATCCTTTGTTGCATCCTAAAATTATTTTCCTTAATTAGATGCGAGATTTAAGTTTTGTACCATTGGAATAGTTAAAGGGTTGCACTCAACCATGCCAAACTTGTTCATCAAATCTCCAATGTACTTCTTCTGAGATAGGATATAAACTTCACAGGTTGATTTACTTCAATAGCAAGATAGTAGTGAACATACCCCAAGTCTTTCATTTCAAAAATTTCCTCAATTCCTTCAAGTTTATGGATGCAATATAGATCTTATTGTTCCTTGTCATCAAAAGATCATCTACATACACCAAAATATATACAAATCTCTTTCCAACTTTCTTGACAAACAAAGTTTCATCACCAATTTCATAATGTTCGAAGTTAAGTTTCAGAAGATGCTTTCTGAACTTCTTCTACCAAGTTCGCAGTGCTTGTTTGAGGCCATACAAGGATTTTAAAAGTTTACATACTTTATGTTCCTAATCCTTCACAAAAAATCCTTCTCACTAGGACATAAAACGTTCTTTGTCAAATATCCATTCAAGAAAGAAATTTTTACATCCATTTGATGGACTTTCTAGCAGTTTTGAGATGCCAAGGCAAAGAGTGTCCAGATTGTAGCCCATTTTGTTGTGGGGGGAATATTCTCCTCATAGTCGAACCCTTCCTTGTGTGCAAAACTTTTGCCAGAAGCCTGGATGTGTGGTTGTCAAGTGATCCATCAACTTTATACTTGTTCTTGTAGACCCACTTGTTGCCAATTGGTTTGGTTCCCAATGAAGCATCAACCAGCTTCTAAGTGCCATTATTTATCAACTCATCATATTTTTTTATCACTTATTTCCATTCATCATGAGAAGAGGATTATTTGAAGGAAGTTGGTTCAAAATTTATAGACAAATTCAATTCGCAATCATAAGAAACATCCATATCAATAAGTGAATTAGAATTGTCTACATTGCCTCCATTTTACTTCATTGAATTTCTTGTTCTTGTCTTTCTAACCTCATCAGGATGAACATTTTCAAGTGTCTTTGTCAACAATTTTGGAGGAACTTTCTAGGATGGCCGAAGCTGCTTAGTTGACTAAGTTGGGGCTTAATCAAGATTGAATCTCTCAATTCTATCCATCACATCACTTGAAGTGTCACCAATGGCTGGAGCTTGATGTGGGGGAGAGAGTGATTCAAAAGAATACTCCACGGATTGATCTAGTATAGGAGTCCCATCTTCAAGTTGTGGAATCTCATTATCAAATTCTTGAAAGGAATTGACATGTCTAAATCTATCCAAGTGATCATGCTACCGCTCAACAACATCGTTAGCCTTGGAAGATTCAAGAAAGATCGCATCTCTAGATGCTACAAACTTCTTATTAAATTCATCACAAAGACAATATTCTTTGGACGTATTTCAATACCCCAAGAAGGTACACTTATGACTCCTTGTATCGTGGTTTTTTATTTATTCCTTAGGTATCAAGGCATGATAAGTGGAACCAAATGCCCTGAGATCCTTTACCAAAGGAATGTGAACATACCACATTTCGTAGGGAGCCTTGCTTCTAATAGCATTAGATGGACACCTTTTTCTTTATATTCATAGCACATAGAACTGCATCATCCCAAAACATCAGTTTTATATTCTTGAAAAACATCATGGAACGTATCATATATAAGATTGTCCTATTGATTCTTTCCACTACTCCATTTTGTTGGGGATTATAAGGTACATTATTTTGATGTTTCATCCCATACTAGCGAAGATATTTCTCAAATTCATTTGAATTGTATTATTTTCCACTATCAATGCAAATAGAGCCAATATGAGTTTGCGAATCATTTGCAATCCATGCATGAAGGTTCTTGAATGTTTGAAAAGCATCAGATTTGTTCTTCAATAAATAAACCCAACACATTTGGGTGTAGTCATCAATAAATGTCATCATATATTTATTTTCATTTGTAGATGGAATGGGAATTGGGCCACATATGTATGAATCAATGAGTTCAAGTTTTCTATGTTCTCTAGAATGAGAATCATGAAAATACTATTTTCTATGCTTTCCTAGAATACAAACATCATATTTCTTAAGTTTCCTAGGAATTTTTGGAAAACTAGTAACACCATATTTCTTCAACAAGCAAGGGTTGTCATAGTTTAAGTGTCCAAATCTAGAAGTCCATAAAAGATTTGATGGAAATGTACCTTCATCATAATCAGAAGTTTATGATAAGTTATGCGAACAAGCAGAGGTACCTTGTAGCTTCAGAAGTCTTTCTTCTTCTATCCCTATTATGATACGTGAGCGATCTGATTCTTTTCTGACGTCAACCTTTCCATAAAAAATATGAGTGGAGTGTACTTGTTGGTGGATGTGGAGAAAATATAGAAAGTTTCTTCTCAACTTAGCGAGATATAAAACATCATGTAGAAGAAAGTATGGAAGACCAGGCAGTTTGAGTCAGATTGTGCCATGACCCAATGGCTTGAGTTTTGACTTGTCTGCAGAACATACTGCTCCATCAACATTTTCAGTAAATCCTTCAAAAAAATCTCTTCTAAAAGTCATATGGAAATTTTCTCCTAAATAAAGTAACCAATAATTTTTACAAGAAGCAAGTGAAGCATTAAATAAGTCTTTAGTTACTCCAATATTAAAATCTGCCACAACATAGTGAGCAGAGTCAGGTGCTTTACCTTTCCCTTTGTAATTGGTTTTACCTTTGGCTTCATTTATTTCCTACTAAATTTTGTCCCAAGGAAACTTACGTGTGGATTAATCATGTCCATCTCTATTGCAACACATGCAAAGAAGATTATAATTTTCTCCTTGGAACTGTCTGCCCCCCTACCTTTGAAATTCGTTCTTCCTCTACCTCTCTGGACACATCTTCCTCTAGAAGAATCTTGTGCATTATTCTTCTCTTTATGTGAAAGACACAAAAATTATTCAGAAGACTGAGGAGTTATCTCCTTCCCAAAATCCTTGCCTCTCTTACCAAACTTCTTCTCAAGGGAGTCAAAGGTAATCTCCTTGAGGTTTCCACTTTCTTGCAATGACTGAAGATAATTTGAATAAGTGGGATATAGTGCCTTGACATAAAATATGAGAGGAATGTCTATTTGAACACCAATGGTTTTTATATCATGCATAATAGATCTTAATTCTGATGCTAAAGCAAGAGGGTCATCATTTTTCAATTCAAATGTTGGCTTGATGGGGCCTGACCCAGGTTCAAAGTTATTTAGCCAAACAAATGTTTGTACTACTGGCCCTTTTGGCAATAGCCTGTGGAGCGCAGACTGAGGTCTGACCCAAAGCAGTATGGGGGGATGCTAGAACCAAATTTCAGCACCCTTGGATGTTTTAGGGGTTGATTTAGTCCAATTTTGAATACCTTCATGCAGGTCACTTTGCGCACTTTCCTGACCTACGAGGCCTTCTCTCCCTGTTATACTTAAATTCGCACAACCCTAACTAGGGGCTGAGGAGCTTCGCGCTACTAAAGAAACGATTTGTGCTAGTCCCCCAAGTCACACCGCGGATCTTACTTATCTTCTTATAACAGTTAGTTATCTTCGCATAAAGAAATACATTATATTATATTCACTTATTCAGCACATTCATATAAGTTCTCACAACAAATAATCAGTAAACTTGCAATTCATACCCAATATAATTCAATGCATAAAATAGGAAAATATACATAGAAATATTGTAAAAATTCTCTTTATTAATGCTTCAATCGGTTATAGACTCAACCCGCCTTACGCACTCAGCTGCAGGGGTCTATGCACTCAGCTGTGGACTACCAGGCCTTTCCGCACTCAGTTGTAGAGCCTTCTATTACTCTACAACCCAAAGACATGACTTTCCACTTAGACTTAATGCTTCCTCATTATGTCTTCCTCTTCTATCTGATTCCATATCTTCACACTTAGAGCCTCGCTCTATTTATACAATCCCATGGTCTGCAGACCATGGATAGAACTCTCAAGCCAACACTACATTTAGAAAAGTAAGGGCAAAAAACAATACGACTCAATTACAACTTCGCGCTCCGCGCCCACAAATTGTGGAGTCTTTACATCGGACTTAGTCAACACTTGGGCTTTAAGCCCCAAAAATTGTCTTGGGAGGATCCCACAACCAACAGGCCCCCAAAAAAAACATCGTGACTCGCCCTCGAGTCACTCTGTCGGTGCGGAGATCTTCGCGCAGAGACGTCCCAACTCTACTCAGAACGCTACAAGGTCAGCAATGCATGAAGCGACTACCTGATGTATCTCCTGTATGCATTGTTCAGAGTCTGCGGTGTCAGAGCTACTCCCCTATATCTGTTCTTGTGTCCCCTGCATCTGTTTATAGTCTTGCGCCTTCTTTTGGCTACTTGGATCACGAAGACTATGCTTGTGTCAGCTAGTCAAATAGTCAGTCCACCCGTGTATGGCTTCAATCGACTGCCATTCACTTTGCCAAGGAAGGGTTCTCCATTTAGCTTTACTAACTGCACCATAGCTCTGTTTGTAACCTCCTTAATAACATACGGTGCCAACCAATGAATTATGAACTTTCCCAGGAATTTATCAAACTTACTATCATATAGTAACACCAATCGTTTACTTTTAAGGTGCACAACTTAATATGTCAATCGTGCCAGGCCTTTTCGTGATGCTTTTGTACTTATTGATGGAAACCAGCCAAAAACTGTTGTTGTTCAAGTTCCTTCAACTACATGAGCCTCTCCTTCAGGGCTCTGCGGTCCGTCATACTCACGGGCGTTGCTATGCGCGGACTAGACATATTATACTTTATTGGGACTACAATGTTTGGTCCATAGGCCAGCCTAAAAGGCCTCCATCCCATCAGTTTCTTGCGCGTTGTCCTATAAGCCCACAAAATTGTTGGTACACACAAGTCCCAATCACTTCGTTTCACATTATATACCTTGTTTAGTGCTTCACGTACTTCGTTAAATGCTTCTGCATGGGTAACCTTCTATGCACTCATTTTTTTCACCCTCTGTCACTCCAACTGGGGGGACCGTTCATGCAATTTCCTCCCCAACATATGCTTATTGACCATGTTTCCCAACATGAAGTCCATGTTCATCTACGAAGGTTGTTTACCATATGCCTGTATCCACTTAGACAGATGCACGTGCGGGCCCTTTTGTACATTGTATTTATCTGTTAGTCGTGTATGAGGCTTCCCAAAACACATGCACATCATTCTCCTACATTTGTGCTAGTCCTCAAAGCTTCCTTGGTGCTTACC
The DNA here is from genome assembly GCA_031772625.1 of Pinus tabuliformis. Classification (NCBI taxonomy): domain Eukaryota; kingdom Viridiplantae; phylum Streptophyta; class Pinopsida; order Pinales; family Pinaceae; genus Pinus; species Pinus tabuliformis. The sequence goes on along the minus strand of CM062820.1, from coordinate 1,391,069,213 downwards.
CCACCACCTCACGAGCGTAGCGTGTAGTAGCCATTTAAAATCATTGAAACGTTGTTATTCCGGCACCTCCCTTTCAAATCTGTTCAAGAAAAAATCTACCTCACTTAACCCATCATAAGTATGAAAATCCATTACTTCCATCAATACACAGCGCAACGATCTTTTCATCATATTCTAGCATGGTCACCTCATGTAACCGGTTCGGCCATCACTCTATCTCCTCATTAGAATCCGATGTACAGGAGCTTTCATGCTTCCATGATATCCATCCATCTGCGGTGGGATTTACCAAGTCTTTCTCTCGCGCGGTTATCTTGTACATGCAGTCCAAATTGTTGTTGCTTTCATAGTCGCGTGATGAGTTGGTGTAGTGCGATCCTTCTACAGGGTCCAAAGGTATGACTACGCATGGAGACGTTTTCCTAAAAATCATCTTGTGCTTCTTTAGATTTATCACCCTGTTCATGTCAGTGGCTGTTACAGGGAAAAGTGTCTATATAGAACTGCTCTATCCCACTAAGGTGTGACAGCTGCCTTAGAAACAAATAGAGAAAAGCTACTTTTGTTTTTCCTTTATGAATTATAGATAGAGAGGAATAGAAAGATCAACCTATGTCTTGCGCTAATCTCCTGATTTGATTCCTCTCTTCTTTGATAGTCTTCAGCTACCTGCTCCCTTGCACGCGCAGCTTCACAAAGTACCTGTAAGATCACAGAAGCATAGCACTATACAAAGACATGGATCTATAATCATAAACAATCTAGGATCAAATGCAATTGACCATACAAATGTAGCAAGCATCAATGACACAAAAGCATGGAGGAAAACTTGAATAGCTTTAGTGATAAACAAGAAAAGAGCCAAGAGGAGTTACAACCGGTTGTTCTGACCCAGCATCAACCTCCCAGCAAAGAAGCCCCTCTTCACCTCAAACAAAGCTTAGATCACCCAACAATCTGATGTTTGTCTCAAGAAACCAACATCAATTCCTTACAATATGCAAAATTCCAGCCTCTGGATCTCTGGGATGAGGGATCCATATATAGATATCTGTAAGGGGGATGAGTCAGCTTGTGATTTGATTAGTGTCTTCTCTCTGATAGTTCTTGATTCCACTTGGAGACTGATGGTCTCTTATTCATCCTTGGTTGAATTCAGTGAGGCAAGTGTTGTAGGTTTTAACCCTGTACAGAAATTACCTGCATACAAATTCTTAAACAAAGAAAATAAACAATGCGAGAGCATAACCCATAAAACACATATGCACAGAGATTTTTCCCTGGATCCCAAAACCGGGACTACCAGCTTGATTTTTCATTATGTTCCTTTCAATGTTACAATACATATTTATACATGCCGAAGCATCCAATACCATGGACCGAAAACCATCGCGTCCAAAAAACATGTCCGAAAAACATGCACAAAACCATAGGTGGGTCCGCCCAACCCAACATATGGTCCAAAACCAAAATTTTCTGGGGCGCTGCCCCGGACCCCATAAAGTGGGGTTACAGGTGCCCTTCAAACCCCCTATTAACTACGTGGAAAGAATATAACACAACCCAACAAGTGTCACAGGAGAAGTTTCTGGAAGCTTCCATTGCCTCTCCACCTCGTGGAATGACACTGCCATTTGTCATTTCTCACCCATCACACCCCACAGAAGGGATTTTTGAAATGAAACGCACCCACACAATGTATTTAGGTGAGATGCAATGCACCTAGCTAGTGGAGCAGCTGAAATGATCCTGTTTCGACCAATTCTGAGCAGTTTTTCATGGAGAACTTCTGGGAGAAGCTGTAATCTGTTGACCTTGTTCCTTTAGGGGTTAGAACAACACTTTTAGGGACTTAGGAGCCCTTGGTTTATGGACATTTCATGCTTGGGGTTGTAGGGCCCAAAAATGTCTATAACAGTTTCCCCCTAAAGCATGAGGTCACTAATATTTTGATATCGGGTGAAATTCTTTATTATGAGGATCAGAAGTTCTTTCAATGCTGGAAGGAGACTTGTAATAAGATACAATACAATACATTATCTTCATAATATTTTCATGATCTAGCTGAGGCGGGCATTTCCATGCTCAGCTTTATAAATTCGTTTTCATGTACATAGGAGAGACAATCGTCTGAGTGTAGACTGATGATTCTGATAGAGCCATCATCCTTTTGATTGGATGATTATATGTGCAGCAATGATGTACATTTAATGTCTTTATTTCCCTGAATATATATCATAGCCCGAATGGATGAAACTAGATCCGGGGTCTTCAATCTCGTTCGATCTTCACTCAAAGTACAAGTCGATCCATGTGAGAAATGTTCTGAAGTCTAACATGGAAAGACATCGCTTGATTACCAGCCAATGATGTAAACTGTTAACAAGTGCGAGAGGAATCACCGATAATGATAATGACCCTCAAGGTACTGCAATACAATTCACGTGGTTTGAATAAAGGACTTGGCATCGAACATCAGGCAAAATCTTTCGGTCGTAGGCCATTGATGTAAACCTGTCGCCGGAAGTGAGAAACTTGCCATTGAGGCATGCAAGCTTCAAAGTACTGAATGGGGTGTTCCTAGATCAACTTCTTGGATAATGAGCTGATGTCGAAAAGAAGTGATCCGTCATAGGAGGGCCTTAATGAATCCCACATCAATGACATGGAACGGAGCAAATGATTTTAATGGAGGTGAAAATGATCTGGTGATATAAGGTTCAGGGTGGCGGTCATGAAATAATGGAGCATAAATGTATGGTAGTGGGTGAGACACAGGTGAATTCTCTGAATGACTTCTATTGAACATATCGGCGACACTGAAGTGATGGATTGGTAGCACTAACCCCAAATGTGGATGGTATGATGTGACCATGGTGATGTGACTGATGAATGAAACAACCCAACCCGACTCGGAGACGGAGTGGAAGTGTCATGTTCAAGAGCGACTTGCTACAAACAAAGTTTCTTCAATTTTTCTTCCCAATTTTCCCTAGTCATTGCTGACTAGTACCTCTTTATTTTTTTCAAGCTTGAGGAGGATAACAAATGCTTGTTTTATAATTTTCCCTTCGGGCAAACCCATCGCTATTTTTTAACGAGCCTAGCGATAGTGAAACTTGTTCTCGTCTATAGACAAGTTTGTCGCTATTAAAATTTTAACGAGCTTAACGACAAAGATAACTCGGTCCTTTTCAATTTTAGAGAGTCTGAAAAGGAACGTAAAGGTAACTCCAAAATTCCTTTTTTGTCATCTAATCCCTTAAGTCCAAAAAAGTATAAAACAATACAGAAGGGATGAATTTTCGATACTTTTAACGAGCCGAACAAAACAAGCGCTCGATCTTTTTGTGTAATAATTCCTCAGGTCCAAAAAGATTAAAATCTAGAGGAGGGATAGCATTTCCTGTCCCTTTAACGAGCTGGAGAGGCCAATGGCTTGGCAATCTTTTCATATTTTACGAGTCAGTTGAAAAGAGCTTAAAGGAGACTTGTCTTTTGAGGAACAAGTGATAAAATGGGTAGCAGCTGATTCCAGGTAAGGTTTGGAATTTTCCAATCACGGCAGTGTTACAAGGATGGCTAGTGAGATTAATCTTCGTAGCTGTTCCTCAAAATGGGTAAACAATCAAATGGGGGTGAATGATCAGCCAATGCAAAAGTGGAGGTGACGGTGCAAACACGACCAAGGCTATAATGGCTGAAGTGCTACATTCATGATGGTTATCTACCGAGGAATAGTTCATTTTTTAACGAGCTTAAATGCGGGGGGAAACATTTGCTCATGGCTTATGTTTATTTTTTAACGAGCTTCAACTATGTGCTGAAACTACTCGATGTGGGTTTATTTTTTAAACGAGCTCGAACCTTGCGGTAACACTGCTCGATTGAATGGTCCCTTTTTGATTTTACCATAAATATCTTTGTTCTTTCAAAGCTTGTACTGTATTTTCAAATGCTTCATCAAACTAGTAAGAAATGAACAATATATGTTTGAAAACGGGTTAGAACACTAGTATTTTACTTTGAACTACGTAAAAAGTAATAAAAAAATGTTTTTACCTCTCATTTTACCATTTCATTTGAACTTTGGTTTGTTGGAGCTTTGGAGGTGCTTTCCCCTTTTGATTTTCATCAGCTGATTTCGGGAGATTTCGTGGATGATTCTCGGCGTCATCTGGACCAGGTAGGAGCTAAACTTGAGCTCTTTCATTTCATGGTTTCCATTTTACATTCTGAGCTTGATTCCTAGTTTTTCTGAGCCTCTGGGTTTGAAAAACTCGTTCTACCTTCAGCACACCCTCTGTGTATTGAAAGGTGCGTTGAATGTTGGCCTATCTAAAGGCTATCTGAAATGCAACGCACCCAGAGCACTACTGTAGGTGCGTTGGGTGCAGAGAAGGAATTCTGTGCACAATTTTTGATGGAAATTTTGCCTGTTTCTTACCAAAATCAGGATCTAACTCTTCTCTTGTTTGTTTTTCAGAGATCTTTGGAGTAAGATGACCATTACATGGCGAGAACGTGAGCATGAAAAAGAGCACATGCTTGCCCTACATGATTCGGTTACAGTAAACGCACTGCGGAAATGTGGCTTGCTGAAGTTTTTCCGCATTTCTAGCATGAGACAACAGATCAACTTACTGCAGTATTTGCTCAATGCTTGGGATCCTACCAACCAAGTTTTCCAGATCAGGGGCAAATCTATCCCCTTGACTGTAGTAGACATCTATTTCTTGACTGGCTTGTCGAGGCGGGGTGCCCCCATCTCTTTATCAGGTTCGGCCCGAGGAGGTGACTCTGTGAGAGATTATGTTTGCCGGTACTGTAGAGAGGGATCTCAGCCGAGTAAAGACGGCAAGATCATCATCCGTGATGTCACTGACAGGTCCCTCAGGACTATTCTGTTTACTTTTGGTAGGATGGCTGGTGGTGTGGCTCTTCATGTAGCCAACCGATCTTATATGCAGTATGCCTTGGAATGCCTCCAACCGAAGGTGTTCAACTGGTGTGACGTAGTACTTCTTGTGATGAAAGAACAGTTGACCAAGATAAAGAGCCGGAGGTTGAAGAACTTTGGGTATGGTTCTAGTTTGACCGCCTTTGCCTTGGAGAAGATACCAATGATGCAGCCGCAATATATTGCACTCGATTTACCTTCACCTACTGAACCACGTATGCAGAGATGGGTTGACCATATGTCTAGGCATGCTGGTTAGTCTCAGATTTCATTTTCTGATACTTTCCTCAGGTGGTTTGATCATTAGGAGATGGTTTATTCTGAGTATCCATATGCTGGCATGGACTTCCGGTGTGATCCAGATTTAGTACTGCCAGATGGCGAACAGTGGGGCGCCATTGGTAAAATCATTTACCATATTCCTGTTTATCGTTTTTCATTTATAATGTCCTTGTGCTTTATTCTATCAAGACTTTAATCAAACTCATGTGTACATGCAGATGTTGGTCCTGTTCGTCCAGTAGTTCGCCTGAGAGTACCAGCTGCCGCCCCAGCAGGAGAGGCTGTCAGAAGGGCTATCCTTCGTGACCTCGATGTGGCCGAGACTCTCACAACATTACAGGAGCAGGTTGAGGGCCTCACTCTTGGTATTCCATATGTGAGGACTGACGAGCTACCTTTGAGGTTACAGCGACATACTACTAGTGTGGCAAGACGATGGACTCGTCTCTTACGCATGATCGCACAGGCTGTGACTTGCTATCACGAGCATCATTAGACTAGGGTGCCCCCTAGCATTTTGAGTTTTTTGGTCATTTGACCGATTTTGTCTTGGTTACAGAACATTATGTGTAAACCACAAACAGTTATATATATTTTTGATTTTCGGAGTTTTATTTTGGTTAAGTTACATGATCCAAATGCAAACATTGATGGTATGTTTCTTTTTATAAATGTTGCAAATGTCTATCTAACACATAATTTGCCAATGAGTCAGTTAATTTGTTTAAGTTTCTAGAAATATGTTGATATTGAATAAAATCAAATTGTCTTTCCAAAATCTTAACCCTTAGGAACATGCGATAAATAGCTGGATTTCGGACAGAATAGATACTAGTGAGTTGTAGTATTACGAGTTGTGAGTCTAGCCTGACAGTTAGCCGGCGTATACCATGTGTGATGGCATCAGAGAGAAGTTCTATCAACGCGCTATATTCAACGATGTTATTTGTTGATCGACCAATACATACCCCTCTGGAACTTACTAACTCGCCGCCTGGATCAAAATGGCCCAAGCTGCGGAAGATAGATTCCACGAACTACGACTCGCTCCATCGGCATATCCAACACATGACTCCAATAGGTTTGCCATCTGCAATAATTGTAAAAAGTGGATTTACTTGACCAAAATAAACACTTTAGCGAAAACAAAAACATAACAAAAGCATACAGGTTACCATTACGCATAGTAACGCTTGAGGTACAACCCATTACGAGGTTGCCCCAATGGAATTCTGTCATAATCCATTAACTCGTAGGCTCCTTTTGCTAACACTCATTTAACAATATAGGGGCCCATCCATAAAGACTTAAATGTACCTACTCCCAATTTATCGGATTCTTGGTCGTAAAGTAAGACCAAGTCACCTTCTGAGAAGACACGGGGTTTGACATTTTTGTCGAACTGCGCCTTGACTCGTTTCTTATGGGCTTCGTTAGCCAAAGCGGCATCACGACAGGTTTCGTCCAATTGGATTAATTCCAAGGAACGAGCTTCTTCTTCTGAAGTTCCGGGGAGGAGATCAATTGCGAGTTTGAGAGACGATATTTCGCACTGGATTGGTAAGACTGCTTCCAGGCCATATACCAGTTGGAAAGGTGTAAACCCGGTTGCATTCCTTACCGATGTTCGGTAAGCCCACAAAGCTGAGTACAGGATTAGGTGCCATCTTCTCTTGTGAACTCCAATCATCCTTTGTAGCATGCGCTTCAGGACCTTGTTGATTGCTTCAACTTGTCTGTTGGCTTGCGGATAATATGGAGTAGAGTTGTCGTGAGACAACCCTAGTTTGGCAGCTAATTCAACCATCATGTGATTGCGAAAATGCGATCCATGATCTGTGACTATAGCCTATGGTACGCCGAATCTTGCGACTACATGATTGAAAAAGAAGAGGGCAGTTGTTTCACCGGTATTATCTAATGTAGGCATCGCCTCGGCCCATTTGCTAAAATAGTCAACTGCGACTATGATATACCCATGCCCCCCAGTCGGGGTGGGGTTACATGTCATGAAATCGATGCCCCATTTGGCGAATGGCCCAACAACAACTATTAGCTGCAGAGGTGAGGGTGGTCTTCTGGTTTTGCTATCAAAAATTTGACAAGCATGGCAACTTCTGACTGTGGTTATGCAATCTTTGAACATTGTTGGCCAGAAGTATCCTGCTCGTAAGATTTTCTGCGCTGTAGCATAACCGGATTGATGCCCCCCACACGTGCCTGAATGACAATCATTTAGGACTTTTTCAGCCTCCTCATGGGTGAGGCACCTTTTCAGAACTGTATCGATACCATGACGGTAAAGTGTGTCACCGACGATCATGTAGTCTTTTGCTTGGTATCGAATACGTTTTCGTTCGGAGCGGGAGGTGTTTGGCATGTATTTTTGGGTTTGGAGATAAATGATTATATCCCCATACCACTCATTGCTTGAAGATATTAGAAACAAACTTTCGTCCACGATTGTTTCATTGGATGTTTCATCGTTGGACGACAATGGGAGATCGCACAATAATTCTGTGAAAACTAGAGCTTTCTTTGATTTGGATTTTACAAATTCTAGATCAAACTCTTGCAGGATTGCTATCCATTTTGAATATTTTCCCCCTAGCAACTGTTGCGACAATATATAAGTCATGGGGTTGCAATCTGACAGAATGGTAGTTTTTTGAAAGAGGAAATAGTGTCGAAATCTCTGTATTGCTTGAACAGCTGCGAGTGCTAGCTTTTCAACGTAAGAATATTTGTCTTCTATATCATTTAAGTTTTTACTTAAATAATATATAGGATGTTCAATTCCATTGACTTCTTGAACTAAAACCATTGCGATGGTCATATCCACTGCAGCCAGATACAAGTTAAAGTCTTTTTGATAATCAGGAGCGTACATTAATGATGCTTTCATTAGTGATTCTTTTAAAGCATCAAAGGAAGCTTTCTTAACCTGATCCCAAATAAAGGGTACTTCTTTTTTCAAAAGACGTGTATAACCTTTAGCAAGTTCAGCGTAATTTGGAATGAACCTCTTCAGAAAGTTTGCTTTCCCTTGGAGTTTCTGAATCTGAAGCAAATTCGAAGGTGGAGGCAAATTTATGATTGCCTGAACCTTACATGGGTCGAGACGAATCCCGTCCTTTGAGACTACAAAGCCAAGTAAACGACCAGAACTGAACCAAAATACACATTTGTGTGGATTGAGTCGTATCTTGTAGTGTCGGCAACGTAGAAATATTGCTCTCAAATGCTGCGGGTGATCAGTCTGCTTTCACGAATGAGCCAGAAGGTCGTCGAGGTATGGTTGAACGATGTTTTTGATGTCATGGAAGGCATAATTCATTGCCCTCTGAAACGTCGCCCCCGCGTTCTTTAAACCAAAGGGTAATTTTCGATATGCGAATGTGCCCCACGGACAAATAAATGCAGTCTTCGACTGGTCCTGTGGGCAGATATTTATTTGATTATACCCGGAGTATCAATCCATGAATGAAAAGATTTTGCATCCGACGCATTCGTCAATTATCTGGTCGATAAAGGGTGTAGGATAGTTGTCTTTTGGACAAGCTTGATTTACATCCCTATAATCAATGCACACTCTAAACAATGTAAACTATGAAACGGGAACTATAAACTCAAAACGGGAACTCTCGCCAAGAAACCTCGAAAAAACATCAAAAACAGTGCTAAAAATGAAAAGTGTTGATGCTGGAATAACACTTTTTTTTTTTCTTGGGTAAATTTTCAACATTTTTTAAAGATGGCGGTGAAAACAAATTTTTTCAGCAAAAAATATCCAAAAAAACACCCTCAAAACGAAAAGTGTTGATGCTGGGAGAACACCTTTTTTTTTCAAAAGTAAAATTTCAACATTTAGAAATAATGGTGTAAAATATTTTATCATGAACCTGAAAAACATTAAATTTTAAAAAATAATAAAAACATAAAAAATAAAAATAAAAATAAAAAATTAAAACAATGATAAAACACAAAAAAAAAGTTAAAAAAAAAAAACAAAACATAGATTAAAATATATACTAAAAGGAAAATATAAAATAAAAATAAAAAACGAAAAAAAAAATCAATCATAAAAATGTAAAAAAAACAAAATTAATGATAAGAATTAAAAAACTAAAAAAAAAAAAAACTATAAACAATTAAATAGTAAAAAAAATATTTTAAAAAATGGAGAGAAAAAAGAAAAAGATTTATCTTGTAAAACATAAAAAAAAATTGCCCAAAAAAAAAATGGAAAAGAAAAAAAAACATTTAAAAAAAACGAAAAAATTAAGTAGGTGAAAATAGAAAAAAAAAAAAAAAAAAAGAAAGAAAAACAAAAAAACTAAAAATTAAAATTAAAAACCGACTAGATCTACAAAAATAGAAAACTAACAAAAAAAAAAAAAAAAACTACTAAAATTAAGATTAAAATATTGATTACTTAAAAAACAAATATAAAAATATATATAAAAGATAAAAATAAAAAAATAAAAAATGTGAAAAAATATGATCTCACAAACCATAAAAAATTTGGAAAACAAAAAAACAAAAAAAAAATATATATATATATATATATATATATATATATATATCTAGAAACTAAGTAAGTAAACGTAGAAAAATTAAAAAAAACATTAGCAAAACTGGAAAAAAAAATTAAAAAATTAGAAAAAACTAGTTTAAGTAAAAATAGAAAATTAACGAAAAAAATTTGAAAAACTAGCAAAATTAATATTAAAAAAAAACAAAAATAAATTCAAATTATAAAAAAAAAAAAAAAAAACAAAAAAATAAGTAATTTTTATTAAAAAAAAATGTAATTAATTTTTTATTAAACATACATATTTTATTTAAAAAAGAAATATTAAAATTTAATTTTTATTTTTTTTTAAACAATCCTTTTATTATTTAAAAAAAAAAAATTAATTTTTTTAAAACAATTTTTATTTTTATTTTTATTTTTTCTTTAAAAATATAAATTATTAAATCTACGTTTTATATTCTAAAAACTAAATAAATAAATAAAACCTACATTAAAAAAAAATTACATTTAAAAAAAAAAAAAAAAAATTAATAAAATTAATATTCTTTTTTAAACAATAGTTAGGATAGTAGCCGGCTTTTTTTATTAGAAAAAATTATAACTTTTTTTTTAAACATTTTTTTTGTTTTTTATTTAAAATTATAAATAATAAAAAAATAATTATTTAAAAATATATATATATATATATATATATATATATATATATATATGTATATATATATATATATATATATATATATATATATATATATTTTTAAATATTAAAAAATTATGAATAAAAAATCAAAAATTTAAAAAATTAAAAAAATTAACATTTTGTTTAATTATTAAAAAAAAAAAATCTATGAGCCCCGGCCGCCCGTGGTGGCGCGATCGTGGGCGGAGGGGCGTGCGTGCAGGCCCTCCGCCCACGACCGCGCCACCACGGGCGGCCGGTGGGCGGCTCGTCGATTTCGGGAATCGACGGGCCGACCACCGGCCGCCTGTGGTGGCGCAGCCGTGGGCGGAGGGCCTGCACGTAGGCCCCTCCGCCCACCCCCTGCAGGCCCTCCGCCCACGGCCGCGCCACCACGGGCGGCCGGTGGGCGGCCCGTCGATTCCCGGCGGCCCGTCGATTACGGGAATCGACGGGCCGCCCACCGGCCACCCGTGGTGGCGCGGCCGTGGGCAGAGGGGCCTGCTGGCCGCCCGTGGTGGCGCGGCCGGGGCTCATAAATTTTTTTTTTTAATAATTAAAAAAAAAATGTTAATTTTTTGAATTTTTTAAATTTTAATTTTTTTTTTAATAATTTTTTAATATTGAAATAAAAAAAATATATTTAAAAAAAATCATTTTTTTTTTATTATTTATATTTTTAAATAAAAAACAAAAAAAATGTTAAAAAAAAAGTTATAATTTTTTTTTAATAAAAAAAGAAGTGTTTAAAAAAGAATATTAATTTTATTAATTTTTTTTTAAATAAAAAAAGAAGTGTAAATTTTTGTTTTAAATGTAGGTTTTATTTATTTATTTATTTTTTAGAATATAAGACGTAGATTTAATAATTTGTATTTTTAAAGAAAAAATAAAAATTGTTTTAAAAAGATTATAATTTTTTTTTAAATAATAAAAAAGATTGTTTAAGAAAAAATTAAATTTAAATAATTTTTTTAAAATAAAATATGTATGTTTAATAAAAAATAATTACAATTTTTTTCTTAATAAAAATTACGTATTTTTTTGTTTTTTGTTTTTTTATAATTTGAATTTATTTTTGTTTTTTTTAATATTAATTTTACTAGATTTTCAATTTTTTTCGTTAATTTTCTATTTTTTTTTTAAACTAGTTTTTTTTTAATTTTTAAATTTTTTTTTTTTCTAGTTTTGCTAATGTTTTTTTTAATTTCTCTATTTTTACTTACTTAGTTTATATATCTATATATATATATATATATATATATATATTTTAATTTTGTTTTTTTGTTTTCCAAATTCTTTTATGGTTTGTGAGATAATTTTTTTAACCCTTTTTTTAATATTTATTTTATTAGTTTTTTTTAAATTTTTTTTTGTTAATTTTCTATTTTTTTTTTAAACTAGTTTGTTTTTAAATTTCTTTTCCTAGTTTTTGCTAATGTTTTTTTTTTTAATTTCTCAATTTTTGTCAACTTATATATATATATATATATATATATATATATATATATATATAATTTTGTTTTTTTTTTTTGCCAAAGTGTTTTATGGTTTATAAGATAATTTTTTTTTTAACACTTTTTATCTTTTATTTTTGTCTTTTTTAATATATAATTTTATATTTGTTTTTTAGAGACAATTATTTCATTTGCATTGAAAATTTAATTAACGATGTATAAATATGTAAAATATGGAAAATGCAAAATATTGACCTTCTTTTTTAAATATGCAAATCAATAAAAGCCTCACTACAAAAAAAATAAAAAATAAAAATAAAAACAAGAAAATATGAAGAAGAAGACCACTTCCAAAATTCTTAAATTTACAAAATAATTATTTACATTACATACATTAGAAAAGTTAAAGTCAAAAAATAGGTCTTTTAAAAAAAGGGTCTGATGCAGAATAACCACTTTTTAAAATCAGCATGAAAATTACTACCCTTCTAAAACATAATGTACATAAAAAAAATTAAAGTGCCAAAAACTATGCTCTAAAAAAAACATGTGTGTTCTGCATCACCCCTTTTCAAAATCGGGTCACTTTTTTGCTATCTCTACAAAACATGTGTGTTTTGCATTACCCCTTTTCAAAATCTGGTCGCTTTTTTGCTATCTCTACAAAACGGGTAACAATATCAGTTCCCGTTTCAAAGTTTACATTGTTTCTAATTGTTCCTTGTTTTTTCATAACAGGGACAATATTCGATACCCAATCGGTTAGAGGAACCGGGTAGATGAAACCAGCATGGAGAAGTTTCTCAACTTCTGCCTTAATGGCAGCGGCTTTCTTGGGGTGCACCTGCCATAACCGTTGTCGTACTGGTTTGACATCTGGATACATCTTAATTTCGTGTTCAACAATACTCGAGTCAATGCCTGGCATTTCACTATATGACCAAGCAAAGACATCTCTGAATTCGCGAAAAAGAGCGTTATATATTTCTAGTTCTGAAGGAGAACAACATTTGCCAACATAAATATTCTCTACTACATCTGTCTTGGCCGAGATATTTATGGCGATAGTCTCTTCAATGTTGGACAAGTTTCGCTCGGAATCCACCGTGTTTACAGTATTTGATAGAAAATAAAAAACTAAAGGATGATAAAGGTCATCTTGAGTATCTTCTCCACAATCCGGAAGAAGGGAACGATGGTGGGAATCATTCCATGGTGCCCCTTCAATTACCATTGATTGGACAATTCCTTTGTCGGTGACATGCACTCGCGACCAAGGATCTGAAGGGGTACCATATTCTTTAGACCTATCTATCCAAATGCTTGATGAGCGTTGATTTGGGTTTGCCATCTAGGCTAAGAACATTGATTGCTATAATATTTCCGTTGGGCTTGGGGGCAAAACCATTGCATGATCCATGTTGATATCGTTTTCTGAGATCTTTTTAGAAGATATCATATTGCAGGTTCCTACCGATGCTACTTCCGCCAGATTGATTGGAGGTGGAAGGGCGAAAGTTCCCATTAATATAGGATCTTTTAGTAGGCCTACTCCGATATTTTGAAGCGAATGGGGGCTTCCATGGATCATAGGGATGCTTCCTGTAACTTGAGAACCATTGGGTAGGAAGTTTTGTTGATCGACGATTGTAATCCCTCCTTGAAAGGGAAATGCAATCTTCCTAAAATAGGTCGACACAACCGCAGCCATAGCATATATCCATGGTCTTCCTAGTAAGATGTTGTAATCAAGATTGCCATTGATTACTTCAACATCTATTTCTATTATCTTCCCTCCTAGTTCAACTTTCAATTTATTCAAAATACCATATGGGGTATATGTCCTTCTCTCGAATGCTTTTAATGTCGTCGAAGATTGCGACAAGGTTGGAGATCCTAAAGTTTTCCAACAACTCATCGACATAATGCATGTAAATGCCCCTTCATCAATAATTGTTCGATGAACAGTTTTGTTGAGGGCTTTCACTTGAACAAGGAAAGCTAGTTGAGCTGGTAATTGAGGGTCGTATCCTTTATGATCGATGGATACAAGATTGGAATCCTTTGGGTCTATCCCACCAATGGCTGATAATAAAGCCTGCCTTTGGGATGGGCAATTCTGTAGTACTTCAAGAGTCGACATAGCGGATGACGATTGGGCCAAATCTTCCACTATATTATAATGCTACGCCGCTCTAGCGCGGGGATTAAATGTCGACTTGTGTACTACTCCCTTTGGCAGTTTTATTGTCAATTTAGGAATGATGGGTGGCACAACTTCTGTCGAAGTTGTCGTCAAACTACTAGGTTGATCTTTATCCTTGTTTTTCAACAGCTGTGGATTCCCATAATCTTTGTTCCTTGTCGATACCAAAGCATCATTTTGCTATTTTGAAACCGACAACATTAGCACTTGAGATGGGGAAGCATTTCCACTTTCAACCAGATTTGTTCCTGGATTTGGAAACGGATCAGTTAACACTGCGGAGGTTTTTGAATTCTTGAAGAATTTCTTAAGCTCAGCTCTGTGTGGACAATTTGTGGTCCAATGATCCTCATCGCATATAAAGCATGGATTTTTTGGTTTCCTATCTCCACGAGGGTTTGAAGAAGATTTTTCAGGTGATGATTCTTCCTGTTTCTTCTTCTTCCCTTTTCCTTTCTTATTGCCCCATGGTTGTTTGGTTTCTTTGCCTTTATCTGTCGATACGGCATTTACTTCCGAGGCAAGAAGTTCATCTTTTTCATTTTGACCTGAAATCTTACGGGTCTTTTTGGATGTAGCCTTTGTCGATTTCGTGTCTGTCATGCCAATCACGCCATCGCCGGCATGAGAGTCATTGTTTAATTTAGGAGGAGGAGGAATTGAGAATTCCGGTCTAGGGGCATCAGGTATTTTATCATAGAGCGTGCCGGACTGAGTGTAAATCAAGTCCAAATATTGCGCACGAGCGATAACTTTCTTTTCTGTCATGACCCCCCCTTTTGCCACATCTTCCGTGATGGAAGGTAGTAATGACTTGATAAACCATTCAGCTAAGAGATGATCGGGAACATACGTTTTTACCATTCTACGACGACGTCGCCACTCATGTATATGATCAGATATGTGAGTGGCCGTTGTCTGTTTGAAGTTGGTAAGAAGTTCTGTTCCCATTTCGTACCTTATTGGTAACTGAAAATGGGTTAAAAAGGTTGTGGCTAAGGCACTGAAGTTGTCGAACGAAGCTCTAGGAAATTCGATGTACCATTTTGCCGCTGGACCCGTTAACGTCTTTTGAAAGAGGCGAAGTCTTATCGAATCATCATTTAGGGTGTTTGATGAACACCATAGATGAAAGGTCATCACATGATTCGATGGATCTTCACCCGGATTTCCATTAAATTTAGGAATATCTGATGGAAGTTTATGCGGAATCGCTGGCCACCAAGGGGCGTAAGCGATTGGATCGTTTGTTAACCGATTTAAATCAGGTAACTCTAAAGTTGCCACAAAGGGTAACTGCTGATTCAGGTTATGTGAAGCATACCCAAGATAAGATGGGATTGCCTGAGCAGTTGGTCATTGCATACCGACATAATGCATTTGATGCTGGTAAATTTGGTAAGGTTGGTGGGCATGACCATTGTAAAATGGTTGATTTTGACCGTTTTGAATATACTGTTGTCCACTATTTGCAAAGGTCTGTTGCTCAGAACCTTGGTGTACTTGTTGGAATTGCGGTTGTTCGTATTGTATTAGCCATGGTTGTGAAGCCATGTGCTGTTGCCCGATACTAACAGTTTGACCAAGATGAGGGGTAATTATACCCGTCTGAACCTGTGTCATTCCACCAGTCGGCGATTGTGGTTGAGTCGCAGGGTCAAAGGGTTGTTGCATTACAACCTGAGAAACCTGAGGTTGGCATACAACAGGCAACGCTTCAACTTGCAACACCATCACAATAGCTAGCGTAGTTGGTATATTTGACATAGGTAATCATTGTTGCATTGAATATACAACTCTTGGTTGTTGAGGTAGTATTGGTACCCAACCGCTTGAGGTAATTCCAGTATAACCCGAATGTTGTTGTGAACTCCCGTATGGATATCCTCTCGGAGGGGATAATGAAAGGGTATACTGCCCCGCATACGGTGGTAATCCATAACTCAAGGGAATGGTTTGCCCTTGGGGGCCAGACTGCCCAAATTGACCTCCAAATGGATCAATTTGTTGAGACTCAACATAAGAGTTTCCGGATATTATTCCCGATGAAAAAATAGGAACAAACCATACTGTCGAAATGGCCCCTGAGTGGGCTCCTTCTAGCGGTTGAGAGCTAGTCGGGACAGATTGTATACCGACGAACATTGTTAGAGTGATAGCAGGGAGTTCTGCTGTCGCTGTGTCAGACGACACAATCCTAGATGTTGACGGTTGTTTAGCCATTTCTAGTCTATCCAAAAGATTACCTAGCGATTCTACACGAGCTTTCGCTGGCGGTAGACTAACTTCTGATGAAGAAGGATATAGAGTGATCCCGACTCAAAATTGTAATGGAGTACTCGTTGGAGGATCTTCCAAAATCTCTTCTATGGCAATCAGACCAGGTGGAAGGGGAAGACCGTCAGGTCCGTAGAATATTTCTGGTGCCGAAGAAGGTATGGAATCGGCAGCGGCAGATGTCTGAAGAGCAAGACTCTCCGAACCGGTTGAAAATGGAACTGGTTCGGTAACACAGGTGTTTACTCTCAGACTAGGATCAGTATCACTGTCCTTCTATGGCTGCTGAACTTCTTTTGTAGAGGCAGGGTTTCCAGAAATGTTTGGAGTAACTGGAGTCTCTGACGTTGTTGGAACACTTGTTCTAACTTTAATAGGAGATTTGAAACCGGTTAAACGAGTTCACTTTGTCCATACTAGCTTCGATTCCGGAGACAAAGACGGCTGACTCGTAAGCCTCCACGAATGATGGGGTTTCAATTGACTTTTTTCCACGATTTCGGATTACTCGATCAACTAAAATAAAGGGGAAGTATGTTTCCGAATTAAATGAATTTTAGACTCTTTGACACAACTTGTTTTTTCAATTTTTAAGAGTCGAGAAAAAACGAAAGATGACTCTAGTCGCCTTCAATTTTTAATGAGCCTGAAGTGACAAGTGCTTAGATGGACCTTTTCTGTTAAGGACTCTGAAAAGGAACGAAAGGGACTGCTCTAGAAATCTAGGTAGAAGGATTACCAAACCAATCGCAAAACTGTAGAATACTTTTTACGGTACGGTAGTCAATCTTCCCGAATGCTGTGTTCAGTGCATTGTGATGGATAGGGCGGCAGACACGGCTTCCTATGGATAAAGGATTAAGCTTATTGGGGTCTCCCAAAATATACTCGATGGTACGTGGGAGCACAAGTCCGTACTGGCACTTATTGTCTCAAAGTGGAGGAATCACCCAACCATCAGGGAGAACAACAGTTACCAGGCTTTACGACGCCGGAATACGTCTCTAGCCTAGACTTCTAAATGTTGTGCGTTAAGTTCCAAAGCGTTGTTAGATTCATTGAATTTATTTTAAGTTGATCTTGTTTATGAAGTTTGCCTTTCAGGTTCACCGCGAGATGTAGATGTAATTCCTAAAATGCAATCTAAGATGATAAACAAACTTTTTATCTTCTTTGTGCAATGAAAATCCTAGCTACTAGGGAAAAGAAAGATAGAATCTTTTCACAAAGAGCAAAGAGCACACTCTAAATGCACTTTCCTAAATCAAGCCAATCAGACTGTCTATATGCAAATGCACATGCATGTATTTGTTTTCGACTTTCTTAGTATATGAATGCTAAAAAGAAAGTTGATGCACAAATCTGAATTTCTTTTCAAGCGACAAATATCAACAAGTTCCTTTTCGAAATCAAAAATGGAGATGATCACAACACCTTACGATTTTGAAATGAATACTTGTTCTAGACACTAGAAAATTACAAATTCAGACGAAAAGCAATAGTAATAGGATAATCGACCATTAACAACAATCAAACTCTTTCCTACGATTGAAATCGACACTTGCGATAGTTTCAAATCAAAGGATGACAATACGATTATGCTACTTTTGCAAAGGAGAACTGTAAATGACTCAAAAAACACACAAAAACATCTACGGTTCTTTTGTACAAAGGAGGTGGAATATCAGCAAGGAAAAGGGGTTTCAAACAGACATATATTGATCATAGGGAGAAAAATTCAAGAATAGAACTGGAAAGAATGAATCACAAAAGCCAACACTACATAGAGCTAGTCTGATCAGCGCACCTGTAACAAAGAGAATTTGAAATGCAGCACAACTTGTCCACTCGGGAAGTGCGTTGAAGTTCAAATTCTCTGAACAGTACCTGCGTTGGGCCAGAAACGAGACTCTGTTTGGGTTCCGAGTCACAATTTTCAGTTCAGTTCTTGGGTTTTGGCCGAGCAAAAAGCAATCAGTAATGTAACAATTAGGGGTAGATCTAAGGAGGATCTAAAAGCTATCACAAGGGCAATCAGATAGTTTGTGAATCAGTTATTTAAATCATAAACAGATCGAGTAGATGGATTGACGTAGCAGTTATCTACTTTGCATTTGTTATGGCAAATGCAGTTCGAATGCTACTTGTAAGTTTATGGAAGAAACAACAAAGAATGATAAACAAACAGACTAATTAGTTCCCCAGTGGAGTCGCCATGTTGTTACAGGGAAAAGTGTCTATATAGAACTGCTCTATCCCACCAAGGTGTGACAGCTTCCTTACAAACAAACAGAGAAAAGCTACTTTCATTTTCCCTTTATGAATTATAGATAGAGAGGAACAGAAAGATCAACCTCTGTCTTGCGCTAATGTCCTGATTTGATTCCTCTCTTCTTTGATAGTCTTCAGCTACTTGCTCCCTTGCACGTCCAGCTTCACAAAGTACCTGTAAGATCACATAAGCATAGCACTATACAAAGACATGGATCTATAATCATAAACAATCTAGGATCAGATGTAAATTGACCATACAAATGTAGCAAGCATCAATGACACAAAAGCATGGAGGAAAACTTGAATAGCTTTTATTGATAAACAAGAAAAGAGCCAAGAGGTGTTACAACCCGTTTTTCTGACCCAGCATCAACCTCCCAGCAAAGAAGCCCCTCTTCAGCTCAAACAAAGCTTAGATCACCCAACAATCTGATGTTTGTCTCAAGAAACCAATAACAATTCCTTACAATATGCAAAATTCCAGCCTCTGGATCTCTGGGATGAGGGATCCATATATAGATATCTGTAAGGGGAATGAGTCAGCTTGTGATTTGATTAGTGTCTTCTCTCTGATAGTTCTTGCTTCCACTTGGAGACTGATGGTCTCTTACTCATCCTTGTTTGAATTCAGTGAGGCAAGTGTCACAGGAGAAGTTTCTGGAAGCTTCCATTGCCTCTCCACCTCGCGGAATGACACTGCCATTTGTCATTTCTCGCCCTTGGCACCCCACAGAAGGGATTTTTGAAATGCAACACACCCACACAGTGTATTCAGGTGAGATGCAATGCACCTAGCCAGTGGAGCAGCTGAAATGATCCTGTTTTGACCAATTCTGAGAAGTTTTTCATGGAGAACTTCTGGGAGAAGCTGTAATCTATTGACCTTGTTCCTTTAGGGGTTAGAACAACACTTTTAGGGACTTAGGAGCCCTTGGTTTATGGACATTTCATGCTTGGGGTTGTAGGGCCCAAAAATGTCTATAACAGTGGCCCAATCGATTCCCAAGAGCGCAGGATAGGGATTGTTGTCATCAACAATCTCTATCACTTCAAAGTCTGCTGGTGTGCTTGCCCCTTCAATATCCACAGTGATTCCTCGCAAAATCCCCATGGGTATTATCTTTTGTTGGTTCACCATTTGTAGCTAGATAGGAGACCATTGCAGTGTAGGCCTTCCCATGCACTCCCATGTCTGCTTCGGCAGAACGTTTGCGTCCAATCTTAGGTCCAAAATTACTTGGTCCATCTCATATTCTCTAATCTACACGGTCAGCCTAACCTCTCTCCCCGTCCTCGTCGCCTGTTTTCCAATCTTCTGGACTACGCACGGTTCTCCTGGCGTGGTCCCAACACATCTATTAATGAGTTCCTGCAATCCCTTTACATCCTTACTATTGGGCAGTAGCTTCATGCATGTTTATAGGAACGTTGTGAGCATAGATGGGTCCATTTCCAGCTCTGATCTATCTTTGCTTCCTGAAGTGGGGGCATTAGCAAAGCTCTTCTTAGCTTCCATGAAGGTTTCCTTAGCGCACTCCAAATCAAACTCTGGTTCTTTCGTTGGAGCCTTGCCAACCCAAGTACTATCTTCAGGTTGTTTGCTTTTATCATCTCTTGTCATAATTCCACTTCGGAGCATAATTTTCACATTGGGGTCTTCCTTGCATAGCTTAGACCTCATCATCTATAGGTTCTGAGTCAGGGGAGGTTGGAGTGCTCCCTTGTCGTGCAACCTAGTTATTAGTGTGGGACAATCCTTCGTCTCATGATCAAACAAGGTACAATACAGACATGATGGATGCTTTGGATTCATACAATCACGAGCATAATGTCCTGCCCCCTGCAAATGTCCTGTCCGTGACCTCTTCCAAGTCCTCCTCCACCTTGGCCTCATCTGCGTCCTTGAAATTTGGTTCGCACCACTCCTGCATTCTGGTCAAGGAGCAGTGTTTCAGCTTGAACTTTGTAGGTGGGAGTCCTATCTATCATCAACTCATAGCTTCTATAGGTGTGCTCATCATGTCCAACCGATCTACAAAAATTATAGAACAAATGTTGCGAGTTCTGTGTGTACTTCTGTAACAAATGGAAGTTGTTCGTAACATGCTTCCCTCCTATTTGAAAAATTTCACACCACAAAGCAGGTGCTGCCCTAGGTCTTGCTTGGACCTCCGGTCTTAACGACATTAACCCTCCTCCCATGAGGTAATTTACAAACATAGGGCAGTGGTCCTTGTCATGTCCCTGACCCTTGCATTTTACTCACCATACTTCTTCGTGTACTTCTCGGCAAGCTGTCCTCTCCTGTTTTAGACTCTGCATCTCAATAAGTTTTTCAACTGCACGTGGATCTGCTAAACTCCCATGTTAGGATCCTGTATCGGGGTCTCATGCAACCTCATCACGATCTCCAAGGCCTTTGCCTAGGTTGTTAACCTCTATTGTAACACCGCGTTCCTCAAATGCGGGGTCCGCGATGCTACAAACCATTCATGGTGTTGTGCATCCGTCAAAGTCATATTAGCTTCCGGAATTGGGCATTTCAGTCTATGATCCAATTCCCAAGGGGTATCACCTAGTAGCATTGTGATATCCTTGAACCTAATGGTCGACTGCGCCTTTGACTTTGGCTTGCTAAATTCTCTGTTTAGCACAATTTGGATATTTGCGATCCCTGCATTTGGATTGTCATTTGAGTGATTAATATACCAGGTCAGCACATGATCCTGTAGGGTGCTAACCAGTGTCGCTTTCTTTATATTATCATCTGTGACTCCCTACGCTTCCCATACAACACCTATCATGAACCAAAACTTGTCTAGATCTTCATTTCCTACTCCCTTGAACATAGGCAGTTTTATCGCGCTTGCCATATTGACTCGCAATGGTGGTGGAGGTGGTACGGGTGAACATGGGGCTGAAGGTAGTGAAGTTGTTGGTGGTGTGGGCGGGGGTGGTATGTGCGGAATTCTCTGCCTTATAAAATTTATTGTACTTCTCAGTGAGACCTCCGCAAGCTCTTCCTCGTCCCTTTGTGGAGGTAAAATAAAAGGGCTATTCTTAGGTCTCTTAATTCCTTCATTTCTATAGGTTTTTCCACTTCACGTAGCTTTAGACATCAAGGTAATTGCATAACCCTCTTTTCAAACAATAACATTTTAATCCAAGTATTTAGAGACTTTACGTACTTACCTTGCGGTCCTTTGAGAAGGCATCACTCTGCCTCGCTATAGATGACTGCAGTATCTACCGCAAACTCAGTAATGAATCCTCCTATAATCTGATCGAGTTAATGGTGAACAGCGTGGACGATCTTATCCTCTGATGATTCTAATATGCACACCAACTCTAGGGTCCCCACAATAGTATTGGCGAGTTTCCACCTTCCTTGGCTATCTGTTAGCTTCACGGTCCACTCGTACAAATGAGTAGGGAAAGATGTGAAGAAGCTTTCATGAATCTATGTGTAGAGGTAGCAGTCTAACCACTCTTCTTTTGGTAGTCGTGGATTTTCCTATCCAGCCAATCTTCAATTTTCTTCCTAGTTGGATTCCAATGATACGACATCTGACATATCTATGCAGATTCTGGTCCCGACAATGGAACCATTTGTTGGCTTGATGGGGCCTGACCCAAATTCAGAGTTATTTAGGTAAAAAAATCCCTGTACAACTCGTCGTTTCGGTAACAACCCGCGGAGCGTGGACTAAGGTCTCACCCGAAGCAGTATGGGGGGATGTTGGAACCAAGTTTCCGCACCATTGAGATGTCTGAGGGGTCTATTTAGTCCAAGTGCGAATACCTTCACACAAGTCACTTCGTGCACTTTCCTGACCTACGAGGCCTTCATTCCATGTTATACTCAAATTTACACAACCGCTTCGCGCTGCTAAAGCAACGATCTGCGCTAGTCCCCCAAGTCACACTGTGGATCTTACTTATCTTTGCATAAATAGATACTTTATATTATATTCACTTATTTAGCACATTCATATAAGTTCACATAGAAAATAAATAGTAAACTTGTAATTTATACCCAATATACTTCAATGCATGAAACAAGAAACGATACACAGAAATATTGTAAAACTTCTCTTTATTAATGCTTCAATTGGTTGTAGACTCAACCCGCCTTGCACACTCAGCTGCAGGGGTCTGCGCACTCAGCTGCGGACTGCTAGGCCTCTACACACTCAACTACAGAGCCTTATCCTACTCTATGACCCAAAGACATGACTCTCAACTTAGACTTAATGCTTCCTCATTAGATCTTCCTCTTTTATCTGATTCCATATGTTTACACTTAGAGCCTCGCTCTATTTATACAATCCCATGGTCCACGGACCATGGGTAGAACTCTCAAGATGACACTACATTTACAAAAGTAAGGGCGGACAACCCTATGACTGAATTACAACTTTACGCTCCACACCCACAAATCATGGAGTATTTACATCAGACTTACTCAGCACTTGGGATTTAAGCCCCAAAACTTGTCTTGGGGGGATCCCATGCCCAACATCAATACTGAACAATTTAATCATCAATTAGACAACTTCAAGTTGAGAGTGTGAGTCATAGAGTTCCTTCAACTTCTATAAGGCTTCAAAAGCATTGGAAAATGGTGAAATATGGTGACTCACCTCTTCATTTACAGATGTTTCAATCAAGGAATAATCCTTGTTGTTCTTATTTTCCCAAATGGAAATCTCCTTATTAGAGGTGGGCTTCGCAAGTTCATTATCTCTTTCTTCTACAAAAAATCCTTTCCACAACTCATTGAAAATGAGAGTGTGTTTTGTCCTCCATGACCTTTCATTATAGTTATCTTTTTCCGAGATAACTACAACAATAGATATCAATGAATGCATGTTTAATATGTGTACTCTATAAAAATATACTCTGCTGCCAAATATAAAAAAATTTCACTTCTAATCTAAAACACTGCACTCTAGTAAAAATATTGTGAATAATACAACTCTGATTAGTAATTTATATGACATAGTTAATATTTGGGGGACGAAGTATATGAGGGAGGGAGTATATATGGGAGGTAATATATATGAGAGGGTATATATGGGGAGGGGTCAAAGATTGACTGGGAGTCGACAACATTATACCATTTGATGAAGGTGGTGTCAAAATATGTCAAGGTGTTATGTAATATATGGAAAAAAATATATGTAATATGGGCAACGACGATATCTAGTAAATGGTCAACATTTAAGCATACCACAACAATTAAAAAAAAAAACTAGAGTTGTAATGGTATTAACACATGGTGGTATGGGGAGAGCATTTAAACAAGAAACACAGTAATATTGAAATGAAGTTATATATTGAAACATTGTGGTATGGGAGTGTGGTATGGCATGGAGCAGTGATAACACCACCCAATATTTGATGGGTTTGTGGAGCATTATACTAGTCAATGTATGGAGAGGTGGAGTGTTGTGATATGTGGGATCAGTGGGAGAGGACGGATGACACATTATATGTATGACAGAGTTAGTGCAATAAAGGTTTAGGCATGCAATACTATCTATACAATACCTCAACAATTAAAATAGCAGTCAGAGTTATATATGTTAAAAGCGTAGTTAAAAACCGCAAAGAATTGTATTAACAACTGCATAGAATTGTATTGAAATTGCATGTATTGACAACCGAGAGTGGAAGTTATATATGGGAGTTATGGGGAGTGGATTGTGTAATGGAGGTATCAAAAGATCGATTCAAGTGGGTGGTATATGATATGGGTACAACGGCATATGGGATGGAACACCATCATAGTCAAATAACAATGGGTAGGATGGAAGGGGGAGGGCCCGAGGGGCCAGAAGCAACTGAAGAAGCTCGTCACTGTTCAAAACCCAAGAATAAATTGAACTTCATAGTAACAATAATGTGTTACAAGTCACATAATACTAGTGATAGACATAATAGTTAACACACCAGCGTTTAATCCTCAACAACTTTCAATCCTTCCTCCATTCCATGCTCATTGCACCAGTGTTTAATCCTTCACAGCTTCACGCAAAGATTTGGGACACCATGGTTATGCATGGGACACCATGGTTATGCATGGTAGGAAATGGAAAAGGAAAAATGACATATTTTTTGTAAAAGGAGAGCGGTAGAAAACTAGCAAAATAATGAACACCAATGATAGGAGTTACAAGTCTAAAATGGGACTTGTGCTCTGATACCATATCAGGTCAAGATGTAACTCTTCAAATTGAATTGTATTTTTTCATTAAGGCTAATCATAGATATATACATCAAGGGAGAGAATCTTGGGATTCATCTCCCAGTGTCTCTTCATATTCCGACTCTCCTTATTT
Source organism: Pinus tabuliformis (assembly GCA_031772625.1). Taxonomy (NCBI): domain Eukaryota; kingdom Viridiplantae; phylum Streptophyta; class Pinopsida; order Pinales; family Pinaceae; genus Pinus; species Pinus tabuliformis. Next base: position 1,391,044,200 of record CM062820.1, on the reverse strand, counting down.
TCTATTTACACCAGTTTACCCATATTCACCCATTCCCAATGATTAGGTGTCAACAACAAGAAGTATGGAAAATGTCATTTTCCTAAGCATCGTTAAAATTCATAGCAAGAAACAAAAAGCTAATAGAATAAGTATTTTGAATATTGTATGGCTGAGAATTAAACTACCAGAGATGTCTGGAGTGAAATTTTCTAGAAGTTGATACCTGAATTTGTGACCTCCTCGATTGACAAAGTTAGAATGATTTCTTGTTGATTCCTTGTAGATTAATTTCCAATGTCTCAACAACCACACTAATGATATTGTGGAGATAACTAACCAAGGAAAAGAAAAAAAACCACATTCAAGGGATCGAAATTGTAACACATTGTGCAGCACATCCTCTTGGGTCAATCAGAAAAAGTTGTGCATGGTGAACTATTACGACTACCAGCATCAGTGATTGTGAATAGATAGGAAAAATAGGCAATCGTGGACATAGATAAGTCCAATTGAAGGCTGTTATAATCATAACATAGTAGCCATGAAAATGGCCAAAATAGTATATGGACCATTGATACAATGATATCCAATTTACAATATGCTACAAATATTCCCTTGATAAATGTTATCTTTATGTGAGAAAGGCGCAAAGAAATGGACAATTATGTACATTTAAGTGTATAACTAAAAAATATTCATTTTAATGAGTGTGGTCACTAAGTCTATTGTGGTAACACATTGATGGTGCTGAATTTATTGGATACACGTGGAAAGTATGTTGAGTGCAAGAGAAAAATTAAGAAGCATATATTCAACATGCATAAAAATATGGTAAAATAGGAGTAGGGTATAAATGAAAGAGTATTTCTGCTTTAGAATTGGGTCAACACACCAGAGGACGTAAATTTTTTACTGAAAGTCTGGATGACACGAAGTATTTTCTTTTTGGTCTGAAGAAAATGTGAAATCTCTCGAGTAACATGAAGAGAACTAACAAAATGGGAATTGCACCTTATCAATTAGTATTTCTCAATCATATTAAAAATTTTAATGTTTCATGTATTGATACTCAATAAATAGGTACATGATAACTTTCATGTAATTGAGTGGAAAATGATATAGTTAGAGCCGAAGGAGACCTTTAGGAATAATCATTGTATCTTAAAATTGAAGAAGATATGGCCTCAGAATCGAGCCTCTCTCAAGGTACTGTTCACTGAAATCCTTTACTTTTGAAGAGCTGATATGAGAACAAGATGGTGACTCGAAGGAAAGTTGTCTGGCAAGGTTTCAAGAAGAATATACTGAACAACGAACATCGAGGACGGTGTTAATAAGAGGGGAGGAGAGCGTAATATCCGTCCGTTGTTGTAATGCTATTTTGGTCACACTGAATTACGCTAGGTATTAATTTTGTAAATGAATATTTATTTAATAAATAAAAGGGATGCATGTACTTTAGAAGGAGACACCTAGAAATCAGATTATTGCTAAAAAATAATAATCTCATTGGTAAATGACATTGGATAACCCTTTCATTATAAGAATTCTAGATGAGATTATATATAATATTAATGAATGGGAGAGAAAAATACATTAAGTTTCTTAGCTGGAGAAAGATGCTAAGCTTAGAAAATCATAGAAGTGTCGTGGGAGAGAAAGGCAGGCTTTTATGGAAAATCCTAGGAAGGTGGATAAAAAAAAAATCCACAAATGTGGGACACCGCAAAAGGAAACCTTATCATGAAAGAAAAGTATTAAATACCTATTGAACGGATCAACAGAGGTCGTTAATACCCTGTCAAGTTCATCTCAGCTCAGGGGTGAACCGGAGGAATTGAGTTTATGGTTGGGTGGTAAACAAAGGTGTACAAATTCTAAAGTGGATTCCTATTAGTAATATTGGTTAGATTATCTGTTGCGTTATTCTTAGGTTATTGTGCATTATAACAGTGTCTGATATTTCTTTTTAGTTCCTTGATTACTGATAAACTATTTGTCAATTTATCTTTCTTTTCTACAATAAAGTATAAGAAATATGGATACTAGTGTTATACTTTATTTTCATCTAGAGAATGGGTATAGATTGCTATTGCGATGGAAGATGGGTACTGGATATACAGTGAGTATATAATCACTGGTTTTTCTATGTGATAATGGTATTTAGGAGTTATTGTTGTTATTACTTAAGCATGTATGCACTATATAACCTTAGAGTTGACATGTTGCTGAAAAGTATAAATATTGTACCCCATTTTGTATTTCAAATTAAGGTTACAACTAGTAACTTTCTTCTAAGTTGTCTAAGTACCTGATGTGAATAATCTATAATTTTTTTAATATGGTAATTAACAATTAAGTGGATTTGAAGAAGTGATCTAGTGATTTTTGGAACATAATTAATCTTTGTTTTAAAAAAGGTTGTAAAAGTTAAAGATGGAAAATAATTATTATCACATCATTAAATATAGGGATTCCCATTGTTCAATAGGGGTTGGAGATATTATATCACAAAAATTTCCATTATGTACAATAGAAATATAAATGTTGGTGACGATATCAGAGTTCAAACAGAATTTATTGATAACATAGTTATCAACCAAATCGTACAAGGGATTGATGTTGGGAACCAAGATCTTTGGGGATTAAAATCACTGGCATTTGAGAATCATAGATTTATGGGAGAAATGAATGGATTAAAAATGATGTGAGTTGCGACAATGAAGGAAGTCATTGAGTGCAAGAAATAAATGTAGTATAGAAAAAAGTGTATCGGGACCACACATTTAAAAAAATTAGAATGCAAGACATTTCTAAATTCTCGAGATAATAGGATAAGATTTATTGGAGTGAATCCACAAGTAAACAACATACTCCATTAATTTAAACCACAAACGTTTCAAAAAGAATCCTAACATGAGTTCCTCTTTTAGCAATTTATACACTATTTGTTATCACAAAAAATTGATCATCTAGCGGGAATGTAGTAAATGGATTGAAGTACACCATGTAGGGCCAATTTTACCATAGTAAAATTGCTTTCACTATGATAAATTACTTAATAAACCACATTTATTAAGTCATTTATAATTAAACCCATGAGGAAGAATTAAATAAATCACTATTTATTTAATTATCTTCTAGGAATAATTAATTAAACCATTGTTTGATTAATATTCCTTGTAACATTTGATCCAATTATGAGAAATAAATAGATAAATAATTAATTATCTTATTTTTCTCTAGGAATAATTAGTTAATCACTAATTAGTTATTATTCCTAATCAAGTTTGACTAAATCCCTTAGGAATAATTAAATAAATCATTATTTGTTTATTATTCCTTAACCATATTTATTGAGATGATAAATAAATCATTTATTTATTTATTATTTCTAAATACAAGATTAAATACATTTTCGCTCCAAACCAAATATAATAAAATATTCCAAATGGTTAATTCTAGAATGGGGTTAATAACACTTTATTATTGCTCATTATTCGAGGATAACCTAATATTTTGTTATAAATAGAAGGGTTTTACATTCATTCTTCACATTTTATTATTTTCATTGTTGCACTCACCATCTTCTTTTTCATTTGAGTTCTCATTGAGATCAAATATTTTGTTTGCTGGGTTTTACACATCATAGAGGGGAGAGACTCTACAAAAGCTGAAGACATTGAGGATAGCCAAGAACCCATCTCATAGAGGGGGACTGGTAACATTATTTGTCCTTTCACAGGTGTTGTTTAATAAAATATATTCTTTATATATGTGGTTTCCATTGGATTATTGGATTTATGCGCTTATTTTACTATTCCATTTTGTTGTTTAACTATGATTGTGGCATATATCAGGGTTTTGGTAGGTTTTGTTTCGATCACTTGTTGCAAATCTACAATGTTTAGTAGTCATTTTTATTGTTAGGGTTTCTTTCATCCACAACCTTTAGTAGCTCCTTTTCGTACACATTCAAGAATAATTCTACACAACAAATTGGCGACTCCACTGGGGATTTTATGATTGTCGTCTAACAAACTGGTGACTGTACTACGTTTTTAATTATGATTCAGAAACTTGGTTGACCTTCAGTTTTTCACCCTATGGTTTTTCCTTTTTAGTCTCCTAATGTTGTTTACTAGCATTCTAACCATAGATAAGCCAAATTTCTAACGTCCGTAAGTTTTCTGGTCATTTCCGTAGGTCATAGGAACCAGTCGTGATAGAGATGGAAATTTTTTTCTGAGACATGCCACCTGAGATCTAAGAAGTAGAAATCACACTTTTCTACCCCAAAAGTGTGACCTGGAAGTCCAGAATGCACTTTCTGGCCCAAAAAGTGTCATATCCCCCTAAACAGGTCAGTGAATGCGATTTTAGGGTTTCTGGGATTTTCTCTGATCTCTTTCTACGTTTTACCGAGAGTTATCTACTGGGTTGGTGGACCACTGTCTTAGTCTGCTTAGGCCTGGATCTAGTTTGTTTCGCTCATTGAAGTGGAATTTATCCCCTTAGGGCTTGTAGTACACTTCCACCTTTATAGGAGGAGTTTAGCTTAGTAAGAAGTGTGAGTTTTTGCAGAGCTTTCAGCCATATTTTCTAGACCTATACCTTCCCCTTTCAGATCTTCAAAGATATGTTGTGTCCATCCAAAGTTTCATCTTAAACCTTGTTTGGTCATTTCCCTTAGGGCTCCATTGTTTTCCCTAGGTTTCTCAACCATATCCCTATCTTTTGTAGAAATTTTGAATAATATGACACATATTCACAGAGATTATCCTGATTATACACTTATAAGCAGAACATGCATAATACATAACATCCTCTACGTTGATCATCAATTTATAGAAGCAGAAACATTCACAGGCGTACATAGAAGCATCAATCACACATATCAACACAGTATTTTCCCAGGGAAAGCATCTCGCTAAAAACCCCAACTATCTGTATATTATAGTGATCAAATCATGTAACAATACATAGTACAATACTCTTCACAAGTACTCAGTACTATCTCCACATGCTACACACAATAAAACTCAGATCTAATCTCCAAATCTCTCCCGCTGCTTGCTTGCCTCCACAGCTCAATACCTGCTCAAGAATGAATGAGAATGGTTTACCAAACTTGTATTTAACCTCCAAGGAATCACTCACACTGGGAAGGACGTGAGCAGAGGCTATAATACTTGGTATTGGCCAATTCATTGGCATACTCAATCCCTTTGATTGTGCAAATCATCATGCACAACTATAGTCACAACTGATAGCAATCTGATCCTCTAACACCTGTCCCTGTTGAACTGAACATGAACGGACACGCAACTGAGTTAATTGATGTATTCTATAGTTGCAATATGAGTTAATAATTAGTTTAACAGCTCATCATTAGTCTATTTGCAGTTAGACTAATTACAACTAGTTTAACCAAGTCAAACTGAACACAACTCCATCAAATTTACAATCAACTCCACCAAACTCAACTGATTGAGTTCTAACTGAAGTCATGCATGCAACAAATCAACTGACCCACAAAGAAAGTGTACTTCCTTCTGACAACTGCATATGCCACCTCTGTAGCTCAAACTGAAGTGCTCCAAGAGAGTAAGATCAAGTTTATAGTCCAAATATTATTATGAGACAATAATATTTGACTTTTCTATTTTGTACAACCAGTCTAAAAATAGACTTTGATCACTCCTGCTGTGATCACTCCTGCTGTGGTCACTACTGCTGTGATCACTCCTGCTGTGAACACTCCTGATGTGGTCACTCCTGTTTTGATCATCCCTGTTGGGATCCAAAAATAGAACTTGTGCCATAATTTGCCTGTGGGACCACTTAGTGAAGGCGACTCCTTTCCACTAAGATCCATCATCTTGTTGCATTCTCAACAAGCATATCTTGTTGCACACTTTTCAACATCGTTTTGCAGTAATTTTCCTCCCTGGTTTTTTGCTGTTACTGCACCATTTTCCAGCAGCATAGTATCATTTGATTCCAGTCACACTGACTCTTAGATTCTTGGCCTTTTTCGTGTATTTTCAGTTGATTTCACCACCAACCAGCACAGTGTTTGCAAACCCAATTTAGGTGGGGTTTAGAGAACTGATTTGCTGTTCATTTTCTATTTTTAATTTTAGTTAATTTGAACAATCTTTTTCCTTTTTCAAACACGATCTAGGCTTATTTAATAAACACACTTACACACACAAGCACACCTTAAGTGAAGGACACTTGGTTTACACCACCAGGCCGAGACTTAACTTACTTAATTTATCTCCCCACATAGAGACAAAAACATATTGTTAATCTCCCTTCACCATTCTATGTCACTTATGTCTTGCAACCATTGCATCACCAAGGCGTTTATCGTGGATACTCTTAGACCTTCATCCCTAGTTTCTGCTTGGGCATATTAATCCTCCCCGCAGGATTCAAGTTCATAGTCACTCGAGTCCCCATACTGACTCCTCTTCTGGTTCATTGGATTCCTCATCTGGTTTCGAGCCTCGTTCTCCACATACTGTCATCATGTCAGGACCCACTACAAGTGTAGGAAACCAACATGGTGTTTTCTCTGGTTATACCTTGGTGGTCACATCTAGCAGAACCATTTGAGGAACCAATCCAGTAGCTCCCATGCTACCTTTCATTTATGGGTTAAGCCTCCCATATTTTAGCCAGTTGATTAACGACCCTATACACCACAATTTTTGTTGGCCACCTATGCTGACCATGATCCCCTCTGACATTCCCAAGTTTGAGGGTAATTTTGGACAGGACCCCACCAATCATGTCCGCTCCTTCCATATGTGGTGTTCATCCAACTCCACCACTAATGATTCCATTCGTCTTTGGTTTTTCTAATGCATTCTCACTGAAGATGTTGCAAAGTGGTATGTTTACCAGCCCGTCGCCTCTCATTCCACTTTCGTGACACTTTCTAAAGAATTCCTCTCATATTTTCAGTTATCTCTCTGATACCACACTATCAATCCTATCAATCCTCCGCCACCCATCTTTCTGATCATGTCCACGAATGGTGTAGAAGGAGGAGAATGTGTTGTGATCCCCCCTTCGAAGACCGCATCTACCTCAATTGGTTTCTTAGGACTCTTTTAGCGCCTATTGCCAGATATGTTGCATCTCTCTTTCCTCAGACACAGGAAGAGTCTCTCCAGACTGCTCTGAGATATGACTTGATTTATGCTCAATCTGGTTATATCTATACTGTGATACCAGACCTCCCCCGTCCTAGTGGTGCCAATGCACTAGGGGCATGTTATGAAACCAGGTCACAAAAAGATAGAAAAGATATATCAACGCCTTAGAAATCAGCCTATTCGAGGGGGAAACCTCCTTTACATTACACAAATGAACAATTCTTGGATGATACAAATGTCAAGGCCTGATTTCTATAGATAGGAGTCTAAGGGGTCATAATGTTATCAGAGCCGACATAACAATAATAATGTAAGGGTACAACAATAATCATAGTGGGCTTCTATGGGGCACAATAATAACAATAGGGGGACTACATGGGCACAACAATATAATAAGGGGGTTGCATTAATAACAATAAGAGGTTATAATAGTAGTATAGGGACCTAACATGGCCTTCTCCTTCAAAAAGCATTTTCCTCAATGCTTGAGTATTTCTCGATGCTTCTATACAAAATTCTCATCCTCCCATGTGGAATCTTCAGCGGGTAAGTTCTTCAACTTGATGAGATACTCTAAAATTGATCGATTTCGTAGTTGTCAGGTTCTTGTTTCCATGATTGCTTTAGTTTCTAATATGGTTTTTCCTTCCTCACAAGTTCCGACAATATTGTTTGAACTGGGAGCTTGTCACTTATAAACTTTTTTAAGCACGAAACATGGAAAACTCGGGGCACTCGGGAAGATGCAGGAGGCCCCAATTTGTATGCCATAGTACCAATATTTTGCAGTTCCCTATAAGGACCATACTACTTTGGTAATAATTCTTTATCCTTCTTAGCTTGCATGAGGGGCATTTGTTTGTATGGTTGTATTCATAAAAATACCAAATCGCCTATATCAAAAATTCTTTCGCTATGGTGTTGATCTGCCTATCATTTCATTCGATTCTATGCCAAATTGAGCTTATCCTTTAAGAGTTGGAGAACTTGTTGTTGTTGAGGGTCTACCTTAACACCTTCATGAGATACAATATTACACAAGTATTCCACCTCTTGTACTCCAAATAGACATTTGGAGGTTTATGCATATAATTGTTTCTCCTCCAATAGTCTGAGCAGTTTATAAAGATGTCGAACATGATCCTTCCAAGACTTGCTGTAGATTAGAATATCATCAAAAATTACTAACACAGATTTCTAAGGAAGAGTTTGAAAATGGAATTCATCAAACCTTGGAATGTAGAAGGTGCATTGGTAAGGCCAAAAGTCATGGCTAAAAATTCATAATGACCCTCATGAGTTCTACATGTTGTTTTCATAATGTCTCCAGTCTTCATTCTGATTTGATGATATCCTCCATGAAGGTCCAACTTGCTGAAGTAAATTTCTCCATGCAATTCATCCACTAATTCATCAACGAGAGGAATGGGAAATTTATCTTTAATAGTGAGTTTGTTGAGCTCTCGATAATCCAGACACATGCGCCATGATCCATCATTCTTGTGCACCAATACTACTATAGTAGAGAAAGAACTTTGACTAGGTTGAATTATACCAGCCTCTAGCATTTCCGCAACCATACGCTCAATTTCAGTCTTTTGTACAAAGGGATATCTGTAAGGCCTAATGTTTGGAGGAACACTTCCTGGAAAATGAATAGCATGATCATGATCACAAATATGTGGGAGGCCTTTGGGAGTCTCAAATACCTTGGAATGATTGTCCAAGAATTTTTTGAGATATGGAGAAATAGATGATTTCGACGTGGGAACCTCTAGAGAACGTAATTATGAAATTACGCCACATTCTTCTTCCTTTAGAATATTTTCCATGTCGTTAGTGTCGATTATCTTTCCTGGTTTCCCTGTGATATCCCTTAATTCAAGTTCCTTTCCTTATAAAAAAAAATTGAAGAGGAGTTCTTAAAAATTAAATGTTATCGTACCCAAAGATTGTAGCCATTAGACTCCTAGTGCAACATCAACACCACCCATTGGAATGGAAAGCATTGGAATATTCAAAACATGTTCTCCCATGGATAGCTTGATATTATGGCACTTTCCAGAGAAATTTATGGCTCTTCCATTTGCAAACATCACTTGAAACTCTCGTGCTCAATATAGGAAACAATTCAAGTCCTTTTTTATTTTACAATGAATAAAATTATGTGTACGGCCCAAATGAATGAACACTATTACCTTTCTCTTCTTGATATGTCTATCTATTTTGATAGTTTGAGGAATGGTAATTCCTGAAAATGCATTAAAATATATGGTCAGATTCACTTCTTGATGCTTGATGTGATCTTTCATTTCTTAAACCTTTTTCTTCTTGATATGTTCTTCTGTCTTGAGAGTTTGAGAAGTGGTAATTCTTGTCAACGCTTTACAAGGTATGTTCAGATTCATTTCTTCTTCCTTTGGGGTTGGTTCCTAGTGTATATCCTCTTGTTTTGATGTTTCTTGATCATTTTCTTCCTCCTCTTCACAATCTATGTAAAATAATTTCTTCTCAGCACACTTATGACCTTTAGTGTATTTGTTATGACAGATGTAACAAAGCCCTTTTTATCTTTTTTCTTCCAATTGCTGTGGTATAAACCTTGTAGGCTATGGAAGGATAGGAGAAAAAACACTTCCATATTTATATTTGTGAGTGGTAGGATTCCTTGTTTCCATAATTCCTCTTTCAATTTTTCTTGCCAACCTGAATGCCTTCTCCAATGAATGAGGTTCCCAAAGATGAACCTCATGTTGAATGTTATCCTTTAAAGTCCCTATGAAGAAATCAATCCTTTGCTTCTCTGGAATATCATTTACCCTTTTATTCATCTTTTGGAAGTCCTCAATATGCTCTGCCATTGAACCCTTTTGTTTGAGATTTATCAATTGGCTAAAGAAGGTGTTGCTCTTTGTATCCTCATAATGTGCTGTCATTTCCTCCGTGAAAATTGACCAAGTGACAAGTGGTTTACGAGATCAAATCCCTTTATACCATAAAAATTGATTCAATTATAAATATAAAGACTCAATACGTACCTTTAGTAACAATTTTACATCATGTAGATCAAAATATTGTTCCATCTGTAGTATCCAATTTACCGGATCCTTGCCATCAAAATTCCTCATATCGCCTTTTCTTGATTTTAGGAGCTCGATATTGAAACAACTGTAACTATGTAATTTTGGATCTCCAATGTCTAAAATTGTGAATTGCAGTAGCCCTCTAAATCCTCTTTCCAATTCCATGAGTCAGATCGAAATTGGATTTTGCAAGAAAGAGTTATGCCCAATCTCCCAAGATGACCTGCTTATATACTTTTTTTTTAGACCGAACTTGTACGAAGTGCCGCATATTACTGTTTTGACCTTCGAAGCAAAAAACAATACAACTAAAAGTACAATTCATCCTCTTTCTGTATCATCTTACAAAATTTCAATCCAATGCTTAGAGAGAGAGTTATGACGATTTTCCCCAGGTCACTTGTTTGAGATGTAATCTGGGAGCCTGTAGCAACCCTAAATGTCTTGGATTGTATCTCTGAACATATAGCAAACCAATATCTGAAATTGGGCCCCGAGTTTCACCATGATGTTGGTTCAAATGGGTTTTAATTTCAGAGTCTGAACCTTCTTATAAAACATATTATATCGAGAATGTCATGATGACCTAATTTAGATGGAATTATGGAGCTTGAAAAGCCCCTAAATTCCATAGATCATATATCTGAACATATATTGAGACAAGATTTGCAATTTGGACCCGAGGCTCAGAACATTTTCAGGTCAAATGGGTTTTTTTTAGCTTCTGAAACTATGTATAAATAAATTCATATCGAAACTTCCATGATGACCTGTTTGGAGCAGCGAAACCCTAGAATCCAAATCTATGATACCAAATGTTATGAAATCAACTCACAAAAAGATAGAAAAGATAGATAAACACCTTAGAAATCATCCTTTTCGAGGGAGGAACCTCCTTTACATTACACAAACGAACAATTCTTGGATGATACAAATGACAAAACCTCCTTTCTATATATAAGAGTCTAAGGGGTCATAATGTAATCAGAGCTGACATAATAATAATAATGTAAGGGAACAACAATAACAATAGTGGGCTTCTATGGGGCACAATAATAACAATATGGGGACTACATGGGAAAAAAAATATAATAAATTGGTTTCACTATTAACAACAAGGTGTTACACCAGTAGTATAGGGACCTAACAGGGCACCCCACACCGTCGATGGTATCGTTGGAGCTGTTTCACATCCTTCACCATAGACTCAACAGATTTATGACTATCCATAGGGGGGAAATAGTTCCTCCAACACTTATCCCTCACCTTCCAAAAATGTGTATTCAGGATAAAGCACCTCGTATTCATTCACCCAACCACATCAGCAGATTTCAAGGCCATCTAGTCCTGAACCTGTCTACCAAACTGTTTCCCATTCAACATCTTACACCTATGCATCGCCGAGTGCTCTAGCCCCTCAAGCATTAGCGTTATAACCTCCCATGCATCGTTAACCCCAGCGGCCACCGTCGCCTCAGGGTCAAGTTTTTTCACAACAGAGTGTGGTGAATCCCCAAATTTTGAAGAAAAGGAATAAGGGGAAAGGTAACAAGGGTAACTAGTGTAACCAAGGTAATCAACCTAATGAACGCCACGGGAACTAGCCTAAGACCAATAACCAACAACAGGGTGACTAGCCCAAGTAGAACAAGGTTATTCATACGAACAGGCCTTGTGCATGTTCTGGGGTACATGACCATTATACTCTTGAGTGTCCCCTATTACCACAGATGCATCAAATGTGGGAAAGCCCAAGAAACTTCTAGATGTCAACCGCCCATGGAGAAACTACCTCAGAATCCCCTGCCATCTCAACCAGCCGTGCTCACAAATCCTTTCCCCTAATAAATATTTGTTGCTGCTCAACCTCGGTAGGGTCAAGCAACCCACTTTCCCCAACCTTCTAGTCTTGGTGATTAACACATCCTCGTGATGAATTCTGATTAGGTCAATACCTCTGATATCAACTTTCAAACTTGGTTGCATCAATATGACAATCCATTGACTTTCTTTGCCACTAAGTCCAAAACCAATTCATCTATTAAGCCTCTTACGACACCAAATGGTCCACTATAGATCCCTAAACCTAAATTTGAATCAATACCTAAGATCCAAAAGGGACCATTATGTCGTAATGTGACTTCTAATCAAGCTCCTCATACATATAACATAGTAGATAACTTGGCATAATCACCTGCTTCCATGTCGACACTGGAGGTGCTCTAGTCATGCCCATCTCAAAATAAATCTCTACTGACTTCTTTGGGCATAGTAGATCCTTTAGACAATCGTTTAATTGTCTTTCCTATTGGTACATCTGAACATTCGCCATTACCTCCATCCATTGATTTTTAGATACCAGTCAGAGTCCATAATGCGATCATCTCCAGATGCATTATCGATGAAGGTGCATCCGCTTATGCGATTTCCATTGTTTTTTGGAAGAAACTCAAGTCACCTGAGCTGTCCCCATCCACCATCACTTTTCGTGCTTGGGATGATCACTCGTACGAGCCTCTCAACATGTATCGCAATTGTCTAGTGACTCTTGTAGGCAAGATTGTTCATGTAGACATCAATTTTGTTGATGCCCCTCTACATTACAAGATTCTCTTGGGTCGTATTTACACTTATGCCATGTCAGCCATCGTGTTTGAATTTTTCTGCAAGATTTGCTTCCCCCATGAAGGGAATATTGTCACCATCGATCAGTTGACATATTGCGAGCCAACATCCTTGACCTCCCCTGAGTCCATTATCTCGTTGATGTCTGAAAATCAGTCTTCTACTCCTATCTCCGATGTTTCACCCAAAGTCTTCAAAGGTTCTTCATCATTATGTGGTTTCCCCGGTCCTCCCCCTCCTATCTCTGAGCCTAGCTCTTTGAGTGTTTGCATGTTACAAGCATCATGGGCTGCTCCAAAACAGTCTGGTACATCTAATCTGAAACTAGCTCTTCAGAACCCCGCGGTTACTATCTCAGCCGATCCATCCCGATCCACCCCCCAGGAACTCCTCCTTTTGTCGGTGCCTCCCCTTTATTCCCACCAGGAACAATTCCTCCAGGTCTCAACCATCTAGGAGTTGTTCTGCTGGGACATTACCCTATCGGACATATACCTTTCTTGTTTCCTCCTCCTGGAATATTTCCTGTCCTTGTCATGGTTTTGTTGGTTCTCCCTAATATGACATTGGGGATCCTAGTGTGGTAAATTGATCCCCCAACAAACACTCTACCTAGTCAGCTCAAACAATATCATGCTTTGACCCCAATTGAACCATTCCCTACGACCCTTGTCATTGCTCCAGTTGCACCACCACCTCTATAGGAACCCACTCTTATTTTGAAAGCATCTAGACAGGGAGAGAAATCCAAGAAGAAGGAACCTAAGGACAAGGCTCCCTAAGCACCTCCAGTTCCTAAAGCTCCAAATCTGACACCTTTATGCGATGTGTGTGAGGTTGTTGGGCATGCAACCAATAGTTGTCCTTAGCTTCCTCGTATCAAACCTTTGGTTCATGAAATGTTCCCTGAGTCAAGTATCCCTAATGTTAGTGTTAGTATATGCATACTTCCATTAGGGATCAAATATACTCTTTGCATTTTCATTTTAGGTGTCTCATACTGAATTTTGGATCATTCCATTAGGTCATGTTAAAATAGTCCACTGATCGTTGTCTTCCTCTTAGAAAATCAAATCTTCCGTCATGAGGTACATTTTCTGACCCATTTCTATGTTGTATTCAGTTGAGGTTTCAAATATGTTACTTTAGGTTTCAAGGTAGTTGTCTTTCCATTAGGTTTTAGGGTTCATTTCCAAGGTATTTCCATTAGGTATTAGGGTTCATTTCCAAGGTCAAAAGCATGATTTCAAGTGTAAATAAAGGGCAGCAAAGGTATGAGGATGACCAATAAACAAAGAGTGATTTCCAGTAAGTCATGATGATTGTACAAAGATCTTTTGTCACTAATGTAATTTTCATCTCAAAAACATGTTTTTGAGATGAAAACAGAGTATTTTTAGTTAATTTATATTCTTTTGATGTAATTCAATCCATTTTGTGTAATAAGTGTTCCCAACTGCCCCAAACATTTCTCCTTGCTGCAAGAAAATGAAACCACTGAAGAAATCAGTTCAATCCAAGCATCATCCACCTGAAAAGAGACAAAGAGAGAAAGGTATTAAACAAAGATTTGGAGGAAAGAAGAAAAAGTTCCAAAACATTAGAAAGTGGGTTTTTCTAATGAAAAATCAAAATCAACCTCTATATAAGATGTCACACTCCTTTTTCAAATTCATCACTCTCATTTGGCAAAGAGAAAGAAAAGCATTGAAGGAGAGAGGGGAATTGAGGCCAATTGGTGGCTAAGGAGAAGAGGCACTGCGCATAGGAGACAGGGCATTGCACACAAAGTAGTTTGAGGAGGCGTTGCACACAGAGATCAAAGTGTTGTGCATAGGGACAGAGTGCTACGAATAGGGAAGTTTCTCCAGTGCAAATTTCAACAACGTTCTGCATATAGCTGGAGCGCTACGCACCTGTAGGTGGCACTGCGCATAGGGCCAACAAGTGCCAAAACACCCTATCAGCCACTCCAAACGTATTTTTTTCCTTCTATAGCTTATAAACAAGTAAGTGTAATATCTGAGCTATCCTCTAGGAATTCAATTCATCGTTTTGAACATGGTTTTCTATTTAAAAACTCAAACCCTAGATTTCCTACAAATCCCTCCACCTTTTCCTTAAAGCCTAATTTCCTCAAACACATCCCTCCACTTATTCCTTGAACCCTAATCCCTCCTATAATTCCCTCCATATCCCTTTTACCCTAATTCCTTGAAACAAATCCCACCATATCCCTTATTCCCTAATCCCCAAAGAAAGCTCCTAAGACCATATTTGCTAAATAGTCCTTACCAAGAAAAAATACACTCCTTATTACTCTCATATCATATATAGTTCATCCTACATTACATAAGTTCATCTCCCCTTCCCCTATCCCTAATCACCAATACTCACTTTTTCAATACCTTCTCTAGGGTTACAGAGATTCAAAATTTGACAAACATGGACAAAGAGGATAGAGATTATTAGGAGGAGGAAAATAGTGGTAGTGAAAGTTTGGGAGATGAACCTCGACATCAGAGAAAACCACATAAGGGAGGTAGAATTATTAGGGAGGAATCATTAAACATCAGATAGTTACAAGCTTCTCATATGAATGTCACTTGTTTCAGACATCTAGGGTGTTATGAGTTTTGCGAGCAGGTGGAAAGAGTTCAACATCATCCTGAGCTGACCAGGCTTTTTGTAGCCAATCTTCATGATAACAAAGTAACTCTTGTCGAGGTGACATTTACAGTTTCATCTTCTATCATTGGTGATGCCACAAGTATTGGAAATGTGGGGGGTAAAATGGTATAAGGCACAAGATTTGGATGAGCACTACTGTGAGCCATACATCAAATCTAGGTACAAAAATGAAAAGAAGAGGACCTTTTCTTTCATGTTCCATGAAGACAAGTATGCCCCTATGATGAAGATCATTATGAAGTATTTTACATGTGAGGGCAGATTTTCTAGATTGTACACCTATCACATTAGGCTTCTTATGCACTTCACAAGGGTGAAAATGTTGAGCATCCCTTATTTCTTATTCAGGAACATTGAGAAGATGGCCTACATTGTATAGAAAAAGCCATACCCCTAGTAGATGAGTAGTATCTATCACTATTCCCTAATTAAGATGATTGTGCTACATCATCTCAACCTCCTCAACATCTCCTAGGATACATTTATTGCCAATGACATCTTCAATTGTCCTCAGATTCCTCCACCGGTGCCTCAAGAAGTAGAAAGGCCTTCGAGTAGTGCCAAAGTGAAGAAAGGTGAGAAGGTTAAAGAGACTAAAGTTGTCGAGGAGACAGAAGCCTACATGACATATCAGAGAGGGGATAGAAAGTTGTCTAGTTGGGAAAAGATTATTTTCACTCTTCTCAAAGCAGCCCCCCACGTTAAGGACTAGTGGGAACCTACTGTGAGCAGAAGGATGAAAGCACAGGCTCACTATTCTCAACCGCACCCACTTGGAATTCATTCCAAGATGCCATGAAGGAGTAGTACTACCATGTCAAAAGCTATGAGGACAAATACATAAAGTGGACCACACTGCGACAGGGAAGGGACTAAGATGTGACGGAGTTCACAAACATTTGTCATACCCTTCGCCCACAGTTGGGTATCAAGGACTCTGAACTGCATTTGCTACTCAAATACCGCAGCTGCCTACACAAATAAATCTAAGACGATATGGAGTTCTTGAACATCTCCTCGCTCGGCACGGCATACTGATACGCTGTCAAAATTGAGTAGAAGTTTAAACAAAAGAAGCAAGACTTTGGATCTGTGAATCCGAAGAACAAAGGACAAAGCTAAGGCGTGGTGACCCAAGACAACCCGTCGAAGCTGCAAGAGAAGAACAATGCCATGAAGCCAAAGAAGGACATAGGAAAGTGGTGTGAGTTCCATAAGAGCCCCACTCAATACACAAGTGAGTGTCGGACCAGGAAACCGTTGGTGGCCGAGTTGAAGGCTTCAGAATCAGATGCATGTTCCGAACCTGAGTCAGAACCTGACGAGGCGAATGGAAAAGGGAAGTGGATCATTGACGCGGAGCCCAACGCCACTGTACCCATCGCCAAGATCCAGAAGAATGAGCCTGAGGATCTAGAGGAGGAGGAGCGTCTTTTTCACTCACAGATGTGGGTGAAGCGTTCACCGCTGCAATTCGTTGTTGATAGTGGGAGCCAAAAGAACCTCATTTTAATAGAGGTCGTGAAGCAGTTGGGCCTACCCACTACACCACACCCACAGCCATACAGTATCGGGTGGCTTCACCAAGGACGAGATCTCTGAGTTCAACAGTAGTGTCACCTTCCCTATAGAATCAAACCCTTCACAGACGAGGTATTGTCTGATGTTGCACCTCTGGATGTTTGTGATGTATTATTAGGCCAACCATACTTGTGGAGGCGACATGCTGTGTATGAGTCAAGGCCTAGTGTTATTATTATTTCTTTGTGTAATTCATTATACATGATACTGGAGGTAGCCCCCACCTACTGCCTTTGCTAAGAAATGCAACAAGATCATCTCCCAGACTAGGAAATTCATTTTCTGTCTGGTTCGCTCCCAAAGTAAGGGGAAGATCATCGCCACATCCATGACCCCTGTAAAGGGTTACTCCACGTAGCAGTAGCAACAGATGGATACCATCATGAAAGAACACAAGAACATCTTCTCCTCACCCACAGGGGTACCATTGTACTGTCAAGTCAAGAATTCATTCAATTTGACTCCTAGAGCACCTCTACCCAACAGGCTGATATATCACCGCTCCATTTTGAAAAATGACAAGTACAAGAAGCGACATGGTCCTTACAACAGTACCAAGGCTGTAGGGAACAATGCTTTGGAGCACAACATTCCCCTATTCCTTCGCTTGCACCGAGTTTTCAATGTGGACCACCCTCTACCATGCTTCCCACCATTACTGGACACATCAGAGATTGCATAACAACTCACTAGGGACTAAGTTCAGCACATGGAGGAACTAAATGCAATGGGGACCATTTCTTCCTAAGGGGGGAGGAATGATCTAGGCAGATGTTGGTGGCCAACCACCTATCCCACTTGAACCCCCACAACTATCTCTTTCAATTTTTCATCTTGCTTAATTGTAGCACAATTTATTATTTTTAGCAGTTTTCGGGTCCTGAACATCCGGAGCCATTTTGAGACCCTAAACGACATTTTTTGGGAAAACTAGGAGCAACATGCATCCATGGACTAATGTTGCTCGTCCCAAAGTTATATTACTTGGATAGATATTTCTAACGAGCTATTGTGCGTGTCAAACGAAGATCGTATGCCAAAGTTACGATCCCGGGAAGTTGATGTATCAATTTACCCAAACGGGGCCCAAAGTTTGGTGTTTCATCTCCAAGCGTTAGGATTTTGGATGTTTAGGGTTTTCCATTGTTTCTCAACAATAAATAGCCCTTCTAGATTCATTGTAACATGGTTCAAAGGAATGTAACTGCCACGTCTCTTCTTAGAGATAAGCTACCATCGCCCTAGCTGGTTTATTTGCATTTCTATTTGTAAGCATATTTCAGTATTTTACAGTAATGAAATGAAGTATTATTTCCATTGCATATCTATATTTATGGTCCTCTGTAATTTTTTATGTTCCTGTTTAAAGCTATATCAACGGTATCAGAGCGGTTTGCTTTTTCTCTGTTTTCCTTTGCATGTCCCCAACGAGTTTGGGATATAAGGAGTTAGGGCTTGAACTGGTCAAACCTTTGCAAGACCGGACTCACAAATCCTGATGGCCTCCCATGGTGGATGAAAAGAAAGACGAGGGGGCAGGAGATCCTATCAAAATCTTGCTCGAAGAAGCCCTCAAGCGGCAAAGGAACGTGATGATGGACAACATTGCCTAGATTCTTCAACGGCTACGCAAAGGCGACGCATCAGCTTCCAACAACTATTCTGGAAGTGCCACACCATTTAAGGTACAAAAGATGCTAATGTCATAGATAAATGGTTAAATCTGCTAGAAGGGTATGTTTCTGTTCATTATTTTTCCAGTCGGGAAAAGATTATTTTCGCTCTTGTCAAAGAAGCCCCTCACGTCAAGGACTAGTGGGAAACCAAATACGAGTAGAAGGATGAAAGTACGGGCTCACTATTTTCAGCCACACCCACTTGGAATTCATTCTAGGATGCCATCAAGGAGTAGTACTACCTTGTCAAAAGCTATGAGGACAAATACATAAAGTGGACCACGTTGCCATAGGGAAGGGACCAAGATGTGCAAGAGTTCGCAAACATTTTTCATACCCTTCGCACATAGTTGGGTATCAAGGACTCTGAGCTGCATTTGCTACTCAAATATCGCGGCTGCCTAGATAGATACATCCAGGACGAGATGGAGTTCTTGAACATCTCCTCGCTCGGTACGACGTACCGATACGTTGTCAAAATCGAGTAGAAGTTTAAACAAAAGAAGCGAGACTTTGGATCTGCGAATCTGAAGAACAAAGGACAAAGCCAAGACAGGGTGACCGAAGACAACCCGTCGAAGCCGCAAGAGAAGAACAATGCCACGAAGCCAAAGAAGGACACAGGTAAGTGGTGCGAGTTCCATAAGATCCCCACTCACAGCATAAGTGAGTGTTGGACCAAGTAGTGGCTGGTGGCCGAGTTGAAGGCTTAAGAATCAGATGCATGTTCCAGCCCTGAGTTAGAACCCGACAAGGGGAATGGAAAATGGAAGTAGATCATTGACACGAAGCCCAGCACCACTGTAGCCATCGCCAAGATCCAGAAGAATGAGCCCAAAGATCTAGAGGAGGGGGAGTGTCTTGTCCACTCACAGATGTGGGTGAAGGGTTTGCCACTACAATTCATTATTGACAGTGGGAGCAAAAAGAACCTCATTTCAGCAGAGGTCATGAAGCGGTTGGTCCTACCGACTACACCACACCCGTAGTTGTATAGTATCGAGTGGCTTCACCAAGGACGAGATCTCCAAGTTCGCCAGTAGTTTCGCCTTCCCTACAGCATCAAAGACTTCACAAACGAGGTATTGTGTGATGTTGCACCTCTGGATGTTTGTGATGTATTATTAGGCCAACCATACTTCTGGAGGTGACATGCTGTGTATGATTCAAGGCCTCGCGTTGTTATTATTTCTTTGCGTAATTCATTATACAGGATACCGAAGGTAGCCCCACCTACCGCCTCTGCTAAGAAATGAAGAAAGATCATCTCCCAGACTAGGAAATTCATTTTTTGTCTGGTTCACTCCCAAAGTAAGGGGAAGATCATCACCACATTCATGACCCCTGCAAAGGGTTCCTCCACGTAGCAACAACAACAGATGGATATGGCCATGAAAGAACACAAGAACATCTTCTCCTCACCCACAGGGGTACCGTTGCACTGTCAGGTCAAGCATTCATTCAATCTGACTCCTAGAGCACCTCTACCCAACGGGCCGATATATCACTGCTCCATTCTGAAAAATGACAAGTACAAGAAGCGACATGGTCCTTACACCAGTACCAAGGTTGTGGGGAACAATGCTTTGGAGCACATCATTCCCCCATTCCTTCGCTTGCATCGAGTGTTCAATGTGGACTGCCCTCTACCATGCTTCCCACCATTATTGGACACATCAAAGATTGTAGAACAACTCACCAGGGACCAAGTTCAGCACATGGAGGAACTCAACGCAATGGGGACCATTGCTTCCTAAGTGGGGAGGAATGATCTAGGTGGATATTGGTGGCCACCCACCTATCCCACTTGGACCCCCACAATTATCTCTTTCAGTTTTTCAGCTTCCTTAATTGTAGCACAATTTACTATTTTTAGCAGTTTTTTCGCGTCCTGAACTTCCAGAGCCGTTTTTAGGCCCTAAACGACATTTTTTGGGAAAACTAGGAGCAACATGGGTCCATGGACCGATGTTGCTCTTCCCAAAGTTATATTCCTTAGATAGATATTTCTAACGAGCTATTGTGCACATCAAACGAAGATCATATGCCAAAGTTACAACCCCGGGAAGTTGATGTACCAATTTACCCAAACGGGGCCCATAGTTTGGCGTTTCATCTCCTATGGTTAGTTTTTTGGATGTTTAGGTTTTTCCATTGTTTCTCAACAATAAATAGGCCTTTGAGGCTTGTTGTAACACAGTTCAGAGGCATGTAGCCACCACATATCTTCTCATATATAAGCTACCATCGCCCTAGCTAGTTTATTTCCATTTCTATTTGTAAGCATATTTAAGTATTTTACAGTAATGAAATGAAGTATTATTTCCATTGCATATCTGTATTTATGGTTATTTCTGTAATTTGTTGCGTTTTTGTTTAAAGCTGGATCAGTGGTATCAGAGCGGTCTTCTTTTTCTCTGTTTTTCTTTGCATGTCCCCAATGAGGTCGGGATATAAGGAGATAAGGCTTGAACTAGTTGAACCTTTGCAAGACCAGCCTCCAAATCCTAATGACCTCCCATGGCAGGATTAAAAGAAAGATGAGGGGGCAGGAGATCCTATCAAAATCTTGCTCGAAGAAGCCCTCGAGCGGTAAAGGAACGCGATGATGGACAACTTTGCCCAGATCCTCCAGCGGCTACCCAGAGGCGACACATCGGCTTCTAATAGATACCCTGGAAATGCCACACCATTTAAGGTACAAGTTAATTTTGAAATCCCCATATTTGAGGGTAAAATAGAAGCAAATGTCGTAGATAAATGGTTAAATATGCTAGAAGGGTATTTTTCTGTTCATGATTTTTCTAGTCAGGAAAAGATTATTTTCGCTCTTCTCAAAGCAGCCCCCCGCGTTAAGGACTGGTGGCAAACCTACTGCGAGTAGAAGGATGAAAGTACGGGCTCACTATTTTCAGCCGCACCCACTTGGAATTCATTCCGAGATGCCATCAAGGAGAAGTACTACCCTATCAAAAGCTATGAGGACAAATACATAAAGTGGACCATGTTGCAGCAGAGAAGGGACCAAGATGTGCAGGAGTTCACAAACATTTTTCATACCCTTCACACATAGTTGGGTATCAAGGACTCTGAGCTGCATTTTCTACTCAAATACTGCCGTTGCCTACACAAATACATCCAGGATGAGATGTAGTTCTTGAACATCTCCTCGCTCGGCAAAAGATTCTGATACACTATCAAAATTTAGCAGAATTTTCAACAAAAGAAGCGAGACTTTGGATCTGCGAATCCGAAGAACAAAGGACAAAGCCAAGGCGGAGTGACCCAAGACAACCCGTCGAAGCTGCAAGACAAGAACAACACCACGAAGCCAAAGAAGGACACGGGAAAGTGGTGTGAGTTCCATAAGAGCCCCACTCACAACACAAGTGAGTGTTCGACCAAGCAGTTGCTGGTGGCCAAGTTGAAGACTTCAGAATCAGATGCATGTTTCGACTCTGAGTCAGAAACTGACAAGGGGAATGGAAAAGGGAAGCAAATCATTAAAGCGGAGCCCAGTGCCACTGTAGCCACCGCTAATATCCATAAGAATGAACCCGAAGATCCAGAGGAGGGGAGCATCTTTTCCACTCATAGGTGTGGGTGAAGGGTTCACCGTTGCAATTCATTGTTGACAATGGGAGCCAAAAGAACCTCATTTCAGCAGAGGTCGTGAAGTGGTTGGGCCTACCAACTACACCACACCCGCAGCCGTACTGTATCGGGTGGCTTCACCAAGGACGAGATCTCCGAGTTCGCCAGCAGTGTCACCTTCCCTACAGCATCAAACCTTTCACAGACAGGGTATTGTGTGATGTTTCACCTTTGCATGTTTGTGATGTATTATTTTTCCAACCATACTTGTGGATGCAACATGCTGTGTATGAGTCAAGGCCTTGCGTTGTTATTATTTCTTTGTGTAATTCATTATACAGGATACTGGAAGTAGCCCCACCTATCGCCTCTGCTAAGAAATGCAGCAAGATCATCTCCCAGACTAGGAAATTCATTTTCAGTCTCGTTCGCTCCCAAAGTAAGGGGAAGATTGTTGCCACATCCATGACCCCTGCAAAAGGGTTCCTCCATGCAAGAATAGCAACAAATGGATACCATCATGAGAGAACACAGGAACATCTTCTCCTCACCCACAGGGGTATTGTTGCACTATCAGGTCAAGCATTCATTCGATCTAACTCCCAGAGTACCTCTACCCAATGGGCCAATATATCACTGCTCCATTCTAAAAAATGACAAGTACAAGAAGCAACATGGTCCTTACACCAGTACCAAGGTTGTGGGGAACAATGCTTTGGAGCATAGCATTCCCCCATTCCTTCACTTGCACCAAGTTTTTAATGTGGACAACCCTCTACCATGGTTCTCACCATTATTGGACACATCAGAGATTGCATAACAACTCACCAGGGACCAAGTTTAGCACATGGAGGAACTCAATGCATTGGGGACCATTTGACGTAGGAAACCTGAAAACCAGGCAAAAACTCCCTCCATATTAAACCTCTCTATTGGACCCAGACCTTGTGGTTATGTCCAGAATCACATATCGGAAGCGTTACTGTGGCGTTCCTTTAAAAACCCGCATATACAAACTACTCGGAATACAAAGGAAACAAAGCAAAGCTCACTCCAATCACATAAGCCGGATCTCAAAATGCATAAACCCACTTCTATAAATCTTTTGGGTCCCCTTTTCCATAAACCTTATCGCATTTTTTGCCGATCTCTACATTACACAGAAAACACACGGAAACCCACTCAAAAGCTTAAGGTTGGAACTCAAATGGAATTGAGTCCACTTATGTAAACTTTCGGGTCTGTGCTCCGCTTTAGTCCTTCTGCTACACTGCTCCTCTATATTCCCCGATCTCCAATTAGCGATTCATCTCTATCAATTATTGCTATCGCATGTCTCCATTTCCGCTGGCACTTGACCCTTCCGAAGTGCGATCAGCGATTAAATCGCTACCATTGATCCTTCTCCCGATCCAATGGTCCATACTTTATTGCAATATCGCAATCGCTCTGTCCTAACTCCCCGATTCCGATATCACCCAAGGCTTTTCGCCAATGCTATATATCGGTGTGGTTGCAATCGGAACTCTTTAAACCTGAAGCTCGCCCTTTGTAAAACAAGTTTGCCGATGTGATAGTGCTTGTCTTTATTCCCAGCGATTTAATCTTTTTTGCTGGTCTTATAGATCCAACGGTCCCTGAGCATCATTGCGTAACTTCCTTTTTGACTTAATCTCGCTTGTTTTTTATGAGCTCTTTGTTATAAACCCAGTTCTCTACCATGCTCTATTTTCACACACGAAATTGCATATATAACAATAAGCTATGATATCTTTGGGGTGACGACTGGATTAAAGTGGATCAGCGACTGTCCTACACTATGGACTGTAATAAAGCATTGAACGCTGCGATTTATAACTTTAAAGCATAAAAACAGAGTAGAATGCCTCAGTTGTTCTGCAGGTAAACAATACAGATAAGCGAAGGATTTCAATATAAATGGTTCACTTACGCACACACACTAAATCATTTATTCAATAGAGTTACAGGGTCTCGGCCCTCTGGCTCGATTACAGCAATAAAAGGCCCTATTTCAATCTTGAAATCCTCGCTTTCTCTTACTCGAATCTACCTATTCAACCTCTCTAGATTCTCTCTCACTAACCTATCAAACGTTTGAATTATACAAAGAGATCATAATTTATACAAAAGAGGATTCATGAACCAATTCTGGTTCAGAACCAAAAATCTCTCACTCTCTCCTAAAAAGTCTCTTCAACTCCACTCTTTTCTAAACAAACACTAAATAAAGCTTTCAAATTCCTCATATTCTGTTCAACCCAAATAAATCTAACTGTTTGCCCTGATCTCGACAATCAGCCATTATGCCCTTTTCTCATATTTACAATAAATAAACATTCTGATACATTTAAATAAATAAAATTAACTAAACTATTGTCTTCCAACCCCTTGTTAGTCACAACATGTGATCATGCCATCACATTGCTGACTAGGCCTGAATTCTCCTGCATCACCATTGCTTCCTAAGGGGGGAGGAATGATCCAGGTGGATGTTGGTGGCCACCCACCTATCCCACTTGGACCCCCACAACTGTCTCTTTCAATTCTTCAGCTTCCTTAATTGTAGCACAGTTTACTATTTTTAGCAGTTTTTTGGATCCTCGACTTCTGGAGCCGTTTTGAGACCCTAAACGATGTTTTTTAGGAAAATTGTGAGCAACATGGGTCCATGGACCGATGTTTCTCATCGCAAAGTTATAGTCCTCGAATAGATCTTTCTAATGAGATATTGTGTGTGTCAAACGAAGATCGTATGCCAAAGTTACGATTCCGAGAAGTTGATGTACCAATTTACCCAAACGAGGCCCACAGTTTGGCGCTTCATCGCCTAGGGTTAGGTTTTTGAATGTTTAGGATTTTCCATTGTTTCTCAACAATAAATAGGCCTTCGAGGCTCATTGTAACACATTTTAGAGGCATGTAGTCGCCACATCTCTTCTCAGAGATAAGCTACCATCGCCCTAGCTGGTTTATTTCCATTTCTATTTGTAAGCATATTTCAGTATTTTACAGTAATGAAATGAAGTATTATTTCCTTTGCATATCTGTATTTATCGTTATCTCTATAATTTGTTGCGTTCTTGTTTAAATCCGGATCATTTTGGTGCAATGAAAATCCTCAACATTTTTTCCTAAAACTTGCATTTGAATGTTAGATTTTAAAAAGCACCATAGCCTCGAATGTGTATCCAATTTTTTCCCTAATGAGGCACTCCTTACACATATGCACATGCCATTGATGCAATTATACAACCTAAAATCTAACTTGTGCCACACCATTCAATCTTGAAGATGATTTGATTCTTATATATTTTTGTTTAAATATCTTCATTCTTCAAATTAGACTAAATTATGTCCTTCAATATACATGATGATATATTCATTTTCATTGGATTCTCTTCTCCCTCTTTATTGTTCCATGTCCATAACTCTCCTTACAACATGAGATTATTTCGTATATGCAATAATCTATATAATTGGGCATTACATGTCTCAAAATATCACCCAATTCCCACATATTTACCCACTTTTTGTATTCTCTCATTAATATAAGACCCACTAAAATCAACAATTTAAACAAAAAATCTCATTTAAAATCAAGGATTTCACTAATACACCGAAAATATACCCAATGGAAGGACTCTAATGGATCCTCAATGGATAGAAATAAATACAGGGTCATAGAAATCTACACTTATAGATTCTAAAAATTATTTTAACCTGCCCACTAAGGCCTCTTGTGATGTAGACATTGATATATTTATGACTAAACAAAAACTTTTTATTTACGAGTCTCTTTGCTTGGTGTCTAAACATGATTTTGACATATTAGGTCTTTTTTATTTTATTGGATAATAAAAGGAAAATAGTATTGTTAGAATATCTATTAGTTTCTAATTATTTCATTTAGATTTTATAATATAAAATTTAATTATAATATTGAATTTAATATTAAGGTTCATAATTTTAAGGTTTAATATTAAGTTTTATAATATAATGTTTAAAATATTAGACTTTATAATATTAAAATTGTAAAATATTGAGTTTATAATGTTAGGGTTGTGTATATGGTTTATATTATAAAATTTAATAGAAAAACCCGATATTTTAAACCTATTATAAAACCTAATATTAAATCATAATATTATAAACCCTATTGTTATAAACCCAATATTAAAAACCCTATATATTAAACACCCTATATTATAAATGCTAATATCAAACCAAATAATATAAACCATAATATTAAATCCTATATTTAATATTAGGGTTTATAAATCTCTATTATGCACGGGTTGATATACTAATATTAAAGAAAATATTATAAACCCTAATATTAAACCCTATATTTAATATTAGGGTTTATAAATCCCTACCATGCACATGTTGATATACTAATATTAAACAAAATATTATAAACCCTAATATTAAATCTTATATTTAATATTAGGGTTTATAAATCCCTACCATGCACATGTTGATATATGCTTATCAATATATATGAACCAAATTTACTAATATGGTTGGGCATGTGCTTGATATATGCCTATTGGCTGATATCAACCACATTTACAAATGCAGTTGTGCTAGTAATAACATATATTTATTTTATATGATATGAGTTGATTTTACCTACATGTAAGGTATGACAACAAAATATTGATGCCAATTTCTAAATCCTCGAGTCACTTTTAAAGGATTATGACTGCTCCTTTAAGGTCATAGATATTCATTCTGATTATATGAAACAATTTGATTATTTTTTTCAATATGAAGGACACAAAGTCTTGGTTAAAATGATTTTCTTATTATTATATAGAAGTAAATAATAATTTTGATTTGTCTTCTTTAAAATGTAATTTAATGTAATAAAATTATTTATACTGGGTTAAGAGTTCATCATCCTTTAACACAACAAAAGAGGTTAATGACCCAAGACCTAGAGACATCTGGTAGGAGTAAAAACCTACTCTCTTACGGACCACTAGCAAGTACTTCTATGTGGAATGGTTTTCCTTGAATAAGGGTGATGAACTAGCTTGAATAATGGTGATTAGTTAGCTTGCATTCAGAGATAATAACTAGTGATTGTTGTCCCACAACTAGTTCCGAAACTCAATCATGGCAATTTTTCTCACCTCTTAAAAAAAATGCAAGTCTATTTTGAAATAAGGTTTATAGAATTTTAATTTAATTATCAATGATTATTAAATGGATAGTAGGGATTTAAATTTCATGAAATATTCTAGAATATTTTTAACAATAGTTACAAATGAAAGGTTCAAATTTATTTCAAAAGTAGTTATGTTATTTCTATACCTTTAATTAAATTGATTAATTGAAAAAAATGATGTGAACATGTGTGATATGAACATAAGTTATGGTTTTATAGACATGTTGTATTAGCAACTCATGGTATTAATCCATTGTATTGTAACAAAGTCTATTTTGTTAGAATTAATGGAGAAAGATACATTTATTTGTTTCAAGGATAGGATTGAGACTCTAAGATTAGGTCTCAGATCCTACTATCTAGGGAGTTTTTGAAACCACCCTGATTGTGTGAAAGCCTATATGTACTAGGTTATTCTCTTGACCTAGTATGTAAGTGTATTGTGTGCACACTCTCCAGGTATCTCACCTAGCGAGTCGTTTAGCTATTATATTCGATTTCTATCATGGCATAAGAGCTTCAGGGTTGTTGATCCTATAGGCTGAGTTAGGGCGTGACTGTAGCAGCGTTGTCGCGAGATATGGGTGGAAAAGTGCGACGAGTGAACTGTAACCCTCCATGCACTTTCTTTTTAGAATCTTGGTGTGAGTTTAGGTAGAATGTTGCGAATCCGAGCTGAATAGTTGCGAAGGTCCGTGACTCCTTGGTGGATAAGGGCGCCGATTGTGGAAATAAAAAAAAAGGGGTTGCAAGTTCGTCATGGAATAGCCTCTGTAGGAGGACTGCTGTTGATTGGGTTTCGTGCCCCATGGAAAAGTGCAACATTCATCACCAGAAGACCGGTATTGTAAGAAGAGGGACCGCATATTTCCCAGGAAGGCTGGAAGGAGGCCGACGTTGCTGCGGAGTAACATTCGTGGATGACACGATTGGAGTTCGTAAACCACCACCACTTGCTTGATCGCTGTGGGATTGTGGCTGTGAAGATCATCCCGTGTTGAAGGTCGAACACTTGCCCTAGAGGCTGTGTGGTGGAGGCCGTGTGTTGAAGGCTACAAGAGCGTGGACACACGGAGGAGCTCGTGCAATGCGTTGGATGCCTGGAGGTCTGCTTTGAGCAGAATCAACGTATTGGGTTTCAATCTGGGGAGTATGTTTCTGATTCGTGGAAGAGATCTATGCAGCGGAAGAGTCATCCTACTGTAGTGGCAGAGGTGGCAGAAGGCCGAGAATTTCCTAGTTCCGCTGTCAGGTGGCTGAGTAGAGAAATCACAACTGTCGATTTGGGTAGCAGAGATTGGACTGACGTGGAGGATGAGTGTGAAGGTTACGTCTTGAGTTTTTGCAAAAAAAAAAATTGCTTGATCAAGGCCAGCTCTGGCGTGGAGGTCATTGAAATAGATCCACACACTCCGTAGGAGGCTGTTGAAGTAGGCGGCCGAAATTTCTTGCTGGTGGCCATGGATTAGTGTGGATTAGAGGTCATGGATGGCATGAGAGATGTTGGTGCATGGTTAAGGCCGCGTGGAGGAATTTCCCACGAAGGGAGCGCGTGGACCACTGTCTCGCTGAGGGGAGCAAGCGTAGCACCACTTCTGGAATTTGGAGAGCAGGGGATGATGTATTCTCCAGATCCTCAAGGAGTAGAGATAATGAAGATGACAAAGAGGCATTGAAGTGGGCCACCCTAGAGAAATTTCCAACTTACAACCACGTCCGCAAGGGAATTATCCACAACGTTGTAGGTGAGCAACAAGAAGTCGATGTGGTCAGGATTGGCTTTCAAGATCACCAGCTTGTCATTGATAGATTGCTGAAAATTACAGCCAATGATAATGAGCGGTTTCTGCAGAAGCTCCACAACAGGATCGATAAAGTGGGCATCAACATGACCAAGAACAAAGTCTGTTTTGAGCATTTGAGCATAGATGCAAATGTATATGTTGGTAGCAGATCACTATCTACTATTCCAAACTTTTCCTTAAATATGCTGGAGGTGTTTTTTAAGGATTTCTGAATATCTTTCCGAATAAGAAGAGACCCCTTTTAATTCTCCACGATGTTAAGCGGTATCATTAAACCATCCAGAATGACTTTGCTTTTGGGACGACCAAGCTCAGGGAAAACAACTTTATTTTTGGCTTTGGCTGGTAAGCTCGATTTAGAATTAAGAGTATCTAGTTCAATGTGTTGAAAGGTTAGCTCTTCTGGTCATGAAAATGTAGTGACAATGACTTTGTTTGGAGTGTGGATGTGTGAATTGGTGGACGCGGCAGCACAATGAGTTTGGCTGGCGTTCCAGGACTGTTTAAGCACTTTAACTCTTTAGAGAGGTTAAATTCTGCTGAGAAACCCTTCGAAATTGGTGAATTTATATGCCAAGGCTTCAACTTGACCCTAAGAAAAGTGCAGTGGCAGCGAACTATTCTTGGTCGAAGTGTTCTTGCAAGGGAGAAAATAGAAGGAGAAAATGGGTCTTCAAAGTAAATTGAAAGAGTTTCGAAGAAAATTTAAGAGGAAGCATCAACGGAGAAGTGCAAAACATTGTTTTGCAGAATTAGTGATGTGTTTCAGGTTGATGCTGATGGACCAACTGCTAACCAAGATGCAGATTCGGAATTTGGTGAGATTATTAAATGGTTAATGCCAGATTTATAGTTTTTTTTCAGGTATGAATTATGAAATATGGGCAAATGAAATGAAAACAGTACTATGGAAGGTAAATTTA
The DNA here is from genome assembly GCA_031772625.1 of Pinus tabuliformis. NCBI lineage: Eukaryota > Viridiplantae > Streptophyta > Pinopsida > Pinales > Pinaceae > Pinus > Pinus tabuliformis. Next base: position 1,391,013,877 of record CM062820.1, on the reverse strand, counting down.
CTGGATTATGTTGAAGATGCTATTAAGGATAGTGGAGATGCATCAACATTAAGTCTTATAACATGTGCATTAGATGACAACATCATACTCAACATAATATATGAATATGGAGAGATTCTTAATACAAAATTCTTATGGGGTGTTTTAGAAATGAAATACTATTTGAACAAGGGATATGATGATGAAGATATTCCTCTTGAAAATGATCCCATATTTGATTGTGAATTTGAAGAGGCAATGATGGGTGATGAATGTGTGTCTGTAACTAAAACTTGTAATAATGAAAACACATCCATTATTGTAGAACCTGAAATTTTTCCTAGTGCAAAAATGAAGTTTGATGAGACCTATATACCTCATGATGAGTGGATCAATTTGATGATTGAAAAACATCTTATTGATGAATTACTGTTTGGTGAGAAGGAAGGCCTATCTTCACATATTGATCAAACGAAGAACATGCTTGCAGCAACAAAACTGGGTGAAGAGGATGAAGGCATAATTATGTCAGCAGAAAGGGATGAAGTAGGGAGAGATGGTGAAATGAAAGCTCTCCTAAAGGAGGAGGAAGATGAAAGTAAATGTGGTCCTCTTTATAAATCTAACATTGTTTTTTGTGCAGATATTGGGAGGCAAGAAACAACAACGAATTTTGAAGAAGAATTGAAGTTTCTTGAAGCATGGCTGGAAACAGCATGTCTTTATGAAATCAACACAGAAGTTGCATTGATGAATGGTGAAGGCATCATCGCTGATGTTCAGATGATTGACACTGGAAATAGTGAGAAGAAAAATTCTCCTATTGAGCCTGCCATAATTCTAAGAAAGACGAGAATAAGAATTCAAGTTTTCCTTCACAGGGGAAGAAATGAGGTGAAGATACAACACTACCTCATGGCAAAGAAACTGAAGATGAAGCCTCATCCACAAACGAACAAGTATGGGCTCTGCTGCAAGAAGACAAAAATGAAAACCTCTATTACCAAGTTGTTTCATGTTTTAATTGTAAGCCTAGTTGAGACTAGACCAACATGCATATGTTATTGTTCAGTACCCTTTCTCCATTAAGGGGGAGTGTTAGAATTAATGAAGAAAGATACAGTTAGTTGTTTCAAGGATAGGATTGAGACTCTAAGATAAAGTCTCAGACCCTACTATCTAGAGAGTGGTTGAAACCTCCCTGATTATGTGAAAGCCTATATGTACTAGGCTGTTCTCCTGATCTAGTATGTAAGTGTATTGTGTGTACACTCTCCAAGTATCTCACATTAAACTCATGTTTTTAAAAGTCTTTGCTAGATTTTGATTAAAATTAACAAGAAAAAATTTAAACCCCAAAGCACTAAAAATGTCATCTCTAGTGGAAAAATGCCATCTCTTTTGTAAGTTAGACTACCCCATAAGTATTTATTACTATGAATTTTATGAAACATTTAATTTATAAAATTGTCTTAGTTTGGAAAAAAATTATAAATCATTTTAATTTTTATTAAATCATAAATTCAAATTATATATATATATATATATATATATATATATATATATATATAAAGTACTTAAACCTACTTTACACTAACAACATGTAGAGATAAGTGGAAAAAATGAGGGAATATTATTAGTTTATTTGAAAATCACCATCCTCCTTTTTAACCTTCATTGTTTAATTTTAAATTTTATAGAAAATTACAATAATTATTTTATTTAAATTTTGTATAAAAATTGAGATAAATTTTGGTAAACATAATTTTGATAAAACTAAACATTACATTTATATTCAGATTTGTGAAAAAAATTGCATAAATTATAATAGAAAATAATCTTGAATAAACATGTTTTTTTGTAAATTTGACAATACTACATCTTCATATATCTAACTTCTCCCACACTGATTGCCAATTAAACTATCTACATCCTTAATAAATATATTTATTCTCCCATAAAAAAAATTACTTTGATAAAAATATTCATTCCACTAAATATAAAAAACTTAAAAAATAAGTTTAAATAAATTCTTATTAACATTTACGAGCGATTTAATTTACAAGTAATATGATTGTCGGTGGGAATTAAATAGAAAATGAAACAAATATGACAACTTTCGAGTAATATGATTGTCGGTGGGAATTAAATAGAAAATGAAACAAATATGACAACTTTCGAATTGACTCATAACATTATCACATTGAAAAGTGAACTGTGAGCTTCGAATCATATTCACGAACTAACTTTTAAATTTACCCTTCTGTAATCGTGGGTGTGTGTCCAAGTTCCGTCATTACATTGAAAAGCAAACTCTTATGTTGGAAGACTGGGAATTAAATTTGAACTTTAGCCATTCTGCAAGCATGGTTGTACGTATATCGAAAAATAAACACTTATCTAAGAAGGCTGTAGTGAAAAATAAAATTACAACTTTCCACGTGGAGTGTCCTGAAATTAACGCGAACTTTAGCGGACAGTGTAAGCATGGTTTACCGTGGGGACCTAAAGTTTCCTGGAATTAACTCTAACTTTAGCCGATTCTGTAGGCATGGTTTCCCGTGTGGACCAATTAGTGTACCGTTAGTTGTTTTTAATAAAAAAAAATTGGAAGTTTTTTGAGTGAGTTTTTTGTCAAATTTTTCTAAAATCCAGTAATAATTTATTGAAATCTATTGAAATCACAATTTTCATCTCTGTACAATCCCTGGAGATGCTCTCGTCCTCAGTGCTCACTATCCAGGCGATGAACTTGCTCAAAGGCCAATCTGAAGTGCTCACGCAGGCTGCACAGCATACGCAGGCTGCACAGCATACACCGCGTAGAGGACTACAACTTCAACTTGAGCTCTCAGAATTTGTTGAAGAGAATTGGGGTAGCTTAGTTATGATACATATTAGTAGAGTGATGTTGTGTGTACTGGTAGCCTATTTGCGGCCAGGAATGGCCCGTCCATTCTCGAAAGAATCGTGGGGCAAATTGGCGGCTCTGGGATTGAGTATCTTTCTCCATATTTTGTCTAAGGCTTTCAATGTGCAAAACTCTGACTACTCCTGGGTGGTCTTCTTAATGCCAACTTTTATTGGATCTGGCGTGATAATATTGATATCACTCGTTTCGCTAATTCTCCTTCTCAGTTGCGCAACTATAGCCAATAAAAGCATTCAGGATATCATTAACCAAAAAATTCGCATAATACTTGTACAGCAATCCAATGGTGTACTAGACGACTCCTGGCACGCAGTAGAACATCAAGTACTCAAATCGTGGATCGTTGCTCGTGCATGTTATCCTGAATCAATCATAGCCAGGTCAGTGCTGTCTTCATCAGCCGCAGTGGCTGTCACAATTTGCATTGTAGGTTCACCTCTCGGTTTATTTCTGCAAGGCTTAGGTCAATGGGAAATTGCTGAACCTGAGGATTTCTTTGAATTCATAACAAGTATGCTGGAAGTGGCATTCATTGTAATAGGATGGGCAATCATATGTTGCAGATGGGTGAGCTCCGTGGCCTACTATGGAAGAAGGGGAACGAAGGACGAGGAGGAGAGCTGGCGTAACAATTTTCAAGTTGAAGACTTTTGGACAAGGCATATTCTTGAGCTTCAAGAGCTTGAATCATCTCAGATTGATGAAACAATAGGAAAAATGGAAATAAAATTAATTTCCACTCAAGAAATAACAACATATTTACCACAAATATTGCTGCGATGGTTGTATTGGCTACAATTTCTTGTGGTCATCTTCAGTAAAGGATGTTGGTATCTCTCAGAGCTCATGTTCCGTAATAGAGCTATGCGCAGGTTATCGTGCTTCTTATTGGACAACGAACTGGACACAGCTATCTCAAAGCACGAAAATGTTTTGGAGAACGTACAATTCCTCTGGGAGACTCCTCGCAGCGTGATTGTAACCAATCGAAAGGCTATCATGAAAGCCGAAAAGCTTTTGACAGAAGGCAACAAAGACGGGCAAAGTTGCGCCACCCTCCTCAACTTTTTGAGACAGAGGAAGTCGCAAGGATGTGTGGGTAAACAGTGTTTGGATCCTCGTACTGCAGCGAGTCTAGGTCAAGCAGGGGAAATAGGTTTGAAGTTTTTGTGCAAACAAGATCCCGGCCCCAAGTTAGCCGTGGAAGAGCATTTTATGTACGCGAGCAAAAGGTCTTCGAAGCTAACGGCGATATCATTGGTCACTATAATTATCCGGCTGTTTCCAGACAGCGGGGGAGATTGTTTGCAAGCATATTCCGAGGCAAGCCAACTGATGGGTGTTGTGGACGAGTACGATGAGGGAGCCGACAGTTTGCTGAGTAAAGCTGCAGATAGAGTATTCAATACATTACAGTCTAGTAATGTATCAGCTAGTAAGCGTTCTACGGCTACTACAAAAACAATGCAGGAGGCAGCTGCAGCCATCGCTGAGGTGGCACAAGAAAATAAAGAAAAAGCTGAGGTGAATATAGATGGGAAGGACTCTCTAGATTGGAAGAAGGCAGCCGCAGGAAACGCAGTATACAAATTATGCAACAGTATAGATTGTAGAGGTTCTGATGATTTGAGTGCACTGAGGGATGAATTACAGAGTGCATTAGCAGACGTCATTATTTACAAGTGCAGTGGCAGAAACAATAAGCGTATGTCCAAACATTCGATTCTGGAAGGTGAATTGTTCTCTACACGTATTAGTGGAGGGTTGTGGAGGTGTGTTGTGCGGAGGAAGTTCATTGTGTGGGAGAATGAACTTACTCCGCTCACCACCAATGTTAACGAGAAGGACGCCAATATTAAAAGCATAAGACGCATTTAGAATGTTTTCATTTTCATATATTCTGTTTGTAGTTGTCATGATATTGAGCGAGGTCTCGTTTCGGAGGTGTTGTGCGTCTTGAATCTGGAAAACTTGCTGGTGAATAATCTCAGCGGCACACTCCCGCTTCACCTCAGCAATCTCTGCAGCGTCGTGTCTATAGACTTGTCCAAGAACACGATCTCGGGCTCGATTGCCCTGGGGTTCTTGAGGCTCAAGAATTTGGAACTTCTGAGCCTTAGGTATAATAATTTGAGCAACAGCATGGTTCACGGGATCGGTGATTTTCCTAACTTGGGGTTGTCCAGATTTGGAACAATTCTTTGAGTGGAATTATGGTTTGTTAGGAAAATTGGGCAAAGGAACTGAGAAGCGGCAAAGTAGGCAATGTCAACTTCAGTTACGAAAGGTAAATATTAATTTGCCACGAGAATTCATTAAAACACAGAGTTCACTGACAGAGTAAAATAAAAGAGGTTGTAGGAAATTTACTTATGTAAGATTAAAATCATAAGGCAACTGACCACACATTATATTATATGTCAAAACATAAAGAAATTACATTCCTGTGATAAATGGACGTGCCAAGTGAAAAACACAACAAACTTACTGCGATTTATTGGTTTGCGGAGTAAACTTCTGTAAAACTCCAATATTTTTTCCACGATTTTCTCATCACAGAGGCTCCCGCTCTAACTTGCCCAACATGCCCAACATTACAAATGAGTTTTAATTGCATATTTATCTTAACATACAAATTTGACATTAATTACATGACAGAGAAAATATTTAAATCGCAACATGGACGATTTTACATAGTAAATGATTACGATTTTACATAGTAAATGATTCTCTGAACTCGCAGATGTTGTGGAGTGTGGACATCAATTGCGCAATGAATATTTGCCCATATTTATCTATTAAACTTCATTAAATGCTTTAACTTCTGTGATGTGTTGCGGAATGGTCCGCTCTGAACTTTTGTTCTGAATTTTGTTCTTCTACCTACAAACAAAATCGCAATCATGTAGTGGTTGACTGGGCAAGCATGGTGTTTATCAATTTGTTTAACGCGGTGGTTGGGATTATTATTTCCAACACTCCCCCTTAATCGCATCTGCCGCCACTGACAATTCTCAAACAATCTCTGAGATAAACAAAATTTTCACATGCCAATGACTTTGTGAAAATATCAACAAACTATTCCTGTGACCTGCAGTGCTACAACACAATTTCATCATTGTTAATCAACTCTCTGATAAAATGATATTTAGCATCAATATGCTTGGTCCTCTTATGAAAGACCAAATTCTTTGACAATGCAATTGTGGATGTGTTATCGCAAAAAATAGTTGTCCCTCCCTCTTGGTCATGCCGAAGATCCCTCAACATCCTTCTCATCCAAACTGTCTGACATGTTGCTTCTATTGCGGTGACATATCCAGCTTCTACTGTTGACAATGACACTATTGGCTACTTCTTGAAGGCCCATGATATGGCTCCGGAACCCAAATGAAAAACATATCCTGACGTGCTCTTTCTGTCACCGACAATTCCTGCCCAATCACTATCAGTGTAACCAACTAGCTTGAAATCACTTGTTGTGGTGTACAAAATGCCACACTATTTTGTCCCATTGACATACCTTAGAATTCTTTTCGCTACTTGCCAATGTGTCTCCTTGGGTGTCTCTATGAACCTCGACACCAAGCTCACTACATACATTATATCCAGCCTAGTGGCGGTCAAATACATCAAGCTGCCTATCATGCTTTTGTATAATGTCGGATTGACATTGTTGCTGCAATCTTCTTTGCTCAACTTCAACCCCATGATAGTTGGAGTTGGTGCGGGCTTGCTGTTCTGCATATTAAATCTCTCCAAAATATCTGCCACATACTTTGCTTGAGAGATAAAAATGTCATTTTCTATTTGCTTTACTTCTATGCCCAAAAAATATCTTAACAACCCCAAGTCAGTTATTTCAAATTCATTCTTCATGACTTGTTTGAAATCAACGATGAGAAAATCATCACTGCCTGTAAAAATTAAATCATCTACATATAAGACAACAATGAGAATCTTACCATCATTCTCTTTGATGTAGAGAGTAGGCTCACCGTCACATTTTTCGAAACCATTGTCCAACAAGTAGGCATCTATCTTGTTGTACCATGCACGTGGTGCTTGCTTCAGCCCATAAAGAGCTTTCCTCAACCGATACATTTTGTCTTCTTGGCCTTCTACCTCGTAACCAGGCGGTTGCGCAACATACACTTCCTTTTTCAGCACTCCATCAAGAACGCTGACTTTACATCCATTTGATACACTTTCCATTGATCTTGCGCGGAAATCGCCACAAGTGTATGCATCGTCTCCATCCTTGCGACTAGTGTGAACGTCTCCTCATAATCTCTTCCATGCTGCTGCTTGCATCCTTCGACAACTAGCCTTGCTTTGTGCCTTTCAATCTTTCTGTCAACATTTCTCTTGGTCTTATAGACCCACTTCACTCTAATGACTTGTTTTCCTTGCGGCAAGTCCACTAACTCCCATGTGTCATTCTTTTCTATTGCTTCGATTTCTTCCTCCATTGTTGCAACCTATTTTTTTCTTTGACTGCATCTTCAAAATGGATTGGGTCATCTACATTGTCAGGCCAGGAGTAACTCCAGTTTGGCAGAAAACTCAAAAAACTGATTCGTGTATATTCCATAGGTAACCCATTGTTATATACAATAGGGAGTGATTGTTCAGTTCATCTCCCGATGACTCTTCATCTTCCCAATTTATTTATTTCAATAGATGTGAGCTTTAAGTTTTGTTCCATTGGAGTAGAAAGATGATTGCATTCTGTCATGCCAAATCTGTTTAACAGATCTCCAATGTATTTCTTTTGAGAAAGAAATATGGATTTTGGATGTTGGGTTACTTCAATGCCAAGATAGTAATGAACATAGCCCAAATCAGTCATTTCAAAACTTTTCCCCAATTCCTTCTTTATGGATGCAATGTAGCTTTCATTGTTCCCTGTCATTAAAAGATCATCTACATATACCACAAGATACACAACTGTTTTGCCAACTTTCTTGACAAACAAAGTTGCATCAAAAAGATCAAAATGATTGAAGTTGAGTTTCAGAAGATGCTCAGTTAGTTTTTCATACCAGGCTCGCGGTGCTTGTTTGAGGCCATACAAGAGCTTCACAAGTTTGCATACTTTATGTTCATGTCCTTTCACAGCAAATCCTTCAGGCTGGGACATAAAAACATTCTCTTTTAGATCTCCATTCAAGAATGCAATTTTTACATCCATTTGATGGACTTTCCAACCGTTCTGAGCTGCTAGTGCAAAGAGCGTCTGGATGGTGGCCCATTTTGTTGTGGGGGCAAAAGTTTCCTCATCATCAACCCCTTCCTTCTGTGCAAAACCTTTTGCCACAAGCCTAGCTTTGTGCTTGTCAAGTGAGCCATCAGCTTTGTACTTGTTCTTATAGACCCACTTGCAGCCAATTGGTTTGGTTCCAAATGGACGATCAACCAGCTTCCAAGTGCCATTCTTTATGAGAGCATCATACTCCTTTTGCATCGCTTCTTTCCATTCATCATGAGAAGCAGCTTCTTTGAAGGAAGTTGGTTCAAAATCTATAGACACGTTCAATTCACAATCATAAGTAACATCCATATCAACAGGTGAATTAGAGTCATCTACATCACCTCCATTTTGTCGGTTTGAATTTCTGGTTCCTGTTTTTCCAATTTCATCAGGATGAACACTTTCAAGTGTCTTTGTCAGCCACTTTGGGGGACCTTTCTGAGATGGTCCAGGCTGCTCTGTTGATTGAGTTGGGACTAAATCAAGATTGAGTCCCCCAATTCTATCAATTACATCACTTAAAGCATCATCCGTTGTTGGAGTTTCATGCAGAGGAGATTGTTCTTCAGAAGAAGATTCCACATGTTGATCTAGTATAGGAATCCCCCCTTCAAGATGTGGAATCTGATTATCAAATTCTTGAAATGATTTTGTTTTTGCGAATCTATCCAAGCGATCAAGTTGCCGCTCAACAACATTGTCAGATTTGGACGATTCAAGAAAAATGACGTCTCTAGATACAACAAACTTTTTATTTGCTTCATCATAGAGGCAGTATGCTTTGGAGGTGTTTGAATACCCCAGGAAGATACACTTATGCCTTCTAGCACCAAGTTTGTTTCTATGTACCTTTGGTATCAAAGCATAACAGGTGGAACCAAAGATCCTGAGATGTTTTACCGAAGGAACATGTCCATACCGCAATTCATAAGGAGTCTTTTTTCTTATAGCATTAGATGGACATCTATTCTTTATATATGCAGCACATAGAACAGCATCAGCCCAAAACATTATCTTTACATTTTTGAAGAAAAGCATGGATTGTACCATATTCAAGATTGTTCTATTCATTCTTTCAGCTACACCATTCTGTTGGGGATTATAAGGCACAATTGTTTGATGTTTGATCCCATGTTAGCGAAGATAGTTTTCAAATTCATTTGATGTATATTATTTTCCATTATTAGTGCGAATAGACCCAATATGAGATTGTTCATCATTTTCAATCCATTTATGAAAATTCTTGAATGTTTGAAAAGCATCAGATTTGTTCTTCAATAAATAAACCCAACACATTCTGGTGTAATCATCAATAAACGTCATGATATATTTATTTCCATTTGCAGAAGGAACAGGCATTGGACCACATAAATCTGAATGAATGAGTTCAAGCTTCCTATGTGCTCTTGAATGTGAATCATGAAAAGACTGTTTGCTATGCTTTCCTAGAATGCAATCATCACATTGCTTATGTTTCCTAGGAATTGTAGGCAAACCAGCAACACCATTTTTCTTCAATAAGCAGAGACTGTCATAGTTTAAATGTCCAAATCTAGCATGCCATAATAAACTTGATGGAAGTGTACCTTCTTCATGATGAGAAATATATGAGAAATGTTGTGCATGAGCAGAGGTTCCTTGCAGTTTGAGAAGCCTTTCTTCTTCTATTCCCCTCATGACAAGTGAGTGGTCAAATGCTTTTCTTACCTCAAGCTTGCCATCAAACATATGAATGGAGTGACCTTGCTGGCGGATGTGGACCAAGGACAGCAAGTTAATCTTGAGTTGTGGGAGATATAGAACATGATCCAGAAGAAAGTCTGGAAGACCAGGCAGTTTAAGCCTGATTGTGCCAAGTCCTGATGGCTTGATTTTTGACTGATCTGCAAAGTATACTGCTCCATCAACATTGTCAGTGAAATCTTCAAAAAAATCTTTTCTATGAGTCATGTGACAGGTTGCTCCTGAATCAAGCAACCAATCATTTTTTGAAGAAGCAAGTGAAGCATTAAAAAAATCTTCATTTACTCCAATGTTACATTGTGCCTCAATATAGTGAGTGGATTCAGGTGCTTTACCTTTGTCTGTATCATCAGTTTTACCTTTCTGCTAGTTTCTTTTCTGCTCAATTTTTTCCCATGGTAGCTTGCATGTAGAAGCATCATGTGATCCATTTCGTTTGCAGCGAATGCAATGCAGATCTGCCTTTTCTCCTTGAGAATGTCTGCCCCCCCTGCCTCTGAAGTATCTTCCTCTTCCTCTTCGTCCACCTCTTCCTCTTGTAGAATCTTGAGCAGGATGCTTTTCTTTATCAGCAAGGCACACAGTGTCTTCAGAAGATTCAGGGACTGTCTTCTTTCCAAAGGCATTCTCTCTTTCAGCAAGCTTTTTCACAAGAGAGTCAAAGGTTATATCTTTAAGATTTCCATTTGCTTGTAAAGACTCAAGATAATTGGAGTAAGTAGGATAGAGTGCCTTGAGAAAAGCAATAAGAGGGATATCCAACTCAACCTTAGTGGATTTAATATCATGCATTATAGACTTTACTTCAGATGCAAGAGCAAGAGGATCATTATTTTTCAGTTCAAGAGTGAAGAGTTTAATCATGAGCTGAACAACTTCAAGTTCAGAATGTGAGTCATAGAGTTCTTTTAGCTTTTGTAAAGCTTCAAAGGCAATTGAATATGATGAAATATGGCTACTTACTTCTTCATTTACAGATGCTGCAATTAATGCATATGATTTGTTGTTCTTGTTTTCCCAAATGACGAGCTCTTTGTCTGATGTAGGCTGCACTGGGTCATTGTCTCCTTCTCCGACACACACTCCTTTCCACTACTCATTGAAGATGAGGGTGTGTTTTATCATCCGGGACCATTCAGGATAGTTCTCCTTGCCAGTGAGAACTATTCCTACCATAGAGATGATTGAATGCATTCTGTAAAAAATACTTCTGCTGATAAAAAAAACTTTCTGCTGATATACAATGAAGTTGTACTCAAAAGGGTAACTCTGCTGATTTCAAATTCTTTATGCACTCAATTTTCTTTAAATGTCTCCAAAATTTATAAAATATCTTCCCCTTTCATTTTATTTTAAACAAGAAAACCATTCAATATATATATATACCACAGACTTGGACAATATATATATATATACACCCACAGTGCTCAGCATTAATACCCACAATGTTTTCCCCGGATGCGCTCAGCTTTAATACACATTCAATACTCGAATATAGTGAGCGGATTCAGCTTTAAAACGGCGTTAATAATGCAAACACATTCAAGCATTCAAACATTAATAATGCAAAGGCATTCAAACGTTAATAATGCAAGGCATTCAAACGTTAATAATGCTGCGCATTCAATAAAACGATAATACCACTGCGCATTCACTAAAACGATAATACTACTGCGCATTCACTATTAATACCACGTATTTAGAGTAGACTATCACTATCCACAAATCAGAGATGAGCGCAGAATAAATCGTAGCTGATAGTGCAGAAGAATGCCTTAAGATGCTCGGGCGCCGTTGCCGTAATGTCTGAAACTTGGTTTCATCGTCATCAGCAGTACAACAGTAATTTTTCAGTCGATACAAAGAAATTATGAAGAGATGCTTGCCCGGAGCATTTGCCTATCTGGAATTGCAATAGGAACGGGCACCCTCCTCTATGTTTAAAGCATAGAAGGCTGAGCCGTATCTGAGCCTGTTTAAGAATGGGAATCGTTGTTTCATGCTGCCAAAAATCGTCACTCAAGTCACAGGTTCAAAACAATTTGCTCGGTATTGGGTCCAGAATCCGTGGGCTAAAGTCTTCAAAACGGCTTCGGCTTCGGCTTCGCAGAAGACTCAAGATTCCAGGTTAGTGGAGAAAGTTTGCCCAGAAAGAGCTGTTGGCAAAGAGCGCCGAATTCTGTAATACGTCCAACTCAGAGTTCGAAGGCAACGGCTTAAGTATTTTTCCACGATTTCCAAATGATTTAGGATTACAATGTCTAGCAAGGGTTCCTCGTTTCTATCATTCTAGTCTTCGTGCGGTATCCAGAGCATGGCGCCATTCAATTGATAGCTGCGAGTTCTTGGAGGCAGAGCAGCGCTCAGGACAGAGTAATCAGGTGAATGCAATGCAATGGAGGCAGAGCAGCGCTCAGGAGGCAGTGGAAAAAATGAAGGGAGTTACAACTATTTTTAGGACTGGCTCTGATACCATGTCAGGCCAGGAGTAACTCCAGTTTGGCAGAAAACTCAGAAAACTGATTCGTGTATATTCCATAGGTAACCCATTGTTATATACAATAGGGAGTGATTGTTCAGTTCATCTCCTGATGACTGTTCACCTTCCCAATTTATTTATTTACATAAAATTCCCAATCATGAAGATTAGGTGTCAACATACATGACAAAACAAAGCAAATAATGAAGGTAGACCAGTGCTGCTATCAACCTCATCTTGCTCATTAATTTCATTTAGATTTCTAAATTTTGGCCATCTTGTGCTTGCTAAATAATGGCTTGACATGTCACTTGGTGTTGCGCTTTGCAGAGTGCTTGGAGAAGCACTTTCTTGACTACGTGACACTGTCTTATTATCTGTTGATGGTGTTCCTTGCTGCCTACTTTGTTGCGCTTGAATAGGAGTAGAGGGAGTCACTGTTGATGAATTACTTGTTGCTGTTAATTCCTCTTTGTCCTCATGTGATATACATGCTTTCATATTGACTGTCTTCTCTAAACTTCCATCTCATGCTTTTCCTTCTATGAATTGCACATCTCTGCCGATTATGACTTTCTTGGTTAATGGATTGTAGAGTTTGTATGCCTTGGATTCATCAATGTATCCAAGAAATTGTTGAAATATGGCAACAAGAATATTCCAATTTAATTTATCTTTGAATTAAATAGTGAATTAAAATCGAATTTAGTCTTAACAACTACTTGGAAATAATTAATTAATTTATTTTAAATTAATTAGTTGTAGAAATTCAAGTTAGAAGTCTTTCTGAAGTCATGCAAGAGTTATTCCTTAAATTAAGGAGATAAGATTGAGTTATAATTAGTTAACTTAGTTCACTGAGTTAAGTCTAGTTAAATTAGTTCCAAACTGTTTGAGGAACTAATAGTGAGTTAACAGTCAGTTGATGCATTAATGCACTCAACTAGTGCTACTCCAATTAACTGAAGATTCCCTTATCAGAAACTAATGCATGTTTATTATGAGAAAGACCCAGTTGAGATTAAAGTTCATGAAGAGTGTACTATCAGTTGCATGTGTTTTCTCATGGAAAAAACTCATGCATGTAGTCAAGGATTTATCCTTGAAGATTACACAGTTTTGAAGGAGGTTTTCCACCTGGTTGAAGGCTAATCATCCACAAGGAACAATGCAAGGAAATAGGAGCTTGGAGGGCAGAGGAGAAGGCTGGAGAGAAGCCAAGTTTGCTTGTGAGCATCTATGAGGAGTGTACTGAGAGCTGGCTAGCTGTGAGAGCTAAGGTTTTGTATAATTCCTATGTATTTCCACCATGTATGATAATACAATAGTGTGGGATTTTTAGCTCAGGCTTTCCCCAAAGTATTTTCATGTGTATTGTGCCATTTATTCTTCATCTTCTAGTTATATTGTTTAGCTCGATCTTTAAGCTTCCACAAATTGATAGTAGAAGTAGGTTATAGTATTCTGCTTTGATTTATATTGCATTATCGGGTTAACCTACCATCAGATTTTCTACATGGTATCAGAGCTAGATTTGTAGAAATCTCTACAGAAATATGAATTTCTCCCCCTTGCTGTCCAACATCTTCCTCAACTCATCCGAGACATGTGCATATGCCACACAACCAAAGACTCTCATGTGAGTGACACTATGCTTTCTTCCACTCCATGCCTCTTTAGGAACCACATTTTGGACACTTTTGGTTGGACATCTATTCAAGATATATGTTGCACAAGCAACAACTTTAGCCCAATAATCATTTGGCAAATGCTTTGCCTTCAACATACTCCTTTCCATTTCCATAATGGTCCTATTCTTCCTTTCTGCCACACCATTTTGCTGAGGTGTATATCTTGTTGTAAATTGCTTGTGAATTCCATGCTCCCTGCAAAATCGAAGGAAATCATTTGAGATGTATTCGCCACCTCTGTCAGTCCTAAAGAATTTGATGTAGTGTCCACTTTGCTTCTCAACAAGAGCTTTGTATTAGTGAAAGCGCTCAAACACTTCACTTTTCTATTTCAAGAGATAGACCCATGTCTTCCTTGTGTAGTCATCTATGAAGGTCAATACATAGTGGCTGCCACCAATTGATGGTGTCTGCATTGGTCCACATAAATCTGAGTGGAAAATATCCAAAGGTGCCTTTTCCCTTACCTACTTTCCTGCTAAAAATGTCTCTCTATGTTGCTTGCCCAAGATACATCCTTCACATAGGATATCTGGTTTTTCTATGAGTGGTAATCCCTTCACCGTGCCTTTCTTATGTAGCAAATTCAACCCTCCAAAGTTGAGATGTCCAAATCTCAAATGCCATAACCATTTTTCATCTTTGACCTCTGCTTGATAGTTGACTTGTGTGACAACTACCTCTTTTTTTCCATCCTCTTGTGAGTTCATTGATAGTTGTGCTTGTGCACCTTCTTCTTTCAAATCCGATCTTATCTTTAGGGGAATCATTCTATTGTTTGTCATCTGAAACTTTTTAATCAGCGGTCTGCTTGGAGGCCTATCCAACAATGTGCATACATCATTCTTGAAAAAGACATTGTAGCCCTTTTGCATGAGCTATGCAATGCTTATGAGGTTATGCTTGAGACCTAGGACAAAGTAAACATCTAATATGTACTTCTTCTCCCCCTTCTTTGTTAGGATATTAACTCTTCCTTTTCTCATGAAAGAGACTTTGCTATCAGTCCCTAATGTCACTTCAGATTCAAACTTTCATCTATATTGAAAAACATTTCTCTGTTCCCTGACATGTGCTTGCTACACCCTGAATCAAGATACCATATATCACTTTGTTTTTCTTGTGCTACATTACAAGCTAAAAACATGCTATCATGGTTCTGATTTTCTTTTGTGAAATTTACACTTGGTTTGTTACTAATGTCATATTGCTTCTTTCTACATTCATTTGCATAATGACCATACTTCTTACAGTAATGACATTGAACTTGAGATTTATCATACCTCTGACCTTGTGCTTGATTTTGTCTTGGGTCTTGACTTGGATTTTGATTCTTGCCCCTTTCACTTGAGCTTGAAGGACTTCTTCTTCCACCTCTGTGTGGACTTCTCCCTCTTCCTCTAGCATATGATCTTGCTCTGCCTTGACCTTAGCCAAAAGAAACTTGTGTCTTGAAGGCATGCTCCAATGAGGAGCTTGTTGCTCTATTCAGTCTATGTTCATAAGAAATCAGTGATGCATGAAGCTAATCCACTAAGAACTATGAGAGATCCTTTGTCTCTTCTATGGCCACAACAATGGCATCACACCTTGCTAGCGGACTTCTCAAAACTTTCTCAACTATTCTGCTTTCTTCAAGTGTCTCACCATTAGACCTGATTTGAGTAACCAACCAAATTACATGTGTAAAAAATGAGTCTACATTCTCAGACTCTTTCATACTAAGTGTTTCAAAATCTCTTCTTAACATTTGCAGTTTTGTCGTCTTGACTTTTGCCATGCCTTGGTAGGTTGTTTGGAGGGCATCCCATGCTTGCTTGGACTTCGTTGCTGCTGCAACCCTTGGGAAAATACTTTCATGAGCTACTTGGAAAATATAGAACAGAGTTTTTGAATCCTTCTTCTTGTTGTCCCTTAAAAAATCCTTTTCTGCTAGAGACAACACATTGTATGTTGCTGCATCTGCTGGTTCTGGAAAACCATTCTCCACCAAATCCCAAATGTCTTGAGACGAAAACACGGCCTTCATTTTTATAGCCCAATAATCCTAATTTTTTCCATTAAACTGAGGTATCTGAGAATTATTCAAGCTTGTGCTTGATGTTGCCATTTTTGGGTGTGAAAAAAAAAGCTTTCTATCTACTGGTAAATACGCTAAAAAACAATCTGCCCTCAAAACAATTTCTTTAACTCTTAGTAAAAACACTTGTTTTTACACTAACAATATTTAACCCGATACCATGTTAGAAAAATTTACGAGGGAAAAGGAACTCATAAATCAATTGTGGCAAAGTAGGTAATGTCAACTTTAGTTGTGGAAAGGCAAAGTAGGTAATGTCAACTTTAGTTGTGGAAAGGTAAATCTTAGGTTGCGGCGAGGATATCACAACCACACAGGGACTTAATTAAAACATAGAGTTCACTCACAAAAAAACAGAGTAAAATAAAAGAGGTTGCAGAAATTTACTTGTGTAAGATTAAAACCATAACGCAACTGACCATACCTTCTATTATATGTTAAAACATAAAGAAATTACATTCGTGTGATAAATGGAGGTTGCAATGCCAAGTGAAAAACACAACAAACTTACTGTGATTTATGCATTACTGAGTTGCGGAGTAAACTTCTCTAAAACTCTGTAAAATTGGTTTTCACACGCCCACCAATATTTCCTCCACGATTTTCTCCTCACTACCTCACAGACTCTCCCTCTCTAACTTTCCCAACATGCCCAACATTACAAATGACTTTTACTTGCATATTTATCTTAACATACAAATTTGACATTAATTACATGACAGAGAAAATATTTAATACGCAACATGGGTGATTTTACATAGTAAATGATTCTCTAAACTTGCAGGTGTTGTGGAGTGTGGGCAACAGTCGTGGAATGAATGTTTGCCCATACTTATTTATTAAACTTCATTAAATGCTTTAACTTCTGTGATGTGTTGCGGAATGGTCTGCTCTGAACTTCTGTTCTGACTTTTTTCCTTTTGCCTGCAAACAAAATTGCAACAGTGCAGTGGTTGATTGGGCAAGCATTGTTTTTGCCAGTTTGTTTAAGGCGGTGGTTGGTATTATTATTTCCAACATGCCTCCAGGAGAAACCACAAGCTCAAGAGACGTGATGTTTCCTCGAATCAATATTTCACGGGAGCCATCCCGTTGGATCTCTGCTCAAGCAGGAAACACTTCAAGCTCATCATTTTCTCCAACAGATTCATTGGTGAAATCCCCTGCGGCTTCATGCCCTGCCCCACACTGTGGCAGTTCCATATTGAGGACAACATGTTAAGTGGTCGAATTCCGCAGGGCTTTGGCTCGCTACAGAATTTGGCGTACATGGACATGTTGCACAATAATCTGAAAGCCTCTGGCCTTCCGACCGATCTTTGCGACACACCCAAATGCAATATACAATATACAATAACTAGTTTCTTGGTCAAAACTCACATTCACCAATTTCTTGTATCAAAACCAGTAAATTTATGTTGTTTCAACTTTAGATGTAGTTGGAGGAGAGGACTTGTATTGAGCCTGAGACTGTGTTTGTAAGTCTTGTTGGATAAGGCAGTTGGATCAGTGGTAAGCTCGGTAGTTGTACTTCAAATGGATCTAGAAATGGCTGAAATCTCCCAAGTAGAAATTGAAACTCTTACTCCTATGACTTCTTTATTAGATAAAAGAGGCTCATACAGAGAAACAGGTAATTCTACTTCAACTATAACATCAAATGAGATTGATGTAGACTCAAATTGGCAAATACCTCCTATTTTGCCATACCAAGTATATAATATGCCATTATATAAATATCATGCAAAGACTCAAATTCGACAGAACTCTGTAGATATATCATTCACATCTCAAGGCAATCCAATACAAATACCATTGCTTGAGAAATCCCAAATCGAATGGGGAAAGTTTAAAGGTTTCAAGTATTGTCTTGGAGCAATAAGATTTGGTCTTAATCCTCTTGTAAGGCCACAATTAGATATAGAAAGCGTATGTGTCATTTTTGATACAAGACACAATAAATTATGAGATGCCATACTTGGCGATTTTGCCAGTCCCCTCCATGACAGTCCCGCATTTAGAACTATTTATCCAAAGTATTCTGTATCACTGGATGATCCTTATATCTACCAGTTCCTTCAGGCTTATATCCATCCACAAGGTTTTGACATGTCTGTAAATTCATTAATCATACAACTCAAAACCCTTACCATTGTTAGATTTGGCAATGGTAGTCTTCCACCTCTACAAGCCCATATAAGAAATACTTCACAACTTGTAGGCGAAGTGGAATCAGCTTCCAGTAAATCCACAACACCTGTTACATTTGAGTGGACTGGAATTTCATGTCCTTCTGAATGGGAATCACAGTACTGCAAATACAGCCAAGTTTCCCAAAATAAGGAACTGGCTAAAATCCAACCAAAGACAAAACCAATAACCTTTAGCCACGTTACTCAGTATTTTAGGACAAACCCTGTAGTTCTAGAAGTAATTCAGAAGATACCAAGGAGAGTTTCTGAACTTCCTTCAACTAGCTCATTTACTGGAGAGCTAGTTAGAGAGCATCAAGGTTAGCATCAGCAGTGTCCTTCCTGTAACCAGCTGATAGATAGTTTTGGCATACATGCAAGAGAAAGTCACAAACTGGGGAAGAGTACTGAAACCCCTGAAAAGAAATCACATCAATTCTTCATGTTTTCTTTACTCCCAAGAGAAGAAATTTCAAAGGCTAAAAAATTCACCACCAGAGAAGAAAGCTTCATCCTAGGAAGAAATTTGCCTCACATCCCATTTAGGCAATTTGATGATGATGGTCAAAAGAAAAGGGAATTTCTCCCTTATTTTATAGTGCCAAAAACCATTTCCTCAAGCACTAACACTTCACAGCTGAAATATGCCAATCTATGGTTAGATCTCACATCTAAGAACATAGATGATCTACATAGAGACGTGCTTAAAGTCACAATGACAGTTATAATAGAAGAAAAAGCACTATGTGAAAAGATTCTAGCTAGATCTGAACTGCTAGAACATCAAATAGATGACTTAGCTCAAGCCAATGAGAAACTTGATAAAAGGCTAGTTGCTATTGAACAACTATTATCCATCCAGGTTCCTTTACTAAGAAAATTAGGAACAAAGAAACCTTCACCAGATTATTCATCTGTAATGGATTAAATGAGGACATCTGCATTATTTTCAGATAATCCTAAAACTAAGCTAAAAAGAACGTTTAGTTTTAGCTTAGTTGGTTCTGAGCTCCCAGAATGGAATTTTAGAGAAGAAGAGCTAGATGAAGACTATGATGATGCAGTCTTCACATCAATCTCTTTCTTGCAACAGGTGCAAGAAAAGGGCCCTGTACATGACCAAGACCAGTACAAACAGTTCCTAGTCTTCCCGAAATAAGAACCATGAACTCTATGGGAGAATCTTCCTCAAGAAAAGACATACTCCCAATGTTAGCAAGCAACACTAATGCAACAGAAATCAATAGTGCTATACAGTCCATGCCACAGGAACCCATGTTCCTACTGAACTACCAACCAAAAATTGAAATAGAAAATTCTATTACATTAATGGCTAGTTGGTCAACAAAAAAGAGAGCAGAAGATCCAACACAGACTTTGCGAAGCATTGCACAAGAAATTGTTAATGGTGTTGGAGGTCTTGCACATACATGGTGGAATTATGCTTCAACAGAAGCATGAGAAGAATTTTTAGGTCATGCAAATCCTATCAATTAGTTATTACTTGTGCTCAAAGTACAGTTTGTTGGTGCTTCATTAGATCATGATCCTGATCATTACAGAGATCTTTTCCTCTCTAACCAACTAGGCAAAATAACATTATTAGATCCATATTTTTTGCCAAATGCAAGAATGGCTTATCAAAGGAAATGCCTACCTAGACCCTGCCTTCATTCGCAGATATATTCAGAGTATGCTAGGAACATTACCAAATGCAGTAATGCAGTACTTCTGAGATAAACATATCTCTTTCAATGGTACGACTTTAGCTGAAGCACAATATCACATTAAATTTGTGATACAAGAACATTGCTTGGCTAAACGGATGTAGAAAGAGTTTAAAAAATATGACAAAATGTTTAGTAGCTATGTCTGCTCTACAATCGGTCAGATGCCCAATTGGGGGAAGTGAACATTCAATAAAGATGACCCAAAGCATTGCTCACGCAAGCCAAAGAACAAATGGTCATTCAAATCAGAGTGGAAGAAACCATATTCATCCACAAGGTCTTACACAACTGGAAAGAAAGGTTTCCAGAAGAAAAAAGCTTTCTTTAGATGACAAAGCATGCCAGCCAAAACAGTTAGGTGTGTCATTTGCAATAAGGAAGGACATTGGGCCAATGCTTGCCCACAAAAAATGAAGAAAGGAAGGCTAACAACTTATGCTGAACTTCTAGAAGACCAACTTGAACCCAAGTACTGGGACTTGTTCTTTTGTGATATAAATGAAGAACCAGAGGGAGAAATCTTTTATCCTGATGGTCAAGATCAAGAGAAATAAGAAAATGAAGAACTAGAACAAAGTTCTGATTCAAAAAATGATAGCTTACAATCATACCAGTTTTGCATGTTTCTTAGATCAAATAAGCTGCTAGAATTAAAGAAGGAGTTAGAAGAAATGCCTCCTTATAAGATGGGACATAGAATGCATCTCCAAAATCATATTACAGAATTAGAGAATCAAATCAAGTACAACACACTGATAATTTAAAATTTCAACAACGATTCTATATGCGGAAAACTCAAAGAATCGTTAAAACTTAATGCCCAAAAATATAAATTACCTCCAGCCATTGGTGATGTTCTTGATGCAAACCACAGTCCACTTGCTTCTTTACTTCAGCACTCCAGCTTCAATCCAAGTAAAGGAAAAGAATACAGAAAATCTGAAGGCACTTCCAAGCTCTGCTCTCTCAGCTAGATGGTGTAAAAAACTAAAGGGGATTGAGATACAAGCTTGGGGACCAAACAGATAGATTTATAGCCAAGCTTCCATCAAGCTTCTGATGGATATCTGTTAGGTTTCCACAGATCAAGGTAGAGAACTCCAGATGGAGTGATGGACCACTTCAGTATCACCCAACAATAAATTTATTAACTGCAGTTGATTTCCTTAATTTAAGGAAATTACTGCAGTTGGTTTCCATAAATTAAGGAAAGACTGTAGTTTACTTCCATAATTGTAGGCATCAGTTGTTAAAAAATTAACAGAGCTTAACATTCTCCCACTTGGTCCATACTTCCAAACTTAATGTCTCAACTTAAAACCCATTGATAATCTGTATTAAGTAATAGATACATGAATCATGGCGATAAGTCCTCTAATGACGAGTATTGTCTTCCATGTATTACTATGTATTTATTCTTATTATAATTAATGTGGCAACAATTTCTTAATGAATAAACCTTATGTTTATTCTTGGTCCTTCTTAAATGAATTTTCTCAAATCAACTTAAAGTGCACATAAATATGAGAAAAAACATCACAATAATTAAGAATTTCATTAAAATAACATTGTCCATACAATGAGAAACTACATAATGGAACTAAGTCCCATATTCATTACATGATCATTGAATTTAAACGGTGGCATGCCCTTAGTCAAAGGATCAGCGATCATCAACTCAGTGCTGACGTGCTCGATGACCACTTTCTTTTCTTTAACATGTTCCCTTATAGCTAAATACTTAATGTCGATGTGTTTATTTCGACTCCCACTTTTGTTGTTTTTAGCCATAAAAACAACAGTTGAATTATCACAATATATTCTCAATGGCTTAGAGATAGAATCCATAATTCTAAGCCCAGAAATGAAACTCTTAAGCCATACACCATGTAAAGTAGCCTCAAAACAGGAGACGAACTCGGCTTCCATAGTGGAAGTGGCAATCAAGGTATGCTTGGCACTCCTCCATGATACAACTCCACCGGCCATCATAAAAATGTAACCTGATGTTGATTTGCGTGAATCAACACATCCAGCAAAGTCAGAATCTGAGTAGCCAATTACTTCCAAGTTGTCCGTCCGTCTATACATAAGCATGTAGTCTTTGGTTCCTTGAAGGTACCTCATTAATTACTTTGCAGCTCTCTAGTGGTCTAAACCTGGATCACTCTGATATCGTCCCAACATTCCCACAACAAATGCAATGTCAGGTTTTGTGCAGACTTGAGCATGCATTAGGCTTCCGACAACATAAGCATATGGAATGTTCTTCATTTGTTCCCTTTCAAGGTCGTTCTTCGGGCATTGGATCAAATTGAACCTATCACCCTTCACAATGGGAGCTATACTTGGTGAACAATCCTTCATCCGAAATCTCTCTAAAATTTTATTAATATAGGTTTCCTGTGACAGACCCAAGATGCCTCGGAATCTATCTCTATGGATCTTATTGCCAATGACATAAGATGCCTCACCCATATCCTTCATATCAAAATATTTAGAGAGGAATTGTGTCACCTCATGTAGCAAACCCTTATCATTGGTTGCTAGCAAAATGTCATCCACATATAAAACAATAAAACAAATTTTACTCCCACTAACTTTCAGATATATACATTGATCCATAATGTTTTGTACAAAACCAAAAGAAGAAATTACATTATGGAATTTCAAATACCATTGGCGGGATGCTTGTTTTAAACCATATAATGACTTCTTGAGCTTGCAAACCAATTGCTCACCATCACTAGAGGGGAATCCTTCAGGTTGTTTCATGTAAACCTCCTCCTCTAGATCTCCATTAAGAAAAGCCGTTTTCACATCCATTTGTTGCAACTCCAAGTCAAAATGGGCTACTAATGCCATAATTATGCGCAAGAAATCTTTCTTAGATACAGGAGAAAAAGTCTTCGTGTAGTCGATTCCTTCTTTCTGAGTGAATCCCTTAGCAACAAGTCTTGCCTTGTATCTCTCAATGTTGCCCAATGAGTCTTTCTTTGTCTTAAAGACCCATTTACATCCAATGGCTTTTGCACCATTAGGAAACTCAACAAGATCCCAGACTTCGTTACTCTTTATGGAATTCATCTCTTCCTTCATGGCATTGTACCATAGTTCTGATTCTTTGCAACTCATGGCTTGTGAAAATGACTCGGGATCACTTTCGGCTCCAATGTTGTAGTCAGATTCTTGTAGATACACAACATAATCATTAGGAATTGCTGATCTCTTTGGTCTAGTAGGTCTTCTTAATGTTGTACCATCATCTTCCTGCGAAGTATGTGGTTCAACTTGTTGTTCAAAAGTTCTTGGCAACTCTTGAACTCCTTGATCTACTGGAATATCATCAGCAGCTTGTGGAACTTCAACAATTGGTTGTTCAACACCAATTTGTACTTGAGGGGTGCTATGAATAATAACCAATCTATCACTTGAAGTGGAAGGTTGAGATTCTGAATGATCCTTCTCAGAAACTATGTTTCTGGTTTGATCGCTCCAACTGATCAAGTCATTTTCAAGAAACTTTGCATTTCTTGATTCCACAATCCTAGTGCTGTGAGATGGACAATAAAATCTGTAACCTTTAGACCTTTCAGCATATCCAATGAAATACCCACTAATGGTCCTTGGGTCCAGCTTCTTCTCTTGTGGATTATAAATTCTCACTTCAGACGGGCATCCCCAAACGCGCATATGTCGCGAACTCAGTTTCCAACATTTCCATAATTCAAATGGCGTTTTAGGAACCGCCTTGGTTGGAACTCGGTTTAATATATACACTGCCGTCTTAAGTGCTTCAGTCCACAAGGATTTAGGAAGATTGGAGCTGCTAAGCATACTCCGCACCATGTCCAATAATGTTCGATTTCTTCTTTCTGCTACACCATTCTGGTCAGGTGAACCAGGCATGGTGTATTGGGCAACGATCCCATGCTCTTGAAGAAATTAGCAAATGGCCCAGGTGCTTGTCCATCTTCTGTGTATCTACCATAATATTCTCCACCTCTATCTGATCTCACGATCTTAATTTGCTTGTCGCATTGTTTCTCTACTTCAGCCTTAAAGATCTTAAAGGCATCTATTGCTTCGCTCTTTTTATGAAGCATGTAGAGATACATATATCGTGAGTAATCATCTATAAAGGAGATGAAGTATCTTTGACCATGTGAGTCCATGTCTGGACTACATATATCAGTATGTATGATCTCTAATATGTCTGAACTCCTATTGGCACCTTTCTTTGACTTGTTGGTCTGTTTTCCCTTTATGCAGTCCACACAAGTCTCAAAATCAGTAAAATCCAGAGTATTAAGTACCCCTTCATTTACCAATCTTTTAATTCTTTCTATGGATATATGACCTAGTCTCCGGTGTCATAATTTAGAAGAATCTTCATTAATAACACATCTTTTAGTGCCAGTGTGAACATGCATTGAATCATAAGTGACATTGTTTTGTAAATTAATGCAGTAAAGACCATTAGACAAAATACCATTCCCAACATAATCAGATTTATAGAATAGACTGAAAGATTTTTCTGAAAAGTTTAAGGAATATCCAAAAGGTACAAGCCTTGAAATTGAAATCAAGTTTCTAGAAAAACTTGGAACATAAAAGGTCTTTTCTAATTCCAAAACAAAACCACTACTTAAAGTTAAATAACAGGTTCCTATAGCTTCCACATGCGAGCCGATCTTGTTTCCTGATAAGATGCTTTGCTCACTTCCCACTGGCTTCCTTAGGTTTTGCAAACCCTGCAAGGAATTCGAAATGTGAATTGTTGATCCAGAATCAATCCACCATGTGTTAATATTAACGTTAACCATATTAGATTCATAACAAACAAATGAGATTAAATTACCTTTGTCCGCAAGCCATTTCTGAAATTTGGCGCATTCCTTCTTCATGTGTCCCTTCTTTTTACGGAAGAAACACTTGGAATCCTTTTTGATATCAACTTGGGGAGGTGCTTTACCTTTCCCTTTCTGATTGGCTTGAGATTTGCCCTTTCCACGTGTTGCCAGCATTGCACTCTCTCCCAGTTCCATCACCAGTCTCTCTTCCTCTTGAACGCACATGGTCATGAGTTCATTAATTGACCATTTATCCTTATGTGTGTTGTATGAGATTTTGAAAGGTCCATATTGGTGCGGAAGGGTGTTCAGGATGTAGTGCACTAGGAAGGAATCCGATATATCAACCTCGAGTTTCTTCAATTGAGCCACAGTGTCCCTCATCTGCATGATGTGCTCGCGCACACCTTTCACACTGGTGAGTCTTAGGGATGAGAACTTCATGATTAGGGTGCTTGCTAGTGCCTTGTCTGAAGTGACGAATTGATCATCAATGGCCTTCAACAAGTCTCAGACCTTTTCATGCTGATCAACGGAACCACGAATACCAGCCGAAATTTTAGTCTTAATGAACATCATGCTTAGACGATTGGATCGCTCCCATCGTTCATAAAGCGTGATGTCTGCTGCAGTGCTGGTATTAGTGAGTGTCGATGGTTCATCTTTCCTAATAGCATAATCTATGTCCATCCTCCCTAAATGAAGGAGAATCCTCTCCTTCCAAATCTTATAGTTATCTCCCTTAAGTTCGGGAATGTCACAACGAATTTCAGAGAAATTTGCAGGTTTTACTACTGCATCAAAATTTAAAAAAATCACATGCTTATGTTAAAATTGAGGCTTAATAAACTTTCATGTTTTACCAATGTAAATCATGCTCAAAAATTGAATCTAATGACATAAAAATTGCTCGTGGGCTAAATTTTCAATTCAAACAGATTCAATAAAACTTTATGATAAAACTTATTAATTCATAACTCCTGTGGGTAGGTTATGAAATTTTATCCTAATTAATTACATAAATATAATAAAAATTCTTGTGGGATAAAATTTATTATATTTAGTCTAATTAATTACAATTTAATGTCTAAATAATCTTTATGTGATCTAACCAATCAAAATATATAATTTTATTTAATTAAAGATGCTATGGCTATTCTCTAATTAATTAAAATTATATGGATCACTAGACATTATTTTTGTTGCATAAACAAAACTTAACCAGAGAGAAAATAATGTTTACTGAAAGGAGTAAGTCAAAGTGACATTTTAAATAAACTCCATATAACTGTAATAATTCTTCACAAAATCAAAATTAAGGTTAAAGTAGTCAGCATTACCGTAAATGACTGCAAATTGATTGTTCAATTTATAAACAAAACAAAAAAATAGACCAGCAAACAAGCTATTTTGCTCACAAGATAAATAAAATTAAAATTAAAGTTAAATTAAATTTCAATGAAGCGAATGCAGCGCTGAGAAAATTATTCAGTACGCGTTCGATTAAAGAAAGGTAACTAGCTTTCAAAATATTGAATTGCAAGAAAGGTTGTTTCACGCTCATTATTCAGTCAATCGCAGTAAAATTTTTGAATAAGTCGAATTGATAAGAATAATGGTATTCAGGCATTTATATATTAAAAATGCATTGATATCTTTAGATGACAGTGTGTTTTGTGAGACCGACAGAAATGGTGTTGGGTTTAATAATGTTGTTATGCTAGTATCCAAATCAAATCATAGTAAATACTAGCTGTATTTTCCAAAATTAACATTTCGTTGATCAATTGTAGAGATGCTGATTATAACACAAAAAAATTTAGAACTCAAAAGTATTTTTGTGAGGCAACTTTGCTTATGATTCTACATTGCTCATAAATTGCTCTCTACTGTCTTCTGGTACAGGATTAATTGCCATCTTATATCCTAGAAGATGATTTCTGAAAATTTTAATTGCATATTAAATCTTACGATACCCTAAGAATGGAATAAAGCCACACAGTTAAACCCTTATGTGCTACTTTGTCCATTCATTTAAGCGTTAGCGTGGAAAGGATAAAGCCATATAGCTAAGCCCTTAATTCAAATTTATTTTATTGCTTCGTTTTGTTTCCCGATGCCAAAGTTGAATTAAGGGGTTCAGGGAATGTATGTATAAAGCAAATATATTTTGATTTGTTATGAAATTAGGATCCAGCACATCGTTATCATTAAAATTTGAGATATTGAATCTAATTGCCAAAATTTAAAACTCGTTCACTACACTCAAAGCTTTGCCCAATCAAACATTCATTCATTCAATGATCTGATGATAGGAATCCTGACTAAAATTAAGTTTGGCAGTGTGATTGACTTGCCATTTCATTATTATGCGGAATGTTTCCGACTCAATAAACTTAGGCATGCTTGAAAAATAAGAATTCGTTTCTTGGCCAACACAGCAAGATACGTTGCACTTAATTGATGGCTTATTTAATACCCGCCTGCTATTCGGGTTTCAATCAACCCTTCCTAAAACATTACTCGCGGCTTGGTATTATTCCAAGAAGTGCGGTTACTCAGTTCTATCTGTGCTGTTAGTTTTGACTAATTTCCATATGCACAAAAATTACAAATACAAAGCACTTCTAAGTATTCGAATCCAAGGCAGAGATAAATAAACATTCGCTCTGATACCAAATGATAATTTAAAATTTCAACAGCTATTCTGTATGCGGAAAACTCAAAGAATCGTTAAAACTTAATGCCCAAAAATATAAATTACCTCCAGCCATTGGTGATGTTCTTGATGCAAACCATAGTCCACTTGCTTCTTTACTTCAACACTCCAGCTTCAATCCAAGCAAAGTAAAAGAATACAGAAAATCTGAAGGCACTTCCAAGCTCTGCTCTCTCAGCTAGATGGTGTAAAAAACTGAAGGGGATTGAGATACAAGCTTTGGGACCAAGCAGATAGATTTATAGCCAAGCTTCCATCAAGCTTCTGATGGCTATGTGTCAGGCGTTCCACAGATCAAGGTAGAGAACTCCAGATGGAGTAATGGACCACTTCAGTAGCTCCCAACAATAAATTTATTAACTGCAGTTGATTTCCTTAATTTAAGGAAATTACTGCAGTTGGTTTCCATAAATTAAGGAAAGACTGCAGTTTACTTCCATAATTGTAGGCAGCAGTTGTTAAAAAATTAATGGAGCTTAACACACACCATCAGCTAGTAAAATTTTAGACAAACAAAAGGAGAAAGAAATGAAATACTCAGTTTCTTTAGACTAGCATGAAGATGAAATGTATGCATCTCATCCATCCAAGCATACAATAAGACAAAAGGTTAAGAGAGAAACTTGCGAATCATATAAGTCACACATCAAGGATAAGAAAGATAAGATTTGGCTTTTAGCTTCTGAAGTCAATTCTTTAAAGCAAGCACTCTAGTCATTAGAAAAAGAAGTTGAAAATTCATCCGATGAAGATCTAGAAAAAACTATGGATGAACATTTCCGAAAATAAGAACAAGCGGGTTATACAGAGAAAGAATATTTTGGACCTGAATTTGATTCATCCAGCTATCTAGGAAAAACCATAGCCCTGATGAGTCAGCCCAAATTGCATATAACTTTGTAATTTTGTCCTCCTGATTTGAAACCTTATTATTTAGATTGTTTATTAGACTCTGGAGCCCAGCTTAACTTAGCCAGGCATTTATCAATTCCTCCATTTTATTGGGATAAATCTAATGAAGGTGGATCCACCATTACTGGATCACTTTTCAACATCAAACACCAAGTCATAGATTTTCCCCTACAGATCCAAGAGAACCCAGTCCGATGTACATTTTTAGAGCTGGACGAAATTCCTGCTAATGTAATTCTTGGTTCTGAATTCTTTACCCGATGGTCTCCAATCCAAATAGATTATCCCAAAAGAATGTTTAGAATGACCATCAATGACAAACCTGTTTTTCTTCCTCTAAAAACCAATGAAGACTTTACTGTCCCAAGAAAGAAAACAGTTTCTCCAGTCAAACCTATTAATAAGGCAAAACAACAAAGAATTGTTTCCTTTGCCATGGCTCATCATGATGATTATTAAAAAGATTTTTAAGAGAAAATAAAAAATGATTGTTTCTCTGACATTCCTAATGCTTTTTGGAAAAGATAAGAATATGTTATTGATCTTCATTTATTATTGATGCTTTCATTATTGTACCTACATTTCTAGCTTGAATGCTTTATCAAACTCTATAGCTCTATGTAGATTTTCTATCCTTTATTGAGATTCAATTGAAGTGGTTATAGTCATACAAGTGTGGCAATTACATGCGAAATTTCATGACGACCTTTTCTTAATTTGTTTTTTCGGGTCTTCCCAAAGGCTCCTCAATGTCGGATTAATTTTTATCCTCTTATATATTATATATAATAATACAAATGATAACCAGTGAATCAGTTACATGAATTTATTTATTTAATTAGAGATGGCACGCGTGATCATCACTTGTCAAAGTGGGTAGAAATTTACTTTATGTTGTGTCGTAATATATATTCGGTCCCCAGATATTGAAAGACTTTCTCAAAAGAGATAAAGGGATGAAATAATGCAAGTTGTCCACTTGCACCCAAATATTAGGTTTAGATCAAAACTGGCATTCACTAGTTTCTTCTCATAATCCCCATTCGGGTGGTAGACTGCCGAAGAATATCTGGAACACACCTAGCGTGTAGATACTTTCTGCCTCTTTGCTAATATTTTAGAAGTGCTGATGCAATTTATTCATCATTATTGTACCTACATTTCTAGCTTGAATACTTTATCAAAATCTATAGCTCTATGTAGATTTTCTATCCTTTATTGAGATTCAATTGAAGTGGTTATAGTCATACAAGTGTGGCAATTGCATGCGAAATTTCATGACGACCTTTTCTTAATTTGTTTGTCTGGGTCTTCCCAAAGGCTCCTCAATGTCGGATTAATCTTTTATCCTCTTATATATTTTATATAATAATACAAATGATAACCAGTGAATCAGTTACATGAATTTATTTATTCAATTAGTGATGGCAAGCGTGATCGTGACTTGTCAAAGTGGCTGAGCACAGTGGGTTTCAACAATCCATTCATTTGGATGTAGATCTGCTGCTATAGATCCACCTTCGTCATCAACTTCAATACTCCCTCTTGGACCAAAACACCTTTCAAGGGTATCCCAAGCCTCCTTCACTGTCTTGGTTTCTGAAATCAGGGGTAGAATGTTGTCATCGACAGATTCTTTTATGCATTTCAATGCAAAGGCATCATTTTGCCCCTTCACTTCCAGATCTGAAAAGCTCTCAAACATCTCATTTAGTCTTTGACTTTCTCAACCACTTGGCTTTTCCCATTTGATCGCTGACAGAATGTGACTCAACAAAGAAATCAAACTTCAAACATAGAGACACACTTCTTTGCTACACATCTTCAGAAAGCTTTCATAAAAAAATTACAATTGTCCAGAACCAATTGGAACAATAGGCCCTTTTTTCTCTTTAATCTCCTTTTCAAGACTTAAAAAATTCTCTTTTAGATAAGCCTTAATAAAAATTCTATCCCTTCTTAAAATAAACTTCAATATATTTTCTTAAAAAAATCCACGGCTCTTTTAACAATGCCACCCCATTATATAAGCAACAAAATATTCACATGCGGAAGCCATTTAAAAACCAAATACATGAGCACTTTTAAAATAATACGCCCAAAGACCTTTTAAGTAATCACGCAAACCTTTTTTGTTTGGAAGTCTCATGCCTTTTCATAAAAAATAACTCTCTCAACCACTCTTTTTTTTTTAAATAAAAAATAAGTCCCCGCTTCCTATTGGGTGGTTAGTTTTGCTGGAAAGCTATAACACAACCACCATTACCTTACTTTTCTAGCGAATCCCAATCCCTTGACTTTTTCAGCTTCGTGCCTTGTGAACATCCATTTTTTTTTTTAAAATCACTGGTAATGCTCTGTGGGATGAGAAAAAACCGCGTGCTAACTCTTCCGTCGACTTTGAAGGGTAGTGCTAGCGCT
Organism: Pinus tabuliformis; assembly: GCA_031772625.1. Taxonomy (NCBI): domain Eukaryota; kingdom Viridiplantae; phylum Streptophyta; class Pinopsida; order Pinales; family Pinaceae; genus Pinus; species Pinus tabuliformis. The sequence goes on along the minus strand of CM062820.1, from coordinate 1,390,982,892 downwards.
CTAATGTGTTGTTCATCACAGCCAACCCGTGCCAATTTAAAATTGTTTCAAAGTAACCTTAGATTAACGCGTTTTCTCCTCTCACTGCTCAGCATCAGTGGAGTTACTAACGCACTGGTTTTAACGCATGGAAAGCATTAATCTCCCAAAAGAAATTCTTCAATCTGTTTTGCCTTGCAGTAGCTGGCTTCTAGTTTTCTTGCTGCTTTCTATATATATATAGGATTCTTCAAACCTCTGTTGTTCTTTCTCAAAGAGGCTTACTCTAAACTTGTGCTACTCTTTCAAAGAGTTTTGCACTTTCTCTTCAGTGACTTTTTCTGCTCTCTCAAAGAGGCTTACGCTTTCTCTTCACTCACGTTGCTGCTCTCTCACGGAGTCTTATGAAAACTCATCTCTCTCTGTTGCTCTCAAGGAGTCTTACACAGGCTGATACCATGACAAAAATTGAAGAGAACAATATGTGGAGCAGAGGACTCACTCTGCTTACTCTTCTCAGTATTACAAATCACTTAAATAAGATTAGATTGGAAACATCAGCCATAAATGACTGGAGTCAACATGTGGTTGGAATTAGATTCTCCAACAGTTACCATACCATTTGCAAAATAATTCGCCAGGCGTTGCAACCCATCTCCATAAGTGGACACATGTTGCCTAATCTGCTCTAAAGTCTCATTGGCCCCTCGAGTATCATCTACTTCCACAACTTGTGCACAAATAAGAAGAAGAGATCTCATATCCACCACTTCCTTTTTCCCTTTCTTCTTCCCAACAGTCTTTGAACCTCGTGAACCTTTCACGGACCCATTTTGAACACTTTTCACACTTGCACTTGCATGTCCGTAAATTTTCTACCATTCCTACCACCACAGAGCAACACCTCATAAAAAATATTAGTACGAATAACATTGTCTGAATAAATTGCTGAATTCTTGTTGCTTTGTCTGTCTTCCAAGTCCAGATCCTCCCGGTATGGATCCTTTTGCAGCTTAGGTCCATTCTCATCATCACTATGTGTCGCATTCATTTGAAAAGGAACACCAATTGCATCTTCCCTCTTCCCCACCTTCAACTCAAGGTTAGTTTCCTTCTTTGGAGCTCACAAAACCCACCCATTCTTGGCACTGAACCCCATATTTAGCATAGGTACAAATTGGCTAGCCTCCTCAAACTCTCCAACCCTCGAGTCCTGCTTGTTTTTAGAAAACAATTTCAGAGAGGCTAACATCATAAATGGGGGAATGGTGGCGATCCCAAGGAGGGACATGTGGCGGCGACTGTTTAACTCTTATCGTTTTCGAATTTAAGAGAGTGGTAGGGTTTTGGTGTGAGGTTTTAATGTGTTTTATGTTTTTCGGTCTACCCTTCGTACTGGCCTTAGGTTTGCAAACACATCTATCACACATGCCGAGGGTATTTGGAATTCATTCTTGCATTGTTGTGGTTTGGTTCGGCTCTATGGGTGCTCGGTGCTTTTGCCTGGTTCTTGTGATGGTTGGTAAGCGTTGTGCCTTGCTTGTCCCATATGGTGGTTTGTTAATGCTGTGCCTTGCTTGTTCCCTATGGTGGTTTGTTGGTGCCGTGCCTTTGCTTGCTCCCTATGGTGGTTTACTTTGCTAGTTCTTGGAGGGTTTCAGGTCGATTTCCCACCTGCAAGTCGATTTATCTCTATCACCCAGCTCATACTTTGTCTTTGCTCTGTTTTTCAATGATTGTTTTCTTGATGTTGGGTCTGGTGATGATTTGGCTTTGCAAACATAGGTTCTCGCCTTGCTACTACACAAGACGGCTCAGCAAACTCATTCTTAGGTAATCTTCTTGTTCTGTTTGCAATTCATCCTTTTGTTTTTAAGGCTCTAACCTTTTGGCTCCTTGGTGAGTAGGAAAAACTCTCTCATGGCATTTCTATTGGGAGAAACCCTCTGTTGCGGGTCTCGGCTCTCGTCCTCCGTCGCGGAATCGGACCTCCTGCAGGTAAATCTTCACTCATCTCTTGGTTATCTGTTCACTCTGTTTTGGTCTGGTGGCCCTACCTAAATGCTACCTTGTTTTGTGGTGGTGTGCAGGTCATCCCAGGGGAACGCTGCTCCATGGCCTCGTCCTTGGAAGTGTTTGCAGGCTTAGCGAAAACTTGGGTAGGGTCTTTTCATGGCTGTATCTTTCTTTTGCTTACTTTGTTGCTTGCTTTGTCTGTAGTCGGGAATAACCCTTGGGGTTTCGATTCCTCTGTGTATGTGTGGTTTCAGGGGTTTTCATGTCCTCGCTGTTTGACTAGTATTAGTAAGGTTTCAGGGGTTTTCATGCCCTCGCTATTTGCCTAGTATTAGCCTGTGAATTGTAATTTTTGGTTTTGCATGGGTTTCATAACCCTCCACGGTTTCTGGGTTGTATAATTTGTACCATGCACTGTTAAATTTGGACATGAAATGAATGCACAATTTTGCTTAAATGCTGAATATAAAAGTACCTGATTTTTTTGTTGAGGAAGGAAAAAAATTGTATTGTCTATGCTGGTTTTGCCTTTGTCTGGTCCCTAGTCTAAGAGCCCTTCTGTCACAAGTTTTTTGTCGATGCCGTTCAGCTTCTTAATGAGTTATGTCACTGTCTTGCTTTCAATACTTTCAATACAATGCCTGAAATATTTATGCATAAGGGAAAAAAAACTGTCCTACTTCCTAAATGATAGGTTCTAGATTTATTTGCTTTTATAGAGATTCGAGACAATTGTAAATTACAAATTATGAGCTCTCTCTTCTCTCTGGATGGCAGCCCCTCAATGAGCTCTGGTTTTTCTTTTTCAATGCATTATTAACAGTTTCTTTACAGTTGAGGCACTGTTCCTCAGTTAGCTTTCAGTTATCTAACAATTTCTTTAAACATATTCCTAACTAATCCTATCTTGATTTGCTTGCGTACTTTTTAAAGAACAATGATTGAGTTAGACTTAATTTAAATAAAACAAAATAAAATAGAAACTAAAAATGTTTTCCCTTGTTTCGAGCAAAATAAAAATAAAAATAAAAAACCATTTCCCAGCAGTCGCCTTTTTCAGTGAGATGCTCCTACATTAGGCTCCTGAGGTAAATTAAACTCATGGCTCCTGTCCATGAGCTCTTCAATAGAGTACTCGAATCTAGCCAACATCTAACCAAGAACTATCTTCAATAGGATGACCCTTCCACTTGACTAGGTACCACAAATATTCTTTCCTTCGAGTCCGTCTGGCCACCTGGGTATCTAGGATCTGTTCGATCTCTAAAGGCTTTGCTGGGGGCATTTGTTTAATCCACGAATCGTTCTCATTCTGGGTGTCTCGTGTTCGTCTTTCCGAACTGTCTTCTTCATTTGCCGCAATGTAGGGGTACAGATATGCCACATTAAAAATGGGTGAAATTCCTATACCTGGGGGTAACTGCAATTCATAAGCGTTCGCATAAAACTTTTGAAGAATCCTGCAAGGCCCAATTTTCTTCCATTTTAACTTGTTGTATTCACCTTTAGGAAACCTCTCCTTGCATAGGTGTGCTAATACCAGGTCTCCTACATTGAATTGTACCTCCCGCCTTTTCAAATCTTCTTTCTGTTTCTATCTTTGGATGTTGTCTTTTAATTTTAATTTCACCTGTTCATGAATATTGCTAATTCCCTATGCGAAATCTTCACCATCAACATTCCTGCACTCCAACTGACCCAAATCCCATGACTCATGTACTCCACGTGGGTGCATTCCATATAGGATCTGGAAAGGACTACTGGTCGTGCTTCTGTTGGGCGAATCGTTATAAGCAAATTCCACTTGTGCAAGCACACGATCCCACTGTCGATAATTTTCTCCAACCAAACTCCTTAATAGATTTCCTAGACTTCAATTCACCACTTCAGTTTGGCCATCGGTATGCAGATGATAAGCTGAGCTAAAATTTAGTTTGGTGTTTAATTTTTTCCATAAGGTCCACCAAAAATGTCCTGTAAACTTAATGTCTCGGTCCGAAATAATAGACTTCGGCAAGCCATGTAATCTGACTATCTCTGTGAAAAACAAATGCGCTACATGTGTGGCATCATTGGTTTTCCTACACGGAATGAAATGTGCCATTTTGGTGAAACGATCCAACACCACCATGATGGAATCGAATCCCCATTGTGTCTTCGGCAGATCGAAGACAAAGTCTAAACTGATTGAGTCCCATGGTCTATTCGGACTAGGTAAGGGCGTATACGACCCTGTGTTCTGGTTGTGTCCCTTTGCAAGCTGACACACTTTGCATCTAGTCACAAACCTTTGTACATATCTACGCATCTTCGACCAATAGTAAGAGTGGCTCAACTGATCCAAGGTCTTGTCTATGCCAAAATGCTTGTCTAAACCTCCATTATGCTTTTCTTGGATTAAGTTCTCTCTCATAGAACATTCTGGAATACACAATTGCCTTCCGTTGAACAACAACCCTTCCTACATATTATAGTTTGGCCATGAACTGTTCTCTCAACAATGGATTTTGGCAAGCTTCATAGGCTTCCTTAAAATCTGCATCTGTTTTATACAAGTCTTTAAGATGTTCGAATCCTAATACTTGTATCGTACTTTCCTGTAGGATCAAATTCCTCCTGCTTAATGCATCTGCCACTTTGTTGGCTTGATTGTTGATGTGTTTCAACACAAATGTAAAACTCTGCAGGTACTCCACCCACTTCGCATGTTTGTGGTTCAGCTTATGTTGCTGCATAATATATTGTAATGTGGAATTGTCTGAAAATAAGACAAATTCATTGGCCAGTAGATAATGTCTCCAATGCTTTAGTGCTTGACCCATTGCATAAAATTCCTTGTCATAAGACGTGTACTTCTGCTTACTTTCATTTAGTTTCTCACTGAAGTAGGCTACTGGCTTGTCCTCTTGGCTAAGTACTGCACCAATGGATGTTCCACTGGCATCACAACGAACTTGAAAAAGTTTTTAAGTCTGGTAATCTCAAAATTTGTTTTTCAGTAATCTTTCTTTTGAGCAGTTGAAAACTCTTCTCTGTCATTTCTGTCCAATGGAAAGGCTAATTTGCCTTCTTAATGGTGTCCACCATGGGTGCACAAATCCCACTGAAATTTTTAATAAACTTCCGATAAAAACTCACCAATCCATGAAGACTCCGTACCTCAAAAAAACTTTTCGGAGACGACCAACTAACTATGGCTGCAACCTTTTCGGATCCATTTTTAGTTCATTCTTGGAAATAAAAAATCCCAAATAAATTAACTCTTTCTTGAAAAAAGAACATTTCTTCAAATTTATCAGTAATATATTTTGCTACAATTTTTCCAATACATACCTCACATGTCGAAAATGCTCTTCCTTCGTCTTGCTGAATATAAGTATATCATCTAGATATACAATCACAAATTTACCAATGAATTCCTTTAGCATCTCGTTCATCAAACACATGAACGTGCTGGGGGAATTTCTCAATCCAAATGGCATAACCAACCATTCGTATAAGCCTTCATTAGTCTTGAAAGTCGTCTTCCACTCGTCACCTTCTCAAATCCTAATTTGGTGGTAGCCACTTTTCAGGTCTATCTTTGAAAAGTACGCTGCTCCACTCAAACAATCCATCATATCATCCATCCAAGGTAAAGGAAACCTGTACCTGATAGTGATCTTGTTAATTGCCCGGGAATCAGTGCACATTCGCCACTCACCTCCTTTCTTGGGAGCTAAAACAGTCAGGAATGCAGAAGGGCTTAAAATTTCGTGAATCAGTCCTTTATCCAACAACTCCTACACCTGCTTCCTAATTTCTTCATTGTCCTTCGGACTCATCCGGTAAGAAGCCTTGTTTGCCAAATTGGCTCATGGAATAAAATCAATATGGTGACTAATGCTCCTCTTTCGTGGTAATTTCTCTGGTAGATCGTCTACCACAATATCACTAAATTCCTGTAGCATGTCCAGTATTTCTTTCGGTAAGTCAGTGACTTCAGTATGGATCAAAACTGGTTTTGACCTTTGGACAACTGTATATTTTAACTCATCATCCCCCATTTGTCGCAAAATGCTTTTCCACCTAACAGTGATGCTTTTGTCCCACTAGTTTCCGCAGCATCCTATTCCTTCATGGGCACTAGCGTATGCTTTATCCCATCTTTAGCAAACTTGTAACAATTTGTTTCCCCGTCATGGACAACCTTCCTATCATACTGCCATGGTCTGCCCAGTAGAATATGGCACACGTCCATAGGCATGATATCGCAAGTCACCTTGTCCTTGTACTTGTCAATATGAAACTCTAGTTTGCACTGCTCATCGACCAGCAGTTGGTGACCTTTCTGCAACCAAGACACCCCCTATGGAGTTAGGTGCTTCAACTTCTTCAAACCCAATTTCCCCACCATTTCAGTAGCTACCAGACTGTTAGTACTTCCACTGTCTATGATTGATTTGCAGCATTTCCCATGCAACTTGCACATAGTCCGGAACAATGCTTTCCTCCGTGTCTGATCAGTTACTTCCTTAGTTGGTTTCAATAATACCTTGTTCAACACCAAGGCTTCCCCGGTTTCTAGCATATTTTCCACCTCCTGTGGTGGTGCCTTCACTTCATCGGGCTGAGCGACATATGCTTCCCTATGGCCAGTTTGTTCATTTTTAGGACATTCAAAGGACCTGTGTCCTCACTTGTGACACTTATAACACTGATAGGAATTTCCTCTGCCGTTGCCATTACCTCTTCCTCACTGGTATGACCTTCCTCCTCTAGTGTTACCTTCCCTTTCAGTCTGCCCCAAAGTCTTCGAACTACTTCCCTCTTCATTGCTGTTGGCAGTCCTACCTCTGCCAAAGGTCTGTGCCTGACCTCTACCAGAACTACGTCCTCTTCTAGCATTTTGTTTCCTAGCAATCTTTTCCTCCGCCTTCAAAGCACTCTGATAGGCTTCCTCTATGGTCTTAGGGGAAAGAATACTAATTTCGTCTAGGATCTCCATCCATAGACCATTTACAAACCTCACTGTTTTCTCAGGGGTATCTTCAACATAACCAGCTCTCAGGTTTAATTTATAAAATTCTTCATTATATTCCTTTACGGTCATCATTCTTTGCCTCAGATTCTGTACTTCTCTATAAAAGGCAATATGATAATATTTAGGTAGATATTTACTCTTCATTCTAGCAATCATCCCGTCCCATTTTTTAATCAATGGTTTGTTCAATCTCCTCCTTTCTGCCTATACACTATCCCACCATAGTGCTGCATGTCCCTTCAACTTGGTGACAACAAACTTGATCCTCTTGTCTTCACTGATTTCTTCATATTCAAAATATTTATCTAGCTCACTTATCCAATCTAACAATGCTTCTGTGGACAAACTGCCATCATAATTAGAGAGCTTCGGTCTTGGCTTGCTGCTAGCCAAAAAAACTTACCTCAATAGTTTAATCTCTGGTCTTTCGCCATCTGACCCATCCATCGTGGCTATGTTTTCCTCCTCACTGTCATCCCCACCTTCTGGATCTCTATGCCTTCCTACTTCCACTGCAGTCAAACGTGCAGTTACAGTCCTAATTTCTTCTCATAACCCTTCATCTGCTACTCTTCTAATGGCTCTTCCTCGATGCCTTTTTCCTACCTCCCTCCTTACGGAGAGAAAGGAACAAACTGCTCTAATACCAAAAATTGGTAGCGATCCCGAGGAGGGACACGTAGCAGCGTCCCTTTAACTCTTATTGTTTTCGAATTTAAGACAGTGGAATGGTTTTGGTGTGAGGTTGTAATGTGTTTTATGTTTTTCGGCCTGCCCTTCATACTGCCCTCGGGTTTGAAAATATGGTCTATCACAGCTGCCGAGGGTATTTGGAATTCATTCTTGCATTTTTGTGGTCTGGTTCGGCTCTATGGGTGCTTGGTGCTTTCGCTTGGTTCTTGTGATGGTTGGTAATCATTGTGCCTTGCTTGTCCTGTATGGTGGTTTGCTAATGTTGTGCCTTGCTTATTCCCTATGGTAGTTTGTTGGCGTTGTGCTTTTGCTTGCTCCCTGTGGTGGTTTGCTTCGCTGGCTCTTGGAGGGTTTCAGGTCAATTTCCCACCTGCAAGTCGATTTATCTCTGTCACCCGACTCATACTTTGTCTCTGCTCTATTTTGCGATGATTATTTTCTTGATGTTGGGTCTGGTGATGATTTGGCTCTACAAACACAGGTTCTCGCCTTACTACTGCATAGGACGGCTCAACGAACTCGTTCTCAGGTAATCTTCTTGTTCCAGTTGCAATTTCTCCTTTCGTTTTTAAGGCTCTAACATTCTGGCTCCTTGGTGAGCAGGCAAAACTCTCTCATGGCATTTATGTTGGGAGAAACCCTCTGTTGTGGGTCTTGGCTCTCGTCCTCTGTTGCGAAATCAGACCTCCTCTAGGTAAATCTTCACTCCTTATCTATTCACTGTGTTTTGGTCTCGTGGTCCTACCTAACTGCTGCCCTATTTTGTGGTGGTGTGCAGGTCATTCCAGGGAAACACTACTCCATGGCCTTGTTCTTGGAAGTTTTCGCAGCCTTAGGGAAAATCTGGGTAGGGTATTTCCATGGATGTATCTTTCTTTTGCTTACTTTGTTGCTTGCTTTGTATGTAGTTAGGTATAATCCTTGGGGTTTCGATTCTTCCATGTATGTGTGTGGTTTCAGGGGTTTTCATGCCCTCACTATTTGACTAGTATTAGCCCGTGAATTGTAATTTTCAGTTTTGCATGGGTTTCAGAACCCTCCACAGTTTCTGGGTTGTATAATTTGTACCATGAACTGTTAAATTTTGAAATGAAATGAATGCACGGTTTTGCTGAAATGCTGAATATAAAAGTACCTGGTTTTGTTGTTGAGGAAGGAAAAAAATTGTATTGTCTATGTTGGTTTTGCCTTTGTCTGGTTCCTGGTCTGAGAGGCCTTCTGTCACAAGTTTCTTGTTGATGCCATTCGACTTCTTAATGAGTTATGTCACAGTCTTGCTTTCAATACTTTCAATACAATGCCTGAAATATTTATGCACAAGGGGAAAAAAATTGTCCTACTTCCTTAATGACAGGTTCTCGATTCTAGTTTTTCTTTTTCAATGCATTACTAGCAGTTTCTTTACAGTTGAGGAACTGTACCTCAGTTACCTTTCAGTTATCTAATAATTTCTTTAAACACGTTCCTAACTAATCCTATCTTGATTTGCTTGCCTAATTTTTAAAGAACAATGGCTGAGTCAACCTTAATTTAAATAAAACAAAATAAAACAAAAACTCAAAATGTTTTCCTTTCTTTTCAATAAAAAAAAAAGAAAAAAGAAAAAAAAGTTGTTTCCCAGCTGTCGCCTTTTTCAGTCGGATGCTCCTGCATCAGGGAATCAGGCAGGCCATCGATGATTGTACTGCTACTTGAAGAACTGAACGAATACTGAGAAGAGTTGCGAACAAAAAGATTCACGGACAGAGGTGACTCGAAGCCCATGTCCACTTGAGAAGATACCCATTTGTAAAGATATATGGCCTCTATGAGCTTGTACATGTTATTTCAACAAAATTATACAAATATTTGATCTTTAGAAAGCACACAGATAGGCACTTTATAAAAAGATTTTATTATTCAGACTTGAACGGACCTATCTAGATTAAGCGGATTATTCTTCCAATCATACTTTGTGTAGGTGTTGTGTGTTGCTTTGCATCTTATACACCAGTGTTTGTATATCTGAAACATTTATCCATTATTTAATGTGGATGAACATTTCCCCAAGTACAATATTTGAAAGAGCAAATCAAATGGTAGGCTGCAAACTGATGAAGCAAGAGTAACTAAATTACCAAGATCTACAAGTATAAGGGATTCATCTTTTCTTTATGGAGCACAATATTGTTTGTAATGTGATGTCATTACAAAGATAACACAATTGCCAAAGTCTAAGTTTAATGAAAGAGGAATCGAGAGTTTGACTTGCAGAATTGTGAGTTTGAATCAGATTGGTAGTCAAACTTCTTTCTCTTGCTAGGGCTCAGCCAATTTCATGGTTAACAAGTTTGACTCGATTAGCACACTATATCTCCCATAAAAGGACACCATTTTCTCATTTTTTCACGATTTTACTCCCAAGCTTTTTCTTGATTATTTTATCTTGCTAATTAGTTTGTAGTCTAGTAATTATGACTAAGCTTGTCTTTTGAAAATTGAAACTTTAGAACCTGTGGTTGGTAACTTTTACATTGATACAATATGAGTGTCCATTTAAAAAAAATAATTAAACATCTACGATTTAGATCAAATATTATTTTAGAAACTTCTTTTTAACTGTTGCTTCATTCAAGCCCAATATTATCTCTTTGTGCAAATTTCATGTTTAAATATCTTATTTTTAGATTGCAAAGTTTATAACAGTAGACGCGCACTGGGGATTTGCTTCCATAAAATTCATTGGATGGGGATGGGCTGGAGTGATCTGGCTTTACAGTGTGGTATTCTATGTTCCTTTAGATATAATCAAGTTTGCAGTGCGTTACACTCTTAGTGGACAAGCTTGGGAATTGCTCTTTGAGAGGAAGGTCAGTTTCAGGCATTCTCCACTCTTCATAGGTTTTCTGTTTTGTTATGTGTCAGAAAAGTTTCCCTGGAGCATATATTCTTCTCTTGCAAATGCTCATTTTGGTAACAATGACATCATGTAGACAAATTTCACAACAAAGAAGGATTACGGAAGAGAGGACAGAGAAGCCAAATGGGCACTTGCTCAGAGAACTTTACATGGTCTGATTGCTCCTGATGCCTACACTTCTGTTGGGCATTCATCCATGATTGCAGAGCAAGCCAGAAGACGTGCAAAAATTGCAAGGTAACAAATCATGGAAATGCATAATGCTTTCAGAGTCTATGTTATTGCCCTAATCCTATTTCATGAGAAAAACCAAATTGATTTGAATCTTTGCATTTTGAAAATGATTTTAAGGTTCTAAATACCATGCCCTAAGAAAAAAGTGTGTTCTCTGTGTTTTGCACAAGTTTTACTATTTAGGCAAATCTACATGGCTTGCATTCAATTCCATTTCACCAATGATTTGAAGCAAGAAGAACTTGTTCATGATATTTGCAATTGTTTGATGATCAGTAAAACAAAAAACTCAATCCTCATGCCTATTCAATTATAGGAGAAAAAAATTTGTATTTTGGAAACAACGTTGGGAAAGAACCATTGTTTTAAAATACTGCACACGAGTGATCCCTTCCATTTGCTTCATGCAAGAAAGTATACTCAAGTTATTCATCTAGAATATTTGAGTTATGCTTCACTTGACCATTTTATCGGGGAATGGACCCCCTTTTTAATCCGTATAAATAATAATAATATTTACCTTATAACATAGTTGACTTTAATATTTTTTGAATAAATAAATATTGAATAAATATCGATTATTAATAGAAACTTAACCTTAGGTTTAAAGGATAAATTATGATTGACCAATAATTTTAGTTATATTTTTAGTAATAATCATTCAACCCTATAGGTAATAATTTATTTACCTAAGGACTTAGTTACCTCTAATATTTTAAATAAAAAATATTGAACTAATATTGGCTTTTTTGACCATTAAGTTTAAAGGATAAATTTTGATTTACCAATATTATTGGTTATTCTATTATGAATTAACTTGGACTTTACCCTTAATTATGGCATTTACCTAGGATAACAAAACTCTAGGAAGAATAATGTTTTAACAATTTGTTTGGGATTAATAATTAGTTAGTAGTTATAGAGTATTCAATAAACATATATTATTTTATATAACTTATTATTTTAATGACCATTATATTTAAATAATGAATATGATATATTTTAAAACTAAATAATGAAAATCTAACTTACCAATGGACCATTAAGTAATTATTACATAATTACCTGATGTAATGAAATTATAAAAATAGTAGTGACTTATTACCATTCACAGGTAATTAGATAGTAATTGAATAATAATAAATCATTTAATATATATTATATAATGACCATTATAATTAAAATATTAATATTATACCATAGATTCTCTTAATATTTGAAATAATATTAATAATATATATATTTATTTTTGAACTAACAAATGAATTCAATTATTTAATGATATATCTATTTATTATTAAATAAATATATTATTAATAATAATTATTTAATAATATAATTAAATAATAATAAATCATTTAATATATATTATATAATGACCATTATAATTAAAATATTAATATTATACTATAGATTCTCTTAATATTCGAAATAATATTAATAATATATCTATTTTTAAATTAATTTATTATTATTCAATTATTTAAATAATAATTAATCATTGAATATATATTATATAATGACCATTATAATTAAAATATTAATATTATACTATACATTCTCTTAATAATTAAAATAATATTATTTTAAATTAACAAATGAATTCCTTTATTTACCTAATTTAACTATTTCTAGAAATATTTATTAACTTTTTTAGTAGTTTGACCAGGTTCATTAGGTCAAATTAGCCGTTAGCATTATCGCTGTTGGAGTCTCTGCACACTCTATTTAATCTAGCTAAGCCGGATTGGTTCTTCAACTTGTCCTGACGATGAACCACACTGGTTGGTTTGAAATGCGTCGACAAAAGATTGGTTATGTGATTTTGCCGAAGATTATCTTAACAATGTTATGGATCACAGAAGTCTAAATTCCTTAATGGATAAACATGTTGATGCTGTTGAGAGAACTACATACATTGAAGGGACACGTGGAATCAGTTGTTCAGTTAAAAGGATTAGACATTAATGCCATTCAACACGCATATATTGTTTAAACCAGGCCAACTACATTCAGAGGATTATATACTCAAGCAGATTCACCTTGAAATTTGGGAAGACATCTGAGCAACACTGGTTTGTTTCATAAAACCATATTGGCAAGTCACTAGGAGAGAGTGTAATGTCTCCTAATAATAATAATAAAAAATAAAATAATATAATATTAAAATATAAGCAAATAAATGATAAACAATCAAGAAAATATAATAATGGTAAATAAATAAAAAAAAGATAATAATACTAAATAAATAATAAATAATGAAAAAATTATAATAATAATAAATAAATAAAATAGTAAATAATATTACTGGAGTTCTAGATAAATATATATAAAAGTAAACTATAAAAATAGTAAAAATTAAGTAAAGTTAACAAAAAAGGTAAAATAAAATAAGAAAGAGTTAAATAAGAGAATTATAAATATAGTGAAAAAGAATAAAATACGAAAGAATTAAATTAAGATAAATATTAAATTAAGTAAAACTTAAAATAAATATATAAAGCTATGTGTTGATACATGGAATGTATGCATGTAGACCCTTGTTCATTGTTTGGTCTATTTAATAGACGATGAGGAAGATGAGATTCATTATTCCTTCATTCATTCTTTTGGGAGAAAAGTATTACAAGACAAAGGATTCTCTTGCAGTAGTATGTTGATTGAGGGTTTGGGGGTGACCAACTGTAGAAATATTACGTGTAGCCGAGCCGAAGTGTGGGTGGAGAGTCATCCCCAAAACTTTGTTGCGGATAGTGAAATTTAAATAGCATTCAACTCCGGAATCACAAGTAAGAAATATCATCGCTACAATTAAGTTGTCTATGTTCATGTTTATAGAAATTCTATGCTAATTAGTTGAATAGTTATGTGTTGACTATAAATCTCATAACTGATCTAACTAGTTACATATTTTAAATCGGGGTTATTACATATGGTATAAGAGCTAGATAGCTTGCAACTCTTATGACCTATGAGTCCCCATGCTTCATTACAACCCTTAAGGCTTATGAATCTTGATACAGTGATTTGCAACCAATAATATCATGCACAATTATACATATTTAAATTATTAGTCTTAAACTATAAATTTTATAAATAATGCATATAAATTTTATGATAATATCAATATAGATGAATTATATTTATATATAATATATAAAAAAATATTATTTAAAGAGATTATTTAAGAATATTTATTTTTTTAAAGGTTGAAGAACTATGATTTAACATGCGTGCATATGAATAAACCATTAAGAATTACAATTTTTCGTGAAATATTGATTTTTGTTGTATCCACTATTTAGGAAATAGTATTATGGTTAAAATTGAGCCTTTCGTATCAACCCTCTCTTGAAAAACAATCACGATAAATTGGAATATGTAAAATTGAATTTTTATGTGCAATTGGAAGCTTCACATGTTACCAAAATAAATGTCTATCGAAAATGAAATCCCAATATATAGATTGTTAGGGAATTATCTTTACGGTTGGAGTAATTTTTTTTGAATTAATCTACATTTGTTACAACAATCCGTGTTCACCGCAAGAAACAAAAAACCAATTTTAAACATATTGGCTATATTGAAAAAGGAAATATGGAAAAAACTAACATATAGGTGGAATATTTTTGTGAATCAATATTAATATAATAGGTATATTTATGGCATGCAGAGTTTTGCGATAATAATGATGTTATGTTCTCATGATGACATGCAAGACTTAATACATGGATTATTTTCTATGATATTATGATGTTATAGTTAATGTATTGGATGTATGTTGAGATGTGGTGATTGACAGAAAATCCACAAATGGGACGAGAGGGTCGGTTTATTTGATGATCTCTTGGGAGCCCATACTTGCGAGGGAGAATATGTAACACCGTATAGGTTGGAGACAAACTCAATCAATACTACATATGCCAATTGTTCTTTTGTTTTGTATAGTTCTTAATGGATAACTCTTGAGGGGCCGTGGGACCATATTGAGGAGACCGAGTGCCTGATATTGTAGGCTAAGTGCCTGATATTGGATTAGGATGCTGAAGTTTGGTGGGGTGTAAGGAATTCGATGCCTAGGGTTGTGCAACTTAGTGAGTGTGGAGGGAGTAGGTCAACCTTGCGAGATGCCCAAAGTAATTGAGTACTGGGATCGGATGCTTGCCTTTAGGCATATGAGGTCTTAGATGGGCGTGAGATTTGGGCTATAGTACATATCGATGAGGCTTATGTCTGGTTCAAAAAGTGAGAAATAGGACAAAGATTTCTTGGGATTTTCTGGGTGTTATGGAAACTTTCGATGCCCATTGGTTATACTAGTTCAACAAAGGGTGTAGAGCAAATGTGAAGTAATAAATAACTAAATAAACAAAATGTTAAATGATTCAACTTAACTTCAGGATGAAGTTCCTTAAAGAGGGGGAGTATGTAATGTCCCATAATAATAATAATAACAATATAATATTAAAATATAAGTAAATAAATGATAAACAATAAAGAAAAGATAATAATGGTAAATAAATAATAAAAAATTATAGAAAATATAATAATAGTAAATAAATAATAAATAAGGAAGAGAATATAATAATAATAAATAAATAAATTAGTAAATAATATTACTGGAGTTCTAAATAAATATATATATAAGTAAACTATAAAAATAATAAAAATAAGTAAAGTTAATAAAAAGTAAAATAGAATAAGAAAGAGTTAAATTAAGAGAACTATAAATATATTAAAAATAAGTAAAGTTAGCAAATAGTAAAAAAATAAAATAAGAAAGAATTAAATTAAGAGAAATATTAAATTAAGTTAAATTAAGTAAAACTTAAAAAATAAAAATAAAAGTTGCATGTTGACACATGGAATGTGTGCATGCAAACCCCTTTCTATTATTTGGCCAATTTAATAGATGATGAGGAAGATGAGATTCATCATTCCTTCATGCATTCTCTTGGGAGAAAAGTATTGTGAGACAAGGGATTCCCTCGAAGTAGTACGTTGATTGAGGTCTCGGGGGGTGACCAACTATAGAAAGATTATGTGCAGTTGAGCTTACGGTTGGGTGGAGATTCATCCCCAAAACTTTGTTGCAGTTAACGAGATTCAAATAGTGTTCAACTCTAGAATCGCAAGTAAGGAACATCATCGCTACAAAGAAGTTGTCTCTATATATGTTTTTGGAAATTCTATTATAATTAGTTGAATAATTGTGTGTTGACTATAAATCATATAATTGATTTAATTAATTGTATATTTTAAATTGGGGTTGTTATAGAGAGAGAATTCATCAATCACAGAAACAATAAGAGGCTTAATTTTCCTGTCATTACCACATGAGAACCAAAAATGCAATGATGAAAGTGGTACAGAATTGGCCAACGCGAGAAGCTTGGAGAAAATCCTCCTTAAATAACTGCTTCATGTGCATGACTGAGTTGGATGAAGTGGACATGTTTGAATACAAATAAGTTTGTGTTCTCTTTCATTGTTTGGATTGTGTGAAAATCAAGTTCAAGCTTTTGGCGGTGCATATGATGAATGGAGTGTCCGTCTTTTCCAAATTAAACCTAGCATCAACATTTATGATGATCTATGCCTTTTTCATGGGTGCAGGATTTATAATGCTGATTGTGATGGCTTTTGTGGAATTTGGCAGCGAAGACACATATCTTGGAGACTCTTATGCATGTGATGGAGGGAGTGGATAAACATGCCCTCCCTACAATGCAGTTTCTCAACGTACTATTTGCATTGCTTGTGCAGTTCTCGATATTGTTGCACTGCATTAATATTGATATTACCACTTACGTTAACTGTAACCACTCTAGAATAGATGCATAAAATAATACTTTGTCCCTCCACTGCACAATGATTAGAGGTTTTCCAAGAAAAGGTACAAAAATTTAAGAAGAAAATAAAATGATATAAATATGAATACTTCATCTTCATGTGCAATCTATTTGGGGTAATTTGAGAAAGAGGATGAATTTCGTGTTCTTCCCAATTTAGACATTATTTTCATATTTCGTGCATCAATTGTTGGCTTCTTCTTTGTAATGCCTCAAACTTTTCATGCCCTGTGTGTAGAGCCACTGTCTGTGTCATTAGTAATGACCTTGGCTCATCACTAGCACTATAAAATACATTTCCACTTTATTTTTAGCTTATTTTAGAATACTTCATCTTCATGTGCAATCTATTTGGGGTATTTCGGGAAATAGGATGAAGTTCGTGTTCTTCCCAATTGCAGACATTATTTTCATATTTATGCATCAATCGCTGGCATCTTCTCTATACTGCCACAAAATCTTCATGCCCTATGTGCAGAGCCACTATTGGTGTTGTTAGAAATGACCTTGCCTCATCAAAAACACTATAAAATACATTGTCATACTCTTCTTAGCTTATTTTCATAATCTATTTATATCTCTTAACATTAGAATTGAAACTTACATTTACAATCAATATAATTTTAATTTTAATAAAATATAATAATTCCACATTCTAGCAGTTCCACATTGAGGACAACATCCATTGTTCAAAATTGAACACGTCAAAGCCCTTCAAAAAGCCTATAGCACATCATAGAAGTAGTCAGCAAAATTTACTAGTAAAAAAATTAAAATTTGAGTTTCACAGGTTTAAAAAAAAATGAATAATATAATGAAATATCGTAGGAAAGGCTGTTAACCTGGGGAATATTTTTTAAAATTTCAGTTTTATTTATTACAATTTACCATTACCAATTTACTAGTCACCAGTCACCACGTTACATGTATAGACTCTGCCAGGGTACACCGTAATGCCACTGATGACTAGACTTTGGGTTTTTTTCACTATTTAGAGGTTGTTGCAACATTGAAGAAGATTAATGGTAAGGGAGATGGAAGCTGGAGGTTGTTGAGTTTCAATTTTACCGTGCCAACTCCAATCTAACGATCATAATGACAGGCTTAGCAGTGACTGATATTTTTCCTTTCTAGTGCAAAGGATTTTCTTTTTTCAACCCATTGGAGAAGAACTGCAGTCTGCGAAAGAGCCATTTTTGTAGCGAAAGAGCCATTCCTAAATCATTTGTGGCATATTCATATTCATAAGTCATCATCTTCTTCAATCAAATGCCGACAAACAAAAACGTGGTATGCTGTAACTTCAACCTCAATCTCAACTTCTATTGTCAATGGTCCTAGTAACAAACGCCTCATTGTAATCTTTGTAAAGATACTTGTATTTCTTCTGTAGTTTTACCCACACAAACCTTCAACCTACTCTCCCTCACAAACCTTCACTCCTCTATTCCCACCACAGGAAAACTTAGAAGGTATGATTCCTGGAGAAGATGCAACACCTTCTTCTTGTAGGTCTTGATGCCATGATAGAATTCGACATCGACTTTTGCATCAGCCTTCTTTACTTGGACAGACATGATGGTTTTCATAGTTTGCTCGAACTCAGATGTTGGCTAGTCATTTAAAAGAGCGTGCCTTCGATTATGACTCGAAACCCCTGAGTCCTGCCATATTGTTTGATCTGAATGGGAAAATTAGTTTTGTTGTGCTAAATTCCTCTTCAGAATATGTACAAGTGCTTAAGGATTCATGAGGTTAATTTCAAGTTTTATCATGAGTTTTTGAGTGTTTTTATGTAAATTTCATGTACAAATTAACATAAATAAATGACTGAAAAAAGACATACAATAGACAAGAACATCACCAAAACAATATCACAATAGCACATGATGAACGAGTTCACCCTGCCTGGGCTACGTTTCCTTGGTCCAGCTTTCAATGACTTGACCCTCTCTATTATGCTCAAAAGTGTGAATTATCAGTTTACAATGCTCAAATAGCTTTGAAACTTGCTCCAATGGCCCCATAATGCCCAAAAATGCATGTCTAGCCTCTTTATGCTCCTAAATTGATAAAAATATGAAGAAATTGTGGTTTCACCTAGCTCTTGCACTATTCGCTCTACAAATTCCCCCAAATCCAGCACTTGTCCTACATTTCCACCCCAATTTCTACTAACGGAGCAACAAATTGGCGAAAAATCGGCACAAATTGTGGAACAGATAATTTTGCCGTTGACGCCTTAAGTCTGAAAATGTGGGTCATGTGGGGGGACCACATACCGGGGGATAAGGCCAACAGCCCACCCCTGTCGGCTAGGCCCCCACTCTGCTTTGCTCACAATGCTATTGGTTGTATGTGCCCAGGGGATGGCCCCTTTCCTAGATGGTGCACCACTAAAAGTTAAAATACAATTGGCATGCCATATTACAATAAGCAATATAGTGGTGCGTTGGTAGTTGGTAAGGTTTGTTGGACAAAGGTCTGGTGTTCGACCCCTGCTTGATCCATTCAACCCTTAATAAGATTTTTAGTGGCCCTTGGGTTGCCACGTGGTGGTCCCTGGCCGTGCCACATGGCAGCTTATGATTGGCCACCCACAAACCAATAAAAACTCACCAATTTAAAATCAATGAAACTGTGCCACCTGGCATTACCTGATTCGCCAAAGAAAACACAATCAGCTGCCACATCACCTGCCATGTCATCCTGCCATATCACCTGCAACTCCATCCTGCCACATCAGCTTGCCACATCATCAGTACGGACCACTGATTTGGCTGTCACAATTTTGCCAAATTCTCCTATTTTGGAAAGCGAACAAAACATGTTTCTAGGAGCATACAGAGTCCGTTTCACATGAAATGAGTTGCGACAGATTCAGGACGATGAGCACTACACGATCATTTAGGTTCCACACTGATCCGATAACTTTGAATTTTGAGAAATTTTTTAAGCACTTGATCACTGATATTGAGTCCCAGTTTCAAAAAGCATGAAAATGTCATTTACATGGCTTCAAAATCGAGAAATGTATCCATGGCGACAAACCCATCAACATATCCACTTAATACCAGTGACTCATCCTTTCAAAGATGAGCTTACAAAAATGAAGTCTACCCATATTTTAAAAGAATGTTCTAAATACAACATGAATTCCCTGTATTAAATTACTGTCATTAATGCTAAATCTATAGTCCAGGGTACTATGGAGAATCTCCATGAGCCGATTATGGAATCCATATTTTACCGATATTGGAAAAAGGAACCAAATTTCTGAATTAGAAGATAGATAAAAGGGAAAATAAACATTCAAAAATATCCTAAAAGAAATCATTGGAGATATTTCAATGTATCAACTAGAAGAATCCTACAAAAGGCTAAGATTCTTCATAAAATTCATCAATTGTTCTACTCAATGGCCATAACACCAAAATATATGATATCTAGTCATATATATGATATATAAAAGGCAGAGCACCATGAAAGTGTTAACAATTATAACTAAAACTCTACCTTAACAAAACCAATGTCTTTGGAGTAACTGCGAAAGCACTGTCAACAATAATTAAGGCCATATTTCCTAATCTGGCCATGTGATTCTCCACACACTCGACTGGCACAATAATCACATAGAAAACCATGAGAAAAATGTATGATATTAAGCTTCATCTATTAATTAAAGCAGAATATTTATTTCGAAGTTTAAATAACACCACAATTTTTCACAAAAGGCAAACCTGTAGTTCTAATATAACAGATTAGTCCAATCCTATGCTCAAGAATTAAATTTCAATAACAATCAAATAAGTTTCCAATCACTTTAAGTAGAATCGCTGGCTCAAAACTAGGTACCCAAATGCCTTCCACAAAATATAACACCATTTAGAAACGACGCTTAGTAAATTCCAGAAAAAGAAAAGGAAAAGTAGACATGAAACTCTTTCATGCTTCTCTCATTATAAGAATCCTGAGATATATTGATTACCACCCTGTAATCAGAGAGAAACCAATAGAAAAGAATAGTAAAAATAAAAGTTATTTGCATGCATTTATAGAAACAGATTTTAGAAAATACAATATCAGGGAATACTACCATAGCACAAATACATCTAAACATTAAAATAGTAACACCACAGAGGTCAAAGTGAACTTCAACAACAAGACATTGGTACACAGCAAAGTACAATTGCAAAATGGAAATCCTCTAAATATTTCCTAGTGAGCATGAACAAATAAATTCTTCAAAAGCATCGAAGAGAAGATTGGTTGTTCAGTTTACAACAAAGTTCAACTGCAAAATGGAAATGCTCTAAATATTTCCTGGTAAGCATGAAGAAAAAAGATTAGTGTATCCATGACAATAGCTTAATAAGCATGGTTTCTCACTTTTGTAGAGAAGTATGACTTCTCTGTGACTTCTATGCTTCTGGAACAATCAAGAACTCAATAGTTCAACAACGATGTTCAAGCCACTGGATTAGCACTGGCACTGGCTATCAACATAAAAATCAAGATAATCTGGAGCCAAAATATGGAGGCCCTCAATAGCAGCAAATGCAAAATCAACCCATGGTGAGCCTCTCACAAGAAAATTGCTTGAGCACTGAAATCAACATAGATATGTCATCTGTAGTTTCCAGTCAATGGAACCAACCATATCATGAAGAGACTCCAGACATGGACTCCCTATGGAATTCATTTTCATGGAAAGGGTCCACCAATTCACAGCGTTGTTTGTTGAAGAACAATCTGTATAAAAAAAACTTTGTATGAAGGTTTCAAAAAGCCAGTGGACCTACTTCGAATGAACATATGTATGACACCCACTCAACTGATCCAAATATTACTCCCACCCATTTAATAAATTCACTTATATTTACGTCTTGCACAAATTCTCTCATTGAAAATTCAGTGTTCAGGTTTGGTGCTTATGAAATTCTTATGTTGTATACATTGTATTGATTGATAGATAGACAACATCAACTATAATTATATCCAATATATTCTAAGTGTATATTATTTCTCCTCTTATTTGTATTAGTCATTGACCCTTTCAAATTTATTTTTCTCCTTTGGGTAAATACAAACTACCTCATCCGCATGGTCTATAATATGTATATGACTCAAATTGATATCCGGATTAATTTAAAATCCATTTATTGCAATCAAATTGCTTTACTACTTTTTTTGTATTCTAGTATGGGCATCTACACACGAGAAATCTCGAACGTCATGATTTTTTCCGCACATAGGGTTGTAAAACAGAATAAATGTAGGGGCCATGTAGTAGGTTCCTAGTCATCTACATTCAGTGCATTGATATGCCATTAATATTGAGGAAAATACCACCAAAAGATGTGGATTACATGCTTGGTACTCAGGTAACAATGTTTAGCCTGTGGTTTTAGCTTTAATGGGGTGGTGGTACAATCTTTCTTAACTAAGCCAATGTTGGGTTTAGTTCAAACTCGCCTGAGAATGCTTGAGAATAAAGAAATATCTGATTTTTGAGATGGGTTGAGCTTCTGATTTTTGTGGAGGATTTGCCTTTTGATGAGATTTTTCAGAGGAAGAATGGGAGTGGGTGTTGTATGGAACAAATGAGACTTGAGGGACACTAAACATTTGTTGTGTTGAGCTTTTGATTTTTGCAGAGGATTTGCATTTGGATGAGATTTTTCTGAGGCGGAATGAGAGTGGGTGTTGTATGAAATTGATGAGACTTGAGGGGCACTGACAATTTGTTGTGTTGAGCTTCTTATTTTTGTGGAGAATTAGCATTTGGATGAATTCTTTTTGAGACAATGAGAGTGTGTGTTGTATGAAATATATGAGACCTGAGGGGCACTGGGGATTTTTTTAGAATTATCTTTATGATCTCTAATGATATTGAGTTTAGTATGAATAGTTGTGGGAATTCATATAAATTTGGAGCTTAATCATTTTGTTGTGGTTCTTGTAGTTTTTCTAAGGGATTGGTTTTGGTAATGGATAATATGAGATTGCATGAGTTGGAACAAGATTGAAGATTTGCACGAGAATGAGCCTATCTGTTATTTGTTTTGGTCTGAATCTGAAGGTTCTTATAGGTTTTCCTAGTCACAATAGTATGAGATATTGTGTAAATGATTCTGTGAATTCATGAGATTCAAGATGTATTAAAGATTTGAAGATTTTCATTTGATTGTGAATTAGTTTCTGATCAGGTCCTAAATAAATTGAGTTTCGTGTGGTTAAGTGCTATATTGAGAAATATCTATCTTGATCCAAACATGGGGTTTAACTGATTGGTAGGCCACTTTTATAGGCTCCCCGATTCACTTATGCGGCTTATATTCAACAAATTTTTTGATATTAAGGCCTTGGGACGATGTCACACAGTTTCAAAGAGGTTCTCTAGTATAGTCCCCCAAGTGTAGACTGTGGTTAAGGTGGACTGTGTTATATCCACTGAAGAAACCAACCTTAACAATAGTGGTAAAAGCACGGGGATATGGAGCTATTTGATGAGAATCAAATTAAGGGATGTATTTTGAATTCAAATATATTAGGAAATGGGATATATTTTGAAAATGATCTTATATGTAGTAGTCTTTTATTAACACAAATATCGTTGGCTTTTCCTTTCGGAAATGAAATGTAAAGATAATATATTGTTGTCAATTGAAATGTTTTTTTTTAAGCTTTTCATTATGGAAGAGCGACATGAATACATGCCCTTCTAATTGAAATTAAGACTTGCCCTTCAAATTTGATCACTGAAAACATCTTAAGCAGTTGAATCTCGCAAGATTTTGGCTCGTTGCACATGCAAATTTCTTCCCACTCCTGCATATATAATTTCTGACAATAATCAATAGAACACTAGTCACTTGGAAAAACTGTAATGAGATATATTCGTGAAATAACATGCATTGATTATACTTATCTATACTTATGCTTTTGTACTTGATAGGTATGCTTTGAATACTATATAAATATTCATAAGTTGGTTAACTCGTGAGAATTGGCTTAAAATGTGAACATAAGCATATTTATGCCGATAGGCATCCCTCCTATTGGAATGGGGCACTTTAATCACTTTTTTAATTAATATTTTTGATCTGAGGGTGTAAATTGAAAGATTCCAGTATATTCTCATCGTAGCCACTTGATCAATGAATGAAATTGAAATTGATAACCTCCTCGCATATCTAAACCAAGTGTTTAAACCCTAGCTAATTTTTTTTACCAAATGATCATTAAAAAATTACTGTGCCTCTTATTTATCTCCATGTATGTGGGATTAGAAAAAATTAAGTTAAAATAATAGTGCCAAACGCGCATTGAAACTGATGTCTATTTGCATTCTGAAACATATGAATGTTGAAACTTGGAGGACATGTTTTCGTGCCCTATCATATCAATTATGCTACTACGGGTTAATATTCTACTTGTGGGCCTTTGTCATAAATGTGGCTCTGTAATGGCCCCCTGTTCATATTCTCTTTGTGTCGCATGATCAGAAGTCACTTTCAATTCATTGGATGAAAAGGAGACAAATCGCATGTCAGTGAGAGTGTCAATAGACATGTGGCTTACTGGGGCCTGGCCCAGGTTCAAAGTTGATTTAGCCAAACAAATCCTGGTCCTACTGGCCCTTTCGGCAACAGTTCGCGGAGCGCGGACTATGGTCTCACCCAAAGTAGTATGGGAGGGTGCTAGAACCAAGTTTCCGCACCCTGGAGATGTCTGATGGGTTCAAGTGGTCTACGGTTCGACCTTGCGCGCATGTCACTATGCGCATTTTCTCGTACCTTGTAGCCTGAGATACTGTCTTTGCGCAACCCTACTCAGGGGCCAAACACTGTTATTACCCAAGTTCTTACTAGTAGTCCACTATTACTTGATTATTTTAGCCTACTTGCATGCTTTAAGTTATACTTGAAAACATAAATCATTCATACAGGTGCACGTAATAAATAACCAGTATATTTGCGATTTACATAAAACATGCATTAACCCAAGAACAAATACACAACATTATGATAAAACTTCTCTTTATTAATCTCTTATTTTGTTACAGACTTGACTCTGCCTTGTGCACTCAGCTACAGGGGTCCACACACTCAGCTGTGGACTACAAGGCCTCTGTGCACTCAGCTGCAGAGCCTTCTCCTACTCTACGACCCAAGACACACTTAGTCACTTAGACTCTTTCTTCTCTCTACTACTCTACTATGCTTCTTCTACACTTAGAGCCTTTCTCTATTTATACAATCCCATGGGCCGCGGACCATGGGTAGGCTGAAATTACATTATAAAACTAGGGTGGACAACCCTGTGACTCTATCATACATTTTGCGCTCTGCGCTCGCAATTCACAGAGTCTTTACAACAATATCAGGTCAAAATTTGGGCTTTGAGCCCAAAAACATGCCTTGGGGGGATTCCATGCCCAAAAGACCCCCAACAAAAACATCATGACTCGCTCTTGAGTCACTCTGTTGGTGCGACAATCTTTGCACGGAGTCCCTCCAACTATTCGTGCACTGTGTTGAGGTCAGCAATGCACTGAGCTACTGCTTGCTAAATCTGCTGCATTTGTTGTTCCGAGACCTCTCTATTTGAATTTTTTCCATACATTTGTACCGGTATCTTCTGCATATGTTTATAGTCTAGCGCCTTTGTCTAGTTCCTTGGAGCGCGAAGACTGTGCTTCTGTTGGCTAGTCATATAGACAGCCCACCTGTGTAGGGCTTCAAGCGGCTGCCATTCACCTTGCTTGGGAAAGGTTCTCCATTTAGTTTGACTAGTTGTACAGCACCTCCGTCTGTGACCTCCTTAACCACGTATGGTCCCAACCAATGCATTCTGAATTTTCACGGAAACTTTTCAAACTTATTGTCATACAGCAGCACTAAGTCATTTACCTTGAATTTGCGCAACTTAATATGATGATCGTGCCAGGCATTTTCACATTGCTTTTGTACCTACTGATGAAAGCCAGCCAAGAACCATTCCTCCTCCAGTTCTTCCAATTGCACGAGCCTTTCCTCCAGAGCTTCACTGTCCATCATCCCTGTGAGCACTGCTATGCGCAGACTAGGTACGATATATTCCATCGACATGACAACTTCCAAGCCATAAACTAACCAAAAGGTGTTTGTCCCATCAGTTTCTTTCACGTTGTCCTATAAGCCCATAGTACTGCGGGTACGTGCAGGTCCCAATCGCTTCATTGTGCATTGCACACTTTGGTTAACACAGTCTCCAGTATCTTGTTGAATGCTTCTACTGTCCCATTGGCTTGTGGGTGATACGGCGTACTTTTCTGATGATACTCCTGGAACTCTTCTATGAGCGTGCTGATGGTTTCGTTTAGGAAATGTGTTCCATGATCACTCATTAAGATTTTCGGACAGCCAAATCGGGTCAACATGTTTTCAAACAAAAACTTCGCAGCCATAGCGGCCGTGCAGTATTTGATCGGCTGCGCTTCCACCCAGTGTGTCAGGTACTTTGTCGCGGTGATGATGTAGTGCACACCCTTTTTTCCCTAAGGTTTGACAGGTCCCACAAAGTTTATTGCCCATTTCTCGAACGACTACAATTTCATTTGTGGATTGAACAACATCTCGTCCCTCCGCGATGGTTTTCTGGTCCTTTGACATATATCACAGGCCTTACAGTGTGCTTTTGAATCTTGGTGAAGGGTTGGCTACCACAACCCGGTGTGAAGAATATTTTGTGCAGTCTCTCATCCTGCATAGTGTCCTCCTACAGTGCCCCCATGTTCTTCCACGAGGATCTAACTTTGTTCAAATTCAGGTATGTATCTTCGCAATATCTCATCATTTCCCATTTTATATAGGTGCTCCACGATGACAGAAAAGTTTGTCGCGTGCACCACCAATTCCTTCTTTTGTTGGATGGAGTATTTCTTTAGTGTAGTCCCTATTGTCAAAAAGTGGATTAGATCTTCGAAGTGTCTGTCCATGACGCATGCAACAAAGAGCTGTGCATCGGGTAATCCTTCCTCCAAACTAGTAGGTTTCTCGCCTGTCTTAATACGCGACAAGTGATCCGATCCTGCGTTCAGGTGCCCAGGTTTTACCACAACCTCGAAGTCATATTATTGGAACAATAAGAGCCACCTACATATGTGCCCCCCCAACACAGGCTTATTGACCAAGTAATTTAGCATGGAATGGTCTGTATACATTTTGAAATGTCCTCCTAGCAAATAGTGCCGGTATTTTTTGAGCGCGTACACCATCGCCAACTCCTCATGCTCGGTTGTGGAATAGTTCTTCTTAGCTTTGGACAATATACGACTTGCAAATGCAATAGGGTGATCCAAGCCTTCTCCGCCCTCTTGTGTGAGCACTACTCCCAGCGTGATACACGACGCATCAACATGGACATGAAACTCCACATCCCATTTTGGGAAGACCAGGATTGGAACAGAGGCCAATTTCCCCTTTAGGACATCCTGGCTCTTCATGCAATCATCATTCCAGAAAAATGTGACATTCTTTTTCAATAGTTTCTCCATCCGCGCGGTGATCTGGGCATAGCTTTTCCTGAACTTCTTGTAGTACCTTCTGTGTCCCAAGGTAGCGTGCAACTGTTTAGCACTTCGTGGTGCTTCCAAATTTAGAATCACTGCAATCTTCATGGGGTCCACCATCAGTCCCTGTTTGCAGACCACATGTCCCAACAGGTTTCTAAAGGGAACAAGGAATGTGCACTTCTTAAGGTTTAGCGCAATTTGGTGTCATTGGCAAGTATCTAGGATCAAGAGTAAGCTTGCTACGTGGTGCTTAACCAATCCAAAGACAGTCCAATCATCTAGATAGACCTCCAGGAACTTGTGGATGTATTCTTTGAATGTAGCAACAACGATGCGCGAAAAGATGGCGGGCGCGTTTTTCAATCCAAACGGCATAATGGTGTATTGAAAGCAGCCCCATTCCATTGCGAAGGTCATATTTCTCCCATCTTCCGGTGCGATTTTCATCTGGTGGTACCCTGAGAACCTATTCGTGAAAGAGTATGTTTCTTGTCTGCCAATATTTTCCAATACTTCATGTCGGCCGGATAAGTCGTTCTTGCGGACAAGACCGACCTCCCTAGTATCTAATGATATCTAGCGACAAACAAACCAAACAAATTCTATCTTTCTCTAAATATGCAATTTATAAATAAAGGCAAACAAGTGTTTTAGGCCTACCTCGGGTCCAGTGCAAGTTTGTGGAAGCCACACTCCATTGATCCAAATGAGCTCCCTTGTAAAGAATTTGCAAACACAAACAAGCACACACATTAAATAGCACCTGAAAAGCCAATATAACAAAGCATATTTATCATGATGATCAAGGAATTCATGAAACAAACCATATAAGACAATTTATTGAGAAAAATGAATCTGATTGTATTAACTTTAATCAAAGAAAAACTTTACAACCTTGGTGCCTTGATGCTGTACAAGCTCCTCCCAGGGTCCAGCAAGAAATCTCCTCTACTTTGACAAGTTTCACTCTCTTCCCAATGAAGCCAAAAGGTATGCAATCTCTCCTCTCAAGATTAACGAGGAAGTATTAATTCCAACAACATTTACCCTAAAAAATGTTCAGCTTCTAACCCCTCTAGCAACCAGCCCAATGCCTTAATTTATAGTGCAATGGAGGGAAGTTACTAGGTCCACCTTCAAAGGGATAAAGCCCTCCTTCAAAGGGATAATCTCCTCTCATCAAGGGATTAGCTCCTTTAGTTTTGGGATGCATGAACCACCTAGGAGCAAACCATCCACGTCAAGATTCCTTCTAGAAACTTCTAGAATTAACCAAAAGTGAGTTTTTAAGAATAAACTTGTGCCTTTTTTACTTTCACAGGGGTCCGCACCCACTCCCTTAGAGACAGAGAAGGCAGGTTCGGAGGTAACATGACCAAGGGGTGCGAGATCGCAGGTACTGGTAAGAGAATGTTCGGAACCAGAGGTTTATTGATTTTCAAAGACTTTCTCTCATTTTTAAGGCTTTGACATGAAGAGCTCAGGTTTGAGACTTGCATAGGAGGTCAGTATGAGTGATGATAGACCCATACTGATTACAGAAAGTCATGGTGACAATATTTTGTGTAACAGATTGCCCCCTAAAGTGCGAAGTCTGTAGTAGATGAGGATTTCATTTATCATCTAAGAAGAGTGAAGTACTTTATCATTTTGAGGATCATCTTGTGGAGAGCCTAGTTGGAACCTGTAAAAACATTTAATACAAAATATATATATGAGATCATATCATCGCTGAGGTAGGCATTCCCATACTCAGATCAAAACTGACTAGAAAACTAACTAAACTGCTCTGATATAGGAATGATCTTACAATACATCACAAGTATAGACACATGTAGACACAGTATGGACGCAGCCATCTGTTTATGGATAGTCCACTGTATAATGAATACAAAATTCCTCACAGCCTGGATGGTGGAAACTAGATCCAGGGTCTTGATTTCTACTTCCCGAAATAGTACGATTCTATCCATGTGAATGAATGTGTCGAAGTCAAACATAGTAGAAACCACTTGATTACCAGTCAATGATGTAAACTCTTAACAAGTGTGAGAGAAACCACCAGTAATGTCAATGGCTCTCAAAGTACTCAGTACAATCCATGAGATGTGAATAGATGTGTTGATGTCGAACATGTCACGGAATCCTTTTATCGAAGGTCAATGATGCAACCTATCGTCGAAGGTGAGAAACCTGCCATTGAGGCATGCAGATCCCAAGGTACTGACGATTTCTAGATCATCTTTCTAGATAATGAGCTAAAGTCGATAGAAAGCAATCTGTCATAGGCAAGCCCACAACACGAAATCATAGATCAAGTTTGAAGAAATATAGTTGCAAGGACTGACTCAGGGATGGTCAAGATGGATGACAGATATTTTGCAGATGAATGGTTTATTTTCACTGACCTCTTTAACACATAACGAAACAGCAGATGGTTTGGTGACAATTGACCCAAAGTTAATACCCAGAAACCGGCTGAAGACTTTCAATATGGTTTGATCAACTGTTAGGAAAAGGATTTCCCAACCCAGGTGAATAAAAAGTGTCGTGTTCAAGAGTGGTTAAATGTTTTTTTGAGACATAAAGAATGACAAACAGGCTCATTTTTCTCTCTTTTCCCCCACCATTTCTGGCAAGTACCTCTTTATTTTTGACAAGCTTGAGGAGGATAACATTTGATTGATTATAAGCTCATCCTTCGGATGAGTCCAACTTAGCTTAAATTCAAACCCTAAGAAGGAGTGGTCCGTTCCTGTTTGTAATTGAACAGGTCTTTTACTGTTAAATTTTAACGAGTCCAGTATAGGAGAAACTCGACGTTTTTCAATTTTAGAGAGTCTGAAAAAACTTAAGAAAACTCCATGGTTGTCCTTTTTCGTAAATTTGTGTCTCCCAAGCCCGAAAAAGTATAAAATCATACTTGAGAGAACCGCTTGATCATTACGACCAAGGAGTACTTTTCATAATTAGTGCCTCTGATCCGAAAAAGTAAAAAAGCGAACAATGACACGTCATTTTATAACCAATATCAAATTTGAAACGACAAAAACCCGGCAATCTTTTCATGTTTTTACGGTCAGAAAAGGGCTGTAAGTGGACCGTCTTTTTAGTTCCGTTTTAACGAGCTTAAAAAGAAAAACTCTACAATCTTTTCATATTTTAGGAGTCAGAAAAGAGCTTAAAGGTGACTCTAGTGTTTTTTGTCAAAAATGATCAATTTTGCCTGAAAAATCCGTTATCCAGCACAACAACTCAAACATTACTCATACCTGTTTAAAATAGATAAAAATGATTCAAAAGTTACCTCTTTAAAGTGAAAAATAAACAAATTAAAAATTCATTTATTCAAAAAAGCTTATAAAAAGGGCCTTTGTAAATTCATTTTTACCGTTTGACTTTAGAGTGAGAAAAGAGAGCTTTTGGTCAGAAACTTCCTGTGAAGATTGCGGAAAATCCGTCCGTTGGAATCGAACATCGTCTCCTCTAGGTAATTCACATCATCTTACTCTTTTATTTCATCCATTTGAAAATTGTTTTTAGGCTTTGATTTTGTTTTTTAGGAAATTTTTAGGTCAAAAACCTGCACGCGGGGGTTCGCAGGCATAACATAGGAAACTTGCAGACCCCGACTTTTTCGTAAAAGGAAAAAAGTCATGGGTCCACAGCTACCGTAAAGGCAGAGTGTGGACCCACGCACTGTCTCTAACACAGAGGGTTCGGTCCCCGCAGCAAAGCTTTATAAACTTAAATTTTTCAAATTCCACAAAAAAATTTTGATTTTAAATATTCTAATCTGCCTTTTTACTGAATGTAGGGTATACATCATGCTTGACTGGCGGGAACAAGAGCACGAGGATGTGGATCTCGCCACGATTAATCATCAACGTTCGATTGATGCATTGAAGACATGCAGTTTATACAAATTCTGGGCCATACCTGGCATGAGGGCCCAGGTGGACTTTTTGCAGTGGCTGGTAGACAGGTGGAACATACAGGACCAGTGTTTCTTTATTGGTGGCCACCAGCTCGAAATGGAGCCGGAAGACATTTACTTTTTGACTGGTTTGCCTAAGAGAGGTGAAAATTTGACTCTATTCGGGACTAGGCTAGGTGGCCAGTCTGTCGATAGCCTCCGGCTAGAGTTCTGCAACGACCAAACTAGAGACAAAGGGATAGATATCAAAACCATATCCCTTCTTGAACTGAAAGTGATTGCGTTTACTGTTACCAGGCTCTGCGGAAGCATAGCACTACATGTGGCCACTGGATCCCAAATGCAGATGGCAGTAGACTACTTTCGAGGCACCATCTTCAACTGGTGCGAGGCTGTGTTGGCTAATGTAAAAGGCCAACTGACTAGAGCAAAGAATGGACAAATGAAGACCTTTGGATATGGTGCTTTAGTTGTGAGCTTTGGTCTAGAGAGGTTCCCAATGTTGGTCCCACAATCATCTTACCGTTGGAGCTGGACTTCCCCGAGAGCCGAAACTGATGCGTTGGGTTGTAGTTATGGACCGTCATCCTGAGGAGGGAACAAAAGTCGTCCGATTTACTCCTGAGTATTTTCATTGGTTGGAGAACCAAGTTTTTGCTATTCAGGATTTTCCTTATGCTGGGATAGATTATCGTGGTGACCCAGACATGGCTCTTCCACCAGGAGAGCAATGGGATGACTCAGGTAAAATCATTTTCAACATTTTCTAATTAAATTTTCTTTTTTGTTTTTATTTTGTCCCAAAATTGATAGTAAAAAGTTTCAAATGCAGATGTAGGTCCATGGCGACCAGCCACTCTCCGGCCCTATGAGAGGAAACAGCCAGCTGCAGCAGCACCAGCCCCACAGGACGAATCTACAGAGACTTTGGCCGAATTGGAGAGCCATCTAGAGCGTTTGACAGCAGACATTCCAGAGACCAGCATAGATGACATTCCTCTTAGGCTACAGTGCTATGTGATTGGGGTCCCAGGACCTTTCAGGAGGTTCCTTTGTAGGGTGGCCCGTATAGTGGTTTCTTATCGTGATCATCACCAGTGATAGGATGATCACTTGTTGTAGACTCATATGACATTTTTTGCATTTTTTACTATCATTTTTGCCGATCATAAGGTGTTTTTCAACCTATGATCGAAGATGATGTATATTTGACACACTTCTATGCTATGCTATATCACTATTACCGGCTTATCTTGTAAAACATGTTATGGAATTTTTTTAAATTTACTTGTTTGATTATTGCAAATGTCTACTTAACATTCGAGAAGCAATTGCATCTACTAATGTATTTAAATATCTTGGAATATGTTGATATTCAATATAGTCAAATTCACGTTCCAAGAGATGAACTCTCAAAAATAATCTCAATAACACTGGATTTCTAATGGCATATATTCTATTAAGTTGTAATACAACGAGTTTAGAATCAAACGTCACTATCAAACTCTGAATCCCAAATGAGATGGATTCAGATAATAACTCAATCACTGCACTATACTCTGCAATGTTGTTCGTTGTTTGACCGAGGCTTACCCCATGCATAGATACCAACTCATCAGAGGGCGAATAGATAACCCAAGCTGCGGAAGAAATATTCCGTGTATTACGACAAGCACCATCAGCAAAACCAATGTATGTTTGGAGAGACATCGACATCGGCAATATAAAGAGTAAAAATCAAGATAAGCAAGAACAATGACAAAAAACACTCTCTAAGCTAAGCACACTTTTTAATCTAAAACACACCAGCTAGAAAGAAAACTAACATAACTAAAAATCTCCACACCCATATTTAAGCATAATATCTCTTCAGGTAAAGACCATTTCAGGGTTTACCTAAAGAGACCTCGTCAAAGTCTACCAATTCATAGGCCCCTTTTGCCAGCTTTATCTTAACAACATAAGGACCGTGCCACATGGATACGAATTTTCCAGTGCCTAATTTATCATTTGCTTGATCGTACAATAAGACTAGGTCTCCTTCCGAAAAATTATGAGGGGTAACATTTCGATCATACTGAGCTTTAATACATTTGGCATGAGTTTCATTTGCTAATGCAGCATCACGTCGATTCTCATCTAGCTGAGCCAAGTAGAACAAACGTTTTTCCTCTTCGGAAGGAGCTGGAAGTAATTTGATGGCCATTTGCAATGATGGGATTTCGCATTCAATGGGTAACACAGCTTCCAAACCATAAACTAGTTGGAAAGGAGTGAAACCGATTGACATTTTTACTGAGGTTTGATACGCCCAAAGCGCTGAAAATAACATGTTATGCCAATTCAACCTATGAATCCCAATGATTTGTTAGATCATGATGACTAGAACTTTGTTGATGGCTTCAACCAGACCATTAGCCTGTGGATAATATGGAGTTGAACTATCGTGACGCAAGCCAAGTTGGTCTGTAAGTTCAGTCATCATAATATTTCGAAAATGATGCCCATGATCAGTGATAATTGCTTGTGGAACACCAAACCTAGCAATTATATGATTGAACATGAAAATCACAGCAGTTTTTCCATCTGCCTCAAATGTAGGCATCGCCTCGGCCCACTTGGTAAAATAATCTACCGCAAGGATGATATACGCATGCCCCCCGACCGAGTGAGGGTTACATGTAATAAAATCGATACCCCATTTCGCAAAAGGACCGACGACAATTATAGGGTGGAGAGGAGCAGGTGGAGCATGCATCTTTCGATAAAAAATTTGGCAGTTGTGGCATTTTCAGACCACGTTAATACAGTCTTTAAACAAAGATGGCCAGAAATAGCCAGCGCGCAATATCTTTTGGGCTGTGGCAAACCCAGACATATGACTGCCACACGCTCCAGAGTGACAGTCATTTAGAACCCTTTCAGCTTCCTCATGAGTTAAACAACATCGGAAAACAGAGTCCGCCCCACGACGATAAAGTGTATCTCCAATAATTTTGAATTGTTGGGACTGGAATCGTATTTTTCGACGCTCTGATCTTGAAATTTCAGGCCGAAAGGATTGGGTTTGGAGATAAACAATGATATCCCCATACCATGGATCTAAAGCGCTGATTAGAAACAAGGTTTCGTCTGCAATGGGCTCCTCCGTCACAGTTTCAGTGTCAGCACGCGGGAAGTCACACATCAACTCTGCAAAAACTAAAGATTTCTTTGACTTAGACTTTTCAAATTCCAAGTCAAACCCCTGCAGGATCACAATCCATTTGGAGTACTTGCACCCTAGCAGTTGTTTGGTCAAAATATAGATCATAGGGTTGCAATTGGAAATTACTGTAGTTTTGCGTAGTAAAATGTAATGACGAAAATGTTGGACAGCTTGAATAGCTGCCAGAGCCAATTTCTCCACATGTGAATATTTTAGCTCAGTTGGATTCAAGGTTCAAGTAAGGTAATATATCACATGTTCATTATCGAATTCATCTTCCTGAACTAATGCCATTTCGATGGTGGAATGCGAGGCAGCGAGATATAAGAAGTAGTCCTGGTTGTAGTTGGGAGGATGCAATAATGGTGCATGCGTCAACGCTTGTTTTAATGCATCAAAATATTTGTCAGCTATCTCATCCCAAAAGAATGGAGTATTTTGTTTCAACAACTGGGTAAAACCCTTTGTGATCTCGGCGTAGTTAGGAATGAATCGACGTAAAAAGTTTGCTTTCCCTTGCAAACTTTGGAGTTGGCGAAGACTCGAAGGAGGAGGCAATTTGACAATAGCTTCAACCTCCGAGGGATCGACGTGAATACCGGCTTTTGAAACAAAAAACCCCAGTAACCGACCCATTTCTATATAGAAAACACACTTATGTGGATTCAACCTAATTCGATAATGCCTACATCTCATAACGATTGCTCGTAAATGGATGAGATGATTGGCTCGATGTAATGAATGAGCAGGTAAATCATCGAGATAGGGCTGCACAATGTGCTTGATGTCATGAAACACGTAAGACATGGCTCTTTGAAAAGTTGCTCTAGTGTTCTTGAACCCAAAAGGTAATTTGAAATAAGCAAATGTCCCACATGGACAAATGAAAGCCTTTTTTGGTTGATCAGCAGGTAGAATA
Source organism: Pinus tabuliformis (assembly GCA_031772625.1). Taxonomy (NCBI): domain Eukaryota; kingdom Viridiplantae; phylum Streptophyta; class Pinopsida; order Pinales; family Pinaceae; genus Pinus; species Pinus tabuliformis. Next base: position 1,390,947,574 of record CM062820.1, on the reverse strand, counting down.
TTTATTTGATTGTATCCGGAAAAACCATCCATGAAGGAGAATATTTCACTACCGGCACAATCATCAATGATTTGGTCGATATAGGGAGTTGGGTAATTGTCTTTTGGATAGGCTCGATTAATATCCCTATAATCGATACATATTCTTATTGTTCCTTACTTTTTGTTAACAGGAACAATATTCGATACCTAATCCGTTAATGGAATTGGATAAATGAAACCTGCTTTCAGTAATTTTTCAACTTCTGCCTTAATAGCAGCAGCTTTTCGTGGGTGGATCTGACGCAAACGTTGCCAGTCGGGTTTAGCATCCAGGTAAGTTTTGATTTCATGAACAACAATTGCTGGGTGAATTCCTGGCATTTCCTCATATGACCAGGCAAACACATCACGGAATTCTTGAAATAGGGACTTATATGTTTGAATTTCATCTTCCGTACAAGAGACACCTATATGAATGTTTTCAACAATTCCGGGTTTAACCGAAATGTCAATAGGAATAGTACGAGAAATGTTTCCCAAATTTAACTCAGAATCATGATTTTTCATTGGATTTTGAGGTTCCTTGACATAATCAGTCGTAAAAATAGACGAAAAATCATTTTCAAAGCGATCAATCTCAGGTAAAAACGAAGATCTATGATGAAGATCTTCCCATGGTAAATCATCAACACACAGGATTTCACGAATTTGTTCATCAGTGTGAACAAGTTCGGAAAACGTTGTTGAATCTGAGTTTGATGTTGAAAGTGATTCTTCATGGACCACATTCATTAAATCAATTTCGGTTGAAGAAGGGTCGGAAAACGACTGCACGGCCTGATACGCAATTTCATATGGACTCAAAGGCATAGCATCACCAAATGAATCTATCTCAGATTCAGAGGGTATGATCCAAGGATCATCATAAAAAATAGTGTCTGATGAAATCATATGAATGGTTGCAGAAGAAGGCGATACGTTGAGAGGAGGAAAGGGAAAAGTTCCTAGTAAACTAGAATCTTTAACTAGTCCTACTCTAACATCCTTATAAGGGATAGTTGTTTTGCCGACATGCTGGATACTTTCAGAAGAGGCTTGGTCGGATGAAAAGTAAGTTAGCTGGTCTATAGTTACGATTGTTCCATTATGAGGGAACTTTATAATCCAAAAGACCGATGAAACAACAACTGTCATAGTGTAAGACTAACTACGACCCAAGAGAAGGTTGTAATCTAGAGGGGCATCAACCACCTCCACATCTAGATTAACAGTTTTGCCTTCTACCCCTATAGGCAAATCCTGTAGAATGCCAAAAGGATGGAACCCACGGCCATCAAAGGCCTTTAGAATCGTCGGGGATTGATTAAGTGCAGGAGAACCAAGCGATCTCCAACATTGAATCGACATAATACACGTTGAGGCTCCCTCATCAATCACAGTCCTATAGCAAAGTCTGTTTTTGACTAACACTGGAATCTGGAAAGCGATTTGATGAGGTAAGCGAGGTGTACTATTTTCTAGATCGAAAATTATAAGGTTCAAGTCCTGAATGTCAACAGCTCCTATAGCTGACAATAGCAATTTACGCTGTGATGGACATGATTGCAACACCTCCAAAGCCGACATTGCTGAAGGTGAAATAGCCAAATCTTCAACAATGTTATAGTTCTGAGCAGCTCTCCCATGTGGATTGAAAGCTGACTTTCGAAGTATACCCTTGGCAGGCGGTTTGATTACTAAGTCTAGGTTAGGTTTCTCGATATGTAGTGGATCGGAACCGGGAGTTGAAGTTGATGGGTTTGAATTAGAAGATTCTACTTCCTTCCCACCAACAGGACTTTTACTTCCATAATCTTGCGATCGTGTTGCAATCCTAACATGGGACATCATCATTATGGGTTCTTCGGAGGCACTTGAGGAAGAACCTATCATCTTACTGTCTTGACTAGGAAAAGGATCCTTCAAAACAATAGGTGTTTGGGAACCTCTGACGATTTCGCAACCTCAGCGCGATGAGGATAGTCTCTTGTAAAATGCTCTTCATCACAAATGAGACAAGGATAATGAGGTTTGCATTTCTCATCAGTAGATTTCGTTTTTTCTGGTTTCTCTTTCAAATTTTTATCTGTTTTATTTTTCTTCTTCCCTTTCTTTTTACCGCCGGATTTTGATTTCGCTGTAGATGACTCTACAACATGAATATCGGCGGAAATTTCCGCGGAAGAATCTCCTGTCGGGGAATCTGGTAAAGTTATGATAGGAGAAGAATTCTTGGAAGATTTCTTCTTACTTTTAGTATTAACCATACCAATCATACCATCAGCGGCATGAGACCCTGAAGGAGCTGCAGTTATTTGATTTTGTTTAGGAAGGTCGGGGATTTTCTCGTGTAATGTATGGTCGCCATTTTGTCGGCCGGATAAGTCTTTCTTGCGGACAAGACCGACCTCCCTAGTATCTAATGATATCCAATGACAAGCAAACCAAAAAAATTCTATCTTTCTCTAAATATGCAATTTATAAATAAAGGAAAACAAGTGTTTTAGGCCTACCTCGGGTCCAGTGCAAGTTTGTGGAAGCCATGCTCCGTTGATCCAAATGAGCTCCCTTGTAAAGAATCTACAAACACAAACAAGCACACACATTAAATAGCACCTGAAAAGCCAATATAACAAAGCATATTTATCATGATGTTCAAGGAATTCATGAAACAAACAATATAAGACAATTTATTGAGAAAAATGAATCTGATTGTATTAACTTTAATCAAAGAAGAACTTTGCAACCTTTGTGCCTTGATGCTGTACAAGCTCCTCCCAGGGTCCAGAAAGAAATCTCCTCTACTTTGACAAGTTTCACTCTCTTCCCAATGAAGCCAAAAGGTATGTAATCTCTCCTCTCAATCTTAACTAGGAAGTCTTAATTCCAACAGCATTTACCCTAAAAAATGTTCAGCTTCTAACCCCTCTAGAAACCAGCCCAATGCCTTAATTTGTAGTGCAATGGAGGGAAGTTACTAGGTCCACCTTCAAAGGGATAAATCCCTCCTTCAAAGGGATAAGCTCCTCTCATCAAGGAATTAGCTCCTTTAGTTTTGGGATGCATGAACCACCTAGGAGCGAACCATCCACGTTAAGATTCCTTCTAGAAACATCCATAATTAACCCAAAGTGAGCTTTTAAGAATAAACTTGCGCCTTTTTGACTTTCACAGGGGTTTGCACCCACTCCCTTAGAGACAGAGTGGGCAGGTCCACAGGTAACATGACCAAGGGGTGCGGGACCGCAGGTACTGGTAAGAGAAAGTGCGAAACCAGAGGTTTATTGATTTTCAAAGACTTTCTCTCATTTTTAAGGCTTTGACATGAAGAGCTGAGGTTTGAGACTTGCATAGGAGGTTAGCATGAGTGATGATAGACCCATACTGATTACAGAAAGTCATGGTGACAATATTTTGTGTAACACTTCATTTGTGAACAATGTCAGGAATGGGTCATGTACACATGAATCATTTATATTCCTGAGGTCCACACATATTATTATCTCGCCATTCTGCTTTTTCTCCTGTACTACCACAGGGCTCACCCAGTCGGATTCTTCCACTAGCTCAATAATTCCGGCTGCGAGAATTTTTTCTGGTTCGACGTGGACCTTTTCCTTATACTTTGGATTCAAGCGGTAAGGCCTCTGCTTAATCGGCTTCACGTCGGGTTTTAGGGTGATCTTCATCATCCCTAAGTTGCCAATGATCCCTTTTAAATCCGTAATCTTGGTCGAGAATAAGTCTTGGTACTCACGGAGTAACTTAGTGACCTTATCTACCATGGCATCATCCCAATAATCACTGAGTGTTGCATATTTTGGTTCAACCTCTGTTCCAATGTTTACCTGCTTTGTTTTTAGCGGCGCGATGATGTCGGGATCTTCGATCAATGGTCCTCAAACCTCGTGAAAGCCTTCAGTTTCTGGAATGTTAAATTTCCATGGATCCTCACCATCCTCCTCAATATTTACATTGTAACACTCCAGTGTGTAGCTTAGCTGGGTCATCCATTTTGGTTGAGGCACTTCCATTGGCTCCTGGGGTATTTTGAAGATAGCTGCTTTTACTGCTTGTAGCGCATCATCAACAGTATCCCACCAACGATCCTCAAATGTGAAGGTTAACAGGAATCCTTCGCACAAGATATCCCATTCGCTCATGCCATGGTGGAGCTCCGTCTCAGTATACCAATTCATGGGTATCATATCTAGGGTATGACAGAACAAACGCACCCACTCAGGTTGTGTCTATTCCCTGTAGACCTTGGTCCATTTCGCAAGGTGTGCACATGGATCGTCCCGTCCGTCATACTTGTCTATTAGCCACGTCTGAGGTTTCCCAAACCATAGGCGCATCATCCTTTAGCATTCCCACTAGTCCTCAAAATTCTGCTGGTGTGTACTCCACCACCTTGCCAGCGTAGCGGGTAGTGTCCATTTTAGAGCATCGAAACACTATGGTTCCGGTACTTCTTTTTCAAATTTGTTCAGGAAATCATCCACCTCATTCAACTCATCATACATAAGCAAATCTCTTGCTTCCATTGCTACACAGTGCATCGACCTTATCATCATGTTGAAATTGAGCATGGTTACCTCGTGTAACTGGTTCTGCTATCTTTCTATCTCCTCGTCTAAATCTGAGGTGCAGGAGCTTTCGTGCTCCCATGAAATCCTGCCATCCGTTGTTGGATTCACCAAATTCTGTTCTCGCGCGGTTATCTTGTAGATACAGTTTAGATCGTCGTCGTTGTCACAATTGCGCACCGGCTCTGTGTAGTGCGATCCTTCCATAGGGTCTAAAGGTACCACTATGCGCAGTCACTTTTTCTCAAAAATCATCTTGTGCTTCTTTAGATTTATCACTCCATTCATATTAGTGGCCCAATCTATTCTGAATAGCGCCAGATAGAGATTGTTGTCATCATCAATGTCTATTACTTCGAAATATGCAAGCGCGCTCACACCTTCAATATCCAGTGTTATTCCCTGCAATCTTCCCATAGGTATGATCTTTTGCTGGTTCGCCATTTGAAATTGAATAGGAGACCATTGCAACATGGGCCTGCCCATGTGTTCGCATGTTTGTTTTGGCAGGACATTCGCATCCAATCCTAGATCCAAAATCAGTTGATCCATTTCATATTCTCCAATTTGCGCAGTCAATCTCATCTCGCTTCCTATTTGTGTTGTGTGCTTCCTGAGCTTCTAGACTACACACGTTTCTCCGGGTCCAGCACATCCAGTGATGAGTTCTTGCAGCCCCTTCACCGATTTATCGTCGTGCATCAGCTTCATGCATGTCTCCAAAAAGGTAGTGAGCATTCATGGGTCCATTTCTGGTTCTAGTTTGTCTTTACTACCTGAAGTGGAGGCCTCTGTGAAGCTCTTCTTAGCTTCAATGAATGTCTCCTTCACGCTCTCCAAATCGAACTTTGGTTCCTTTGTTGGAGCCTTGTGAACCCAGGCACTCTCCTCGGGTTGCTTGTCCTTGTCATCTCCTGTCATGATACCGCTTCGGAGAACAATGTTTACATTCGGGTCCTCCTCATGTGGCTCAGACCTCATCATTTGCAGGTTCTGAGTTGGGGGAGGTTGGAGTGTTCCTTTATCGCGCAACCTCATGATCAGTGTGGGGTAGTCCTCCATCTCATGATCAAACTAGGTATAATATAAACATGATGCTCTCGTTGGATTTGTACAATCGCGGGCATAATTCCCAGCCCTTTGCAATTATAATAAATCAGCTTTCCGCGACCCCTTCTTGGTCCCATTCCACCTCGACCTCATCCGCGCCCCTGGAATCCAGTGCGTGCCATCCTCGCATTTTGATCGAGGGCTCATGTTTCAGTCTGAACTCTGTAGGTAGGAGTCTGCTCCATCATCAGTTCATAACTTCTACAGGTACGCTCATCATGGCCTACTAACCTCCAAAAATTATAGAACAACTGTTGGGATGTCTGCGTATAGTTCTGTAATAGATGGTAGTTATCTGTGGCATGCTTCTCTCCTATCTGACAAATCGCGCACCATAATGCAGGCGCTTTGCTTGGTCCTGGTTGTGCCTCTGGTATTAATGGCATTGGCCCTCCTCCCCCCAGGTAGTTTGCAGAGACTGGAGAATGGTCCTTGTCATGTCCCTGTCCTTTGCACTTTATGCACCATATTTCCTTGCGCACTTCTAGGTGAGCTGTCCTATCTTGTTTCAAGCTCTGCATCTCAAGACACAAGTTTTTCAACTACGTGTGGATATGTTGGACTCCCAAATTAGGATCTTGTATCAGGGTCTCGTGCAGTCTCATTGCGATCTCCAAGGCCTCGGCCTGAGTTGACAACTTCTGTTGTGACAGCGCGTTCCTTAGATGCGGCGTTAGCAATGCTACAAACCATGCGCGGTGTTGCCCATCCGTCAAGGTCATGTTGGCTTCACGAATCATACACTTCAGTCTCTGATCCAGCTCCCAGGGGGTCTTGCCTGGAAGCATCGTAATTTCCTTAAATCCAATAATCAATTGTGTCTCTGATTTTGGCCTGCTAAATTCCCTGTTTAGCGTAGCTTGGATATCCGTGATCCTTGCATTTGGATTTTCATTGGAATGCTTAATGTACCACGTCAGTGCGCAATCCTATAAGGTGCTGACCAATGTTTCCTTCTTTATATTGTCATCCGTAACTCCTTTTTCTTCCCATATAGCCTTTACTACGAACCAAAATTGGGCCGGATCTTCATTCCATACTCCTTTGAACACCGACAAATTTATTGCACTCGCCACATTGAACTGTGGTGGTGGCAGAGGTGGTGTGGGCGAAGATGGGGGTGAAGATGATGAAACTGGTGGTGGTGTAGGTGGGGGTGGTATGCGCGGAATTCGTTGTCTTATAAGACTGATCGCACTTCTTGGTGAAACCTTCATGAGCTCCTTTTCACTCTCTCGTGGAGGTGAAATCAAGGGACTAATCTCTAACTCTTCGCTACCTTCGTTTCTGTAGATCCTCCCATATCGTGTAGCCCCAAATAGTAATTTATTCGCATAACCTGCTTTTCATAGAGTAACGTCTTAATACAAGTGTTCAAAGATTTAAATTACTTACCTCGCGGTCCTTTGAGGAAGCGTCATTCTGCCTCGTTGTAGCTGACTGAAGTATCTACTGCGAACTCAGTGATAAACCCTCCTATAAGTCGGTCGAGCCAATGGTCCACAACGCACGTGATATTATCTCTTGATGCTTCTAGTTTGTGCACCAACTCTAGAGTCCACACAATAGGTTTGTCGAGCTTATACCTTCCCTGACTATCTGCTAGCTTCACGATCCACTTTTACAACTCAGAGGGGAAGGATGCAAACAAAATTTCGTGGCTTTCCGTATATAAGTAGCGCTCTAATCACTGTTCCTTCGATACTCGTAGATTCCTATTTTCCTGCGCCGCGAACTCGTGAATCTTTCTGTCCAACCACTCTTCAATTTCTTTCTTTGTCGGATTCCAGTGACAGGACATCAAACATCTCTTATGCATATCTCGGTCCTGGCAACAGAACCATTTGTTGGCTTATTGGGGCCTGACCCAGGTTCAGAGGTGATTTAGCCAAACAAATCCCAGTACAACTGGCCCTTTCGGAAACAGTCCGCAGAGCGCGGACTGAGGTCTCACCCGAAGTAGTATGGGAGGGTGCTAGAACCAGGGTTCTACACCCTTGAGATATCTGATGGGTTCAAGTGGTCCATGGTTCGACCTTGTGCGCACGTCACTACACACACTTTCCCGTACCTTGCAACTTGAGATACTGTCTTCGTGCAGCCTTACTCGAGGGACGAACGCTCTTATTACCCAAGTTATTATTAATAGTCCACTATTAGTTGATTATTTTAGCCTACTTGCGTGCTTTAAGTTATACTTAACAACATAAATCATTCATACAGGTGCGCGCAATAAATAACCAGTATATTTGCGATTTACATAAAACATGCATTAACCCAAGAACAAATACACAACATTATGATAAAACTTCTCTTTATTAATCTCTTCTTCGGTTACAGACTCAACTCCACCTTGCGCACTTAGCTGCAGGGGTCTGCACACTAAGCTGCAGATTACTAGGCCTTTGTGCACTTAGCTGCAGAGCCTTCTCATACTCTACGACCCAAGACACACTTAGTCACTTAGACTCTTTCTTCTCTCTACTACTCTGCTATGTTTCTTCTACACTTAGAGCCTCGCTCTACTTATACAATCCCATGGTTCATGGACCATGGGTAGGCTGACATTACATTTCAAAACTAGCGCAGACAATCGTGTGACTCTATCCTACATTTTGCGCTCTGCACCCACAATTCGCAGAGTCTTTACAACAATATCAGGTCAAAACTTAGGCTTTGAGCCCCAAAACATGCCTTGGGGGGATTTCATGCCCATCAAAACATATGTGCAAGATTAAGGTAAAAGGTAATTTATGTCATAAAAATAAAATTTACATATGTCATAAAAAAAATTTTACATTTTATGATGAGTAATTTATTTTAAAATGTAACCTCCTCCGTAGTTCATAATTTAGTTTATAATATAACATCTTGCAGTTATTTTTTTTAATTTTGAGTCGTTATGATTCTTTGTCAAGTAGGTTGGGGCCGCGTAGTTTCTTTTCAACATGCAAGCTTAATTGGTGCCTAATTTTTCCCTCGTACACCTTTTCGGCTTAGAATTTGCGATATCAACATATACTTTCACCATGCTCTTCCATATTGGTTTTTTTTATTGTAGTATTGTTATCCATGAGGGTTGAAATCATTTGGTTTTCAATCATCCATGATTTATCAATTCATTGTTTATTCAATTCGGAATGTTGTTAGTCACTTTGATGTTTTAGTTACATGCCATTATGGGAGGAGCTGGAGATTTATTTTCTGATCGCAGTGTTGTTTTCTTGTAAACCATAGCAGCAGTAATTAGAGATTGGTATTTCAATGAAAATAGATATTTATGTTTTCTTTTACTTGCAGACCATCATTGAAGGAGCTAGAGATTGGTTTTCTGATCACACTATTTTGATCGATGTTGATTGCACTGAAGGAGTTGGAGATATGTTTTTTGATTGCACTATTGTGGGAGATATTGATTATCCATACGCTTGTGATTCCACCGGTTTGTTTCATTTTTTCATAAATAAAAAAAATATTAATGGTTTTTTACATACACCCTTTTCTTGATTATTATTATTAGTTTAGTGAATATATTTATTGTGGGTCTCTGTGATGTGGGAAGAATTGTCCCTTGATATGAGACACCGAAATTTTACTGGGAAAGAAGGAAATACTATGTATAAGCTTATAGGAAATATATGAGAGCTAAAACATTTCATTAATAAATTCTATGTCTCATCAACTGTTTTCAGGTCTGACCCCTTAGTTTAGAATATTTTTGTAATGTAGATGATCTGATCACTTTCTTTTGAGCATGGAAGTGAATTGGATTAGGGATATACTTCCACTTCCAGCATGATTGTCTTTTAATTCGTCAACATCTAAAATGGCAGACATATAAAGTGAGAGACCATGGTTTGAGCCCCCTTCGAAGTTTTATTACAAAGTTGAGATTGAATGGAGGCCTTTATCAAGAAACCCTATATTTATCCTTAATTTTTTTTTTTGAAAAATGAGTCCAATTTCCAATTAGCCGTGATAAAACAGAAATAGGGAAATGGTCACTAGATCTCAGGGCATTAGCAGTGAATGCAGCGGAGAAATAAGAGACCATGTGAACTCAGTGAACTTGCCAGTTCATTCCTGCAATTTTATGGAGCAAAATTTGATTGTCTTCTTGACTACCTGGTTGAGATGAGTAGCATGGACTCCAGCGAATGACCACCAGTTGTGAAATACAGATTTCTAGGGTGGCGAGGGCATGAATTACGGGCTAAACGTATGAACACAAATGAAGTCCTTTCTTGCATCCAAATTGCTCCAACTTGTCACATTATGATTTTCAAAGCTGTTAAATTTTAAATCTTTCCAATGTTGCGTGAGGGGTTGGCTATGTGGTCTTGTGGCTTGTAACCCAATGCTGCTTCACCAGTGGGTTATTTTGTATTCTGTCATGTAACATGACATCAATTGAATTTGTAGCATTTTGTTATCTGGGTTTGCAAACTTATTAAAAATGTTAATATCCATGATCATGAAATTAGGTTTAATTCTACTAATATTTTATGTGTTAAGTTCTTGGGGACGTTAACGAAAGAATTATTCCCTCATCGAATTCGGGTCAAATCAAACACATTCAATAAGTACTTGGAGAAGGAAGCAAGTAATCATGTTTGTCATGGAAACTGCGCACTTACATTTAATTATTTGGAAGTTTAGTTACCTCCTGAGATGGTAGTCATCAATTTCAAAAACATAAATTAACACAATTGGTTCCTTCAAATGTTAAAAGATTATCGTGTGTGTTGTGCTCTACAACAACCCCCCATTTCATATCATTTTCATTCACAAAACTATCATATGAAATGGGTCCCTTTTAGTTTTAATTGTTATCAACTTTGTATTATTCAAAGAGGTCCGAAAACAAAATGAAAACATTACAAAAAACCTTTTTTACAAACCAATTTTGGGCTTATAATATAAATGATTAATCTTTTATCATTGCGATAAAGCAAACGCAAGATCGCATATCTCAATGACAAAGGAGGCATAACTTAAAAAACCATTGGTTTGCTCCGACGCGATAACATGCAATAGGCTATCGGATATCGGCAACAATAAGTTCCCATAACAAAAACCCCCTTTCGCTCCGATGCGATGCGGTGCGATGCAATCAAGTGTCATTCGCTCCGACACGATGTGATAAAGTCCCGTTCGCTTCGATGCGATGCGATATCGCTATCGGCGATCGGCGATATACCATGCATGATTTTTAAAGTGCCCCAGTTAATACTCCCGATGCGATGCGATATCGCTATCGGCGATCGGGGATTCCAAAAGGTGCCAAAATAAAGATTTAAGTTTTCCCCCGATGCCCGATTGCGATAAAGCAAAAAAGCACGAACTTCAAAAGAGTTGTTAAAGCGGGGATATTATGATTAATTCGTATTAAAGGCCTTGTCTTTCAAAGAGTGATTCACCTGCGCTCAACCGCCAAAAAATCCAAGGCACACTTAAACAAATCATTCGGCCGATTAATGATATGATGGGCATTTAGACGATTGGTAGGTTTTAACGGCCATTTAATGAAATAGTAAGTTTAAAAAATCTTTTCACAGATTGTATCCGTGGCCACTTTAAGTTAATCCTTAAACGTGCATTGATCAATATTTCTCGCTCGTATTCCGTTTTCGCTACCAATTCTTTGTGTTATGCTTATTTTCACTCCTGTGCATAACTCTTCTAAAGTGATAGATTCAAGCAGAATGGGGAAGAAGTCTAATAAAACTGCAATCACCTCCGCTTCACTAGCCACAGGACAAGCCGTCGCTGATCCAGAAAATAAAAAGAAAGGATTGATATCTGATACTACATGTTCAGGTCTCAAAAAAACTACTTGGCAAAGTACCTATAATTTGATTGAGGCCGAAGAACTTGAGGTGACAACAGTACAAGCCACGGCAGATGCGACTCGGAAATCTGATGGTACTTTAAAGGACTTAGCTGACTCCTTCCTTCATCGGATAGCAGCTCGGGAACAAATTCTCCCATACACGGATGTAGTGAGGTGGGCAATTGAGGAAATCCCAATCACAGACAGAACTTTCTGCACCAGAGATGGGAGAATCTTCGGTTCATTCAAGGTTGATGATTTGAGGCAAATGTATCATTTTCCTGAACCAGAGAAGAAGTACAACAAGGCATTTCTGGAGAAATTCCGAAGTGAGAACGAAATTGAATCCGAACCCATTTGGGATTGGAGACAAAATCCGGCAAAACACAAGCATGAATCTTCCGGTAAGTATTCTGTTGATTCCCTAAGTTCTCCTTATTGTTATGCTGGGATAATGAAGTGTAGATTATGGGGGTTGCACGATTCCTCTAATTTCACTATAGAAATGGTTCCCTTGATGGAAGCGGCATGTAATAGTGAGATAATGGATTGGGCAACTATACTGTCAAATAAGCTAGCAACAGCTGTTCTTGATTTTAGAAACAAGACCCGCGTTACTGAAAGGTTAATTCCCCCATTCTATTACAGTGCTTATATACTAGATACCCTGTGTTTTAATTCTGAATTTCCCGTGCTCGGCTGGAGGTGGACTTCACAAGATCCCATGCCTATTCACGTATACCATCAGAAATTGTGGAAAACTTCCTATAAGCACCATTTATACCAAGTCTGCAATGGCTTTATGTTACCCATTCATTACTCTATTTTTGATAAGCCTGCTCCCAAGATTTCCTACCAAGCAGGGATTGATTTGACATCAATAGGAAGATGGTTCGGGGAGGAAAACTTTACTTATATAAGAATTTTCGGTAGCCAAGCCAAACCTCATATCCTTCCTTTGTACATACCTAATAAACTTCTGGCGAGGGAAATAGCCTATCAGATTATCTCCGAAGGAGTTACACAAACTCTAAAGGAAAATAAGAAGTAGGTCTGGCCCTCTTTTCCTTTGAAATATGGTGTCTACACGTTGCATGATTTCAAACATGTAGAGAAAGAAGCTACAAAGATAAAAATTTTAACTCTAGCAACAAAGTTTCCTATAATGCACTTGAACAAGCCAAATTGACAAAGTTTGATCATAAAGAAGATATGTTCGATGACCTGTTCTCCTCAGCCGAGTCAATATCTCAGGTTAAATCACTAGCCAGAATGAAATATCAGGATGAAGGGTTAGTTGAATTCAACAGACTTAGAGAACAGAGGTTGCAAACTCTGCCTCTAGATCTGTTAGCAACAACCCCAACAACAGCATCAAGCGAGCCTGAACAATGACATACTAAGGAACCTCCGGTTACATCAAAAGAACAGGAGGAAGTGCATATAAAAAGACAAGAGGAAACCCAGATGAAAGAGCAAGAAAAGAGCAGCATAGAGGTGAATGAAGATACTCAAATTGACCCGAAATTGCTCCAGGAATGGCAGCAATTCGATTCAATTATCAGTAATCTTGACTGCTCTAAAGATGCCGAGACATCAAAAGCAGCAGATACATAGGAGACCACTTCAAAACAGGTTCTAAGCGAAAACAGCAGCCTACCCAGTTCAAAAGAAGTAGAGATAATCACAAAGGATCCCTCCGATCAAAATATTTTTCAAATAGAAGAAATTCCTCCCTTGGATGTCTTCTATAGCCCAAAACACAAAGCTGTGGTAAAACGACAGAGGAAGAGGAGAAGGACTGATCAACCTTCCTTGTTCCCGGAACAAACGGTCACGGGCAATGTAGTTTGGAAGGAGGAATTCGACCCCTCTAACGACCTAACAAAACTGTCACAATTTACTGGAGCCTATTCGGCAACAACAATAGATAAGGCATCAGAGGTGAGTCTTTTATTAAAAACAAAAGACCAAAAGATCTTCTCATTGCAAGCACAGCTATCAGAAGCATGATAAAAGACGGAGCAGGCAGAGCGACAATTGTTAACACAACAACAAATAAATAATCAATTAAATCAACAATTGCGGGAGGAGAAACAAAGGATTGATCACAGTGTAGTCTAGAAGCAGAAAGAGTTGTCAGAGGCATTGGCACAATTGAAGGCAGAAAATGAACAAATGCTGAAGTCTAAAGATGAGTAGATTGCTCAACTATCAACCCAGCTAGAAAAGACAAAGAATCTTCCACAGATAGCTGAATTCAAAGTAGAGGCATTACAGATAAATAAGGCATTAATAGCACAGGTTAATCTTTTATGTCAACAAATCACCCAGGCGGAACCATTATGCGATTTGACGACATCAATAAGTGAAAAATCAGACAAAGCTAGAACAGACTTGGATCAAGCTGAAGAAACATTAACTAATTTTCTTGAGTGGCAAGATACCGATCAAGGATAGGCGGCTAATTTACCAAAGATTTTAGAATCACATAAGGAAACATTATTTACAGAATGGCAGTCCCAGTTAATGAAAGCAGAAAGGGAAATTTCAAGATGCAAATCAACCACAAGTAATTTGGTTGAATTGGTTAATAATACTCTCTACTTGTCTAACATGATTTCCCAATGCACTCCAGGTAAATTGACAGTGGCGAAAACATTGGAGTAGTCATGTTATCCGGAACTATAGAAAATTGGGAGATTAATCTCAGGAATTAACAATTTGACATGGGACACCTATTGGTTCTTCTTAGTAAAGCCGCATAGCCAAAGAGCTGCCCTCAAATGCCTTACAGATGAAATCGGGTGTATTATTCCCGATATTCAAGATGCCACCTATGCTGCCCAACTCAGCTCTCGCCTCAACAGACCGCCCGAAGTGGAGCCAATGCTTGCGATATGTCAGCTCAAGTTTAAAGGCAAATAGCCTACATGATGATTCATGTCGCCGACTGCCAGATCGCTATGAAGGAGATATTCAAGATCGTTTGATACCAATTAAGTAGGATTTCAGTTTCATAGATAGTTAGCTTAATTTAGTATTTATAGACCCTTTCATTGTTTTGGAAAGGGTCGTAAAGTTTTGTACATGACTTAAAGCCTGAAGTTGCACTACTGTACTTCAGGCATATTCTTTTATAAAACTGGACCAGTTATTCTAATTTTGACAAGGATGCTTTTATGCAAATGTGCACTACTGTCTTTGTTTGAAAGTAATTCTGCGTTGGAAGAAGAATCTCAAATAGCGATTGATATTGGGGAGTGACTCACAGCTCATATGGTACTATTATCTATGTCTGAATTCATTCTTTTTGTATGAATTGTTATTTGAACGCCTTTGCTATTATCGAATATATGTATGTGTTTTAACAGCATTTCTTTATTCCCTCCACTATTGGATGTTTATGGTATGCTTTTCTTTTGATCATATATGTATCGATGATATAAATGATAAGTGTATCAATATTGCGTTAATCACTTTGTTTAACTATTTAAGCAAAGTAATCCTTGAATGAATTAATGTCCGTGTTTATGAGATGGAGTCATCTATATGGCTATCCATAGACATAGATTATCAAGCGCTACACTTCAAAGTACAATAGTTCCCGGGATTAGTAGTAGTTCTTTTATTTTGCTGATAGATTAAGTTATTCGCCTATCATTAGATTAGACAATCAATCATTCATCCACCCCTTTTATTCATTACTGGGAAACTGGTCCCATCATATCCAGTCGGAGCCACCATTCCAAACGGAAAAGGAGCTGTATTAAGGTCCGGACCGGGTGGTTATCCCCCAATGTTGTTGCAGCGATTTTCGAGGCATCAACATTTTTGGCGCTAGAAGGAGGGCCATCAACTGTGAATGGCAAGCAAACCCAAATCTGCAGGCCATTCTAAGAGTAATTCTCCCTCCATATCACCTCGTACTTCCCAATTGCATGCTGGTTCTCCAGTATCCAAACAAGAAGAAGAGGAATCAACTACCACTGCTCAAACCCACCATACTCCAGAACAATTAAGTCTTGAATCTCCTGAAGTTCAGTCTCTCATCCATAAACTTCAGAGCTTCTCGATATCACCGCAGAAATCTGAGGTATCTCAAAGCAGTGAGACTTCGCAATTTAATCTACCTCATCCTCTCACTAGACTTCAGAGTGGTAAACTCGGTATTGAACCTACTGAGTTCCCTTTACCTAAAAGGAAAAGGGAAAAGAAGAATACTGAAGGATCTGACAGTGAAACACTTTCATCCACATCCTCCATCTCATCTTCCCCAGTGCGAAGTCAACCATCCACTCCCTCATTACATATTGTTGTTCACCAGGGATTAGGAACTTCAACATCCCAACCTGCTCACTCCTCAACATCAATTCCTTCCCAGACATCTGGAATTTCAACAGTAGTATCATCCACTACTGGTATTACAATGGCAGATCCATGGACCAGGCCTGGTGCGGTCAACATGCCTGCACCATTGCATGCATTACCTGATGCTCCTAAAAAATGGTTACCCAAGTTCAATCCAGATGACGGAACTCAGGCTGAGGAACATATCAATAACTTCATGTTAGCAGTTAATTTGAAGGGGGTAACAGAGCAAGTTGTTGTCGTTAGGCTTTTCCCTTATACTTTGCAGGGATCAGCAGGATCCTGGTATTTTTCCCTGCCTTCTGGTTCTATTACCAGTTGGAACACTTGTCAAGAACAATTTCTCACTAAGTATGGAGATGATAGGTCTTTAGCTACATTAATAAATGACCTCTCCAATCTTAGAATAGAGCATAGGGAACCAATTAAAGAATTTAATGCACGATTCAATAAACTCTTGAATAAAATCCCAACGGCCTCCAAACCAAGTGAGCAAATCAGAATCAAGTGGTATATAACTGCCCTACCTGCCAATATAGCTATTTTTGTAGACAGGGCCGGAAAACCAACTTTAGCTGAAAACATGAAAGAAGCACTTGCTGTGGAGAAACGTATTAATGCTCTAGAAAAGAAAGCTGCTCTTGAGGATAGAAAAACCAAAAAAGTTTCTTTCAAAGATGATTCAAAGAAGAAAACCCCGAAAGACCCATATGACATGGAGGGTCTCCAAAAGGTCCTCAAGACGATGTCAAATGAAATGGTTGAAATCAAAAAACAGGTAGCTGAAACCTCAACCAAGAGGCCCTTTAAGAATTACAAGAAAACCGAATCAAAACCACCAAATGTCATATCTAATGCAGATTCAGATCAAGAAGAAGAAGAAGAAGAAACAATCTCACCAACTGATGATGAAGAGGAAGTTGTTGAATGTCATGGAATGTGGGATTTCATACTGCCTAACTCCGATACAGATAATGAAGAAGAAGCTTTTCCTGTCACTACTAGGAGTAAAAGTACCTCCGAACCTGTTCAGGCAACTTCAAAGAAAAGGAGTGCAGGTGCTGCTACAACAAAGGAAAAAGTATCTACAAAGAAGCCACCTGCAGCAGTTTCTCAAAACCAACCTTCAACCTCAAATGCTCCCTCAACATCTAAAACTTTAGTAGTATCCGATTCAATGGATTACAATATCGTTGATGATATGAAGAAAACTAAGGCAAACATTACCATGTTTGAACTTAGCAAATTAAAACATCAGCAGAAATTGCTTCTCAAAGAATTGAATGTTGTTCCTTCTTCACCTCTTCCCAGTGCTAAAGCTGCAAATGATTCAGGACAACCACCTCCTGGTATGGTTGAAGCTACTGATGCAGTTCTGATTGGAGATAGATCAAATTCTCATACTCCACCTTTCCTTTTGACCTATGAGATCTACAACAGAAACCTACACAACTGTTTGATTGACTCAGGGGCATCATCTAATATAATGCCAGCTTCAGTTTGTTCTAAACTGAACATTGAACCCCAAAAGTCTTCGATTCACATTGTGCAGTTAGATAGAACCAAGGTCCAGGTTTTAGGAGAGATTAACTCTGTAACTATCAGGTTATCAGCCGATCCTAGAGTAGTACAAAGAATTGATATCTTGATCGCCGATATACCTGAATTTTATGGTTTAATCTTGAGTAGGGATTGGTCTGAAAAGCTCCATGGGTATATTTCTACCGATTGGTCTCATATGTGGTTACCCTATAAGGGAAAGCCAAATCAAATAAAAATCGATCGGGAGAAACACATGACCCACACAGTAACAGATTTTGAACAGGAAAATCAACCAATAGCATTCAATAACAACATCTTGGGGAATTATTCTTCTGAGTCATTTTTTGGCAATTTCACTGCCCAACCATCTCCTTTCCCAGTAAACAATTTAACATCCCAGATCGAAAACTATTCACAAACAGATAGGTCAAGATGTTTTAATGATACTGGGGAAACTGTAAATAAAATTGTTAATACTTCTTTATTTTGGTCTTTATATTTTGATGGCTCCAAATCTAATGAAGGTTCGGGAGCAGGGTGTATCTTGGTTAGCCCGCAAGGAGAAAAAACAATGCTGTCCTGTAGGTTAGAATTTGAATGCACAAACAACACAGCCGAGTATGAAGCCTTAGTCCAAGGACTGTATAAAGCAATCGGCCTTAAAGTGCAATATTTGAAAGTATTCGGCGATTCTGAAATTATTGTCAAACAAGTGAGAAATACAATTCATTGTCTTTCAAATCACCTCAAGCATTATCAGTCGTTGGTACAGGAACTCACCTCCCACTTTTCGGCATTCAATATTTCTTCCATTCCCAGGTCTCAAAACTCGGCAGCCGACCTGCTAGCCAATGTTGCTTCCAAGCTCCTCCCTTCAGAAGATTATAGCCCAGATAGGTTTTCAGTAGAATTACTCTTTAGGCCATCAATTCCTGACAATGTCACTAATTGGAGAGTATTCAACCACGACGATGACATTTTACAATTTTTGACTTCAGAAAAGTCCTATGATGATCAGATCATTGAGGAAAGCGAGCATGACCTTCAAATGAGAGGTAAACCCGAGGAGAATTCAATCCCAAAGCCTGTGGTGAAGCTTGAGGATCTTTATGATATTAAAGACAGGTTTAAACCTGTGACCAATGCAAAGCTCCAAAGCTCTACTTTAAGGTTTGAATTGATAAACCTTGGCACTGAACAAAATCCTCAAAACATCAATCTAGGATTAGGACTTTCCATAGAAGAAAAGGAAGCATTCATTAGACTATTACGAAAAAATAAACATGTTTTTGCTTGGAAATATGACGATTTAAAGACATATGATACATCCATCATCCAGCATACCATTCCAATGCTTCCCGAACAGAAGCCAATTCAACAGAAGTTGAGAAAAATGCATCCAAACTTAGAGAGTCAAATAAAATCTAAAGTTAATAAACTCTTGAAAGCTAAGATTATTTTTCCCGTTCGACACTCAAACTGGGTCTCCAATATGGTGCCAGTCAGAAAGAAAAATGGCGACATTAGGATTTGTATAGATTTCAGAAATTTGAACAAGGCGAGCTTAAAAGATAATTTCCCATTACCTACTATGGAGCAGATACTCCAATCAGTGGCAGGCTCTGAGTTAATGTCCTTTCTAGACGGTTTTTCAGGATATAACCAAGTTCTAGTTCATTCTAATGACCAACTAAAAACCACATTCAGAACAAAATGGGGAACTTATGCTTATCAGAAAATGCCTTTCGGACTTATTAATGCAGGAGCCACTTTCCAAAGAGCGATGGATATAGCTTTTAAAGGGTTGATTAGCAAAACAGTAGTTGTCTACTTAGACGATATTATTGTATTTTCTAAAAAGAGATCCGATCATTTGCATGATTTAAATCAAATCTTTCAACGCTGCAAAAGGTATGGTATTTCACTCAATCCCAAAAAATCCTTCTTCGCTCTTGACCAAGGAAAACTCTTAGGCTTTATTGTTTCTAAAGATGGCATTTACATTGATCCTGACAGGATCAAAGAAATCTCTGAAATCCCTTTCCCTCATAATAAAAAATCCATGCAGTCATTTTTAGGCCAAATCAATTTTGTCAAAAGATTCGTTCCAGACTTTTCTCAAATCATTTTGCCACTTCAAACCATGATTAAGAAAAATTCAGTTTTCAAATGGGGATTAGCAGAAAAGGAAGCGTTTGATTTAATCAAACAATCAATAATTAATGCCCCCGCTTTAAATACTCCTGATTTTTCTAATCATTTCACATTGTATACCATCACATCTGATTTGTCTTATGCAGCAGTACTGACACAGATCAACGATCACAACTTGGAAGCACCCATTTCATTTTATAGTTCAAATCTTCAGGGTGCTGAACTGAATTACTCCGAAGTAGAAAAACAAGCCTTTGCTGTATATAAAGCTGTCAAACATTACAGACCCTTCCTTTTAAAAGCCCATACAAAAGTTATAGTTCCTTTTCCTGCAGTAAGGAAACTATTAATCCAAAGGGAATTAGGTGAAAAAAGGGCAAATTGGGTTACAGCGCTTCAAGAATATGACTTAGAAATTAAGCCAGCAAAGATTGTTAGGGGCCAAGGTTTTTGCAGGTTATTGGCAGGAGCATCCAACATTCCAGAATCAGGTGATACAGATCAAACCGAAGAAATCAATCAGATAAGTATTATAGATTCTGAATCAAAATATGCTGACCTGACCTTTTATTTGAAAAATGGATATGCACCTCCTAACCTTTCATACAAAAACAAAAGGGCCATTAGATTAAAAGCAAAAAATTTCACAATTATTGATGATGTGCTTTTTAGGCAAAATTATGATTCAATCTTATTAAGATGCCTTGAGAAACCTGAAGCACAAAAGGTTTTGCAGGAGTTACATGATGGACCAGCAGGAGGACATTTTGGAGCTGACACAACAGCCCACAAAATTATTCATGCTGGATACTATTGGCCCACTCTGTTTAGAGATGCTCACGAGTATGTAAGGAAATGCCGCAATTGTCAAACTTCTAGTGGAAGACAAAGAAAACCAGCTTTCCCTTTGCAACCAGTCAACATTGAACAACCATTTGAGCAATGGGGATTGGACATCATTGGAGAAATTACTCCACATTCTTCCAAACAACATAAGTATATCCTTACTGCTACTGATTATTTTACTAAGTGGGTTGAGGAAATTCCTTTGAAGACAACAAATTCTGAAGCAATCATTGAATTCATAGATCAATTCATCATTACCAAGTTTGGTGTCCCAAATGCTCTTGTTTTTGATAATGCATCTTACTTCTCAGGCAATGCTATGTTTGATTTCGCTATTAAAAGAGGATTTAAATTGAAATATTCTGCTAATTACTATCCCCAGGGTAATGGTTTAGCAGAATCTACAAATAAAAATCTGATTAAAATTATTAAGCGAACTATCGAACAAAATCATAAAACATGGCACAAATCCTTAATATTTGCATTATGGGCTGATAGGATAACACAGAAGGCTTCTATAGGATCTTCGCCGTTCAACCTTGTGTATGGAAAAGAAGCAGTGCTACCAACAAATCTTGTCCTTCCTTCTCTAGCCCTAGTTCAGTTTATTGAGGAAAGCCCTTCTTCTTCTATTCAACTTAGACATGACCAAATTCTAAAATTAGAAGAGGAAAGAGAAAAAGCCAAGGTTATTCATGCAAAACATCAGCAAATCATCAAGTCATCCTTTGATTCAATCTCATCCGGTTCAAAACAATTTCAAGTCGGTGATTTAGTTCTGAAATGGGACAAAGCCCATGAGGACAAGGGAAAACACACCAAGTTCCAGAAAATGTGGCTTGGGCCATTTCAGATCTGTGAGAAGATAGGCCATTCGACCTTCATATTGCAAGATTTATCAGGTTTGAGAGATTCTCTCCCTGTTAATGGCCTTATCTTAAAAAAATTCTTCAATTGAGGAGGTAACCCCTTCTCCTTTTTAGTTTAGTGGAATTTGTAGTTTGTAGGATCATTAGGAAATAAAGTTGTAAGGTATCTTCCATTGACCTTTGCTGTACTTAAAATTTGCTCAATAGAAGTAGTGTTGATATTTGCTTTTAAAATAATAGAAGTCTTAGCCAAAAGGGATAATTTCTAGGAAACTAGATATGATTGCATTCTGAAACCACACTTCAAGTTTTGTGAACTCCTCTCAAAGTTTAGAAGTATTGTAAATCATTTTCTGTTTTCAAATTGGTCACAAAAAAGGTTATCAATATCAAAACAGAAACTAATCCAATTTCAACATCTTCAACTCTTACCCTGTCATCCATTTACTCTTAAGGAGAAAATTGTCCATCCCATTCATCAAAGTTTATGGTTACTCAGAGTGTAATTCCAAAATATTTGATATAAAAGATAAGAGGTCTTATTACAAGCCTGCTTACCATGATGATCGGGAAATAGTTTAACCGACATTACCAATACTGCATACCAAAATAGGGTAATGGCTTAGAATTATAAGACAAGGGGTCTCATCACGAGCCAGCTTGTTCGGTTAGATTACTACCAGTGAATGGCATTGTCAAACAGCTGGCCACCAAACCAGGACAATGGCTTTTTATCTTAACAATAAATAGAAAAAGGAAATACAAAATATGAAAACATGTTTTGAATTCATTCTGTTAATCACACTCTTAAATGGATGGGATAATGGACAATAACATGGTTAAAAGGTATCCGTGTCGAAACTATGAACGTTTGCTGGCAGCAGAGGCTCTACCTATGACAGACGAGTTAACTATAAAAGCTGATTTGGAAAGGTTTTCTGTTTTATCATTATAAACCAATAGAGGCCTATTTAAAACTTAGAATGTATCTAATTTTAAACAAGAGAGGAAATTAGCAAAGATAGTTTCATTTTACTCGGAATGCATATATACCTAGTTATATTAGAATTTTCCCCTTTGATTAGAACTCTATTTTGAAAAAGTTTAAGTATTTCTATACTTTTCAGAGATAACTGTTTCTTCCAGCGAATCGCCAATTGTTGTGCTCTACAACAACCCCCCATTTCATATCATTTTTATTCACAAAACTATCATATGAAATGGGTCCCTTTTAGTTTTAATTGGTATCAACTTTGTATTATTCAAAGAGGTCTGAAAGTGAAATGAAAACATTACAAAAAACCTTTTTGACAAACCAATTTTGGTCTTATAATATAAATGATTAATCTTCTATCATTGCGATAAAGCGATCGCAAGATCGCATATCGCAATGACAAAGGAGGCATAACTTAAAAAACCATTGGTTTGCTCCAATGCGATAACATGCAATAGGCTATCGGATATCGGTAACAATAAGTTCCCATAACAAAAACCCCCTTTCGGTCCAATGTGATGCGATGCGATGCGATGCAATCAAGTGTCATTCGCTCCGACGCGATGCGATAAAGTCCCGTTCGCTCCGATGTGATGCAATATCGCTATTGGCGATCGACGATATACCATGCATGCTTTTTAAAGTGCCCCAGTTAATACTCTCGATGTGATGCAATATCGCTATCGGCGATCGGGGATTGCAAAAGGTGCCAATATAAAGATTTAAGTTTTCCCCCGACGCCCGATTGCGATAAAGCCAAAAGCACGAACTTCAAAAATGTTGTTAAAGTGGGGATATTATGATTAGTTCGTATTAAAGGCCTTGTCTTTCAAACAGTGATTCACCTGCGCTCAACCACCAAAACATCCAAGGAACGCTTGAACAAATCATTCGGCCGATTAATGATATGATGGGCATTTAGAGGATTGGCAGGTTTTAACGGCCATTTAATGAACTAGTAAGTTTAAAAAGTCTTTTCACAGATTGTATCCGTGGCCACTTTAAGTTAATCCTTAAACATGCATTGATCAATATTTCTCGCTCGTATTCCGTTTTCGCTACCAATTCTTTGTGTTACACTTATTTTCACTCCTGTGCAGAACTCTTTTGAAGTGATAGATTCAAGCAGAATGGGGAAGAAGTCTAAGAAAACTGCAATCACCTCCGCTTCACCAGCCACAGGACAAGCCGTCGCTGATCCAGGAAATAAAAAGAAAGGATTGATATCTGATACTACATGTTCAGGTCTCAAAAAAACTACTTGGCAAAGTACCTATAATTTGATTGAGGTCGAAGAACCTGAGGTGACAACAGTACAAGCCACGGCAGATGCGACTCGGAAATATGATGGTACTTTAAAGGACTTAGCCAACTCCTTCCTTCATCGGATAGCAGCTCGGGAACAAATTCTCCCATACACGGATGTAGTGAGGTGCGCAATTGAGGAAATACCAATCACAGATAGAACTTTCTGCACCAAAGATGGGAGAATCTTCGGTTCATTCAAGGCTGATGATTTGAGGCAAATGTATCATTTGCCTGAACCAGAGAAGAAGTACAACAAGGCATTTCTGGAGAAATTCCGAAGTGAGAATGAAATTGAATCTGAACCCATTTGGGATTGGAGACAAAATCCGGCAAAACACAAGCATGAATCTTCCGGTAAGTATTCTGTTGATTCCCTAAGTTCTCCTTATTGTTATGCTGGGATAACGATGTGTAGATTATGGGGGTTGCACGATTCCTCTAATTTCACTATAGAAATGGTTCCCTTGATGGAAGCGGCATGTAATAGTGAGATAATGGATTGGGAAACTATATTGTCAGATAAGCTAGCAACAGTTGTTCTTGATTTTAGAAACAAGACCCGTGTTACTGAAAGGTTAATTCCCCCATTCTATTACAGTGCTTATATACTAGATACCCTGCTTTTAATTCTGAATTTCCCATGCTCGGCTGGAGGTGGACTTCACAAGACCCCATGCCTATTCACATATACCATCAGAAATTGTGGAAAACTTCCTATAAGCACCATTTATACCAAGTCTGCAATGGCTTTATGTTACCCATTCATTACTCTATTTTTGATAAGCCTGCTCCCAAGATTTCCTACCAAGCAGGGAGTGATTTGACATCAATAGGAAGATGGTTCGGGGAGGAAAAGTTTACTTATATAAGAATTTTCGGTAGCCAAGCCGAACCTCATATCCTTCCTTTGTACATACCTGATAAACTGCTGGCGAGGGAAATAGCCTATCAGATTATCTCCAAAGGAGTTACACAAACTCTAAAGAAAAATAAGAAGCAGGTCTGGCCCTCTTTTCCATTGAAATGTGGTGTCTACACGTTGCATGATTTCAAACATGCAGAGAAAGAAGCTACAAAGATAAAATCATTAACTCTAGCAACTCTCCCTAATAGGCAATTTGATCCCAACAAAGTCGCCTATAATGCACTTGAACAGGCCAAATTGACAAAGTTTGATCATAAAGAAGATATTTTCGATGACCTGTTCTCCTCAGCCGAGTCAATATCTTAGGTTAAATCACTAGCCAGAATGAAATATCAGGATGAAGGGTTAGTTGAATTCAACAGACTTAGAGAATAGAGGTTGCAAACTCTGCCTCTAGATCTGTTAGCAACAACCCCAACAACAGCATCAAGCGAGCCTGAACAGCGACATACTAAGGAACCTCCAGTTACATCAAAAGAACAGGAGGAAGTGCATATAAAAAGACAAGAGGAAACCCAGACGAAAGAGCAGGAAAAGAGCAGCATAGAGGTGAATGAAGATACTCAAATTGACCCGAAATTGCTCCAGGAATGGCAGCAATTCGATTCAATTATCAGTAATCTTGACTGCTCTAAAGATGCCGAGACATCAAAAGCAGTAGATACACAGGAGACGACTTCAAAACAGGTTCTAAGCGAAACCAGCGGCCTACCCAGTTCAAAAGAAGTAGAGATAATCCCAAAGGATCCCTCCGATCAAATTATTTTGCAAATAGAAGAAATTCCTCCCTTGGATGTCTTCTATAGCCCAAAACACAAAGCTGTGGTAAAACGACAGAGGAAGAGGAGAAGGACTGATCAACCTTCCCTGTTCCCAGAACAAACAGTGACAGGCAATGTAGTTTGGAAGGAGGAATTTGACCCCTCTGACGACCTAACAAAACTATCACAATTTGCTGGAGCCTATTCGGCAGCAACAATAGATAAGGCATCAGAGGTGAGTCTTTTATTAAAAACAAAAGACCAGGAGATCTTCTCATTGCAAGCGCAGCTATCAGAAGCACGGCAAAAGACGGAGCAGGCAGAACGACAATTGTTAACACAACAACAAATAAATAATCAATTAAATCAACAATTGCAGGAGGAGAAACAGAGGATTGATCACAGCGCAGTCCAGAAGCAGAAAGAGTTGTCTGAGGCATTGGCACAATTGAAGGCGGCAAATGAACAAATGCTGAAGTCTAAAGATGAGCAGATTGCTCAACTATCAGCCCAGCTAGAAAAGACAAAGAATCTTCCACAGATAGCCGAATTCAAAGTAGAGGCATTACAGATAAATAAGGCATTAATAGCACAGATTAAGCTTTTATGTCAACAAATCGCCTAGGCGGAACCATTATGCGATTTGACGACATCAATAAGTGAAAAATCAGACAAAGCTAGAACAGACTTGGATCAAGCTGAAGAAACATTAACTAATTTTCTTGAGTGGCAAGATACCGATCAAGGACAGGCGGCTAATTTACCAAAGATTTTAGAATCACATAAGGAAATATTATTTACAGAATGGCAGTCCCAGTTAATGAAAGCAGAAAGGGAAATTTCAAGATGCAAATCAACCACAAGTAATTTGGTTGAATTGGTTAATAATACTCTCTACTTGTCTAACATGATGTCCCAATGCACTCCAGGTAAATTGACAGCGGCAAAAACATTGGAGCAGTCATGTTATCCGGAACTATAGAAAATTGGGAGATTAATCTCAGAAATTAACAATTTGACATGGGATGCCTATTGGTTCTTCTTAGTAAAGCTGCACAGCCAAAGAGCCGCCCTCAAATGCCTTACAGATGCAATCGGGTGTATTATTCCCGATATTCAAGATGCCACCTATGCCGCCCAACTCAGCTCTCGCCTCAACAGACCGCCCGAAGTGGAGCCAATGCTTGCGATATGTCAGCTCAGGTTTAAAGGCAAACAACCTACATGATGATTCATGCCGCCGACTGCCAGATCGCTATGAAGGAGATATTCAAGATCGTTTGATACCAATTAAGTAGGATTTCAGTTTCATAGATAGCTTAATTTAGTATTTATAGACCCTTACATTGTTTTGGAAAGGGTCGTAAAGTTTTGTACATGACTTAAAGCCTAAAGTTGCACTACTGTACTTCAGGCATATTCTTTTATAAAACTGGACCAGTTATTCTAATTTTGACAAGGAATCTTTTATGGAAATGTGCACTACTGTCTTTGTTTGAAAGTATTTCTACGTTGGAAGAAGAATCTCAAATAGCGATTGATATTGGGGAGTGACTCACAGCTCATATGGTACTATTATCTATGTCTGAATTCATTCTTTTTGTATGAATTTTTATTTGATCGCCTTTGCTATTATCGAATATATGTATGTGTTTTAACAACATTTCTTTATTCCCTCCATTATTGGATGTTTATGGTATGCTTTTCTTTTGATCATATATGTATCGATGATATAAATGATAAGTGTAGCAATATTGTGTTAATCACTTTGTTTAACTATTTAAGCAAAGTAATCCTTGAATGAATTAATGTCCGTGTTTATGAGATGGAGTCATCTATATGGCTATCCATAGACATAGATTATCAAGCGCTACACTTCAAAGTACAATAGTTCCCGGGATTAGTAGTAGTTCTTTTATTTTGCTGATAGATTAAGTTATTCGCCTATCATTAGATTAGACAATCAATCATTCATCCACCTCTTTTATTCATTACTGGGAAACTGGTCCCATCATATCCAGTCGGAGCCACCATTCCAAACGGAAAAGGAGCTGTATTAAGGTCCGGACCGGGTGGTTATCCCCCAATGTTGTTGCAGCGATTTTCGAGGCATCAGCAGTGTGATAATCAATGCTCAATTTAATAATAATAATTTTATTATAGTAATATTTATTAAAGTTCAATGATAATTAATATAAAATTAAATATTAAAGTTTAATAATTAATATTAAGGTTAATTAATAATAATAATAATAATTTTTATTAATGTTAATTTTAAATCTTAGTTGTGTAATAATAATAATAAAGTTATTAATTTTAATAATAAAAACATTAAAAGTTAGAATGTTTTAACATGATTAACTTAAGACATTTATGATTGAACGTGATCAACCTCTGTCAAAATGCACAATCAGAATTTATTATAGAAATGTATGGTCAACCATTACAGAATATGTGAAATAATGAGCATTAGTGTTCAACCATGGGAAATGTAGGTCAACAATGATCAATCGTGATCAACCATAGTCAAACAATCGTTAACGATAAGTATACAATTATTAACCATAGTGAAAACATAGTTAGCAACTTTTAAATAAAGTGAACATGGAAAACTATAGTCAACTATGGTCAACCATGGTGAAACAATTGTAAGACATAATCATTCATAGTCATATAATAATACTTATTAAAGTTAATAATAATAATAATAATATTTATTAAAGTTAATATTAATAAATATTTATATTAAATATTAGTATACTCATAGTATTAATATGTTAAGTATTATTATACTTTGTTATATAATAGTTATATAAATATTTCTATACTAATACTTCATATTAGCATTTAATATTTAATAATATTAATAAATATTTAATATATTATTATATTAAATAGTAATATTAGTATATTGTATTAATATTAAATATTAAAAATATATTAATATTAATACTATAATTAATAATAATTAGAGTCTTTCATAGTCATATAATAATATTTGTTATTAAAGTTAAGATGATGATCATGATGATGATTATTATTATTATTATTATTATTTATAATAATGCTTAACAATTAAAATTTATATTAATTATTATTAAAATTAACAACAATAATAAAGTTATTAAGGTTAATGATAATAATATTAAATATTAGAATGACCGAACATGATCAACCAATGTATTTTATGATTGAATGTGGTAAACCATTGTCAAAATGCACAATCATAATCTATGATAGAAAAGTATGGTGTGAAACAATGGGTAATCGTGTTTAGCCATGGAAAATGTAGGTCAACCATGGTCAATCAAGATCAACCATAGTCACACAATTGTCAACCATAGACATATAATTGTCAACCATACTTAAAACATAGTTTGTGATGTTTAGACATGGTGAACATGGACAAATATAGTCAACTATGGTTAGCCATAGTGAAACAACGGGTTCATTATCCTTTCGGTTTATAATACTAATCCCTTAGGTTTATTAATCCCTTGAATTTATAATATTATTAGTCCCTTGTGTTTACTAATATGTTAGGTTTAATATTCTCATGTTGGAATGGTACGAAAATTTATCCAATGTCATAGTCTCACAAACATCGTCGCAATAAGTCAAGCATAGTGACATGCATCATTGCAATAAGACAAGCACTCTCACAATCATTGTCACAATTATACATTAAATTGTAATTTATTCAATGTTGCATTGTGATGTTGAATAAATTAGGGTTTAATATTCTCATTTATAATATTGCATTTAGGGTTTATAATCTTAAGGTTTATAATATTATTCCTAGGGTTTTTAATCCATTGAATTTATAATATTTATCCTAGGATTTATAATCCCTTGGGTTTATAATGTAAATCATAGGGTTTTATATTATTCTCATGGCTTCATTATCCCTTGGGTTTATAATATTAATTTCTTGGGTTTATTAATCCCTCGGGTTTAAAATATAAATAATCCCTTAGGTTTAATAATCAATAATCCTTTAGGTTTAATATTGTGATGTTGGAATGGTATGGAAATCTATCCAATGTTGGAGTGTGAGAAGTATTGTCAAAATGTGACAATCATTGTTAGCAATTTATTCAATGTCGCATTGCAACATTGAATAAATTATGGTTTAATATTCTCATTTATTATATTGGATTAAGGGATTAGGGTTTAATATGTTTTATAATATTATTTTTATGGTTTCTAATCCCTTGGGTTTGTAATATTAATCCTAAGGTTTATAATATAAATCTTATGGTTTAATAATATTCCCATGGTTTCATTATCCTTTGGGTTCATAATATTAATCCTAGGGTTTTTAATCCCTTGGGCTTATAATATTAACCCTGTGGTTTACAATCCCTTGGTTTTATAAGATAAATCTGCGGTTTAATATTATTCCCATGGGTTCATTATCCTTCGGGTTTATAATATGAATCCTCTGTGTTTATTAATCCCATGAGTTTATAATATTATTAGTCCCATGGGTTTATTAATCTCTTGGGTTTAAAATATCAATAATATCTTAGGTTTAAGAATTTATAATCCCTTGGGTTTAATATTGTGACATCAGAATGGTACAAAAATCTATTGAATGTCACAATGTGACAAGCATCATCACAATGTGACAAACATTGTAGGAATCATTGTCACAATGACACACTACACTGCAAGTTATTCAATGTCGCATTGTGATGTTGAATAAATTAGGGTTTAATATTCTAGTTTATAATATTGGATTTAGGGTTTATAATCTAAAAGTTTATAATCATAAGGTTTATAATAATAATCCTAGGGTTTTTAATTCCTCGGATTTATAATATTGATCCTAGGGTTTATAATCCCTTGGATTTATAATATAAATCCTAAGGTTTAATATTATTCTCATCGGTTCATTATCCCTTGGGTTTATAATATTAATCCCTTGGGTATATTAATTCCTTTTGTTCATAATATTATTAGTCCCTTGGGTTTATTAATCCCATTGGTTTTAAAATATCAATAATCCCTCAGGTTTAATAATCAATAATCCCTTAGGTTTAATATTGTGATGTTGGAATGGTATGAAAATCTATCCAACATCGCAGTGGGACAAGCATCATCGCAATGTGACAAACAATGTGACAATCATTGTCAACAATTTATTCATTGGGTTTATATCATTAACACTTATCGATGTTTTTCAACCATATTTACTAATGTGGTTGGGTTTATAATATTAACAATCCCTATGATTTATTAATCCCTTGGGGTTTATATACCTTGGGTTTATAATATTTATCCCTTGGGTTTAACATTATTCCCTTGTGTTTATAATCTTTTTGGTTTTTAGTATTAAACCTTTTGGTTTATTATTCCCTTAGGTTTATAATATCAATCCCTTGGGTTTATTAATCTAAGGGTTGTTATTCCTAAGGTGTAATGTTATTCATATGATTCATAATATTAATCCTTGGGTCTAATATAAATCCCCTTGGTTTATAATCATGGTCATCCATGGTTGAACGTCACAGTGTGACAAAGTTTTTCCAAATATAAAAATCAAACATGGTCCAATGTCGCATTGTGGCAAAGATTGTCCCCATATGAAAATCATTCATGGTCAACTATGGTCAACCATGGTCCAATGTCACATTCTCAGAAAGATTGTCTGAGTGAGAAATATTATTCATAGGGTTTATAATATTACTCATATCGTTTAATATAAATCCATTGGGTTTATAATCATATTCAACCATCTTCCAAGGTAACATTATGGAAGAGTTTGTCTCAATATGAAAATCAAATATTGTTAACCATGGTCAACCATAGCTCAACGTTGCATTGTGATAAATATTGTTTCAATATGAAAATCAACCATGGTTAGCCATGATAATTCTAGAGTTTGTAATATTTATCTTAGGTTTTATATACCCTCTGTTTATAATATTAATCCATTGGGTGTAATATTATTCCCTTGGGTTTATAATCCCTTGGTTTTTTAGTATTAATCCCTTGGGTTTATTATTATCATGGGTTTATAATATCAATCCCTTGGGTTTATTAATCTACAGGTTCATATTCCTAGGGTGTAATATTATTCATAAGGTTTATTAATGCTTATCGATGCTTTTAGACCAGATTTAGTAATGTGGTTGGGTTTATAATATTAACAATCCCTAGGGTTTATTAATCCCTTGGGGTTTATATACCTTCGATTTGTAAGA
Source organism: Pinus tabuliformis (assembly GCA_031772625.1). Classification (NCBI taxonomy): domain Eukaryota; kingdom Viridiplantae; phylum Streptophyta; class Pinopsida; order Pinales; family Pinaceae; genus Pinus; species Pinus tabuliformis. Next base: position 1,390,916,043 of record CM062820.1, on the reverse strand, counting down.
TTTATCCCTTGGGTTTATAATATTAGTCCCTTGGGTTTAATATTATTCCCTTGGGTTCATAATCCCTTTGGATTTTAGTATTAATCCCTTGGGTTTATTATTACTTTGGCTTTATAATATCAATCCCTTGGGTTTATTATTCCCTTAGGTTTCTAATATTCATCATGCTCAACCATTGTCAATCATAGCCAACCATGGTCAACCATAGTTGAATGTCACATTGTGACAAGGAATGTATCACCATGAAAATAAACCATGTTTATTTTGGTGTTTCTAATATCTATATTAGGTTTTACCAATGTTGGGTTTATAATATTAGTCTCTTGGGTTTAATATTATTCCCTTGGGTTCATAATCCCTTGGGGTTTTAGTATTAATCCCTTGGTTTTTTTATTAAGTTGGGTTTATAATATCAATCGTGGTCAACTTTATGAATCTCTTGTGTCTGTAATATCGATCCATTATGCTTCTTGATCCCTTAGGTTTTTAATATTTATCAATTGGGTTCACTAATTCATTGGGTTTTTAATATTAAACAATTGGGTTTATTAGTTCCTTGGGTTTATAATATTAATATTCCCTTTGGTTTATTAATCCCTTGAGTTTAAAATATTAATTATTAGGGTTTATTAATTCAACCATGTTTATTTTAGTATTTTTAATATTTATCTTAGGGTTTGTATACCTTGGGTTTATAATATTAGTCCCTTTTGTTTAATATTATTCCCTTAGGTTCATAATCCCTTGGGGTTTTAGAATTAATCCCTTGGGTTTATTGTTCCTGTTTATAATCTCAATCGATTGGGTTTATTATTCCCCAGTCAACCATGGTTTATTATGATGTCAACAGTGGTCCAACATGGAATTGTGATAAGGATTTTCTCAATATGATGATGGTCAATCATGTTTATTTTAGTGTTTATAATATTTATCTGAGGGTTTATATACATTGGGTTTATAATATTAGTCACTTGGATTTAATATTATTCCCTTGGGTTCATAATTCCTTGGGGTTTTAGTATTAATCTGTTGAGTTTATTATTCCTTTGGGTTTCTGATATCAATCCCTTGGGTTTATTATTCCCTTTAGTTTATAATATCAATCATGGTCAACCATTTTCAATCATAGGCAACCATGGTCAACAATGGTTGAATATCACATTGTGACAAGGATTGTCTCACCATTAAAATAAACCATGTCTATTTTAGTGTTTGTAATATTTATATTTGGGTTTACCAATGTTATGTTTGTAATATTAGTCCCTTGGGTTTAATATTATTCCCTTGGGTTCATAATCCCTTGGGGTTTTAATATTAATCCCTTGGGTTTATTATTCCTTTGGGTTTATAATATCAATCCCTTGGGTTTATTATTCCCTTAGGTTTATAATATCAATCATGGTCAACCATTGTCAATCATAGCCAACCATGGTCAACCATGGTTGAATGTCACATTGTGACAAGGATTGTCTCACCATGAAAATAAACCATGTTTATTTTAGTGTTTGTAGTATTTATATTTGGGTTTACCAATGTTGGGTTTATAATATTAGGCCCTTGGGTTTAATATTATTCCCTTAGGTTCATAATCCCTTGGGGTTTTAGTATTAATCCCTTGGGTTTATTATTCCTTTGGGTTTATAATATCAATCCCTTGGGTTTATTATTCCCTTAGGTTTATAATATCAATGATGGTCAACCATTTTCAATCATAGCCAACCATGGTCAACCATGTTTGAATGTCGCATTGCGACAAGGAGTGTTTCACCATGAAAATAAACCATGTTTATTTTAGTGTTTATAATATTTATATTTTGGTTTACCAATGTTGGGTTTTTAATATTAGTCCCTTGGGTTTTAGTATTAATCCCTTGGGTTTATGTTTCCCTTGGGTTTATGTTTCCCTTGGGTTCATAATATCAATCCCTTGGGTTTATTATTAACTTGGGTTTATAATATCAATCATGGTCAACCATAACCAACCATGGTCAATTGTGGTCAATCATGGTCTGATCTCACATTATGGAAACAATTGTCTCCACTTAAGGTTTATATACCTTGGGTTTATAATATTAGACCCTTGGGTTTAATATTATTCCCTTAGGTTCAGAATCCCTTGGGGTTTTAGTATTAATCCCTTGGGTTTATTGTTCCTTGTGTTTATAATATTAATAATCCCTTTGGTTTATTAATCTCTTGGGTTTATAATATTAGTCCCTTGAGTTTAATATTATTCCCTTGTGGGTTTTAGTATTAATCCATTGGTTTTACTATTCCTTTGGATTTCTGATGTCAATCCCTTGGGGTTTATTATTCCCTTAGGTTTATAATATCAATCATGGTAAACCATTGTCAATTATAGCCAACCATGGTCAACCATGGTTGAATGTCGCATTGTGATAAGGATTGTCTCACAATGAAAAAAACCATGTTTATTTTAGTGTTTGTAATATTTATATTTGGTTTTACCAATGTTGGGTTTATAATATTAGTCCCTTAGGTTTAATATTATTCTCTTGGGTTCATAATCCCTTGGGGTTTTAGTATTAATCCCTTGGGTTTATTATTCCTTTGGTTTTATAATATCAATCCCTTGGGTTTATTATTCCTTTGGTTTTATAATATCAATCCCTTTGGTTTATTATTCCCTTAGGTTTATAATATCAATCATGGTCAACCATTGTTAATCATATCCAACCATGGTTAACCATGTTTGAATGTCGCATTGTGACAAGGATTGTATCACCATGAAAACAAACCATGTTTTTTTTAGTGTTTGTAATATTTATATTTGGGTTTACAAATGTTGTGTTTATAATATTAGTCCCTTTGGTTCATAATCCATCAGGGTTTTAGTATTAATCCCTTGGGTTCATAATCCATTGGGGTTTTAGTATTAATCCCTTGGTTTTATTATTCGTTTGGGTTTATAATATGAATCCCTTGGGTTTATTATTCCCTTAGGTTTATAATATCAATGATGGTCAATCATTTCCATCATAGCTAACCATGGTCAACCATGGTTCAATGTCGCATTGTGACAAAGATTGACTTACCATGAAAATAAACCATGTTTATTTTAGTGTTTGTAATATTTATATTTGGGTTTACCAATGTTGGGATTTTAATAGTAGTCCCTTGGGTTTAATATTATTCCCTTGGGTTCATAATCTTTTGGGTTTAATATTTAACTTGGGTTTATAATATCAATCATGGTCAACCATAACCATCCATGGTCAACTGTGGTCAATCATGGTCTGATATGACATTATGAAACAAATTGTCTCCACTTAGGGTTTATATACCTTGGGTTTATAATATTAGCACCTTGGTTTATAACCCCTTGATTCCCTTAGGTTTATAATATCAATCATGGTCAACCATTGTCAATCATAGCCAACCATGGTCAACCATGTTTGAATGTCACATTGTGACAATGATTGTCTCACCATGAAAATAAGCCATGTTTATTTTAGTGTTTGTAATATTTATATTTGGGTTTACCAATGTTGTGTTTATAATATTAGTCCCTTGTGTTTAATATTATTCCCTTGGGTTCATAATCCCTTGGGGTTTTAGTATTAATCCCTTGGTTTTATTATTCCTTTGGGTTTATAATATCAATCCCTTGGGTTTATTATTCCCTTAGGTTTATAATATAAATGATGGTTAACCATTGTCAACCATAGCCAACCATGGTCAACCATGGTTCAATGTCGCATTGTGACAAAGATTGTCACACCATGAAAATAAACCATGTTTATTTTAGTGTCTTCTGTATTTATATTTGGGTTTGCCAATGATGGGTTTTTAGTATTATTCCCTTGGGTTTAATATTATTCCCTTGGGTTCATAATCTCTTGGGTTTATTATTAACTTGGGTTTATAATATCAATCATGGTCAACCATAACCAACCATGGTCAACTGTGGTCAATCATGGTTCGATCTCACATTATGAAACAAATTTTTTGCACTTAGGGTTTATATACATTGGGTTTATAATATTAGCCCCTTGGGTTTAATATTATTCCCTTAGGTTCATAACCCCTTGGGGTTTTAGTATTAATCCATTGAGTTTATTGTTATTTTGGGTTTGTAATATCGATCACTTGGGTTTTTATTCCCCGGTCAACCATGGTTTATTATCAAGTCAATCATGGTCAACCGTAGTCCAACATGGAATTGTGATAAGGATTGTCTCAATATGAAAATAAATGATGGTCAACCATATTTATTTTAGTGTTTATAATATTTATCTTAGGGTTTATATACGTCGGGTTTATAATATTAGTCCCTTGGGTTTGATATTATTCCCTTGGGTTCATAATCCCATCGGGTTTTAGTATTAATCCATTGGGTTTATTATTCCTTTGGATTTATAATATCAATCCCTTGGGTTTATTATTCCCTTAGGTTTATAATATCAATCATGGTCGGCTTTATTAATCTCTTGTGTTTTTAATATCGATCCCTTGCGCTTCTTGATCCCTTGGGTTTTTAATATTTATCCCTTGGGTTCACTAATTCATTGGGTTTATAATATTAAATAGTTGGGTGTATTAGTTCCTTGGGTTTATAATATTAATAATTCCTTTGGTTTATTATTCCCTTGATTTTAAAATATTAATTCTTAGGCTTTATTAATTCAACCTTGTTTATTTTAGTATTTTTAATATTTATCTTAGGGTTTGTATACATTGGGTTTATAATATTAGTCCCTTTTGTTTAATATTATTCCGCCGGGTTCATAATCCCTTGGGGTTTAGTATTAATTCCTTGGGTAATAATAATATAATATAATAATAATAATAATAATAATAATAATAATAATATAATAAATATATTATATAATAACAATAATAATAAAATAAATATATTATATTATTATAATAATAATACAATATTATAATAATAATAATAATTATTATTATTATTATTGTTCTTAATATAATAACTATTAATTGAATTGAGGCTTTTGTGATCCATATCAAATTTTTGAGACATGTAATCACATCAAAATTCATTTGTCGACGTGTTTCGAACCACCAAATGTGGTTCATCATCACGATAAGATAATATATTATTACTATAATAATATATTATTATTATTATAATATTATTATCTGTTATTATTATTATTAATTAATATTACTAATATTATTATTATAATATTAATATAATAATCATAAATATATAAATATATAAGAATATCATTGTTATTATTTATATAGTTATTAATAATCATAAATAGTTGGTCTTTAAAAAAATACACATAATAATTCCCTTATCACAATTCTAATTATTTTTTAGACAGATTTTCCACAATAATCACATCAAAATTCATTTGTCGATGCGTTTCGAACCAGCGAGTGTGGTTCATCATCACGATAGGATAATATATTATTATTATAATAATATAATAATATTATTATAATACTATTATCCATTATTATTATTATTACTTAATATTACTAACATTAGTATTATAATATTAATATAATAATCATAAATATATAAATATATAAGAATATCGTTGTTATTATTTATATAGTAATTAATAATCTTAAATAGTTGGTCTTTAAAAAAATACATATAATAATTCCCTTATCACAATTGTAATTATTATTGGATCATGGTTGTTATTATGAGTTAATATTATTATTATTATTATTATATAATTATTTTGTTATATTATTATAATGATAATATAATATTATTATGATTAATATTATTATTATAATATGTTAGGTCCCTATACTACTAAATGTAACCCCTTATTGTTATAAGTACAACCCCCTTATTATATTGTTGTGCCCACGTAGTCCCCATATTATTATTATTGTGCCCCATAGAAGCCCACTATTATTATTATTGTGCCCTTACATTATTATTGTTATGTCGGCTTTGATTATATTATGACCCCTTAGACTCTTATATATATAAAGGAGGTCTTGTCATTTGTATCATCTAAGAATTGTTCATTTGTGTCATGCAAAGGAGGTTTCCCCCTTGAATAGGCTTATTTCTAAGGCATTGATTTATCTTTTCTATCTTTTTGTGAGATGGTTTCATAACATTTGGTATCAGAGCTTTGGATTCTAGGGTTTCGTTGCTCCAAATAGGTCATCATGGCATTGTCACTATAACATTTTTCCTGTGACGTTTCAGAAGCTAAAAAAAAACCCATTTGAGAAGAAATTATGCCGAATATTGCGTCTGAATTTTAGATCTTGTCTCACTATATGTTTGGATATATGATCTGCGGAAGTTACGGTTTTTGCAAGCTCCATAATTTCATCTAAAACAGGTCATCGTGGAAGTTTTGCTATAACATGTTCAGTACGAAGTTTCAAAAGCTAAAAAATAAACCCATTTGAGAAGAAAGCGGTTTGAAACTTGGGTCTGAATTTTAGATCTTGTCTCACTATATTTTTGGATATATGATCTGAGGAAGTTAGGGTTTCTGCAGACTCCCAAATTACATCTTAAACAAGTGACCTTGGGAAAATTTTTATAATGTTATCTTTGAGCATCAGATTGAAATTTCGTAAGTAGTTACAAAAAGAGAATGGATTGTAGTGTTCTGTGCATATTTTTCAGATTTGAAGGTCAAAACAATGACACATGGCAGTTCATACAAGTTCTTTCTTTTGAAAAAATATATAATCAGGTTATCTTGGGAGATTGTGCATAACTCTTTCTTGGAGAATCCAATTTGGGTACTACAGGTCGTGATTTCAGAACTGGAAGATTTGAAATTACAGAGTTACAGTCGTTTCAAGATCGAGCTCCTAAAATCTAGAAAAGGAAATATGAGGAAGTTTGATGGCAAGGATCCGGTAAATTAGATACTACAGATGGAGCAATATTTTGATCTACATGAGGTGCAACTGTTACAAAAGGTACATATTGCATCTTCATATTTAGAACCGAATCAATTTTTATGGTATAAAGGGCTTTGTTCTCGTGAACCACTTGTTACATGATCAATTTTCATGGAGGAAATGATAGCACATTATCAGGATACAAAGAGAAACACCTTATTTAGCCAATTTATAAATCTCAAACAAAAGTGTTCAATGGCAGAGCACATTGAGGACTTTCAAAAATTGAATATAAGGGAAAATGATATTCCAGAGAAGCAGAGGATTGATGTCTCCATAGGGACTTTAAAGGATAGCATTCAACATGAGGTTCGCCTTTGGGAACCTGATTCATTGGAGAAGGCATTCAGGTTGGCAAGAAAAATGGAAAGAAAAATTATGGCAATAAGGAATTCTACCCCTCACAACTATAAATATGGAAGTGTTGTTTCTCCTAGCCTTCCACAACCTACAAGGGTGACACCACAACAATTGGAAGAAAAAAGAGCAAAAGGGCTTTGTTACAATTGTGAGAACAAATACATTAAAGGTCATAAGTGTGCTGAGAAGAAATTATTTTACATTGATTTTGAAGAGGAGGAAGAAAAGGATCAAGAAACATCAAAAGAAGAGGATATACACCAGGTACCAACCCTAGAGAGAGAAGAAATGAATGCTACCATATCTTGTAAAGCATTGGCAAGAATTACCACTCCTCAAACTCTCAATATAGAAGGACATATCAAGAAGAAAAAGGTTCAAGAAGTGAAAGATCACGTCGATAAAGAAGAAATGAATCCAACCATATATTGTAATGCACTGGCCAGAATTACCACTCCTCAAGCTATCAATATAGAAGGACATATCAAGAAGAAAAATGTTCAAGAAGTGAAAGATCACATCAAGCATCAAGAAATGAGTCTAACCATATCTTGTAATGCATTGGAAGAAATTACCATTCGTCAAACTCTCGAGATAGAAGGACATATCAAGAAGTGAAAGATCACATCGAGCATCAACAACAAGTTCTCCAACTTTTAAAAGATAACGCCACTTTGGTGCAGAATCGAATGAAACAACAGGCAAATCAACATTGTAGTGAAAGAAGTTTTGATGTAGGCGATTGAGTATTTTTATGGCTACATCTCAAGAAAACTATTTATGAGAAGGAAATGTTGGCAATACTACATGCACTTAAGAAATGGCAACCTTACCTAATGGGAAGACACTTCAAGGTAAAAATGAATCATGATATTCTTAAATACTTTTTAGAACAAAGATTATCTTTAGAAGAACAGAAAAAATGGGCCATAAATATGTTGGGTTATGACTTTGAAATCATCTACAAAAAAGGGAAGAAAAATGTTGTTGCATATGCACTCTCAAGAAAGGATGAGGATGTGGAAGCATTGTTTTGTGTTATTTCTATTATCCAACCGGATTGGATAAACGAAGCAAGGGATGAATGGAAGAAGGATGAATAAGTGTGGCCACTCATCCAAAAGTTGTAGAAGATCCCAGTTAAAACAATATTGCTAGAACTTGACGAGGAAGGAAAAATCATATTGGAACCTGGAGCAGTCATAGAAAGAAGAACCCGAAAGCTATGAAATCGATCAATTTCAGAGTATCTCATCAAGTGGAAGAACTTACCCACTGAAGATTCCACATGGGAGGACAAGAATTTTATATAGAAGCATTAAGTACTGCTCAAGCATTGAGGACAACACTTTTTGAAGGAGAGGGGCAAGTTAGGTCCCTATACTACTAGTGTAACCCCTTATTGTTATTATTACAACCCCCTTATTATATTGTTGTGCCCATGTAGTCCCCATATTGTTATTATTGTGCCCCATAGAAGCCCACTATTGTTATTGTTGTGCCCTTACATTATTATTGTTATGTCGGCTCTGATTATATTATGACCCCTTTGACTCCTATATATAGAAAGGAGGTCTTCTCATTTGTATCATCCAAGAATTGTTCATTTGTGTAATGTAAAGGAGGTTGCCCCCTCGAAGAGGCTTATTTCTAAGGCATTGATCTATCTTTTCTATCTTTTAGTGAGATGGTTTCATAACATAATAATATAATAACAAATATATTATATTATAATAATAATAATAATAATAATAATTATTATTATAATTAGATTATTATATTATTATAATAATATTATGATAATTTAATATTATTATTAATAATCAATATTACTAATATCATTATTATTAATTAATATTACTAATATTATTATTATTATATTATAATAATTATATAATAAATATATAAGAATATGGTTATTATTGGAGTTGTCTTTAGTGCATCTTTTTGGATTTTCTGGTGCCGAAATCCGACAAAAAAAATTGTGGTGAAATCTTGATTTGTGTTTTTTAAACTAGTTTTTTGACTGTATATATGGATTCAGCACCCTGAAAAAGCCCTAGGGAACTTCTATTGTGTAGGTTTACCCATCAAACTTGTGATTTCAATGAATTCCTGTCGGATTTTAGAGAAATTAGACCGGAAAATCCATTGGAAAAGCTTCCAAAAAATTGCGCTAAAGACAACGTTATTATTTATATAGTTATTAATAATCATAAATAATTGGTGTTTAAAAAATATACATAATAATTATCAATGTGCTTGATATAAGCCTATTGGTGTATATCAACCACATTGGAAAATGTGGTTGTATATATGCTTCATATACACCTATCGACGTATATCAACCACATTGGTAAATGTAGTTGTGCTAGTCCTAACTACTACCAACATAATTAAGGCGATGATTTGGAAGTTAGTCCTTCCAAAATGTAATCAGCTATATTCATGAAATAACATACATTGATTATACTTATCTCTACTTATGCTCTTGTACTTGAGATGTATGCTTTGAATACTATATAAAATATTCATAAGTTGGTTAACTCATGAGAAATGGCATACGATGTGAACATAAGCATATTCCTAACTACTACCAACATAATTAAGCTGATGGGTTGGAAGTTAGTCCTTTGCATGGGTGTTTTGGAGAATTTGGTATGTACGGATAAATACTAATTCCCTAGATAAGTAGCCATATCTAGAAAAATAGTTTAAAGCACTTTAGCCTTTTCCTATAAGCAATAGATAAGACAAAGAAGATGAGAAGACCTACTTGTAGTTCCTCTTTCTTCTTGTCTCCATTGTATTGATCCCATCGCTCATTCCCATACTTAACATGCTTGAGAAGTACCTGTAAACACAACCATAAGACATGAAAGAACCGGTCAAAGCAAAAGATCTACTGAATACAAGTAAATGGAATCAAATACATTCACACATATAAGAATCATATATCAATACAAACATATGGGAAAAAGGTTAAAATACTTTATTGAATAGAAGAAGGAATTACAACCATCATGTCTGATTCAAAGTCTTTCCTCCAGTTTGGATCCCATCCACATCACATCAAAATCATGATAAACTTGTAGCATAACACTACTTGTCTCAAAGCCAATTCTCATAGCAACATTATCTCCTTGCAATTCAACATAGTCCAGCCCTTGATCACTTAGATGAGTGTTCCATTTATAGGAGGATGAAGGAGGTTATGTCATAAATGGGGGTATTGAATGGCCTTCCCTACTTAGAATTAGTTCCATGGAGGAAGGGATGAGAGGATAGGATGCATCTTAACTCATTCCTCATCCATTTTTGAGCTCAAAGGAGTTAATAAGTGAGGGAAACTTCTAGATGACTCCAAGAGATAAGAATATTCCCCAAACCTTATGTGAATTTCGTTCAATCTTGCCCAAGGCAGGTGAAAGAGGGCCTAAGTGCTCTGCAGAGCACCTTGGCATGGACTCAACTACTCTGTAGCACACCCTTACATGGGCCTACCTGCATTGGTCCCTTTAGAGGTCATTTCAGGATGTCTTCAAGTCATGAAACTGTCTGGGAAGGATGCGTTCAAAAGGGTGGCTTTTTTAGGGCATGTAGCGACTAGAATTTGGGTTTGATGAGCCCTAAAACGATGATTTGGATGATGGTAGTGATGTGTGCAAATGGATCTATAACAACTGCCCCCTAAAGCATGAAGTCGAAAAATGAAAATATCGAATGAAATGCTTTATGATGTGATGAGGAGGTTTTGAAGTGGAAGGTGAGTTGCATCAATTACAACACATATATCATGATATTTTGATTTTTACATGAATTGTTGAGGGAAGACATACGCATTCTCAGCATATAAACTCTCATTACATGTACATAGAGAATCGTCTATAGATACAGACCCATGATCAGAATGACCATTAATGTAAAGCCATTGTACATATGATTTAGTACTCCTGAATTCGCAGCCCAAATGGATGAAACTAGATCCTGAGTCTTTTATCCTATTCAATCATTCGCTCAAGTATGAGTCTTACCATGTGAATATGTGATCTGAATTCGAACATGGGAAGACACTGCCTGATTACTAGCCAATGATGTAAGCTGTTAACAGATGCGAGAGAAATCATTGATAATGATAATGATCCTCAAGGTACTGCAGTACATTATGCATGGTGTGAATGGATGATTTGATGTTGTACACCATACAAAGGCTTTCGGTCAAAGGTCATTGATGTCAACTTATCACCGGAAGAGAGAAACCTGCCATGGAAGTATGCAAGCCTCAAGGTACTGGAAGGGTGTTTCTAAGTTAACTTCTTGGATAATGAGCTGATGTTGACAAGAACCAACTCGTCATAGGAGGGCCTTGATGTATCCCACATCAACGACATGAAACAAGTGTAATGATTTTGGAGACGGAATTTGACTGAAGACACAAGGTTCAGGAATGATGGTCATGAAAATGAAGGTTTATGGTATTGCAAAGGATGAATTTTGACTGGATGACTTCTCTTGAACATTTTGGAAACACTGAAATGAATTATTAGCATTGACCCAAAACAAAGTGATGGATGGTATGATAGACCAACGGTATGATAACCATCAAGCTGATAACCCAACCCAAATAGTCATGGTGATGGAGTGAAAGTGTCATGTTCAAGAGAAACTTGCTACCGTAAAGTGGTTTTCCCCTTTTTCCCATTTTCCCCAGTCATTGCTGACCAGTACCTCTTTATTTTTTATCAAGCTTGAGGAGGATAACATATGCTTGTTGTATAATTCCACCCTTCGGGTGAATCCATCGCTATGTGACGTTTTAACGAGTCTAGTGAAGGTGAAACTTAGTCTTGTCTAGATGGACAAGTTTATCGCTATTTAATGTTTAACAAGTTTAATGACAAAGTTAACTTGCTCCTTTTCACATTTAGAGAGTTTGAAAAGGGACAAGAAGAAAACACCACAAGTTCTTTTTTATAGATTTGTCTCTCAAGCCTGAAAAAGCATAAAACAATATGAGAGAGAACCTATTGACCATGTTTGGTCAACGTATTCCTTTTTCATAGTTAATCTATCTTAGACCAAAAAAGGGTTAAACTTATACTAAGTAGATGTTGTTTCCAATCCGTTAACGAGATGAAAAGGATAAGTGTTTGATAACCTTTTCATGTTTAGAGAGTCTAAAAAGAGCTTAAAGAGGACTCCAATTTGAGGAACGAGTGGTGTCTAGGATAGCAACTGGTTCCGGTGATGTTGGAACTTCTCAAAAACATGTTGATTTATGTGAAGAGGCTGGCTAATAAGACCACTCATTACAACTGTTCCTCCAAAAGGGTAAAACAACCAAGTGAAAGCGTATGATCGGCCAAGCAGATAGTGATGATGGAAGGAGAAAACCAAGGCTCATCTGACAGAAAAGGCTGATAGAATGGAAATCACGAGGGTTAAAATGGAGATGGGTTCATTTTTACACAAGCTTGAACCATAGGGAACTATGCTTGGATTCAATTTCATGTTTACTCAAGCTTGAAACGACAAACTATGCTTGGAATCAGTTTCATTTTTACACAAGCTTGAAACGAAAAGCTATGCTTGGATTCAGTTTCATTTTTACACAAGATTGAAATGAAGAACAATGCTTGAGATTGGTTTACATGCCCCCAGCATGATGAAAGGGAGAGTCTCTTGTAACCATATGGAAGTTGCTGCGGTGAAGTAGGACGGTTATCCAACACCATTTTGGCTTCGTCCAAACAGGGACAAAGGTGAATGGGGTGATTCCCTTCACATAACCTACATGGAAACTTAACTTCACCACTAGGTGCATGCCTCCCAAGCTTCATTACATTCACCTAAGTAGACTACTTGTGGCTATTAGGTGGATGGAATGAAGGTTTGTTTATGAGATCAAGTGAAAGACTGGACTGTGATTTTACGAGATCTAATCAAAGACTCGACTTGGAACTTTGCTCCAGGGGACCTTGTTTTATTTTTTAATGAGCTTGATACAAGACAAGGAATTATGCTCAGATTCCTTGTTTCATTTTTTAACGAGGTTGACACAAGACAAGGAACTATCCTCATACTCCTTGTTTCATGTTTTAACGAGCTTGACACAAGACAAGGGACTACGCTCATATCCTTGGTTTCATTTTTTAACGAGGTTGACACAAGACAAGGAACTATCCTCATACTCCTTGGTTTCATTTTTTAACAAGGTTGACACAAGACAAGGAACTATCCTCATGGGAGTTGTTTCATTTTTTAATGAGGTTGACATAGTAAAAGAATTATCCTCATTTTCCTCAATCACGACTCATAAGAGGTCATGAATTCTAAGAGGTTCTCATCATATGGGAGAACAATGCTCTGGAAGGGATTTGTAGCAAGGAATCCATTAGAGAGATCTCGTTCCAATGCCCCTAATACATAATGGACAACATCATTGAATTTATCATCAGTTGATGTAGCCATGGAATGGGTTTCCACATAATTAACCCATGGCAGGGATGATACCATTGGTACAAAAAGACCATTTGGAGATGGTTGATTGGAAGCCATATTTGGACTGGGAAATGAAAGCTGATCAATGGTGACAATTCTGCCTTCACGCGGGAAACAAATCACTTGAAAGAGTGTTGAAACAACAGCTCCCATGTCATAAACATAGTCGCGCCCCAGAAGTAGATTGTAATCTAAAGGGCCTGGGACTACCATCAAATTCAGATAAATGATTTTTCCTCCCAAAGTAATAGGAAACTAAGGAAGGATACCTAATGGTTGACTGGTTCCTCTGTTAAAAGCCATTAGATTCTAGGTAACAGGCACAAGTGGCGGTGAACCGAGCGCTTTACAAGTAGTGGAGGAAAGGATACTCACAGATGCACCTTCATCTATAATAGTGCAAGGTACCATCATATTACAAACCTATACTATGATTTGGAAAGGTACATAAGAAGGAAGACGACATCCGACCAGTCGATTCCAATCAAAGGAAGTGACCACACTAATTGGAGGGGGTATCGTAGAAACGAGAGTATTATCCCCTTGTGTTACGAGAATGGGAGGATTTTCCTCCTGTATTGATGGAACAAGAGGGTTGCCTCCAAGCTCTTTGGAATCTGAAGAAACAAAAAGAAGCTGAGTAGTATCATATTCACTCTCTTCGGGAAAGGTATGATTAACTGAAGGTGAAATTGAGTCAACTATTTCCTTGACCTGTGATTGGTCAAGTCTAGACTCATGGGATTCACATTCAGAGAGAGTGGGTTTGACCGACGGTTGATTTGGGTCAGTCACTTTATCAACTAGTGAAGGAATAAGGGCAAGTTTCCTGTAACTAGATGGAAGTTGTTGCGGGGAAGAAGGACAGTTATCCAACACTTTTTTGGCTTCATCCAGATAGGGACAAAGGTGAATGGGGTGATTCCCTTCACATAGCCTACATGGAAACTTAACTTTACCCTTCTTTCCATGAACTTTGCTACCACTAGTTGATGGTGTGTCACCAGCATGATCTCCAGAAGTTGATGACACAGGATGATGTGAACGAGAAGACCATTCTTCTAAGATCTGAGGAATACCAGAACAATTTATAAGAAGATGGCCTCCCACACAAAGTTTCAATGGATATCGAACTCTGTGAGGCTTGACGGACGTTTTCTCATCAGATGTTGCATTCAAAGCAATGGTTGCTTGGTTGCCCCTCTACTGAATTTGCTTCTTCTTCTTCTTCTTCCCTTTCTACTTCTTTTTAGCCACCTGGTTACTAGTACCAATACTTTCACCAGGTGAAGAGGAAGAAGGGGAGGAAGAAACAACCGAGGAAGAAGGAAAAGGGTCAACTTTAGGATCAACTTGAGGTTGATTTTGTCCAGTTGGAGGTGTACTCGATTGCGGAGAAATCACGGCATTTTGAACCAAGGAGGTTGAAAACAACCATACTGGCAAGCTAATGGTAAGTCCCAGAAGGGACAATGTAGCCAAATAAGGAGCACCAATATTTCCAAAAGGAGGAAAAGGACAAGGATTCCCAACAAAAGGAATTCCTTGATCAGTGGACTCCAGATTTGTCGCCATATGTCTCAAGCTAAGATCAACTAAGGAGCGAGTGTGGAGGATGTTATCCGTGGTCAATTAATTTTATTTTAATCAAAGTAACATAACAAAAAAAAAGAGGGATAATCTAGGAAAAAGTTTTACCAAGCAACTGTGAACTGTAGAATACCTACAGAGGAATCGAGAAGTATGGACATACAATCTGCCCGAATGCTGTGTTCGGTGTACCACAGTGTACAAGGTCGCTGACTCAGTTACCTAAGGATGAATAGGAACCTAGTGTTGTCCTCCCATATATACTCGAAAGTACGTGGATGCCCAATCCATATTATCACTGTCTAATGCAAAACCGCACAGTGAGAGCATTTTCTGTTGGTAATTGACAACTAATCAATGTAAATTTGGGTAAAATTGTATTAGTTATTAACAAGTTAGTTTCATACTGGATCCGCAGTTATGTCACTAAGGAGGCTCATATAAAATTGATGAATGCCCGAACCATTGTATGGAGAACCATTTTATTGATTAAATAGAAATTCCAATCCCTTGCACCATGGATGTTTCCTTGACACTCTGTCAGGGTTTTACCACATAAATCCTAAGTTATTACTTGTATGGTTATATTCAGTTTCATTTTCTTTCTTGTTTTGATAACCTCCTCTAACTACAAATGGTATTAGATCAATCTATTGAGTGAGCAGGATATAGGCTGCCTTAAGGAATGAAGCCGTCTAAGAGCAGCATAGTCAGCCAAAGCCGCTATTGAAAACTGCCGCCCAGAGGTTGACGAGGAGACAATTTTTTTTGAGGAGCCGGATGAATTTTTTTTTTAAAAGAGAAGCCGTTGAATTTTTTTTTAACGAGGAGCTGCTGAGTTTTTTAAAGGGGAGCCCACTGAGTTTTTTTAAGAGATATCCACTGTCGAGAGGAGTAACTGCCATCGAGAGAGGAGCCACTAGCCGAGAGAGGAGCCGCTGAGTAGAGTTTTTTCTTTTAAGAGGAAGCCACCTAATTTTCTTGAAGATAGTCACTGTCGAGGGCTTCAACTGTTGGTCCTACTTGACAGAGTAGATATTATGAGCCACAGCTCGACTGATTTTCTTGAATATAGCCATTGTCGAGGGCTTCAACTGCTGGTCCTATCTGACAGAGCAGATAGTATGAGTTCACAGCCGTATGCTGTCCCTGCATGTTGGAGGAACACTGTCGAGGGCTTCAACTGCTAGTGGTCCTGCATCCAACCGAGGAGATTCCTGTCCAGAATTGCGTGAAGAGGGTTTTTTCTGAAGGAAAAATCTAGTATTGTTACTCACTAAAAAATCCGGGTAGTTATGAAAAAAATATAATATATATATTTTTCTCTTTGAAAGCAAATGTTTTTAGATTTGTTCAGAAAACCCGGATATTTTTTCCATATTTTTCCATTAAATTTGAAAAAAGGGGCCAAAATAATTTTGGTGTAGGTTATCTGGATTTTCTGTTTAGTTTTTTAAAGAAACCCAAGTAACCTGGAAACCCCAGGTGAAAAACAGAAAGATTTTCTGTTTAGTCTTTTTTTTTTTTGAGAAAAAAAGGAAAAAAACAGAAACCCTAGGAGGTGAAAGACAGAAACCCTAGGAGGAAGGGTTAGTAGGAAGAAAATAGCCAAGATTACAAATGCAAAGTTTGAGGTGGATAAATTCACTGGCCAAAACAACTTTGCTCTCTAGAAACTGAAAGTTAGGTATTTGTTGGTGCAACAAGGGTTGCACAAAGCTTTGGACGGGGCAAATAAGAAACCTGCTAGCATGAAAGATTTGGACTAGGAGGACTTGGATGCCCGAGATCTTAGTACCATCAGGTTATGACTGGCGGATGAAGTTCTCTTCAACATTGTTGAAGAGAGTACAACTTCAGGTTTATGGGAAAAACTGGAAAAGCTATATATGACAAAGTCGTTAACCAATAGAATTTATTTGAAAAGACAATTGTACAGTCTTCGAATGAAGGAGGGTTCAAAATTTGCAGAGCATTTAAATGTTTTTAATACACTTATATGCCAATTAGCAGATATGGAAGTTAAAATTCAGGAAGAAGACAAAGCTATAACCTTGTTGTGTTCTCTGCCCGAGTCATGGGACCACTTCATAACTTCAATCAGTTTGAGCATCGCTGATTCTTTGAAATTTGAATCAGCTGTGGAAGCTATCTTGTCTGAAGAAGTACGAAGGAAATCCAGTACTGAAACAACAACATCAGAAGCCATGATAGCTAGACGATGGTCAAAGGAAAGAGGAGAAAAAACAAGGGGGTCTTCTAGATCTAAATCAAATGGAAAGAAGTGTAAGGCAAAATGTTGGCACTGCAATAAAATTGGACACCTGAAGAAAGACTATTGGAAACGAAAAGAGTCTGATAACCTGAAGAAGGAAACAAATCAGGTTGATTTAGGTATGATAGACATAGTTTTATCTACTGAAGAAATATGTATGATAGATGAAACTTCACCTATATGTAATGTCTCTCAGGGTTTTGAAAGCTGGCTGTTAGACTCTAGTGCTTCTCATCACGTGTCCACACAGAAATTGGTTTACTTCATATGAAGATGTAAATGGTAGTTCTGTGTTTATGGGTAATAACGTATCATGTCAGACTATTGGGATGGGACATATCAGGATTAAAATGTATGATAACATAGTAAGAAATTTAACTAGTGTTAGACAAGTACTTGAATTAAAGAAAAAATTGATTTCTTTGGGAGTGTTGGATTAGGATGGTTATAAGTTTACAGGTCAGAATGGAGTGTTGAAAGTCTCTAAAGGCACCCTAGTTGTTATGAAAGTAGAAAAGATTGGAAATCTTTACAGACTCAAAGGAAGTACTCAGGTCAGTGAAGCAGAGATTGTGTCAGAAAAAGAAGAAGAAGGTACTCGCCTATGGCATCAGCGATTGGGTCACATGAGTGAGAAAGGACTTCAGATACTGATGAAATGTAAATCTCTTCCCGATCTGAAATCTTTGAAGTTGGATTTCTACAAACATTGTGTATATGGAAAACAATGTGAACAGAAATTTAAAACTGGAAATCATAATAGAAAGATATTTTAGACTATATTCATTCTGATCTGCGGGGACCATCTCCTGTTGTATCATATGGAGGTGCTCTATATTTTTTAATGTTTATTGATGATTTCTCCCATAAATTTTGAGTCTTTATGCTGAAAAAGAAAGCTGATGTATTCAATATCTTTAAACAATTTAAATCAATGGTAGAGAAAAGAACAGGCAAATCAATTAAATGTTGAAGAACTGACAATGGTGGTGAATTCACTTCAATAGAATTTGAACAATACTATAAGGATGAAGGAATTGTTAGACACAAAACTATTGTTTATACTCCTCAGCAAAATGGTGTTGCTGAACGTATGAATCAGACTCTTATGGAAAGAGCCAAAAGCATGATCATCAATGCTAACTTGTAAAAGGAGTTGTGGGTAGAAGCAATATCCACTGCATGTTATTTAGTTAACATATCACCTTTAGTAGCAATTAATTGTAAAATTCTTGAAGAAGTTTGGTCAGGTCAGTCTTGTGATTATTCACATTTAAGGATATTTGGTTGTGATGCTTATGCTCTTATTCCTAAAAATCAGTGTTCAAAATTAGATCCAAAATCGAAATGTTATGTCTTTGTTGGGTATGATTATGCGGTGAAAGGATATAGGTTGTGGGATCCTACATCGCGGAAGATAGTCATTAGTAAAGATGTAACATTTGATGAATCTTATTTTTTAAAATAAAATGTTGAAAGAATTGAACAGGACGAGGTATCACCAAATCAACAAATTCAGTTGGAGGCTAGACCTTTCACTGACAGTGAAAAGGAAGAAGAAACTTCTGGAGAAAAAAGGTGTTGAGGATACAAAAGAAACCGTTGAAGTTTCTGAACCAGTTCAGCAACTAGCCACTCTAAGAAGGTCTACAAGGGAAAGAAAATCTCCTAAAAGGTATGAAGATTCTGCTTCATCTTTTGCTTTGATTACTGAATATGGGGAACCTTCTTGTTATCAAGAAGTAGTAGATGATACAGAGAGCGAAGAATGGAAAACGACTATGGAAGAAGAAATGGATTCCTTAGCCAAGAAAAAAACCTAGGATCTTGTAGAACTTCCTGAAGGGAGAAGTGTTGTTGGATGCAAATGGGTCTTCAAACTGAAACAAAAAGTTGATGGAAGTATCGAAAGGTATAAGGCAAGACTGGCAGCAAAAGGGTATTCTTAGGTTGAAGGTATCGACTTTCATAAGATTTTTTCACCAGTTGTAAAACTTGTTTCTATTTGTACTGTGTCGGCACTAACTACATTACTTAACCTTGAGTTAGAACAGTTAGATGTTAAAACAACTTTTCTACATGGTGATTTGAATGAAGAGTTATATATAGAACAACCAGAAGGTTTTGTACAAGGTCGCAGTAGAAGATTAGTTTGCATGCTCAGGAAATCTTTGTATGGTTTGAGGCTGTCTCCCAGACAGTGGTACAAGAAGTTTGACTCTTTCATGGTGAGCCGGAACTTTATTAGAAGTGAGTATGATCATTGTGTATACTTCAAAAGTTTCAATGGAATATTCATTATCTTAGCTTTGTATGTTGACGATATGCTTATTGCAAGAAAAAGCATGGAAGAGATCAATAGGTTAAAGGCTTAGCTCTCTAGGACATTTGATATGAATGATCTTGGAGTAGCAAAACATATCTTGGGCATGAAGATACACAAGGATAGGAGAAATGGTAAGCTTTGGTTATCACAACAGAAGTATGTGGAGAAAGTACTTGAAAAGTTCTGTATGAACAATGTGAAACCTCTTAATGTTGCATTAGCTTCCCCTTTTAAGCTTTCTTCGATTTTGAGTTCTAGAACTGATGAAGAAAAGAAGTATATGTCTCATGTACCATATTCAAATGCTGTAGGCAACTTAATCTATGCGATGGTATCTACAAGACCTGACATTTCACATGAAGTTGGAGCTGTCAACAGGTTCATGGCAAATCCAGGTGAAGAACATTGGCGAGCAGTGAAATGGGTGCTTCGATATCTAAGAGGCACAAGTGACCATTGCATCATCTTTAGTGGTAGTGAAGGATCAGTGTGCAGATATGTAGATGCTAATTATGTAGGTGATTTGGAGAAAAGAAGATCTATTATAGGTTATGTCTTTACTCTTGCAGGTGGAGCAATTTGTTGGATGTCAAAGCTTTAAGAAACAATTGCATTGTCCACTACCGAAGCAGAATATAGCTGCTTTAGATGCCAGTAAAGAAGCAATTTGGTTAAAGGGTCTACTTGATGAGATTGGAAGGACGCAGGAGAAAGTGAATGTACTTTGTGACAGTCAGAGTGCTATTCATTTGGCTACAAATCCTGCTTATCACAGCAAAACCAAGCACATTGTGCAGACATATTCACAAAGCCAGTTATAGTAGAGAAGATGCGATGGTGTTTAGCTTCTCTTGGCTTGTAGAAGAGATGATGAATGGGCATGGGCAAGGGATTAGGAAAATTGTTGTCAAGGTGGAGTTTTTTGGTAATTGACAACTAATTAATGTAAATTTGGGTAAAATTGTATTAGTTATTGACAAGTTAGTTTCATACCAAATCAATATTTATGTAAATGAGGAGGCTCATATAAAACTAATGAATGCCCGAACTATTGTATGGAGAATCATTTTATTGATTAAATAGAAATTCCAATCCATTGCCCCATGGATGTTTCCTTGACACTTTGTTAGGGTTTTACCACTTAAATCCTGAGTTATTACTTGTATGGTTATATTCAGTTTCAGTTTCTTTCTTATTTTGTAACCTCCGGTAACTACATTCTCATATACACTGTAACACCGCCCTATATACCCGAAGGTACGTGGACGAGCTACGATATAATCACATACGTGGAATGAGGTATCACACTCAAGATGTACTGGAGACAATTTAGCAACAACTGCTATATTTTACGATGCTGGAACACATCTCTAGCCTAGACCTCTAAATGTTTTTCGTTAAGTGACAATGCTCCATTAGGTAAATTTATATAAATTTTAAGTTGATCTTCTTTAGAATTTGCCTTTAAAGGTTCACCAGGTCATGTATGTTCAATTCCTAGAATGAAACTAATATGATAAGCATTATTTTCATTCAATTGAACAATGAAAACCTTAGCTAGTAGGGATAGAGCAATCAGATCTTTGACAAAGTGCAAAGAGCACATCTAATGCAATTTCCCTAGCTATTCCTTTCAAGCATTCACAAACTACAATATGAACAATGAAAGTTTTTATTTTCGAATCCCTTAATGTTATGATGAACAAAAAGGAAACTAATGCACATACAATCAATCAATCTTTTTGTAAGAAAGAACACTTTACAATAGTTCAGTTTCAAAGGAAAAGAAGATGTTTACGACACTTTCTTTCAAACAAAGATTAATTGACTATAATCTAACTTTGACGATGAATCGATAATGATAAAGAAATAATTTAAGAAACATTAATCAATCAAGTCAAAGTATGGTTGGAAAGAGGAAAACAAGTTGATTTCAAAGACATACTACAATCATTGACCTTTCAGCAAACATAAAAGGAAGGAAATTTGGAGGAAAAACCCAATCCAAAGCTGAAAATTTTCCCTAAGGTGGATCAGCGCAGGTCTAAGAGGGCCTAACTGCACTGCAGAGCACTATCTCTCACTCAAGTGTGCTCTACAAAGCACTGTCTCTCACCCAAGGGTGCTCTGCAGAGCACTGTCCCCTGACCAAGCCTGCGTTGATTCCTGAGAGGCCACTCAAGAGTCATCTAACCTCAATTTTTTTACCAAATAACACTTCAACAAGGCTGAAATACAATTAATGAAAGGAAGTAAGGTCTGCTAGAGTTTCCTAGGATGTGGATAAGATACTTGGAACAATGATCGTTCCCCAGTATGGTTGCCAATTTGTTTTTGGAAAATTTGGTATCTACGGATAAATACTAATTCCCTAGATAAGTAGTAATATCTAGAAAAATAGTTTAAAGCACTTTAGCCTTTTCCTATAAACAATAGATAAGACAAGGAAGATGATAAGACCTACTTGTAGTTCCACTTCCCTCTTGTCTCCTTTGTATCGATCCCGTCGCTCCTTCCCCTATTTAACATACTTGAGAAGTACCTGTAAACACAAATAGAAGACAAAGAACTGATTAAAGCAAAATATCTATCAAATACAAGTAAATGGAATCAGATACATTCACACATTTAAGCATCATATATCAATAAAAACATATGGGAAAAAGGTTCAAATGCTTTATTGAATAGAAGAAGGAATTACAACCATCATGTCTGATTCAATGTCATTCCTCCAGCTTGGATGCCATCCACATCACAGCAAAAGCATGACAAACTTGTAGCATAACAATACTTGCCTCAAAGCCAATTCTCATAGCAACATTATCTCCTTACAATTCAACATTGTACAACCCTTGATCATGTAGATGAGTGTTCCATTTATAGGAGGATGCAGGAGGTTATGTCATAAATGGGGGCTTTGAATGGCCTTCCATACTTAGAATTAGTTCCATGGAGCAAGGGATGAGAGGAGAGGATGCATCTTAACTCATTCCTCATCCATTTTCGAGCTCATAGGAGTTGATAAGTGAGAGAAAATTCTAGATGACTCGAAGAGATAATAATATTCCCCAAACCCTATGTGAATTTCACTCAATCTCACCCAACGCAGGTGAAATATGGCCTAAGTGCTTTGTAGAGCACCCTGGCATGGACTCAACTGCTTTGCAACACACCCTTACATGGGCCTACATACGCTGGTCCCTTTAGAGGTCATTTCAGGATGTCTTCAAGTCATGAAATTGTCTGGGAAGGAGGCATTCAAAAGGGTAACTTGTTTAGGGCATGTAGCAACTAGAATTAGGGTTTTCTGAGCCCTAACACATTGATTTGGATGATGTGAGGGATGTGCCCAAATGGATCTGTAACAATGGGGCAGGTTGCTTCTACGCTTGGTCGATGGGGCCTCAATGATCTACACAACAAGGCATCTGAAGCCAGAGGTTAAAATAAGATTTGTTTCAAAGCTCTTGTCCCCATTGTTGATGTTAAAAAATTGTATTTAGTTTCGAGAAATAAATTTCTTTTGTTTTGGGTTATATTGAGGTGATGGCACACATATGATCATGACTTGAGCTTGAAATTACTCTCCTTGAAGGCATAAGATACAGACATATGCCCCAAACTATATTATGGTCTCACACATATAAATATATACCCACGTAGAATCTGTATTCCAATGCCATGAATTCTGATGTGTAGGTGAATTACATCACCCTAGGGCATGCAAATTTTATACCTGAGTTATTAGGTATGATAGGACCACAAAATCACTATGCATTGTTTGGGTTGGGCTTCCATGTGTGTAATTTCCATAACACGACAGTGAAAGCGGTGATGTGGAATAGTTGTGCGGAATGCAGAGGTCATTGATGCCATGACAATGCCATAACCCATTGACATGTTGTTTTTTTGACAGATTAATCCATTTTATAACAAAAAATAAATAAAAATTTAATATTCATACTTTCACATAACGAAAACACAAATATTATTATTAAACAAAAATGTTCATACTTCAACACAACCAAAACATAAATATTATTATTAAATAAAAATGTTCACACTTCAGCATAAAGAAGAAACAAATATTATTAGAAAATATAAATATTATTATTAAACAAAAATGTTCATACTTTCGCACAAGCAAAACACAAATATTATTATTAAACAAAAATGTTCACACCTATGCATAATGAATACATAAATATTATTATTAAACAAATTCAGCACAACGAAAACACAAATATTTAAGAGTGAGACCTGCTCGACATCTTTTTTATTTTTTTTAACCGGTGCTAAGTTATCATGTCATAATTCTTACCATAAGTGTTGAGTTTCGTATCTTGGTAAAGGTGATATTCAATCAACAGGTTTTTCTTCAACGGGTTCTAGATGATCTGCTACAATTTATTACTTAGCAATTCCTATCGAGGCTTGTGAAATCACTAATGCGGACAATGCTTACAAAATCAAAATGTCAAGGAAAGCTGGCAGAGCTATATATCTATGAGTCATTAAACTAATGTTGAAGTTTGCGCGGAGAGTTATAGTGAAGGAGTGTTGAGCTTATGATGAAATGCTGACCCCACACTACTTAAATCAATTAATTAGTGGTAGAAGCAGGGATTAAATCAATTAATTAGTGGTAGAGGCAAGGACTATGTTGCTTTGTAGCTATTACCCTTGTTATTAAAAGTCAAATTTTTATTTACATCTCTACAACCAAGAAACTTTCATCAAGCTAATTCTATTTATAAATGAATTCCAAATTTAGTAAAATCTCTAACAATGGTGTCTTTGATCCTAATGGCCACGGAAAACACCATCGATGGAACGTTGATATTTCCCCTACCACCTCAATATCATTTTCTACATTACAAAAATAACTAAAGTAATTTATAGTAAAGTGACCTTAAATTTCTTTGAACTCAAGTTTATGTGATTAATAATGTTAAGAGAAATAACACTTTTGGATCAATCGCATGCATATTTTAGGGTTGACATGTTTCAAACCAAGTAATGTGGATCATCATGTTTAGAGAAATAACACTTTCTGATCAATCACATGCATATTTTAGGGTTGACATGTTTCAAAGCAAGTAATTTGGTTCATCATGTTTAGATAAATAACACTTTTAGATCAATCACATGCATATTTTATGGTTGACATGTTTTGAACCAGGTAATGTGGTTCATCGTCACCACAAAAATATTCAGATAACTTGATTCAATAAGGTGTATATATAGGGAGAAGAGTTGAGAATTAAATGAAAGCGTCAAAAGTCAAATAAAGTAATGTGTTAAAAGAAAAATAATAAAATAATAAGAAGTAAAAGTAAAAGTCTATTAGGAAAAAGGGAAAAATAAATAATATAATATGATAAAAAAAATTTTTTTTTTATTATATAATAATATATTAGTGGCTAATAACTAATGACATCAAATAATGTAAACGATTTTTAAAATATTTTTAATAATATTATTGAGTTAATAATATTTTTTTTATCATTTATATTATACAATTACATAAATTTTAAGTGTTTTTATCACTTATAAATGTTTTGTAGAAAGTTTAAGTGTTTATAGAAAGGAGGGATGGTTACAATCTCCCTCGAAAAGGAAGGGACCAGTCTTTGGAATCTCTTATCACATGTGGTTAAGGCTCTCCACTCTTACTAGATGGATTTAAAAAGTGTTTTTATCATTTATATTTTGCAATTGATTTATTCATATAGAAAAATTAAATCTCCACATTTGGTAAAGCTTTATACAAGACAAGGAGAAAATAGTGCAGCTAATTAGGGTTACACTGTGACATAGAGAAGTACAGGTCGTAGCCGCCATGTAGGGTCACAGCCATGGAGCACTTTTCGTCACTCACTTAAGGATTAAGTGAGTTTCTATTTGACGATAGTCAAGAATATGGCTGGGATTGGTCAGCTTATCTGTTGAAACCGTCACTACCATTACGTGAAGCTCCCGATGAGGATAATGATAGAGGGAGGCAAGAGTTTGTTGATGATAAATTTTCTCCCATATGCACAAAATCTGGTCAAGGTTTTTCAATAGTCCATGGAATATTTGAGGTCGTCTATAATGGTGGCCTCATTTTGACAATGTTGATGTTGATGAAAGCCCTGCATGCTAATCCACCTCCCTTTTCCCTTGTCAATTATTTCTATGCTTTGTAATTTTTTACTTAGGGGATACATAATGTGCCCACGACCCCTTTGTTCTTGGGGCATAAGAGGGGCCTGTAGCCACTTTCTTTAGGTTTACAGGCCCCATGTGACATTTTCCCAGATACCCAAAATTTGTTGGAACATAAAACCTCTTTTTAGAATTTTATTTGAATTATTTATGGTAATTTTTTTTATTTTCTAGTCAACTAGGTTTTCTTCTGTCTCCTCTCTTAAACCAGGTTAAACTAGCTATTGTAGATAAATAGGGCATTGCTATTTGTTTCTAATGATTATTTCTACATGCTTAGGGATTACAATATCAAAAAAGATTCAACGATCATTCTGAATGTAAGGTAATGTGGAGGTGCTCCATGACCCAAATTATCAAATGGAACAATAGTATTATTCAAAGAAGCAGTTCAAGGGAAGGACTCTGGATATAGAACCAAAATATCCTTGGACCTATATTGTTGACAAAATGAAACAATCCCCCACTTTGGTGGTCAACAATGCACAGTTTTCTTCTTTGTTCTCCACCTTTCAAAACAAGACTAACATATGTAGATTCAATGGGTTTTGGAAAAAACTTGAAACACTAACACAATGGATTCTCTATACATGGATGCAAAACTACGACATATACTTGTGCCCCAAAGGGTTTTTTATAATACAATTTGACACCCAAATGAATTGGATTTTGTTCTTTATGAAGGTCCATGGTTCTGGTGTAATGCTGGTTTATTTATCACTCCATGGTTTCCGAAGTTTGATGCGACATCAATGGTTGAAAAAACCATTCCAATTTGGGTTAGGCTACCAAACCTACCCCTTCCTTTCTAGCACCATAAATTTCTTGAAGAAATTGGGAATATTTTGGGTAAATACAAAAAAGGGGACATGGAAAGAATAAAAAAGACATCTTCACCTTTGCTAGAATGTGTTTGGAAATAGATCTGAGCAAAGGACTTCCATATCACATAATCTTGAAGCACAAAAATTTACGGTGGTCACAAGTTCTATACTATGAGAACATAATATTCAGATGTCATGAATGTTTTCAAACAAAATAGTTATAGAATACGTATCCCCAGGCCAAGAATGACCCAAAAAAGAAAAAGAGGCAGTCCAAGTGACTAAAAGGATGGAAATTTTATGAGATTATCCCTTTAGAAGATGAAGCAGAAGAATCCAAAGAAAATATTCAAGCCTAATTTGAAGAGTAGGATATGGCTCAAACTCCGCATAAAACTAAAATATATCTCACAAACTTTGAAAAGCCTGGTCAATCAGTTTTAGCAGGACTCTCCTCCTGTAGGCATGCAAATTTCGGATGGACTCGGGGGCTCCGAAGGAGCCATCTTTTTGAGAGCTTCGACTCAGATAAAGATGGCCCCCTAGTAGATGCCGATAGAGCTTTGGCACTAGCTCTGATCGAACAAGTATCAGATGGTTGGCATAAGGTACATAAAAAAAAGGGTAAAAGGTATCTATTATAGTATATGTCTTTTTGCTTACATTCATTGAATATGTTTTTTGTTTTTTCTCATGGTCATTGTATCTTAAGGCCATTGACGTATTCCAAACCCTATATGCTCTTTAGTTCTCTTTTCTGTCATGTTTAAGCTAAAATTTACATACACATTTGATGTATCTAGAAAATATAATTTTTATTTTTCTTAATAAAAATTAAGTTTTTTTTGGATATCTATCTATCTATCTATATATATATATCTATCTATCTATCTATCTATCTATCTATCTATCTATCTATATATATATATATATATATATATATATATATATATATATATATATATATTTCTTCTCTTGTTCACTTATTTCCTATTGGTGTGTCAACTTAAACTTTGGATGTTTCTAAACTTTTTTTTTATATCCCAATAAATTGTTCTTTGTATTTGTGTCTTTTCATAATACTTACGGAACAACTAAATTTAAACCATACTATTTATTTATGTGATTATGTGATATGACATTGAGATTTTGTAAATTTGAATCATAATATTTATTTATGTGATATTGCCATGAGGCTTTGTACATGTTTTGATCCATGTCTTACTATAATTTGGAATTTTCATTACTCATAAACTAAGTCTAAGGAGAATTTTCATTACTTACAAACGAAATCTAAGGATCAAAAGATTATAGAAATTGTTCTAACTCCTGATGTTATTTTAACTTAACTAGAATAATGTACATATTTGGATGCATATACTATTTTTATTCTCTTTGGATGCAATTGCAAATAACTTGTATTTTAAATGGTTTATCATTGAATACTACTAGATGGACATGATGCATATTTGTATATGCCTAGGGAACAGGTTCTACAAAATTATTATAGGGGAGGGACATCAATAGTTAGGCACCCCCCCCCTTGGACCCCTCCAAATGTCATGTACACCTCCACGGTGGCTATATGACATGATTCCATTTGACGTGGCCACATGTTGGGTAGGTGGGCGAATAAACCTTGATGGGGAAAGTGTGGTTTAGGGTTTCACTTTTCCATGAGTTTTGGAGGTTCCTCGAACCACCATGTTATTCTCTTTGGGCCTGATAGATGAGCATCTGGTCCCCCTAGTACTTGCATGACCCTGCTACAATGTTGGTCACTACTATCACCAGTCTTGGCACTGTGAAGAGTGGGTTATGGTTAGGCTTGGTTCGTGGTTCATCTTTATGTTCAGTTGTTCTCTTGTGTGGAGTTTGGTTTACTTGGATGGTTTTTCTTCCCTGTCGCACACCCAAAACTGGGTTAATCATCTGCGTTCAACCATGTGGGGGATTTTGCTTGACTCGATGGTCGATATGGCTATGTCATGCTTCGAAATGTTATTCTGAAGGTAATTTTCCACTATTAAATAATGCTCAAAGGATATCTTCATTTTTTTGTTGGTTTTTCAAAGGTTTAACACCATGATGTCTTTGTGGCTTCCTTGTTTGTCTTGCAAGTCATTATGTGCGAGTTGTAGTTAAATGTTTTCGAGCTACTAGGGTTCATGTGGTATGCAGGCATGGAAGAATCATAACATAATCCTCTAAGGTAGGATTTTAATCCTACTGGCTACTTATGCCTTTGTGTTTTTAAACACATTCAACTTGATGAATTTTGGCTACCTTTGATGCATTTTCTATGTGTGTTTTATTGCATGCTGTCTTACAATGCCTTCAAATTCTTGTTGCATGTGGGTTTTTCTGCATGTGCACTTTTCTACATTCAAACTTGGGTTTCAAATTACTACATTGTGGTTTTTGAATAGGGTTTTCGAATTGCAAGAAAATTGTTGCACCATGGTTTTTGAATAGGGTTTTTGAATTGCAAGAAAAATGTTGCATTGTGGTTTTTGAATAGGGTTTTCAAATTGAGAGAAAAATGTTGCACTATGGTTTTCGAGGGTTTTCAAATTCCAAGAAAAAATGGTTTTGTGGTCTGCCTTCTAGTGTAATATATATCGAGTCAAATGTATGCTTTTTTTTGCACATGGTGGCTATTTTTTGTGACAAATATAGGATTTAGGAACTGATTTAGAAATTATTAATGACTATGTTAGGGTTTGAAAAAAATACTATGGATTGAGATGTCGACTATTGTTCTATAACAAAAACAATGTTTAAGGATGATACTTGCATATGCTACTTGAAATGAAAGTTTTAAATTATACTTGCATATGATTCTTTTTGAAATGACACTTGCATATGATTGCACAATTTGTTCTATATGTGAATCTCTATATGTGTAATAAACAATGAAAATATATCTCTAGAATTGTTTGATGTTTTATGTATCCATGAAGGGTGTTGTTTTATCCACTTAGGAAGCTTGTTGTTAGGTATTTTTGTACTTTGATTCCATGTGTTTTTTTATATACTTCATCCCCATACTTCACATTTGCAAAAGAGTGTTAAGGTTATGAGAGTTTGAAAGCATAATGTGTTCCAGTCCCAAATCTCTATTGTCTAAAATCTATTTAACAATAGGAAGAATGTTTTCTAACCTCCTTGTAGTCTATTCCTCATGCACACATCTCACCTTAGCTTCTCATTAGTTATCATTGAAATATAGTCCCAAATATTTATAAGTTTGGGTAGTCTCTAATGTCTCACCTTTAACATTGATTTGTAGTTGTTCTATTCCTTTTTAGTGAGAATATTACTATCTTAGATTTACTATTGTTCATATTCATCCCAACCTCCATACAAATACATTTTAAGGTTTTAGATGACCTTATACACTATGTAGTGTCCTAATTGTTACTATCACATTACTTACATACAACAAGATTTTTATTATAATTTGTGTTCCCCCACCTTTCATGTTTACCCATTCCTCTGCTCTATATGTGTAATAAACAATGAGAACCTATGTTCAGATTTGTTTGCTAGAATATGTATCCATGAAGGTATGTACTCACTAGTTTTATTGAGCAACTAAAAACAATAAAATCCAACCAAAGGCCAAGCACAATATATCGTAAGTATAACACAATTGCAAAAAGTGTGTTGTGAACTATTACATTAAAATATATGTTCAACTGTATGTGACCTATTATATTAACCATGAAACATATTGCATCCTTACAAAATCCACATTGCAATGTCGATATAAAAAAAATTCATGCCACCCCTATGCTTGATGGCCTCCATTTTCTGCATTTCCCAAACTTGTTGAGTTGCCTTCCTGAGCTAACCATGGTGGCATACCTAAGATTGGTTGATTAGGATGTGCTTGAATCCTGTCATATACTTGAGTCTAGTTTTCTCCTTGTAGCCTTGGAGGGATTGAGTAGCCCAAGTGTCGACTTATGCTACTAACCCCGACACAGAGTGGAGGTGTACTATAATCACACTATTATGTAACCAAAACATAAAAAAATAAGAAATGGTATATCAACGACTTGAAAATAACCTCGTTCAAGGGGGAAGCCTCCTTTTACATCACATAAATAAAAAATTCTTGAATGATTCAAATAACAAGACCTCATTGGTATAAATAGGATCCTAAAGGTTCAAAATATAATTAGGTCCTACATAACAATAAAAATGTAAGGGTTCTACAATAACAATAGTGGGTTTCTATGGGGCACAACAATAACAATATGACGGTTCTATGGTGAACACCAATAATAATATGGGGGTTCTATGGTGCACAACTATAACAATATTGGGGCTATACTAGTATTATAGGAACCTAACATGCCCCTCTCCTTCAAAATAGTATTGTCCTCAATGCTTGAGTAATTCTGGATGTTTCTATATGAAACACTCACCCTCCCATGTGGAATCTTCAACAGGTTAGTTTTCAATTTAATGAGATACTCTAAAATTGATCGATTTCCTAGCTGCCAGATTCTTGTTTCTGTGATTGCTTCAGGTTCCAATATGATTTTTCCAGTTCTAGAAATATATTTTAAACTGGGAACTTGTCACCTATAACATTCTTTAACCATGAAATATGGAAAACTAAGTGTACTAACGAAGATGTAGGTAGCTGCAATTTGTATGCCATAGTACCAATCCTTTGTGAAACCTTGAAGGGATATAATAATTGGGTGAAAATTTATTATCCTTCTTGGCTTGGTTGAGGGAGATTTGTTTGTATGGTTGTAACCGGCTAAATACCCAATCACACACATCAAAACTTCTTTCACTGTGATGATGATCTTCCTGTTGCTTCATTCGATTCTATGTTAGAGTCATGATATCTTTTAAGAGTTGGAGAACTTATTATTGATGCTCGATGTGATCTTCCACTGCTTGAATCTTACAATTGTCTCCTAAAGATGATATGATGGATGGTAGATGATATCTATAAAGTTCCATAAATGGGGTCATTTTTCTGTTGTATGGAAGGAGGTGTTATACCATAATTCTACTAGAGGTAACCACTTGACCCATTATGTTTGTTTATCAGATAGAAAGCAACGAAGGTATCCATCCAAACAATTGTTCACTATCTCAGTTTTCCCATAATATTGAGGATTATAAGATGAGTTATGAGCTAACTAAGTACCAAGATAAGAAACTAATTATGTCCAAAAATTTCTAGTGAAATTGAGATCTATGTCACTTACAATAATATTTGGGTTTCCATGTAGCTTTTGAATTGTTTCCACAAATTCAATAGCAAATGTAGTGGATTTGAAAGGATGAGATAATGCACAAAAGTGTGCATATTTCATAAGTCTATCAATTACCACCATGTTGCCACTATCTCCTTCAGACTTGGGTAAACCTGTGATAAAATCCAGTGAGACTTCCTCCCAACGCTGACCTGGAATGGATAGTGGTTGTAAAAGACCTAGGGTCTTAATTGTCTCAATTTCATTTTGTTGGAAAACCAAATATTCTTGCACAAACTTCTGAATATTAGATTTTAGGTCATCCCAAAAAAAATACTTCTTGACCCTATGGTAAGTTTTTAAAAATCCTCATTGCCTTCTTATAGGAGAGGTTTGCTATTCCAAAGAACCTTTTGTTTGAATTGGGATTTTTTACATGGATATAAGTGATCATTGTAACATAATGAATCATTTTTCTAGATAAATGTACCATATTCTCTTGTATCTTGTTGCAACTTTTGAATGTGTCCATACCTCTTCGTCATTCTTCCATTCATCCCTTGTTTCAGTTATCCAATTAGGTTAGATAAAAAAAAGGGCATAGAGAAATGATTCCACATCCTCATCCCTTCTTGAGAGTGCATCTACAACAATATTTTTCTTCCACTTTTTGTAGATAATTTCAAAGTCATAACCCAACATCTTTGTGACCCATTTTTGTTTCTCCTTTGAAGATAATATTTGTTCCAAGAAGTTTTTAAGACTATCATGATCTATTTTTACTTGGAAGAGTCTTCCCATCAGGTAAGGACGCCATTTCTTTAGAGCGTGTAGGGTGTAAGGATGAAGATGGGTTACACTTTTGGGCCAAATGTGGCGATGAAATTTCAAGTTTTTCCTCTTTTATCGAATTGAAGCCCTCAAAATTCATATAAGCACTGTGAATTTTGATTTGGAGAAAAAGACAAATTGTGGAGAATTATGTTGTTTTCCTAATGATATTTTTTGCAAAAATATTTAGTGTCATATAATATGTCAATTTTCCATTAAATGAAATGATTTTCCTTGCAAATTTTCACACATATTAAGAGGTATGCATGTGTTCACATAGCATAACTTAGTATAATATATATATATATATATATATATATAGATATAGATATATATATAAGCATGATCTACACAGAGAGAGTTAGGTTTTTCATATTAAAAAATAATTGTTTTTATGCAAAATTATATTTTTGTTATTATTTTTTTAAGTTGGCAAAGTAATATTTCAATTGAATTTTGCAGACACTTATGTTCATGTAAGGTTTTTTTCAACTATTTAAATAAATTAAAAAACCAAAAGTACCCATTTTAACATGACTCGTAAACGAAGATAGTGGTATTTTTTGAAATATTTTTGTTGTCTATATTTAATGATATTGATTTTTTATTCAACCTCTTTAAAACAATTAAAAAAATATTCAAGCATTATGTTTAAAAGAAATTCGCAGAAAAATATCATATTAATTCAAAACTATCAAACTCATATGCCATTTTATAGAGGATTCTTTCAAGAATCCAACATGATCAACTCCGCCACCTAAGGAAAAATTTAGCCCTAAGTTCGTTAAGGTACAAAATGTTGTTGCAGGAAATTTTTCAGAAGGGGTGCTGAAATTGTAGATTTTAGGACTTAAGAGGTTCAATCGAGTGCTTTAAGCACTCGATCAAGCACCTAAATTTCAAATTTAAAATAGCTCAATCAATGGTTTCATAAACCTTCGATCAATCCATATGTGTGGTTAATAGGGGATCAATTGAGTGCTATGGCTCGATCTTTTATATAAAAAATATTGAATGATAAAAAATTTAGCTTTTACCACGTTTTAAAATCTGAAATTTTATTATAATTTTTGTTATCATGTCATGCAAAAATCTGATTAAATTTAATATTAATCTTAAAAATTATTATTATTATTATTAAATTAAATGATGAAATGATATTAATATAAAAAATTAATATTAATATATTTTAACGTTAATATTAAATTTATTAATTTTGGATTAATATAAGGTTATCAACTTTAATATAATATAAAATTTCTTATATTATAATATATATTAGCACAACCACATTAATAAATGTGGTTAATATATGCCATAGGCATCTACAAAAGAGTCATTAATACAAAACGAGTCATACAAGTTGACTCAATATGTTAATTTTATTTAACCTAATTTTTTTTATAGAACTAACATAATAAAATATATAATATTTTTAAAATCGTGAAGTAATCATGACCTAAAGATACCTTTAAAGAAATAAAACCTAAACAGTTTCAATTGGAAGACATGAAGCGCTCTATGTACCTTTGATGGGGGTAGCAGGAACATTAATATTTTAGAAAAATTTAGATAATATTTCCATGGAAAATTATCATTTTCCCTTTAGGTGAATGTACAATACACATTTGAAATATTGCATATTAAATATGTATTATATAAAAAATTTAAATTGTTGTACGACATAAAAATAAAAAATAAAAAATTAAAGATAATACTTTAATTGCCAAAGTATTTTTAATTTTTTGAATTATAAAGGAGAGAGAGTGGGAGAAAAGGGTAAGAGAGAGAGAGGTGGACACAACGATGGAGAGAGGGAGAGGAGGAGAGAATCTTCAAGAAAGAGAGGGAGCTCGAGAGATGGAGTTGGAGGAAAATATAGGGAAGGAAGAAGTTCAACACGTATAGAGAGAGAAATGTGGAGAGAGAGAGGGAGTGACAAGAGAGATATGGAGAGAGATTGTGTGTGTTTAGGGGTGAGATAGAAAGACAAAGGATGAGAGATGGAGAGAAGGGGGAGAGAGAATGAGAGTGGGAGGGATATAGCCAACATAGTTGCAGGACGAAGCTTGAGAGAGAGAGAGAGACGAGGGGGAGAGAGAAAGGGAGGTGGGGGAGAAAGGAAGAGAGAGAGGACTTGAGAGGGAGGGAGATAGAGATATGGAGTTGGATGAGAGAGAGGGAGGTAAGAATAAAGACATATAGAGAGAGAAAGATGTAGAGAGAGAGAGAGGGGGAGTGGCAAGGGAGATAGAAAGAGAGAGAGAGGGAGTGACAAGGGATATGGAGAGAGAGGGAGAGAGGAGAGTAGGAGGTAAGAGAGATAGAAGGGGAGACAAAGGGAGAGAAGGGGAAGAGAGAGAGAGGGAGAGGGAGAGGGAGGGAGATATAGTCTATAGATATGTAGAAGCAATACATGTATGTTTGCAGGGTGATATAGAGAGATGAAAAAGGAGAGATAGAGGGAAATAGAGATATTGATGGAAGAGGGAGAGAGTGAAGAAGAGAGAGATAGAGGGAGGGAGGGAGAGATATATAGATACGAATAGAGAGAGTGTGTCAGGGAAAATTTTAAGGATGGAAAATTATCTTGAAGTTTAAAAACGTTGGTGAATCTCACTAGTCCCTAATATGCAAACTATAAAAATTTTATTGATGTATTTGTACAATTATTCAAATTTATAATGATTTTATATCTAATCTCTATATAATGTTGGAAATTTTTAAGGTAAAATAATTTTGTATTGTAAAATTTAGGTGAACCAATTTTGTAAAAATTGGAAGTTGGTGAATCTTTTTTTTTTTTTGAAAAAGCATGGAAAATTAGCCCATCTGCGAATTATAGCCCCTAAAATTTTTCATGGAGTGTGTGTCTAGTGGGGTGAGATAGATAGAAAAGGAAGGAGATATGGAGGGAGATATTGATATAGATGGAGGGGGGAGAGAAAGGGAAGAAAATTTCTTACACTAGATGCATTGATTTCAATGTACAAATGTTGATCAATTTCTAATTCTATTTGATTTCTTGCATTAGATGCATTGATTTATGTGTAGATGTTGATTTCAAATTCTATTTCATTGCTTGGATTAGATTTATTTATTTAATTAAAGATGTTAATTTCTAATCTTGTTTGTTTGAGCTTGCATTAGATGCACTTCTTTTAGTGTAGATGTTGATTCCTAACCCTATTTGATTGCTAGCACTAGATGCATTGATTTCAGTGTAGATATTGATTTATAATCCTATTTGATTGCTTGTAGCATTAGATGCATTGATTTCACTGTACATGATGATTTCTAATCCTATTTGATTGTTTTCATTAGATGCATTGATTTTAGTGTAGATGTTGATTTGTCATCCTATTTGATTGCTTGCTTTAGATGCCTTGATTTCAATGTAGATGTTGATTTCTGATTTGATGTAACTAGATATATGATGTACCAAGGTAATTAGCTTAACATTGTGCATTGATTTCAGTGCAAGCAAAAAAAATTATTAACAACGTACATTGTGACTAAGCTTTTGTAGATAGCCTCAAGAAAAATAAAATCGAATAAAACTTGTATTTGTAACTTTTACATCTCCACATATTTTAAAATTGAATATATAACTTATTTCGATCATGTTTGAGTTTTTAAAAATTGAATAAAACTTATTTCCATCATAAAGAATTGATTGAAATACTTTGAAATACCTACTTTTAAATTTACGAAAGTCGATAACATTATGTAAAACTATAGAAATGTTGTCATATATTGTTTTTTGACCTATATATTAAATTTCAATATGATTGACTTATATTGTGTTATGACTAAGCTCTTGTAGATAATCTCAAAATAAATAATGTTGAATAAAACCTAATTGTTATTTACATGACATCTTTGATTAAAATTGAATAAAATTTATTTCAATCCTATTTGTGTTTTTAATTTGAACCTTGAGATAAGATATTGATTGAAATACTTAAAAAAGTTGTCAATGCAATGGTATATGGTTGGGTCACAATTCTTTTCATATATATATATATATATATATATATATATATATATATATATATATATATATATATATATATATATATGACTTTATAATTCAAATAATCTATTTTTAAAATTGAATTGTAATAGCATACATGTTGATTGCACTAAAAGACACTTTCTACAAGCCAATATGTAGCATGGTTGGAATTCTTTCCATGTTCATTATTAAATTGATACATGATATATTTTAGTTCATTTAAAGTATCAAAGTGACTTGCATCATAACTTAAGATTGTAATTATTTTCTTAGTCTATGAAACTGGAAATAAAAATTCAACATATATTTTACTAATTAAAGTTATAGTTAATAGAAAAAAATTTAAATTAGCAAAAATAATTTTAACAGATCCATAAACTTCAAAAATTAATGAGCACCCATAAACAAGATTAATACAAATCCACAAGCTAAAGATTAAGAAAAAAATTCAGTAAGGTTGGAAAGGGGAAGACAAAGCTAAACATAAATGGCAACCTAAAAGAATAAGGCCTCAGGATGCAGGTGAGAAATAAAATGTTGCATCTTACGAGAAGTTAATGGGTCACAACGTGGAGGGTAGAAGAATAAAGGTGATGGTATAGGACGGTTATAGTTTTGGACATGTGGTAAGGAGTATCTTAAGAGGGATTTTCCGCAGAATTAGTGTGGTAGGCCTTAAATTTACAGTGTGGAGGAAGCGCATATAGTTGGGGATGTTGGGCAGAGCATTCCACATATTTATGTAGTGCTGGATAACAAGCAGACAGATCACCAGACAAATGCTATTGAGGTGGACGATAAGATTTGTGATCAAGTTGTTTCCATTTTGATTGACCCTGGATCTAATTATAGTTATGTTAGTCTTGACCTAGTGGATAAGTGTGGTTTGAATAAATAAGTGCATGCAAAATCCTAGTTAGTGCAGTTGGCTACAGGTACAAAGAAGATTTGAGTTGAATGGTATGCTTACCTCAACAGATTTGAATGTATTGTCATTGCGATCATATAGTATGATTTTTGGTATGGATTGGTTGTATATTCATAAGACCAAAGTAGATTTTTATGACAAGGGAGAGCAAAGAATCTTGCAGGGTAAGAAGAAGGTAACATCAGTTAGAATGGTGACAAATATGCAGGAAAATCACATTCACATAAAGGATGTGTGTTATTTGGAGTGCATATTTCCGATGATAAAGGTAAGGATGTTGAGGATGCAAAGTTATATAGGTACTCGATATTGTATCAGTTTCAAGATGTGTTTCCAGTAGAGATTTTAGAGTTTCCACCTCATAGATAAGTGGAATCTTCCATTAAGTTGGTACAAAGGGAAACACCAACATTGAAGGCATCGTAAAGGATGAGCATCACCTCAGGGTGCACCAATATTTTTTTGTGAAGAAGGATGGTACTCTTAGGCTATGCATTGATTACGGGAAGTTGAACAAGGTGACCATCAAGAATAGGTATATGTTTTCAAGGATTGATGAGATGTTTGATTAGTTGAAGGGAGAAACAATGTTCTTGAAGATTGATCGGATATCAAGATATCATCAGGCACACATTAAAGAAGAGGACATCTACAAGACAAATTTTTGGACTAGGTATGGGCATTATGAGTTTATTGTAGTTCCATTTGGTTTACTTAATGCTCCTACTACTTTCATGTGCTTGATGAATAGTGTTTTGTGTCCTTATCTAGACAAGTTTGTTATTGTATTCATTGATAACATCTCGATATATTCTAAAAATGAGGAAGAACATGTTGAGCGCTTAGCAACAATGTGGATATTACTAAGAGAGAATCAATTGTATGCCAAGTTTAGCAAATGCAGCTTCATTCAGACATAGTTACATTACTTGGAACATGTTGTTTCCAAGGAAGGCATAACAGTGGATCCATAAAAGATAAAAGCTATCATGGAGTGGGCAACTCCTAGAAGTGTGGATGAGGTAAGATCATTCATCAGGCTAGTAGGCTACTACAAGAGGTTCATCAGGAAATTTTCTCGCATTGCATATCCTATTACGTCACTGTAGAGGCAAGGTAAGAAATTTGAAGACAAAAGAATGTGCAACAATATTGGAGTAATTGAAGTAGTTGTTGACAAAATTTGCTCCAGTGTTAAAGATTGCATATCCAGACAAAGAATTTGTGGTATGAAAAAATTCTTACAAGAGAGGACTTGGTGGAGTCCTTAT
This sequence comes from Pinus tabuliformis, assembly GCA_031772625.1. Taxonomy (NCBI): domain Eukaryota; kingdom Viridiplantae; phylum Streptophyta; class Pinopsida; order Pinales; family Pinaceae; genus Pinus; species Pinus tabuliformis. The sequence continues at coordinate 1,390,876,796 of CM062820.1, read as the reverse complement.
GTAAGAAGGAAAAGTAGTATGTTATGAGTCACAGAATCTGAATGAGCATGAGCAGTATTATCTGACACATTGTCTTGAGTTGGAAACGATCATCCATGCTCTGAAGATGTGGAGACACTATCTTCTTGGCAGGAGGTTTATATTGATGAGTGACCACAATGGATTGAGATACATGTTTTACCATCCGAATATAAATTCCAGGCAATCTAGACGGTTTTCCATGATTAGTGATTTCAACTTTGAGATAAGGTACATCAAGGGAAGAGAGAACAAGGTTGCATATGCTCGTAGTAGGAGGATACATGTGAATCACCTAGTAGCTATGAGTTCTTATGGGATAGACTTACAGATCAAATATTATAGGCAAGATAACAAGATGACAGATACATGGAGCTTATGCATAAGTTACAATAGGGTACAGGTGGTCAGGATGTGGACTATCATCTTACAACAGATAATTTGGTCAAATTTAGGGACAAGATATATGTGATGAATGACAACAAGCTTATGAAGACTATCTTACGAGAGTTCCGTGAAAAATCGTATTTAGGCCAACCAGGATACCAGAAGACATTGGCAAAAATGAAGAAGTTTTATCATTGGACGAATCTGAAAACAGACGTGGGAGAGTTTATAGCTAGATGTTTGGAATTTCATCAGGTGAAGGCAAAGTGTAAGCATCCAAGTGGACTACTACAACCAATTCCAATTCCAGAGTGGAACTGGGAGGTTATTTCCATTGATTTCATCACAAGTTTTTGAGGACATCTAGGCGACGTGATTCCATCATGGTTGTGGTGGACAGGTTGACAAAGGTAGCACACTTCATTCCAGTGAAGTCTACATATTCAGCTAGAGATGCGTCACAGGTATTCATCAGAGATTTAGTGAGGCTACATGGTGTTCCAAGGAAGATTGTTTTAGACAGGGATCCTAAGTTCACTTCCAAGTTTTGTAAGCAGCTATTTGTAGGTTTAGGGACAGATTTGGCCTTCAACACAACTTATTGTTCGCAGAGATATGGATAGATAGAGAGGGTCAATAGGATATTGAAGGACATGTTGAGGATGTATGTGATGCATCAACAACGGAAGTGGGAAGATTATATTCCATGGGTTGAGTTTGGGTTGAGTTTTCTTACAACAATGGGTACCAGGAAGCTTTGAGAATGAGTCCGTTCAAGTCATTGTATTGGAGGAGTTTTAATACTCCCATCAGTTGGAGCGATCCGGTGAGAAAGGTTTTGATTGGACCGAATATGTTGGCAGAGATGGAACAATAAATGCAGGCTATCAAGAAGAATCTAAAGCCAACACGGGACAAGAATAAAATTTATGCAGATTGGAGCAGGTTGTTTAAGGAGTTTCAGGTTGGAGAACATTTGTATTTGCACATCAAGCCCAAGAAGAGCTCCTTTAGGATTGGATCATGTGCCAAGCTGACACTTTAGTTTTGTGGACCTTTCAAGATTCTTGAAAGGATCAGACCAATAGCCTATTGGTTTGCACTACCTTCGACAATGAAAGCCAATGATGTTTTCCACGTGTCATTGCTTAAGAAGTATGTTAAAGATGTTGATCATATGATTGACTAGTTTGTATTTCAGGTGGAGCTAGATGGAGAATTCTAGTCAAAACCTCAGTGTCTATTGTAGAAAAATATGGTCATGCTCTGGAATCAAGAAATAAAGTAAGTTAAAGGGCAATGGAATCACATTGGGCTCGATGAAGCTACATGGAAGATGGCAGATCATATGCAGGCTATGTATCCTTCTCTATTCGCTAGTTGAGCGAATGTTTTTGGTATATGTTTTGGTGTGATGTTTTTGGTATATGCACATATGTATATGGATGTAAATACCACAATTAGCTATGTTATAAAGCTCCTATAAGCAGTGTGGGTCTCATGTTGTTATGGTTTTTATGCTATTATGTGTCATGTTGGTTTACTTCTTAGCAGGTTGATCATTGTGAATACTGCATTGAGCTAAGTTATAAAACCCCATGGGCAGTATGTTTTATTTACATCAGTGTTTTTGGTTGTAGGTTTCATTGAACATCGAGGATGATGTTCCCCCAAGAGAGAGGTTTCTATAACAACCCTGGTCAAAATTCCATGTAAATAAAGTTAATAAAGGAAAAATAATAACCAAGGTCATGAGACACATATTCCAAGCTGAGTGTTGGGAAAAACATCTTAGTGTGGGTGTTCATTTTGTTTATTAAGTCTAAGGAAATTGGCACATGAAATGGTAAATACTTTGGAAAGGTATGAGTCATTACTTGGCATTTTATTTACGAAAATGATGGAAATTAGAAGAAAAGTAAGATGAAAGGTCATAGGTTTCATTTGAGGAGGAAAATGAAGGAAAATAAGAAAATAGAGACCTCATTATTAAAGGCTTCTGAGGATCAATTGGTACCTTTTGTCAGTTCAGTTTTAGAGTTCTCTCTTTATTCTCTCTCTCTCTCTCTCTCACACTTTTTGACACTTAGATTTTTCTGGTAGCACTTCAAATTTGGATCAAGGAAAAAGAAGGAAAAGTGGAAGAAAAACTCAAGCAAGGAAGAGAAGGATCAAGCAATGTCAATGATATTATTTGCAGGTATCGATTTGCATGTGTGATTTCCTTGCTAGATTTGGCATGCATGGTACATGCATGAGTGTATTTGGTTCTCTTGCTATCATTGGCATGGGTTTCTCTAGGTGTGACAATCTTCTTTAGCCTTGCCTTGCCATTTCCGAATAGCCATGGTGTAGAAATCACCTCAAATTTAGCTCAGATACCATGTAGAATTTCCTTGTAGATTCAAACTGCAAATTGCAATATGCTAAAACAATTAACTTGAATCTACTCTACTCATCAGCAGAAATAATAATTGATCGATGAAATCACAAATCATAAAAGAGAAAGAATTCAATAACACATAAAACAAGAATTTTATGGGGAAATTCATAGCTAAGAACCCCTGCTCTCTCTATATTGCATTAATCAGAAAAATTGAGAAAATTACAATGCTTTGCTCAAGCCTGAGCAAACTTTGCACTATCTCTATTTGTCTCACAGCTTCCAAGCCAAGCTTTGGATGAATACAATATGATATGCTCAACATTGAGCTGAATGTGAAAAAGTATTTTCTATCCTTTCAAGCTCCTACTTCCATGTCCTCACAAGCTCCACGCACAAACTTGTGCTTCCTATTGCTTTGTCTCAACAACTCGTTCTCACAAAAACAATGATTAAACTTGTGCCTTCATTCCTCCTTTTAAAGTAAACTCGAATGGTTTAAATTAGTGAGTTTTCTAATTAAGAAATGATTTATTTTAGGCCTTCTTTTGATTGCATGCACCATCAATTTAATTTAGACGATTTTACAACTGATAGTACACTGTCCCTGAACTCCAATCTTAATTGAGTCTTTCCCTCATCTAACATGCATGAGTTAATTATGAGTGAATCTTCAGCTTACTAGTTGATCATTGCAGGTAGCACCACACTGCACTTCAGGAAACACCCCACTATTCAATAGGTTACACCCCACTACTGCAGGTTACACCCCACTATAGTAAGTTAAGCCCCACTACAGTAAGTTCCACCCCAATGCTGCAAGTTACATGCCACTGTTGAAGGTTACACCCCACTACAATAAGTTACACCCCACTATAGTAAGTTACAACCCATGGCTGCAGGGTACACCCCACTAATTCCTCCATTAGTTGGAACTAGTTTAATTGACTTTAACTCAGTTAGATTGAATTAAATAATTACAACTCAAAGTAAACTCAATTAGTGCTCCTAATTGTAGGAGACACTCTACATGACTCTAGTTACACCCTCAACTATAATCAACTCAACCAACTAAGTCCAATTAAGTTAATTAACTATTACAAGTTGTCATGAGATGTGGAATTACAATTTTATTCCCAATTTAATTCAAGGACAAATTAAATTAGGATTTTATTCCTTGACATTATTTTTTAACATTTCTTTTTGTTATTTTCAACACTCCCTCTTAACAAGAAAGAAATTCAACTCTATCTCGATCTAGTACCTTTGGAATTTTTTGCATGCAACATGTGTCACTATTGTTGTTGCTACAACAACATCTGCAACCCAAAAAAGACATCCAAACAAAATAAACTAAATCAAATGTGTCTGCAACTATCTATTGGGAAAATTGTGATGTTGTTAATTCTTCTACTAAGCCTTCTTCTCTACTGTTAACTCTCCTCTGCAATCCTCAGTATGTGATTCACACTGATCCTCCTGCTATTGAATATTGTGGGCCCCAATGGAAAATCCTCCATGCCAATGACATATCATGACCAAGAAGCCACATGCATGTGTCATGCATGCCAAAACTTGTAAGGAAATCATACATGAAACTCGGTACCTACAAGAAAAACCCATTGTAGTTGTTGATCCCAATGTCCTCTTGTGATTTCCTGATCTTCCTTCACCTTCATACTCCAAGTCCCAAGCATGCCACACTCCTCTAAGAGTTCTCCAAGAAAACTCTAAGTGTCCAAGAGTATGAGAGAGAGATAGAGAAAAATGAGAGCTTCAAAACTAAATTGATCAAAATCCATGAACTGATCCTCATAAGCCTTTTTATTAATGAGCCCTCTATTTTCTTCATTTTCCATTATTTTCCTTCATTTTCCTCGCCACATGCACCCTGTGACCTTTCGCCTTCCTTTTCTCCTAATTTCCATTATTTTCATAAATAAATGCCACATTTCCTTTCCAAAGTCTTAGCCATTACCTTTGCCAATTTCCGTACCCATAATAAACTAAATGAACACCCACACTAGGATTTTTTGCCCAACATTCAACTTGGAATACATGTCCCGTGACCATGGTTATTATTTTTCCTTTATTAACTTTTTATTACATGGATTTTTTTACCAGGGTTGTTACAAACCCCTCTCCCCCGGGAGAATGCCATCCTCGGTGTTCAATGACACCTACAACCAACAAGACTGCTGAAAGCAAAACATACTGCCCATGGAGCTTTAAATATTAGCTCGTTGTCGTATTTACAATGATTAACTTGTTGAGAAGCAAACCAACATGGCAACATAACAACATGACAACCATAATGGCATGAAACCCATACCACTTATTGGATGTTTATAACACAACTCATGGCAGTATTTACATCCATATACATATTTACATATACCAAAACATCGCACCAACACATTTACCAGAACCTATACCAAAACATTCACTCAACCAGTGAATAGAGAAGGATACACAGCTTGCATATGATCTGCCATCTCCGATGTAGCTTCATCAGGCCAAGAGTGCTTCTATTACACTTTAACCTGCTCGATTGCTTGGTTCTGGATCATGAGCATATTTCTCTGTGATATACACTGAGGTTATGGTTGGAATTCTCCTTCTGGCTCCACTTGCAATACAGACCAGAAAGTCACATAATCGACATCTCTAATATACTTTTCAAGAATTGATACATGAAAAAATATCATGGACTTTCACTATTGGAGGTAGTGAAAGTTGATAGGATAGTGGTCCAATCCTTTCAAGAACCTTGAAAGGTCCATAAAAATGAGTTTCCATCTTGGAAAATGATCTAATCCACAAGGATCTCTTCTTGGGCCAAATGCGCACATACGCCTATTCCCCATCCTGAAACTCCTTAAACAACCTGTTTTGATTTGCATATTTTTTTTTCCTATCTTGTGCTCCCTTTAGATTCTTCTTGATTTCCTTCATTTCTTGTTCCATCTCTGCTAACATATCCGGTCCTATCAATATCCTATTAATTGGATCACTCCAACTAATAGGAGTATTACAACTCCTCCCATAAAGTGCATCAAATAGACTCATCCTTAGTGAATCCCGATATCCATTATTGTAAGAAAATTTTAACAGTGGAATATACTCTTCCTACTTCCATTGTTGATGCATCACATACATCCTCAACATGTCCTCCAATATCCTGGTGACCATATTTTTTTTTCCACGTGTTTGTGGATGATAAGTTGTGTTGAAGGCCAACTCTATACCTAAACCTGCAAACAACTCCTTCCAAAAGTTGGAAGTGAAATTTGCATCCATGTCTGACACAATATTCTTCGGAAGACCATTAAATCTGACCACATCTCTAATGAACACCTATGCCACATCATTAGCTGAATAGGTAGATTTCACTGGAATGAAGTGTGATACCTTAATCAACTTCTCCACCACAACCACGATGGAATCATGTTGTCTAGATACTCTCGGAAAACCTGTGATGAATTCCATGCAAATGACCTCCCATTTCCACTATGGAATCGATATCGGCTATAGTAACCTACCTGTATTCTTGCACTCTACCTTTACTTGTTGACAATCCAAGCATCTTCCAACAACTTTACAACTTCTTTCTTCAGATTCATCCAATAATAAAACTTCTTCACTGTTGTCAATGTTTTCTAATACCCTGGGTGACCTAAATATGGCTTCACATGAAACTCTCTCAAGGTAAGCTTCTCGAGCTCGCTGTCATTTCGCACATATATCTTCTCCCTAAGTTTGATCAAGCCATTTGCTGTGAGACAATAGTCCACATCTTGTGCTCTTGTAACTGCACCTATACATGTACCTCTACTCTACTATAACAAATACCTGAGCTCCATGTATTTGTTATCCTGTTGACCTACTTGTAAGGTCTGAGCCTGTAGAGTTATCCCATAAGAACTCATAGCTGCTATCTGGTTTGTTGGTACCCGCTTGCTAAGAGCATATTCAACCATGTTCTCTTTACCTTTAATGTACCTGGTCTCAAAGTAGAACTCACTGATCGTGGTTAACCATCTAGCTTTCCTAGAATTTAGATTCAATTGGTCAAATAGGTACCTCAATCCACTGTGATCACTCATCAATACAAACCTCCTTCCAAAAAGATAGTGCCTCCACATTTTCAATGCATGTATGATCGCTACCAACTCAAGATCATGTCTTAGATAATTATGCTCGTGCTCATTCAGTTTTCATGACTCATAGCATACTACCTGTCCCTCTTGCATAAGAACTCCAGCAAGTCCACTTTTGCAAGCATCCATGCATACCACAAATTCTTTGTCTTTATTTTCAATCTTTATCACTGGAGCACTTTTCAACAATCGTTTCAAATGCCTAAAACGTATTGCACATTCCTTTGTCCATTCAACCTTCTTACCTTTTCAATATAATGTTGTGATGTGATATGAAATGTGTGAGAAGTTTTTGATGAACCTCCTCTAATAACCAACCAACCCCATAAATGATCTTATCTTATCCACATTCCAAGGATTTTTCCACTCCATGATAGCCCTTATCTTCTCTCAATCTACTATTGTTCCTTTCTTTGAAACTACATGTCCCAAGCAATGTACCTCTATTTGAAATAAAATTCATTTGATAAGCTTCGCATACAACTGATGCTCTCTTAGAAATCTCAATAATGATGCTAAGTGTTTGGCATACTCTTCTTCATTCTTAGAATATATCAAGATGTCATCAATGAATACAATAACAAAATTGTCCTAATAAGGACACAATACACTATTCATCAAGCACATAAAAGTAGATGAAGAATTAGTCAAACCAAAAGGAACTACGACATACTCATAATGTTTGTACTTGGTCTAGAAAGTTCTCTTGTAAATGTCATCTTCCTTGATGTGTACCTGATGATATCCAGATCTTAGATCAATCTTCGAGAACATTGTTGCTTCATTCAATTGATCGAACAAATCATTAATCCTCGACAATGGGTACTTTTTCTTGATGGTCACCTTGTTCGACTACCTATAATCAAAGCACAACCTGAGAGTACCATCCTTCTTCTTCAGAAACAATACTGGTACGCCCCATGGTGATACACTTGGCCTAATTTATGCCTTGTCAAGCATTTCCTTCAACTGCAGCTTTAGCTCTACCAACTCTGGAGTGCTCATCCTGTATGGTGCTTTTGATTTTGGTGCTACACCTGGTACCAACTCAATAGAAATATACACTTCCCTATGAGGCGGTAATTCTGAAATTTCTACAGGAAATTGATCCAAGTTGCTCCAGAAACACTCAGAGTTCAGAAGTGGCTTAGAATAGCTCAAAAATAAAAGCCATCATATTGAAGTAAAACCAGAATAGATCATAGTGCTCATTGTCCTAATTCCAATGACACAAATGACACTCACATCTGAGTTAGTATGCTCAAGATATTCATAGTCAAACTAGGCCCAGTGGCAGCCACAAATGAGGAAACAATTTGGAATTTTCTGGTGCACTGATTTCGACTACCGAAATGGGTGAATTTGTCGCCTCCTTAATTTCTCTGGTAAACAAAACTCTTATAAAGTCAAAAATAAATAAATAAAAATAAGGGGGTGACGGGCTGTCACCCTTGCCACCCCAATGAACTGTTAATACATAATATATATTGTGGTAGTGTGCCACCCACTGGCTGACCCACCCAACTAAACATTGAATTCCATATATGTAATGGGGTCGGTGTGGTTTGAACCTGCTCGGTCGTGTAGGCTGGCCCACCAATGGGCGAACTCTCCAAAATCAAACACTGCTGAAAACCATAAAAACAAACCACAAAATTTAAAGCACCATTCAAAAAAAACATGCATACAAGTGGGATCCTGTGGGTTTGAGCCTAGGATCTACCCCAAACAAACTTAACAACCTACCATCCTACTAGCGTGGAAAACTTTGATAAGTCCGCCCATAAAAAATATATTAAACCGAAAGTAATTCATTCACTCGGGGGCAGAGGAAGCGGAGGTTGAGTAGAACCAAGAGCCGAGGAGGAATCCTGTCCAGTCAGGAATGAATTTCAAGAGAAAATATTCCAACGGAATATTCCATGCAGAATAAGTGAGGAATCTAAAAGATTCCCTAGAGGGTGATTTTTCAGAGTATCAAATTCATCCCAAATTTATACTAAAATGAACTAGAATTTAGTAAGGAACATGATGATGTGGTTTGTTTCCTTATCTGAGCAGTCGAATTTTAGGCAGTCAGCAGTGAGGAATCTTTATAGAATCTTTAGGAATCTAAAAGATTCCCTTGGAGGCTGATTTTTGACAGAGGTAGAATGATGCCAACTTTATAGTCATTTTTCTTAGAATTTCACAAAGAGCACAATGGTGTGCTTAGAATTTTCATCCGAACAACATATTTTTCACCCATCTCTAGGAAGTAATCTCTAGGGGAATCTTCAAGATTCTTGAGGGTCCAGATTTTGATGGTGTCAGAAAGGGTCAAGTTTACAGTCATTTGAAATGATTCCGCACCATGAATTCAACGATGAAGTTGATTTCTGTAGCAGAGTTTCGCATTTTCAGGCCATCCCTAGAAGTCGAGGTATATGATGTAGCAATGCCATGTTTTTCTTTTGATTTGCTAAGATGATGATTTTGTTGTTGAGATCCTTGTTACCATTATGTTGAAGGACACTTCTATTCCACGTCATGTGAATTCTTTTTATCTTGTCATGCTGAAGGAGGGCCCATATGAGTGAGAGTTCCTACAGGAGAACGTCTCGAGGAGAGACATGCCACTCTATTTGAAGGAGTTTATCCTTGTAATGACAAAGAATGTACCATGTACTCATCATCATATTGCAGCATTTAATGAAGCAACCTTCCCACTCTTGACACCAAGCCTGGAGACATAACCCACACTGGGTGAAATCCGCTATCAATGTGTGTGTGTGTGTGTGTGTTTTTTTATTTAATAGCTGTCATTATGTTTCATCTTCTTTAAATTATACACATGTGGTTTTTCATGCCCTTTCACATGCAATTATTCTAACATCACAGAATTAAATTCTTGGTTAATTCCAATAGCGGAGAGATCTGTTGAAAAGTGTAACTAGGTTTAGTCTTCATAATGACATGTAATTGTGATTTTTTGTAAATGATGAAATGAAGAAAATAAAATCATTATTATGACTTACTTCATAGGTTTCATAAGAAAGAGGTTTTAACTCCCATTGAGATCCTTTAGGGTTTTTCATTAGAGTCAAAGAGTCAATGTCATCTATGAACAACCCTTCTTGGGGATATGCCAAATGTATATGAGTCTATAAAAGTGTCTAAAATCCCTCCAATGACAAGCACTAGTCCTCATGTTCATGTCGACCTTAAGATGTATAAGAAACTCATGTTGGCTCACCTTATATGGAGACACACCTAATCAAAATTTTATGTCGGATTATATTGATAGGTGAACAACTATATATAGGTGTGAAGGCACTTTGCATTTCCACAATAAAAAATTCGGATATCTCTGAGATTTTCGGATAACAATTTTAGAGTTCGGTTAAGGATGTAGAAGGAGCTTGGACTAAGGTACAGAAGTGGAGATTGGGTGTTGTCAAGGGAATTTGGATCCCTCTGAAGTTTAGATCACAGTGATTGCAATGGAGATCATGGTGCTTTGAGATAGTCACAGTTTCATATCATAAAGGACATACAATTTAGTATTATACCTTAATGATTCAGTATAATCTCTATCTCACAGCAAAGGAAGAATTCGGTGCCTCTCAGGAAGAAGGTCACTAGTATGTGACTAGGCCTTGGTGTTATTATTTGAAGAAGGTCTCGGTACTATCTCAGACATAAGGATTCGGTTCTACTGTTGAAGGAGAGGTTCATTACAGTGACCTCAGTTTGATATAATTACATGACTACAATGATCTTATATGATGCAAGATTTGAAATAGAAGACACCGAGAAAGAGTGATCGATAAGGTGGAAGAGGACTAGTGTCTTGATCTTGGAGTGGGTAATAGGTCAAGGGTCCTGGTCTTGGTATTCATCAATTACAATATCTATAAGAAGAATTTGTATGGGCTTTCCTCTCAAAGAGTGAGAGGTCTTGGCCCTGGAGAATAGCCTACATTCTGTGTCTCTTGTCTATTTTATGTTCATGCATTGGTTACTGTTTGATGAAGAAGAACACTAATAATATAAGAAGAAAATCTTTCTAATATAAGAAGCAAAAAGACTTCACAAGTAGTTAGTAATTGGAAGAGAAATCACCTAATGCTATTGCCCTAGATTTCTAAACATGGAATTGGAGCTAAGGTGTCAAATTTAAGAAAAGGGCATGCAATCAAATAGACACTCAAGGATCGAGCTTCAAGAAATGCATCAAAGAAAGTAAAAGGATATCAAAGAAAAATTCAAGATCTACATCAAAGTATCAAACCCTAGATCGAAGAAGAAGTCTACACCAACAAAAAAAAATTGTGCTCTGAGTCATCATTAAAAGACCAAAAATACCCTCATCAAGTCAAAAATATCTACAAGAAAGGTAGTTGAAAGTATAGACAACCAAGAAAAGTATTTCTGGGAATAAGATCACATCATCTTGGAGAAAGTTAAAACCCTAGAATCATTTATGATCTGCACTCATTCACAACTGAAGAAGTCGAAGTATCTTGAAGGCTAGAAGGCATTGTCATCATCTTCAAAAGCTATAAGGCAAGCCCCCTCTAATTTAAGCAAGGATCTCCTCCTCATCTTTGAAGAAGATTATCCGAGAAGCATCAAGTCCTCTTCATCAATCATCATAAACAAACAAATCAAGTTGAAGATCTCATCTTCACCTAGCAAGTATCTTTATTCTATAATCTAAATTTGGTAAAATGACTTCGATTTGCAAGGAGATCTATAAGGTGGTTGGGTCATCGAAATTCCTTGCATGGAAAAATGAGGATAGACGTAGTCCTTGAATAAAGTGAAGTCATATCAATGAAAAAGTATCCAAACCATCCAAAGGTTAAGCATTATATGAATACATGGAAAGGGATCAAGGGCTCAAGGAATTCTTATGAAATCGGTCAAAGGTCCCCTCATTCCCTATATAGATGAATTGGAGACATCAAAGAGATATATGATAAGCTGATAAAACTATTCTCTGAAGATGTGATAAGAAAGGTCATATCACTTAGACTTGATCTACATAAATTGAAGGTATCAAAGGATGAAGGGATATCTTCATAAGATCTCAACTACAAGATATGGGGGAGATAATTCTCATTGTTCTAAATACACTAACGGATGAACAAGGTAAAAAATGTCTATGAGGATAATAAGGATGTCCCATTCAACAACCTATAGTCTCCATGCAAGATAGGATAACACAAGTTGAGGGAAAAAAGAATTCAAACATTTGTTGAAAGGAAAGAAGAACATATCTCAAGTAGGGAAATATCAAGAAATATAGAGAAGAAGTCCATTTCACCAAATAAGTGGAGGAAGTTGAAACAAGGAAGTCCAAGGAAGAGGAAAAGAATTAGAAGTAAGAGCTCGTGACATCACCATAACATGAAGGATGTCTGATAATCAACTATGAAGGATATATCTCTCGGTAACCTCATTATAAGCTCAAGTAAAAAGGAAGAAGTCATAAAGGACAAGTCTTGTCATACATCAGTCAAAAGGAAACATATGATAAATAGGGATATGCAAGATCCTCAAGATTATCTGATGGAATCCTCATCAGAAGGTTCACTGATATAGAGTGGAAGCAATTGTTTTATGAAGAACTCCAACTTATGGAATTCATTGAATGATGGTGTGATGACATAAGAGATGAAACGGATCAAGGGGTTGAAGAACTTTTCAATCAAGGAAGTTGTTGCAGGAAGCCTAGATGATCTAAAGGTAAATGAGGTATGTATGCTTGTATTCGATATTATTAAATTCATGTTCTATGGTTCTAGGTAACTTGGATCACTACTCTATGTTTAGAAACATGATCAAAGGAAAGGAATCTCATCCTATGAAAGGTTGTCGGAAGGCATGGGTTGCACTAGATTAAATCAACATAACATGTTCTCATATGAAGTCTGAGGTGGTTGACTACAATTGAGGAACTCTGATTGAAATATGTTGGTAATGAAATATGTGAAGAAGGAAAGGAAGATATCATAGACTATGGAACCAAGGAAGAAGGCATTCAACATCCGAGACCAAGAATATTTGACTAGGAGATCTCTTGGAAAGATATAAAGACTTTGATGGAAGTCTGAAAAAGATGGAGACCCTTAAAAATGGATATCTTTGGGAGATATGTCAACATGTATGTAGGATGTTGATGCAAACTAGAAAATGTCATGATGAAAGAGCATCACAAAGTTAATTTTTATTTAGCTCTTCATTTCTTATTTTTGAAAAAATATCTGGATGAGTTTATGGAGGTTTTCCAAGGGAATAATGGTGGATGTCTTCTAAGAGGACCATATAGAAGGATGCAATATACTTCTGGAAAATATGGCATGAAGAATGTAGCATGACATGAAGCAAGGCTAGATGTAGACTGATGAATCACTTTCTAATGAAAGGAATTATGACATGACTGAATCATGAATGAAAGTCATGGATGGTATGTGCCCTATGAAGAAGCCCAAAAAGATGAAGACTTTTAACAAAGAAATTCATGACATCGAAGGAAGGATTTATTCAAGAAACAAAGGAGCTACTGTAGGTCCCTAATTAAGAGGGAGCCTGACAATAAGTTTCTTACTTGGAATAAACTTGGAAATTCCTAAGCCAAGAGGGAGATTAGGTACATTCCTTCCATAGGAATGAGTACATTATTTTATTGGAATTGATGTGTCCTCCCTAATTGAGAGGGAGAGATAGACACATCATTCTGGTCTTCACCTGGGAAGACAAAATGAAGGCTTGCATAAACATTTGGCATCTGATGCTCTTTGAGGATGAGATAGGGAATCCAAGATAAGGGTAGTCGTAGAGGACCAATATTCTTTGAGGACTGGCTATCCAAGATAAGAATAGTCCAAAGTAGGTCATACTCTGTGAACACCAAGGTGGAGTATGTACCTTGAGAGACAATGATTATGGTGTCTGTAAATCATTTGTCTCACCAGAATTGTGCTCTGATCTTAGGGATAGAGTTGTTAGTAAAGGTCTTGCTATGTAACAATGTTGGTCTATATGATGCTATACATATGAGTTACCAATCTAATTCTCCTTATGAGAAATTCTTCAGATTGAGAATGACCAAGTACCATTATGAATACCTCCCTAGTTAAGAGGGATTGTTGAAAAGTGTAACTAGGTTCGGTCTTCATAATGACATGTAATTGTGATTTTTTTGTAAATGATGAAAAGAAGAAAATAAAATTATTATTATGCCTTGCTTCATGGGTTTCATAAGAAAGATATTTTTTTCTTAGTGGCTCCAATTGAGAGCCTTTAGGATCTCTCATTAAATTCAAAGAGTCAATGTCATGTATGAACAACCCTTCTTGGGGATATGACAAATGTATATGAGTCTATAAAATTGTCTAGAAGCCCTCCAATGATAAGCACTAGTCCTCCTCTTCATGTTGGCCTTAAGATGTATAAGAAACTCATGTCAGATCACCTTATATGGAGACACAACTAATTGAAATGTTATTTCAACTTATATTGATAGGAAAAAAACTATATATATAGGCATGAAGGCACTTCACATTTGTCATAAATTCGGATATCTCTAAAATTTTTAGATAACAATTTTAGAGTTCGGTTAAGGATGCAGAAGGAGCTCGGACTAAGGTATAGAATTGGAGATTGGTTTTTTTCAAGGGAATTAGGGTCCAGCTAAAGTTCAAATCACAGTGATAGTGAGGTAGAAAATGGTCTCTGTATAGACCACAGTTCGGTGCTTTGAAATAGTCATAGTTTTGTATCATAAAGGACCTATAGTTTGGTATTATACCATAGTGATTCAGTATAATCTCTATCTCACAACAAAGGAAGAATTTGGTGCCTCTCATGAAGAAATTCACCAGTATATGACTAAGCCTTGGTGTTATTATTGGAATAAGGTCTTGGTACTATCTCAGACATAAGGATTCAATTCTACTATTGAAGGAGAGGTTCATTACAGTGACCTCAGTTTGATATAATTACATGACTACAATGATCTCATATGATGCAAGATCTGAAATAGAAGACACCGAGAAAGAGTAATCGATAAGTTGGAAGAGGACTAGTGTCTTGATCTTGGAGTGGCTAATAGTCCAAGGGTCTTGGTCTTAGTATTTGTCAATTAAAATCTCTATAAGAATAATTTGTATGGGTTTTCCTCTCAAAGAGAGAGAGGTTTTGGCCCTAGATGATAGCCTACATTATGTGTCTCTTGTCTATTTTATGTTCATGCATTGGTTACTGTTTGATGAAGAAGAACACTAATAATCTAAGACGAAAAAAACATTCACAAGAAGTTACTAATTGGAAGAGAAATCACCTAATTCTAATGCCCTAGATTTCTCAACAAGATCAGGATCAGAAATACATCCTGAAACTATTGTAAAATCGAGTACCTACTCAAAACATTTGAATCTTCAACTTCCTTTCCTCTCTCACTAGAAATATGCACTACAAATAACACACACCCTTTTCTGCGAGTACACGTTTCCTACATAGTAGTCACCATCCTAACCGGTGTTTCCTTCTTATTACCCTATTAGACTCTATGTTCTCCATTATCATCCAAACACTCAATGGCTTTGTCATAATAGTCCACCTTGGTCCTATGAAGATACAACCAGTCCATACCCAACAAAATACTATATGATCCCAATGAAAATACATTCATATGTGCTAATTTAGGCATACCATTCAACTCAAATGCACAAGCTCTTACCCAATGATGAACTCGCATCTTTTTACTTGTAGCCAACTGCACTAACCAAGACTTTGCATGTACTTCTTTATTCAAACAACACTTATCCACCAGTTGAGGAATAACATAACTATAATTGGATCCAGGGTCAATAAAAATAGAAACAACTTGATCACAAATCTTACCAACCATATCGATAATAGATGCTTGGTGATATGCCTGCCTATTATCCAACACTGCATAGATCCTGGGAACACTCCATCCAACATCCCCAACTGTCTGTGCCTCCTGGGAACTGTAAATATGTTGTCTACCACCATTATGTTGTGGACAATCTCTCTAATGATGATCTTTGCCACAATTCCAACACCATACAGGCTTCTTATCATCACCCTTGTTCTGCTCAAATTGAGATTTCTGTCCTCTATCAAATGCATTGAACTTCTTATGCGGGGCTACATCCTCTTACTTTTGTCATGAGGCCTTGCATGTTTCTTGTTCCATTTCCCTTTATTCTTATTATTACCTTTCTAGTCTGGTTTAGTCTCAGATATGCACTTTGATTGCTTGTAACAATGCGTTATCTTCCAGATGGCCTCCTCCAATGATCTAGGTTGATCAACTCAATATTATCCTTAAACTCTATCGTCACCCACTAATGCATCTTTGAATCTTGGCCTTCTACTCCTTGAGGTAAGGCACATGCCTCAACAATTATAGAAATATGCTAAGTACTCCTCATTAGTCATAGTTCCCATCTTTAGCTCATAAAACTCTTTTCCCTGTCATTATAGTACCTCTGCAATATGTACTTCTTCCTAAATAGTCTCTCGAATTCACTTCAAGTCAACCCCTCCTCATAAATATCTATGATATTCTTTACATCTTCCCACCAAATAGTTGCTTTACCTTTAACACTGAATGTAGCTATTCCAACTTTCATGTTCTCTTAGTAATCATGTATCCTGAAGAACTTATTCATTCCAAGCAACCATGCTTCTGCATCCTATGATTTCTTCATTTCCCCGTAAATTGTAGGTGGCTTTGATTTCTTGAACTCATATGGAAAATATCCCCTATCACTCCTCATGTAAGGATGATAACGATTATGACCATGATACCAGTCAGAACCAGAACTAGAATAGAATTTGTGTCCATCACCTCTCCTTACTAGTTTATCCAAGAACGTGCCATCCTTAATCATATCATCTTTATCTAACTTATGCCCACTGCGAGATATCCTACCATATGCCCGATTAATCATATACTCCTGCCCATAGCCGATCTGAAGTGGTTCCTGCCTCTGTAATTCTGACAGACTCTGAAGAATTACTGCATTGACTTCTACTTTTTTCTATTGTGCCTACATGATTATGTCATTATCTTCTTTACAACTCCTTATTTCTTCCTTCAAACTCCTCAATGTGTTTGCTAAGTCAGAAGAGTACCCAACACCACACTTCTCATTTGATTTGTAGGGAGAATCTATGTAATCTACCATTCTTGTTAGTCATCTTTGAGCTCTTCTTCCTGCAAGGTAAATTATGTCAACTAAACCAAATCATAAACAAATGAGTGTACCTTAGTATAGTTTGGGGAGGATTTCTCATCTGCAAGACCAACCAAATTAGCGCAATATATCTATATCTATGTCTATATCTATATATATATATATATATATATATATATATATATATATATATATATATATATATATATATAAAGGTAATCATATCAATAGTTATTCATTGTTTCAATCATTATTGAGTCATCAATGCATGACCATACCAGCCATATGCCATGACCTCATGCACGAAAACTATCACCATGCCAATGTATGCACAACAACATATGAACATCGACACACATAACCAATGGATGATCAACATACACACAAAAAATACATTCAACAATGGCACCATCAAAATTCATATGGCGACACCACTAAAATCATGACCAACACCACGCATATGCTACAAGCACATAGACTACAAACACAAGGACCTATATGCAACCGAATTATACATATGAAAACACATTCTTCCAAGGGGAATGAAAACCAAACATCACCCATTAAGAATGAAACCATCTCTAATGTTACTCTATAATACCCTCCTCCCAAATCTACAAAAGTAACCGCAAATCGAGGTAAACATGTGACAAAGAGTTACTATGATATGATTCAAATTCCTATGTAATAGTTAAAGAAGTGGAACTAATGGAACATAAACAACCTAAAATTCCACACATGCAACAGAACCCCCAGGAGCCATCGAACCCATGCAGGTGAAAAACTCCTGAGACAAACTGAAATTTTTTTGCCTTAAAGCGTCAGTCGCTCCCTTGACATGGGTATGCATGCAACTAGGACCCTCTAGTCGCTCTCACAGCAAGGCATGCATGTGATTTCAGACTTTTCCAGGTAGTTTCATGCTAGTGACTCGAGATTCTATGACACTGTTTTAGGGCTAGGACTGAGGTCACTGCCCAAAACTCCATGAAACTTCCAGAAATGAAAGCAAACATCAAAACAATGATACAAATGCAAATACTTTTGCAAGGAATTGACTGGACCCCTACTAGCCATGACAGGAATTTCATCAAACATGTCACAAATATGTGTTCTATAGGTTTAAACAACATATTTGAGCATAAGGGTCTCATACTTATCTGAGAATCACTAAGAAGCATTGATGCCTCATCACATTAACTACATTACCATCTATTAAGCCATATATTCATTGTACATTCAATCATTAACCAAAACATGATGAGAGCCATAAATTATTACTGTCATAAAACTCATTCATAACCATCATATAGCCAACTGAGACATTAAGGATATAACAACCATGTAAGCCACATATAAACAAGTATATTTACCCATAAAATACAAGTGAGAAAGAGAGCTCTTATTGATGAATATAAATGCCAACCAGGTCCTAGAGTTCCACGTTCCAACCGCTCATATATTGGTTGAACCAAGTCTCTCTTCAGCTTCACCCCCATGCCATATTCCAAGCATGAATGTGGGTTCTCATAGAACAAATCCATGAAAATCGAACCACAACTTTTAGAGGTCGAACCACCTCAACCCTCAACCAGTTATTCCACCTCACGGTCAAACACCACTAACCATTAGCAGATTGGTCTCTACCCTAGTTGTCTAGGGCTCCAGAGCATTTGTTCCAACCAAGGCTCGAGGATTAATAACACAATCCACAACTGTTGTCGGGCTCTAGAGCATTTATCTAACCAAGGCTCCAGGACTAGTAACTCAACTCACCAAGGGCTCCAGAGTGTTTGTCCAACCAAGGCTCCAGGACTAATAAATCAACCCATGTTGTTATAGGGCTCAAGAGTGTTTGTCAAAGCAAGGCTTCAGGAAGTAATAACTCGACCCACAGCCAAAGGAACATGAGAACCAACCAAAAAGAAAAATGGAAAGACTCCCACAACACCATGGTTATCTAGGAAATGGAAAGGCTAAGAAAAACCACTGTCAATCCAGAAAATCCTATATTCTAATGATAGATCATGACCAAGAAACCACATGCATGTGCCATGCATGCGAAAACTAGTAAGGTAATCATATATGAAACTTGTTACTTGCAAGAAAAACTCATTGTAGTTTCTAATCTTGACGTCCTCTTACACTTTTGAGCTCTTCCTTCACCTTCTTTCTCCAAGTCCCAAGTATGCCACACTCTTCCAAGGGTGCTCCAAGAAAACTTTGTGTCCAAGAGTATGCGAGAGAGAGAAAGAGAAAATGAGAGCTCCGAAACTAAACTAATCAAAAGCCATGAAGTGATCCTTAAAAGCCTTTTTATTAATGAGGCCTATATTTTCTTCATTTTCCATTATTTTCCTTCATTTTCATCCTCACATGCAACCTATGACCTTTCACATTCCTTTTCTCATAATTTCCATTATTTTCATAGATAAATGCCAATAAGTGCCAATTTGCCTTTCGAAAACCTTAGTCATTGCCTTTGCCAATTTCCATAGCAATAATAAACCAAATGAACACCCACACTAGGATTTTTTGCCCAGCATTCAACTTGGAATACGTGTCTTGTGACCATGGTTATTATTTTTCCCTTATTAAATTTTTATTTCATGTATTTTTTAGTAGGGCTATTACAGTATTGGTTCTGGATTATTAGGCATTGAGTAGGTATATTTAACTATGGATTTGGAGTATGAGGTAGACTTTGAGGTACATTTATTTGTGTGTTTTTAAAATATGTGTGATATTTTAGGTGCTTTGGACACTTATAAAGTATTTTGGTGTAGATTGGTTGTGCTTTGTGATGAGGCAGAGCTATGGAAGAGGTTTTCTAATGAGGTTAATTTTTGTTGTAACTCAACATGATTTTTTCCAACCAATGCTTTTAACTTTGCTTGATCCTACTATATGGCGTTGCGATTTTGATTGATCTGTGCTTCTAATTTTTTATGCTTCTCCTATAATTTCTTCCCAAGTGCATTCTTTAATACATTCATCATGGCCAGCCTCATACTAAGTTCTCTCATAATCATCATCCTAGTGACCAACGAATTTTTTCGATCTATCTTGATTTTTCGAGATTAATTATTATTTTTTTAATTATATTATTTTTTAATAATAATAATATTATAATTATTATTATTATTATTATTTTCTAATTTTTAAGTTTTTATTTTATGTATTTTTATTATTACTATTATATATTTTAGCGTAACTTATAAATTAAATTTAAATGTACCCCTCATAGTTGACCTCGTATTATACAAATATGTCGTGTCCATACGAGTTGTGGCCTCAATTTATAATATGCAAATAGGGTCCAAAAGTGAGGAATGATGTACTACTTACAACTCGTATTGCGTCTGTATGATTTTCCATGTGTAGGTCGGCGATGGAAGCTAGAGAGTTTTATGCATTCTAAGGTTATGGATAGAAAAATTTTGAGATGGTGGTGGCTAAAGAATGTGATGCAATGGCACGGGAAAATGTGATGAAGTAGAATGTGGTTCTAACATGACAGAGAGAATAAGTAGTGGAAAGCAGGGCGACAGTGCCAAGATAAGCAGTGACAAAGAGAGCAGTGGGACAAGTTGTGAGATGAAGGGCAACTTCAACAAAAGATGTAGTGGCACAAAGGGTGACATTAGAAGGAAGTTGCAGTGGCAAGGATAGCGATCACACACATTTATGACGATAAAACTCTTCCTACTCTCTCCATCTATCTAAACTCCATATCTGTCTCCATCTCCCTCCCTCTCTCCTTCTCTCTCTCTCCTCCCTTCTCCCTCTCTTGCCATCAGTATCTCTCCCTCTCTCCCACTCTCTCTTTCTTTGTCTTCTTCTCTTTCAATCACCCCTCCATATTTGTCTCTATCTCCTTCCCTCTCTCCTTCTCTCTCTCTCCTCCCTTCTCCCTCTCTCCCACTCTCTCTTTCTTTGTCTTCTTCTCTTTCAATCACCCCTCCATATTTGTCTCTATCTCCCTCCCTCTCTCCTTCTCTCTCTCTCTCCCTCCCCCGACTCCCTCATTATCCTTCTCCCTTTCTACCCCATCACTCCCTTCCCCCTCCATCACTCCCTCTCCCTTTTTCTCTATCTCCCGTTCTTCCCTATGCATCCTCCCTCAATATAAATCTATATCTCTCTACATATCTCCTTCTCTCTCTCTCCCCTTCTCTCCCTTATGATATCTCTCATTCTCTCCTCCATCATTGTATCTCGCCCACTCTCTCTAACTCTTTCTTCTTCCCTCTAGGTTCCCCTTCTAGATCTCTCTCTCTCTCTCTCTCTCTCTCTCTCTCTCTCTCTCTCTCTTGTCAATATCACTCCCATCGTCTCTCTCCTCCCTCCCTCTCTCTTTATCTCTCTCCACCTCCCCCGCTTTTTATTTCCATTTATATATACTTTGTTTTCTCTCTTTCTCTCTCTTCTTCCCTCTCTATAGCTCTCTTTGTTTTTCCCTCTCTCTCTCGCACTATCTTCCCCATGTCTCTATTGTTACCTCCCTCCCTCTATATTTCTCTATCTCTCCACCTAACTACCTCACTATCTCTCTCCCTCTCTCTTTGTCTATTTCTTATTTTGATCTCTATCACCCCCCCCCCTTCTCTATATCTTCCTTCCTCCCTCTCTCCTTATTTATCTCTCTATCTCACCCACCCTCTCTTGATCCTTCTCTTTTTCTTGATATCTACCTATATCTCTCACACTCTTCCTCTCTCCCCCTCACCCCCCTTCTCTCCCCCCTTCTCTCTCTCCATCCATCTAGCTATCTATCTATTTATCTTTATCTCTCTCTCTTCTTCCCTCTCTACCCCCTATATCTCTATCTCTCTCTTCTTCCCTCTCTTTCCTTCCTCTCCATCTATATCTCTATCTCCCTCCCTCTCTCCTTTCTCTCCCTCACTCTCTCTCATCTCCCCATCAATTTCTCTCTCTCTCTTTCTATTTCTCTGTCATTGTCTTTCCATCCTTCAACTTTATCTTTATCTCCCACAGTCTCTCCTCTCTCAATATCTGACCCCTCCTTCTCTCTCTATTCCCTTCATCTATCTCTCTCTCTCTCTCCATTTACATATTTTTCTATGTCTCTCTCTCTCTCTATCCTTCCCTCTCTGTCTCTATCTCCCTCCCTCTCTCCTTCTATATCTCCCTCCCTCACACCTTTAATCTCTCTCTCTCTCTCTCCCCCCTCCATCTCTATCTCTATTTTCCTCATTTCTCTCCCTTTCACCCACTCCCTCACTAATATCTCTATCCCTTTATCCCCCATCTCTCTCTCTCTCTCTCTCTCTCTCTCTCTCTCTCTCTCTCTCTCTCTCTCTCTCTCTTGCTTTATATCTCTTTTCTTATTGAATTTTCTATAAGATGAATACTAGAATACAAATTCCCACCATATAATTACTTCCTAATGATTTTCAAATAGTGTTCATATGCCACTGATGTCATTGGGCAATTACACTCTATAAAATATCAACAATTAATGCAGTAGAAATAATAAATTTCATAAAAAGACAACCATTCATAATAGAGAAAATATGTTTACCCTTGGATACCCAACCTTGGGAGAAAAACCAAGAACTTTTATTTAGGTGAAATTATTCTTTAGCAAGGTTTACAAATCAATAATTTGACTAGAAATTTGTGCTAACTATCCAATTCAACTACCATTCAAAATTGGTGGAATGTATAATCTATTAGAAACCAGGCCTTGCAACCCCTGCATCTCTCCATCTCTACGGTTTGTGGGCCCTGCAACTTTCTCAATGGTTAAACATATCACTTGGTCAACTTCAATCAAACTTCTGCCTTCTTCTGTATTTACCTGAACATGATTACAAAACTTGCTTAGACCAAGCACAAAAGCCTACTGTGAGATTTATACACATAACTCTTTACGATAATTACACAATTATGTACATTTTCTTAACCAACAAAAAAAAGATGGATATGTTACCCACATGTGATAACTCATATCCCAGGTGTCTTCCTCAAGCCTAAAGTGTCTCCAATGCACCTTGAGTTTCTTGATTAATCAATTATGGAGCATGAGTTGCCTCTGATCCAAAATGCATAGAGGTTCTACTTTGAATTCTTCTTTATATCCCACCTGTAACATTGACCAATAAATCACACGATCAACATCCTATACATACTTTTTTAGTAAGGAAACATGGAAAACATTATGTACTTTTATTATGGGTGGAAAGTTCAGCCTATATACCACTGTCCCTATTATTTCAAGTATTTTAAATGGCCCATAAAACCCTAGTGCCAACTTGGCAGAAGGCCCAATTTTCAGATAACTTCTATTGGGTCTAATGCATAGGTAAACATGCTCACCTATTTTAAACTTCTTATGCACTCTATATTGGTTCGTGTAGCTCTTTTGCTTGTCTTGAGCCACCTTTAAATTCAATCTAATGGTCATCATTTCTATTTCCATTTCTGTTAATATATCAGGACCAATAAGGACCCTATCACTAAGTCACTTTAGCTAATAGGATTATTGCACCTTCTCCCATAAAGAGCCTTGAATAGTCCCATCTTCAAGGGTTCTTGGTAACCATTATTATAAGTGAACTCCACTAGTGGAAGAAACTTTTCCCACTTCCTCGGTTGGTGAATAACATACATTCTAACTATTTTCTCCAACACTTTGTTTGTCCTCTTTGTCTATCTATCTCTTTTTTCATGGTATGTTGTGCTAAGTGCCAATTATGTCCCTAGGCCGACAAATAGTTCCTTCAAAACTTTCGAAGTAAATTTTGCATCTCGGTCTGAGATTATTTTCTTGGGTACTCTGTGAAACCTCATGATTTCTTTTATGAAGACTTGAGCATCATCACTCATTGTATAAGTGGATTTTACAGCCACAAAGTGATCTACCTTTATCAATTTTTTGACCATAACCATGATAACATTGTTTTTCTTGCTTTTTCTTTACAATGTTATGATAAAATCCATGGAAATTACCTCCCACTTCCATTTTGGAATGGGGATTGGTTGTAGAAATATTTTTATATGCTTGCATTGACCCTTCACTTCTTGACCTTCTATGAATTTAGAAAGGTAATTAGCCACATCCTTTTCCATTCCAAACTAGTAAATATAACCTCTTCACGATTGTTAATATCTTTTGATATTTTGTGTGACTAGAATATGGATTTTTGTCAAGCTCATTCAATATGAGGTTCTTCAAGTTGTGTTCAATTGGCACATACACCCTATTTTTAAATTTTATCAGCCCATCCTCAGAGAGGGTGAAATATTTATTCCTCATTTGTTATGGATCTTGAGGCAGTTTCTCTTTTAATTGTTGATACCTATTGTCTTGATTCTTGACCACTTTTATTCTTTCTATAAGATTAGTACCATAGAAGCGTATGGCTACTATATCAGACAATTGCAACCTTCTACTGAGTGCATCAAAAACTTTATTTTATTTCCCTTGATATATTTAATCTCGAAATAAAATTCACTAATTATGGCTATCCATCTAGCCTGCTTGACATTTAATTTGGGTTGATTTAACAAATACTTCAACCCTCCATGATTTGTCATAAAGGTGAATTTTCTGCAAAGAGATATTTCCTCCACATCTTCAATTCATGAATAAGTTATTTCAGTTCCAAGTCATGAGATAGGTAATTATGCTCATGCTCATTCAAATTTCGAGATTCATAATATACCACTTGGCCTTCCTGCATGAAGACTCTACCAACTCCTTCGTTGTAGGAATTTGTGAATAGCGCAAAGTCATTTTTTTGGTCTATTATTATTAATTTTGGTGCATGGGTTAGTAGATACTTGAGTTACTCAAAGATTTCAACACATTCTGATGTCCACTCAAATTTGGTGGCCTTTCTTTTGCAATGTGCTCATTAGGTAACCAATCTTGGAGATTTTTTTTTATGAATCTTTTGTAGTAACATGTCAACCCCATAAATAATCTAAATTCAACCATATTTCTTGGTGTTGGCCATTCCTTAATCACTTTGACCTTCTCTAGATCAACTTCATAATCACTAAAAGAACTCACAATAGTTGAGTTTTGCATAAATATGGAGAGTGTGTGTGTATGTTTAGGGGGTGAGATAGAGAGATAAAGAAGGAGAGATATAGTTAAATAGAGTTATAGATGGAGGGTGGAGAGAGCGAAGAAGAGAAAGACGGAGAGAGGGAGGGAGGGAGGTGTTGGAAATAATACTGACAAGGGGGGTGAATCAGTATTAGCAAATCAATAATCTATTCATTTTCATTATCATATTCATATACGCTACTTCAGTTAAGGCAACCCATGTGTATACGCAACTGTGTTTAATGCAACTAGCGTATATCCAGTAAAATTATGATTCAGTTAGTTGATCTTTAATGAGTGCATCAGAACATTATTAACCATATAAAAAGTAAATAGATGCAGTAAAATAGAACATATCATCATACATAAGAAGCACACATGAACACCATGATATAAGGTGGAAACCCAATGTGGGTGAAAACCACTTGCTGCAATCATATCTATCTTCCTTTTAATAAGAAACTTCTTTTTACAATTTTGTACTGGTGCAGACTCATACCAATATGCAGGAACCCACCTACAGAAGGCTACAACCTTCTCTCGTTTTCTAGCTACTACTAGAAGCGAGCTACAACCCCCTAGCTCTTATACTAGCTGATGTACTAGTACGTAGGTGCTGACCTATAGAAGGCTACAACCTTCTCTTTTCTTCCAGGGACCACGTTTCATAAATTTTCAGACTGGATCCATCAATACAAAACAATCACCACTGCAATATAACCATCAACTCTGAATCACCCTACAACTGAATCACTGAAACCCTGTCATCAAAACACAGTCACCAGAACACAAAGCAGAGCACAGAACTCTACAGCAACCTCAAATATCAAATCTCATAAAGTATACGCTACTTGACTGTGTCGAACCAGCATGTATACGCTCTTTCACCAAAGGGAACCCGCGTACAGATCTGAAAATAATTACTTATACCTTCGCTGCAATTTTCAACTTCAGATATACCCAGAACATAAGATATAAAGGATAAGACATGCGTCAGTATTCAGATCTATTCATGATCATACCATATAATGATAATGCATCTTAGTCTTCATGATCCCAATCCATCAACCTTCATCAACCGCATAGGTGCACCCTTGGTTCAGATCAAGCAAAGCATCACAAACCCATAACCAGCATACTAGATCTCACACTTCATCAGATATTCATTACTTGAATACTTGCACTCCTTGGCCTAATGATCTTCTTCTCCTTATATAGGTTTAGGCCTCTCTCAATACCATGGTCCAAAACCATGTAGAACCAATACCTTGGACCCAATACCTGGGGTCAACACTTTGGACCAAATACCATGGAGCAATACCAAAATACCATGGACCAAATACCACAGACCAAAACTTAGATTTCCAACATATACATGCCTTTCCTTCTGTGAAAGTGCGTGTACATATACGTGACTTGGTATATGGTGAACCCACATGTATATGCTTCTTTGTCACAGCTAACCTGCGTATACCTCTCTGATCATTAATTCTTTGCTATTTACTAGATGTACTATGATCTGTCATGTGAGTGAGTTGCCATCAAGGACAACACATGTATCATACCAGTATCATAATGCCAACAGGAGGGAGGGAGGGAGATGTAAAATTATAAATATGGAGATGGAGAGCATGTTTGTTTGTAGGGATGAGATAGAGAGACAAAGAAGGAGATATGGAGGGAGATATAGTGATATCTGGCAAGTTTGAGAGAGAGGGAAGGAGAGAAACACATAGAGAGGGAATGAGAGAGAGAGAGAGAGAGAGATGGGGGAGAGAGGGAGGAGGAGAGAAAGAAAGATGGTAGAGAGAGGAGGGAGAGAGGGAAGGAGAAAGAGACACATGGAGGAAAACACAAATATTATATATTATTATATAATATTAAACATTATAGATGTTGATTCCTAACCATATTTTATTAATTACACTAGATGCATTGATTTCAGTGTAGTTGATTTCTAATATTATTTGATTTCTTGCACAAGATGCATTGATTTCCATCTAGATGTTTATTTCCAATCCTATTTGATTGCTTGCATTCGATGCCTTGATTTTAATGTAGATGTTGATTTCTAATCCTATTTGATTTCTTGCACTAGATGCATTGATTTCAGCATAGACGTTGATTTCTAATCCCATTTAATTTCCTGTATTATATGCATTAATTTTAGTATAGAAGTTGCGTTTCGATTTGATGTAACTAGATGTATGACGTACATTAATTTCAAAGTAATTTGATTAATAGTGTGCATTGATTTTTGTGAAAGCACAAAATAATTATTAATGATGTGCATCGATTTTTATGTTACAGTAATTCAACCATCAAGAAAATACTTGAATTTTCATCTTAAATATAATTTTCACTTACCTGAAACATTTTCTTCTTGAAACTGTACACTATTTGTAATTGTATGTATTCTTATTATTCTCATTTTCCATCATTCAACATTTTTAGTCACTTTGCATTCAAATGAGGTAATAGAAAACAACTACCATTGAAACTTACTTTGGGTTTAACATTCCAAATCTCACAATGATTGACTTTGGAGAAAACTACTATTAATATTGGAGAGCAAGAGAGACAAGGTATGACGTTTACTACAATAGCTCGAGTTAAATATTTGAATGGTCTACGATTTCAACCACCCTTTTCATATGATCGATATGAAAAGATGGCAAAAATAACGTGTGTAACAATAAGAACAGTAGAAAAAAATAGTTTGAGATTGATGACAATGAAGACTTTGTATCTGAATACATTCTTATCATTCACATTTTAGTAATAGTCTTTATCATCTCAACAAAATGAGGTAACTAAGAAAATTTAAAATTAAAATGTCCAGATTAATCTTAGACATATTTACCATATTTTAAATTATTAGAATAATAATATGGTCAACAAATTTTGTGTGACTATGTTTTAATGAAATTGGCATAAATCCATCTTAACCATGGATCTATCAAACACTGAGAGGAATAAAACCTCTTGAGGTGAAATTTTTTCTTTAAGTTTGCACTCAAATAAGAGGTTTGCACCTCGAGAGATTTGATGACTCTTGGCGCTTGATAGGTACAGGGTTAAGGTGAATATATGCTAATTAATTTTTAAGTATTTTGATAAATATAATTGCATAAACATGAATTTAAATTTTAATAATAGTGAAATGTTGTACTTCATATAATTTTTAATTAAAAAATAATAATTAGAGTTATATAAAAGACAATTATTTTAAAATTTTAAGTATTAAAATAACAATTTTTTTTTTAATAATATTAATATATATATATATATATATATATATATATATATATATATATATATATATATATATATATATATATATATATATATATATATGAAATTAAAACTTCATAGAAAGAAGAAAAAATGGAGCAAAATAGAGTTAGGGTTACTTTGTGCGAAAATGGAGTTTTGGGAGTGACCACCATATTTTATTCCTTGGACAGCTTGTTGGGCAACAAAGGTTCCGAAGCGCTGGGTCGCTGCAGGGTTTAGATTCTTGGGTGCGGTTTACCTAATGAACCAGTTTAGAGGGAACAAACTGGATTTTGGGTTGTTGGAGACTTGGAACTTGAGGAAAAAGGAGATCAATGTTCAAAGGTGGTCCTCTGCAATCTGGGCAACAAGATCGTCATCGCTCTGCCACTTTTAGTTTATTTATCGTCTTAGGTCCATAGATGTCAGCTCTTATCGGATGGAATTGTTGAAGTGACTATTGTGGATGGTCCTACGTCAGGCGAGGAATTATTTTACCACAACGAACAATGCATTTGGTTTTCGATGGATAGGTGTTTTGATCCCTTGTTGCGGCCTGCATCTCACAGATGGTTTTGCATTGGAGCAAGGCTTAACTACATGCAGTGTTGAGCGAATGGGTCATAGGGTTATTGGCACGATGGTGGAGGCGATACCATTGGATCACCATCAACTGTGATTTATCACTTCGGGGGTTAGACGAAATACTACAATTGGCAGGCAGGGTCCAGAACCTTCAGCTCTTGTTGGAAACCAAGATTGGCCATCGTATCTGCGAAGATGCACGATAGTCTCCTCTCCCATGTCTCGATTGGTTCTGGGTTTGTTTCATGGCACAAATGAGGTGGCCTTAAATCGTTTCTCCACCAAAAAGTGCTCCTCTTAGCCCTCTGTGCCTTTCGAGCTACCCGCTTTCAAGTGGCCAATCGACCACAAAAGGGAGTTTGGCTCTGAAACCAGATATGTTCACTCCACTTCCAAATATTTCTAAAAACCCCTGCTCAGACTTTAGTTTTAATTTGGGTAAAATAGACAGATAGATTGAAACAATTGAAGCAAAACATCTCGAAAAATGTCGGATACCCTGCCCAAATGAAAAATTTGATATTCGAAGGCAGAGCATTACAGGACAATAGGTCTTTGAAGGAGTATCATATCCTAGTAGCTTCCACCATTACCCTCAACCTGAGACTACGTTGTGGGGCTACAATAGCCTGCAAAAAAAAATCTAGGAGGTGGTTATGGGAGTAGTAATTCGAAAAACACAGAAGCCAAACAGAAAAAAAAAAAGCAGCGGGGAGAGTTTATCAAGAACATCCTACAAGGAAAAAGAGCATATATAGAACCATCAAAATCGAGAGGTTCTTCCCCTAGCCCATACATCGTGGAGCAACTGAACTCCATTCCAGAACTAGAAATAGACAACACAAAAACATATGAGCATTGTTCTTCATTTGAATCACAAGCCATCATTTGTTGTTTCAACTATTTCTGGCCAAAACCTGTTGAGATTTTTCACTGGATTTTGACCAATTGGTCATTAGATTGTGAAATACACCTATGCTCAAAAGGGTTCTTCATTGTAAAATTCCCATCATCGAAGGCAAGAGACATCATCTTATAAGATGGACCATGGTTTTGGGGATCAACAGGCCTTTTCATCACACCTTGGTTCCTAGATTTTGATGCAAACACCATGGTTGTCTCCAGAATGTCGGTGTGGGTCCGACTGCACAATCTCCCTCTCCATTTCTGGGATGAATGAGTTCTCACAAGTATTGGGAACATCATTGGGACATATATTAAGACAGATACCCAAATATTGGAGGAAAGGATCTACACATATACACGGATATGTGTGGAAGTAGATCTCAGCAAAGGTCTACCAGACTGCATTCAACTAATCCATAAATAGAGGAACTGGACTCAGATTCTAGACTATGAGAACACAACCTTCAGATGTAGAATTTGCAGGCAAATAGGGCACCTTCGAAATATGTGTCCAGATGCCAAGAAAGACACCAGTAGAAAGAAGAAGATTGGGAAACAGCCCAAAGGCTGGAATTTCCCTCCACCCAAGTAGGAAGAGGAGGAGGATGAGGTAGAAGAGGATCCCATACAATTTGGGAACAACCAAACAACACAGGTACCAGAATCCTAGGGGGATCACTCTCAAGAACCCATGGAACCACAAAACAATCAAGTACAAACAACAGACATACCAGAAGCAATGGAATCAAGTGGATACAAATGTATACATTCATCAGACAATTCAGATTCTGACAAGGACAATACAAGAACTGATGGAAATCAGCTTGCACTTGTCACTTCTTCGTCGTCTCAAGGGGGGTGGCGCAAGGTCGAGAAAAAGAAAGGGAGAAAAGCTTAACTTTTCTCCACATTGTATATTAGTTTGTTTATTGTATGTTTATGCTTATCATCAGTCATGGACTTGGTGATGCTATGTTCTTAGCAAATGCAACATGTAATTTTATTTTCACTAATAAAATTACGCCTTTTTCCTTGGAAAAATTATAATATTTTTTTATTAAATATTTATGAACTGTATTATTTTTTGCAATAAAGAAACACTTAAGAACATAAATACAAGTGTCCAAAACAGTCAATTTTGTACAAAGTGTAAAGATGAGAGCATAAATATTATATGTTAAAAATTATTTAGTATTTATGAACTATATTAATTTTTGCAATAAAGAAACACTTGAGAACATAAATACAAGTGTCCAACACAGTCAATTTTATACGAAATGTAAAGATGAGAGAAAAAATATTATATATGAAAAATTATAAAAAAAACATTTGGTAAAATTTAAAGATTATTTAAAACAAGTTTGAAATTAATCAAAAAAGAGGTTATGATCATAGTGTGTGATGAAATTGTTGTACGATATTTATGCCGTAAGGCCTTTCCCTGTGAGACCAACTCCCCTCTATGTACCCCTGTCATCTGTCATCACTATCTGTCATTTGATCCATCGTTATACGATTGGATTGTGCTAGTCTGTTGTTTTGAATTCCACTAACACAGGGGGTTTTATGTTTTCTCTTTGGGTAGATGTCGTCGTCGTATATGATTCTTGTTATGTGTTTCAACGGCGAGGGTTCTCCAGATAAAAATAATTAAACTTTGAATAAATCAGAAGGAGTTGCAGCTCACAGGTGAGAACACCACATGGAGGCTGCACTCAACAAAACAAGGAGGAGACTCTCGCTCACATTCACTCTGCCTTACATGAATGAATATTACATATTAAATACATCACTGAAAAATAGGTAGTTGTAAACAACCTCCTAAATTCTAGGAACAACTCCTAAACTAAGAAGATGCGTTACAACCACATAACCATTTCTCCATTATTTCTAACTCGCCCCCTTAATGGAGAAAGGGTTATTTTGCACACCTAACATCCCTCTAAATAACTCAAACTTTACTCGCCCTAGAGGCTTAGTAAAAATGTCAGCTAAATTATCACAAGTATTACAATAATCCACACAAATTTCCTTAGACTGTATCTTTTCTCATACAAAGTGAAACTGAGTATCAATGTGTTTAGTATTCTTATGGAAAACTGGATTGTATGCAAGCTTTATTGTGCTTTGATTGTCAGTTTTGATGCTGGTTGCTGCTTTTTGTCCTTCGCCTGCATCAGTAAGCAATCTCCTCAACCAAATGGCTTCACATGTAGCTGCACACAACGCCTGGTACTCTGCTTCACATGACGATAATGCTACAGTGCTTTGCTTTTTACTGCTCCACGAAATAACCTCGGATCCAATACTAAATGCATAACCTGTGATAGATCTACGATCATCCAGGTTGCCTGCCCAATCAGAATCTGAATAACCTGCTAAAGTAACATCAGAAATGTCAGTGTATAAAATACCATAATTGCAAGTACCACTAAGGTACCTCAACACACATTTTGCTGCATTCCAGTGACTGTCGAGTGGTCTGGACATAAACTGGCTCAGCACACTAACAGAGTATGCCAAATCAGGCCTAGTTGTCGTAAGATATATCAGACTTCCCACTAGCTGTCTATACAAAGTGGCATCCACCTGTTTCGTGCCATCGTCACTGCTTAACTTGAGATTCTGTTGCAATGGTGTTGCTGCTGTTTTACACTGTTCCATTCTGAATCGTTCCAACAGGTTTCTGGCATACTTTCCTTGAGTTAGAAAAGTTTGACCAGAATCTTTCCACACTTCTAGTCCTAGGCAATAATGAAGATCACCAAGGTCTTTCATTTCAAATTCCTGTGACATTTGCTGCTTGATTTCTTTGATTAAACTATTTGCATTTCCTGTTATTATCATGTCATCCACATACAAAGAAATCAAAATTATTTGCCTCTGTTTATTTATCTTGGTGTACAGATTTGGATCGTTGAGGCTCCTATGGAAACTATGTTGAACAAAAAATGAATCAATTTTGTCATACCATGACCTGGGTGCTTGTTTCAATCCATAGAGTGCCTTATGGAGTTTACACACTAAATGTTCCTTCCCCTTTTTCACAAAACCAGGAGGTTGTACTAAATATATTTCTTCTTTTAATTCTCCATTCAGAAATGCAGATTTAACATCTAACTGGTGTAGCTTCCATTTATGTTTTGTTGCTAAACAGATTAGCATTCTAATTGTATTAAGTTTAGCTACAGGGGCAAAGGTGTCATCAAAATCAATTCCTTCATGTTGTGAATAACCCTTTGCTACCAGTCTTGCTTTGAATTTTTCTACAGTACCCTCTGCATTTATCTTAGGTTTATACAGCCACTTACAACCTATAGGGGTTCTTCCTTCTGGCAGCTCAACTAAGTCCCAAGTATGGTTTCTATATATGGATTCCATTTCTTCATGCATTGCAGCCCTCCATTCATCTGATCTACTTGCTTCTTCATAATTTGAGGGTTCTACAATATTTAAAATTTTTGACATTAAAGCATAGTCTCTGAATTTTGCAGGTAGTCTAGTCTTTCTACCTGATCTTCTCGGTAAAGGACTTACCTCAACTCTTCCTGTTTCACCACTGTCTGGGCCTGCATCCTCATTTATTGAGCTATCCGTTGCTACTTCTTCTTGTTTCTGCTCCTGCTCCATTTCTTCTTCTTCTTCATCACTGTTCAGTTCTATCAGAAATGGAATGTGGCTGTCACTGTTAGAGTCTTCCTTTCCATCTCCTATCTGTTCATGAAAAATGACGTCTCTGCTTGCAAACACTTTGTGAGTCACAGGATTATATAATTTGTATGCTTTATATTCTGTGCCATATCCTACAAATATGCATTTCAAGGCTTTGGGATCTAGCTTTTTCCTATCTGCTTTCGGTATATGAGCAAAAGCTTTAGATCCAAATATTTTCAGATGACCAATTGCTGGTTTGAGTCCAAAAAATGCTTCAAAGGGGGTTTTGAAGCCTAGACATTTGGTGGGACTCCTATTCTTTAAATAAACAACAGTATTAATGGCTTCTGCCCAAAGACCATTAGAAATGCCCTTACCTTGAAGCATGCTTCTGGCGCACTCCACAAGGGTCTTGTTCTTGCGCTCTGCTACTCCATTCTGCTGTGGAGTGTGTGGCACTGTAAACTATTGTATAATCCCATGCTGCTTGCAGAAGTTCATGAACTCATTTAATCTGTATTCCCCCCCTTGATCTGAGCGGAGAATATTTATCTTCTTTCCTGTTTGGTTCTCTATCATAGATTTGAATTCTTTAAAGTATTGGAAAGCTTGACTCTTTTTGCTTAAAAAATACACCCAAGAGAACCTAGTGCAGTCATCTATAAACAGTAGAAAGTAGTATGCACCTCCTAAAGACCTAGTCTGCATAGGTCCACAGATATCTGTATGCACTAGCTCTAGGATGTCTCTTTGTTTTCTGTTGACATGCACAGGGAATTCATCTCTATGCATCTTCCCTAGTGCACATCCATCACATTCCAGTTTGATATTATGTAAAGTAGGAAGTCCATCGACCATACCTTTATTTTTAAGCAGGATGAGATCTTGTAGATTGATATGTCCAAATCTCTGGTGCCAGAGATTCTCAGCTGTTGATGTTGCTGCAACCATCGCCTGTCGTGGCATGCTCCTTGCATCCAGTTTATACAAATTCCCCATGCGTACTCCTGTTGCAACTGTCTCCAATTTGCTATCCTGAATGACACATCCATTCTTGAAGAATTGTACCTGCATGTCCTGGTTTGTTATCATAGAGATAGAGATCAAATTCTTTTTAATTCCTGGAAGATATAGAACATTTTTGAGATGTTTGATATCGCCACTAGGTAGCTTCACAGGAATATCCCCACAACCTTTGATCTCATACCCACTGTCATCACCCAAATAGATTTTGGATCCACATGTAGAATCTTCAAGAAACTTAAAATATTCTCTCTTACCAGTCATGTGCGAGGATGTGCCTGAATCGACATACCATGTATTGTCCTCATCTCCTCTTGATGCTGAAAGTGCACAATCGACTGAAATAGTCGAAGATCATAGCTGTGGTCTTCCTCTTCTTCAGCAAAACAGCCCTGATGCTTCTTCTGTTTGCCTCTCCTTTCATCTGTTTGCCTCTTATAACACTCTCTGATCTGGTGACCAGGCTTTCCACAGTAAAAACATCTCTTAGCATAGTTATCATTCATACCTCTAGATGGTTTCCTTTGAAAGGAGTTGGCCCCTTTCTGCTGCTGTTGCTGCTGCGGTTGTTGTTGCTGGTGTTGGTACTGACGCTACTTTCCTCTGTGCTGTCTTATCTTTGCCATCAGAGCAAGGTCATTGCTCTGGGTCTTCAGATTTTGTCTTCGCTCCTCCTCCTGGAGCAGAATCGCTGTCAGCTCATCAAAAGAGGGGGCTTTCTCCCTCGCTGACAACCCTGAGATGAATGTCTGATATTCATCGGTCATCCTGTTCAGTGTGAGGGTAACCAGATCTGAGTCTGATACCTTTTCTCCAATGGATCCCAATTTGTCTTTGAGATCCTTGATTCTGGCTGTGAATCCATCAACAGATTCATTCTCATTCATCTTTAGTGCATACAATTTTCCTTTGAGTGCGAGAACACGATTTGTGTTCTGTGTCTCATACAGACCATTGATCGTGGTCCAAATATCTGCGGCCGACTTGCAATCTCGAATATGAGGGATAATGTTGTCTTTGACAGACATCTTTAGTATTACTTTTGCCTTTGTTTCTCTCTTATCCCAGTCCTGTTCTTGGGTTGTATTTCCGGCTCTCTATTGATTTCCCAAGACGATCGACCACGCGTTCGCACTCTCCAGCAAGGTTTGCATTTTGAACTTCCAGTTGGAAAAATTCATTCCATCGAGCTTGCCAGACTCGTGGAGGTATGATTCCAGACTGTTGTTCATTTTTGCACCACTGAACACTCTAATCGGCCACCACCGGGCAAGTCCGATCTGCTACCACGAACAGATCAGGAACTTCTCTGTGCCACCACCGAGCAAGTCCGATCTGCTGTCTCCAAACAGATCAAGGACTTCACTATGCCACCACCGGGCAAAACCGATCTGTCACCACCGAACAGATCAACAAACGAGCTCCAACACGCCACCACCGGGCAAAGTCGATCTGCTTCCACCAAACAGACCGTGGAGCTGCACTACGCCACCACCAGACAAGTCCGATCTGCTACCTTCGAGCGGATCACAGCACTTCAAATCGCCACCACCGGGCAGATCCGATCTGCTACCTCCGAGCTGATCAAGGATCCTCAATTCGCCACCAACGGGCAAATCAAATCTGCTACCACCGAGCAGAAACCTTCACGTGCCTCCACCGGGCAACTCCGATCTGCAACAAAGATTGCAGATTTACAGAAAGAAAGGGATGGCGCTCAAAACAGCGCAGAACCCGCGCCAATTCCGGAAAATGAAAGTTCGCGGAGTGCAGGAATTTTGGCGCGCTTAACAGCCACGGATCCGTGCCAAAATGGTCTTTCTTTTCTCTGGCGCGATTTACAGTCCCAAACCCGCACCAATTGTGTGACTGTTCCTGAAAAAACCGCGCCAATCACTGCACCTTCTGTAAAAAAAAAAATTCTGCTCCGAATTTCCGCTCCAGCCCTTCCTTCGGCTCAGTGATGATCAGTCATCTGATGCCTTCTCGCTTCAGGGGTTACTGCAGCTCCACCTGATCACACAGGTATCTCTACATGTACAGATGTGCAACTAATGATACATCCCAGAAAAAAACAAAAAATAAAAGTTAAGGCTACCTCTACCCTAAGCTCTGATACCAAGATAAAAATAATTAAACTTTGAATTAATCAGAAGGAGTTGCAGCTCATAGGTGAGAACACCACCTGGAGACTGCACTCAATAAAACAAGGAGGAGACTCTCGCTCACATTCACTCTGCCTTACATGAATGAATATTACATATTAAATACATCACTGAAAAATAGGTAGTTGTAAACAACCTCCTAAATTCTAGGAACAACTCCTAAACTAAGAAGATGCGTTACAACCACATAACCATTTCTCCATTATTTCTAACTTCTCCCACATCCTTATGGAAACTACCCTACGCGTGTCTGCACTATCTTTCTTACCACTAGTGAGCGAGTGAGCGCTTATTTGAAGAAGGGGCACTGCCATGGATTTCCCTACCATTCGTTTCAGGAAAAAATCTTGATCAGTCTTTTCAGGTTGATATCATTTTGTGCCTTGTTGTTTTGGAGAAAAGGGGCTGAGTTATAACCACTGAAGGCATGGATATCATTGAATAATATAGTGTTGAGGGTTATCCATTCACTGCAGAGTGACTTATGAGTTCAATACCCAAAGAGGATGCCTCAAGGGATGTAAATACTATGGAGTCCCTTCTATTGTTTAATGAACGAGATTTTTCCATGGCCATGGAGGAAGAGAGATGGGTGTCTTCCCCTTTTTAGTTGTGATTTTTTTTTTGGCTACAAATATGGATTTGGGTTCCTTATGAGAATGTAGGGATGAAAGGATGTACTGAACTGGCTATTGAGCTTAAAAACATAGAGAATAGATCATGCATGCATTAAGTGTATTTAATACATGTATTGAATTGGTCGATTGATGGGATCGTGTAAGGGAAATAGGTTCACATATTTTATTTTAGGATGGTGTCACTATCAATTTGGTTTTCTGCTAGTAGTTTCCCATAACAGAGCTTGTGGGGAAGACTGTGAGTCTATATTTCTCAGCCCAATGGTGTGGCCCCTGTAGAAATTTCACTCGACAGCTTGTGAATATTTATAATGAGATTTTGAAGAGAGGGGATACCTTTGAGGTTGTGTTTCTCTCGAGTGACAAACAGAAGAAAGACTTTCAATTTTTCCAGCATGCAATGGTTGGATTTTCCATTTGGAAACAATGTTGAAAAGAACTTGTTTCGCTACTTCCGAGTTCAGGGTATACCAACCTTGATTATTTTAGGTCTATATGGGAAAATAGTACAGACTGCTGCAGTGGGCCTTATACAAGAATACATAATCAGAGCTTACCCATTTACAACAGAGTTGATGGATGAGCTTACACGAGAATATAGAATCAGAGCATACGCATTTACAAAGAGCGACCTGATGAGCTTGAGACAGAGGAGAAAGCCAAAACAGAATCACAAAACCTGGAGTCACTCCTCTTTTCCGATGAGCGGAACTTTATGAGGGGAAGTTGCACTGATTTGGTATGCCAATATCTCATTTTCGGGAAATAACCTTGTACGTCTTCCCTATCTTCATTGGGCACAAGTTCTAACATGCCATGGACATTATATTACATAGATTAAGGCATTTGTAGCTTGTGGAAATTCTGCATCTTCTCAGTTTCTCTTGATTAAGAAAGGCAAAGCTACATGAATCACATAACTTTTTGGATGAGCCTTTCGACCCTATCCCAACCAAATATTTCTTTTTCAAATGCGTGTTTGGAAATTTTTCTCAGATAGACATGGTTTTGCTTGCTGGTATTGTATTGATATTATTTCCCATCCTTATGACATCTTTCAGCTTCTAGCTCATGTATGATTTCACTATCATTGGAGCTCATATGTGATTGTTATAGGTGTGGGAGGAATTGTAGCTTGCAAAGCATTATCACAAAGAAATGAAGATCCTACAAAAACATCTCATCCCTCGGATGTGGTATTGTTATTTTATTGTTGCTTCTTTATTCTGTATTTTGTAACTTGTGAATCGATTATTATAATATTGTTATCTTGTTTTTGATCCCATGGATATTTATTGTCTTGTTATTCTATCAATTTAAACTTTAAATACAGTTTCCAAAATATTGATATATCATATAATATTTTACCTTACAGGATCATGATGGATTTGTTATGGGAGAGGGAGCAAGAGTTTTTCTTCTAGAAGAATTAGAACATGCAAAGGTACAAAATTTTGTCAGAGAGGCCATTGAACAAGTAATATATCTTGTGTTTTGAGAATTAAATAATTTATATTTTAATATTAGCATTATATAATTTGGAGTTTACACTTTTGATGATTTTACCAGAAAAGGGGAGCAAAGATCTATGCAGAGTTTCAAAGGGGAGCAAAGATCTATGCAGAGTTTCTTGGAGGAAGATCTACTTCTAGTGCATATTCCTCATCCATAAGGTATAGGATGTCGAACACTTATTTCAATGTTCGTAAGCCTCATGTTAAACAACATTATTATTGACGTAATGGGATATTTTTATGTACTGGAGTTCTTTTATTCTTGGAAATCCTTTACATCAAGTCCGGGTAAGAAGAGAAATTAGACTTCCAAATTTCCAATCCTATGTTTTTGTTGAATTGGAAAATTCACTGTAGATGCACGTTGAGAGACAAAGATAAAAATGAAGTCATGTTAGAATGGATATATTCCTTGTGTCTCCTTAGAGTCTTGTTGAATTCCAATACCTCTCTATTTTCCATGTCTGTGCTTAGAGCCCCAAACTTTACCAACCAAACCATGTTGAAAAGGACAATTCTAGAATGAGAGCCACGATTCAAGAGAAATAAGGAGAACAATACAGACACCTTGTGCATCCTCAACATAGGACAAAAAATAGGACAAGAGACCC
This sequence comes from Pinus tabuliformis, assembly GCA_031772625.1. Taxonomy (NCBI): domain Eukaryota; kingdom Viridiplantae; phylum Streptophyta; class Pinopsida; order Pinales; family Pinaceae; genus Pinus; species Pinus tabuliformis. Next base: position 1,390,837,179 of record CM062820.1, on the reverse strand, counting down.
TTCACCATGATCAAATTAATGAACATAGAGAGGTATTTTTATATTTCAAGAAAGTTTTTATTCATAGCATTGATGATTATTTAGGCAGATCCATTGTGGACAAGCAAGAATATAACTCTTCAAAATTTATGAGCATCAAGAATGTCAGTGATGGTATCTCAGAGAATCTTTAGGCATCTCTTCTGAGAAATTTTGAAATTGCAAAAATGTGGAAACATGACCTTGAGTCAAGGAAATATGTGATTATGCATGAAGCTACCAAAAATCAAGTCAAGGAAACTGATTGCCACACTATGTGTTTCCAAGATCAATTTTCTGTTGGAAAAATGACTGGAAGTAATAACATGAATCTTATGTCTAAATTTAAGAAGGTTGAAGAGATTACACATTGTGAAGGCAGAGGAAATGTTCAACATCAAACTGAAGGTGTGGATTTTCCATCGCAGCACATGCCTGGCAAAGATGCATGGGAGCATAATGTTGAACATTCTCCTGAATGTGTTACTTCAGGGGAGTTACCAAGAAAAGTAAAAACTGCCAAAGAATCAGTGTTGAAGGTGGAGGCTGTTAGTTCTATAAATTTATGGAAGGATTGTTTTCACCTTAGGAGTTGTGGGAATAATTTAGTGAAATTTGTGGTATATAGTACATGCAATTCAGTTCCTAGTCCACGCTCCATAAAACAAACTGGGACCACTGATCTATGCCAAACAGGTGGTAGGAAAATTGATAGAGAGAACATCACAAGTACCTCTAGCATCAACTTTTTCATTGGTTTGAACATTCTATCTGGTGATGGGGGAGAAAAGTACATATCAAACTCCAGTTTGTAGTGAGAAGGTCCCTATTGATTACTTTCAAAACATTTTGGAAATGCCAAGCACTGTGGAAACGAATACATTAGACCATACTGCAAGAAAAATTCCACCTGACAACTTGGTGAATAGTGTAGGCATCTTGAGCATCTACACAATATTTGATTTAAATAGGGCACAGAGTCAAACACATCAAGCACCAATTCATAATGAAATTAATCATAAAAATTAATAACTGGTTGCCTTTTGTAGTTTACTGAGGAATGCAAACTTGTTCTAGATACGTTGTATTTGACAGTCTCCTATATTGACTGATACCTTTCCAACAATGTAGTAAATAGACAACGTTTGCAATTGTTGGGTGTCACTTGCATGTTAATTGCAGCGTAAGTAATATGTCATTTGTTGCCCTGTTTTCTTAAGTATTCCTAATGTTTGATGTGCTGGAAAGGACTGATTATTGGACATGTTTTTGCACATTACTTTCGGCTCAGTAAATACGAGGAGATATGTGCTCCCCAGGTTGGAGAATTATGCTATATAACTGACAATACCTATTTTCGAGATGAGGTTTGTCACGTTACATTTTAAACAATTGTATGTTTTATTTCCTCAATTTATCTAGTTTTAATTTATATTCTTCGCTGCATTATGCAGGTATTGCAAATGGAATCACAAGTTCTACAACATCTTCATTTTGAGCTTTCGTCTCCAACTATAAAAAGTTTTCTCAGGTGAGTGCTTTTGCTGTAAAAGGTTGTAATGGTTAAAATGTAACCTCGTTTTCTACCATCGGAACATTCATACAAATTTAATCTTGATTAACTGGCCTGTCAACTATTGTTCAAAGAAACGTCTTAGAAATGTTATATCTTGGAGCATATTGGTTTTGTTTGCATCAAACCCTTAGCCTGTAAATAAACTCGCATTTACCAAGTCATAACATGCTTATCGTGTGTATCGCAGGTTCAATACCTGCAGCTGGAGTTCCTGGCAAATTATCTTGCAGAGTTGACCCTTCCAGAGTATAGTTTTATTGGGTATTTGCCATCTTTAGTAGCTGCATCTGTTGTTTTTCTAGAAAAAATTACTTTGGATCCAACTAAAAAACCATGGGTATGTTTTTAGTAAGCCTTTCATTTTAAAGAACTCTTTTGTCTTTAATCTTTTCCTTTGCACAATGCAAACTGACATATTTATAAACATGCAGATGCATACTCTCTAACACTACACCAGATATCAACCATCAGAGCTCCAAATTTGTGTAAAAGAACTGCATGATCTTCAATGTAACATACAGGGGTGTGGCCTACCTGCAATTCGTGAGAAATATGGCCAGCATAAGGTAATTAATTTTTCATAGTTTCCAAATATTGCAATTTTCTTTCAGTGAGTTGAGATTGGTACTTGACATTCAACATTGTAGTGAAAAACCAACCGAAGCTTATCTCCATCCTAACATAGTGCCCTTTGCTGCAGTTCAAGTGTGTATCAACAATGGTACCTCCAACAACCATACCGTTGGAATTTTTCTCTGATTTTTAATAGCTAGGTTGCCTTCCTGAATTATGATAAGGAAGTAGACCTGGCTATTATAATAGATGCTGAGGCATATGCATTCCCTTGAAGATTGATTTGAGGCCAACAGGATGTAGATTTTACCAGCTTTTATGCTAAAAGCTACAATTTGTAACTTTATGCATGCTAATTTTCCTGTTAAGAAGTTGAATGTTGAAAAGTGCATGTCAGTTACAAGGATCAATCAATTTGGTTTTTGAAGTACTTACGACAGCACAATTGTTTTAAACTTGTATGTCACTTTATATATTCTCTCTGGAACGCTTGGTTATAAAATTGTGTTTAAAACCTTACCAAGCATCAAATTTTTTGGTGAAATTTAAAGGTTTTAAACATGAGAAGTTCATTTGGAATCCAATTAAGAATCAATATTCTTGGTGAAATGTTGTTGGAAATAATAATCCCACCACCACAATAAACACCATGATAGCAGCCATACTTGTGAGAAGTATTTTTGCAAGTTACATCTCTCTTTGAAGATGGAAGGATAGAAGCCAAAACATACGTACCACGAACCATTCCTCAACACAACAAAGAATTTAAGGCATTTAATGTATTTTGGTAAATAGGTATAGGTAAGCATTTAGTGCCTGACTATTGCTCATACTCCACAAACACTTGAACGATTCTGATCATACTCAACCACAACAATGTATTAATTATTTGCTCTGTTGTGCATTAATGTAAAAATTGTATGTTGAGATAAAAAAGCATGTAAAAAGTCATTTTGCATGTAAGAGAGTAAGAGTGAAAGAGAGTGAGAGTCTCTTAGGAGAAAATGGTGGAGCAAATTTTGGTGGGCACGTGAAAACAACCGTTACTGTGTTTTACTATGTGTTGTTCCGCATTAAGTGAAAAATATCTGAAAATCTTGCTTTTACTTGGTGAATGAGCTGCAGTCTCATATGAATGTTTTTTTCATGAATTAGAAGTTAATCCTAAGTTTTATTGTTGCTCCAAGATTACTCTGTTTTTACTGTCTTTTTGTTGTGAGTGAATAGTGTGTTTTTTAAGTCTCTGTATAGCTACGCGAAATCTAGCTTCGCCAAATATAGCTCCGCGACTCCACGAAATCAAGCCGCGCAAAATCAGCTTTGCCAAAGTCCTCTGCTTCTCTGCGTAAAACAAATTGTACTCTACCTCTCTACGTAAATTCAATTCTATTTTTTCAGACATGGTATCAGAGCCACTTAAACTCCGTTAGTGTAAAACACGTGTTTTTACTAACAGTTAAAATTGTTTTGAGGGCAGATTGTTTTTAGCATATTTACCAACAGGTAAAAAGTTTTTTTTCTTACGCTCAAAAATGGAAACTATTGAAAATAATACTAAGAGGGGCGGCGAATCAGTATTACTCAGGTCAATAATCTTTTTCTTTTCATACTCAAATTTATATACACTACTTCCAAAATTGTACTCTACCTCTCTACGTAAATTCAATTCTATTTTTCAAGACATGGTATCAGAGCCACTTAAACTCCGTTAGTGTAAAACACGTGTTTTTACTAACAGTTAAAATTGTTTTGAGGGCAGATTTTTTTAGCATATTTACCAACAGGTAAAAAGTTTTTTTTCTTACGCTCAAAAATGGAAACTATTGAAAATAATACTAAGAGGGGCGGCGAATCAGTATTACTCAGGTCAATAATCTTTTTCTTTTCATACTCAAATTTATATACACTACTTCCATGTGGGCAACCAGCGTGTACACGCAACTGTGTTTAAGGAAACAAGCATATCTAGCAAACTAATGATTCAGTTAATTCATCATATGTTGATCTTTAGTCTGTGCATCAGTACTTTATTAAACATTAAACAGTAACCATATGCAGTTAATAACAGAGTAAACCATCACGCATAAGAAACACACAAGAACACCAAGATGTAAGGTGGAAACCCAATGTGGGTAAAAACCACCTCTTCTGTTGTCTCTGTCTTCTTTTAATAATAAGAAAATCTATTTACAACATTGTACTGGTGCAAATTCATACCAATATGCAGGCTTCTACCTGCATAAGGCTACAACCTTCTCTCGTTCTCTAGCTTCTACTGGAAGGGAGCTATAACCTCTTAGCTCTTGTACTAGCCGATATGTTTACTAGCACATAGGTTCCGACCTACAGAAGACTACAACCTTCTCTCTTCCTCCAGGGATCATATTTCATAAATTTTCATACTAGATACTCCTGGAACACATCATCATAATATGAAGACCACGTTTCATCCAATTATCATACTGGACCCATCAACAACATTGAAGCTCAAAATCAATCACCACTGCAATCACTGAAACTCAATCATTACTTTCTGAATCAACCAAACTCAATCAATCACTAACAACCCATGAATCTCTCATACAGCTGAATCAAACACTTACTGAACCTCTACCACAACTGAATCAACCATTCATTCAAACTTAATCAAATTCAATCAATTAACTGGAACAGATAGATCACTATAACCAATACATAGATCTGAGTTCAGATCACTACATTATCATTCAGAATCAGTTGTAATATTAAAACCATGCTTCAGAGTGTATACGCTATTTGGTAGAAGCCAACCTGCGTGTATACGCAGCTTCCCTGAAGCAAACCGGTGTATAGATCTGCAAACACTTTGCCGCACTTCCAGACTTTAGACATAATCACACATAGAGGATAAAACATGTGTTAGTGATCAGATCTAGCCCATCCTTTATCAGATCAAATAATGATAAGTCATTATGATCCTGATCCATCATTAGATTTCATCCATCAACACTAAAGCTAATCACAATCAACCAATCTGAATATGCAGAATACTGTCACTAGTAAACAGTCACGAGAACACAATGCAGAACCCTGAACACTGCAACAGCAAACAAAACCCTTATAGATCATAATTCAGAAGATATACGCTACATCCATAAGCCGAACCAGTGTGTATACGCACTTTTATCAAGGGGAACTAGCGTACAGATTTGCAAATTCCATTCTGTGATGTATATGCTACTTCTGTATGCTGAACTAGCATGTATATGTTGTTTTACTAAAGCCAACCTGCATACACATCTGGAAATTCAAACTTAAAGCATCACAACTATTTCAGACTTCATTCATACACAGATCATCACATTTACATAATAAAAACATGCGTCAGTATTCAGATCTAGAATGCTTACGATCAAGCCACACAATGCTAATACATCTAAGCCTTCATGATTCCGGTCCATCAATCATCATCAGCCATATAGTTGCATCTTAGTTCAGATCAGAAACCCATAACTTGCATACTTAATCTCACACTTCATCAGATATTCAATACTTTCTTATCTTGGCCTAATGATATTCTCCTCATTTTATAGTTTTAGGCCTTTCTCAATGCCATGGACCAAAACCACTTAGGACCAATACCTTGGATCAAATACCTAGGGTCAATAAGTCGGACCAAATACCATGGGTCAGATACCTTGGACCAAAGAAATACCTTGGACCCAAAAACTTATTTTCCCAAAATATACGCGCTTTTCTTATGTGAAAGTGTGTGTGTACGTAAATGCTCCCTTTGTTCAATGAACCTGCGTGTATACGCGGCTTGGTCAAGGTGAACCCACATATACATTTCTTTCTTCATTCTGTGTAGCCTGAACTATAATTCTTTGTTGATAACATGTAGTACTTTGATCTTTCATCTGAGTGAGTTGCCATCAAGGAAAACACATGTATCATAATGCCAACAATCTCCCCATTTGGACTTGATGGCAACAATTCTTTGTTGTTAACTTACTTCATTATGAACTGTCATCTTAGTGAGTTGCCATTGTACATTACTTCTGAACTGATTCCTTTGAAATTCCCTACATCACATCTATTAACACAACTACCATGTATTCTGTCACATCTGATATATCTTTATCTAGTTGCCATATATAAGAGAGTTGTTCTGCTACAAGTGGGTTGCCATCAAGTACAACACATATATCATAATGCTAACAATCTCCCCTTTGGACTTGATGGCAACAACAACCACACCAAGTCACTCTCCCCCTTTGATATTGAGGGTAAAGGGTCATGCTCCCCCTAAGTGCATGCTGAAATTCTTTGATAAAGCTCCCCCTTTACTCATGCTGAGATATATTGTATCATCCATGCTCCCCCTCAGCACATGCAGAGTCTGCAAATATTTTCAAGAAGAAAACATTACTCTATAACTCAACTATGTGAGTTTGACCTTCCTATCATCAATGACTCATACATACATCCATTTTCCCAACCAAGTGGGGATATACCAAACTTGACTCATCCAACCAACCAAGTGGCAATATATCAATTGTTTATACATGACTAAAATATAGAAATTATTACATTATCCTTCCCATGCATAGAGGGGGTACAAATTTCATCATATGACCAAAAAGGACTCATCAAAAGACTACAACCAATAGAGACAAATTATTACATTATGGTTTTTGATATGATCTTTACATTTATAACAGAGACCAAATATCTAAACAAGACCTGATAGTCTTCAGTAACTATCATACACCATGTATGATCTGCTTCATAAGCATATGTCAACAGCATCCAGACCAACAACCTGTATATGTCCATCCTTAGTTCCCAAGATATGACAATGTAAATATCATTAACCTATGACAAAGTATGTCTGCATACAAATATCAACTCATCCTCTTGATCTCATCAAGATCAACTTGCTTCGTTTCCATAACCTTCGATGAATCAACTAAGCAAATGTCATATCTCCAAGCGGTAGCACCGAATCATTCACATCATATCATATGTATGTGAAAATACCATAGACATCATTATCAAGAACTGCACGATCTTTCCACAAGAACCTTCAATGTATCAATCATGTATCATCACTAGGGAACATCCCATATCTGATAAGTATTAGCCATGATAATCAACATATGTGAGTATCAACCTATCATCATAAGGTAAGAACTCATCATCATTATGTGACTAAGCCATGTCTTCAAATAGATATGTCTTCATGAGACTTGCACAACATCATTCTCTTGGCCAACCAACAATATTCAACTTATGTCATCATCCATGTATCCATCAAATAGATATCAATATGTATCTAGCAAGCCATGAGCTCATGGTCATTTGTCAAAATTTCTTGATATCATCAACAATAGCAATTCTTAACCATGTGAGAGCCAAGAACTATAGGAATCCTGCATCATATATGCACCATATGATCTTTATGCATCTTTGGAGGCATGATGACAACAACATAGAGGAAATAAGTGGCTCATCATCAAATAATGAAGCTATGTACTCAAGCTTTGTACTTCTCCTTATCCTTATGAAGATCACCATATAAGAAACATATATATACTCTATCCATCATCAAAAATTCATCCATAAATTTGATCTGAATCAATAAAGAATCATCTCAGATTTCCTCATGGGTAACTCATAACCATCACATAGCAAGATGTATCATTTAAAATATTTTAGCCACATAAGCATCATGATCATTGATTAGGTACCAAAGACTTCTAAACATAATGCCAATAATGCTTTATTAGAAGCACAGCATGTTCTCCCCGTGAACCTGTTCCACCTTTTCACTGTCAGATTTGATCATTGTATATATTAGTAAGAAGTATCAAGGTATCATCATCAATCAGATATACATCAAGTTATCAACAACTTGTGAAGAAAAAATACTTCTAAATAACATCCACAGACTGTAGTCATCACGACTGAAAAGATAACTAATAATTGTCTGAATCATATCAAATTAGTTTTTCTGAGTCTGTCCCACCACATATATGTGACTGTGTAGCTTTGAACTCGCATATATACGCGACTTGTCTTTAGGAAACTTGCGTATGAGATTTAGAACATTGAAGTTTCACACTTTCAGCTCCCCCTGATTCTATTATGTCTGTACACTATGCCATGCCACATTTTTCTGACTGTACTTCCTTCTTCTTCCATATCTTCGAGTGTGATGATGTTTTCTCTTTTTGGTATGGTGCCCAAAATTTCCTTCTGCATTCCTTTTCTATATGTCCAAACTTGTTACGTGCATAACATCTTACATGTTTCATATTTCTTCTATAGCAGTCAATGGTTTTGTGACCAAACATATTGCAAGAACAACGATATCCCTTAAAATACCTGGAAGCTAATTATATTTTTGTATGATGGTCTTGAACCATTCTCCTTCCACATCTCGCTGCAACATGTCCAAGATTATGACATATAAAGCATTCAATATTATTCATTTGGGGAAATGACCGACTATCACTTGCATAGTTAGGAGTGAAAGATTTTATTTGAAGAATCTATTTCCTTGGTTGTAGATGGAGTTGACCTCTAATCTCCTTGTTGAGCATTTCAGTTTTTACATTAGAGTTCCTTGCCTTAGCTTGTGAGCTAGATTCACCTTCAACAGATTCAAGGAAACCAAGACCAGATTTAATGGCAGGAGACCATTGACTACTAATAATATCATCCAAAATCTTAGTACTATCTTGAAATCGTAAAAGCTTATCATTTTCTTCTAATTTACCTTTAGAATATTTACCTCAACCTGATATTGCTCTTCCTTTTCAAGATACTGCTTCTTCATGATTTCTTCAAATTTTCTTCTTGATTCCATCTGTTGCTTTAATTAAACAACTTCGTTTTCTTGTTTTCCAAGAGCTTGGAGTAGTTCTTCACTCTGCTTATTTGATTTTTTCAGATCTTCTTTTACAGAGAGGATCTTAGCTTCAAGACTTTCCTAGTAACTGGATCTATCTCTGAATTTCTTGATTGTTGTGCTCCTTTCATTTACTTCATTTCTTAATGATGTCACTTCATCCTGCAGCTTTTGACATTGATCTCCCTTTTCTTTGAATTGCTTCCTTACTTTGTTTCCTTCCTCTAGTGGAGCTTTTAGTTTGGTAGCTTCTTCTTTGAAGGCATGTTCCCTTTTGTCTACTAGATCTTGTTTATATCTAATTTTGTCTGTAAGCCTTTTAAATTCTACCTCTATTTGATATCTTTTTTCCTCACCCATAAGAGAAAATTCAGTTGTTTTGCTATCACTTTCATCAAGGAGAAATGTATCACCAAAGGATAAAAAATTCATACTTGATGGTTCTTTTGCTTGTTCATCTTCATTCTGAGGTGATTCTAAATCTGAAGAGTTGCTTCCACATAATCCCCAATCGATTCTCCCACTGTCATAGTTCCTTTGAGATGTCTTCTTCTTCTGAGGCGCTTTCTTATTTAGCTTCTTTCCCATTGTTCTACGGATCTCCTTCAAGCGATCAAGCTTCTACCAAAGGACCTGCTATGATACCAATTGTTGAAAATAATACAGAGAGGAGGGGTTGAATCAATATTAGTCAGGTCAATAGTCTTTTCATACTCAAATTTATATACGCTACTTCCATGTGGACAACCAGTGTGTACATGCAATTGTGTTTAAGGAAACAAGCATATATCCAACAAACTAATGATTCAGTTAATTCATCATATGTTGATCTTTAGTCTGTGGATCAGTACTTTATTAAACATTAAACAGTAACCATATGCAATTAATAACAGAGTAAACCATCACGCATAAGCAACACACAAGAACACCAAGATGTAAGGTGCAAACCCAATGTGGGTAAAAACCACTTGCTGCTGTCGTCTTTGTCTTCTTTTAATAATAGGAAAATCTATTTACAACATTGTACTGGTGCAGACTCATACCAGTATGCATGATTCTACCTTCAGAAGGCTACAAACTTCTCTCGTTCTCCGGCTTCTACTGAAAGGGAGCTACAACCCCCTAGCTCTTTTACTAGCCGATATGTTTACTAGCACGTAGGCATCGACCTACAGAAGGCTACAACCTTCTCTCTTCCTCCAGGGACCACGTTTCATAAATTTTCATACTAGATACTCCTGGAACACAACATCATAATCTGAAGGCCACGTTTCATTCAATTTTCATACTGGACCTATCAACAACATTGAAGCTCAAAAGCAATCACCACTGCAATCACTGAAACTCAATCATTACTTTCTGAATCAACCAAACTCAATCAATCACTAAAAACCCATGAATCTCTCACAAAATTGAATCAAACACTTACTGAACCTCTGTCACAATTGAATCAACCATTCATTCAAACTTAATCAAATTCAATCAATCAACTGGAACAGACAGATCACTGTAACCAATAAAAATATATGAGTTCAGATCACTACATTATCATCCAGAATCAGTTGTAATCTTAAAACCATGCTTCAGAGTGTATACGCTATTTGGCAGAAGCCAGCCTGCGTGTATACGCATCTTCCTTGAACCAAACCAGTGTATAGATCTGCAAACACTTTGCTGCACTTCCAGACTTTAGACATAATCACACATAGAGGATAAAACATGTGTTAGTGATCAGATCTAGCCCATCCTTTATCAGATCACATAATGATAAGTCATTATGATCCTAATCCATCATTAGATTTCATCCATCAACACTGAAGTTAATCACAATCAGCCAATCTGAATATGCAGAATACTGTCACCAGTAATCAGTGTTGACATTCCAATGTTCCTATAATTCCAACCGGTTTACTCGTATAATAGATTTGTGTGCATCAACCTCAACCAAGAATCATGGAAAATATAATAGAGGTTTCATAAATCATCTTCCTAGAGAAATATAGGCAGATTTCCTATTTGCAATCGTTCAGTACATAATACAAAAAGCCTGTTAAGGTAATGATGCCTTTTCCTTCTTAGAAAAATTCCAAGTAACTGTATTTGAATTTCAGATAATCTATCCATGAATTTTAGTTGATGGGTATAATATTTCTATCCTACAGAAACAAACAGATATTTCAATTGCTCCGTCTTGTGAGATAGCAATAAAATGGGTGAGGGAAGCTGACATGTGGAATCGGCTGATTCAACTGATTGGCAACCACCAAGTTTCCTAGCATTGAGAATCGACGAGCGAGGTGGTCCGGATCAACTTTTGATCAGAATCACCACTGTCAAGCATTCTACAGCTCTTACCTCAGAGGTGTTTGACGTACTGGAAAATGAGAGCCTTGGCGTTCTCCATTCTCGTAGATCCTCCACCAAAGAGAACGCTCTTCATAGCATCTCTTCATAGCATCCAAGTCAAGGTAGTATATATAACTGCAAAATCCTTCCTCAAGTCATTCACATATTGTGTTAGACACTTCCACGCTTTGCCTACATCGATCAAAATATTAGAGGACTTTATGTCACGGTGAATAACTGACAGGAAAGCATGCCCATGTAGGTAATTGAGCCCCCAGGAACCTTGAATAGCGATCGTTACTTAACTGACCCAATCCAATTTCTTCTTTGACTTCCCATGTAGGTGCTCATACAAGGTACCGTCAGTCATGAACTCGTAGACCAGCAACTGCTTGTCATTTTCCTCACAGTATCCCAACAGATTCACCAAATGCCAACATTCATAGGATGCAGAAGAGAAAGACCTCCAGGATGATGGCTAAGCCTGAGTCAAAACCCACATGAAGGCATCCATTAACGGAGGTGATCTCTCCTTGGTTGTGATGCACTATTATCAGTGGTGGTATAAATGTCAGATTTTCATTAGAAAGAGCACACGAAAAATAGTCGTCTCAGATTAGTTGGATCAAGAAAAAACCCAGAGGCGTAAAGTTATGAATTGCAACTAACTAATAACTGTTTTCAAAATTGTTTTCAAACCATACAACAGATATTCAACTAATCCAGAAAAACCCCAGAGGTGTAAAGTTATGAATTGCAACTAACTGATAGTTGTTTTCAAAATTGTTTTCAAAGGGTATGACATATATTACTTCGATCGTCTAACACTAAAAGCAATGGTCTAAAATGGCATAGGTGGCATGGGAGGGGAGTTCTTTTAATAGGGAAACGCCTTACGATGTAATTAAATTTGTCATAAAACATACTCATAACCAGCATATAACCAACAAAAATAACAAGGATATAAAAACCATATAACTAGTATATTTACACATGAAATACCAAGGAGAAAGAGCTCTTATTAATGAATCCAAAAGTCAACCAGGCATGGGACTTCCATGAACCACCCAACCATAGATTGGCTGAACCAAATGTTTCTTTCAACCAATCACCCCAATGCCATACTCAAAGCGTGAATGTGGGACACAAAACCAAACCAAACCATGTTTCCTCGGGCTTTACCATAATCCCAACGATCACTAGCCCCTAAAAAAGCATGGTTGCCATCGGATTTCTCCACCTACGCCGTGAGGAATATTCCTGTCTCCTAGTCTCTAGGCTTTACCATATATCCCTCCATATAATGGTTGAGGATTCCTAGGCATAATCAAGACTCCACCCTCCAGGATTTAACGTATATCCTGTCATTTACCGGTGGAGGATTCCTAGGCCTAATCGAGGGCATACACCTCTAGGCTTTACCATATATCCCGCCATTCACCAGTGGAGGATTCCTAGGCTCACCGAGGCACACAAAATTCAGCCTTACCGCCATCCGAGTCTCATTCAAGGATCCCTAGGCCTTTTGCTCTTTCTTTCAGAGACCACCTCACTCAGTTTCGAAACCATCCAACAATCCATCTCAACTAAATAGAAGAGAACCCATCACACCATGTGTTGAAAATAACAACAAGAAATGTTAAAAAATAACATCAAGAAATAAAATCCTAATTTAATTTTTCATTGAGTTAAATTGGGAATAAAATTGTAATTCCATATCTCATGAGTTAGTTGGCTCAATTAATTCGAGGTGAGGGTATAACTAGAGTCATGTACAGTGTCTCCTACAATTAGGAGCACCAGTTGAGTTTATTTTGAGTTGTAATTATTTCATTCAGTGATTTGATAATCACCCTATGAGTGACATCAGTTAAAGATTTATTGAATAAACATATTACAGACTCATGTGCAGGTGTGTGTCTATGTTATTTAAGCAATGGATCGATCAGGTTGCCAATACACAGACGTTTAAATGGAAAGATGATAGAGAAATACAGTAAGCAAATACAAGAACACAAGAAATTAATAAGGAGTTCACCCTATCCTCCAGGGCTACATCTTCGGTCCAGCTCTCAGTGGTGGCCTTATTTTATTGTGTTTTAAATAGAGAATTATAATGCAGGAGCTCAATATGAGTTACCTGAAGCAGATTTGCTTGGCAGGGTGGTTCTTGGATTCCCCAAGCCATTGGAGTGCACAGACTCGTTTTCCTACCAGCTTTGTGATCTTCTGGTCTACAAGGGAGAGAGCCCAATGTGGTGCTCAGTCCAGACAAATCCTCTCTAGGATGGCTTGAATCTCTCAAGCTCTATAGTGCTCGTTGCTGCCTTTAGTCAGCTCGACCCTCCGTCTTCTTCTGCTTTTGCTTCACTGTCTTTTTCTCTCTATGTCCCATCCTCCTCTCGAGATTCTGTTCTCTCTGTCTCCTGGGGTTCTCTGTCCCTCTCTCTATATATCTGTGTTTTTTGTTTCTGTTCATGTCTTTTAGACCATCCATTCCCATGCTTTTTCAGTTCCTCCGTCGAATCGCCTTTTGCAGTGCGCTTGGAGTTCCCTGTTTAGTGTCATCATCATCTTGCAGGGAGTGGCCACATGTCCTCCTATAAACGGCGCCAACCTGCTTCATCGGTTACGTCGTGGGATGAGTCTTTTGCCATCATGGCGGTCAAACGGACATCAAATTCCTTCTAAATCATGGCTTAATCCCTCGTCGATTCCACTTCCCCCATCGGGTGCGATCTCAACCGTTAGATATGGGGCCCCTAGATCCAACGTCGTTCGCTCATTTCACGCAGTTGACTTGCGCGACCATTAGAGCACGATCAACAACGGTTTTCTCTCTCCTCCGCTTCCCATGCGTTGGCCGCTGAGTGGGATCGCTTTGCTTCCATCCAAAACCACTTACTGTTTGAGGGTGCCTCGATCAATACCTCCGGTTTTTGGAGCGGGTCCTGCTTTTGTCCTTTAGCTCTTTTTGCCTTTTTCCTGCGGTTCTTCAGCTCCCAACGTGACCGAGTGCTCGGGCTTCCCCCATTTCGATCCCTTTTGTGCATCAAAATCCACCTCTATTTCCTGATCCGAGCCTCCTAGGGGCTAATTCGGCCTCCCGCGCAGTCTCCATGGGCCTCGGTCAGCACGCTTTGACCGAGGTCCTCGTCGTTCCATGCTGGTTGCCATTGCCATTGGTTCAAGGGTGTTTTTGGATCATTGTTTTGGAATTCTTTGATGTTCATCCCGACCTGATACAGTCATAGTTCCTTTGACAATTATTTATGGATCCCATTCGGATCACGGCCTTCCCACTGAAAAAACTTTTGGACCACAAAAAGTTGGTTTTCAAGCATCGACTAAGTGAGGGTATTGCTTTCTCACTTGTCTAATCTCAATCCACTTTGTACTGCTTAGCTTTGAACCTTTGAGCCCAATCTTGAGGTACTCCACATCTCCCCTACGCGTTGTCCTCACCTTCCTGTCCAGCACTGTGTCTTCCTGCAACTGATTAAGATATTCAGGTAGTAGGCCATCAATAGAAGGCAATTGACTCTGCTCTTCAGGGTCCTCAACCATTGAAGGTTCAAACAATCTGCATTTATGACTGAGTAGATGTGCATGTAAGCTGGTAGATTAAGGCAAAAAGAATTTTCACCAATCTTCTCAAGTATCCTAAAGGGTCCATACCTGATAGGCTTTAGCTTTTTACATTCACCTTTCATTCTGTCCTTGCTGATATACAGCCAAACTTGAAAAGTATGCTCCATCTGATGCTTATCATGCCTAGCCTTATACTTAGCTTGGCTCCTTTCCAGCTGTTCCTGTACTGCCTGGTGGATCTCCTGGATCTGTTCAATGAACCTAGTTGCCTTGTCCACATCATTGTGCCCATCAACCATGGTAACTTTACCAAAGACAAAATCCAAAGGAGACCTTGGTGTGAAACCAAAACAGGTTTCAAAAGGAGATCTCTATGTAGAAGAATTCTTTGCTCTGTTGTAAGCATGCTGCACATAACACAAGTGTTCATCCCAAAGCTTAGGATGTTTGTTGCAATATCCTCTCAGTAACTGGATCACTATCCTGTTAACTACTTCTGTCTGGCCATCTGTTTGTGGATGAAAAGCTGTGCTTTTCTTCAGTTTGGTGTCCATCAGTTCCCACAGACTTGACCAAAACTTCCCCACAAATCGGGTGTCTCGATCAGATACAATGGAAGTGGGTAATCCAAAATGAACCCATACATGTTCAAAGAATAATTTTGCAGTCTATTCAGCTATAATCTATTTATTACAAGGTATCAAAATACACATTTTGCTGAACCTATCCACAACAACATATAGATAATCATGACCTTTCCTAGATTTAGGCAGTCCTCCAACAAAATCCATGGAAACACTTTCCCAAGGGTGAGAAGGAACTGGCAATGGAGTGTACAAGCCTAGTTTTCTATTAATGGGCTTGCTTTTAGCACACATTGCACACCCTCTTACATATCTAGAAACTGTCTCATTCATTTTTGACCAATAACAAAACCTTTGCAGCTGTGCAACTGTTTTACTTACTCCAAAGTGACCTGATATCAGAGAAGTGTGTGCTTCCCTAATTATCTTTACTCTCTCAGTTTGTGGAATGCGAAGTTTCCCACAATGATATAAGAGGCAGTCCTTCATATGATAGTCCAATTCTTCTACTCTCTTGCCTTGACTAAAAGTTGCATATACATCTTTAAAGTCCATATCCTAAGCATATTGTTCAATGTGGCTTTCATGTAGTACAGAATTATGCTTAAGTATGGTAGATGCATTTATAATGGGTCTAGATAACATGTCTGTAACTTTGTTATGTATTCCCTTTTTATATCTGATAACCAAATGAAACTGTTGTAGAAAACCCATCCATCTGTAATGTCTTGATTGCTGCAACTTAGTTTGGGAGTGTAGATATTGAAGTGGTTGATGATCAGTATGTATTACTGTCTCTTTGCCCATTAAGTAATGTTTCCACATTTTCACACTCTGAACTAATGCATACAATTCTTTATCATATGTAGGATAGTTAACTACTGCAGGATTAAAAGTCTCAGAATGATAACATATGGGTTTACCGTGCTATGTCAACATTGCTCCCATGGCATAGTCACTGGCATCAGTTTGGATCTCAAATGGTCTTTGTAGATTAGGCAGTGCTAGTATAGGTGTTGTACTAATCTTTTCTTTCAAGGTGTCGAAGGCTTTCTGATGGTTCCCTCCCCACTGAAACACCTTATTCAATCTTGTTAAAGCATGTAAGGGAGCTGCAATTGAGGAAAAGTTAGAAATGAGCTTCCTCCAATATTGTGTTGCTCCTAAGAAGCTTCTCAGTTCTGTAGCAGATATGGGTTTAGGCCAGTTCACAATGACTGTCACTTTAGAGGGATCTATTTTCAATTCACCTTCCCCTACTATATGGCCCAAGTAGTTTAGAGATGTTTTTCCAAATTCACATTTTGAGAGTTTAACATAAAGTTTTTCTCTTTTAAAAACATCTAATGTCTGCTTAACATGCTTTAAATGTTCTTCCCACATTTTACTAAAAATCAGAATGTCATCCAAGTACACAATAAAAAAATCATCAAGAAAAGGTCTGAGTACATCATTCATTAATCTCATGAAAGTAGCAGGAGCATTGGTCAAGCGAAAAGGCATAACCAGCCATTCATACAATCCCTGCTTTGTTTTGAAAGCAGTCTTCCATGCATCTTGCTCTGCAACTCTGACCTGATGGTATCCATTGTGCAAATCAAGCTTGGTGAAATAAACAACTTCCTTCAATTGATCTAAGAGATCATCTATGTGAGGAAGGGGATAACGATTTTTTATTGTTATCTTATTCAATGCTCGGTAATCAATACACATTCTCCACGAGTGATCTTTCTTTCTCACCAAAACGATTGGTGACCCACATGGTGATGCGCTAGGCTTGAAGCCCTTCTCGAGCAACTCCTGCACCTGCTTCTTGATTTCAGCAACTCCTGCACTTGCTTCTTGATTTCAGCATTCTCTAAAGCAGACAACCTATACATTCCAATGTTAGGCAATGGAACATCTTGCTACAAAATAATATCATGCACTATTCCCTTTTTGGGTGGCATACCTTTAGGTTCTTGAAATAAGACATCATACTCTGAAACAACCTTTTCTATATCAACTTGCTGTTTAGCATTACATCCCTCAAATACATTGGTTTTATCAAGTTTCCTTTCCTTTACAACCATCAGTAAGAATTGTATGCATGAATTTATCATTCTTTTCATCTGTCCTGAGTTTATGAGAGTATAATTATTCTTGAGCTTATGAGCTCTTACAAAGTATTAGATTCCATCTTTAACAAGTAGATACTTGTTCTCAGCTCTATAGAAGATAGCCTTTCTATCATACAAGTAAGGACTTCCTGAAACAATTCCACATATATCTAAAGAAATTATGTCTAACTCAACCTCATCTACAAATGCTGACCCAAAAGAAAACTTGAGTTTGCACTGTCTAGTCACTTGTAGTTGTGCTTTATCATTCAACCATCCTAATGGGTATGGTTTCTTATGAGCCGTAGTTGCTAATCCCAATTTCTTTACAATTGCTTCAGAAATTAGATTTACTTGTGAGCCACTATCAAACAAAGTATCAATCTTTTGATTTTTGGAAATAACTCGAATATGGAAAAGCTCATGTTTTTTTCTCTCATTTTCTTCATCAATAACAGATTGAGCAGAATTACTAGTAGATACTTCAGAATCCTTACCTTTTATACTTGTGGCTGCAATAGTTGTTTCATCTCATGAGTCTGACCCAAAATCTTTCTGAATAGTTGCAGCAGTCTTTTTCTTCTTACCCTCGGACTTCTTAGGTCTCAGCTCTGGATGCAGAATCCAACAGTGTTCATCATCATGGCCATCCTTTTTACAGTGAGTGCATGAAGCTTTGCTTTTCTATGCAGTGTTAGCCTTCCTTGCTTTCCACTTCTGCTTTCTTTTCTCCTTGCTCTTGCTTACAGTGGGTTGGGATGGTCCCCCAACTTCTGGATTTCCATTCTTTCCTCTAGCTTCTAGATGAGTAGCTTGTACAGATACCTCATCTATACTAGTGGGATTGAACATGAGGATGGTATGCCTCATGTAGCTGTGTAGAACACCAATGTACTTCAAAAGAGTCTCTTGTGAGTCCAATGAGGTACCCAACATCAATGCTCTCTTTCCAAATTCTTGAGTATACCCTTGCACACTTTTCCCTTTCAACTGTCGAAGATTTTTCCAACTCATCATGGCTTGTTGCATGTAGGCCAATGGATATAACTGCTTTTTGATTCCAAAAACAAATTCACTCCAGACAGAAATAGTCTTACCATGTCTTTTCATATCAGCTTGGGTTCTGCCTTCCCAACAAACCAAGGCAGTGCCTCCTAGGCATAGGCTTTCCAGCTGAATCTTACTCTTGTCTGAGTCTATGTTATATACCCTACAATACACATCAATTTGTCTAATCCAGTTGTCCAACTTTTCAGCATTTAGTTCTCCATCATATATAGGAAAATCAAATTGAACATCTAACTTGATCAAAGATGCTTTCTTATTATGCACAAGGCTATTAGGAGGTGTGAGAAACCTTTCCTCTTTCCCTTTTCCTTTGGAGTGGTCATGGAAGTGAGACTCATCTTCTTCTTTATCTTGTTTAGAACTTGAGGAGTCTTCAACCTTATGCTTTCTAAAGTCCCTATATATTTCTTCTACCATAGACTTTATAGCTAGGAAACTTTCTATGAATTGAGGGTCTGGCCCCACAGAACCTTCCTCTGACATTGTCTTCCAAGGATAGACTCTCCCAATTTCAGGATTAGTTTCCACCAACTCTCCTTCTCCTAATTTGAGCTTTGATCTAGTGAGCATTCACAGCCAAACCAACACAAGCTTGTCTAACCTTACAGCCTAAAGCTCTGATACCACTTGATCTGATAATCACCCTATGAGTGACATCAGTTAAAGATTTATTGAATAAAGGTATTACAAACTCATGTTCAGGTGTGTGTCTATGTTATTTAAGCAATGGATTGATCAGATTACCAATACACAAACGTTTAAATGGAAAGACAGCAGAGAAATACAGTAAGCAAATATAAGAACACAAGAAATTAATAAGGAGTTCACCCTATCCTCCAGGGGTACATCTCCTTTCCAGCTCTCAGTGGTGGCCTTATTTTATTGTGTCTTAAATAGAGAATTACAATGCAGGAGCTCAATATGAGTCACCTGAAGCAGATTTGCTTGGCAAGGTGATTCTTGGATTCCCCAAACCACTGGAGTGCACAGACTCGTTTGCCTACCAGCTCTGTGACCTTTTGGTCTACAATGGAGAGAGCCCAATGTGGTGCTCAGTCCAGATAGATCCTCTCTGGGATGGCTTGAATCTCTCAAGCTCTCTGGTGGTCGACGCTGCCTTTGGTCAGCTCAACCCTCTGTCTTCTTTTGCATTTGCTTCACTCTCTTTTTCTCCCTGTGTTTCGTCCTCCTCTCGGGATTCTAGTCTCTCTGTCCCTCTCTCTGTATATATATGTTTTCTGTCTCTATTCATGGCTTTTAGACCATCCGTTCGCATGCCCGTTCAGTTCCTCCGTCGAATCGTCTTTTGCAGTGCACTTGGAGTTCCCTGTTCAGCGTCATCATTAGCTCGCAGGGAGTGGCCACATGTCCTCATGTAAATGGCGCTAACCTGCTTCGTCTGTTCGATTCTTCAGTTATGTCGTGGGATGCGTTTTTCGCCACCGTGGCGGTCAAACGGACCTCAAATTCCTTCTAAATCATGGCTTAATCTCTCATTGATTCCACTTCCCCCATCGGGCGCGATCTCAACCGTTAGATTTGGGGCCCCCAGATCCAACGTCGTTCACTCATTTTGTGCGGTTGACTTGCTCGACCGTTAGCACGCGATCAACGGTGGTTTTCTCTCTCCTCCGCTTGCCACGCATCGGCCTCTGAATGGGATTTCTCTGCTTCCATCCAAAGCCGCTTACTGTTTGAGGGTGCCCCAATCAATACCACCGGTTTCTGGAGAGTGTCCTGCCTCTGTCCTTTAGCTCTTTTCGCCTTTTGCCCGCAGTTCTTCGGCTCCCCACGCGACTGAGTGCTTGGGCTTCCCCCATTTCGAGCCCTTTCATAATCGCGCATCAAAATCCATCTTTGTTTCCCGATCCGAGCCTCCCAGGGGCTAATTCGGCCTCCCGCATAGTCTCCATGGGCCTCGATCACCGCGCTTTGACTGAGGTCCTTGTCGTTCTACACTGGCTGCCATTGCCACTAGTTCAGGGGTGTTTTTGGATCGTTGTTTTGGAATTCTTTGATTTTCTTCCTGACCTAATATAGTCATGGTTCCTTTGACATTTCTTTATGGATCCAATTCGGTAACCTACAACAGTGGGGTGTAACTTACTGTAGTGGGATGTAACTTAATGATGTGTGGTACAATCTGTAGTAGTGGGGTGTAACCTGTCGAACAGTGAGGTGTTTCCTAAAATGAAATGTGTTGTTGCCTGCAATGGTCAAATAGTAAACTAAATATTCACTCATAATTAAATCATGCATGTTAGATCAGAGAAAGACCCAGTTAAGAGTGGAGTTCAGGAAGAGTGCACTATTAGTTGTAAATCCATCTAAATTAAACCGATGGTGCATGCAATCAGAAGAAGGCCTAAAATAAAATAATTCCTTAATTATAAGACTCACTAATTTTAACCATTCGAATTTCATTTAAAAGGAGGAATGAATGCACAAGTTTAATCATTGTTTTGGTGAGCACGAGTTGGTGAGACCAAGAAATAGGAAGCACAAGTTTATGCGTGGAGCTTGTGAGGGCATGGAAGTAGGAGCTTGGAAGGATACAAAATAATTGTACACGTTGAGCTCAAGGGGTAGAGCATATTGTATTCATCCAAAGCTTGCCTAGGAACCTATGAGACATATTGTTATAGACATTTTTGGGCCCTACAACCCCAAGCATGAAATGTCCATAAACCAAGGGCTCCTAAGTCCCTAAAAGTGTTGTTCTAACCCCTAAAGGAACAAGGTCAACAGACTACAGCTTCTCCCAGAAGTTCTCCATGAGAAACTGCTCAGAATTGGTCAAAACAGGATCATTGTAGCTGCTCCACTGGCTAAGTGCGTTGCATCTCACCTAAATACACTGTGTGGGTGTGTTGCATTTCAAAAATCCCTTCTATGGGGTGCGATGGGTGAGAAATGACAAATGGCAGTGTCATTCTGCGAGGTGGAGAGGCAATGGAAGCTTCTAGAATCTTCTCCTGTGACACTTGCCTCACTGAATTCGACCAAGGATGAGTAAGAGACCATCAGTCTCCAAGTGGAAGCAAGAACTATAAGAGAGAAGACACTAATCAAATCACAAGCTGACTCATCCCCCTTACAGATATCTATATATGGATCCCTCATCCCAGAGATTTGGGAGGCTGGAATTTTGCATATTGTAAGGAATTGCTGTTAGTTTCTTGAGACAAACATCGGATTGTTGGGTGATCTAAGCTTTGTTTGAGGTGAAGAGGGGCTTCTTTGCTGGGAGGTTGATGTTGGGTCAGAACAACTAGTTGTAACTCCTCTTACCTCTTTTCTTGTTTATCAATAAAAGCTATTTGAGTTTTCCTCCATGCTTTTGTATCATTGATGCTTGTTACATTTGTATGGTCAATTTACATCTGATCCTAGATTGTTTATGATTATAGATCCATGTCTTTTTATAGTGCTATGCTTCTGTGATCTTACAGGTACTTTGTGAAGCTGGGCGTGCAAGGGAGCAGGTAGCTGAGGACTATCAAAGAAGAGAGGGATCGAATCAGGAGATTAGCGCAAGACAGAGGTTGGTCTTTCTGTTCCTCTCTATCTATAATTCATAAAGGAAAAACGAAAGTAGCTTTTCTCTGTTTGTTTCTAAGGCAGCTGTCAGACCTTAGTGGGATAGAGCAGTTCTATATAGACACTTTTCCCTATAACACATATAGAGATAGTGCAGAGGTTACTCGAGCTTGAGAAAAGCATTGTAATCTTCTCATATATTTTTATTAATGCAATATACATATAACAGAGTTTTTTAGCTATCGCTTTCGCTAGAAAATTATTTTGTTATTTGTGATTGAATTCTTTCTCTTTTATGCTTCTTGATTTCATTGATCAATTATTGTTTCCAATGATGAGTAGATTAGATTCAAGTCAATTTTTTTAGCATATTACAATCTGCAGTTTGAGTCTACAAGGAATTCTACATGGTATCAGAGCTAGATTATAGGAAATTCTACATGGTATCAAAGCTAGATTTGTAGAAATTTCTAAATGATATCAAAGCTAGATTTATAGAAATTCCTACATGGTATCCATGCTGAAATCACAATAGAAGATAAGAATTCGAAGTTGTCCTTGCATATTGATGATTCTCTAGATAGGGTGTTAGTGTCAGTATATGCATACTTCCATTAGGGATCAAATATTCTCTTTGCATTTTCATTTTAGGTGTCTCAGACTAAATTTTTATTTCCATTAGGTCATGTTAAAATGGTCCACCAATGGTTGTATTTTTCTTAGAAAATAAAATCTTCCCTCATAATGTACATTTTCTGACCCATTTCCATCTTGTATTCAGTGGAGGTTTCAAATATCTTACTATAGGTGTCAAGGCAGGTTTCTTTCCATCAGGTTTTAGGGTTCATTTCTAAGGTATTTCCATTACATCTTAGGGTTCATTTCCAAGGTCAAAAAGCCTGATTTCAAGTGTAAATAAAGGGTAGAAAAGGTATGAGGATGGGAAATAAACAAAGAGTAATTTCTAATAAGTCATAATGATTGTATAAAGATCTTTTGTCACTAATGTAATTTTTATCTCAAAAAACATGTTTTTGAGAAGAAAACAAAGTATTTTTGTTGATTTATATTCTTTTGATGTAATTCAATCCATTTTGTGTAATAAGCATTCCCAGCTACCCCAAGCATGTCTCCTTGCTGCAAGAAAATGTAACCACTGAAAAAATCAATTCAATCCAAGCATCCTTCACCTGAAAAGAGACAAAGAAGACAAACGTATTAAATATAGAATTAGAGGAAAGAAGAAAAGGTTCCAAAACATTAGAAAGTGAGTTTTTCTAATGAAAAATAAAAATCAATCTCTATATAAGATGTCACACTCCTTTTCCAAACTCATCACTCTTATTTGACAAAGAGGAAGAGAAGCAATGAAGAAGAGAGGGGAATTGAGGCCAATTAGTGGCCAAGGAGAAGAGGCACTGTGCATAGGAGGTAGAGCATTGCGCACAAAGTAGTTGGAGGAGGCGCTGCACATAGAGGCCAGAGCATTACGCGTAGGAGTGGAGCATTGCGCATAGGGCAGTTTCTCCAGTGTTAATTTGAACAACACTGCGCACCTATAGGTGGCACTGCGCATAGGGCCGGCAAGTTCCAAAACACTCCGTCAGTCACCCAAAATGTTTTGTTTTCCTTATATAGCCTATAAGAAAGTAAGTATGATCTCTGAGCTATCCTCTTGGTATTCAATCCATTAATTTGAAGTTGGCTTGCTATTTTGAAAATCAAACCCTAGATTGCTTACTAATCCCTTCTATACATCCCTCCACTCATTCTTTAAATCCCTAATATCTCCTACTCCACTTATTCCTTGAAAACCCTAATCCCTTCTATACATCCCTCCACTTATTCCTTGAAACCCTAACCTCTCCTATACATCCCTCCATATCCCTTATTCCCTATCTCCCCAAAGAAAAATCCCAAAATCCTATTTACTAAACAACCCCTATCAAATAATAATACCATCCCTCTCATTTTCATATATATATTCCATCCTACACCATAGAATTTCATCACCCCTTCC
This sequence comes from Pinus tabuliformis, assembly GCA_031772625.1. Classification (NCBI taxonomy): domain Eukaryota; kingdom Viridiplantae; phylum Streptophyta; class Pinopsida; order Pinales; family Pinaceae; genus Pinus; species Pinus tabuliformis. Next base: position 1,390,812,869 of record CM062820.1, on the reverse strand, counting down.
CCTATTCCTAATCACTAATACTTACTCCTTCATTACCTTCTCTAGGGTTACACAACTTCAAAATTTGACAAACATGGACAAAGAGGATAGAGATTATGAGGAGGAAAAAAATGGTAGCGAGAGTTTGGGAGATGAACCTTAGCATCAGAGAAAACCACACAAGGGAGGTAGAATTATTAGGGAGGAACCATCAAACATAAGAGAATTACAGGCTTCTCATATGACTATCACTTGTTTCAGGCATCTAGGGCGTTATGAGTTTTGTGAGAAGGTGGAAAGAGTCCAACATCATCCTGAGCTGACCAGGCTTTTTATAGCCAATCTCCGTGATAACAAGGTAACTCTTATCGCGGTGGCATTTACAGTTTCATCCTCCATCATTGTTGATGCTACAAGGATTCCAAATGCGGGGGAGAAATGGTATAAGGCACAATATTTGGATGAACACTATTATGAGCCATACATCAAATCTAGGTACAGAAATGAAAAGAAGAGGAATTTTCCTTTCAAGTTCCTTGAAGACAAATATGCCCCGATGATGAGGATCATTATGAAATATTTCACATGTGAGGGTAGATTTTCTAGATTGTACACCTATCACATTATGCTTCTTATGCATTTTACGAGAGTGAAAATTTTGAGCATCCCTTATTTCTTATTCAGGAATATTGAGAATATGGCCTACATTGTACAAAAAAGGCCATACCCCCAGAAAATGAGTAGTCTCTATCACTATTCCCTGATCAAGATGATTGTGCTACATCATCTCAACCTCCTTAACATTTCCTGGGAGACATTCATTGCCAATGACATCTTCAGGGGCCCTCAGATTCCTCCACCAGTGCCTCAAGAAACAGAAAGACCTTCTAGCAGTGCCAAAGTAAAGAAAGATGAGAAGGTTAAAGCAACTAAAGCTGTTAAGGAGCTAGAAGCCTACAAGACATATCAGAGAGGGGCTAGAACATTGTTTGCAGCAGATAGGCAAGCGTTTACTCCACTTGATGTGGAAGGGGCCTTTCCTTCTTCATCAGCTCATAGGCAAATGCTTGCTCGAAAAACTATGGAAGGGGCTTTGCCTTCTTCGTCGACACAACAAGCACAACAGTTGCAACAACTGCATAAAGGGAAAGAAAAGGTGCTGGAGGAAATCCTTGTTGATGAGGAGGAAAGAGATTTTGATTTGATGGAAGATGATGAACCAGAATAGCCACACATCCATCATGGCATTGAGACATTTGACTTGGAGGCCCAAGATGAGGCAACAAACGAAAACATAACCATACAGGAAAAAGATGCACAGATCCAATCACTGATGGACAACTTGGCGAGAGCTAAGTATGTCATTTCATGCCCTGAGAAAAAGAACAAGCTGCTAAGTGACAAACAAGTCCTCGTGGAGTTGGAACTTCTCAAAACAAAGAGGCAAAGTGACAAGGGAAAATCAGCAATGGAAGAGGAAGAAACATCGGCCACCTTGACTACAAAGAAAAGAATTAAGAAGGAAATTGAGGAGGATAGAGAAACTTGGCTTGACAGGGTCAATTTGCATTCAGAGAAGTTACTCCAAAAGGCCAATAGGGACAATCGAATCATGAGACACATAGCTCGCCATTACAAGACCCGGAACAAGATTTGCAATATAAGAGTCAAACAAATGAAAAGAAGGCTAAAACAAGCACTCAAAGGAAAAAAGGAGGACGATAGGCTTAGGTTTATTGCTGAAGCTTCCTTGTCTAATCAAGAGACTTAATGTGGTATTTTCCACAAATTTTGAGCAAGTTTTGAAGAATTTTTTCTTTATGGAGAGTTTAGCAATTTTTGAGACAGAGACTTTGGCGCTTTTCCTAGGGGAATCCAATGAATGGTTAGCATTTTTGGATTCAGAATGATGAGTGCATGCACCTTGAGCATTTTCTAAGCTTTTAGAGCAAAACTAGTCAACCAAAAGGTCAAAAAACACCCAAAAAATGACCTTTTTGCCCTTTTTTGGACACACAGAAGTAGTCTTGGGAGAATCCATTTTTGAGGGGTCAAATGAGCTTCAAATGAAAAAATTCAAGATTTTCTAGAAATAAGACTTGAATAGCTTTCCAATGCGCTATCATGAGCTCAATTTGGACATTGGGAAGGCCTCCAAAATGGACCTACAAAAAGCATTGTGCATAGGGCTTAGGCGCTGCGCATAGGACAAAAATTGTGTTGAGTGTCTATTTCACTGTGCCTTGACTATAATTTTGAGTTTCCTCTCATAGATGGTGTTTTACTGATGTAAATGATGACTAGGCATGTAAATATGATGGATAATAAGTATTAGAAGGTAGATTCATTAGATTAAAAGTCATCTTGAGGACAAATGAATCAGTTTCCTCACTTTTAGAGGCAAGTTGTTAGGATGCCTAGATTCCAGTTTCTTATTCAGTTTTGGTTATATTAACTCCTCATCTTAGGTATTCGACACCTGAGGATGGGAGGAGGTTGAAAGAATGTCTATATCTTCTTATTATTTCTCATTGTAATGGGTTGGACTTAGTGGGATGCTTATGCTTTGAAGAGACATCATTTTGTATTAGTTTGGGATCCATGTGGTATGATGTTCAATTCAGGTTTTCTTATGTTTTCATGTGTTAGAATGTATTTTTGATTCCATTTCATCATTTCATTGTCTTTATGTTAATGTATACAAGTCTGAGAGGAAAAATCCATATCTTTATGCTCTGTTTTGGGTACACATCTCACAGTCTATGTTTTCTTTAGTTTAGGAAGAATCCATGTTGCTCACGTGCTCTTTCTAGCTCCTCATCTGTCTTGAATCACCTCACCCATCAAACCCTAGAGTGTTGAGGCTTGTGCCTACCTTGCCCCATCGAACACCCTATAATTTTGACCTAATTTCCTTTCCCTAACTGTTTGGCTCCTCATGATCCAGCAAAACCATTTAAAATAAAATCAAACCTTGTGCTACTATACCTAGCCTAATATCATTTTCTTGATCTAGTCCTCTTGGCTGAGATCCTTATGGAGAGAGCCCTCTCCTGGACTAGTAGGGCTAGCTACTTGGCTAAGCATGGCTTGTGGTTACCCTGGCATTGCCTTCTTTTAGCCTACGGTTCAATCCAGGTGATAACATAGTGGCCACCATACTGGGGAATGAAAAATTAAATACCCCAGTAAGGTGTTTCATTTGAATTTTTAATATTGTGGATGATGAGTTTTAGAATTTACTAGGCTAAATTGGAAAGTTGTAAAGCAATATACAAAATTTCAAAATTAGACATATTGGCTTCTTGAAAGTACACCAGATCCAATCTAGATCCGAATTCTCCAACCATTGTCAATGATCCTCATAAAATTTGGCTGAAATCTAAGAAAGCTGCAAAGAAATTAAGTTTAGCTGAAGAACAATCAAGTGAGGATTTCATTCCTCATGTTATTTCACTCCCGGGAAGGTTAGACACTTTGCAAGACATTGAGTTTGATCTTAATTTTGAGAAAAGTTTATTTTGCAGTAAATATTTAAGTTGGACTAATAAGATAGTTATTGATTCCTCTATATCTTTTGATAACCCTGTTGAAGACTTGTTTCCATAAAGTAAATCAGGGTCATATCTTATTCATGCTCTCGATCAGTTGCAGAACCTTTCTTAAAACTTAAACACTTGGGTGAAAAATAAGACTCATCGACCATATTTTGATTTTCGAAATATCTCTTTTGCATCTACTGCCACCCAAATGATCCATTACCCACTGGCTTCTTCTTTAAATATTGTTCACACCACTCAAGCTATTGTTAATCCCCCTTTGAGTATACCAAGTACCCCAATCCTTGCTTTAAATCCACCACTTCCCTCACCTCCAGTCATGGATGCCCGATATGCACCCCTTGTTTTACCTTAAAATCCTGGTGCCATGCCCGCTGATTATCAAACCAAAATTCCTTTCTTTAGTTGAACCCAAACCATTACAACTCAACAGCACGTAGACAAGATGAATGATTTCTTTGACCTCCATGAGGTTGAAATTGAAGATGTGACGATGAGGCTATTTGTACAAAGTTTTGGAGGAGAAGTTCAAAAGTGGTTCAAAGCCCTACTAGAATATTCTATCACTACTTTACCCATCCTCTACAGGCAGTTCCTAGATCGGTGGGAGGTGAAGAAAAATCCCCTTCAGATTATGTCCGAATATGAGAACATCAAAAGAAATGTTGGCGAGAGTGTGCAATATTATTGTGTAAGATTTAATGCAGTGTACAACGCTATCCCTGCAAACATCAAACCACCAGAGGGATTGGATTTTCTTAAGTTTCCAGATGGATTTGATGTTGATATTGCATATTAGTTGCATGAATGTGATATTACAACTCCAGAAGACATGCAAAAGAATGTTGTGAGCGTAGAAGCGAACTTGCTGGCCAAATGAGAAAGAATGAGATAAGAGAAAAGAGTGACCGTAAAAGAAAAATCATCTACTTTAGATGTAAAAATGGATACATTGATTCTAACAATGGAAAGGATGGTTGACCGATTGTCCATCACAGATAGACCTGAACCTCAGATTCAGAATCCAAACTTTAGAGGGCACTAACAGTTCTAATTGTCAATCAGGAAAAGAGAACAAAAAGCACCAGAAAAACTAGAACAACAACCACATCGGATCAGAACTCCCTTACAATAGAATTATGTGCAAGGGGTGGACAACGAAGACGAGGAAGATTCGGTAATTGAAACAAATCACTTTTTCACTGCTGATGATATGCCTATATTTCTAACCAAAGATGAAGAGTATGTAGAAAGTTCTGACTTTCAAAAGGATGAGGACTACATATTGGCAAATGATGTTGTTTTGGAGGCTGAATCTGATGATTATCAACGTGGTTACATGAATGATTTGAGCACACAACAGATTCAGTATCCTTTGAGGAACATAGATGTACTGGTCAATCCTATTCAGAAGAGGAAGGATGTTCAATCGAAGAATGATCCCCCAAACAATCAGAAAAAGGGAAAGGAGCTTGCCGATCATAATTCCAACAAGGTAAATCAACCATCAACAAGTACAGCTACAAAAGAGAAAGACAATTAGCAAAAGGATAGTGCAACAAAGGATCAAACAGATAAGAGAGACATCGGTGTCAAAGAGGTAGAAAAAGTCACGTTTTTTAATTTAGAAAGTGAAATTGCTAAATTGAAAGTGTCCATTCCTTTGACTGAGCTTGTTAATAATAGCCATTACAAACATCATGTATCTAGAATACTGCAAATTGATCCTTTGTCAGACATGGTGAATGTTGAGGATGATCACCCTAAACTTATTTTTGGTCCAGCTATAGAAGGTCAGCTAGAAGATAGCAAAGTCCTACCCTTTTATATGAGTCTTAGATTGCATGAATATATTCTTCATAATGCTATGCTTGATTCCAGAGCTTCCCATAATTTGATGCCGAAGACCATAATGGAAAAGCTGGGCCTGGATATCACCCGAAAATATCATGATTTGTACTCATTTGATTCTGGTAGAGTTCACTACATTGGTCTCATTAAAGATTTTGTGGTTTCTTTAGATCAAATCCCAGCCAAAAATGTCTTTATGGATGTGGTAGTAGCTGATATACCACCTCAATTTGGTATGCTGTTGTCTAGATCGTGGGGAGGCAAACTCAAAGGCACTTTACAACTTGATTTCTCTTATGCTACAATCCCTGTTTTCGGTCAATTAAGGAAGTTGTACCGGGAAAAGAAGATGAAGTATATGATCACTAGTAAAGAGAAGCCCATAAATCATCTGATAAATGTTGTGCATATAGATTTAGAGTCTTTTGTTTTGTACACTGATAGTAGATTGAATGATGTAGATATTCAGCTTGTAGAAGTAGATGATGTACCAGAAATTTCTGAGAGTTTTATAGCAGTTCTTAATCAAGAAAAGGAAATGGAAATTCTTTCTGAGTAGCCTCCATAGGAGCATAAAAACAATGTAGAGCAGAAAAGTGAAGTAATCAACAAATGTAAGATCGAAACTAAAGAAGAATTCCAACATCTAGAAGATGAGGCCGGCCTTTGGAGCATGGATTTCAATGGTGCTTTTGGTAAAGATGGTGCATGTATTGGAATTTGGATTCGAAGTCTTGTTTTTCAGCTAGACAAAGTCCCAAGTAATGTTAGAGTGTGCTCCTATAAATTAGCTTTCGATTGCTCTAACAATGAAGTGGAGTATGAGGCATTAATTACAGGTCTAAATATTTTCAAGAAGGTGGGTGCGAAAAGGGTTTCTGTTTATGGTGATCCGGAGCTAGTGATTAAATAAGTAAAAGGAGAATATCATGTGAAACATCCACGGATGAGAGCTTATAGGAATGCAGTCCTAGACATCTTGAAAATGTTTCCGGAATATAAACTAACAGCAGTGCTGAGAAGTCAAAATATCATAGATGATTCACTTGCTACAACAACAAGAAATTTGAAAATTCCAATGCATTCTAGCAATAAATTTGAAATTCATGTCAAACATAGGATTGTTGTTCCTGATAACCTATGATATTGGAAAGTTTTCTGGGATGAAAATGAAATTAATTTCTTTTTCCAGAATGAATGGAAGTTTAAGAATGCTTTCATTGATGATGATTGTGATTTTGATGAACAAGACATTGAGGTAAATCAGATGGAGGTTTTATAGCTGAAGGATAATGTTATTCCTAGAGGTCTTATATCTTTAGAGGAGTTTTTTGATCAAGATGATGTGGCGAGAAAACCAACCTTGGTTCCTAATGATAAGGGAGTTGAAGATGTAAATCTTGGGATAACAGACCAGCCTAAGCTTGTAAATTTATAAAAAACATTGTCTCTTGAATCAAAGGCTAAGTATGTTAAATTTCTTTCTAAATTTTCTGATGTTTTTGTGTGGGATTACTCAGATTTGAAAGTATATGACAAGAACATCATTCAGCATACTATTCCTATAAAGCCAGATCAAAAACCTTTTAGACAAAAGTTGAGGAGAATCAATCCAAAGCTACTGCCATCCATCGAGAAAGAGGTAAATAGTTTGTTTAAGGCTGATATCATTGTTTCAATTAGATTCTCTGATTGGATTTCAAATTTGGTCCCAGTACGAAAAAAGAACGGAGAGATAAGGTTGTGCATTGATTTCCAGAACCTAAATAAAGTATCCTTGAAAGATAATTACCCTCTTCCTAAGATGGACCATATTTTGCAAAGAGTAGTTGGAGCATCATGGATGTCACTACTAGATGGCTACTCAGGGTACAATCAGATCTTGATGCACGAAAGAGACTAGGACAAAATTGCTTTCACAATACCATGGGGAACTTTTCAGTATGCCAAGATTCCATTTGGGCTGAAGAATGCCGGAGCCACTTTTCAGTGGGCAATGGATATAGCTTTCGCTAACGAGAAGGATGTCTTCTTGGTAGTTTATTTAGATGACTTGACAGTATTTTCTGGTTCTAATGATGAGCATTTACACCACCTAAGGATTGTTTTTCAGAAATGCAGGAAGTTCAGGATTTCTTTAAATCCAAAGAAGAGTCCTTTTGCCATAGAGGAAGGTAAACTCCTCAGTCATATAATTTCTAAAGATGGTATTTGAATTTGTCCTTCAAGGGTGGAGGAAATCCAGCAAATAGACTTTCCGCACAACAAAAAGGAAATTCAAGCTTTCAATGGTAAGATGAACTTCTTACATAGATTTATACCAAATTTAGCTAAGCATTTACGTGAGTTAACTAATATGTTGAAGAAGGACAACACTATGAAATGGACCAAGGATGCCATGAAATATTTCAACTTGGTAAAGCTTGCTTTGACCACAACCCCAGTTTTGATCAATCCTGATTATACTCATGATTTTATTGTATTTTTATTTGCATCTGAGCACACTTTGGCTGTAGTGTTGATGCAAAAGAAGGATCAGGTGGAACAGGCCATTGTTTTCTTTAGTCAGACTATCAGAGATGATCCTTTGCGCTATAACATCATTGAGAAGCAAGCTTTGGCTCTTCTAAAGGCATCGAAGGATTTCTGAGCTTACATTCTGCATTCACATACCATAGCTTATGTTCCCAACGCAGCTGTCAAAGATGTCCTCATGCAAACGGATCCGGAGGGAAGAAAAGGTAAGTGGATAGTAGCAATGTTAGAGTATGATCTTGAGATTAAGCCTACCAAACTAATCAAAGGTCGAGGCTTGGCAAAACTTATGGCTGAATCGAATCTTCATACTCTAGACATAAATCTCATTGTAGCAATGTCAGATGACGAAGATGGTGGTACACTCATTCAGGTATCAGAGATGTTTCTCAACTCACCTTGGTATTCTGATATAGTATATGTTCTTCAACATCTTTCTCCTCCTTCTGGAATGTCAAGAAGTAAAGGTAGATCACTAAAACTAAAGTCTGCAAAATTCTGCATTTTAGATATTGCTCTCTATTGGAACGATCCGGGAGGAGTTCTCCTTAATTGTTTGGTTGAAGATGAAGCTCAGTAGGTAATGAATGATTTCCATAGAGGAGATTATGGTAGTCACCTATTTTGGAAAACAACTAATAAAGTTTTGAGAGCGGGATATTATTGGCCATATTTGTTTTCAGATTTATATAAGATAGTCATGAGATGCCACGAATGTCAAGTTTTTCAGGGAAAAAGGAAGCTACTTCCTCTTCCTTTGAAGCCGGTTGTAGTTAATGCACCTTTCCAGCAGTGGGGGCTTGATTTCATAGGATAAATTCATCCTACATCATCATCATAGCACATATGGATTTTAACGGCTACGATTACTTCACCAAGTGGATTGAAGCCATTCTGACAAGGCAAGATACGGACACAGTAATCATTCAGTTTTTAGAGTCAAATATCTTGTCTCGTTTTGGTTGTCCTCACAAGATTAGTACATATAATGCAACAACATTTAAGTCGAAGAGAATGGTTGAGTTTTGCAACAAATAAAACATCACATTGGGTCATTCCATGACATACTACCCAAAGGGCAATGGATTAGCTGAGTCTTCAAATAAATCCTTGGTAAACATTATTAAGAAGATGTTGGAAGCAAACAAAAAGAATTGGCATCCAAAACTTGTCAATAATTTATGGGCTGACAGATTGAGTAGTAAGAAATCAATAGGTATGTCGCCTTTTGAGTTGGTTTATGGTATTGATATAGTGTTTAACACATCCCTTGTAGTCCCAGTCATGAGATTATTGTAGGAAGCCGGCAGATTAATCAAATGATTCACCTTCAGCAAACAAGAGAAGAAGTTTCTCGAAACACTTTCCGGCTACAAGAGAAGATAAAGAAGATTTATGACTGCAAAACCAAGGTAGAAAATTTTCAGCCGGAAGATGTAGTGTTGTGATGGGATGCACAAAATGAAGAAAAAGGAAGGCATGGTAAGTTTCACAATCCATGGAAAGGACCACATAAAATCTCAGTCTATCAAGGACAAAATGCATTTTTATTAAAGGAAATGGATGGTCAAGAATGATCAGGAGGACCAATGAATGGTAGGCTCCTGAAACACTACTATTTTTTATGTAGTTTTCTGAAGTTGCTTCACTATCATTGTATATACCAGTTTGATTTCCTTGCAAGATTTTAAGTACAATGTCATTTGAGCTTAGGGCCCGAAGTGAAGGCTATAAAGTTTAAATGATTTGTTCTGAGTTTAGTTGGATTTTGAGTCGGTTAGGAGTCGGTTGTGAGTCAGTTTTCAGTTTGTATTGAGTCATCATTCTTCAAAATTAAAAAAAAGGGTTTGTGGTCTTTCATTTGTTTGACTATATTGGCCCAATCAGCTAGGCTCTTGGTCTACGGTGCTCTTGAAACCTCCAAGGAGTTGCCATCCCCAATAAGGCCAATGTTAGTGTCAGTATATGCATACTTCCATCAGGGATCAAATCTGCTCTTTGCATTTTCATTTTAGGTGTCTCAGACTGAATCTTTATTTCCATTAGGTCATGTTTAAATGGTCCACTGATGGTTGTATTTTTCTTAGAAAATAAAATCTTCCTTCATAAAGTACATTTGCTGACCCATTTACATCTTGTATTCAGTTGAGGTTTCAAATATGTTACTATAGGTGTCAAGGCAGGTGTCTTTCCATCAAGTTTTAGGGTTCATTTCCAAAGTATTTCCATTAGGTATTAGGGTTCATTTCCAAGGTCAAAAACCCTAATTTAAAGTGTAAATAAAGGGCAGCAAAGGTGAGGATGAAAAATAAGCAAAGAGTAATTGCTAATAAGTCATAATGATTGTATAAAGATCTTTTGTCACTAATGTAATTTTCATCTCAAAAAACATGTTTTTGAGAAGAAAGAAGAGTATTTTTGTTGATTGATATTCTTTTGATGTAATTCAATCCATTTTGTGTAATAAGTGTTCCCAGCTTCCCCAAGCATGTCTCCTTGCTACAAGAAAAGGTAACCACTGAAAAAACTAGTTCAATCCAAGAATCCTTCACCTGAAAAGAGACAAAGAAGAGAAAGGTATTAAACAGAGAATTAGAGGAAATAAGAAAAGGTTCCAAAACATTAGAAAGTGGGTTTTTCTAATGAAAAGTCAAAATCAATCTCTATATAAGATGTCACACTCCTTTTCCAAACTCATCACTCTCATTTGACAAAGAGGAAGAGAAGCATTGAAAAAGAGAGGGGAATTGAGACCAATTGGTGGGTAAGGAGAAGAGTTGTTGCGCATAGGAGGCAGAGCAATGCACATAGAGCAGTTGGAGGAGGCGTTGCACACGGAGGCCATAGCGCTACACATAGGAGTGGAGAGCTATGCATAGGGCAGTTTCCCCAGTGTTAATTTCAACAGTGTTGCGCATACAGCCGGAGTGCTGCGCATACGGCCGGCAAGTGCCAAAACAATCCGTCAGTCACCCAAAATATTTTGTTTGACTTATATAGCCTATCAGAAAGTAAGTATGATCTCTGAGCTATCCTCTTGGTATTCAATCCATTAATTTGAAGTTGGCTTGCTATTTTGAAAATCAAACCCTAGATTGCTTACTAGTCCCTTCTATACATCCCTCCACTCATTCTTTAAATCCCTAATATCTCCTACTCCACTTATTCCTTGAAAACCATAATCCATTCTATACATCCCTCCACTTATTCCTTGAAACCCTAACCTCTCCTATACATCCCTCCATATCCCTTATTCCCTATCTCCCCAAAAAAAAATCCCAAAACCCTATTTACTAAACAATCCCTATCAAAGAAGAATACCCTCCCTCTCATTTTCATATATATATTCCATCCTACACCATAGAAGTTCATCACCCCTTTCCCTATTCCTAATCACCAATACTTACTCCTTCATTACCTTCTCTAGGGTTACACAGCTTCAAAATTTGACAAACATGGACAAAGAGGATAGAGATTATGAGGAGGAGGAAAACAGTGGCAGTGAGAGTTTGGGAGATGAACCTCAGCATCAGAGAAAACCACACAAGGGAGGCAGAATTATCAGGGAGGAACCATCAAACATCAAAGAATTACAGGCTTCTCATATGACTGTCACTTGTTTTAGGCATCTAGGGTGTTATGAGTTTTGTGAGAAGGTGGAAAGAGTCCAACATCATCCTGAGCTGACTAGGCTTTTTGTAGCCAATCTCCGTGATAACAAGGTAACTCTTGCTGGGGTGACATTTACAGTTTCATCCTCCATCATTGTTGATGCTACAGGGATTCCAAATGTGGGGGAGAAATGGTATAAGGCACAAGATTTGGATGAACACTATTATGAGCCATACATCAAATCCAAGTACAGACATGAAAAGAAGAGGACTTTTCCTTTCAAGTTCCTTGAAGACAAATATGCCTCGATGATGAGGATCATTATGAAATATTTCACATGTGAGGGAAGATTTTCTATATTGTATACCTATCACATTAGGATTCTTATGCATTTTACAAGAGTGAAAATGTTGAGCATCCCTTATTTCTTATTCAGGAACATTGAGAAGATGGCCTACATTGTATGAAAAGGCCATACCGCCAGCAAATGAGTAGTCTCTATGACTATTCCCTGATCAAGATGATTGTGATACATCATCTCAACCTCCTTAACATTTCCTGGGAGACATTCATTTCCAATGACATATTCAGGCTCCCTCAGATTCCTCCACCGGTGCCTCAAGAAAGAGAAAGACCTTCTAGGAATGCCAAAGCAAAGAAAGATGAGAAGGTTAAAGCGACTAAAGTTTTTGAGGAGCCAGAAGCCTACAAGACATATCAGAGAGGGGATATAACATTGTTTGCAATAGATAGGCAAGTGTTTACTCCACTTTCTGTGTAAGGGGCCTTGCCTTCTTCATCAACTCATAGGCAAATGCTTGCAAAACAAACTGTGTAAGGGGCTTTGCCTTCTTCATCGACACAACAGGTACAACAGGTGCAGTAGCTACATAAAGGGAAAGAAAAGGTGCTAGAGGAAAGCCTTGTTAATGAGGAGGAAATAGATTTTAATTTGATGGAAGATGATGAACCAGAACAACCACACATCCATCATGGCATTGAGAGAGTTGACTTGGGGGCCCAAGATGAGGCAGCAAATGAAAACATAACCATAAGGGAAAAAGATGCACAGATCCAAGCACTGATGGACATTTTGGCGAGAGCTAAGTATGTCATTTCATACCTTGAGCAAGAGAACAAGTAGCTAAGTGAAAAACAATTCCTCATGGAGAGGGAAATTCTCAAAACAAAGAGGCAAAGTGACAAGGGCAAATCAGCAATGCAAGAGGAAGAAAAATCGACCACCTTGACTACAAAGCAAAGAATTGAGAAGGAAATTGAGGAGGATAGAGAAACTTGGCTTGACAGGGTCAATTTGCATTTAAAGAAGCTGCTCCAAAAGGCCAATAGGGACAATCGAATCATGAGGCACATGGCTCGCCATTACAGGACTCGGAACAAGATTTGCAATATAAGAGTCAAGAAAATGAAAAGAAGGCTAAAATAAGCACTCAAAGGCAAAAAGGAGGATGATAGGCTTAGTTTTTTTGTTGAAGCTTCCTTGGCTGATCAAGAGACTCAATGGTGGTATTTTCCACAAATTTTGAGCAAGTTTTAAAGAATTTTTTCTTTTTGAAGAGGTTAGCAACTTTTGACACAAAAACTTTGGCTCTATGCGTAGCGCCACTGGCGCTGTGATTTTCCTAGGGGCATCCAATGAAGGAATGGTCATCATTTTTGGATTCAGAATGATGAGTACATGCACCCTGAGCATTTTCTAAGCTTTTAGAGTAGAACTGGTTAACGAAAAGGTCAAAAAACACCCAAAAATGAACTTTCTGCCCTTTTTGGACACACAGAAGCAGTCTTGGGAGAATCTGTTTGTGAGGGGTAAAATGAGCTTCAAATGAATAAATTCAAGATTTTCTAGAAAGAAGACCTATAGAGCTTTCCAATGCGCTATCATGAGCCCAATTTGGACATGGGGAAGGCCTCCAAAATGGACCTGCAAAAGGCAGTACGCATAGGACAAAATTGTGCTCAGTGTCTATTTCATTGTGCCTTGACTGTAATTTTGAGTTTCCTCTCATAGATGGTGTTTTACTAATTTAAATGATGACTAGTCATGTAAATATGACGGACAATAATTATTAGAAGGTAGATTCATTAGATTAAAAGTAATCTTGAGGACAAATGAATCAGTTTCCTCACTTTTAAAGGCAAGTTGTTAGGATGACTAGATTCCAATTTCTTGTTCAGTTTTGGTTAGATTAGCTCCTCATCTTAGGGATTCGATCCCTGAGGATGGGAGGTGGTTGAAACAATGTCTATATCTTCTTCTTCTTTGTCATTGTAATGGTTTGGACTTAGTGGGATGCTTATGCTTTGAAGAGACATCATTTTCTATCAGTTTTAGTAGGAGATTAATGAAAAGTTGTAGCTATTTCTTTGGGATCCATGTGGTATGATGTTCAGTTCAATTTTTCTTATGTTTTCATGTGTTAGAATGTATTGTTGATTCCATTTCATCATTTCATTGTATTGATGTGAATGTATACAAGTCTAAGAGGCAGAATCCATATCTTTATGCTCGGTTTTGGGCACACATCTCACAGTCTATGTTTTCTTCAGTTTAGGAAGAATCCATGTTGCTCACATGCTCCTTCTATCTCCTTAACTATCTTGAATCACCTCACCCATCAAACCCTAGAGTGCTGAGCCTTGTGACTACCTTGCCCCATCGAACACCTTGCAATTTTGACCTAATTTCCTTGCCCTAACTATTTCGCTCCTCCTGATCCAGCAAAACCCTTTAAAATCAAATCAAACCTTGTGCTACTATACCTAGCCTAATATAATTTTCTTGATCCAGTCATCTTGGCTGAGATCCTTATGGAGAGAGCCCTCTCCTGGCCTAGTAGGGCTAGCTACTTGGCTAAGCGTGGTTTGTGGTTACCCTGACATTGCCTTCTTTCAGCCTGAGGTTCAATCCAAGTGATAACACAACGCAGATCCAGGAGACCCTATGTGCATATTTCTTAATGGAGCTAGAAGTTTGTTAGTGGGAAAATAAATGAGCCAATGTTAAGTGACACAAAAGGAGTTGTGATCATTGATATTAGTAGATTGAGGAGAAATGAGATTTCCCACAGGGAGATCAAAGCTCAATGGGAGTCTAGTTTCAAAGGGAGCAGCCCTATGGGAGCTAGTACTTTACGATCTAGGGAGATCAGACTCATTATTGCAGTAGTTACAACAACAGTGTGGAAGAAACAACAAAGAAGTAGTAGCAGCAATATGAGTAGATCAGATTTAGCTCATGAATGAAAATCCTTGAGGAGCAAGGAAGAGACAATAGATTTGGTGGAAGAGAGGGAGCATGAATTACCTCTCACCATGCAGCCTCAGAAGTAGCCTCAAAAACACCCTCATCAAGTTGTGGAGTAGCCACAATTGGAAAACAAGAGAGGAGAACGAGTGGAAACATCCACTCAAGAATAGACCTCCAGTAAGGGGAAAGTTTGAGCCAAGTGGGCATAGGGAACACATGCAACCATACCTTATGATATGTCTTATGCAGGACGGACATGTAGTATGCTATGAGTCATGAAAAATAAATGAGCATGAGCATAATTATCTGACACATGATCTTGCATTGGTAGCGATAATCCATGCATTGAAAATGTGGAGGCACTATATTGTTGGCAGGAGGTTTGTATTGATGAGTGATCACAGTGGATTGAGGTACCTATTTGACCAATTGAATCTAAATTCTAGGAAAGCTAGATGGTTAGCCACGATTAGTGAGTTCGAATTTGAGACTAGGTACATTAAAGGTAAAGAGAACATGGTTGAATATGCTCTTAGCAGGCGGGTACCAATAAAATAGATAGCAGCTATGAGTTCTTATGGGACAACTTTACAGGCTCAGACCTTACAGGTAGGTCAACAGGATAACAAGTACATGGAGATCAGGTACTGGTTATAATAGAGTAGAGGTACAGGTATAGGTGCAGGTACAAGAGCACAAGATGTGGACTATTGTCTCACAGCGAATGGCTTGATCAGATTTAGGGAGAAGATATATGTGCCAAATGATAGCGAGCTCAAGAAGCTTACTTTGAGAGAGTTTCATGTGAAACCATATTTAGGTCACCCAGGATATTAGAAAACATTGACAATAGTGAAGAAGTTTTATTATTGGCCGAATCTGAAGAAAGAAGTTGTAAAGTTGTTGGAAGATGCTTGGATTGTCAACAGGTAAAGGCGGAGTGTAAGAATACAGGTAGGTTACTATAGCCAATGTTAATTCCAGAGTGGAAATGGGAGGTCATTTCCATGGAATTCATCACAGGTTTTCTGAGAGTATCTAGATAGCATGATTCCATCATGGTTGTGGTGGACAAGTTGATTAAGGTAGCACACTTCATTCCAGTAAAATCTACCTATTCAGCTAGTGATGTGGCATAGGTGTTCATTAGAGATGTGGTCAAATTTAATGGTCTTCCAAATATTGTGTCAGAGAGGGATGCAAATTTCACTTCCAACTTTTGGAACGAGTTGTTTGCAGGTTTAGGTATAGAGTTGGCCTTCAACACAAATTATCATCCACAGACATGTGGAAAAACAAATATGGTTAACAGGATATTGGAGGACATGTTGAGGATGTATGTGATGCATCAACAATGGAAGTAGGAAGAGTATATTCCACTGTTAAAATTTTCTTACAATAATGGATATCGGGATTCACTAAGGATGAGTCTGTTTGATGCACTTAATGGGTGGAGTTGTAATACTCCTATTAGTTGGAGTGATCCAATTAATAGGGTATTGATAGGACTGGATATGTTGGTAGAGATGGAACAAGAAATGTAGGAAATCAAGAAGAATCTAAAGGGAGCATGAGATAGGAAAAAAAGTTATGCAAATTGAAACAGGTTGCTTAAGGAGTTTCAGGTTGGGGAATAGGAATACATGTGCATCTGGCCCAAGAAGAGATCCTTGTGGATTAGATCATGTGCCAAGATGGAAACTCATTTTTATGGACCTTTCAAGGCTCTTGAAAGTATTGGACCACTAGCCTATCAACTTGCACTACCTCCGATAGTGAAAGTCCATGATTTTTTTTCATGTATCAATTCTTGAAAAGTATATTAAAGATGTCGATCATGTGACTATCTGGTCTGTATTGCAAGTGGAGCCAGAAGGAGAATTCCAGCCATAACTTTAGTGTATATTGTAGAAATATATGCTCATGATCCGGAACCAAGCAATCGAGCAGGTTAAAGTGTAATAGAAGCACTTTGGGCCTGATGAAGCTACATGGGAGATGGCAGATCAGATGCAGGCTATGTATCCTTCTCTATTCACTGGTTGAGTGAATGTTTTGGTATAGGTTCTGGTAAATGTGTTGGTGCGATGTTTTGATATATGTAAATATGTATATGGATGTAAATATTTCCATGAGTTGTGTTATAAACATCCAATAAGTGGTATGGGTGTCATGCCATTTGTCATGTTGTTATGTTTCCATGTTGGTTTGCTTCTCAATAAGTTAATCATTGAAAATATGACAACAAGCTAATATATAAAGCTCCATGGGCAGTATGTTTTGCTTTCAGTAGTCCTGTTGGTTGTAGGTGTCATTGAACATCGAGGACGGTATTCTCCCAAGGGGGAGGGGTCTGTAACAACCTTGGTAAAAACTCCATGTAATAAAAAGTTAATAAAAGAAAAATAATAAACATGGTCATGGGACATGTATTCCAAGTTGAATGTTGGGCAAAAAATCCTAGTGTGGGTGTTCATTTAGTTTATTATGGGTACAGAAATTGGCAAAGGTAGTGGCTAAGACTTTGGAAAGGAAAAGTGGCATTTATTGGAATTTATTTATGAAAATAATGGAAATTAGGAGAAAAGGAAGGCAAAAGGTCACAAGGTGCATGTGACGAGGAAAATGAAGGAAAATAATGGAAAAGTAAGAAAATAGAGGGCTCATTAATAAAAAGGCTTATGAGGATCAGTTCATGGATTTTGATCAATTCAGTTTTGGAGCTCTCATTTTTATCTATCTCTCTCTCATACTCTTGACACTTAGAGTTTTCTTGGAGAACTCTTAGAGGAGTGTGGCATACTTGGGACTTGGAGTATGAAGGCGAAGGAAGATCAGGAAATCACAATAGGACATTGGGATCAACAACTACAATGGGTTTTTCTTGTAGGTACCTAGTTTCATGTATGATTTCCTTACAAGTTTTGGTATGCATGACACATGCATGTAGCTTCTTGGTCATGATATGTCATTGGCATGGAGGATTTCCTGGATTGATAGTGGTTTTTCCTAGCCTTTACATTTCCTAAATAGCCATGGTATTGTGGGAGTCTTTCCCTTTTGATTTCTAGTTGTTTCTCATGTTCATTTGGTTATGGGTTAAGTTATTATTTCCTCAAGCCTTGGTTGGACAAACGGTCTAGAGCCCTGTAACAACTTGGGTTGAGTTATTAGTCTTGGAGCCTTGGTTGGACAAATGCTCTCGAGCCCTTGGTGGGTTGAGTTACTAGTCCTTGATCCTTGGTTGGACAAATGCTATGGAGCCCGACAACAATTGTGGGTTGAGTTACTAGTCCTTGAGCCTTGGTTGGAACGAACACTCCAGAGCCCTAACCAACTTGGGTAGAGACAAATCTGTTGATGGTTAGTGAAGTTTGGTCATGAAGTGGAATCATTGGTTAAGGGTTGATGTGGTTTGGCCTCTGAAATCCCTCGTTCGATTTTGATGGATTTTTTTTATGAGAACCCACATTCATGCTTGTAATATGGCACGGGGTCAATGGTTAAAGGGAGAAATGGTTCAAACAATATATGGTTGGGTGGAATGTGGAAGTCCCGAACTTGGTTGGCCTTTGCATTCATTAGTAAGATCTTTGTTTCTCCTTGGTATTTTATGGGTAAATATACTTGTTTATATGTATCTTATATGGTTGTTATATCCTTGATATTTCTGTTGGTTACATGTTGGTTATGAATGAGTTTTATGACAGTAATAATGTATGGATCTCATCATGTTTTGGTTAACCACTAAATGTACACTGAATATATGGCTTAATAGATGGTAATATTGTTATTGTGACAATACATTAATGCTTCTTAGTGATTCTCAAATAAGTATGAGACCCATATGCTCAGATATGTTGTTTAAACCTATAGAATGTATATTTGTGGCACTTGGGAGTTCTGTTGCATGTGTAGAAGGTCAGGTTGTATGTGTTAGGTCAGTTCCACTTCCTTAACTATTACATAGAGTGTTGAATCATATCATAGTAATTATTTGTCACATGTTTACCTTGGTTGGCCAGTTACTTGGGTACATGTGGGAGGAGGGAGTTACAGATACCCACCATATAACTAACTATTATTTTATCCTCACCAAGCAAAATTGAAATGATCAAAATTTTGTGGGAATGAAAAACAAGGTGTGGTCTGGTTTAACAAAGCAGAAGAAGATTTTGAGATATATGGAATTTATAACAATGATGAAAAGACTAGATATGCAACAATGGAATTGGAAATAGAGGCATATAAATAGTACATATGGTGGAAAAAATAATCATATGGAATATGTTGGAAATTTTTTAATGATGAAGTAATTAAATGATTTCAGGGCTTTAACAAAGAGGACATTTTCATAGAACACACTAGGTTACAACAATGAGAAAATGTGGATGAATTTACACGTGAATGGGAAGCACTAGTTATGAGAGTGCTTTGATTATCAATAGAATGTTTGGTTCAATCTCATATCACTCTATTAAAAGCACATATCTAGAATGAGCTAAAGCTATGTGATATTACCACTATGGAAGATGTAATTGACATAACAAAATCTATAGAAAAGAAGTTGGAAACATCATCGCTACAACAATATGACAAAGTCTACTCAAGGAGAAGTATTACCCAAACTACCAAAATAGAAGATACATGGTACATTCCAGCACATTTAAGAGGAGAAGGAAAACCTAATTTAGAATTAAAAAGAATAAAAGAGGGATACTGCAAATATTAGTGAAAATTAAGAGGAGAAGGAAAACCTAATTTAGAATTAAAAAGAATAAAAGAGGGATATTGAAAATATTAGTGAAACTTTGAACACTGGACATAATTGTTTTAAGGAGAAGAATTTAAACAAATGTGAAGTGAAATATAATTTAGATAGTGAAAAATCGAGTAGAGAGCCCTCAACAATTTTTTCCAAATTCAAACAATGAGGATGCTCCACAAATATATCTATCATGGATGATAAGAACATCCCAACCCGAGACCTAATAATTAGAAGGACATACCAAAAAACAATGTAATAGTCATAATAGATATGGGAAGAACACACAATTTTATTGATATGAATCTTGTAAAAAAGTTAAAATCTTTTTGTATATCTAATACCTAATATGAATGTTAGGGTAGAAAATGGGAAAAGAATTAAATAAATAAGAAAATGCCATAAAATCAAATTATATATTTTCGATTACAATTAAAATTTCAATTTTACATCATACTTCTTTAAAGATTTTTTTTTTTTTTTTTTTTTTTTTTCAAAAGGTGGAAAAACCTATCAAACTCAGTTTGTCAAACCAACAGTGAGGACAGCCATCTCTGGCTGCTATCTGCGAATGTCAGTTGACACATCACTGTTATCAAGGAAAACCACGCCACCTGAAATAACCCGCTGGTGGTCCGTAAGGGAGCAGACTTTCACTCCTGCCAGATGCCTCTAGGTCTTGGGCCGTTAACCTGTTTCCTTACGTCCGAGGAAGACGAGCTCTTAGCCAAGCAAAAGCAGTTTTAGGGCATACTCCAGGCCCATTCTTTAAAGATTTTTAACTTCATTTTTATTTATTTTAATATTACTATTTATATTAAAAAATAAACGTAATACGTAAATTTTATTTGTTTACTTTTTTAAAGATCAATTTATTTTATTTCTATTATTATATAATTACTTGTTCTAATAAGCATATCTATTTTGTAACGAATCTTGAAGTTTTTAAAATTCTTTTATTAAAAAAATTACATAGAAGGTTGGGATTTCATATCAATGAATTATTCTTTATTTCATATCAAAATCAAAGATTGATGTTTATCTAGAACCCTAATATGGGTCCCTAATATGGGTCGTTTTCCATCTGGGAAAATTTAAAAGCCAACATAAAAAAATCTAAATGTGTGTTTATTCAATTTGTGGTTCTACAAAAACTTCTCATTGTCTGTCCGTTCGAATCCACTGTTTCAATTTCTCATATATAGCATTGAGCAATCCATGTTGGTCCACCGCTTGTATTGTTCGACCAAATTTGTATTGCTCATTCACATTTCTTTAGGGTTGTGGATAGTTTTGGGGTTGCCAATGGGTCATCGATTGTTTCAATACATTGTATGCAGTACTGATGCTCGTTGAACGGTGAAAACCATGTTTTTGAATAGAAATACATATTTTCTCGTTGAATGGTGAAAACCATGTTTTTGAATAGCAATACATATTTTTTCTTTGTTTACTTTTTAAAGAAGGGAAAAGTTTTGTTAGCAAGTTATAATATTAATCACTTAGGTTTATTAATTTTTTGAGTTTATAATATTATTAGTGCCTTGTGTGTAGTAATTCCTTGGATTTATAATATCAATAATCTCTTGGATTTATTAATCCTTTGAGTTTATAATATTAATCTATAATATGCAAAATGATATATTAAGATTTATCATAGTGATGTCTCACTAGCACAACGAGTTGAGGACATATCTCGTTAGTAAGACTTCCTAGGATCAAACCTCAATGAAAGATGTTGCGCCCATGCTACGGGGACGAAACATGCTAAAATCCAATCCTCTTAGGGTTGGTGTGGCCTAGGCTGAGTGCGATCCCTAGGTGCATTTGATGACTTAGATGCCCCTTGGTCGTGGTTTCTAGAGTCACAAGTCAAGCTTGAAAGAACATGGATAACTTGACAAACAAAAAAATTATATTAAAGTTTATAATACTAATCTTAGGGTTTAATATTGATCCTAGGGTTTAATATCATGATGATGGAATGGTACATAGAAGTGCCCAACATCTCATTGTGATAAACATTGTCTCATCATGACAATCAATTTGACAATGATTGTCATAATGTTACATTATATTGCGATTTATTCAATGTCACATTTTGACATTACAAAATTGATGTTTAATTTTAGGGTTTATAATATTGGGGTTACAATATTGTGTTTAATATTATTTGATAATATTAGGGGTTTAATATTGGGTTTAGTATCAGGATTTCAAATGTTGGGTTTTAAATATTGGTGTTTATAATATTGGATTTAATATTTTGTTTTATAAGATGAGGGTTTATAATATTAATGCACGACTTTATAATATTGGGCTTTATAATGTTAGATTTTCTAATATTTGGTTTAATATTATGACATTGGAATGGTAGACAAACCTATCCATCGTCACAGTTTGACAAGCATCGTTGTAATGCGACAAGGAGTGTGATAATCATTGTCACAATGATATGTTACATTACAATTTATTCAATATAGCATTGTGACATCAAATAAATTAGGTTTTAACATATTGGTTTATAATATTGGGTTTAGGGTTTAGACTGGTTTTTTTTTTGTTTATAATATAAATATTAGGTTTTAATATTATTTCCTTGGGTTTATTGATCCTTTGGGTTTATAGTATTAATAATCCCTTGTGTTTATAATATTAAATCATTAATTTTATAATATTTATCCCTTGGATTTATAATATTAATTACTTGTGTTTAAAATATTAATTACTTGGGTTTGTAATACTTATTCATTGGGTTTATCAATCCCTCAAGTTTATAATATTAATCCATTGGGTTTATTAATACACTGGGTACGAAAATCTATCCCACGTTGCAATGCGATAAGAATCATCTGAATCTGACAATCTGTGTGACAACCACTATCACAATGGTACATTACATTCCAAGTTATTCAATGTCACATTGTGACATTGAATAAATTAGGGTATAATATCTTTATTTATAATATTGGGTTTAGGATTTATAATAATAGTGTTTATAATATTAATCCTACAGTTTTTAATCCCTTGGGTTTATAATATTAATCATAGGTTTTATAATCCTTTGGTTTTATGACATAAATCCTAATGTTCAATATTATTCCCTTAAGTTTATTATATGTTGGGATTATAACATTAATCCCTTGGTTTTATTAATCTCTTGAGTTCATATTATCTTTAGTCCCTTGGATTTATTAATCCATTGGATTTATAATTTCAATAATCCCTTAGATTTACTAATCCCCCGAGTTTTTAATATTAATCCTTAATATGTACACTACTATATTAGGGTGTCTAATATTAATCCTAGCGTTTTATATTAATCCTATGGTTTATAATCACTTGGGATTATAATATTAATCCAAGTGTTTACTATTGATCCATTGGGTTTACAATCCATTGGGTTTATAATATTAATCTTAGGCTTTCTATTCCTAGGGATTAATATTAATCCTAGGTTTGTAATATTAATAATCCCTTGGGTTTATAATATTATTCCCAAGAGTTTATTAATCCATTGGGTATCCATTGGGTTTATTCCACACTATTAATCCGTTGGGTTTATAATATTAATATCTTGAGTTTACTAATGCCTTGGTGTTATAGACATATTTCAGCACTGCAACCCCAATCATATATGTCCATAAAATGAAAGCTTATGAGTCCCTAAAAGTTTTGTCTCATACCCTAAAGGAAAAAGGTCAGTTGATTACATCATCTCCCAGAAGTTCTCCATGGAAAACTGCTCAGAACTGGTCAAAACTAGACCATACAGACTGCTCAGTGCTAAGGGTACGATGCATCTCACCTGCTCAGTGCAAAAGTGCAATGCATACTGGAAAGCCCTTCTGTAGGGTGGGATGGGTGAGAGTAGACAAATGGCAGAGACAGTTTGCAAGGTGGATGATCATGGAATCTTCTAGAAACTTCTCCTATGACACTTGCCTCTCTGAATTCGCCTAGGGATGAGTAATAGATCATGAATCTCCAAGAGGAACCAAGAACTATAAGAGAGCGGACACTAATCAGAATCCCAGAAGCTGACTCACCCCCCTGCAAACATCTATATATGGATCCCTCATCCCAGAGATCCAAAGGCTGGAATCTTGTATTTTGTAAGGAAGTGTTGTTGGTTTCTTGGTGGAATATCATAGTGTTGGGTGATCTAAGCTTTTCATGAGGTGAAGAAGGGCTTTCATGCTGGGAGGATGATGCTGGGTCAGATCAATGGGTTGTAATCCTCTCTTCTACTCTTTCTATTAATAAAGCTATTCAAGTTTTCCTCCACATTCTTGTATGTTTGATGATATATGCATTTGTGTGGTCAATATATATCTGGTCCTATATTTTTTATGATTGTAGATCTCTGTACTTCGATAGTATTATGCTGCTTTGACTTTACAGGTGCTCTTTGAAGCGGAGTAACCAAGGAAGGAGCGGCAAAGATCTGTCAAAGGGGAGAGGAAACAAACAAGGAACCAAGCGAAATATTGAGGTTGGTACTTTGCTTCTCTCTCATCTACTTCTCATAAAGGAAAACGAAAGTAACTTTAGTTTGTTTGTTTCTAAGATAGCTACCCATCTTAGTGGGACTAGCAGCTCTGCATGGACACTAGATTTCCCGATAACAAAATGGCGACTCCAGTGGGGAGCAAATAGCTTGTTTGCTTGTCTATTAATTACTTTATAAACTACAGACGGAGTCTGAAGTCAAGCCAGCTAGCCTTCGAACTGCATTTGCTATGCAAGCGCAAAGTAGATCAATGCTGCTTCAGTCTATCTCCGGGTTTTGTTTATAAATGGAACAATCGATTTGCAAACATCCTAATTGCCCTGGTGGTGGCTCAAGTAACCTCATTAGATCAGCCCCTATGATTTATATTTACTGACTATCATTAGCTTAGCCTAAATCCCTGAACTGAGCTGCAAATTGTGACCAAAAAATAAGTCTTGTCCCTGTACCATCGCACCCTCTCTTCAAGGAAATTTGGATGCATCACACCTCTCGTGTGCAGTAGGTGAGATGCATCCCTGTTTCCCTGTGTTACAGGTGCGATGATCAGAAAAGGCTAATTTTGCCTCCAGATTTTGGTTTTTCTTCACTCTCTTTAGCTTTATTCAGGAGTTTTGTTGTCTGTGATCAGTATACCACTGTGGAAACTCCCTTCCTTTGCATGATTCTACATCCATTGTACAAAGAATTGTGAATGTTTTTATGTATTGTGCGCCATTTATAGTTCTCTTCTACAAAGAAGTAGCTTAATTGAACTGTCGTCTTTTGTTTTGGAAGTGTCGCAAGTGTCGTTTTCAGTCAAAGAAAAGAATCTTATTATTCTTGATGGTCAATTATACTGTTACTCTTGTATTTGATTTGAATTAGTAGTTTTTCCAAGTGTCGAAAGCATTTTTCAATTCAAAATCGCAAAGTGTCGTCATTGTCTTCCATTCGTATTTTGAAGAAAAATTGTTAGTACTGTCGCTTTGAAAAGATAATTTGAATTTGTACTTAGCATTCTTTTTTTCATTCACACATTAAGAAAGCGGAAAACAAATACATGCATGTGCATTTGCATTTAGACTGCTTGTTGGTTTTATTTAGGACAGTGCATCTAGTGTGTGCTCTCTGCTCTATGTTGAAAGAATTTCGCTTCTCTTTCCTTAGTAGCTAGGATTTTCATTGCAAAAAGAAGATTAAATGATTGTTTATCATCTTAGATTGCATTTTAGGAATTGTATATCTACATCACGCGGTGAAATTTAAAGGCAAACTTCTTAAAAAAGATCAACTGTAAAATAAATTCAATGAACATAAAAACGCTTTGGAACCTAACGCATAACATTTAGAAGTCTAGGCTAGAGACGTATTCCGGCATCGTAAAGCCTGGTAACTATCGCTTTCATCGTAGGTCGGATGATTCCTACTCTTTGAGATGACAAGTGCCAGTACGGACTTGTGCTCCCACGTACTGTCGAGTATATATTGGGAGACGACAATAGGCTATATCCTTTATCCATAGGAAGGCGTGTCTGCCACCCTATCGATCACAATGCACTGAACACAGCATTCGAGAAGATTGACTGTCGTACTGTAAAAAGTATTCTGCAGTTTTGCAATTGTTTTGGTAATCCCTCTGCCTAGATTTCCAGAGTAGTCTCTTTTGTTCCTTTTCAGACTCCTTAAAGGAAAAGGTCCATCTGAGCACTTGTCACTTCAGGCTCATTAAAAATCTAAGGCGACTAGAGTCATCTTTAGCTTTTTCTTGACTCTTAAAAATTGAAAAAGCAAGCTGTGTCAAAGAGTCTAAAATTCATTTAATTCAGAATCATTTTCCCCTTTATTTTGAGTTGATCAAGTAATCCGCAATCGTGGAAGAAAGTCAATCGAAACCCCGCCGTTCGCGGAGACTTACAAGTCAACCATCTTTGACTCTGGAAACGAATATATTCCGGACAAAGTGAACTCATTTAACTGGATCAAAGTCCCCTGGTTTGATTGGAACTTGTGTTCCAACATCCTCAGGGACTCCGGTTATTCCAACCATTTCTGGTATCCCTTCCTTTACAGAAGAAGTTCCGCAGCCACAAGCGGACATTAGAACTGATCCTAGTGTGATGGTAAACACCTCTATTCCTGAACCGGCTCCATCTACAGCTGATTCAGAAGGTGTTATTCTCCAAACATCTGTCACTACAGAATCTATACCTTCTTCAGCATCAGAAATATTTTACGGACCTGACAGTGTACCTCTTCCACCTGGATTGATTGTTATAGAAGAGATTGTGGAGGATCCTCCATCTAGTACTCCATCGCATTTTGGAGCTGGGATCACCCTATATCCTTCTTCATCAGAAGTTAATCTCTCATCATCGGAAGTTCCTGTAGAATCGCTAGGAAATCTTTTGGATAGACTAGATATGCTGAACAACCGTCGACATCCAGGACTGTTGTTGTAGGGAAAAGTATCCGATTTGGATGACCCTATCCCACTCTAAGGGTGATAGTACCTCAGCAACAACTGTAAACAAAACTACTTAAGGTTTACTTCTTTATGAAAGCAAGAGAGAATGAAGAAATGCACTAACCGTTGCCTTGCGCTTAATATTTGCTCCAATCTTTTCTCTTTGCTACTTGCTCCTAGCTCTTTGCTCTTTTGCTGGCCCAGCTACAATGAGATCCTGCAAAATAACAAAGAAGGAAACTACAAGAAGCATGCATTCATAACTGATTCAAGGATTAGCATAAATCAAATATACAACCATCACAATACATCATTGAAACAAATGCATATAGAAGAACCTCAATAGCTTTTATTAATGGAAGAAGTAAAGTTATGAGAAGGTTACAACCATTGAAGGCCCCAATCCAGCAACACCTCCCAGCAGAAAGAATTTCTCCTCTTCACCTCCTTCAAGCAATCACCCAATAGTTCTATAGTGAAACCAACAGCATGTCATTACTTTGCACAAAATTCCATCCTCCTGAGCTCATAGGAGAGAGCTCAATATATAGATGAATTGAGAAAGGATGAGTCAGCTTGCAACTGATGTGTAGCTGCCTTGTGTCCTCTCTCTCTTCAGTTGATTTTCAGTTCTTGAGTCCACTTGGAGAACCTTGCTTCCACTTGGAGAAACAGAGCCTCTGACTCATCACAAGGCGAAATCCCTGATCCAAGTGTCATTTTTGGAAGATTCCAGAGCAATGACTCAGTGTGCCACTTGTCCCATCTCGCTCAGCGCAGGTGGCCTTTGTTCTACCTGCTTTGCAACGCAGGTACACCATGGAGGAGATGAGTTTCAGCGCAGAAGCCTAGTGGAGCACCTGCTTTGATTTCAGGATTGCTTGTTTTTTAGTGTTTTCAGGTGGAGAACTGATCTGAGAGCTGTTGGTTTGCTGACCTTGTTCCTCTAGGGGTAGGAACATCATGTTTAGGGACTTTGGATCCCTTGGATTATTGGCAATTCATGCCTGATACTGCAAGGCACAAAATTGTCTATAACAGATGCCCCCTAAAGTATGAGGTCGTTTATCGGGTGAAATGCTTTATTAGGAGGATCCGAAGTTCATTCAATCTGCTGAGAAGTGTCCTGTAATAAGATACAATACAATACATTATTTTTCATACTTTTTCATGATCTAGCTGAGGCGGGCATTCCCATGCTCAGCTTTATAAATTCATTTTGGTACATAGAACAGACGATCGTCTGATGGTAGACTGATAATTCTCTGCTGAGATTATCATCCTTTGAGAAGGATGATCATCTGTTGCAATGATGTACATATCAAATGTCTTTATATCCTGAATATATATCGCAGCCCGGATGGATGAAACTAGATCCGGGGTCTTCAATCTCTTCCGATCTTCACTCGATGTACAAGTCGATCCATGTGAGAATTTCTTGAAGTCGAACATGGAAAGACATTGCTTGATTACCGGTCAATGATGTAAACCGTTAACAAACGCGAGAGGAATCACTGATAAGGATGATGACCCTCAAGGTACAGCAGTACAATTCACATGGTGGGAATAAAGGACTTGGCGTCGACCACCATGCAAAATCTTCTAGTCGAAGGTCATTGATGTATACCTGCGCCGGAAGTGAGAAACTTGCCATTAAGGCATGCAAGCTTCAAAGTACTGAAGGGGTTGTTCCTAGATCAACTCCTTGGATAATGAGCTGATGTCGACAAGGAGCGATCCGTCAAAGGAGGGCCTTAATGAATCCCACATCAGTGACACAGAACGGAGCTAGTGATTATGATGAGGTGAAAACAAACTGTGATGTATGATTCAGGGTGGCGGTCATGAAATGGATGAAGAACAATGTATGGCAGTGGATGGGACACGGTTGACTCTTTGCAGAACAACATCTCTTGAACATATAACGACACTGATGTGATGGATCGGTCGCATTACCCCAAATGTGGATGGTGTGGCGAGGACCATGGTGATGAGACCGATGAATGAAACAACCCAACCCGATGTGATACGGAGGACAAAGTGTCATGTTCAAGAGCGACTTGCTACCATTAAAGCTGTGAGGTTCTCCCAATTTTTCCCCAGTCATTGCTGACCAGTACCTCTTTATTTTTGTCAAGCTTGAGGAGGATAACATATGCTTGTTCTATAACCTGCCCTTCGGGCAAGCCCATCGCTATGTTTTAACGAGCCTAGCGATAGGGAAACTCGTTCTCGTCTAAAGACAAGTTTGTCGCTATTTAATGAATTTAACGAGTCTAACGACAAGGATAACTCGGTCCTTTTCATTTTTAGAGAGTCTGAAAAGGTACATAAAGTCAACTCCAGAATTCCTTTTTCGTCATCTAATCCCTTAAGTCTGAAAAAGTATAAAACAATACAGAAGGGATGAGTTTTCGGTACTTTTAACGAGCCGAACAAAACAAGCGCTCGATCTTTTTGTGCAATAATCCCTCAGGTCCAAAAAGATTAAAATCTAAAGGAGGGATAGCTCTTCCGGTCGTTTAACGAGCTGGAAGGCCAAAACTCGGCAAACTTTTCATATTTTACGAGTCAGGAGAAAAGAGTTCAAAGAAGACTCGTCTTTTGAGGAACGAGTGATAAACAGGGATAGCAGCAGATTCCAGGTGTAGGTTGGAATTTTCCAATCACGGCAGTCTCACAAGGATGGCTAAGTGAAATCACTCTTCGCAGCTGTTCCTCAAAATGGGTAAACAAACATATGGAGATGAACGATTGGCCAAATGAACGGATGGAGGTGAGACTGCAAGAACACGACCAAGGGCTTTAATATGGCTGTCAAAGGTTACATTTACCAAGGTTATTTACCGGTTCATTTTTTCTGGGTGAGCTTGAACTCTAGGGGAAGATTGCTCACAACTTATGTTTATTTTTTAACGAGCATGAACTATGTGCTAAAACTGCTCGGATCTTGCGTTTATTTTTTAACGAGCATGAACTGTGTGCTAAAACTGCTCGATTATACCAGTCATAATACAAGAAACGCCTCAGGTGAGATAGCTATTTTTTAAGGAGCTTTATCTCACGAAGCTATGCTCCTATTTGGCAAGTTTTGACTTTTTCCCCACATCCTTTCTTCATGCAAGTTCGGAAACGACTAATCCAAAAAACAGATAAATAACCGCTCTTTGTATAATTTCAAGGCTACCCCTCCTCTGTCCCACCTCCGTTTTTCTACTTGTCGTCTTGCTATATTTTTAACGATACTTGTCTTCTTGTTATTTTTCAGTGCCAACGGTACTTGTCTTCCCATCAGTTCACTTTTAGGTTTTTGCAAGATCGCAACAGATAAAACATTGGCGTTACGGAGGGAGGTTTGCCTCTTACTTATTATCCGAAAAATGGTTTTGTTTGCTGCCGCAAACTAAACTCTTTTTTCCGGCGATGTCTATTACTAGGTTACTAAAGATGGTGACCACTTGTTGCAGCAATTTCATCTCTTTCTTTGGAGGCTGCCCCTACTTATCCTTTAAAACATATGTTTTAATGGGTGAGGCTTGCCTTCAAAGATGGTGGCTACTTGCCGCCACAAATGGATCTCCTCCCTCGGCATCCTACTTACCTAGACAAGGGGAGCAAGAAGCTGATTATCTCACTCACATAACTTTGACAAAAGAACTTTATTCTACAACAACCCTCTCTTCCATGCCGGACGGGGTACGGACTAGTCATATTCTTCTGCGGAAATTAACTTTATACCCAAGGTTTTCTCTGCCCAAGGCAGGCCAGGGTGCATGCCCCCTAGGTCCCAGTTATATCTTTCCGAATCACTCGCATTCATCGGGAAGTAGAACCGGGGGTGGAGGCATTTCTTGAGTGAATAAGCCATTTAGGGTTGGTATTTGACTATTTGCGATGCGAGATCCCGGAAATGAAAGTTGGTCTACGAGCTTGACCATCTTTCCTTCGTGTGGAAAACACATTACTCTAAAGAGTGAGGAGACTATAGCTCCCATGCAATATATATAGTCCCGTCCAAGGAGTAGGTTATAATCCAAGGGTCCTTGGACGACCATGACATTCATATGAACTGTCTTCTTCCTCAATGTAATCGGAACATTGGGGAGGATCCCTAAAGGGCGACTGGTTCCTTTATCAAAACCTGATAGATTTCTCATCTCAGGTAAAAGCGCCGGGGAACCCAGTGCTTTCCAAGCAATAGAGGAAAGGATACTCACAGATGCCCCTTCATCAATGATAGTTCCAGCCATTACCATTCTATAGATTTGGACAATGATTCTGAATGGTATATTGGCTGGTAACCGGGGTCTGCCTAGTTGGTTCCAATCAAAGGACACAACCAGGTTGCTTGGTGGTGGGACCGAATACACGGCCGGATACGACCCTGACGATGTTCCTTCCTGCGATAAAGGAATGGGCGCATTTCCCTGATGCTCATCAGAGTCTGTGTTGATGAAAAGAATCTGGATGGTGTCATCCTTATTCTCTTCAGTGAGGGTGTCATTCGAAGATGAATCTTCAACGACGGTGTCAATTGAGGATGAAACCTCTGAAGGAAGAACCGGGTCAACTGCCGTTTCGACCTTTAGACTTTCGTCTGGTCTGGATTCAGCAGGTTCATTCTCAATGACCGACACTTCAGCTGACCACTTGAGCGGGCCAGCTGGATTTTCAACTATCGAGGGACTTGGCGCGAGTTTTTGGTATCCAGGAGGAAGTCGTAACGGTGAAACCGGACGATCTTCCAAAACTCTCTTTGCCTCATCTAAGAATGGACAACGGTGGATGGCGTGATCGCCTTCACACAACATGCAGGGTGATCTTGGTCTCCCTTTTCGTCCTTCACTCTCGCTAGTTGACGGACTGCAATCAACATGACTACCAGAGGTTGATGCTACCGGATTGTGCAACCTGGGGGACCAGTCCCTTAGTATTCGGGGAATACAAGGACAATCACGGTGGAAGTGGGTCCCTTTGCAAATGACACATGGAGATTTAGGCCCGGTCGGTGCAGTGTGTGGATTTTTGTCAGATGTCTTTTGATTGCCCCCAGTCGCCTTCGCCATAGGCCCCTTCTGCTTCTTTTCTCTCTTCTTCTTTTCCTTCTTCTCCATGGGAGGCTGACTTTTGCCGGCTCTACCTTGTGAAGATGAAGGATCAGAGGAAGAATTGTAAGAAGTGGAAGGCTGGTGGGCAGCTCTAGACTGGTCTGACTGTTGATTCGACTGCTCAGGATTTGTGGTGGTCTGAACTACATTAGTTGAAAAGAGCCATACAGGTAGGCCAATTGTCAATCCTGGAAGTGACAATGTGGCCATATGGGGCGTGCCAACATCTCCCCAAGAGGAGAAGGGACTGGGACTTCCACCAAGGTGACTTCCTTGGTTGGTGGGCTCCATACTTTTCAATTGAAAGATCAACGCGGGAATAAGAGGTGATTATGTTCCGTTTAAAATAAATTTTATTAACGACGCTTTAGACACATCTTTGCTTTTTCATGTTTTAAGAGTCGAGAAAAAGCTAAAGATGACTCTAGTCCCCTTCGATGTTTTAACGAGCCCGAAGTGACAAATGCTCGGATGGACTTTTTCAGTTATAGAGTTTGAAAAAGGCCAAAAGAAACTGCTCTGGAGTTCTAGGCAGAGGGTGTGCCAAACTTTTCGCAAAACCACAGAATACGTTTTACGGTACGGGTGGTCGATCTTCGTGAATGCTGTGTTCACTGCATCGCGATCAGTAGGGCGGCCGACACGGCTTCCTATGGATAAAAGCTTTGTTCCTATAGGGGTCTCCCAATATATACGCGACGGTACGTGGGAGCACAAGTCCATATTAGTGCCACCGACTCTCAGGAGGAATCACCCACCTTCGTAGAGATCGACAGTCACTACGTTTAACGACGCCAGAACACGTCTCTACCTAGACCTCTATGTGTTTGCGTTATGTTACAAAGCGTTGTTATGTAAATTGAATTTATTTTAATGTTGATCTTGCTTAGCAGTTTGCCTTTAAGGATCACCACGAGATGCATGTAACAAATTCCTGAATGCAGTCTAAGATGAGAAGCAAACTTTTCAATCTTTCAACTTTGAAAATCTTAACTACTGAGGAGAAGAAAGGCAAATCTTTTCACACAGATCATAGAGCACACACTAATGCAAAATTTCCTAAATCAGCATGCAAACAGTCAAATGCAAAATGCACAATGCATGTATTTTCTTTTCCTTTTCTTAATGTTGATGTATTACAAAAAGAAAGTTGTTATATAACTTTGATTTCGATTTAAAGCGAAAACAAAGAAGCTTGTCCAAAATCAAAAGACACCTTAAGATTTACTTGTTTAATCATTAGAAATACATGAAATCAAACCATAATGACGAAAGTAAAAAGACTAATCAGCTATGGACAGCAAACAAGCTGACTCTTTAGACCAGCAAAATGCCTAACACAGGTTCAGATCTAAGAGGCCAAAGCAAGATTAATTCACTTTCGTTATGGGAAATTGTAAATGATGTAAGAAATACAAAAGAACAAGTACAATTTCGTTATATAACAGAGGCGGAATGATGGCAAGTAAGGTTGGTTTCAGAACAAGTACAAGATTGGTAACTGGCTGCAAAATCTGTAGTGAAAACAGGCAAGAAAAAGGGAGGAAACCCCAAATGCACAAGGCAAAATTGGGCCAACGCAGGTGCTGCACAGCCAGTCTGGCTCTCAGCACAGGTAGCCCCTTTGGGACCTGCGTTGAAAAGCAAGTAGCCTGTGTACTACCTACTTTGGAAAACGAAAATTGCGTTTTCTCAGTTTCCGGGTCACAATTTTCTCAAAAATTCACAATTTTTGCTCAAATCAGAAGCTATCAGTCAAGTACACACTAAGGGATGACAAGGAAGATGAAAAGCTATCACTAAGAGCTTACAAGGATCCTTGTAGATCAGCTCTTCAAATCATGAACATGCTCAGAAATGAGCTAGAGTAGCTGCCCTCTACTTCGCTTTTGATATAGTCAAAAGCTTTTCGATTTGGTACTCTTTTGTTCAGGAAATGAATAGCAAAATACTACAAACAATCAAACAGATACGATCCCCAGTGGAGTCGCCAGTTTGTTGTAGGGAAAAGTATCCGATTCGGATGACCCTATCCCACTCTAAGGGTGATAGTACCTCAGCAACAACTGTAAACAAAACTACTTAAGGTTTACTTCTTTATGAAAGCAAGAGAGAATGAAGAAATGCACTAACCGTTGCCTTGCGCTTAATATTTGCTCCAATCTTTTCTCTTTGCTACTTGCTCCTAGCTCTTTGCTCTTTTGCTGGCCCAGCTACAATGAGATCCTGCAAAATAACAAAGAAGAAAACTACAAGAAGCATGCATTCATAACTGATTCAAGGATTAGCATAAATCAAATATACAATCATCACAATACATCATTGAAACAAATGCATATAGAAGAACCTCAATAGCTTTTATTAATGGAAGAAGTAAAGTTCTGAGAAGGTTACAACCTTTGAAGGCCCCAATCCAGCAACACCTCCCAGCAGAAAGAATTTCTCCTCTTCACCTCCTTCAAGCAATCACCCAATAGTTCTATAGTGAAACCAACAGCATGTCATTACTTTGCACAAAATTTCATCCTCCTGAGCTCATAGGAGAGAGCTCAATATATAGATGAATTGAGAAAGGATGAGTCAGCTTGCAACTGATGTGTAGCTGCCTTGTGTCCTCTCTCTCTTTAGTTGATCTTCAGTTCTTGAGTCCACTTGGAGAACCTTGCTTCCACTTGGAGAAACAGAGCCTCTGACTCATCACAAGGCGAAATCCCTGATCCAAGTGTCATTTTTGGAAGATTCCAGAGCAATGACTCAGTGTGCCACTTGTCCCATCTCGCTCAGCGCAGGTGGCCTTTGTTCTACCTGCTTTGCAACGTAGGTACACCATGGAGGAGTTGAGTTTCAGCGCAGAAGCCTAGTGGAGCACTGCTTTGATTTCAGGATTGCTTGTTTTTGAGTGTTTTCAGGTGGAGAACTGATCTGAGAGCTGTTGGTTTGCTGACCTTGTTCCTCTAGGGGTAGGAACATCATGTTTAGGGACTTTGGATCCCTTGGATTATTGACAATTCATGCCTGATGCTGCAAGGCACAAAATTGTCTATAACAACTGTGTCATCTGACACAGCAGCGGCGGAACCTATTGCTGCTACTCTAACGATGTTCGCTGGTGTACCATCTATCCCAAATAGCACTCAATCGCTGGATGGAGTCCATCCAGGGGCTGTTTCGATAGTATGGTCTGTTCCTATTTGTTCGTCCAAAATAATATTTGGAATCTCTTATGTTGAGTCTCAGCAAATTGATCCTTCGCAATAGTATCAATTTGGGCAGTCTGGTCCCCAAAGGCAAATCATTCCTTTGAGCACTAGATTGCCGCCATATGGGGGGTAGTATGCCATTTCATTATTTCCTCTGGGAGAACAACCGTACAAGAGTTCACAACAGAATTCGGGTTATGCTGGAATTACATCCAGTGGTTGGGTGCCAATACTGCCTAAACAACCAAGAGTTGTATACTCAATGCAACAAAGTCTACCTTTGTTAAATATCCCCACTACATCGGCTATTGTGATGGTGTTGCAAGTACAAGCGTTGCCTGTTGTATGCCAACCTCAGGTTTCTCAGGTCATAATACAATAGCCTTTTGTTTCCATGATGCAACCACAATCATCGACTAGTGGCTCCTTAATTGGAGTGACTTAGGCTCAAATAGGTACTATTACCCCTCATCTTGGTCAAACAGCCAGTATTGGGCAACAACAAATGGCGTCACAACCATGGCTAGTACAATATCAACAACCGCAATTCCAACAAGCTTACCGAGGACTTGAGCAACAAAGCTTTGCGGGTAATGGGAAACCGTATATTCAAAACAGTCAACATCAATCATATCATAATGGTTATGCCCATCAGCCTTATCAAAGTTATCAGCATCAAATACATTATGATGGTATGCAAAGACCCACAGCTCAGGAGATTCCATCTTATCCTGGGTATGCTTCGCCGAACTTGAATCAACAGTTGCCTTTCGTGGCAACTCTAGAGTTACCAGATCTAAATCAGCTCACAAACGATCCAATTGCTTATGCCCCTTGGTGGCAGGCGATTCCTCATAAACTTCCGTCAGATATTCCCAAATTTAATGGAAATCTGGGTGAAGACCCGTCGAATCATGTGATGACCTTTCATCTGTGGTGTTCATCCAACACTCTCAATGATGATTCGATTAGGCTTCACATTTTTCAGTGAACATTAACTGGTCCGGCTGCAAAATGGTACATCGAATTGCCTAGAGCTTCATTCGATAACTTCAACACCATTGCCACAACCTTTTTAACCCATTTTCAGTTACTAATAAGGTATAAAACACGGACAGAGCTTCTTAACAATTTCAAGCAAACGAAGGCCACTCACATATCTGATCATATTCATGAGTGGCGACGTCGTCGTAGAATGGTAAAAACATATGTTCCTGATCAGCTGCTAGCTGAATGGTTTATCAAGTCATTGTTACATTCTATTACAGAAGATGTGGCAAAGGGAGGAGTCATCACTGAAGAGCAAGTCCTTGCTCGTGCATAATATCTAGACTTGATCTATACTCAGTCTGGCACGCTCTACGATAAAATCCATGATGCTCCTAGACTGGAGTTCTTTGTTCCTCCCCCTCCTAAATCAAACAAAGACTCTCATGCCGGTGATGGCATGATAGGTACGACTAGCACGAAAACCGTAAAGGCTGCATCAAAGAAAGCTCGTACGGTTTCAAGTCAAAATGCAAATGAGGAACTTCTCGCCTCGGAGGTAAATGTCGTGTCGACTGACAAAGGCAAAGAACTGAAGCAACTAGGAGGCAAGAAGAAAAAGAAAGGGAAAAAGAAGAAACAGGAGGAGTCGTCTCCTGAAAAACATTCTGCAAAGCTTTCTGGAGACAGGAAACCAAGTCATCCATGCTTTATATGCGATGAGGATCATTGGATGAGAGATTGTCCACATAAAGCTGAGCTTAGGAAATTCTTAAAGAGTTCAAAAACCTCGGTAGTATTGACTGATCCGTTTCCAAACCCAGGAACCAATCTGGTTGCTAGTGATAATGCTTCCCTATCCCAAGTGCTTATGTTGTCTGTTTCAAAGTAGAAAAATGATGCTTTGATATCGACAAGGAATAAATATTACGGGAATCCACAGCTGTCAAACAACAAGGCTAATGATCAACCTAGTAGTTCAACAACAGCTTCGACCGAAGTTGTGCCACCCATCATTCCTGAGCTAACGATAAAGCTGCCAAAGGGAGTAGTACACAAATCGACCTTTAATCCTCGTGCCAGAGTAGCACAGCATTATAATATAGTAGAGGACTTGGCCCAATCGCCGTCCGCTATGTCGACACTTGAGGTACTGAAAAATTGCCCCTCCTAGAAGCAGGCTCTATTATCAGCAATAGGTGGGATTGACCCAGTGGATTCCAATCTTGTGGCCTTTAATCATAAAGGATATGACCCTCACTTACCAGCTCAACTAGCTTTCGTTATTCAAGTGAAAGCCCTCAACAAAACTGTTCATTGAACAATTATTGATGAGGGGGCATCTACATGTATTATGTCGATGAGTTGCTGGAAAAATTTGGGCTCTCCACCCTTGTCACGATCGTCAATGACATTAAAAGCACTTGATGGATGAACATACACCCCATACAGGATTTTAAGTAACTTGCAAGTCGAACTGGGGGGCAAAACAGTAGAAATTGATGTTGAAGTTATCGATGGAAACCTCGATTACAACATCCTACTGGGAAGGCCCTGGATATATGTTATGGCCATCGTTGTGTTGACGTACTTCAGGAAGATTGATTTTCCCTTCCAAGGAGGAATTACAATTTTCGACCAACAAACATTTCTCCCCAACAGTTCACAAGTTACGAGAAGCATTCCGATGATCCACAGAAGCTCTCAGTCGCTTCAAAATATCAGAGTAAGCCTACTAAAAGACCCTACATTGATGGGGACTTTTGCCATACCACCTCCAAATGATCTGGTGGAAGTGGCCACGGTGGGAAACTGCAATATGGTGTCTTCTATTCAAAAGATGTCCGAAAACGATATTAACATGGGTCATCAACAGGTATTGCCTCCAAGCCCAATAGAAATATTGTAGCAATCAATGTTTTCAGCATGGGAGGTGAACCCAAATCAACGCTCATTAAGCGTTTGGATAGATAGGTCTAAGGAATATGGTACCCCTTCAGATCCTTGGTCGCAAGTACATTCTACAGACGAAGGAATTGTTCAGTCAATGATGATTGATAGGGCACCATGGGAAGATTACCACCATCGTTCCCATCTTCTGGATTGTAAGGAAGATAGTTCCAGTGACCATGATCATCCCTCAATCTTTGATTTCCTACTGAATACTGTAAATACGGTGGATTCCGAGCGAAACCTGTCCAATATTGAAGAGACTATTGCCATAAATATCTCAACCAAACGGATGTTGTAGAGAATATTCATGTCGGCAAATCTTATTCTTCTTCAGAACTGGAAATATATTATGCTCTCTTTCACGAGTTTATAGATGTCTTTGCTTGGTCATGTGATGAAATGCTAGGCATTGACTCGAGCATGGTTGAACATGAAATTAAGATGTATCTAGATTTCAAACCAATACGACAACAACTTCGGTAGGTGCACCCCAAGAAAGCCGCTACCATCAAGGCAGAAGTTGAAAAACTTCTCCATGCTAGTTTCATTTACCCGATTCCTCTAACCGATTGAGTATCGAATATTGTTCCTGTAATGAAAAAACAAGGAACAATTAGAGTGTGCGTTGATTATAGGGATGTAAATCAAGCTTGTCCAAAGGACAACTACCCTATGCCCTTTATCGACCAGATAATTGATGAATGCACCGGATGTGAAATATTCTCATTTATGGATGGATTTTTCGGGTATAATCAAATAAATATCCGCCCACAGGACCAGTCAAAGACTACATTTATTTGTCCCTGGGGCACATTTTCATACCGCAAGTTACCTTTTGGTTTAAAGAACGCAGGGGCAACTTTTCAGAGGGCAATGAATTATGCCTTCCATGAAATCAAAAACATCATTCAACCATATCTCGATGATCCTCTGACTCATTCGCGAAAGCGGACTGATCATCCGCAACATTTGAGAGCGATATTTCTATGTTGCGGACACTACAAGATACGACTCAATCCACACAAATGTGTGTTCTGTGTCAGTTCTGGTCATTTACTTGGCTTTGTGGTCTTGAAGGACGGGATTCGTCTCAACCCGTGTAAGGTTCAGGCGATCATTGATCTGCCTCCACCTTCAAATTTGCTTCAGATTCATAAACTCCAAGGGAAAGCAAACTTTCTGAGGAGGTTCATTCCAAATTACGTTGAACTTGCTAAAGGTTATACTCGTCTGTTGAAAAAAGAAGTACCCTTCATCTGGGATCAGGTCGCGCAAGCTTCCTTTGATGCTTTAAAGGAATCCCTAATAAAAGCATCATTAATGTATGCTCCTGATTATCAAAAAGACTTTAACCTGTATCTGGCTGCAGCAGATATGACCATAGCAATGGTTTTAGTTCAAGAAGACAATGGAATTGAACATCCTATCTATTATTTAAGTCGAAACTTAAATGACACGGAAATCAAGTACTTCTATGTTGAAAAGATAGCTCTCGCAATTGTTCAAGCAATACAGAGATTTCGACACTATGTCCTCTTTCGAAAAACTACTGTTTTGTCAGATTGCAACCCCATGACTTATATCTTGTCGCGACAGTTGCTGGGGGGCATATATTCCAAATGGATAGCAATTTTACAAGAGTTCGATCTGGAATTCGTAAAATCCAAATCAAAGAAAGCCCTGGTTTTCACGAAGTTACTATGTGATCTCCCATCATCGTCCAACGATTCAACATCCAAAGAAGAAATCGTGGATGAATCTTTGTTTCTGATATCTTTAAGCGATCCATGGTACGCAGATATAATCATCTATCTCCAGACCCAAACATATAGGTCTAATACCTCCCGCTCAAAACAACGATGTACTCGATACCAAGCAAAAGACTACATGATCGTCGGTGATACACTGTACCATCGTGGTATCGATGCAGTTCTGTAGAGGTGCCTCACCCATGAGGAGGCCGAAAAAGTCCTGAATGATTATCATTCGGGCACGTGTGGGGGGCATCAATCTGGTTATGCTATGGCCATGGAAAATTTTAGGGGCTAATGTTCGCCCACTGGGCTAATTTTCCATGATTTTTCCACAAAAAAGATTCGCCAATTTCCAATTTTATAACAGACGATTCACCCAAATTTTAGAATATAAAATTATTTTACCTTAAAAATCGCCAACATTATATAGAGACTATATATAAAATAATTATAAATTTGAATAATTTTACAAATATATCAATAAACATTTATAATTTGCATATTAGGGATTAGTGAGATTCGCCAATGTTTTAAACTTCAAGAAAATTTTCCATCCTTAAAATTTTCCTTGGCTATGGCTCAAAAGATTTTACGAGCAGGATACTTCTGGCCAACAATGTTCAAAGATTGCATAACCGCAGTCAGAAGTTGTCATGCTTGTCAAATCTTCGATTGCAAAACTAGAATACCGCCCATGCCTCTGCAACCAGTAGTTGCTGTTGGGCCATTTGCCAAATGGGGCATAGATTTGATGACATGTAACCCCACCTCGACCGGGGGGCATGGGTATATCATAGTCGCAACAGACTATTTTACGAAATGGGCTGAGGCAATGCCTACATTAAACAACAGTGGCGAAACGGTTGCTCTTTTCTTTTTCAATCATGTAGTCTCCAGATTCAGTGTTCCACAAGCTATAGTGATAGATCATGGATCATATTTCCGCAATCACATGATGGTTGAGTTGGCTGCCAAATTAGGACTGTCCCACGATAGCTCTACTCCGTATTACCCGCAATTTAACAGACAAGTTGAGGCAATCAAGAAAGTCCTGAAGTGCATGCTGCAAAGGATGATTGGAGTCCATAAACGGAGTTGGCACCTGATCTTGTACTCAGCCTTGTGGGCATACCAGACATCGGTGAGGAATGCGACTGGGTTTACACCCTTTCAATTGGTATATGGCCTGGAAGTGATCTTACCAGTTCAGTGTGAAATCTCGTCCCTCAAGCTCACAGTCAACCTTCTCCCTGGAACTTCAGAAGAGGAGGATCATTTCTTGGAATTAATCCAACTGGATGAAACCTGTCGTGATGCCACCTTGGCTAACGAAGCCCATAAGAAACAAGTCAAGGCGCAGTTTGACAAGAATGTCAAACCCCGTGTCTTCTCAGAAGGTGACCTGGTCTTACTTTACGACTAGGAGTCCGATAAGTTGGGAGCAGGTAAGTTCAAGTCTTTATGGATGGGCCCCTATATTGTTAAGCATGTATTAGCAAAAGGAGCCTACGAGTTAGTGGATTATGATGGGATTCCACTGGTGCAACCCCGCAACGGGTTGTACCTTAAGCGTTACTATGCTTGACTCAGTATAGTAACCCCTATGCTTTTGTTACATTTTTGTTTTCGCTAAGAGTAATTGTTTTGGTTAGGTAATCCACTTTTGCATTTGTTGCAGATGTCGAACCTA
This sequence comes from Pinus tabuliformis, assembly GCA_031772625.1. Classification (NCBI taxonomy): domain Eukaryota; kingdom Viridiplantae; phylum Streptophyta; class Pinopsida; order Pinales; family Pinaceae; genus Pinus; species Pinus tabuliformis. Next base: position 1,390,771,645 of record CM062820.1, on the reverse strand, counting down.
TTGGAATCATTTGTTGGATATGCCGACAGAGCGAGTCGTAGTTCGCGGAACCTATCTTCTGCAGCCTGGGCCATCTTTGATCCAAGCAGTGAGTTAGTGAGTTTCAAAGGGGTGTGTATTGGTCGATCAACAAACAACATCGCTGAATACAGCGCATTGATAGAACTCCTCTCTAATGCCATCGTGCATGGCATACGCCGACTTGTCGTCAGGCTAGACTCACAACTCATCATTCTACAGCTCACCGGTATCTACTCCGTACGGAATCCAGCTATCTATCGCATGTTCCTAAGGGTCAAGATTTTGGAAAGACAGTTTGATTCTATTCAATATCAACATATTTCCAGAAACTTAAACACATTAACAAATTCATTGGAAAATTATGTGTTAGATAGACATTTGCAACATTTATAAAAGAGAAGCATTTCATCAATATTTGCATCAGGATCATATAACTTAACCAAAATAAAGCTCCGAAAATCAAATATATATATATATATATATATATATATATATATATAGATATATATATATATATATATATATATATATCTATATATATATATATATATATATATATATATATATATATATATATATATATATAACTGTTTATGGTTTATACATAATGTTCTGTGACCAAGACAAAATCGGTCAAATGACCCAAAAACTCAAAATGCTAGGGGGCACCCTAGTCTAATGGTGCTGGTGATAACAAGTCACCACGTGTGCAATCATGCGTAAAAGCATAGTCCATCGACTCGGCACGCCAGTAGTATGCCGCTGTAATCTCAGAGGTAGCTCGTCGGTCCTCACGTCCAGGATATCGAGAGTGAGACCTTCGATCTGATCTTGCAATGTCACCAGAGTCTCGGCCACATCCAGGTCACGAAGGACAGCCCTCCCTACAGCCTCTCCTGCTGGAACGGTAGCTGGTGCTCTTAGGTGCACTGCTGGTCACACTAGTCCGATATCTGCATAAGCACATGAGTTTTGATTAGTCTTGATAAAAGAAAGCACAAGGACATTATAAAAGCAATAAACAGGGATATGGTAAGAGATTTTACCTATAACACCCCACTGCTCACCAGCCGGCAGCACCAAATCTGGGTCACCCCAGAAATCCATACCAGCATATGGACACTCGACATAGACCATATCCTAACGGTTGAACCACTCGAAGAAGGCATCAGAGAAATAAACATGAGACTGACCAGCATGTCGGGCCATAAGTTCAACCCATATTTGCATCCGTGGCTCAGTCGGTGGTGACAAACCAAGTGAAATGTACTATGGTTGCATCAGTGGGATCTTCTCCAAGGCAAAATCAGTCAAAATAGAACCATAGCCAAAGTTCTTGGATCTTCCATTTTTCACCTTGGTCAGTTGTTCTTTTATCACAGGGAGTACTGCATCACACCAGTTGAACACCTTTGGTTCGAGGCATTCCAAGGCGTACTGCATATAGGACCTGTTGGCCAAGTGAAGAGCTGCACTACTAGCCAGTCTAGCAAAGGTGAACAGAATAGTCCTCAAGGACCGGTCAGTGACATCTTGGATTTTGATCTTACCGTCCCTACTCGGCTGAGATCCTTCACTACATCATCGACGAATATAATCCCTCACGGATTCACCCCCACGAGTGGAACCTGATAGTGAGAGAGGGGCACCACGCCTCGATAAGCTGGTCAAAAATTAGATGTCCACGACAGTCAAGGGGATGGATTTGCCTCTGATCTAGAACACTTGGTTGGTAGGATCCCATGCATCGAGAAAATATTGTAGCAAGTTGATTTGTTGCCTCATGCTAGAGATGCGGAAGTACTTGAGAAAACCACAGTTCCGCAATGCAGTTACCATACCTGGATCATGTAAGGCAACCATGTCCTCTTCTTCATGCTCGTGTTCTTGCCATGTAACAACCATTTTGCTCTGATGATCCTCTAAAAAACAAACAAGAGAAGAGTTAGGATCCTGATTTGGCAAAAAAAAGGCAAAAATTCCATGAGAAAACAGTGCAAAAGTTTTCCTCCTTGCGCCCATCACACCTCAACAGTGTACTGGGTGAGATGCATACTAACTGGCCAATGGCCAGTCTAGTATGCATCACACCTTTCGATATAGAAAGGGTGCGATGGGGCCAGAGCGAATTGTTCAAACCCCAGGGGCTCAGAAAGGCAGGGAAACATGCTCAGAATTCAAAAAGGAAAGAATGCAATTGAAGAGCTCAGGTTTAGCTCCTACTTGGTCCAGACGGTGCCGCAAATCGTCCACAGAATCTCCCGGAATCAGCTGGTGAAAATCAAGGGGGAAAAGACCTCCAAAGCTCCAACAAACCCAAGTTCAAATGAAATGGTAAAATGAGGGGTAAAAACCACTTTTAAATTACTTTTCACGTAATTCGAGTAGGGTATTAGTGTTTTAACTCATTTTTCAAGCATGTATTTTCATTTCTAATCGGTTTGATGAAGAAATTGAATAGGTAGTACGACCGTCAAAGGAACAAAGTGTTAACGGTGAATCGAATATCAATGACCATTATCACGAGCAATTTTTATGCAAAGTTCAAGCTCGTTAAAAATTAAACCTAAGCAATGAGAAAATGTTCCCCCAGAGTTTAATCTCATTAAGAAATGAACCAATCTCCAGTAAATAACCATTACGAATTCATTATCATCAGCTTTTGAGCCTTGGTCGTGTTCTTACCATCACCTCCACTTTGTTTTGGCCGATCGTATGCCTCCATTTGATTGTTTACCCTTTTGAGGAATAGCTGCGACGAGTCATTCTATTAGCCATCCTTGTGACACTGCCGTGATTGGAAAATTCCAAACCTTACCTGGAATCAGTTGCTACCCAAAAACATCACTTGTTCCTCAAAAAACGAGTCTCCTTTAAGCTCTTTTCATCTGACTCGTAAAATATGAAAACATTGCTGAGAAATTTGCCTCCCCAACTTGTTAAAGCTATCGGGAGTGCTATCCCTCCTCTAGATTTTAATATTTTTAGACCTGAGGGATTATTACACAAAAAGATTGAGCGCTTGTCTTGTTCGGCTCGTTAAAACTATCGAAAATTCATCCCTTTCGTATTATTTTATACTTTTTTGGATTTAAGGGATTATATGACTAAAAAGGATTATTGGAGTTTCCTTTCCGTCCCTTTTCAGACTCTCTAAAATTGAAAAAGGACCGAGTTATCTTTGTCGTTAAACTCATTAAAACCAATAGCGACAAACTTGTCCATATAGACAAGAACGAGTTTCACTATCTCTAGGCTCATTAAAACATAGTGACGGTTTTGCCCGAAGGGAAAATTATAGAACAAGCATCTGTTATCACCCTCAAGCTTGATAAAAATAAAGAGGTACTGGTCAACAATGACTGGGGAAAAATTGGGAAGAAAACTTGAAGAAACTTTATTGGTAGCAAGTCGCTCTTGAACATGACACTTTCACTCCATGTCTGAGTCGGGTTGGGTTATTCCGTTCACCGGTCATATTAACATTGGTCCATCGTACCATCCATCTTTGGGGTTAATGCTACCAATCCATTTCAGTGTCACCGATATGTTCAAGAGATGTCGATTAGAGAATTCACCAACCCAACTTGTGTCTCATCCGCTGCAATACATTCACGCTCCATTCTTTCATGACCGCCACCCTGAACCTTATATCATCAGATCGTTTTCACCTCCACAAAATCATTTGCTCTGTTCCGTGTCATAGATGTGGGATTCATTAAGGCCCTCCTACGACGGGTCACTTCTTGTCGACATCAGCTCATTATCCAAGAAGTCGACCTAGGAACAACCCTTTCAGTACTTTGAAGCTTGCATGCCTCAATGGCAAGTTTCTCACTTTCGGCAATAGGTTCACATCAATGGCCTTCGACCGAAGGATTTTACATGGTGTTCGATGCCAAGTCCCTTTTTCACACCACGTGAATTGTACTGTCATACCTTGAGGGTCATCATCATTATCAGCGATTCCTCTCATGCCTGTTAACAGCTTACATCATTGGCTAGTAATCAGGCGATGTCTTTCCATGTTTGACTCCAGAACATCTTTTCAGATGGATTGACTTGTACTTCGGGTGAAGATTGAACGAGTTTGAAGAGTCCCTAAAAGTGTTGTCTCATACCCTAAAGGAACAAGGTCAACTGATTACATCATCTCCTAGAAGTTCTCCATGGAAAACTACTCAGAACTAGTCAAAACTGGACCATACAGACTACTCAATATGCTAAGGCTGCAATGCATCTCACCTGCTCAGTGCAAAAAGTGCGATGCATACTGGAAAACCCTTCTGTAGGGTGCGATGGGCAAGAGTAGACAAATGGTAGAGACAGTTTGTAAGGTGGATGATCATGGAATCTTCCAGAAACTTCTCCTGTGACAGTTGCCTATCTGAATTCACCCAGGGATGAGTAAGAGATCATGAATCTCCAAGTAAAACCAAGAAATATTAGAGAGAGGACACTAATCAAAATCCCAGAAGCTGACTCACCCCCCTGCAAACATCTATAAATGGATCCCTCATCCCAGAGATCCAGAGGCTGGAATGTTTTATTTTGTAAGGAAGTGCTATTGGTTTCTTGGTGGAATATCATAGTGTTGGGTGATCTAAGCTTTTCATGAGGTGAAGAAGGGCTTTCATGCTGGGAGGATGACGCTGGGTCAGATCAATGGGTTGTAATCATATTTTCTACTCTTTCTATTAATAAAGCTATTCAACTTTTCCTCCACATTCTTGTAGGTTTGATGATATATGCATTTGTGTCGTCAATATATATCTGGTTTTGTATTGTTTATGATTGTAGACCTCTGTACTTTGGTAGTATTATGCTTCTTTGACTTTACAGGTGCTCTTTGAAGCGAAGTAAGCAAGGAAGGAGCGGCAAAGATCTGTCAGAGGGGAGAGGAAACAAGCAAGGAACCAAGCGAAAGATTGAGGTTGGTACTCAGTTTCTCTCTCATCTACTTCTCATAAAGGAAAACGAAAGTAACTTTAGTTTGTTTGTTTCTAAGATAGCTACCCGTCTTAGTGGGACTAGCAGCTCTGCATGGACACTAGATTCCCCGATAACACTTGGGTTTAATCTTTTGGTTTTATAATATTATCCCCTTAGGTTTATTAATTTCTTAGGCTTATAATATTAATAATCTATTGGATTTATGATGATGATGATGATCGTTAACATCCACTGAGACCAAATTGGTCTATCGGACCTATAATTTCTTAGTTTCTAATTGTCTGGCTCCTCGTCTTTCTTGGCGAGATTGGTGCTGTAGCTTTCTTTTTTTTCTCTACGGTTTTCCAACTTTCTTTATCTTGCATCTCCTTCATCTCTTCTAGTTCTTTGGACATTGGTGTCTTAGCTTCGCGATCTATTGTGTTCATCCTTTTGAAGATAGTCAGAGAAGAAGTTTGGTCTAAGAGATCTGCTTTGCTGTTAAATGAAGATTTATTTTGTGCGGTATTCGAATCTTCATTACTATTGATGCTTGAGGGGTTGTCGAGTTCACTCTTTTGTTGTTGGGCGGGGCTTTCCCCCTGCTTGTCTTGGGAGTTGTTTCTTTCTTTCCCGATTTCTTGTGATTCAGAGTTTTCTGGAGAGTGATATTCTTTGATGACAGTGTAGTGTTCTTTTTGTGCTCCTTCCCACCATGTAGATTTGTGGTGATTTTTTCTAGCAAAATTTTTTTGGGAGGCTTTTGGGCAATTTTTGGCTAGGTGGCCTGTCTCAAAGTAGGATCGACATCTGAAGAGGACACTTTCATAATCGAGTTTATCATTCCACACATAGTCTTTACTTGTTAGGTGTATTTCGGCTGGGAATCAAGAGCTAAAGTCCATTTCCACACAAATGCGTGCATAGGTGGTTCTGGCATATTCCTCAGTTTCTGGGCACCTGCAGTAAAATTTCTCAATTGCATTTCCAATGGCTTTTAGCGAAGAGAAATTCCAAAGATGCAAGGGTAGGTTTGGAAATCTCACCCAAACTGGTGCTGAGGTTATGACTGTTATTGAGGGATCGAATGATAATATTAATCTCTTAATAATATAACTAATTTAATTGGTTTTAATTAATTAATAGATATTATAATTAAATACTAATTGTTATTGTAAATGACTTATTTTATTATAATTAATATAACTAATTTCATTAGATTAATACACTTTTATTTAATTAGAATAATTAATTGATTTATTAATTAATTCTTTAATAGGTATTGTAGTGACTGATTATTATTATGTGTTAAAATTTTTGTTATTTAACTAAATGATTAATAATTTTTTTATAATAATTAATTCTTGTTATAAATAATTAATGATACTAATTCATTATTATCCCTAAATTCCAATTAGTTTAATTAATTAATTAATTACTAAATATTATAATGATATAATTAATTCTTTTTAAATTTGTTATTAATAAAAGATAAATTTATTTTATTTATTATAATAATATAACTAATTTTATTGGATTTAATTAATTACTAGATATTATAATTAAATACTCATTAGATTAATACACTTTTATTTAATTAGAATAATTATTTGATTAATTAATTACTTAATAGGTATTGTAGTGACATATGTGTTAGAATTTTTGTTATTTAACTAAACGATTAATAATTTTTTTATAATAATTAATTCTTGTTATAAATAGTTAATGATACTAATTCATTATTATCCTTAAATTCCAGTTAGTTTAATTAATTAATTAATTACTAAATATTATAATGATATAATTAATTCTTTTTAAATTTGTTATTAGTAAAAGATAAATTTATTTTATTTATTATAATAATATAACTAATTTTATTGGATTTAATTAATTACTAGATATTATAATTAAATACTCATTAGATTGGTGAATCTTACGATATTCTCGGAACGACGAGAGCGCGCAGCTAGGGTATCCGAGAGTTACAGAGTTTGTTACTAATGGAGGGCCGCAGAGGAGGGAGCTCCACTCCCTCCTACAAGGATGTAGTTGCCAGCAAAGGTAAGACATCACTGGGTAATGTCAGAGAAACTGCGGAGGAAGGGAAAAGAAATAATGAAAAGGAGACAGATGGGGCCAAAACCAAGGAAAACAGTAGCACAAAGGACAAGGAGGAAGAAGACAAAAGTTAGGGAACAAGAGAAAAAAACAAAAGGGACCTTGCAGACCCAAAATGGAGATCACTCCTAGAGTAGTGTTAAATGATCCTGCTCTGCAGGCGCACAGGGAACACATGGGGACTTACGCCATTATTTGTAAATTCATGGGTTTATGGCCCACTGAAAAGGCCTTACAGACGTGGATCAAGTTTCACTGGAAACCCAAAGGAAGCATCGATCTACATCTTGGGTCAAAGGGTTTCTTCACCATGGTGTTCACAAATATCGAAGACAAAGACAGAATATTCGAAGGAGGACCATACTTTTATGCAGCAGCTGGCCTCTACATGCGGCCTTGGGTGATGAACTTTGTTCCAGAACGGGAGACTTTCACCTCAGTTCCTGTCTGGGTAAGGCTCTATTCTCTACCTCTTGATTACTGGCAAACTGAATCACTTGCTACTATAGGCAATAAACTAGGTCATTTTGTCAAAGCTTCGGAAGCCACTAGAAGGGGCAAATATACTTCGTTTGCAAGGATTTGTGTGGAAATGGATCTATCAGGAGCTCTTTGGGTGAAGTAATCTTGGAAGTTTTTGATGAGGAATGGGTACAAACAGTGGATTATGAGCATATCCCGTTCAGATGCCATAAATGCCATGAACATGGACATCTGTTCAGAGACTGCCCTCTGAGTAAAGCTGACAACAAAAGAAAACCGAATACAATGAAGGACACAGAAAGCTTTCAAAAAGTGGCAAGCAGAGGAAAAGGAGGTAAAAAAGGACCAAAGCTACAACATAATGAAGGGCAAAAGGTCAGTTAGAATAAGTTTCAAGTTCTGGAAGAAAATGAAGAAATTACGAAAGGAGACCAATCTATGGAGGAAGAAACTATTGAAAAGGAGAAGGAAGAAGACTACAACCCAACACAAGATATTGGGTATAAGAAAGAGACTATAAGGAGTGAAACAGAATTGGATATGGATCAGGAAATGACCCAGAGTGAAATAGATCAGGAGGACCATGAACTTCAGGAAATTCTAGATAAGGAACACCTAGATCTGGAAGGGTTCTTGATGCAGGGAACCACGGGAGGGATAGATTCATTACCTCAAGAAGACTGCAACAGAATACAACAGTTTTTTTTATGGAAAACTCAGGAAAGGGGGTTTGATAAAGGCAAAACCATTGACAAGCAGGAGTACAGAGGGGTGAAAACAATGAAATCAACTCCAGGATTAGCCACTAGAAATCCGAGAAAGAAGAGAGGCAGGAAAAAGCAGAATGAGCTCTTGATGGAGTGTGGAAAGCTAATGATAGATTCAGGTAAGATGAAAGACCTAACCAACTACTCCTTTACAAACCTTTAATAATGAAGTTCACATCTTGGAATATCAGAGGGCTTGGTAGTAAAAGAAAACAAAGAATGCTTAGTTATAGAATGAAACAAGCAATGCCAGACATGATCTTCATCCAAGAAATGAAATGCTCCATTCAGAAATTAAAACAAATCCATAGCAAATGGCTCAATAGGTTTGAGTTTCTAGAAGTCAAAGCAGAGAACACAGCGGGGGGCATTCTCACTCTATGGAACCCCCAAAAAGTCAGCATAATAGATGCAGAGGCATCTCGAAATTATCTATCAGTGGTTATTCAACCAGTGGGGGTTTCAGATACCTTCCTGGTCACAAATGTCTATGGCCCTCAAAGAATAGATGATAAACTCAGACTAATAGACTCCCTTATGGATCTCAGGAACAGACAAGCTGGAATTCCTTGGATTATAGGAGGAGATTTCAACATGATCAAATCTCTTTCAGAGAAAAAAGGAGGTACCAGAGCGCTAAGCAAAGACTCCTTAGCGTTCCAATCATTCACAGATAATATGAAACTGGTAGACTCAGAAACGAGCAATGGTTTTTTTACATGGAACAACAAAAGAGGAGGTGAGGCTCAGGTAGCCTCTAAGTTAGACAGGTTTATGATATCAGAGGAGCTTATGCTTGTAGATAAGGAAATAACAGCAAAAGTTCTTCCCTTTGGAGGATCAGATCACTGGCCGATTCAATTGGAAATCAAGGGTTTAGACTCTCCCAGGAACAGACCCTTCAGATTTGAGAATATTTGGCTCTCCCACCCAGATTTCATCAGTAACATTGAAAAATGGTGGTCAGAAGATTTGCAGTTCCAGGGATCAAAAATGTTCCTTCTTCATAAAAGACTAAAGCACATTAAGTTCAGGCTTAAAGAATGGAACAAGAAGGATTTTGGCAACATTTTCGAGGACAAAAAATCAGTGGAAATCAAAATTCAGGAACTCAACCAAGCACTGATCAAAGATGGCTTTGACAAAATCAAAAGTGATCAGGCTGATAAACACCATCAAGATTGGGAGAATTTATGCAAACAAGAGGAAATATTTTGGAGGCAAAAGTCTAGAGTGCAATGGCTCAAAGAAGGAGAGCGTAATACAAAATTTTTTCACAGATCTACCATGGCTAACAGAGCTTATAACAGAATCTCAATGATAAAGGATAAGGAGGGGGAGTTTCAGATCACTCATAAGGATATCGAAGCTGTGTTGGTTCAACATTTCCAAAGCATCACTCGGGAAAACAATTCAGACAGGGAACAATCCATCAAGGAGATTACAAGTCACATCCCTAAGCTGGTGTCTAGAGAGGACAATTTTAACCTAAATAAACCAGTAACTGAAGAGGAGGTCAGCGAGGTTCTCAAAGATATGCAGAATGGTAAAGCACTAGGCCCGGATGGTTTCAATGTGGATTTTTTTAAAGCTTGCTGGAATATAGTCAAACAGGATATTTTGAATGTTGTGGAGGATTCCAGGAAAAACAAAACTATTCTGAAAGCCCTCAACACCGCCTTCATCTCCCTAATCCCCAAACAGGAATCAGCTCAAACTGCAGATAAGTATAGACCCATTGCTTTATGTAATGTAGTATACAAGATAATATCCAAGGTAGTGGCTAACAGACTCAAACCTCTACTTCCTTCTTTAGTGTCAGAGGAACAATCAGGTTATGTGGAGGGCAGACAAATTTTAAATAATATTATCCAAGCCCATGAGGTGGTTCACACGCTAACCAGTAAAAGGCAGGCTGGAATGATCATGCAATTGGATATTGCCAAAGCATATGACAAGGTGAATTGGATTTACATCAAGAAGGTTCTCACTGCTTTTGGGTTTGATCACAACTGGGTCAGATGGGTTATGGCTCTGGTGACTTCTTCTAGCTTTTCAATTTTGGTGAATGGATCTCCCTCTAAGATCTTCAGCCCTTCTAGAGGCCTCAGGCAGGGAGACCCGCTCTCTCCCTTTCTCTTCATCCTCATGATGGAAGGACTTGGTCGATCCATCAAGCAGGCCAAGGCCATGGGCAAGATCAAGGGCCTTCAATTAACTGAAAATGGTCAGGCACTGACTCACCAACAATTTGTTGATGACACCATCTGTAGGGCATCCCCACAGTCAAAGAAGCTTTGGTCTACAATCAAATCCTTAATATATTTGCCAAGGCCACAGGTATGGAAGTCAATCTCTCGAAGTCAAAAATCTTCTTTTCTAATACTAACATTGTTATTCAGAGGAATATCTCCAGAATTCTTGGCTTCCAAAGGGATTCCCTCCCCTCAAAGTATTTGGGAGTCCCTCTCACGGCCAGACCAATGCTCAAGAATGTCTGGGAACAGGTGCTCAATAAGATGCAAGACAAAGTCAAAAAATGGACCATTAGAGCCTTGAACCTAGCTGGCAGGTTAGTGCTGACAAAGGCTGTTCTGCAATCTATTCCGGTATTCATGTTATCTGCCCTCCCAGCTCCCAAAGGTGTCTTAGAAAAATTCAGAAATATTCAAAGGGATTTCCTTTGGGGTAAGGAGGAAACAAGGAAGAAATGGGCCCTTGTTTCTTGGGACAAAATCTACAAACCCAAGAGCCATGGGGGTCTAGGCTTAGATGATCAGGAGATTCTTAGTAAAGTTCTTGGAGCCAAGCTTTGGTGGCGATGGGTTCAAGAACCAAAAGCACATTGGGCAAGGATCTGGAAAGAAAAATATGCCAACTCCTGGCACACTAGTGATCTCATAAGAATGTCTGGAAATATAAAAGGCTCATATATCTGGAATAAAGCCTGGGAAAACAGAGGCCTAGTACAAAAAAATAGTTTCTGGGAAATCAGAGAAGGAGATCTAGCTCTCTTTTGGGAGGATAGATGGCAGCAAGAACCAACGCTGTTAAATGAGGATTTTTTAAGCCTCAAGTAGGTAACAGATTCCCAAGGGTTAAACAAAGTAAAGGACTTCTGGGATCTTTCTCATAACTCGGATAAGTGGAGAAGCTGGAGAAACATTGATTGCAGAGATGACAACCCCATAAAAATAAAAGCAGAGGCACTCAGGGACTTGTTAAAACAAAGGATGATCTTGGTAACAGAGGGGTAGGATCAGTTGAGATGGGGCAACAACACTAAAGGCACCTTTAATCTTAAGGAGGCTAAAGGTATTCTCCTTGGGCTAGATTCCAGTGTTCTGGACAATACCTGGCTGAACCTTTGGAGACACCAAGGATGGATGAAGATCAAGCTTTTCATGTGGTTGGTTCATCAGAAGAAAATCTTGACTTGGGACAACATAAGGAAGAGGGGTGTCATAGGGCCTTCTAGATGCCAGCTATGCGAAGAGAATGAGGAAACAATGGAGCACATTCTTAACAGCTGCACTTTCACTACCTGGCTATGGGATTCCTTTGCTTCCATTTTCCATCAGACTGATAGGGACAGAGGAAGTATCATAAACACCCTAAACAAGTGGAGAAAAAATTATACGGAGAATGAGTTCCTGAATTTGGCCTGGGCATTCACTCCTAGTTTCATTATCTGGAATGTTTGGAAAGAAAGGAATAAAAGAATCTTCAAGAATGAAAAGTCCACTCCTCACCGTTTATTTGACCTGATCTTGAAACAGCTCAAGGAGACAATTAGTACTTCAGTTCGCAATCACCCCAAGAATCCCCCCTCAGAAACTGAGTTGAGAACCCTCAGGCAACTGGGAATGCAAGGGATTATTCCACAAGGCCAAAACAGGAAGGATATAGCATTGGTTACAGAGAAGGATTACTGGAATCCTCCACCAAAAGGCTATCTAAAATATAACATAGATGGGGCTTCAAAAGGCAAACCAAGAATAGCTGGTTATGGAGGGGTGTTAAGAAATGAAGGAATTATTATCTTCATCTTCCACGGCCATTTAGGAAGAGCCACCAATAATATGGCTGAATTAATGGCTATGGAGAAATGCCTGGAGTTTCTGATTCAGAACCATGGCTCAAATGTCATTATAGAAGCGGACTCAGAGATAACCATAAACTCGGTGAAAAGAATCAGTTGTGGTTCGAGGCCGAAGAAAGTCTCAAATCACTGGAGATTAATCCAAGTCTACCAAAGAATTCAAGGACACCTCCAGGGTCTTCGATCGGTTAGTTTCAACCATGTCTAGCGAAATGCCAATAAGCTAGCGGACATTCTGGCCAACCAAGGTGTGAACAAGGCAGAATGTGGGATGGCGATGAAATGGCAGGAGATGCCTCAGAGTTGTATAAAAACTCTATGCGATGAACAAGCGGTAGAGGATAGAGAAATTTTTCGATATCGTGCCAGGGTAACTGGCATGGAATGATTTTTTTCAGTTAAAGCAACCACTGTCTTTTAGTATGTTATTGGAAGGAGGGAAACTAGAGACTAGCCTCATTCCTCCCCAAAGTATGTTTACCAGTTACCTCAGGTTCTCGAAGAGCATCAAGATGGGTCAAATATCAGATAGGTATGGTCTAAGCTCCATGTTCCGAAGACAGAATTGGCGGGCCGGGAGGTTGGATGTTTCAGGCAATCAGAATTTAAACTCTTTCTACTTTCGGGATGAAAAACCACAGCCGAGCTAGTTTTCCAGTGATCACACGACTCTTGGGTGGTTACCGGTTTTGCAGATTTGGAAGCGATTCCATTGGGCTTCGAACACGTGGAAGAGGGGTTGTTGTGAAAACCACCCTCCATCACACACTATCATTTGGTCTTTTTGGTCGTGCGATATGGTTCCGGGCCGCTGGATCCAGCCACCCAAATCAACGGTCTGGATTTTCTGTGCGGTTTAGTTGGGTCGGCTCAGTTTTCACAGCTCGTCCAAATGGCGTACCTTTTCCATTTGTGTTGTACGCACGATTTGCGTAGTCAGTGGGACAGCGAGTGACTGTTCGCTCAAGGGAATGAGGAACAGAGGGCTCGTAACCTTGCATATTATTTTTCCCTTGGATTTGGTGATTACTAGTGTAGGGGGGGTTTATCTTTAGCTGGGAACCTTTTTCCTGAATCCTTGTAAATGGTTGGTTTTTTATTGTACATTATGTAACTTTTCTTTATATTCAATGAAATAGAAGGACCATCTCTTGCTTCAGCAAAAAAGAATAAATAATGATTAGATTAATACACTTTTATTTAATTAGAATAATTTTTTGATTAATTAATTACTTAATAGGTATTGTAGTGACTAATAATTGTTATGGGTTAAAATTTTTGTTATTTAACTAAATGATTAATAATTTTTTTTTTAATAATTAATTCATGTTATAAATAATTGATGATACTAATAATAACACTTATTATTATTAATTATTCTTATAAATACCTAATAATAATCATGATAATTATTATTAAGAATTATAATTAATAACTATTTTTATTAATTTTGTTCGAGGGTATTTTAATTTTAATTTTATTTTTATTTTTAATATAAGATCAGAAAGTTATAATAGGAGAGGAGCATTTACCTGATTACTTGAGATGTGCTGGTGGTCCTAATCCCTTTGATTAAAGGAAGCCAACTTCCACTAATCTCTATACCATTGTCCCTGTTGAGATTTTGTGGATGTTTTATAATCTCAAGAGCCTCCCTAATCTTCCGTCTTTGATAATGCTCTTCTCTTGCGATAATTGAGGTGCTCTCCAAACACACCTGGTGTTTCATCTTTGAGGAATGCTCTGCAAGGGCCGACGTACGAGACCTTCCATTCTTAATATCTGCTCCATGTTCTTTTAGTCTTTTCTATAGAGAGCAACCTGTTTCACCAATGTAACTTTTTCTATAGGAATAATCAATTTCATAAACTCCCTTGAGCTGATGTCTATCAGTATCGTCCTTGATAGACCTCATACCTTGTTTAATGGTTTCAGGTGCTGAGAATTGTGTGACTATGTCTTTCCTTTTCAGGATTTTGGCAATCTTATCTGTCACCCCTTGAATATATGGTAGGAAAACTCTACCACACTGAGGTAGGTCCTGGGCCTTAGGTTCCTGAGATAAAACCCTCCTCTCTACTCTTTCTATAGCTTTCCTAATTTCTTTTTCTCTATATCCTATACCCTTAAATACCGAGGATAAATGCTTTATCTCTTCCTCAAGATACTCAGAATCAGAAATTCGAAGGGCTCTAATGGCAAGAGTGTTAAGGAGACAAAGCTTCTGGGATGGGTGATGGTAGGATTCAGCATGGATGTAGCTTTCTGTGTGAGTTGACTTCATAAAAACTTTATGTCTGAAAGAGCCATCCTCCTTCCTAATGATAAGAACGTTTAAGAATGGGATATTGTTGTTCTCCTCTAGCTCCATAGTAAATTTTATTTTGAGAGAGATAGAGTTAAGGTGCATAAAGAAATTATCAAGCGTTGCTCTACCATGAGTCCATTTCAGGTTGGTATCATCGACGAATTATTTCCACCAAGCTCGCTTCAAAGGGTAAGATTCAGTGGTTCAAGGCATAACATTGGAATTGCTATGTAGTATTATTCTTACCAAGGGTTCAAATCCCTCTCTTTTTGTATCTTCGCCCTACTATTTTCTTCTCATCCATTATTTTTCTAATCTCTTGAATCCCAATAAGGTGATTTCCTAATTTCAAGATCAATCTAACTTTGTCTATTATAGTGAATATAGAATGAACATTGGTTCATGGTATGGGAAGAGTAAGGACTATTTTTAGGAAGCAATAAGAGAAAAGTATCGCAGATAACAAGTAATGTATGGAAGCATTATATAATTTCCCCCTTGGGGAGGGGAAAACATATACATAAGCTTCTTCCATATATGTATATTACATAAACTTTCAATTAAAGTGCATTTACAAACACAGACTTCTATATTTACACATATATGAAAGCCAACTTCCATATATGTGTGCTTCCATAATACATTTACAGTTGTAGGATTATGTATATGTGAATATATAAAATTAGCATTTTATATATGCATATAGATGGAAGCATTGACGAAAATAGGCTTTTGTATATGCACATATAGGGAATTTTACATCCATATATATGCATATATGGAAGTCAACTTCTATGCATGCATATATATGGATGTTGACTTCTATATAGGTGCATATGAAAAATCATGTTTCCATTCATACTTCAATATATGCACACGTTTAAAATTTTTCTTTAACTAATGATTCCATATGTACACATAAAAAAAACCCACTTTCATATATGTGAATATAGACTAGTTGAAGTCTATACATGCACATATAGATAAGCTTACATCGGTGAATGTGTATTTATGAAAATCCACATATACAAAGGCTAGCTTTTGTGTGTGTGTGTGTGTGTGTGTGTGTATATATATATATATACATAGATATGGAGACCCACTACTATAACTATGCATTATTGACGCAAACTTATATATAGAGGTTGACCTCTGTATTTGACCACATCTAGAGATGCTTCTATATTTTTGCTTATAGGGAGGCTAGCTTTCATAAATACAAAAATATGGAAGCTGGCTTCTATAATGCACATATAGAGAAATGAGCTTCCATATATGCACATATACAAAATCACACTTCCATAAGTATGCATTTACAAAAGAATTACATCTACTTAAACCATTTCCTGTAAATGTGTATATATGGAAGAAAGCTTCTTTATATTCAAATATACATAAGATCGCTTTCATTAATGCACATTTATGGAAGGAAGTTTTTATATATGCTCACATATAGAAGACCACTTATGTATATGTGCATATACGAAATCCCACTTATGTACATGTGCATATACATAAGCATTCGTGAAAGTAGCTTCCATATATGTGCATATATGGAACCTCACTTTCGTATGCGCATAAATGTAGAAACATATTTTTATATGTGCATTATATGTGTTAAAACCGACATATATGTCCATTTATAAAAATCCAATTCCATATATGTGCATTTATGGAAGGAAAATTGTGTATATGCACATCAACAAAAGAATTTGTGAAGCTTACTTCCATTTTCACATATATGGAAGTTTACTTACACATATGCATATATATGGAAGCTCACATCTATATATGGGCAAATACAAAAGCGCTTCTATATATGCACATATGTGAATACCTGCTTATTTATAAAGTGGCTTCCTTATATACACCTATATGAAATCAAACTTCTATATATGCACTTGTATGAAAAATGCTTCTATAAATGTGCATTTGGAAACACACTTCCATAAATGTGCATTTAAAAATGCAAGATTTTGTATGTATACTTATACAAAGGTCAACTTTTACAAGTGCATATATATGGAAGTGATTATGTATATGTTTATTGAGGGAATTTTTTTTGCATATGGGCACTTAGGAAATATGAATTTCATTTATGTACTTGCATGGAAGCCTACTTCCACGAACATGCATTTACAAAAGAACTTTTATTTGATATGGAAGCTTACAAGACCAAAACATTTAATTATCAACTATTGTGGTACATCAAAGCTACTAGTTACAGATGAATGAATAATATTTAACATATTAAATCAGTTGGTCCTAGGAATTTCAAAATTCTATCATTCTATATCAATCTTATCAAATATTTATGTTGGGCTTGTCAAAGAAATAGACATGGATAAGGAAATAGTTTGATAGAAGGATGAAGATTTGGAAGCAGGGATTGTAGTATTAAAGATATCAAGCAATAAACTTTTAGTGAGCATGTTTTCTTTTACACTCAATATCTTATATACTTTTCAATACATTTTATCTCTAGACTAGTTCATTAAAGGTTATATAACATTAGGTTTTTTAAGAACCATTCTATTTAAAACTATGTTATAAGACGTTCTCATTTTTTTTTAACATTAATCCACTATTATATTTAGTGTCCAGTTCTATATTATATAAATGATATTCATTTTAGTTTAAAAAAATTAAAAAATGATAGACTTTTCTTTCATTGAAAAATGTTTTTAACAACACATTTTAAGAGTCTTTTGTCAACATTTTTTTTTGTGGGGAAAATTCTATTAACTGAAAACCCTAGGAATTATATAGCAGTTTCCAGAACTCAAGCTAGTATCTCACAAGGGAGACTAAACCAAAGCCAAAAATATAATCTCCTTAAGGAAGTGAGAGCCAATTAAAACTTGAAAGTTCCAAAAATAAGCAAGCCACTCCTAATAATGAGGCCTCATTGGCCAATTACAAAAGAAATTACAACTATTTGTTCACACATCAAAACCATTAGGCATTACGCTGAGGGGTATGAATCATACCCTGTTACTGGAATGGGAGATTTTGGGGTTGTTTAAGTATTCCCTGCTACAGGGGGCATGCCATGGTTGTTGAAAAGTGTAACTAGGTTCAGTCTTCATAATGACATGTAATTATGATTTTATGTAATGTGATGTAAAGAAGAAAAATAAATTTATTGTATTGCTTGCTCCATGGGTTTCATGAGCAAGACATTTTATTTATGAGTCAAGACTCCCATTGAGAGTCTTTAGGAATTATTTGTCATCTATTCATAAAATTATACAGTCATTTTCATGTAATGAAGTCACATTACACTTTGTATAGAGTCAAACTTGTCTATGTAAAGTATCCTCCAAGACCTTGTCACTCATCCTCTTCAACTTGACCTACAACGTTGGAAGAACATAATAGAAGAAGTCTACCTAACCTCTTGTGTTCATGTCAGCCTAAATGACATGAGAAAAGGTGTATATATAACCACCCACAGCCTCAATTAGAGGAAAGCAACTCGACATTAATTCGGTGAAGAAGTGTCAAGAAGAATGTCTACAAAGAGAAGTGAGAAGAAGTGATAAGAAGGCTTCTTCCAGTGCAGCGAAGAGAAGTTTCTTCTGGGGAACCGAAGAAGTTTTATTTTGGGGCAACGAAGAGAAGTTTCTTCTGGGGTAGAAAAGGAGGTTTCTTTTGAGGTAGCAAAGGAAGGATTCTTCTGGGATACTTGTTCTGGGTAGATGAGATAGAGGTATAGAGACCGAGATTCTCTAGAGGAAGCCACTGAGATCATAGAGACCAATGTTCTCTAGGTAAAGTTGAGAAGAAGCAGTGTGAAGTATAGAGACCAAGTTTCTCTAGAAGTTGAGGAGAGCAGTTCGAGATCAAGAAGAAAGTCAAGAAAGGGAAGAGGTAGAGCATCAAGTTTAGTGACAAGGTTCTTGGGAAAATACTAGAGTCAAGGGTCTTTGTCATGGTCTTGATACTCATCAATTGAAGATCTAGAAGAAGAATTTTGATCGGTTTTTCCTCTCAAGAGGTGAGAGGTTTTGGCCCTGGATGACAAGCCTACATATTGTGTCACTTGTCTTTTATTGTGCATATTGGTAATTGTCTTGATGAAAAGAACACAATAATAACATCAAGAAGAAAATAATATAAGCTAAGAAGTAAAAGTATATCACAAGCAATTATCAAGTAGAGAAATCTTTTAACTATTCAATATTCCCTAGATTTCTCAACAATGGTGGCGCTTAAACTACTCCATTCTTCAATCTAGAGCATTGAGATGCTTGTGCACATGCTCGAGGGAATGGAGGATATCTAGACACCATTCATGGTGCCCTAAGATATTCCTACCCATAAGAAATTTCACTTGCCAACAATGATCAATTTAATGCATATATTGATTGTACCTCCCTCTCTTGTGGTCAATGTCCAAGAACGAGTTAGCCCACTCATTTAAGCAATCTATATTTGAAGGGAGTACTCATAAGAAGAGGCTTCCTCCTCCATACAAGTGATTTCATCCTCAACATGGGCAGGGGTGAGTTCTTGAAAATGAGAAGTAGAACCTTGAATCCTATGGCACATGCAATTTCACCCATGGTAGACTCACTCACACTACAAAGCAACTCCTCTTCATACCTTAACTCATTAACGCGATATGAGGAAACTAGGGTAATATTTCCTGCCCAGTTATTAGAAAAAGACGGTAGGGCCTGAGAAGGATGATACCAATGAAATAAGAACCATTCCATTAACCCAATTACACAATACCTGTAGAAGTTATAGGAATCAGCCAGAATATAAAATAGTACACTAACATAATTACACAATGTTTATAGCTGCACCATCTTCCACTAAATTACTCCAGAACACCTATCATCCCCTTCCGTAAATAAATCCCTTGAAAACATAGTAAGCATACAGACACTATGAAAAGAAAATAATAAAACCATCCCCTCATACGAGAATATGAAAGAGAGACCTTAACCAAATCTAGACTAATTAACCTGCCAAGCTTCTTTGTACCACTTAGGCTTAAAATTACCAACATTATAGTAGAGGGACTGCTCAAGAATCCAAAAACAAAATTTGAACATGGGGGCATATGAATTTACCTCATAAACCCACATCAACAATGGAGGAAATATTCAAGAGCTCATTTGTGTCACACATGCACTAACCCAAGAATTATATAATGTAGAGCCACTATGACAATACAATAGTGAAACTAGTCTTGTGGGACAATAACAAAGAGAGAAACTTAAACCAATACCATACTCAATCACCCACCAAGCTGCTTTGCGCCATTAAGGCACCAAATTGCAAGCCTAATATCCCCACACAATCTACAAATGAAGAAATCCCCAAGCGTCCAGTAGGGTCATGCGTGCATCAATAGAAGGACTATATAATACACCCATTGTTGAAGCTTCAACAAACCAAATTTTAGCTAGAAAAAGCACCCAAGAACTAAGAGAGTAGTTCAAGACAGGGAAGAACCCAAAAGACATGTTGAGGAGGCAATTCACACCAAATGAGGGGGAGCTAGAAGTACTTCTCTTTTGGCTAGCTTCCCAAAACCCCACCTCAAGCCAACAAACAACCATCCAAAGATCCCATGCAACAATGGACTTCCAGCCAGCGAAAATGAATACCACCATAA
This sequence comes from Pinus tabuliformis, assembly GCA_031772625.1. Lineage (NCBI taxonomy): Eukaryota > Viridiplantae > Streptophyta > Pinopsida > Pinales > Pinaceae > Pinus > Pinus tabuliformis. Next base: position 1,390,751,282 of record CM062820.1, on the reverse strand, counting down.
CTAAAATCAAAATGGAAACAACACCTATGAAGGTAGAACTTAGGGCCTGAAATGAGTAACAATGAGTATACCATAGAATTAGGGAGAATTATCACACTAGAAGTCTGGAAAGAAATGCAAACAACTCCTACAACCACGAAAGCTTGGAATTCTTACTGATACCTCTACAATTCACCCCTATTAAGCTAAGAATTTAAAAGTTGGTTTTCCAAATATACCCATTTCCATCCATTAAGTTGCATCCCACCTTGAGACCCATAGTTGTGACCCCTCCATCAAGCCTAAGACAGTTAATTTGAATCGTCATTAGAGTCACACACTTCACTTTCATGACTTGTCTACTAAGTCCTAGACATTGCCTCAACATTTGCAACTAGAGGGTAGATGTAATATCCACACATGCCAACATTTACTTTGGTTGCGGGTGTGTTGCCACTACCACTAATGTGATCGCTAGGTGGGGTGGTGGCAACCCACTCATGCATGTGTCACCCTTTCCGAGGTTGAGATGCATCATATTGAGAGTACATATCCTTTTCAATCATTCATTTGCAACTTCTTTGAGAGGGGATTTGCTCATAAGTTTGCAAGAAGAAGAAATGGTGACTCAAGAATCCATACATCCATGATTAGCCAGTAGATCCACCACTTTGTTACCTGTCTGGAAAACATGTGCAAGGATGGTGAGAAGAAGGAGACCCATGAGGAAGGAGGCTTGGCAAAGAAGGTCATCCAATATCTAACAAATGAATATTTTGGAAACACGGGTACCATTCTGAATTTTCTTGGCCATGTTAATGATAATCTAAGAGTCTCCTTCCACAATGAGTTTAGAAAATACTGGAGTATAAGCTAATTCTAACTATGAAATGAGCCTTGTAATCTCTATAACATTATTGTTATTTATTCCCAAAAACGAGAATAATGATGCCACCAAAATCAAAGAAAACTAGGTTACCTTTTGATACTCCATCAAATTTTAATTTAATATTTAAAAAATTAAAATTAAAATTTATTATATTATAAAAATAATAATTTGTTGTATTACATTATTTTAAAGAATTTTTTTTAAAACTCCTTTTCTTTTACCTTCTCGTAAACTTATAAAATTTTGTGTCATAATTATTTAATTATTCATTATCTTTTAACTTTTCAAACATTAAAATATAACACTATAATTAAATTTACAAACGAGAACAAATTTGTATAAAACATATTACTGTGCCTCCTAATTATGAATATTCCAATCAAGCTATATTTATATTTTATATTGCATAATCACTCACTTGGGTGAGCACATTTTCAAATAACCTTGATCTACCAAAATTGCATGATTTAATTTAATATATTTTAAAGTTATAAATTGATTTTTTTATGTTAAAACACATTGTTATTTATAATATGGTTGAATTGAGGCTTCTGTGATGAATATCAAGTTTTATGAGAAAAAAATTCGGTGTAAATCACATAATGATATATTTAATGACGAGTTTTGAACCAACTAGTGTGTTTATCTTTAAGACAAGTTGAAGAATCAGATCATAGTTACATGTTAAATCGCTATATAATATTGTTATTTTTAGTTTTTGGGAAAAATATATAAATTGTTTTTTCTACTTATAATATGCTAATTAATACTTAGAATATTAAAATTAAAAGTTAATATATTATAAAAGTGATAATAGGATGTATTTTCTTTTTTTTTCATAATTTCACATATTTTTTTGATGATTTTTTTTATTAATTTATTTAAAGAAATTTAATTTTGTCATAACATAATTTTTTTTTTATATGATATGGTATTTTAAGCCTAAAATTTTATACATTAGGTTCCTTTAACTATTTCATTAAAATTAGAATAACATAATAATTAAAAATAAATAATTCTTTTCCCAATTAAATAATATAAAATTCATTTCTTGAGAAAAATGTAATATCTAATTCATGTATATATTCAAATTATGTTTTGGACTTTTTATTATTTATTATAATTTTATAATGAAAATTTATATTTAAGCAAAACATTAACCGTTTAGACACTAAAGGTACAATTCTAGTGCAAAATGCATGCTTTATTTAAAAGAAGTTATATTTTGTATCAAATATTTTTATAGGTCCAATTTATTATTGTGATATCTTATTTGTAACTTTTGACTAACTATTGATTTTTTAATAACATAATTTTCAAAAAATTCAATAAATATTTTTAATTGTGACAAGTGAATTTAAACATTTCGCTTTGATATTGAATTTATTTCGATATTTATTTTAACTACTTATATTTATATATTTTTACGGTCCACGTATGTATTTAATAAGATTGCAGTTCTTTATATTTATTCAGATTGAAGTTCAAAGAGGTCTCGCTGATCTTGATGCTTGGGAATTCGAAAATAATTTGATTAACAAAATAATGTTCGAATGAGAAATGCATAATGGAAAATATGAGTGAATGCTTAAACCCGAGATGTTGTCTGATTAACATAGTTTTCCATGGAAAATATGAGTGAATGCTTAAACCCGAGATGTTGTCTGATTAACATAGTTTTCCATTCTCAGAAGAACGACACGAATGGCCATGATTAAAAGAAGCTTTTCCTACCTCGAAGAACGATAAAAAAGACCATTGAAATGGAGAAATGGAGAAATTGGAGCTATGAGTTCATAGTGAGTGTGAGATTATTCTTTTTTTTTTTTTTAATTCAAGAAACCCATTGGAAAATCCTGGTTTATTGACTAATCGTCAAGGTATAAATAATATTTATAAAATGAAGTTAAATTGTTTAATTAAAATGGAGAATGTCTGAGAAAGTTAAAAAAAGTTTGAGAAGTTATTGAAATTGAAAAGTGTTTTATTAATCTTAACAAGGATGATAGTTGGAAGTTTTTGTTTTTTTTTTTTTTTTTTTTCAAAAGGTGGAAAAACCTATCAAACTCAGTTTGTCAAACCAACATTGAGGACAGCGATCTCTGGCTGCTATCCGCGAATGTCAGTTGACACATCACTGTTATCAAGGAAAACCACGCCACCTGAAATAACCCGCTGGTGGTCCGTAAGGGAGCAGACTTTCACTCCTGCCAGATGCTTCTTAGCCAACGAGAAGCAGTTTTAGGGCATACTCCAGGCCCAAATAGTTGAAAGTTAAGTAGAAGTTGGATCTTGGTCGTTTTCTTCTTTTTTTTAATAAATAAATATAATAATTAATAATTTATTTATTATTTTATTATTTTTATTTTTATATTTTAACATATATCCACTTCTACCTCCCTATTAAAATATTATCCAATATTTTAATATAATAATATTTAAATATAATTGTTGAATATTATTCATTTTTAATAATAACCATATTAAACTTATTTTTAATTATATATTTACAAATATTCAATTCTCATTATATTATTATTAAATTAATCTAACTAATTTGAATTCAATATTATTTTAATTAAAAATATTAATAAATTTACATAATATATAACAAAATAATAATAAATTTATTCAACTAATTTTTAATGGTTAATTGCTAGCAATTATTTTCTAATAGAAAACTTTGCATCCTTGCTATTTAAACATTCTTATTGACTGATTTAAACATTCTGATTGACTAATTTTTTCACCCTTGTTCTGAGGATGAACCACATTAGAAGATGTGAAACCTCCACAAAAAATTTATGATATGATTAATCCAAAAAAAATTATCAATATATTATTATATTTAAAAAAATTATATATTATTTATTATAAAAAGATATTAAAAATTGATATCTAACTTAAAAAAATAATAATATTAAAAAATATATTGTGTTTTTATCAAATATCAATATTAAAAATCTAAATATTAAAGTTTTATGTTTTTATAGAAAGATAAATTTATAATATTTATAAATAAATTAAATTATTAGAATAAAGAATAATGTCAACCCTAAGAAATTAAGTGATGTACATTATTATTGCTTTCGTGAGATGTTCAGTATTCATCGCATATTTGTAGAAGATATTAAAAGGCCATGGAATATGCCATTTGGAGTTTTGTTTTTGGTTCCGTGACTACTAAAAGGCTTGTGAACATTCCAATCCCTCTAGACGGACTACTAAAAAGGCGTGTGAACATTCCAATCCGTATAGACATCAAAGGGCGGTGAAGCTTTGTCACAAATTCTTCATTGCATCGGGCCATTAACTTTTGCGATCGGGAAAAAATAAACATCCAACAATAAAAGATTTGATTTAATTCAATGCCATGTAAGTTAAATACTTTGGGATGGTATGTATATTTAATATACTTTATTTTTATAAGGTTTGTAGCATAATTATCAAATTTAAATTTGAATTCAGAGTCGACAAGATAAAAAAATCTTATTAAATTCTTTCAATTTGGAAAAAGATATATATATTATGAAATATTTTCAATTTGGAAAAAAGGATATATATATATATATCCTTTTTCTTTTCTTTTTTTCCTAAAACAATAATGTTTTATTCTTATTTTTTATATTTATTTTAAAATTTAAATTATTTTTAATAAGTTTGTCAACAATTTTAAAACTAAGATTTACTAAACAAAAATACAACCACACTTGTTAATTATTTCAAAAGGATTTTTCAAAACTCAAAAGTATATCTCTCCAAAATTTCAAATCTTATCTAAAATCTTTTCATATTTAATATATATTTAAAAATTAAATATTCAAGTCTCCAAACTAGATCCCTCTCTAATTTCAAATTTCAAATGTTATCTAAAATCTTTTCTAATTTTGTAAAACCCCTCCATGTGGAAGTAAAAACTGAAATTAGTATTGTTAGTATTTCCTTAAATTAAATTTTTGTAATTATGAAAGGAAACAAAAAAAGAACAGTTATAATAGATAAATAATGAATTTCTTTTGTGTAATTCTGGAAATGGTTAAGAGTCAGAACAGAATGAAGATTTCAGGATAATCTAAAGAAAGTTTGGGAAAACAGTTGGAGGTAGTTATTATTCAATTTCCTTTCTTCTAAGTCCTAGAGATAAAAAGGACTCCTGAGGGACAAATAGGGGGTTGGCCACCAGAGGGAGGAACCACCTAAAGAAGAAGGATACGTGAAAATTGCAGGAGTATTTCCAGAGCTGGTTTGGACCAGTGGAAATTTCTCTAGTCAGATTGATTTCTGAGAAGTTCTAGACTGGACTAGGGTCCTGAGGTTTGGAAGCATAACCTTGACAGGTTACATCCAGCTGTGCCAAACGATTGCTGGGGGGGAATCTAGACATAATTGCCAGTTCCATTGGAAGGGTAGACTGGTCTCATTCTAGTTCTAAACTCTTAATCATCTAAGGAATTTCAGATAAGTACATCACTCACTAGTTCTTATGATAGAATAAAGTTTTTAGTAGTGTGTGACACTGTGAATTCATTCGTGAACGACAAGTAGTAAAGGTTTGGTTGTTACTTTTCAGAAGATTTGTTGTATTTGTTTCTTTATATGGAAGTTAGTGAGCAGTAAAGGTTTAAGGGTTGGTACAAACCAACAGTGTGTGCCTGTGAGTAAGTCAATCCTTGTTAAGAGGAAGACTATAGATACTGTTGCTGATAATAAAATGCATAATCTGTAACTGTTGTTTAACTAAGAAGGTATAGTACTCATGTTTAAGGAATTGCTTAATTAAAATATGATTGTTCCTAGAAACCAAGTGAAAGGATTTTTATTATAGTTCTAAAAATGAAGTTCATTCAATTATAAGTATTATGTCTCTATTACAAATTTTTTTTTTTGCATCACATACAAGAAATTTGATGTTGTTACACAAGAATGAATATAAACATGTATATAGATACAAGCACAAATTATGACTACTTGAGTTTGATTAGAACGATTAGGAGAGAGAGACTTTTAACGGAATTGTGAACACAAATTATACCATTATGTATTTTGGTTAGGAAAGCTCGAATTTATATTCAGGCCATAGTAATGGAAACTGAATTGTCCTACCTAGATTTACCTCTTGGCCAGTCCCCTTAGGACAACAAGGAAGTGGTTCCGAGTGGATGAATGTAGAACCTGAAACTCACATTTTAAAAGAAAGGAAACCCAGGTATCAGGTGCAGCTTCTAAGCTGTGAGAAGATTAACTCACAGGACTTGGAGTTGATTCCACAGTCGTCAGATAACCGAGAGAAGAACTAGAAATACACAGTAGCTCCGGAAAATAGCTAGTGACTATAAACGCTGTAAAATGTCTCAAGCAAGAGACGTAGGTACCAAACAAGGGTTAAATGACAGCCTTGACCTTAACGACAAGGGGAGTCTCGCCGCCATTTCTAACTATGTATGCAAACGAAAATCAATAGCTCGAGGGAAGCCTTTATAATTTACAAGAAAGAAAATTAAGACAAGTCGGTTTGGTTGCAACAGGATGGTAACTAACTATCCATTTGATTTACCAAACAAGCAGTAGTATTAACTAGCAGCATAACTTTTTAAATTAAGAGAATGATTACATATATCCAATGCATTGCATTATGAACAACAGTATTGTAAAACTTAGGATCATCACTGTAAACAGTTAGGTATGGCAACCATAACCAAAGAATATAAAAACCCTCAACGCAATCTGGCCAAAGGAGAGCTTAGTCTGTAAACCCCCCTCATACGATATTATGAGCGAGGATCAAAAGGATAAAATGAAAATTCAATAATTAACCAAATACAGGGTAAGAACCCGAGGGTTTTCCTGTATTCAAAGCACGGGACCATAGTCCTCTGAGGACCGTCAACAAGTCAAATTGCAACAAAGAACCAAGAGCTATGTAATTGCCAACCTGATACCGTAGAACCAATGGTTCCAGATAGATGTTAGAGCTGACAAACTTGGTGTTTTTCCTGTTAATATGAAAATACAACCAACCTGTAGGTTAAGTTCAATAAGTATAACTCGGCCAAAGAAAAATGGAGGAAGTTGGTTAAATAAATGTTAAAAAAAGAAACAAACTTAAACCATTCGTTGTGTTGACAGTGAATGAAGAAACCCCATGCAGTAAAAGACTGTATGCAGTATTGCAATGTGGCATCCAACCTGAATCTGGAGTGGAATAGAGTTGAGGGGCTGAGATATGTCCAGTTTACAGAGGCTTCATGCTCCTCCCACCGGAGATAGGCAACCAAGGAATGAGGGTTGCATAACCAAGTAACGCAATGGAGAGGAGGGAAAATGGGCCTTGTACGCAGCAACCCAACAAGCAATTTCCCTAACCCTTTCGTAAATGATCCTAGCTGTCGGATGAACACCAGACGAGACCATCGCTAGATCACTACCATGTGGCGATAGGAGGGGTGCACACCTGGTGGTGAGCCTCGAAGTGCGAGGTCCACCCAGCATTAGTTAAGAGCTTAGTACTGTAAGTAACGCTCGACTGTAAATGCAATGAAAACGCACACCCAACCTTATGTACATGAGTCCCATCTGCTATGGAATGTAATAAAGCCATGCATAACTTTGGATAATGTGCTACCTAAACTCGACAGTGGGAGGTGTACATTTCATGTGGACTATGTCAATTAAACCATTCTGTGACGAATAAAATTCACCACAATTAATTAGTTAGTAAGTAAAGCACGATCATTTCTTATTAATTTTTTGTTTTTTTATTGTATTATTTGTGTTAGTTTGTATGTGACAAGTGGTATCAAAGCCCTCAAGTTGCTACATTGAGGCCTTAATGGATGATTATAGAGTAACAAAAGTACTTATGATACAGAGGAAAAACGTTGATGCATCATGAGACAAGGAGCGGGATCTTCCCCCTCCGGAGGGACAGGCAGACATAACCTAGAGGTGTGGGTACAGTTGGGGGAGCCAAATTAGAACACAAATTCTCCACTACTGGAAACGGTCAAGCCATGGAAAATTTTAGGGGCGAATGTTCGCCCTTAGGGAAAATTAAGGGGTTTTAAATTTTTAGTGGGCGAATAATTTGTATCATAGTACATTTTTACAAATCTTCACAAATAGCCCACCTTATTTTAAGGGAGATGGTAAAAAAGGTAAATTTAGCCCTTGAAATTAGGAGTTACAACCTTCCATTCGCCCTAATTTTCAAGAATAGGTTTTATTTAAGTGAATCGTATGGACCAAATACCATATTTATAAAAGAGGTATGGTAAGTTAATAAAAATATAAATAAATGAGAGGTATGGTAAATAAATAAAACATTTTTTATATTTACTCCATAAGTCACCTTATATACATGCAAGGGTGTAAACAAATAAAAATATAAATAAAGTGCAGGTATGGTAAATAAATAAAACCTCTTTTTATACTTACTCAAAAGGTATGGTAAATAAATAAAAATATAAATACACTAGACATATGGTAAATAAATACAACCTCTTTTTATATTTAGTCCATAACCCTTTTTCTATTTATGAAGACTCAAAAAAGAGGTTTTATTTAAGTGAATCCTATGGGCCAAATACCATATTTGTAAAAGAGGTATTGTAAATTAATAAAAATATAAATAAACGAGAGGTATGGTAAACAAATAAAACATTTTTTATATTTACTCCATAAGTCACCTTATATTTACGAACACTCAAAAAATGCGTTATGTTTAGGTGAAACCTGTAGGCAAAATACTATGGGCCAAATACCATGGGCTAGATTATTATTAATACCATGCAAAAAAACATTATTAACCCTAATATTATTAATACCATGCAAAAAAACATTATTAACCCTAATATTAGTATTAATAAAAATAAAAATGGCACATGTTATTGACCCATGGTATTCACGTGGAATGTAGCGTATTTAAATGGGGGAATTAAACCAGCATAGATCCATCTTTACTCTGGATCTACTAAGCCTCGAGAGGGATCAAATATCGAGATATCCAAACTAGCATAGAGTGAAAAAATATTTGATCCCATTGGAGGCTTGGTGGATCAAGAGTAAAAATGGATGTTGTAATTTAATGTATGTTAAACATTTTAACTTGGTTAAAAGAAAAAATAAAATAAAACACAATTATTAATTTTACTAATTTTTATAAATTACTAATAGTAATTTTTAAGCTCCAGGTTTATGATAACCCAGGGTATTGACCCATGGTAATACCATGGTATTCATGTGAGCATAGACTATTTAAAGGAGAAATTATATCATCTTAGATCCATCTTAATTCTGGGTCTACCAGGTGCTCAAAGGGATAAATAGATTTCATAAATAGATTTCATCCCCCTAAGAGTGGTAGATGTGGAGTTAAGATGGATATAGGTTGGTTTTTATGATAATGAAGATATTAAATAGACTTAGGAAATTATATTGTAAAAACATCTTAACGTGAATGGTTAAAGCTACATTTAGTCACTCCACAAATTTATTAAAAAATACCAATATCTCCATTAATATTGGTTTTTAACTTTTTCTAATTTAACAAAAAAAATTCAAAACAATGAAAACTTATCACTCTTTCCGCATCACCCTCGCAGAAGATTTCTCACCATTTTTCAAACATTCTCAATATGATATCTTCATGAAAAAGTTTATGTACCGATGTTGGATTAGTTGTTTGAAAAATAAGCTGGTTTGTACAACCTTTCATCTTCTGTGCTATTCTTAGTTTGTCTTAATGATCTGTAGGGGTTGGAGCCACTACACCATATTTTCCTAAAAGGTGGAGATTGTTTACCAAAAAGGAAATTAATCTACTTGTTACAACGATGTTAAAAAATGTGAGACCTATGAGGGTAGTGAATTATGCTAATAAGCAATTTAGATTGGGAGAGACGTAATTAAATTTTATTATTTAATTGAAGATTTCCAATTAAAATAATAATAAATCTACATTTATATATTCATATATTGTTTGGAAGGATTCTCACAATGGTCAGTTCTTTCAATTAGATCCCCTTCAAGCCTTTGGGATACCTAATACTTTCTTATATAATATAGTTGGGGCTTGCTACTTGTTGGCGTGTTGGGGTAAACAAACTTGATGTGTTTTTTTTTTATCTCGCAGTTGGAGTCTATGGAATAAGAAAGAAATTTGATAACTTGAAAAAAGTGGTAGCTTGACAAAAGTTGTAGAGAAAAGATTAATCTCTCCTACCTTGACAGAACTCGTTGTCAATATCAACACCTACAAGAACTTTGTTGTGGAATATTATCAAAACTAATAGAAGCATATGAAAGAGTGTATTGTAAGAACCTTGACAAACACGGCCACTGAAACTTGGAACATTGTTTGTAGGAAGAGAAAATTATGTTTCTTTTTTCCAAACATGTATGTTGTCAATATCAACACCTACAAGAACTTTGTTGTGGAATATTATCAAAACTAATAGAAGCATATGAAAGAGTGTATTGTAAGAACCTTGACAAACACGACCACTAAAACTTGGAACATTGTTTGTAGGAAGAGAAAATTATGTTTCTTTTTTCCAAACATGTATGTTAGTATATTACAGTTTAATGAATATGTTTTCTTATTACCATATATGGTTTCATACTTTAACAAAACATTTGCTAAGACTTCACAATGTTTTATTATTCAATAAAAAATTTGCCAAGATCTTACAAGATTTGATAATTCACTGAAAGATTCTCCATCACTGTACAAGATAATATAATCTGGTGAGAGATTCGCCAAAAAAATTATATATACATATTACATTTTTGATAAATCGCCTCCCATTTTTCCTATGTATCATGGGGATTAGCCCATTTATTATACATATAAATTTAGGGTGGTTCTTAAAATTTTCCCTGGGTCAAGCAACTATGAGCAAAGATGTTGAACTTACGAGCAAACAATGAAATATTACGATTGGTGCAGGAGAATATTATGAAGAGTCCGTTGGACAGGAAGAATCAAAGGAATCCTAATTCGAGTAAGCATGTGGAAAATAGAATAGAGTCGCATAAACAACAAGAGGAGCATCCAGAGTCTGAGGGAGGGCGAACTGGACATGAAGAAGAATCTGATAACGTATCTGATAAGAAAGGATTTAAGAGAGAGAAAACTAAACTTCAAGGGGAATTTAAAAAGATCAAGCCACCAATATACAATGGAGAGGTTGAGGAAGCAGTAGAGGCTTGGTTAATCAACATGAACAAATACTTTCAAATATATGAATACGATGATAATTTGAAGAAGATGTTAGCAATATACCAGTTGCAAGGTAAGGCCACTTTATGGTGGGAAGAAATTAAAACAGTCAAGGAAATTGATGAACAAGAAGTCACGTGGGAGCAATTCTAGAAGCATTTTAAGGACAAATATTTGATTGAGTGGTTCTATGATGATAAGGCAAAAGATTTTCATGACCTGAAACTGGGACAACAATCTATGGATGAGTTCATAGCTAAGTTTACCTCCCTGTTGAGATATGTCCCTTACATTCGGGAAGAGAAGGCTAAAGTTCAGCGCTTCATCAACCGTTTATTGATTTATACGAAGGAGAAGTTGGAATTTTACAATCCTAAGACGATGGATGAAGCGGTTCGAAAGGCTTGAATATGCTATTAGTAGATGAAGTAGAAGGGTGAGGGCACCAAAAATTGGACAAGTAAGAAAGGGCAAAGAAATTTCTCAACCAACAAGAGCATGAAAAATGGTAGTACCAGGTATCTAGGTTGGAAAGGACCAAGTGGATCTGTAAATAAAAATCAGCAGAGGTATAGACCCCAAAGTGAAGTAAAACAAAGCGAAGCATCTAGTAAGTTGGAAACTAATCAGGTTCCTAAACCTCCTTTGCAGTGTTGGGGTTTTGGGGAACCCCATTACTACAAAAATTGTCCCCATCGAGGGAGATTTGAACCAGTTACAAATGTTCAAGAAGCTTCTACTGTTGGTGATATGGCAAGGAACATACCAAGGATTAACATGACGTTGGAGGATTAGTAGGCAGAATATCAACCATTGATGGTGGAACTGGAAGGTAAAATATCCAACCACCTTGTTTCCATTCTAATAGATCTAGGTGCAATCTTAAGCTATGTTAACCTAGGAGTAGTTTGTTGGAAATAATACTGAGATGGGGGGGGGGGGTGAATCAGTATTATCAAATCAAAATAACTTTTTCATTTCCATATTAAGATTCATATATGCTACTTCAGTTAAGGCAAACCACGTGTATACGCAACTGTGTGTAATGCAACAAGCGTATATCCAGTAAACTTATGATTCAGTTAGTTGATTCTTAATGAGTGCATCAGAACATTATTAACCATATGAGCAGTAAATAGAAGCAGTAAAATAGAACAGATCATCACACACAAGAAACACACATGAACACCATGATGTAAGGTGGAAACCCAATGTGGGTGAAAACCACCTGCTTCAAGTCATCTCAATCTTCTTTTTAATAAGAAACTTCTTTTACAATGGTTCTGTACTAGTGAAGTCTTATACCAATATACAGGCTTCTACCTGGAGAAGGCTACAACCTTCTCTCGTTCTCCAGACTCTCCTGGAAGGGAGCTACAACCCCCTTAGTTCTTGTACTACCCGATCCATTTACTAGTACGTAGGTGTCGGCCTACTGAAATGCTCCAACCTTTACTCGTTTTCCAGCTACTACTGGAAGGGAGCTATCACCCCCTTAGCTCTTGTACTAGCTGATGTACTAGTACGTAGGTGCTGACCTACAGAAGGCTACAACCTTCTCTTTCTTCCTCCAGGAACCACATTTCATAAATTTTCAGACTAGATACTCCTGAAGCACAACACCATAATTTGAAGGCCACGTTTCATCCAATTTTCATATTGGACCCATCAACAACATTGAAGCACAAAATCAATCACCACTGCAAAACACCCATCAACTACACCTGCATCATCAATCTCTGAATCACCCAATACTGAAACACTGAAACCCTGTCAACAACACAATCACTAGAACACAGAATAGACAACAAAACTCTGCAACAATAACCAGATCCAACTGCAACTTCAAATATCATGTCTCATAATGTATATGCTACTATGATGAATCAAACCAGCGTACATACGCGCTTTCACCAAAGCCAACCCGCGTACAGATCTGCAAATATTTACTCATAACTTTGCAGCTGTTCTAGACATCAGTCATACCCAGATCATAACATTCATACAATAAAACATGCATCAATAATTCAGATCTAGTCTATCCATAATCAAACCATATAATGATAAAACATTCCAAGCCTTAAGATCTCGATCCATTGTTCATCATCATTCACATGGGTGCATCCTTGGTTCAAATCAATCACAGTATCACAAACCCATAACCAGCATACTAGATCTCACAATCAGATATTCATCACTTTCTCTATACCTTTGCCTAACGATCTTCTTCTCCTTTTATAGTCTCAAGCCTTACTCAATACCATGGTCCAAAATCATTTAGAACAAATATTAGAGACCCAATACCTAGGTTCAACACTTCGGATGCAATACCAAGGACCAAAACCATAGGTCTAAATACCATGGACCCAAAAATAATCTTTCCCACATGTACGCGCTTTTCCGTGCATGAAAGTGCGTGCATACGCATACGCGACTTTTGATCAGCAATCCCGCGTGTATACGCGTCTTTGTATATAGTGAACCTGCGTGTATACCCTACTTGGTATATAGTGAACCTGCGTATATACGCGACTTGGTACATAGTGAACCTGCATATAACCTGCATATGTACGCGACTTGGTATATAGTGAACCTGCGTATATACTCTTCTTTCTTCATTCTTTGTAGTCTGATCATCAATTCTTTGCTACTGACCTACTGCACTATAATCTGTCATCTTGTGAGTTGCCATCAAGGACAACACTTGTATCATAATGCCAACAATCTCCCCCTTTGGACTTGATGGCAAAGCTAACTTGTCGTACTGAGAACTGTCATCTAATTCCTTTGAGCTGTCCTACATCCCATATATTCTGTCACATATGATATCTCTTCTATAGATTCATCTAGTTATGTATAAGTGAGATGTTCTGCTACAAGTGGGTTGCCATCAAGTACAACACATGCATCATAATGCCAACATAGTTGATTTATGTCATTTGGCAAGTATAAAGTTTCAAAATCCTTGGTTGGTCTACTTAGCAACAGGAGCTAAGCAAAGAGTTAATGCAAAGGTAGATGATTGTGTAATTGAATTGGCTGGGCAGCGGATTAACACCAATTTAAATGTGCTACCATTAGGTTCCTATGATGTCTTGATAAGTATGGACTGGTTGGACCATCATCTGTAGTAGACTGTAAGGGAAAGATAATTAATTTCCTATCCAATAATGACAGCATAATAGAAATTCAGGGTATTAGAAGAGAAGTTAAGTTACGACCCATTACAACTCACCAATTAGGGAAAAGTATGCGTAAAGGCTGCCAAATTTATGTAGTCCAGGTAGGATACACTAACTCTAAAGATAAACTGTCTGTTTTGGACAACATACCAATTGTTCAAGAATTTAAGGATGTCTTTCTAGAAGATATTCTGGGATTACCACCCAAAAGGAATCTTGATTTTACTATAGAATTGATCCCTGGAGCTGCTCCAGTTTCCAAAGCTCCTTACAGAATGAGTGTTCCAGAGCTAACAGAGTTAAAAATGCAGCTTCAAGAACTATTGGATAAAGGTTATATTAGACCTAGCGTGTCCCCTTGGGGGCCCTAGTTTTATTTGTGAGGAAAAAGGATGGTACTCTGTAGTTATGCATAGATTATAGACAATTGAATAAATTAACCATAAAAAACAAGTACCCCTTACCTCGAATCGATGATCTATTTGACCAAGTGAAGGGCACTGTGGTATTTTCAAAGATTGATTTATGGTCCGATTATCACCAAATCCATATTAAAGATGAGGATATACATAAAGTAGTGTTTAGAACACATTACGGTCATTATGAGTTCATGGTCCTACCATTCAGACTCACTAACGCCCCGACAACATTTATGAGTATGATGAATGGGATTTTTCACCCCTTTTTAGATAAATTTGTTCTTATTTTCATTGATGATATCTTGGTGTATTCTAGGAGTGTGGAAGAACATAAAGAACACCTACAAATAGTATTGTAGACCCTCAGCTCTACGCCAAGTTTAGCAAATGTGATTTTTTCAAGGATCAAATTCAGTATTTGGGACACATTATTTCCTTTGCTGGCATAGTGGTAGATCCAGAAAATATCGAGACTATCATGAATTGGCCTGTTCCAACCAGTGTGGTGGATATACGCTCTTTTATGGGTCTTGTTGGATATTACAGATGATTTATAAAAGGATTCTCCAAAGTAGCATATCCAATCACCTCTTTGTAGAAAAAGGGAACAAGTTTTAAATGGTCGAAGGACTGTCAAGAGAGTTTTGAAAGGTTGAAGCATTTGCTTACCACTGCACCTGTGTTAAAAATTGCAGATCCAGAGGAAGATTTTATAGTTTGTACTGATGCTTGTAAAGAAGGTGTGGGCGGAGTTTTAATGCAAAAAGATAAAGTGATTGCTTACGAATCTCGTAAGTTAAAAGATCATGAGTAGAAATATTCTGCTTATGACTTGGAGCTAACTGTTGTTGTTCATGCCTTAAAGGTATGGTGTCACTACTTGCTGGGGAAGATATTCTTGCTTATGACGGATCATAGCATCTTAACGAACTTCTTTAGTCAACCCACCCTGAATGCACGCCAAGTTAGATGGATTGCATTCTTAAGTGAATTTTATTTTGAAATCAAACACCTGAAGGGAAGGGAGAACCGAGTAGCAGATGCATTGAGCAGGAAGTTGCATCATGTCTACGAAATTTCATTTAGTCGAGTGGAATTTAATTTTTCTGATCAAATCAGGGAAGCAATTCAGAGGGATCCAAAATATGAATATCTCTGCCAGCAAGCTAGAATTGCACAGTGTTCTCAGAAACATAATGAGTATAGTATTAACTATGAAAATCTGTTGATGTTTAGAGGTAGAATATATGTTCCTAACCAGTTATCAGTAAAACAACTTATATTGGATGAATTCCATAGGAGTCCTTATGCAGCCCACCTCGGCTATCAAAAATTATTTTCTGCAATTAGGAAAGGCTATTACTGGCCTGGTATGAGGAAAGACATTGCGGAATACCTAGCCAAATGTCTAGAGTGTCAACAGGTTAAAACTGAGCATCAACATCCTGCTGGGCTGTTACATCCTTTGCCTATTCCAGAATGGAAGTGGGACACCATAACCTTGGATTTCATAACTAGTTTACCCCGATCAAAAAGGAAGAATGATTCAATTATGGTGGTGGTAGATAAATTGAGCAAGGTAGCTCATTTTGTCCCTGTCAAATCCACCTATCAAACCACCCAGATAGCAGATATATTCATGAGGGAAATTTTTAGGTTGCATGGGATGCCTCGAGTCATAATCTCTGACCGTGATGTTAAGTTCACCTCTGCTTTTTGGAAAGCATTGTTCTCAGGTTTGGGCACTCAAATTCACTTTAGTATTTCCTATCATCCCCAGACTGATGGGAAGACTGAACGAGTCAATCAAGTGGTGGAAGACATGTTGTGTATGTACGTCATGCAACAACCCAGAAAATGGGAGGAATATCTCCACTTAGTAGAGTTTGCCTACAATAATGGTTATCACGAATCGTTAAAGATGAGTCCCTTTGAAGTACTCTATGGGAGGAAGTGTACCGTCCCTGCAAATTGGAATAGCCCTGAGAATAAAATAATATTAGGACCGGATATGTTGGAAGAAATGGAAAGAACCGTGAAAAAGGTCCGGCAAAGTTTGAAGGCTGCACAGGATAGGAAAAAGGCTTATGCCGATAAGAAAAGGACCTACTGGGAATTCCAGGTAGGAGATCATGTCTATGTGCGAATTAAACCCAAGAGAAGTACTCTTAGATGGGGAAAGTGTGCCAAATTGGCTCCCCAATTCTGTGGTCCCTTCCAAATCTTAGATAGGGTAGGACCGGTTGCATATCAACTCGCACTACCCAGTCACATTCGAGTGCATAATGTATTTCATGTTTCCCTTTTAAAGAAGTATATATATGATCCTTGGCACATCATAAATTGGAAAGATATTCAGGTAAAGGAATATTGAAGTATATGTATGTGTGTAAATTTTTTTCATCTCTAGATATATGTTTAGATATGCCAAGTTTATGACAATTGGATGATGGCAGGTCGAACCAGAAGGAGAATTCCTGGTAGAGCCCCTGCACATACTCGATCAGAGAGAAGTAACGTTGCAGAGGCAAGCTATCATCCAGGTTAAAGTGAAATGGAAGCACTTTAGCCCAGAGGAAGCCACTTGGGAGGATAAATATTTTATGTAGGAGGCATACCCTAGACTATTCCAGGAGCAGCTGGAAGATTAAACACTGAGAACATGGGGGGGGGGGAAGATGTAACACCCCCAGATGTGGAAGTAAAAACTGAAATTATTGTTGTTAGTATTTTACTTTTAATTTTTTTTAATTACGAAAGGAAATAGAAAAAGAACAGTTACAATAGATAAATAATGAATTTCTTTTGTGTAATTCTGGAAATGGTTAAGAGTCAGAACAGAATGAAGATTTCAGGATAATCTAAAGAAAGTTTGGGAAAACAATTGGAGGCAGTTATTATTCAGTTTCCTTTCTTCTAAGTCCTAGAGATAAAAAGGACTCCTAAGGGATGAATAGGGGGTTGGCCACTAGAGGGAGGAACCACCTGAAGAAGAAGGATACGTGAAAACTACAGGAGTATTTCCAGAGCTAGTTTGGACCAGTGGAAATTTCTCTAGTCAGATTGATTTATGAGAAGTTCCAGACTAGACTGGGGTCCTGAGGTTTGGAAGCATAACCTTGACAGGTTACATTTAACTATGCCAAACGGTTGCTAGGGCGGGAAGTTGGAAGTAATTTCCAGTTCCATTGGAAGGCAAGATTGGTCTCATTCTCATTCTGAACTCTTAATCATCTAAGGAATTTCAGATAAGTACATTACTCACTGGTTCTGATGATAGAATAAAGTTTTTAATAATGTGTGACATTGTGAATTCATTTATGAATGGGAAGCAGTAAAGGTTTGGTTGTTACTTTTCAGAAGACTTCTTGTAGTTATTTCTTTATATGGGAGTTAGCCAACACTCTTAGCCAACAGTAAAGTTTTAAGGGTTGGTACATACCAACAATGTGTGCATATTAGTAAGTCAATCCTTATTTAGAGGAAGACTATAGACAATGTTGCAGATAATAAAATGCATAACCTGTTACTGTTGTTTAAAGATTTGTTGAGATAAGAAGGTGTGTTACTGTTGTTTAAGGAATTGCTGAATTAAAATATGATTGTTCCTAATAGTAACTAGGTGAAAGGATTTTACTATAGTTATGAGCTCTGAAAATGAAATTCTTTCAATTACAAGTATTATGTGTCTATTATAGAAAACATTTTTTGCATGACATACAGGAAATTTAATTCTATTATATAAGAATGAATATAAACATGTGTACAGATACAGGCACAATTTATGACTACTTGAGTTCGATTAGAACAATTAGTAGAGAGAGACTTTTAATTGAACTATGAACATAAATTATACCATTATGTATTTGTTACACAACATTTTGTCACTGTCCTTCTACTCCATGTTCCTTGATCTTGGAGGACCTCTACAGTGAACCCTTCATGCTTTCCCATCATGAAGAACCTCCCATTGTGTCCCTCTTCATGAGAAAAACAATTCCCCTTTGCATCATTTTCCCAAACTCTTCTATTTTTCCTAGTTTACAAGACCGAAGCTAATGACCTGTTTCCTCCCCGTGCCGATATGCAGGGATTACAACTATCCCTCGTGCCGACCAGAGTGACCAAGCCTTTTCCTAGTCACGCCGATCCTCTTTTGGAAAGTTTTTTAACTTTGGAGCCAAAGCTTCTAGCTCTAGAAGCTTCGTAACGGAAGTCTGGTAAATGGTTAGGCCGGATGGAGCTGAGGAGGTCAGATGGATCATTTCCCCTATTAGGATGGAACTACCTCAAGAGATAAGACCTTCTCCCATGAGAAGAGGAACCATCTCCCATTTATTCTAGCTATATAAACCTCCACTTTTCCCAAGCACAAGCTAGTGTGTGTGTTCTAGTGCTAATTAAGTTCTATTTGGAGTAATCAACAAGTTATCCATACTTTGTGGCTCTCTATTTTGTGTTTAAGGGATAATTGTGGGTTGGTTTGGTGTGAAGCCTAAAGGGAAGAGCCTTGAGACTATCATTATTTGGGCCATCCATGGAATGCTAGCAAAAGTGTGTGGGAAATCAGATTTGTCAGAGGAGAACAACAACGTCAAGACGCTGGTTGTCGTCTCTTCCTGATTTAATAAAGGTGCAACTATCAATTTATTTCCTACATAAGACGTCATTTCACATGTTTATGGCTTAAAGTTTCTTGACTTGTTAAGTAGGTTGAATGCAATTTGTATATTATCACGGTTGTTGTTTGTTGTTTTCTACTTGTTTCAGGTGTTTGCAAGAAGGAACAGAAGATAGCTAGAGCAAGAAAGCAAGGTTGTCATCAAATGGATAACGTACTAAGAGGTAGGCCCTCTTAATTGGTTCTAACCTAAGGAAATCTTCCATAGAATGTCTTGTTTGTGGCTAGACCTGCTCTCGGGCTAGAGGAATTGTTTGTGTCCGCACTTAGAATTTTACCTACACCACAAATTGGCGACCATACTAGGGAACCAATCCTTCTATTTGCTTGTTTATAATTTCATGGTTTTGTATGAAACTTTCTAGTATCACCCTTTCCCTTTAGTTCTATCTACTCTGCCTCGTTTACTACGCTGGGTTTGAAATTTACAGTAGCATGTTTAGTCTCAGCCTTTAAATTTTTTTTTTTCCTTGTATCCTCGTCCAATGCGCTTATTTCACTGATAGTCACGTCAAACAGTGCGATATACTTAGGAACAGTCGTGCCAACCCCCTTCTGGCGCTTGTTGTCAGTTAGGCAGTCACATCGATGCCTGTAGGTGAAGGTAAGGGGTTACCCTAGATCTCGACCAGTGTGTCCTGCTCTCTTGATTTCTGCCTTGTAACTTGTTTAGACTATTTTCTCCCTGACTGGAAAGCTACATTTCAACTTGGTTTATTTTCTTGTTGACTTGCCTTCTTCTTACTTGATTTCTTGAGTTTGTGGATGGTTTGTAGCCCTAGGGCATCTAGGTTGTCATCCATTCAGTTGATTGTGAACTCAGTGAGTCAAGATGTTGGTGAATTTACTCACATTTCGTTTATAGTCCTCTTACTGCTTTGGTCTCCATCACACAAGTTTCAAGAGTTTTATTTGCTTGTTTAAACATCTATTGTCCGGCATAGGTCACATTGCTTGTCTTGTTTTTGGTAGAGTCATTGCTTCATTAGTTTGAAAGAGATTCTCTTTTGTGCCTTTTCATTTTCTTGAGGATTGATTGTCTCGAAAACATTTTCATTGAAGTATTTGATGAAATATTTGTTTTGTCATTTCATGAAAAGCACATAATTCTAGTTTGTTGCATCAATATGTTATGTTAGTTAGCATCATTGAAGACTAGGGTTGCATTTTCATTTGAAAAGAAAAAATAATTCTCTTCACTCTTGAAAGGACTGTTTGGAGTGCACTTGTTAGGAAACTAGGAATTGGAAAGAGTTTTTTCATTAGTTTATTTTCAAAAAGTAAAGTAGTGAAAAGATCATTTTTGCTTTCAGTTGCTTGGTTGTTTGCATTTGATTGTGTTTTCTACCCTCTCTAGTGTAGATGATTCATCGAATTGAAAGAGTCTTGTCTCATTTAGCTACATATAGGACTTTTCGAGTCACATCAATAAGGCCTGAAAACCGAGACATAATTCAAGAAAAACTTTAAAATGAACTCAATTAACCTAAGGTGCATTTGAAACCTAACGATCAAATCTAGAGTGTCTAGGCTAGATACGTGTTTCGACATCTTTAAACTTAGCAACTGTTGTTAGCTTCGACACTAGACAATGCTACTACGTATTTGTGCTCCTTGTACCATTGAGTATATAAATGGAGACCCAACTAGGCTGAAATCCTTTATCCATAGGAAGCCGACTCTATTGCCATGTAAACATGATACACCGAACACAGGATTTGGGGAGATTGCCTGCCTGCACTTCTCAGTTCATCGGGAGGTATTCTGCAGTTCACGGTTACCTAGTAATCCTTTTTACCTAGATAATCCAGATTAGTCATTTGATCTTTTTGGCTAATTAAACTTAAAATATCATTTGAGTGTTTGTCCTTTAGAGCTCGTTTCCAATCAAAAGTGATAGAGTCATCTTTGCTTCTTTCTCGACTCTTAAAACATGAAAGAGAACCAGTTTATTTATGCGTCTTTAAAAATTGTTGCCCACAATCTTATAACATCTTGTTAGTCTCTTCAAGACCAAATCGTGAGTATTCCTTAAAGTACATTTTTAAGGCCTTGAACTTTACTCTCTTTTCCTAATACTTGAGACAAAGGCATTGTGGTTGAACCATTTAGTTCACCTAGTTCCTCTTCCTCTCCTCCATTTGAAAGATTGTCAAAGGAGCCATTTCCTGAATTACCGCAGTCACTTGAGGACCAAGGTGTTGAACTCAGAATTTTTTTGAGCATTCAGCCTTTTTCATCTCATCCTCCACCTCCTTCAGATACTGGGTCACTGTCTGATATTGGCCCGGAATCCTCGAACAATCCTGTCCAGACTCCTGAGAGTTCATCGACTACTGAAAGTCAGCTTGGACTAGTTGTATATCCTCCAAATCCTTTGTTTGACCCTATTGAGATATCACCGTAGCATCCATATAGTCTGTACGATCAACTAGGTATTCCTTTGGAATTATCCCCTTGAACATCTTTGGTCATTTGTCATCACTTGTTTCCACCCATGGAGCCCGAAGGTGACGCTCCAGTCTCCTCTCTGGATCACTTGGAGGTTTCCACTCCACACACTGTCGAAGAGGAAGAACATCAGTTTCCTCCTGAAGGTTTCCCTTACATAGGAAGCATTCCTATAAGTATTTATAGGGATTTACCCCTGTTAGCACCTGGATTGAACCTCAGGCTGAAGGAAGGCAATGCTAGGGTAACTACAAACCACGCTTAGCCAAGTAGCTAGCCCTACTAGGCCAGGAGAGGGCTCTCTCTGTAAGGATCTCAGCCAAATTGATTGGATCTAGAAACTGATAGTAGGCTAGGTATAGTAGTGCAAGGTTTGATTTTATTTTGAAGGGGTTTTGCTGGATCAAGAGGAGGCAAACAGTTAGGTCAAGGAAATTAGGTCAAAATTGTAGGGTGTTCGATGGGGCAAGGTAGGCACAATGAGCAGAACATTAGGGTTTGATGGATGAGGTGGAAAGACAGGTGAGGAGATAGAAAGAGCACGTAAACCACATGGATGCTTCCTAAACTGAATAAAACACAGACTGTGAAATGTCTACCCAAAACAGAGCATAAAAGATATGGATTCTGCCTCTCAGACTTGTATACACTCACATAAAGGTAATGAAATGATGAAATTGAGTCAACAATACATTCTAACACATGAATACAAAAGAAAAACTAAACTAAGCATCATACCACATGGATCCCAAAGAAATAGCTGCAATTTTTCATTAATCTCCTGTTGTAACTGATACAAAGCGATATCTAATCAAAACATAAGCATCCCATTGAGTCCAACCTCTACAATGACTGAGGAAAAGCATCATATAGACCCCAAACAATTCATCCTAAGCTCAGGGAGTTAAATCCATGAGAGGAGGAGCTGTTTCTAACAAAATCTGAACTGCTAATAAGAAAATAGGGTGGTCAAAGTGACTCATCCCTAATCCAAACAAACTGATACATTACACTTCGTAAATTTGTTTTACGTAATTAATCTACCCTAGTAAGCTCTAGAAGCATCATAATTACATTCAACTTATCAATTACAAGGGTAAAATCATCATTTTCCATCGTAGAAGTGAAAACTAGGTTGAATTTGTAGAATTCTGGGCAAAGTGTCAAATGTGCAGCGCCAAGTGCCAGCGTGCATGCACACCCTTCAACTTCAGCTACACTTTGGAGGCTTTCCTGATGTCAAAATTGGGCCCACAATAGCTTTTTGGAAGGCCTTTTCTGTCTACTTTCTAGAACAACTTGAATTTCTGAATTTGGATGTCATTTGCCCAGTCAAAAACCAAATCTCCCAACACTGCTCAGCGCGCAGCACCCAGGGCAAAAAGAGGGATGAAAGGTCGTTTTTTGGGCATTTTTTGACCTTTTGACCAACTAGTTCTCCTCCAAATCCTTAGCAAAATTACAGGGTGTATGTACTCATCACTAGAAACCCAAAAATTTTGACCTTTTTCTGATTAGATTCCTCAAAAAAGAACGCAATGCCCAAGGCATTGCACATTTGCCTTCCATGGCTGTGCAAAAACTGGACAGAAAAACACAGCAACTTCCTTCAAGCTCAAAAATGGTTCAAGATGCCCAAAAATATGTTTTTATGACTGATCAAAGATTATAGTCATGTAGGGATGCCTCAGTAAGTATGTCAAGTATCCTCTTCTCCTCTTGCTTGGTCAATTTTTCATTTTCTCATGAGCTCTTTTGAGCTTACTTCTTGCCACTTGGTTTCTCCTTGCATAATACTTTGCCATCTTCCTTTGTAACTCAACATCTCTATTTTCTTTGTCCAAGAGGATCTCCAATTGTGTGTTCACTTTCTCAAGCCAAGACTCTCTGTTCTCAACTATGTCCTTGACCAATTGCTCATCTAGAGTGAGCTGCTCCTCCAATTCTGCCTCTTTTTGTCTTTCAAGCTCTAAGTATTTTTTCAATCCTCTTGTTCTTAGCCTTTTTATTTGTCCCTATTCATCATCTAGCTCTCCATAATCTCCATAAGCCTCATCAAGCTAAAACTTGGCTTTCTCAGCCTCCCTCTTTGCCTTGATGTACTTGGTTTGCATCAACTCCTACTTGACCTATAGCTGCTTGTTCTCTTGCTCATAAAAGGAGATAACATATTGGGCTCTTTGTAAACTAACCTAAAGCTCCTTGATTTTGGCATCCTTTGCTCTCAACGCAGCTTGAGAAGATTTGTTTCCCTCCTCATCACTAGTGTCCACAAGGAGAAACTCCTTTTCAATGTCATGTTCTTCATGCTGCTGTTTGACCTCTGCTTCCTCTACCATTTTCTCTTTTCATTTAACCTGTAATGCTGATGAATAAGGCAAGGCCCCTCCCACCTTCCGTGGGGTAAACCCCTACCTCTTTCCTCTTTGATAGGTGAAAGAAAATGGCTGCAAACTATTCCTCTGTGGTATACTACTCTGACCATGCTCAGTGTGTACATCATGTCCCTCACTGCCATCATGCTCATCATGTTCCTCATCACTGTCATCATCTCCATTGGGTGAATGAATGGCTACATGAAATGGTGATGTAGATGGTGTGGAGGTGTCTGGTGAAGAATGATCTGTTGAGGATGAGTGATAAGTAAGTTGTGGTGAATGAGAAGAAGTAGATGGATGAGTGGAGAATGATGGAGGAATGCGGGGAGCTGGCTGAGTAGGTGGTTCATTGAATATTTCATTTGCTATGGAAGTCTCCTAAGAAATGCCTAGTTGATCTAAGTGATGGAGGACTATCATTTTGATAAGAGAATGATGGAAAATACTAGGCATCTGAAGAGCTAGATCCCTTTTCTGAGAAATATATGTCATCTTGTCAGTACTTATGAAAAGGTAATATGGCAAACTGATCATTCTTACCCTGGTAAAGTGCATGAGAAGCCTGGTATGATATGAGTATATTTTGGAAAACTTGCCCTCACATGTGAAATACCTCATGATGATCTTCATTAATGGCACATACATGTCCAAAATATAAGAGAAAGTGAAAATTCATTTCTTATCATTTTTGAACCTTATCTTAAGATATGGCTCATAAAAACTGTGATGCAGATTTCTTTGCTTGAACCATTTCTCTCCTGCATTTGGAATTCTAGTGGCCTGTGATATGATGGAAGGAGATATACTGAATGTGACCCCGACTAAAGTGACCTAGTTGTTTTGGGAATTGAGGATAAACTTCTTGGTTAATTGCTGATGAAAATTCACCCTTTCAACCCTTTGGAAAAACTCAAAACAACCCATGTACTTGAAACATGATACTTGATGTGGTTATGCCATAAGTTCTGTAGTATCAGTGGGTTCAAATTTGATAATTCTCCCTCCTTTCTTGGTTGGCCTCCTTCGCTGTCTTTCCCCTTCTTCTGAACTACTATCATCTGCCATGGTTTTTAGGTGAAAACTTGAGGGACTAATATATATGTAAAGGTGAGTGAAATAGTGAGGAGGTGGAGTGAAATACAGTTAGGATGATTGGAAGTGACAATGTCTATGAAGTGTTGTAACTCTGATCAAATAGGTGATTATGGAAACATGCAGGAGAGCTTTGCTAGGGTTTCAAAATTTACGGTGCCAATTTTCTTAATTGATGGAGAAAAAGAGATACCGGGCCACTTACTTGTTGTATGCAGGTAATTGAAGCTTTTGTGGCTTGAGGAAATGAAGGAAAGTGGTGTTTTGGTGCTCCTAGGGTTTTCCAGGCTCCTCTGGCCAAACACGTAGCACCAAGTGCGAGTGCGCAGCATCCTCAGCAAATGCGCCCTTCAACGCATAGGCGCACATCACTATTTAAATTCACACTGACTATTTCAGGAAAATGCACCCTTCACTACACAAGCACATAGTGCCACACCCAGGCGTGCATCGACTCTGTCCGGTGTGCAATGTCCAACTGAAACGCCCAACGCCTCAGAAAATTTTCAAATTCTCACTCAATTTCCTCTTTGGCAAGGAGAGCTTAGGGTGAAAAAGAGCTAATGAAGTTTGAAAGATGCCTTGAAGATCTTATATAGAGGATGAGTTTGATTTTTCCTTAGAAAAACCCACTTTATAATGTTTGTTTGGAACTTTTTACTTTGTCTTCAAATCTCTGTCTGATGCTTCTTTTTCTTTATCTCTTTTCAGGTGGATGATGCTTTGATTGAGTTGATTTCTTCAATGGCTCATTTCTTGCAGCAAGGAGAAATGCTTGGGTAGCTTATGGGAACAATTATTACATAAAATGACTTGAATTACATCAAAAATATGAACAAACTAAAATACTTTGTTTTCATCTCAAAAACATGTTTTTGAGATGAAAATTACATCAGTGAAATAAGAACTTTGTACAATAACCATGACTTGCTACCAATCACTCTTTGTTTATTGGTCTTCCTCATACCTTTGCTGCCCTTTATTTACACTAAAACTATGCTTTTGACCTTGGAAATGAACCCTAAGACCTAATGGAAACATGAATGCCTTGACTCTAAAAATAACATAACTAAAACCATAACTGAATGCAACATGGAGATGGGTCAGCAAATGTACCTCATGAGGGAAAATTAGATGTTCTGAGCAGAAGACAACCATCAGTGGATCATTTTTGGCATGATCTAGTGGAATGATAAAAAATTTCAGTATGAGACACCTACAATGAAAATGTAAAGAGCAGATTTGATCCCTGATGGAAGTATGCATATGCTGACACTAACAACCCCCTAATTATGTGACTTTAGCACAATTGGTCCTAGGAAAACCTAGTGCCTTGTCACTTTATCATAACCCTGTTTGGGCATCTCGCGCTATGCCTACCACAGGTCTGTTCATTCAGAACTCAACCTCCCAACAAACGGTGATTTCTGCAGTTACCTCAATCACGGTATAACCAACCATTATGAACCCTCTTGTCTCGTCTATCCAAGTCACCCGCCTAGTTCAACCAATGGTCTCGAGTCATGTTGTTGTTAGTTCTTCAACCCCTCCAGTAAGTGGACAAGCTGTGCCATTGTGTCGGGGGCAAAATATGAATGCTTCTATGGTGTCAGGCACAACCAATGTGAGTAGCTCACAACCTCACATGGTTGGGATGAACCAGCCTTCTTCTGATGCTCTTCAAAACCATGCTGGTCTTGCTGGATCAAGCAATGTCCAGTACCAATAGGTCCAAAACCTCGTTGGTTCGTCTAGGTTAGGAAATTTCTAGTATCAATAGCCTTATGAGACTCAGGTTCAGTACCAAACTCCTTATGTTCCATATTGTTCCAAAGGAATGGTCAATCCACCCTACGTATTATAGCCTGGATAGTATTTTCAGCCCAATCCATCCTCGTTTCCTGGTGACTATGGCTAGATACAGTTTGGAAATTTTCAAGGTCTCAATCTAGGAACAATTCAAGTAGCCTTGCAGCAGCAAGGACAATGTCTGCAGCAACAAGGGAAACCTTTATTGCAGCAAGGGCCATCCATGCAACAACAGGGGTAGATGATGTCACAGTAAGTTCAACTGCAACAACCCTAGGGGAAACCCTCACAATAGTTGTAGCAAACCATGTAGTCACACATGCAGTATGTTCAAAAAACTTCCCAGCCTATGTCTTCGCAAGGCCAACCTTTACAGCCACAGGGATAGCCTTTGCAGCCGCAAGGTCAGCCCTTGCAGCAGCAGGGCCAACCCGGGCAGTAGCAACCCTCATATACATATCAATAGGGCCAACCCTTGCAAGGACAAGGTCAGGGTCAAATCCTGCAACAGCAGGACCAAAATCCTAATGTCCAAGGGAAACATGTTTAGAATCCTTTTTTCCAAGGGCAGCAAGTCCAAAATCCCTATATCCAAGGGTAGCAAGTGTAGAATCCTTATGTCCAAGGGTAGCAGGTCCAAAATCCTCTTGTTTAGGGGCGGCAAGTTCAAAACCCATATGTCTAGGGAAAATAGGTGCAATATCCATATGTCCAAGGTCAACGAGCTCAATAGCCTTTTAACCTATATGTTTCTTATCAGCAACCTATGGCTGGACAGTTTCAAGGCTTTCAAGGTCAAAATCCTCCATACGGGCAAGGTCACCTACAGTGGGGGCAAAACCAAATGCCATATGGACAAAAACCTCCACTATGGGGCCAAAATCCTTACCATCATGGATGGGCTCCTCCGATTGGACCCGCTTATCGACCTCGAATGCCTTTCAATACCCAATTGTTGTTCTTGGCTACACTAGAGTTGCGAGATGTCTCTTGGCTTACGAATGATGCAATTCTTCATTTGCCATACTGGCCTCTGGTTCCATCCAAGATCTCGAGCGATTGTCCAAATTTCGATAGAAAAGCAAAAGAAGATCCTCAAGACCATGTGATGACATATCACCTCTTGTGCTCTTCCAATTCTTACATTGATTATTCTATTCGTCTCTATCTTTCCCAACAAACTTTTATAGGTGCTGCAGCCAAGTGGTACATCGAGCTCCCTCAAAGTACTTATCATGACTTCAACTCTTTAGCAATGGCTTTCCTCACACATTTTCAGTTGTTGGTTCGCTATGAAACTGGCACCTATTTGCTCACGTCACTGAAGCAAAATACTGCGACACACATCTCTGATCAAATCCATGAT
This sequence comes from Pinus tabuliformis, assembly GCA_031772625.1. NCBI lineage: Eukaryota > Viridiplantae > Streptophyta > Pinopsida > Pinales > Pinaceae > Pinus > Pinus tabuliformis. The sequence continues at coordinate 1,390,722,817 of CM062820.1, read as the reverse complement.
GGAGACGTAGGTGTCACCTAATCAAGTTTGAGATTGTTGATAAGTTATTGATCGAATGGTTTACCAAGTCATTCATCACTCCAATTGCTCGCGATATAGCTATGGGTGGGTGCGTTATAGAGGAGCAATCCATTGCTCGTGCCCAGTACCTGGATCTTGTTTACTCCCAGTCTAGCACTTTGTATGAGTTATTACCTAATGCTCCAAGGCCATCATCCGATCCAATGACATCGAAGTCACAAGCTACACCTCCTGTCGATGGAGTAATTGGTTCAGTGTCTTAGGCCCCTGCAAAATCTTCTTCCAAATAGAAGTTGGTCTCAAACACTACTTCCAATAGTCCCTCCCAAAATTCACCTGGCCCTGGTAAAACCTCAGAGGTCCATGTTGTCTAGTCTACTGTAGTGGACAAATCCTCGAAAGGTAAGAAGAAAGGAAAACGCAAGGGTAAAGTTGATCCCCCAAAACAGAGTCCTCCCAAGTCATCTGCCGGTGATGCTTCACAATGGAAGCCTAAGTATATGTGCCTCATTTGTGAGGAGGATCACTATACTAAGGATTGTCTCCGACGATCCGAAGTTAGTCGCTTGCTCAAAGGGACCCTAACTTTCCTAAAAGAGATGTTTCTGTCTCAACAAACTCAAATGGTAGACCATTCTCAATCGTCGACTTCATCAGGTTCACAATTGTTCATGGTGAGTATGAAAATTAATGTGGCTACTAGATCAAAATATTATCAATCTCCTGCTCTGACAGTCGAGAAAGAGAAATAAGCCACCCCTTCTTCTTCTGCCCCACCGAGTTTTGTCCTCTCCATATAGAGCGACCTAACCCTGATTCCACTATTCATCGACCTTCTCAAGGTGTGCTAAGGAAGTCCTCGTATAATCCCAATGCTTGAGCTGCTCAACATTATAATATTGTTGAAGATTTGGCTTAGGCACCATCAGCTATGTTTGCTCTCAAGGTACTTCAAAGTTGTCCATCCCAGCGGAAGTCATTATTGTCAGCTATTGGGGGTATTGATCCTACTAATTCTAATATGATATGTTTTGATCTAGAGAACCACATTCCATGTTTGCCTCATCAGATTGCCTTTCTCATTTAGGTAATCATTAATGAGAAAAACATTCATAGGACCATCATCGATGAAGGTGCCTCTACCTGCATCATGTCAGTCACTTGTTGGAAGGCAATTGGTTCTCCTACTCTGAACCAATCCCCTAACACTTTGGAAGCTTTCGACGAGCACGATTTGTGACCATTTGGTGTCTTACCCAACCTTGCCATTACTTTGGAAGGCAAGACAGTACATGTCGAGGTAGAGATTGTTGACACTAATCTCAATTATAATATTCTACTCAAACGGAGTTGGACCCACGCCATGCATGCTGTAGCCTCCTCCTTGTTTTGCATGATTCATTTTCCCCATCAAGGGAAGATAGTTACAGTCGACCAATCGTCCTTATTTGCCTCTTCCTCTTCAGATGGCAATGTTCTGTATGTCAAGTACACCAGTGCTCCTTATGAGAGTGTGGGGGTAGGACTTTTTCAAGATTATGCTTTGATGGGAATTTTTCCGCTTCCACCTCCTCATGTTGCCTCTGTCAACATGATGTCTGTCAAATCTGATCCTTGAGTCATACCTTCACCAGATCTTGTTGATACCTAGGGAAAGGTCATGCCACTTAGCCCCACCGAAATCAATTATGTGGAAATTGTTTCAGCCTCAAGTTTCGTATCCTCTGATTTTCCTATTTCGAGGACATCTCTCGATATGTATTCTCAATCCCCGTGGCTTGGTGCTTTGGAATCTCCTGATCCCTTAGCCGATACTTTTTTTTTTATGAGAGTATCATGGAAGTAATGTCTCTGGAGGAACCACCTTGGAACGATACTCATCATCGTTCCTTGTTCCTGCCTAGCCCGGCGGTCATGTTTACTTACCTCGAAAAGTCCTCTTGCCAGATCCCTTCCATATCGCTTCAGGTGCCGATCATGACTCATGAAGTATGGTTGAAAGGAAATTTGGGTAACATTACCCAAACGATGCCAATTGATATTTTTGTCAAGCCTAGTGTCATTGAAAATGTCCATATCGAGGTAACTTGTTCTCCAGATGAGATCAAGCTCTATACTTGTCTATTCCAAGAATTCCATGATGTGTTTGCGTGGTCATATGAGAAATACCTAGCATTGATCCTAGCATCGTTGTGCATGAAATACTGACTTATCCTCATGTGAATCCCGTTCACCAATGGCTCCACCGAATTCACCCTAGGAAAGCGACAACTATCAAGGGTGAAGTTGAAAAACTTCTTAAAGATGGATTTATTTATCCGATCCCTCTCACATATTGGGTATCAAATATTGTACCAGTGGCAAAGAAACAACGCGCGAACTACATTTGCATCGATTACTGTGATCTCAATCGTGCCTTTCTAAAGGATAAATATTCCACTCCCTTCATTGATCAAATCATTGATGAATGTGCTGGGAGCGAAATTTTTTCCTTTATGGATGGTTTTTCTAGTTAGAACTAGATTAACATTGTGTCAGTAGATCAAGAAAAGACAACTTTTATCTATCCATGGGGCACTTTCGTGTACAAAGAGCTCCCTTTTGGCGTAAAAAATGTTGGGGCTACATTTCATAGGGTGATGTCCTATGCGTTTCACGACATTCGAAACATTGTTTAGCCTTACTTGGATGACCTTCCCGCTCATTCTCGTAAGTGCCATGATCACCCTAATCATCTTCGGCAGATTTTTCTTCCCTATAGGCACTACAATATTTGGTTAAATTCACATGAATGTGTTTTCTACGTCGAATCCAGATGACTCCTAGGCTTTATTGTCTCTAAGGAAGGCATTCACCTTGATCCACTTAAAGTCGAGGCCATTGTTAATTTTTCCCCTCCATCTTCGTTGCACCAACTACAGAGCGTGCAATGAAAAGAAAATTTCCTCTGTCGTTTCGTACCCAATTAAGTTGAGCTATCTTCAGAGTTTACCCGGTTGCTCAAGCAAGGAACGCCCTTTGTTTGGGATGAGATTTCCCAAAAGTCTTTCGATGACCTTAAGGCTATCCTCATAAATACTCCTTTGCTGCATCCCCCGTATTATCATCAAGATTACTTCCTTTATCTACTTGCATCCTCTAATACCATCGCTATGGTGTTGGTACAAGATGATGAAAAAGGCAATGAACATGTCATTTACTACCTCAGTCGCAATCTCCTCGACACCAAAATGCATTATGCTCATGTCGAGAAGTTGGCTTTGGCTGTCATACAGGTTGTTCAACGCTTTCGACACTACATTCTCTTACGCACTACCACTGTGATTTTTGAATGCAACCCCATGACCTACATCCTGACTCATCAGTTGCTAGGGGGAAAGTATTCTAAATGGATTTTCATCCTTCAAGAATTTGATTTGGTGTTTACTACTGCCAAATCTAATAAATCACTAGTTTTTTCCGACTTGATTTTCTCCCTTCCTTCTACATATCTCCCCACTGGTGCCGATGAGTAGCTCCCATACGAGACTCTTTTCCTAATTAGCACCCTTGACCTGTGGTACAGTGATATCATCGTGTATCTCCAGATGTCTATGTTCCAGTCTGTGTTGACTAAGTATGATTGTCAACGCATTTGGCATCAATCCCAACCCTGCCATATTATTGGAGATACTTTATACTGTGTCGGTGTCAATTCATTTCTTCGTCGATGTCTTACTCTCAAGGAGGCTGAGAGAGTTCTCAATGACTACCATTCTAGGGCATGTGGAGGTCATATGTCTGTATATGCTACTACTCAAAAAAATCCCTTAACGCTGGTTATTTTTTGCCATCCATCTTTAAGGATTGCATCTTTGTTATTCGCAAGTGTCACGAATGCCAAATTTACCAGCGAAAGATGTGTGCCCCGCCCACTCACCTACACCCCATTATTACCATTGGTCCTTTTTCCAAATGGGGCATTGACTATATGACATGAAACCCTTGTTCGGCCAGGGGGCATGGTTATATTATCGTTTATGTGGGTTATTTCACCAAATGGGCCGAAGTGATGCCTATATACTTTGTAGACAGTAAAACGACGGCTCAATTTCTATTCAATTAGGTTATTTGCAGGTTCGGCATCCCTCAAGCCATTGTCACCGACCATGGCTCCCATTTCCGAGATTACATGATGGCTGAGTTGACCTCTACATTGGGTTTGCGCCATGATGGCTCAACCCATACTATCCTCAGGCCAATGGCCAAGTTGAAGCTATGAACAAGGTCTTGGTTACAATGCTTCAGTGTACCATCGGGATGCATAAGTCAAATTGGCATCTCATGCTCTTTTCAACTCTATGGGCTTACCGAACCTTGACCAAGGATGCAACTGGTTTCACACCATTCTAGCTAGTCTACGGTCTGGAAGCAACGTTACTGATTGAGTGTGAAATCCCTTCACTCAAGCTAGCTGTCGAACTTCTCCTTGAAACCTCACCTCAAGAAGAATTCCTCTTGTATTTAGAATGGCTAGATGAGACTCGTCATCTTGCTACTTTGGTCATAGAAGCACAAAAGAAGCGAGTCAAGTCCCATTTCGATCAGTCGGTCTCCCCTCGTGCGTTTTCTGAAGGAGATTTGGTTTTACTATACAATTAGGCTAATGATAAGTTGGGGCCAGGAAAGTTTGAACCTATGTGGCACGAGCCCTACATAGTTAAACGTGTGTTACAAAAAGGGGCCTATGAGCTAATTGATTATGAAGGCAATCCTTTAGATAAGCCCTGAAATGGGCTCTATCTTAAAAAGTACTATGCTTAGGTTATCTTGCATGGTCACTTATGTACATTAGTGTGTCATTCATTTTTGTGTAGTGTGGTTTGGTGTGTTGGTTTTCAAGCAGTTTTCATGCTCACTATGTTTTTACCTGCTTTGCAGATGTCTATGACTCCTCACATTGGTTTTGCTGATGGTGCTTGCCGTAGTACCCAGAATTTATCCTCCGCGGCATGGGCCATTTATGACCCCCATGGTGAGTTGATTGATCTTCAAGGTATTTGTTTAGGTCGAACAACCAATAACATTGTTGAGTACAACATAGTTATCAAATTGTTGTCGGAAGCCATCGCTCTTGACATTCGGGAATTGGTTGTCAACCTAGATTCACAACTTGTTATCCTTCAACTCAACGGGCAATATTTCGTCAGAAATCCTCAGATATTGAGAATGTATCTACGTATTCATCTACTGGAGATAAATTTTGATTATATTACATATCATCATATTCCTAGACATATGAATACATTGACAGATGCATTAGCTAATTATGTGTTGGATAGACATTTGCGAAACATGTGAAAAGCAAGAACAAATCATTTGTACCATAGTAAGCAAGAAAATACAGCATATATATATATATATATATATATATATATATATATATATATATATATATATATATGTCCATAGTGTTTGGTACAGCCAAAACCCCAAAAAATAATATGTGCGTCCAAAATATGGAATTATATGCTAGACCTATGCACTAGACAACATGATTCTCATGATAGCATGTCACTGCTTGGACTACATGAGTCAGCAGTCGGCAAATCTGATCTGACACCCCCACCGTATGCCTCTAGTCCTGGTGTGGGACATCACCCATCTGAGCGTACTCTAGGATCCCATGGGTCAAACCCTCGAGATTCCGCACAATATCCTCCTCGTTGTTGCTCCCCTCCTGATAAGGAGTGACATCAAATTGCTGAGCGATGCGCCTAGTGATCGGGGACATCCCAGTAGGGCATTCTGGTCCAACATCTACACTCATAAAATTGAAGTGTCATGAACACATATATTTCAAAAAAAATAAATCATCAAAACTAAAAAATTGATTGTTTTTACCTCCATCATCAAAATCCTATCCTTTTGGAAGTGACGTATCCAGATCTCCATGGAAGTTGGTACCGCTGTAAGGCCAATCCTCCATTACGATAAACTGCCATCGTAGCCATGAGAAGAAGGTAGGCTTGTAGGACATCTGTTGGCCCCCCATAACCCTAGGCATCAACTCGCTCCAACAGACCATCTATGGGTCTCGTGGCATCGATGTATCCACCTCAGTCAGCTGGTATTGGAACAGTGGAACCCGCTCCAAAAAGAAGGTCACTAGCATAGACACAAAGCAAAACTGCTTCAGGTTTTCGCCTTAGATTTTGATAGCTTGTGCTTCATGTTGACTTTCATAGATTCCGCCGATTTAAAAATAGTGGGCATTATGCACTCGATAGCATATAGTAACACTCTCGGTACAAGATCTCGAATAGTCGAGATCTCGATCTTGCCACTCTTGGATTTGAGGGCTTCTCGACAATGTTCGGCAAGTAACATGAAAACACTTGCCCCAATCAGCCTTGACCCGTATAGGTTGACTGATTCCCCTCTCCCGGACAGTCTTGTGATGAAATAAATATCTGAAGTCTCCAACTCCAGCTCTTGGTCAACAATGATAAAAATTACCCGATTTATGTCCCAGAGACTAATTAGTACCGTAGCAGCTTAGGCTGAGCCCACATCCCTGGTGTGAGAAATAACTTGAGGAGCCCATAATTCCTCAAAGCCTCCAAGCAATTTGGATCAGTGATGGCTTGGGTATCGATATCCTCATTCTCTCTTTCTTTCCAATCCACCATTTTCAATGCTTTTCTTCCTGTAACAACCATTCAATCAAGTCAATGATCATTTTTTGACAGAGAAATTTGAATTTAAACAGTGAGTTAAAGAGAAAACATCAAATTTTCTTTGTTCATAGCGCCGACATGCATGTTTTAAAAATAGTGGCGTCGACAGCGTGGTTGGAATTTTTAGCCACCCTCAATTGGTGCGATTCATGCCTGGAAATCACGTTGACCGAGGGTGATTTTATTTTGCCAAAAGCTCCCCATGAAATGCAAAAAATGGCTAAAAACACAAAAAAGAAGTATGAAAATAGAGCTTAAGGTCTTGGCTCTTACCTGCAACTGATGGCTCAGCGAATGACCTCCTGGATCTCCCACAATCTGCTCTAGAAAAATTAGGGCAAAAGTGGGTTAAAAGCTCTTCACACAAAGGTAAAATGGTAAATGGTAAAAAATAATTACTTTTCCCTCCTTTTATTCATTTTTTCATGAAATATTAGGGTTTTTACATATTTTTGACCTATTTTTCCTCAGGAATTGGATAATGCATTTACCTTTTTGTGCAGTGACAGGTCATGGATTTTCGATGATGGTACTGAGTCACGTTTCAGCTCTTTTCTCGACTCGTAAAACTCAAATGAAAATATTTCCGAGTATTTTTCCCTTTTGACTTGTAAAAGAGAATAAAATGGGGGGTCCGCTTTCAAGCTCTTTTCCAACCCTTTAAACATGAAAATATTGCCAAGCTCTTGTCGTTTTGAACTTGTTAAAGAATGTGAAATGTTGTTTACTTAGTATATGTTTACCCCTTTTTCGGGCTGGGATAAACTATTTATGAAAAAGGTACTCCTTGACTGAAATGGTCAAGTGGTTCTCTCAAGTATTGTTTCCTACCTTTTCGGGCTCTAGAGACACAAATGTATGAAAAGGGACCATGTGGAGTTTTCTTTTCCGTGTCTTTTCATACTCTCTAAACATGAAAAAGATACCGAGTTACACCTTTGTCGCACTCGTTAAAACATTAAATGACAATAGATTCGCTACCATGACGAACATGAGCTTCTCCTTCCTAGGACTCATTAAACTTACTAGGTTGGATTCATCCGAAGGATGAACTTTCAGTGCAATCATATGATATACCCTTCACGCTTGCAATCCAAAATAATTTAGGTACCTACTAGAAATGGTGGGGCGAAATTTGGAAATTTGATCAATTGTGTCGGCAGCTCACTCTTGAACATGACACTTTCTGCTTCGTTTCGGGTTGGTATATCCTCCTTTCATCATTGACCTTCCTGGGTTGGGCTGTTCATATTTTCCTTTGATTTGATCTCTGCCACATCATCTTGACCACCGATCCCATGGATCCAAATGTTGCCAAGCTCCGGAATCGTGTCGCTGATATGTTCAAGACTTAGTCCCTTTGCAGCTACACTTACTCCTGATTCTCTGTATCATCCGAAATCATTTGCATCCCTCTGTCTTGTGTCGATGATGTGGGATACATCATGGCCCTCCTTCAAAAGAGTCACTTCCTGTTGACTTCATCTTATTATCCAGGAAGTTGGCTAAGAGACTCCCTTCCAGTAACTTAGAGCTTGCATACCCTAACGGCAAGCTCTTCGCACTCGATGATAAGTTCACATCATTGGCTTTCGATCGGGTGATTTCACAGGTGCCCGACTTCAATTCCTTCATTCACATTTCGTGAATTGTGCTGCTAGTACCTTGAGAACCATTGCCATTATTGGTGGTTTCTCTCGTGCTTGTTAATAGTTTACATCATTGACTAGTAATCAAGCGATTTTCTAGCATTTACGACATCAACACATCTATTCACATGTTAGAATCTGTACTTTGATCCAATCGTGTTGGAGCATAAGACCCTGCACTCATATTACAAAAGTCTAGGTTTCAAGGCGATGTGACATGGATGTGCTGATATACATGTATCTTTTAGATAGATGCCTACAACTATACCATGAGTTGTCATATGTGATCCTTCTCATTATTGGATGGCTGCGACCATAACTTGGTTTCAATATGATCCTCTTTATCGGATGGTTGCACCCATGCCTGGATCCATTTACATGATCATTCTCTGGATCGCTATGTCCATACCATGATTCATGTGTCATTTGACAGAGTTTTCAGTAATGTATATGTGTCTATACTTTCTTGCAGGTTTTCCAATGGTAGACATCAGTTCCCCTGCACTAATTTATAAAGCATTTCACTCCTCACTCTAGTTCGACCTTCATGCTTTAAGGGGCATCTGTTACACAAAATTTTGTCATTATCAATGTACTCTCCGTTCCTTGATCCTGGAGGACCTCTACAATGAACCCTTCATGCTTTCCCATCGTGAAGAACCTCCAATTGTGTCCCTCTTCATGAGCAGAACAGTTTCCCTTTGCATCGTTTTCCCAAACTCTTCTTTTCTTCCTAGTTTACAAGACCGGTGCTAATGACCCGTGTCCTCCCCATGCTGATATGCAGGGATTAAAACTATCCCTCGCGCTAACCGGAGCGACTGCGCCTTTTCCCAGTAACACCGATCCTCTTTTAGAAAGTTTTTTAAATTTGGAGCTGAATCTTCCATCTCTAGAAGCTTTGTAACAAAAGTATGGTAAATGGTTAGGCTAGATGGAGCGAGGAGGGAAGATTGGGCTCCTTTCCCCTATTAGGATGGAACTACCTCAAGAGATCAGAGCTTCTCCCATGAGAAGAGGAACCATCTCCGATCCATTCAAGCTATATAAACCTCCACTTTTCCCAAGCACAAGCTATTGTGGGTGTGCTAGTTCTCATTAAGTTCTGTTTGGAGTAATCAGCAAGTTATCCATACTTGGTAGCTCTCTAGTTTTGGTTTAAGGGAGAATAGCTCTCTGCATTTGTTATTTTGTTGGATCCAAGTTTTTTTTCTCTTGCACAATCTATTAGACTCCGTGAGACGATGCTTTCAAATACAACAAACAAATGCTTTTGTGTACAACAAAATATTATGAAAGAAAGAAAGAAATTATTTTAACATCCACGAGGCTAAAGATAGCCTATGGGACAGATTGCTTCTTCATCATCTTGATGTATTCGGCCCTTTTTCTATGAAGCTTCAAAATAAATGCTCCCATCTTCTCAACAAACCCCTTGCTAAATATATTATCCCAAGAGCTAGCTGCCAACATATCTGCATAACTTTCCCTGCTGTCTTCGAAGGCCTCACATTCTAAAATGAAATGTTTTTCTGTTTCTAGTTTTCCAGAAGAACAAAAATGCATACTCTTTCCTCCCACACTTCCTTTGGCCTTTTCGAGCGCCCTATTTCACAATGGAGTTGATGAGAATTTGTCCTTAACTGAGAAATAAGAATTTTGGCTCTCCAAGAGATATTGGCCTCTATGTAGGCTTTTGGTTGATGACTATGAGTGGGATTAAGCACTTCAATACAATAATTTTTCTTTCTTCCTATCTCCTTATCCCATGTATGCTTGTGGAACTTTTCCATAACAAAAGATTTTATCTCTTTGTTGTTTATGGGACACGCATTCAAGAAAATACCCCATTTACTAGATCATTTGCTATTTTGCTGCATCCAATTTTTTTTGCTCTTGCACAATTCGATAACTGCGTTGTACTCAGCAATGTTATTGGTTGTTCGACCTAAACAAATACTTTGAAGATCATTCAACTCACCATGGGGGTCATAAATGGACCATGTTGCAGAGGATAAATTTTGGGTACTACGGCAAGCACCATTAGCTAAACCAATGTGAGGAGTCACAAACATCTATAAAGCTAGGTAAAAACATAGTGAACATGAAAACTGCTTGAAAACCAACACACCAAACCACATTGCACAAAAATGAATGACACACTAATGTACATAAGTGACCATGCAAGATAACCTAAGCATAGTACTTTTTAAGATAGAGCCCATTTTAGGGCTTATCTAAAGGATTGCCTTCATAATCAATTATCTCATAGGCCCCTTTTTGTAACATATATTTAACTATGTAGGGCTCTTGCCACATAGGTTTGAACTTTCCTTTCCCCAGCTTATCCTTAGCCTGATCGTATAGTAAAACCAAATCTCCTTCAGAAAACATGCAAGGGGAGACCGACTGATCGAAATGGGACTTGACTCGCTTCTTTTGTGCTTCTATGACCAAAGCAGAAAGATGACGAGTCTCATCCAACCATTCTAAATACAAGAGGCATTCTTCTTGAGGTGATGTTTTAGGGAGAAGGTCGAAAACTAGCTTGAGTGAAGGGATTTCACACTCAATCGGTAACATTTCTTCCAGACCATAGACTATATGGAATGGTGTGAAACCAGTTGCATCCTTGGTCGAGGTTCGGTAAGCCATAGAGCTGAAAAGAGCATGAGATGCCAATTTGACTTATGCATCCCAACGGTATGCTGAAGCATTGTAACCAAGACCTTGTTCACAGGTTCAACTTAGCCATTAGCCTAAGGATAGTACAGGGTTGAACCGACATGGTGCAAACCCAATGTAGAGGTCAACTCAGCCATCATGTAATCTTGAAAATGGGAGCCATGGTCGGTGACAATGGCTTGAGGGATGTCGAACCTGGAAATAATGTGATTGAATAGAAATTGAGTTGTCGTTTTACCGTCTGCAGAGTATGTAGGCATCACTTCGGCCCATTTGGTGAAATAATCCACAAAAACGATAATATAACCATGCCCCCCAATCGAACAAGGGTTAATGTCATATAGTCAATGCCCCATGTGGCAAAAGGACCAACGGTAATAACGGGGTGTAGGTGAGCAGGCGGGGCACACATCTTTCGCTAGTAAATTTGGCATTTGTGATACTTACGAATGGTAAGGATGCAATTCTTAATGATGGATGGCAAGAAATAACCAGCACGAAGAATTTTTTGAGTAGTAGCATATCCAAACATATGACTACCACATGCCCTAGAATGGCAGTCATTGAGAACTCTCTCAGCCTCCTCAAGAGTAAGACATCGACGAAGAACTGAATCAACACCAACATGGCATAAAGTATCTCCAATAATATGGTAGGGTTGGGATTGATTTCAAATGCATCAGAGATCATCCTTAGTCAACGCAGACCTAAACATGGACGTCTGGAGGTACACGATGATATCACCCTACCACAAATCGCGGGTGCTAATCAGGAAAAGAGTCTCATCTGGGAGCTTCTCATCGGCACCAGCGAGGAGAGACATAGAAGGAAGGGAGCAAATCAACTCGGCAAAAACCAATGATTTCTTAGATTTGGCAGTAGTAAACACCAAATTGAATTCTTGAAGGATGACAATCCATTTAGAATACTTTCCCCCAAGTAATAGACGAGTCAGGATGTAGGTCATGGGGTTGCATTCAGAAATCCCAGTGGTAGTGTGTAAGAGAATGTAGTGCCGAAAGCATTGAATAGCATGTACGACAGCCAAATCCAACTTCTCGAAATGAGCATAACATGTTTTGGTGTCATGGGGATTGCGACTGAGGTAGTAAATAACATGTTCATTGCCTTTGTCATTGTCTTGTACCAACACCATAGTGATGGTATTAGAGGCTGCAGCTAGATAAAGGAAGTAATCTCGATGATAATCCGGGGGATGTAGCAAAGGAGCATTTATGAGGAAAACCTTAAGGTCATCGAAAGACTTTTGGGAAATCTCATCCCAAACAAAGGGCGTTCCTTGCTTGAGAAACCGGGTAAACCCTGAAGCTAGCTTAGCATAATTGGGTACAAAACGATGGAGGAAATTTGCTTTTCCCTGCAGGCTCTACAGTTGGTGCAACGAAGATGGAGGGGGTAAATTAACAATGGCCTCAAATTTAAGTAGATCAAGGTGAATGCCTTCCTTAGAGATAATAAATCTGAGGATTCATCTGGATTCGACACAGAAAACACATTTATGCCAATTCAACCGAATATTGTAGTGCCTACCTCGAAGAAACATCTGTTGAAGATGATCAGGGTGATCATGGCGCTTACGAGAATGAGCGGGAATGTCATCCAAGTAAGGCTAAACAATGTTTCAAATGTCGTGAAATGCATAGGACATCATCCTTTGAAATGTAGCCCCAAATGTTTTTAGGCCAAAAGGGAACTTTTTGTACGTGAAAGTACCCCATGGACAAATAAAAGTTGTCTTTTCTTGATCTGTCAGCGCAATGTTAATCTGGTTGTAACCAAAAAAGTCGTCCGTAAAGGAGAAAATTTCGCTCCCAACACATTCATCAATGATCTGATCAATGAAGACAGTGGGATAGTTATCCTTTAGACAAACACGATTGAGATCATGGTAATCGACACAAATGCGGATCGTGCCTTGTTTCTTTCGGAAAAGTGGAAACATAAAAACATTTCATTTTAGAATGTGAGGCCTTCAAAGACAATAGGGAAAGTTATGTAGATATGATGGCAGCTAGCTCTTGGGATAATTTATTTAGCGATGGGTTTGTCGAGAAGTTTGAAGCAACTATTTTGAAGCTTCATAGAAAAATGGCCAAATACATCAACCAGCTGAAGAAGCAATCTGTCCCATAGGCTATCTTTAGCCTTGTGGATGTTAAAATAATTTCTTTCTTTCTTTCTTAATATTTTTTTGTACACAAAAATATTTGTTTGTTGTATTCGAAAGCATCGTCTCACGTAAACCTATAAACTCAAACTCAACCAATAAATATTATAAATGGATGATGAATGTTAATAGGTAAAGAGATATAAAACCATTTCCATAACTGTTAACTAGAAAGTATTTTCCGGAGAAATTATGTACCCGATTGATAGTAAAAGAAGATGTTAGAGTGCACTAGATGTATGAACTAGTTGGATGATTTATTCATGCAATTTGATGGGCAAATTTCTGGTCATGGAATGATATGTTCGTCAAATATAATTTACAAAATTTATAAAATTATCAAAATATTTCTTTAAAACTATGAAGAGGAGGTGTGGAAAAAAAATAACAAATACGTTTGTTTTAAAGGATCTCAAACACATGTTAAATGATTTTCCAGACTTGGAGGGTGTAACATGCTTGACCTGCTTTATTTTATGACATATGGTGAATAATTGATTTTTCCCAAGGTGGTCACTCATTGAATATGGTTCTTAGTTTCTTCTAAGGTAAGAGTTTACATTTTGAATGTAATAACGGAACTTGGAAGTTGGATGTAAACCAAAGCTTACAAAATCTACTAAATTTAGAAGTTAAGTGTGGGAAATTGTACATTGAATTTTGTGATAGGAGTAAGCTAACACGTCAAGGAAACACTTTTTGGGTTTTGTGTAACCTCGCCTCTGGTGTGGCCCTTTTGGTGACCCTCAGTGATGTGGATCCCATTTGTTCCCAACATAAATGAAATAACTTTGTTGGTGTTACCGTCTGTCTCCCTCTCCATCCTCCACCGTTGGCGTTACCATCCGCAAAGTTCCTTGTGCAGGGTCGTAATTACGACACGATGGCTCACCTAACTCATGCTGAAACGAGTTAATGGCAAGCCTCCCTTTCTCACCATTGTTATTCTGAATTCCATTCGCTCCCATATCATTTTCAAACCACTACAACCTCAGAGGGAGAAAATTGAGACAGGGCACAGTGTTTTCATTGATTGTAACAAGCAAAAATCGCAGTCGAGTGTTTATTTTATACATGGGACATGAGCAATGAATTTCATCATTGCTAATATTGTAAGTTGAAAATAGGAAACTTCAAAACCCATGTAGATTCCTACCTACAGAGATTCCAGGTCTATTTTTTTCTTTTCCAAAATAGAAAGGTGCTTTTAGATTAAATATATAATAAGAAAGTACAGTAAAACAAGGGATGTAAATTCCGCTAGTTCAGCATCTGGGAATAAAGCAAATAAGCTTCCTATGACAATGCTCTTAAATTTGTAAGTGGAGTAAGAGTAGTCCTATTACAGCTTTTGAGTCACAAAAAGATGAAACATAGTGTAAAAACAGGTAAAGCATAATGTTTGTTTCTCTATTTTTTTTTATGGTGTTGGTCAAAACCCAAATTGTAAAACCCTTCATCCTCCACATTACTAAAACTAAATTTGTAAAACCCTTCATCCTCCACATTAATGAAACCCAATTTGTAAAACCATTCATCCTCCACATTGCTAAAACCCAATTTGGATGGATCCTTCATCCTCCACATTACTAATTTAGTTTCTTTGTAAAACCCTTCATCATCCACATTACTAATTTAGATTTTGCAAATAAATCTGAGTATATATCTCTGTTCTTATACTATTATATAATTTATTAACAAACTATTATATTATTAGCAGATAATTATATAATTTATGTAGACTATTATATAAAGGAAATGTTGTTCTCGGTTTCTTTCTTTATTTATACAGACAATACTGAAATATTTGACCAATTCCCTAGCAGAAATAGGAGAGCACACAATTGGTTGTTTCTTTTCAAGGGTTAGGAGAGCACCAAAATTGATTGCAAAAATTCCACGGGCTCACTGTTGTACCAACAAATTGTTTCACTACTACGACAACTTTCTAGTTTTTTTTTGTAGTAACTCACTGGTTGACTGGTGCGGAAACTTGCTGGTTAACCGTTGCAACAACCTTCTGGTTAACCATTGTAGAAATTTGTTGGTTAATCATTATGACAACTCGGTGTTCGACCATTGCATAAACTTGCTTGTTAACCCTTGCGGCAACTCATTTGTTAAATATTGCAGCAACTCGTTGTTTGACCATTGCAGCAACTCACTCATTGACCATTGAGTCAGATCGTTTTTTTACCATTGTGGAAACACGTTGGTTCAACTTTGCAGCAAGTTGTTGGTTTGTAGTTGTGGCAACTCACTAGTTTGTTGTTGCAGCACATTCCGGGTTACCATTGTAGCAACTCCTTGGGTCAAAAAATGATAAAACAAGTCAAATGGGAAACAATCATTTCCATTCCAGTGCAAGACCCTAAAGAAAAGATAATATTTTCTAGGAAGGATTTAGATTAGTCTGAAGTACATGGAAAACACATGGAGATTGATCACATTGCAAAAATCTCTTCAAATATAATTGGAGACTTTGTTAGAGGAGAGGAAATGAACCGAGATGCTCCATGTTTTTTCACCCAGGTACAAAATAAACTCCTAGGCTTAAGGCATACTACTTCCTTGCTATATCAAGTGTATGTTTTTTAGAGATGCATTGTTTAGATGTTGGTATTAATAATGCTTCGTCATTTTTCATGGATTCATATGTATTTACTTCTCAAACATTTTATGCATCTATGCTTGTTCATATGGCCCCGAGAATAGAAGAGGACAAAATGAAGTGAAAGAGAATATCCTCATTTGTGAAAAAGAGGGTTTTCCAATGCCATTTCATTGTAAAATTTATGGTTCAAATCCCTAAGGTAACGATAATAACATATAAGATGTTGTTGTAGCTGCTACAACCACCCTCCAAAATTTTTCCCATTCTTTGTTTTGCAGCCTCCCTTCTAAACTACATCATCTCATATTGAACTGATCCATGTAATTGTGCTTTGATTGAGCTTCATCCTTTGCATTATAGCTTTTGCTTTCCTTCTTGATTTATTGTCTAACCCATAATCCTATATCTTGACTTGGTTTTCAACCAGTTTTGGGCTTGCCTTAGAGAACTACGCAATCCTTAGGGGCAACCAACCTTTCTCTCAATAATTACATAGTCCAAGTTGAGAGTGAGCCTTCAGCTCCAAAATTGCGTAGAGCCAGTTGACAACTAGCCGTCAATTGGGAAATTGCACAGAGCATGAGAGGCAACCCAAAGCCACTCAACCCATACATTGCATAGAAGCTTCTTGCTCAAAAGATGCTTAGTGCACGAGCCATTGAGTTGACCAGTCCTTCCTAGAACTGCGTAATCTCTACGAGAAATGGATGGAACATTTTCCTAAAAAAAGAAAAGAAGTGGAAAGTGAAAAATATTCCCTAGAAATTAGGGATCTATTTTTAGCAGTCCGAAGGAGGCACTTGAGTGATGTTGGAAATTTCCGCCAAGTGTAGCTTTTTCCTTGATTTTTGGCCTTCACGCCATAAACCCTAAATCAGTCAAATCTATTCAATCAACACTGCCAGATCTCATTTCCACATTTGATATTGGAGCTCTGGCATTCTCGAGGAGATCAAGGAACCTTCGATACGATCGTGTTGCTTTTCCAGGCAAGTCTTGTTTTTCTAGTCTTTTGCCACGTTTTCTATCACTTTTGTTTTTTTAGCTTGTGAGAGTGTTTTTTAAAGTTTTTCATGTATTTCCCAAGTGTCGCATGCATTACCCTGTTTTTTCACTAAAGGTCACCGCTACGGTGACGCTCTCCACGTGCTTCATTTTCCTTTAGTTTGATTGATTCTTGCACTTGTTTCACCTGCATGCATCATCACTCAATTATATTTTCACTTAGCATCACACAATCCCTTAGATCTGCTCTATTTCACACTTCCCTTGGGCAGATCTGGGCTCCCCTTGCTCAGATCTTGCTTTCACTTGCATCCACTGTGCATTCTTGAGCTCAAGGCCTATGCCTTGGCTTCTAGAATTGTGGAGAGGCTACCTAGGTTTGGCTCCAACTATGCACTGGCTAGTTCTAGGATCTAGCCTTCAAGCCTTGGCCACTGAGACTGCGGAATGCGCAGTCTCTCCTAGCCTGTGCCTAGACTGAACTATGCAATGTGCAGTTCCAATCAGCAAGCCTCCCCACTAATTGTTGGGACTGTGCATGCATACTTCTAGTAGGAATTCGGTCACCTCTGTGAACCAAAATTATGCAATCCCTCCTAGCATTAGCCCTGTTTGTTGCTTGATCTGGTCTTCAAGTTTCTTTTCATTTTAAGCTAACTTTTTCATTCCATGATTGTCCTCTCTATCTCCATGTACAACATTTGTTGAGAAACTCTCGAGTCATCACAGTTAACATGGCCTCCAAGAGAGCTACATCAAAGGATACTATCAAGAGTAGTAGTTGGGAAGCAGTTGAGCAGGTGTCAGTTAACTTTCCATTTTATACATACACTTAGTTTTTCATTGATAAGGGCATGAAGTTAACATGGAATCAAATCAACGATACTTTTGTAGAAGATTTCAAGGAAGACATAGAGGATGGGCAGGCTTGTATCAGTATCCAACGGTTAGGCTTATAAAAGGTTGCATGAAGGTACCCCGCGTTCCCATGTAGGAAAATTATCAACTGCATTGTCTCACACATAGATATAGAGGCTATCACTTTGAGAAGTGCCAACTGGATAGAGATTTCCACCTTCATGGCAGAGAACTATTGGTAGATGTATCATTTACCTCAACTGGTGAGGTGCATGGACACACTTTTCTATGCCACCCATAGCTTTGTGAACACCAGAGATATTTTCAAGCTCTGGGTGAAAGAGCCATCAAAGGTCAGGTAGACACCCAATCATGTTTACAAGGAAAAGTCTCTCAGGAAAGCTTATCAGTTTTTTTATCATCTTCACAAGCAGAATATACGGTTAAGAGAGTACAGAAACCTTTCCTAAAGGGTGGGTGGTCTTGCTAGACCAGTTGGTGCCATGATGGAAGGTCATTCAATTGGTCAAACTTGTTGGCTCATCAGTTAAAATCCTATGTGACTAATGCTCAAAATCCGTCAAAGGATGAGCAAGCGAGATTCTACATTTCCGCATACTTACTTGACACAACACGTGCCCAACGAAAGATTCCTGGCATGAGCTGCACATGGATACAAAAAGAGATTGTCATCAACATTTATTGCAAGTTACTTTTTGACTGCAACTACCAAGGATTAATGGCAAGGCTAACTTACCATTTCATCACCCCGTTGTACAATTTGATCTTTGAGTAGGATCCACCTTGCATGTCCCAAGAAGAAATCGAGGCGATACTTAACATTGTAGATTGGTATTCCTCACTCGGTGGCACTTCCATTAGAGTGTTTGGTGGAGAGAAACCTCTGCATGTTCTACCAAGGTATGCCACAAGCAATTTGGTCATGCAAGAGATCTCATATCACCTCTCCACAGGTGATATGTGTGTGTGTGTGTGTGTGTTGGGCTAGGTGTTTATTTAAGCTTATTAAGGATAGGATGCTTAGTGGTGTTTAGAAAGGTTGTGATAATGAGCGGAGGCCATGTTTAGGAATGTCACAAAATGAGAGGATGAGTGTCTAGGAGAAGGCCAAGATTTTTAATTTAAATATGTAAATTCTCAAGAAGGGTAGCTTATTATATACATATGTATCTTATGTGTGTGTGTGTGTCCATGTTGGTCTGAGTGTTTATTTAAGCTTATTAAGGAGAGGACACTTAGTTGTGTTTAGAAAGGTCATGTAAAAATGAAATATTAGGAGAGATTAACTATACAAATAATCAAAAAGTGTTGCAAATTTAAAAAGATGTTAGTTATCATGCCATCATTGCTTGATTTATTTAGGTGATATTGTTCTATATAAATAATTGCATGGAGATGCAAATGAGAAGCGAAAGTGGAGCCCACAGGTAAGTCATGGACCATGGAATTATGAAGACTGAGGGGGAAGTCAAAATGAGGTGTGTCATGGGTAGGCTGACTGCAAGCCATAGAGCCATAGGCCATAGGCCCTGAAGATGGAAATGAGCCACAAGGTGCAGAAACGAGCCATAAGACCATAAGTCGAAAACCCATGGGCAAAGCATGAAAGATCGACTATGTATGAGTGTGTTAATCTATGGGTTTGATCCATGTTAGTAGATAGATAAGTTGACATTAGATAAAGTTGTGCTAGGGAGAAGGGAGCCATGATAGAAGAGGCAGAACCCAGATCCATCGGATCATGAGAGGCTTGTTAAATGACAAGAAAGTTGGAATCTGATGATGATGATGGTTGTTGGATCAAAGAAATATGGACTGTTGAATCCCATTGAAGTGCAAGTTAGTGTTAAAATGTGTCCTAGTTTGGAGTTTGATGGGTTCATGATCATTTGATTTACTATGTCTAGTTGTCGATCTACCAAGGTCTTCTAATTTTAAAATATTTATTATTTTTGTTTTGTTAATAGGGGAGCATGGAGGGGCCTATCCTTGACCTCCATTATTAGTCACTCCATGATTGAGGGTCGTTGATCAACTAAGGGCTGCATATATTTTATTTCATATATATATATATATATATAGAGAGAGAGAGAGAGAGCATGTTTTGTGGATGGTGGAAAAGGGAATGTTGTTGGGTTGAAGGGGCCAAAGATGTGTGACACATGGTGGTATTAGATAATTCCACATAGACGAGATGACATTAGCATGATGTCATGTTGCGACCTCAACGTGGTTGGTAATGTGCATTACTTGGGGAAGGTGATGCAAATGGAGGTTGTGACAGAGAATTGGATCATCACATAACTGAACTAAGGTTGTTAGTGGACCGTTGGCCTCAGGAACTCAAGAGGCTTAGTAGTATGTGTGTCTTGGATAAGGATGAGGTATACGAGGCTAATATGGAATTTCCTCCCATCAATTGATAAGGAGTTAAGCCTGTCTCGCTCCATGCCCTTTTGTGATGTGCACAACATAGTAAATCGAGAAAACACAACAAGAGAGAGAGATCACATGCAACATAAAAGGGAGTGCAATGAGGTGGCAAGGCTGGGAGGATGTGCCTGCCATTTGGGCAGACTATTTTGACAAGGCAAGCCACATGGGGCATACGGTGAGTTCCATATGGTAGATATGATGTCATGGTAAATTTTGAAAGGGAAAAATTAAAATGGGCATGACCTTTTATTTGTAGCTCAGATCATGAAAAAAATTATATCGACAGAAATATCTCTCTCAGATAAACATAATGATGGTATTATTTTGCAGTTTAAGGTAGCTGAAAATTGAGGAAAATTTGCGAGCCCATTTCCATGATAGCACTATGGAGGTGGGGCTAAAATAAAGTAACGCCTTCTGGTTTCCAATAAAGAAAAAATGGGGTGGATGCGGGTGTTACATGAAGTCCTTTAACCATGATCATACCAAAAGGAATATATAGAATATAAGGACTTCAAGGAGATATTTTAACAACTACAAGGCTAAGTTTGTGAAGAAGATGATACAAACTTTAGTTGTGATTCATGTATAGTTTTCTCTAAATGTTGAATATGTTGTAGTGCCTAAAGGGGCAATAATGTGACTTACCATAGAGATGCACACCTTGAAAGTTGCAAAGCATTTTTCTGATGGGAAAATAGTCGCCAACATATAGAGGTATATGTATTGGCCAATGCATAAGATAATATAGCTCAATTAACTAGAGAATGAATAACGTATTGTATCAACAAACCTAGCAATAGGGATCATGGTATATATTATCGTTTTCATATATGTACTAGGCCATGGGAGAATATCTCCATGGATTTTGTGGGTGGTTTTCTAAGAATTGAGAAGGGCTTGACTATCTATTTGTGGTTATGGGTAGATTTAAAAATACATGTAATCTTCTTCCTTGTAAAAAGACCATATGCAATAATCATGTTATTTGAAAGCGGCTAGAGACTAGGATCACTTTGGGATACCAGTGAGCATCGTTTGAAACAATATATACCATATTTATCATTACTTTTTGAACTACACTTTGGGAGGATATAAACTCTGATTGATTCATAGATCCACAATGTTACATCCTCAAATGGATAGGGAGCTAAAAGTGGTGAAGAGTACCTTGTTTCAAATTTTGATGGGTTACGTATTAGAATATAGAATGGATTGGGATATAAATTTGATCAATATTTGACACTCCTATAATAGATCATTACATACACTAGCACCAATGATTCCTTTTTCAAACTTTCTTCAAATATATTTTCCACTTCCACCTTTATATTCCAGATATAAAAAAAACATGTAGGAGAGAAGGAAGATACCACAAGAGAAGCATTGAATATTTAAAGATTCATTAACAAGATCTTGCATATCCATTTTTTAACATCAAATATTGAAGAATTCATACGAAAAGAACAAAACCAAACAAGAATGACACGAAATCAAGAAGATATTCAAGGTAGGACATTAATGCTAGTTTCCCCTGATCACATAAATGTTCCAAGGTCCTAATAAAAGATAAAGGTTTTGTAGTATGGTCCTTTTGAAGTGTTAAAGAAAGTAGGTGATAATACCGACACACAAAGTTTACATCTATACATGTACATTTACTCAATAGTGAAAGTGAAAAGTTTTGAAGTCTATGATCCTTCCATGTAAGGTAACAGAAATGATGGGAAAGTCTTACTTGCCATAGAGGACTTGGCATGATATGACTAGGGAGAGTTAACATATGATGTATTTTATAGATGAAGTCAAAAACAACTAAATTACGATAGAAAGAACTCTACTTGTTGAATAATATATTGAGTGTGCCTTATAGTGTCAGGTTTTCTCATAGAAGCTTTTTCCTAATAAATCATGTTTCTAATGGTTTGTTGTTCATTTCATTTGTTTGCAACTAGTATGTTCTAAGCTTTTGTACATTCTTCTCCCATGTATTAGTATATGAAGTGTTCTCCTCTACTTCCTTTCAATTTTGGGGGTCAAAAATTTGTGAACATAGTTCCCAACCCTTCATCATTGTTCTACATGTTGTCGCTCCCAGAGACAACCTCAGATTTCTTACAAGAACAGTGCTTAGGTATATCTAAATTGGTGAGTCTCAAATGATTCTCAAGCAGGAGGATATATCACCCATGTTATATACACATATATAAGAGGATGAGTTGGTTATCTCATCCAAAGATGCAAGTCAGGTATTTCAATATTTCTACACATACATAGTTCCTAGAAATATAACCGAAAATAGTGGAGGTCGAGCACTTCAAAGGCTTACAATTTCATCATCTTTGTGGAATAAATGAGGGAAGAAAAGGAGAAGGAGTAACCCAAAATGTAGAGCTCAAAGTACTAAGAATTATATATTAAAAACATAGAGCCTGAAACCATGAGATTTGTTGCAATTATTTGAGTTACAGGTAGATATAATGAACATAAAAGAAACTGGATGCTATGATTCATGTAGTGTGGTTTAAAGATATAATTTCAACCCATCAAACAAGAATGTGCTTTAATAGCTCAATGCAAATGAATCTGTAAGCAAGTATGAAGTATTCAAGCATCTCTTGTTACATGACTTCAGAGAAGAAAATAGACAAAATGGATGAAAACAGGAAATAACACACTGTAATACTTCAAAGGAGGAATCACCACTACTCCTGCAATATTCTGCAAGATCTATGTGACTAAGTGATATAGTTTTAAAAAAATATCATACTTTCTTTGCATATTTCAGAACCTTTATTCAGTGTTTCTACCCCTTATTTATAAGAAGAGGGGGTGCATTACCAATAATGATACAATACAAAATATCCCTGAGCTGAGTCTTAGCTATCAAATGAGCTTGATTTTTCTTGGCCAGGGAAGGCTTTGTGTCAAAAAAACATCACAAAAACAGTAATTGCCTCATAAAGGAAAGCACATCACAAGATCAAAAAATAGATGAAACATTAATGCAATATCTCTATGCCCATTCATGTAATTACCTCATCTTTAGGATGCGTCTAGTTCACAATATGGTCTTCGGTGATGCTCAGCTAACTCTTGTCATTTCTTCCTTTAGTGCCTTCGGCACCGACCATGGAAGCAGGTCTCGAAGAGCCATTTCTAAATTCTCCCAAACTTGGTTTTGAATTCTCCCTCTTCTTGATTTACTGCTACAACTGCTTTTGGCGTTGACCCTGTCATTTCTGCCATTAAATTCTTGCAGAACACAATCGACGCCCTGATTTGGCTTGGGGTTGCATATTACAGTGTAATAGAGAATTCTCAGGCATAGGATTTTTACCTCTAAAACAGGCGAAAGGGTGCTTTTTGATTTCCCCCTTAGCCCCCTTTATTATAGCCCCTTGTGTGATTTTCCGCATATGACCAGGGGCTGGAACCGGGGGCCTAGCCCTTTGGGTATTGAGGCTATCAATGGCTGTGTGGGGGCCTTTTCCTTGTATAACCTGAATCGCCCTCAGTGACACCCTTTTACCGCATTGGCTGAAATCTGGACGCGAAACCTTTATCAGATATGGCCTATAAAATATCACATCCGGGGTCCTTTTCTTTATCGCAATCGGAGTCCCGCATCCCGACATTGAATCCCCTTTTCCTTAAGTTTCTCTCTTTAATAGCTACGATTTCCAATCTGTGGGGTGATGTCATTGTTGTGTCGTGTCACCCCGTGAGTGGTGACACTTGTCACCCGAAAATGGCCCCATAGGACCCCTGAAAATGACGAAACGGAGTGACACGTGTCCCCTGCCACATCAGCTTCTGCACTGCCACGTCAGTGATGACGCCAGCTGCCATGTTAGCTTTGAGAACCAATCATATGCTTCCACGTGGCCCCCTGGAGGAGAGAGAAAAAAGCCTACCCCACCTTGTTTTCGTAGGCATTCCTTTGTTAAATAATTTCAACCCTCCCCTATGATTTTGCATTGGATTACAAATCGGCGATATCACGTGATGTTGCGAGACTACGAGGTGTGGGACTACGGCATGTGGGATGCGGGATTTTTTCATGTGGAGGAGAGAGAAGGGGGGACGCCTGGAATTTGTTTTATCATGCACTTCCTTTATAATTAGTTTTTGGCCCTCCTCGGTGATTTCACACTATATCGCAAGATCGGCCCCCGCAAGTTTTGGAGTTTGTTGTGACTGCGGAATTGCTGTGATAGCTGATTTGCGGGATGCAGGATTGCGGGATGCCCTCATACTTAGCCATTTTTTTTGTTTCTGATCTTTCCAAACGAAATATTCAGCAGGCTCTAACTTCTGATCCATGAGTCCTTTTTTGGACTTCTATATACCATTTGAAAGCTCATTTCGGGGATTATGCAATGGAGAGGGTCTAGTAAAGCTCTGATAGATTCTATGGCTTAGTAAATGACTTCCACTTCAGTGTTCTTCTGCATCATGGACAACTGATCATTTGCAAAGTAGTGAGTGAGCAGTGAGTAACAACATTCCCCTCACTTAGGGCGAACTGAGATTTCTTAGGATTCAGGGAGATACCATATCTCCTACATTTCTAAAAGGTGAGTTTGAAGTGGAGGATGTGTTCCTCCTCAGTCTTGGAAAAAAAAGTGATGTCATCTAAGTAGACCACCACGAATTTTTCTAGCTCCCCCACGAAACCTATGTCCATCGCTC
Organism: Pinus tabuliformis; assembly: GCA_031772625.1. Taxonomy (NCBI): domain Eukaryota; kingdom Viridiplantae; phylum Streptophyta; class Pinopsida; order Pinales; family Pinaceae; genus Pinus; species Pinus tabuliformis. The sequence continues at coordinate 1,390,697,926 of CM062820.1, read as the reverse complement.
TCTGAAATATGGCCCCTGCATTTATGAGCCCAAAAGGCATGCAAGCATACATGAATGTTCCCCATTGGGTGGTGAAGGTGGTCTTTACCTCATCCTCAGGATGAATTTCCGCTTGATTGTATCCAAGGAACCTATCCATCATGGACATTCTGGCCGAACCAACCACCTTCTGCAATATATTATCCATCTTGGGCAATGGGTAGTTGTCTTTCAAAGACACCCTGTTTAGATTCTGGAAGTCTACACATAGCCTTATCTCTCCATTCTTTTTCTGGACTAGGACCAAATTCACTACCCACTCAAAGTGTCTTAAAGGTACTATGATCTTTGCCTGGAGCAACTTCCTTACCTCCCTTTCAATGGAGGGGAGTAGGAGTGGATTTATCTGTCTAAGTTTCTGCTTGCAGGGTTTCATTCCACTTTTCAAGGGAATCTTATGATGTATGATGTTAGTATCAAACGTTTTCAAATCATCATAAGACCAAGAAAAAACATCTTTGTAGGTTTTGAAAAGATCTAAATACCTTTGTTTGTAATGCAAGGGGATTCCTTTTGACAACTTGATCATCTGGGGCTCCTCCTCTGATCCAATGTTGCAATCTTGTACTTGATCATCCATCTCAGGAGCCATTTGTTTGGCGGCTATGTTGTCTTTATTAAAAATCATTTCTAGTGGGACTAGTCCACGAGGGATCGTGTTCCCTTCTAGTTGCAAAATTTCGTTCCTAGCCACTGCATCTTTCCATGAAGTGGCCTCACGATCTACTTCTTCTTCTTCTTGATCGATGGTGGAGTTAGAAAACTCCCCAATGACTTCTATGAATCGTTTCACTTGCTCGTCATCTTCAAACACCTGCCAGTGCTTGATGTTATCAGGTATGGAGGGTCTACACCTGACTTCCACCTCATATCTAAGGAGAGGATTTTGAGGGCCATTATGTTTCCTTCTCTCAGCAGAAATTGGATATTAAAATCCAGGAAGAAGTTTTCAATTTAAATCCCACACTTCATTGCGGTACGTCCTCCGCTTGGGGTGTTTGGCCTGGCATTGATTTCTCATTTATCTTATGACATGCTCAGAGTCTCCATAAACTGTTAGGCATTCAATATTCATATTTTTTGTAGTTTATAACTGAAAGAGAAATGCTTCATACTCCGCTATGTTATTAGTTGCTTCGAACTTTGACTTGAATGAGATGGGTATTAGGCGGCCCTCGGGAGATACCAACAATACTCCTGCCTGATTTTCCTCTTTTGAATTTACTCCATCAAAATATAATTTCCATACTTTGATGTCACTTGCATGCTGATGTTCTAGCTGCCATGTTAGGTGGACTGATGTTTCTTCTAAGATAAACTCATCTTCGTCTAAGTGTAAACAGGAGAGGTCACTTTCTTTTCCATACACTGGGGAGTTTTTTTAGCCTTTAGCTGAGGTCATGGTTTTTACAAACCTAGATTCCATATATAGCCTCCTTTGTTCTCCTCAAAAGTTGGGAATGGTGGCATAAGTCAAATCCAACTTGATAAAGCCCCCCACCTTGGAACCCCAAGATCTAGATAACAGCATGCCAAAACCAAGGGGTATATATGTCACTACTATGTCCAGTACCAGGCTCTTCATTGGGATCTGAGCTAGATTCTCCACCAGGTCCTTTATCATCCAAAAACGTTTAACCCTCTTGGATTCAAAGGAGTATAGGTCTTTGCAGGGCCTAGTGATCTGCAAGCCAAGCTATTCCTTTACTTCCAATGACATGAGGTTGTGGGAGGCTCCAGAATCCAACATGCAATTATGCAAGAGAAGGTCATGGATTCCCAGAGTCACATAGAAAGGTGTAGTAGAAGGATCAAGTTCTTCCACATGTGGTCCAAAGACCACCATTGGCCTCTCTTCCTGAAGATTTAGAGAATCATGGGTGGGTGATGAGACAGATGGATGCATGAATTGAGATACCTGAGCTTTATAGGTAGGCTGCTTCAGAAGCTCAGTTAGTGGAACATAAATCTTTACCTTCTCAAGCTCCTTTTGAAGGTTGAATGTATATTGGGTCTTTTCTATACCTCTTGGCTCTACTTCTCCTTCATTACCACTGGTATTTTTCTGCAGAACAGGTGCCTCCTTTGCTGTGTGACCCTCTGAGATATTTCTTTCCTTATTCAAGGGGACTTTTACCCTAGCAGGGTTAGGATTCAACTTACCTTTCCCTTTATCTGGTACTAGGGGAATAGTCTGGGGGGACATTTTCCTCCTGTTTCTCTGGTTCTCTTGACCTCTTCTTTGAAGATCTTAGATTATATTTACATTGTGGTTGTGCCAGCATGAACTCTGCAAACTATTTGCATTAATAATATATATATTCCTCATATCCTGCTTCTCCATTATGATTGACCTCGTGGTGAACCATATTCTCCTATTCTTCTTCAGAGAAAGTAGATTATAAGTTTCCCTGCATCTTCTATGTATATGACCATTGTTCATCAGGATCATCTTCTTGTTGGGTTGTGTTATATTCTTTCCACGTAGTTAACACGGGGGTTTGAGGGGTACCCATAACCCCACTTTATGGGGTTTGGGGTAGCACCCTGGAAAATTTTGATTTTGGACCCTATGTTAGGTTGGGCAGACCCACCTATGGTTTTGTGCATGCGTTTTGCACATGTCTTTTGGACACGATGGTTTTTTGGTCCATGGTATTGGACGTGATGGTTTTAGGTCCATGGTACTGGATGTGATGGTTTTCGGTCCATGGTATTGGATGCTTAGGCATGTATAAATATGTATTATAACATTGAAAGGAGCATAATGAAAAATCAAGCTGGTAGTCTCAGTTTTGGGATCCAGTGGGAAAATCTCTATGTATATGTGTTTTATGTGTTATGCTCTCGCATTGTTTATTTTTCTGTGTTTTAGAATTCGTATGCAAGTAATTTCTGTACGGGGTTAAAACCTACATTTGGTATCAGAGCTATTTTTGGCTTCAAGGGGATGCCTTTATTGCTGAGGGGTTTCGCTCGGGCCTGTGGTAGACCCTGTTCAGTGGGAGATCTGCGAGATTGATTTTGGTGGTGAAAGAAGATGGCGAGTGGTGGAAAGATAGAGATCGAGAAATTTAATGGTCAGAGTTTTGAGTTGTGGAAACTCAAGATGGAGGATCTGTTGGTGGATAAAGATCAGTGGATCACGGTAGATCCAGGTACTAAACCAACGGGAGTGACCGATGAAGAATGGAAGAAGTTGGATCGGAAGGCAAAGAGCACAATACGATTGTGTGTCTCAGATTTAGTATTGCTGAATGTATCAGGGGAAGCTGCGGCAAAGGCTTTGTGGGACAAGTTAGGCACTTTGTACCAATCTAAGTCTCTGGTGAATAAATTGTTCCTGCGAAAAAAGCTGTATAACCTGAGGATGAAAGATGGAGACTCGGTGACAGAGCATCTGAATGCATTTAATACTATGATAAGTCAGTTAGCATCTGTTGATATTAAAATTTTAGATGAAAATAAGTGCATCAGTTTGTTGTGTTCTTTACCAGATTCATGGGATAGTTTGGTTATTGCAATAGGTAGCAATGCAACTGCCTTGCATTTTGATGAAATAGCCTCATCCTTACTGATGGAGGAGATGAGACAGAAAAATATGGAGAGCTAGAATGGTGATGCCTTATCTGTATGAGGACGGTCCCAGAACATAAACAAAAATAAGTCATCGAGTGGGAGATCTAAATCTAGAGGGAGATCTAAATCTCCAGGAAAACCTGTAAAGGTGGTGTGCTGGAAATGTGGAAAGGAAGGGCACTTCAAAAGGGATTGTAAATCTAAAGCTCTTGATAAAGGAAAGGGATCTGATGATGCGCCTTCTATAGAGGCAAAAACCACCTCAGATGAAGGTGGGGATGTGAACTTGGCTTCTTCAAGTACACATGTAGATCATGAGGCATGGTTGATTGACTCAGGTGCATCCTTTCACTTCACTCCCCATAGAGAGTGGTTCTGCGAGTATGAGAAATATGATGGTGGTGATGTCTTCTTGGGGGATGACAGGAAGGCTAGAATCATTGGTCGCATAAAAGTAAAGTTGAAGTTGCAAGGTGGAAGGGTTAGAACACTTTCGGGTGTTCTACATATTCCTGCATTGGCCAGAAATCTGATTTCTGTAAGCAAGCTGGATGATGCAGGTGTAAAAACAGTGTTCGAGAAGGATACCTACAAGATGGTTCAGGGAGCACTAGTATTAGTGTTGGGAGTTCAGATTGGAACTCTGTACAAGCTGCAAGGTAGCACTGTTGTTGATGGGTGCAACAGTTCTGTGAAAGTGGAGCATAAAATCTAGTCGTCTCTGGAGAGAGGACCAGGTTGTGGCATCAAAGGCTTTGACATATTGGAGGGAAGGGCCTTCGAATACTTCATGGTAAAGGTATGGTAGAAGGTATGAGTAATAGCTCTCTGGATTTTGATTTCTGTGAAAATTGTGTATATGAGAAGCAGAATTGGATGAGTTTTCCCTCTAGAAGTAAGAGGGCAAAACAGATATTAGAGCTTGTGCATAGTGATGTGTTTGGACCTGTGAAGGTTCCATCACTAGGTAAGTCTGTGTACTATGTATCATTTATAGATGACTTCTCAAGGAATACATGGATATATTTCCTTAAGAAGAAATCTTAAGTCTTTGACAGGTTTAAAGAATTCAAGGCTATGGTGGAAAACCATACAGAGAAGAAGATAAAGGTGCTAAGGACAGATAATGGTGGAGAGTTTTGTAGTAAGGAATTTGAAGAATTCTGTAAGAAGTGTGGTATAGCACGACAAAAGACTACTCCATATACACCTCAGCAAAATGGAGTTACAGAAAGAATGAATAAGACGTTGATGGAAAGGGCAAGAAGCATGCTCAGTGGTGCTGGGTTAGGACAGGAATTTTGGGCAGAGGCGGTGGATACTGCATGTTACCTGGTCAACAGGTCACCTTCATCAGCGTTGGAGGATAAGACTCCACAAGAGGTATGGACTAGTAAGAAACCCTCTCTTTCATATCTGAGGGTATTTGGATGTGATGCATATGTACATGTTCCCAAGGAGAAACGAACCAAGTTGGATAGTAAATCTGGCATCTTTGTTGGGTATAAGGATGGTTTGAAGGGTTATAAGCTTTGGAACCCAGTAACAAGGAAGGTTGTGTACAGCCGAGATGTGGTGTTCAGAGAGGTGAAAGATGTTATTAAACATGAAGTCCAACCAAAGGAACCTGAGAAGATAGAGTTTGAGCTAAAGTAGGAAGAATCAGACTCTACAGCAGAGGAGGAATCAGAAGATGAAGAGCCACAAACTCCAAGTGTAAGAAGATCAGTTCAAGAAAGAAGGCAGCCAGAAAGGTATAGTTCATCTGCTTTCTGTTCAAATTTTGCTTTATCTATTACTGATGATGATCCCAAAATTGTGAAGGAAGCAGTGGATTCAGAGGATGGAAAATTTTGGAAAGAGGCCATGGTTGATGAAATGGCATCTTTGCATAAAAATGAGGCTTGGGATCTGGTGGAGTTGCCGGCTGGAAGGAAACCCATTGGCAACAAATGGGTGTTCAAAAAGAATACAAATGTAGAAGGAAAAGTGGAGCAATACAAAGCTTGGTTGGTAGCAAAAGGTTATTCCCAGGTGCCGGGAATTGATTTTGGTGATATTTTTTCTCCTGTTGCCAAGGTAACTTCTATTAGATTACTTTTATCTATTGTTGTTGCTTTTAATTTTGAGGTAGAACAGATGGATGTGAAGACAACATTTCTTCACGGGGATCTAGAAGAGGAGATCTACATGAAACAACCTGAAGGATTTGCGGTGAAGGGTAAGAAAGAACTGGTATGCAAGTTAAATAAGTCTCTGTATGGGTTAAAACAGTCACCAAGGATGTGGTATCAGAAATTTGATACATTTATACAGGGACTTGGCTTCACCAGAAGCAAAGTAGATCATTGTGTGTATTTTAAATTAATTGGTGACCGTGTTATTTATCTTGTCTTGTATGTGGATGATATGTTGCTGGTTGGAAATGACAATGAAATTATCCAGGATTTGAAGACCCAATTGTCCTCAAAATTCGACATGAAAGATCTTGGTGCTGCAAACTATATTTTGGGCATGGAAATTAAAAGAGATCGGGAAAAGAGGAAGCTCCAGTTAAACCAGAGAAAGTATGTCGAGACAATATTGCAAAGGTTTAATATGCAGGATAGTAAACCGGTGAAGGTTCCTATTCCTGTAGGTGTAAAATTATCTGCTGAACAGTGTCCTAAGACACAAGAAGAGGAAGAGGATATGTCCTGTGTTCCATATGCAAGTGCAGTCGGTAGCCTAATGAATGCAATGGTCTATACTAGACCAGACATTGCACATGCAGTGGGAGTATTGAGCAGGTTTATGTCAAAACCAGGAAAGGAGCATTGGATAGCTGTGAAGCGGGTTTTCAGGTATTTGTGTGGCACTAGTGACTATGGTTTATGCTACCAAGGAAGACAAGGATTGGACAGAGTGTTCAATATTTGTGGCTTTGTTGACGTAGACTGGGCTAGAGATCTAGATCAGAGAAGATCTACAAGTGGGTATGTGTTTAACCTATTTGGAGGTGCAGTCAGTTGGATGAGTAAGAGACAATCTGTAGTGGCACTATCAACTACAGAGGTAGAATACATGGCAGCCAATCATGCAAGCAAGGAAGCAGTTTGGTTGTAGAGATTGTGTTCAAGTATGGGGTTAGTACAAGAAGCTATAAGGATAGACTATGACAGCCAAAGTGCAATTTTCTTGGCAAAGAACCCATATCATTCAAAGACAAAGCACATTGATGTTCAGTATCACTTTGTGAGGGATATGATAGAAGACAAAAAGGTGTTGCTAGTAAAGGTGGACACTTTGAAGAATACTGCAGATGCATTGACAAAATCTGTGAGCTCTGAGAAGTTCTCCTGGAGTAGAGAAACAATGGGCATTTCAGGGCTGGAAAAATGACTAAGCTCTCCTGTGGCCCCTTGTGGAAAGAAAACAACAAGTGGGGAATGTTGGGTTGTGTTATATTCTTTCCACATAGTTAACAGGGGGTTTGAGGGGTACCCATAACCCCACTTTATGGGGTCTGGGGCAGCGCCCCAAAAAATTTTCATTTTGGACCCTATGTTAGGTTGGGCAGACCCACCTATGGTTTTGTGCATTTTTTTTGCACGTGTTTTTTGGACACGATGGTTTTTCAGTCCATGGTATTGGATGCGATGGTTTTAGGTCCATGGTATTGGATGTGATGGTTTTCGGTCGATGGTATTGGATGCTTCGGCATGTATAAATATGTATTATAACATTGAAAGGAACATAATGAAAAATCAAGCTGGTAGTCCCGGTTTTGGGATCCAGTGGGAAAATCCCTGTGTATATGTGTTTTATGTGTTATGCTCTCGCATTGTTTATTTTTCTGTGTTTTAGAATTCGTATGTAGGTAATTTCTGTATGGGGTTAAAACCTACACTTCTAAATATAGAGGATGAGGGATTTGATCTGGCTGTTCCTTTCCTTCCCTTGGAAGTAACTGTAATGGAGGCCTTCTATACTGTGGGTTATATCCCTAGTTTTTGCCTTGAGCGTTATGTTTGGAGAGACTCTTGTTCTCAATTTCAAGCTTTCCAACCTTATGTGAAAAACTCCTGATAAGTTTATCCAACTCCTCCAACTTCAGGGCTGGTGATTCTCTTGTTTGACCAAAGGATGAAGCTTCTTCTTTACCTATTCTATTCCCAGTGGTTTCCTTCTTTTCACTTGACTTCCCTGTTGAGGAAAAAATTGCTTCTACTTCAAGAGCATCGACTTGGATTTTATCTAAAGTAGGATACTTCCTTTCTCTTAATGTAAAACCAAAGTCGGATTCAAAGGATCCCAAGTAAGCTACACGAGCAGTAGCTGGGGGAGGCTTTATCTCAGTAGGCAAGTTGTTATGCTGCTTATTGAACCTCTTATTAAATAATGAGATATCCTCCTTTGGCTTCTTCTTGATGGCATTAAACTTTGTGAGGAGCTGGTAATCATGATTTCTCTTCTCACCCCACTTTTGTGTGAAAGAGGTATCAAGTTCCTCCTAAGTGGTGATGGAGGAATTTGGTAGGGTTTTAAACCATTTTCTGGCTTCTCCATCAAGGGACTGTAAAAAAAGTCTCAGGACCACATCCAGTTGTTCTACATTCTGGTTCTCAGCAAAAGCACAGAAGGTCTGACTATGTTTTTGAGCAGAATTTTCATCTTCCCCATTAAACCTAGGTAGAAGCTTTAAGTAGTCCTAGGGCTTAACACTTAGAGGCTAAGGTAAATAGAGAGATGCATACTTATTTAGCAAAAATCTTGGAAGAGCCATTTGAATTAGTGGAGGAAGATTAAGATTTAGTTGTGGAACTTGGGTAGAAACCACAGGGTTTTGAGTGGCTGGACTGGAAGGAGGGTATGTTAGGATCGTAGGAGCCAATCCTGAAAAGTGAGCAACAATGGGCTGAGAACTGGAAGAGGAAGTTGCAAAGGATGGTGAGATGATAGCACACGCAGGGGGAGTTTTCTCTTCCTGAACTTTCTTGAAAATTAGTTTTTTAGGATTAAATACAAATGGGGCTTTCTGCTGGGAGGTGTCTGAGCCAGTATGAGGCCTCTTAAAAGCCAGGGTGATGAATGATAATGAGGGGGGTGTGGAGTCACTAAGTGATGTGAATGCAATCAGAATAGACTTCATTCACCTACATGAAGGGTGCTCAATTTGTCGTATCCCAGGGGGGAAATCCTTCAATACGTTCCCCGACAACAACGCCAGAAGATGTTGTCACTCCCAGAGACAGCCTCAGATTGCTTACAAGACCAGTGCCTAGGTACATCTAAATTGGTGTGTCTCAAATGATTCTCAAGCAAGAGGATACATCACCCATGTTCTATACACATATAAGAGGCATGAGTTGGTTATTTCATCCAAATATGCAGGTCAGGTATTTCAGTATTTCTACACATACATAGTTCCCAGAAATATAACAGAAAATAGTGGAGGTCGAGCACTTCAAAGGCTTACAGTTTAATCAACTTTGTGGAATAAATGAGGGAAGACAAGGAGAAGGAGTAACCCAAAATGTAGAGCTCAAAGTACCAAGAATTCTATATTAAAAACATAGAGCCTGAAACCATGAGATTTGCTGCAATTATCTGAGTTACAGGTAGATATAATGAACAAAAAATAAATTGGATCTATGATTCATGTAGTGTGGTTTAAAGATATAATTTCAACCCAGCAAACATGCATGTGCATTAACAGCTCAATTCAAATGAATTTGTAAGCAAGTATGGAATATTCTAGCATCTCTTGTTACATGAATTTAGAGAAGAAAATAGACAAAATGGATGAAAACAAGAAATAACACACTGTAATACCTCAAAGGAGGAATCACCACTACTCCTGCAATATTTTGCAAGATCTATGTGACTAAGTGATATAGTTTTCACAAAAATATTGGATTTTGTTTGTAGATTTCAGAACCTTTATTCAGTGTTGCTACACCCTATTTATAAGAAGAGGGTGTGCATTATCAATCATGATACAGTACAAAATATCCCTGGGTCGAGTCTCAGTTGTCAAATGATCTTGCTTTCTTGGCCAGGGAAGGCTCTGTGTCCAAACAACATCACAAAAACAATAATTTCCTCATAAAGGAAAGCACATTACAAGATCACAAAACAAATGAAACATTAATGCAATATCTTTGTGCCCATTCATGTAATTACTTCAACTTCAGGCTACATCTAGTTCATGGTATGGTCTCCAGTGCCGCTCAGCTAACTCTTGTCATTTTTTCCTTTAGTTCCTTCAGCGCTGACCTTGGAAGCAGGTCTCGAAGAGCCATTTCTGAGTCCGCCCAAACATGGTTTTGAATGCTCCCTCTTCTTGATTTACTGCTACAACTTCTTTCGATGCCAACCCTGTCATTTCTGCCATTAAAGTCCTACGAAACACAATCAGTGCCCTGATCTAGCCTAGGGTTGCGTATTACAGTGTAACAGAGAATTCTCGGGCACGATCTTTTTGGCTCTAAAACAGGCGAAAGGGCGCTTTTTTGATTTCCCCTTTAGCCCCCTTTATTACATCCCCTTATGTCATTTTTCGCATATGATCGGGGGGCTGGAACCAAGGGCCTAGCCCTTTAGGCGCTAAGGCTATCAACGACTCTGTGGGGGCCCTTTCCTTGTATAGCCTGAATCGCCCTCAATGACGCCCTTTTACCGCATCAGGTGAAATTTGGAGGCGAAACCTTTATCAGATATGGCCTATAAAATATCACATTCAGGGTCCTTTTCTTTATCGTAATCAAAGTACCTTATCTTGGCGTTGAATCCCCTTTTCCTTAAGTTTCTCCCCTTAACAGCTGCGATTGCCGATCAACGGGGTGACATCATCATTGCCACGAGTCACCCTGAAATGGCCCCATAGGACACATGAAAATGCCGAAACTAAGTGACACGTGTTCCATGCCACATCAGCCTCCACACTCCCACGTTAGTGATGACATTAGCTTCCATGCTAGCTCTGAGGACCAATCATATGTTGCCACTTGGCCCACTGGAGGAGAGAGAAAAAGGCCTGCCTAACCTTGTTTTCACAAGCATTTCCTTTGTTAAAGAATTTTGGCCCTCCCCAACGATTTTGCACTGGATCGCTAATCGAAGATATTGCGTGATGTTGCGGGATTACAGGGTGCGGGACTGCGGGATGTGGGATGCATGATTACAGGAGTGCAGGATTTCACCGCATGGAGGGGAGAGAAGGGGGGCTGCTCGACCTTTGTTTTGTAATGCATTTCCTTTATAATTAGTTTTTGGTCCTTTCTGACGATTTCACACTATATGGAAAGATCGACCCCCGCAAATTTTGGAGTTTGCTATGACTGCGGGACTATTGTGACCACTGATTTGTGGGATACGAGGTTGCAGGATGCCCTCATAATTAGATATTTTTTTGGTTTTCTGAGTTTTCCAAAGGAAATATTCAATAGGCTCTAAACTTTGATCCAGGAACCATTTTTTGGACTTCTATATATCATTGGAAAACTCATTTTGGGCACTATGCAATGGAGAGGGTCTAGTCAAGCTCTGATAGCTTCTGTGGCTTAGGAAATGGATTCTACTTCAGTTTTCTTATGCATCTTGGACAACTGATCATTTGCAAAGCAGTGAGTGAGCAATGAGTGACAACACTACACATCAATATATTTTTGAAAGTGCAAAGATTGTCTTAAACAAAATCAATATGTATGCCTCCCACAAGTTGGCCTATACTTTAAAAGCAATAACACTCAATAGATTTCACATTCGAATCAATCATTCACACATGTGGAGCTAATCATGTGTGCATTTACTAGAATCTTCTAAAAGATCCAAAATCCAAGCACTAATAAAGAATGGAGTCATCTAACGAGGGAGAGGAATTGCCCGGACAGCCAAAAGTGGTCGGAATCCAGGAAAAAATATTTCAAAAAATATTGTAGAGGCATTGTTTGAATTGTGTTTTTGATGGTGGAAATTGATTTAGCACCATCAAAAACGTATAGGACACCTAAAATTTTGAAGTTTAACAACTATAACTTTCATTTACAAAAATCCTTATTGGATTTTCTCTAAATTTAACTGGAATTTCCATAACTTTCCGGACAACTTCTCCGCCTTGTTAGACTACATGAAAATGAATTGGTACGTACAAATTACCTCTAAAACATAACTAAAGTGATCTCCAAACATGTTAAACATTGGACAATTTCATTCTTATTATATTGATTTGTTATTTCATAAATTAGTATAACCAAAAAAAACCATCTTATAAGATGGTGCAGTGAATAATAACATAATTTTATCCTTCATAATGAATTCATTTTTCTTTATATTTCCTTTTTATATTAAATAAATAAAATACAATCTTGATCTTTTAAATAATTTTTCAAACTATATCTTATTTTTACTCATAAAATATTCAATTTTTTTAAACTACATTCTATATTTCTTTTTTAAGAATCAATTTTATTTTTTTAAAAATGTAAGCTATCCAAAACATATATTTTCCTTACTAATATAATATTTATATTTTAATTTACCCTTCCGTGGCAGCTCAATTGATAATAACAGTGGTGTTCAAATTACAAGAAGAAATGAAAGGCTCCCAATGAAACATCTTTTGTAATCTTTTTAGGTTTTTGTTATCAATAGAAATCCATTAACGGAAAAAAAAAAAAAAAAGTGATGTTCAAATTTCCAAATTCACCTTACAAAAGTCAAATAATGGCGTACGCTTCTAACTTGAAACCCAAGTAGTATTTTACACGTTATTAGACAAAAGTCAAATAATGGCGTACGCTTCTAACTTGAAAACGCGTGTTCAACAACAAAGATAATTTTAACATTGAGTGGATTTATGGGTAACTTGATTATGGATACTCAAATATGAACTTTTATGACAAAAAAAGTATCAAATCTTTTATTTTAGTTAAAATTTGAGATCAAATTTTTTATTTATTCGTAAAAACTAATTAGTGTTTAATGTGGTAGTGAAAAATAAAAAAACATAACTTTCCACCTACAATTTCCTGGAATTAACATTAACTTTAGCGGACTCTCTGAAAAATGAAATCACAACATTCTGCATAGGGTTTCCTGGAATTGACTTTAACTTTAGCCGAATATGTAAGCATGGTTTCCCATGTGGACCAATTAGAGTAGTGTTTAATGTCTTAGTGAAAAATGAAATCATAACTTTGCACGTAGAGCTTCCTGGAATTAACTTTAACTTTAGCTGATTCTGCAAGCAAGGTTGTACGCCAAGTCCAATTATGTCGAAAAATAAACTCTTACCTAAGAAGCATGTTGGAATAATATTCAGCAAAGCACCGCATTTTAAAGTGAGTTTCAGGATTTCTCATGGAAGGAATCGATCATTCCCTTTGTGTCTCATCAAAAAAATAAAGTTGGCCGGAGGTTGTTACGTTTTCCAAGTCTGGAAGATCCTTTAACATGTGTTTCAGCATCGACCCAACTTATCCATATTCTGAATACAAACTGATCTATATTGGGGAAAGTCTGAAGTTGAATCATGCAAAACACTCATACAATGTTTCACAGGCACCTTACAGAGATGGTGGGAAGTACAATGTTATTTTGTTCTAATCTATAAACTGGAAGCAGAAGTAGTGAAAAATGAAGGAGATATATTCCATAAAGAGGATGAAGATCCCCAAAATAACATGATAAGAGCTTTAACCTATTCATCCTTGAACACTAGTGTGGGGACACTGTTGAAATTTCAAATAAACATGAAATGATTCTAATGAATCTAGAATGCAAAAAAATGTCACAATATGAAGACTTTCACAGGGATTGGACTCAAAGAATTTATGAGGTTAAAGCCATCAAAAACGCCTTATGGAAACAAGTCTACTTAGCAGCACTTCCACCTAAAATTGTAGAATATATCCAAAGGCAAGAAGTTTTCCAAACATCTTTTGAGACATATACAAGGAGAAAAATATATTGTAACATCACAAAAGCATTGGTAGGCTTATGTACTAGCATGAAGGTAAATAAGTCTCTACAGAAATTATCTAGACTACTTGACAGTAAGTCTATTTGCAACAAATATGGATTATCAATTGATGATCCTATTGTACAGAAAAGAAAGATCAGAAAAAATTTGAAGAAAAGACAAAAACAGCCAACCAAAAATATTCGTGAGAAAACAAGAAAACATCCCAGAAAAGGGTATTACAAGACCATGCCCAACACACATTATTTTGCGCCAAAGGATATTCACCTCAAATTGCAGAGGCAACAAATGATCACTTGTTGGCTATGTGGAGAAAGCGAGCATACAACAAATAAGTGTCCTAAGGGAAAAGAATCCAGGGAAAACAGAGGCAGGAAGTCACAAGAACAATTCCTCAGAAGAACTCAGAGACAGGTAAGAAGACCACTAGTTCAATTCAAAGAGGAAGTACATTTGATGAAACAAGACTGTTGTAGTTCACTAGAATCAACTAAGTCTAGCAATTCAAACCTAGATTATAGTGATGAACATATAAACATGCATATACAATAGTGTGATTGCACAAATACTTACGAATGTCATTGCAACATCTCTGAAACTAAATCATACTTTGATTCAGAAGAACAAGATGAGAAAACTACACAGAAAGAAAAGTTTTGTAGGGCACATACCATAGATGATGATGAATCAAAAGTGTTGTCAAGCATAAAGATGCTTGCATAAGATGAACTAAAAGAAAAACTCCGAGAAACATTCTTGCAAAAGATGCACATAGGCACTAGTAGTTCTTTAAAAGGTACCATCTCTAAAGCTTTGTTGGTGGATGCCTCTTATGAAAATAATACAAAGTATTTTCAAAGAAATCAACAACATACAAACCCTAGATCCTTGACCCTAGGCGAAGTCAACCATGAAATTCATCATCTGAAGAAAGAAATTGTTGAGCTCAAAACAAAAATTTCAAAAATAGAAAAAGAAAAAGAAACAGAGCAAGGAGATTATCAGATAAATCCCAATGTAGAGATTTTCAAAGGGAAACAACTTGAGAATTTGGGATCTGGGAATATGAAAATATTGACCATACATTATCAACAACATCATGTGTTGTTAAAAATATATATCCAAGGAGAAATATTCATAATGAGAACATTAATAGACTCAGGAGCAGATATTAATATTTTGAATAAAAAGCTAATCCTTGCAAAATTTTGGACAGCTACACACAGGCAAGTTACTTGAGTAGGAACACAAGAATTCAAATATAAAATTCCTAAAGCCACAATCTGTTTCTCAAATTACTGTATGATTTGCAGTCGAAAAATATTCCCATAGATTGTGTCCTAGGAAATGTTTTCTTAGTTGCTGTTGAGCGACATGGGTCAACCAGATTACCAGATGGTGAGGCTGGTTATTTCATATCCGTCCCCAACCATAAAGGATTTTTGCAAACTATTACTCTGTCATTTATCTCAATGCCCAAGATCTCTACAATGGTCCAAACCATGCAAGAAGTAAGTCTGACAGCACAAAAGATAGAAGAAATGAAAGATTTCAAAAATTCGTTAAGGATAAAAGAACAACTCCAATCCCTCAAATTGAAACACAGGATTTGAAATCTAAAATAATATCTTGAAATACATTGTTGTTCAGACAACCCAAATGCTTTCTGGCACAGGAAGCAACACACAGTCAAATTTCCCTTCAAAGAAGACTATGGAGGAAAGCCTTGCAAAAGTCGAGCAATTCCTATGAACAGAGAATATCAAGTATTATGTCAAAAAGAGATTGCAGATCTCTTGAAAAGAGGGTTAATCAGACAATCTAGCTGTCCCAGGCACTGCTATGGATTTTATGTCAACATACACTCAGAACAAATTACAGGGCTCCCCAGATTGGTTATAAATTACAAACCTATGAATACTATCCTAGCCGATGACACATATCCAATCCCCCACAAAAGTAGTTTGATAAGTAAGATAGCGGGTGCCAAAATCTTCTCCAAGTTCGACATGAAATCTGGTTTTTGGCAAGTTGCCATACAAGAAGAAGATAGGTTCAAAATTGCTTTTAGTATTCCTGCTAGACACTATGAATGGAATGTCATGCCTTTTGGTTTAAAGCATGCACCATCCAAATTTCAGAAGATAATGGATCATATTTTTAAGCCATACTTTGATTGGCTTATTGTGTATATAGATGATGTGCTCATTTTTTCAAAATCTGTTGAAGAACATTTTAAACATGTTCAGAAATTCTCACAGATAATAAAGAATAATGGTCTAGTACAAAGCAAGAAGAAAATGGAGTTGTTTTAAACAACCATCAAATTCCTCGGCCATAGTATTGAAGATGAACAGATCACACTATAGAAACATGTATTAGATTTCGCCGACAAATTTCCTAATAAGATTACAGATAAGACGCAGCTACAGAGATTCTTAGGATGCTTAAATTATGACAGTAATTTCTATAAAGGGTGTGCTTCAGACTAAAGCCTACTAAACCAGAGCTTGAAAAAATAACTAGTACCATGGACTGAAGAACATACTGCTGCAAGCAGGAAAATAAAAGCCAAGGTAAAAACTTTACCCATTCTCTATGTTGTAGATGAAAAATGTTCTAGAAATTGTAGAAAATGATGCCAGTAATATTGGATGGGGAGGAATTTTAAAGCAAATAAAATATGGAGAAGAAAAAGTCATACAATTTACCTCACGAACATGGAATTTGGCTAAATAAAATTATTCAACAATTGAAAAGGAAGTCAAAGCGGCTTGGAATTTTATTGACAAGTTTGATTTCCACCTTGTACACAAGAATTTTTTACTCATAACTGATGCCTTTGCACTCAAAAAAGTTTTGAAAAAATACATTAAAAAGTCTAGTGAATCCAAGTTTGCTAGATGGCAAGCATTGTTTGCAAATTTTGATTTTGATGTTGAGCATATAAAGGGAGAAAGAAACAATCTACCAGATTTCTTGAGTCAGGAGTATTTGAAAAAAGAAAATCATCTAATGGTTATTGTCACTGAATGGGACCCTACAGCACATCAAGAAAAACTTAGAAATATCCTAAGAAAAATGGAAAAATGGAAACTCACTTGGCAATTAAGAAAAACCAAAGTTATGGATGCAAATCTACAGCCTCATAATGAATTACAACACCTTGTACCAAAAAGAAAGATTTACCCTAAGTCCAGCACTTGGATACATGATATGATATATACGAATTCAATGATGTGTTCTAATCTTGCAGACGAAGCATTAAGGGAAAGTTTTCATGATATCAGTCTGATATGGAATGAGGGAAGCAATAGAACTAAAAGATTCCATAAATATTATACTACCAAAAGAACCAGATATCCTGAACATCCTGCAAGAATAATGTGACCACAAAAGGATCCGAACCTTTTATTTCCTGACACTGTCTATAATTTCCAGGGCTATAAAGATCTCTGGTGGGATCTCTTATGTAGAGAAGAAAAATTAGAAATACATTACACATTATTAAAATTTGGATCTGTCTTCATTACACAATTACTGTTACAACCAACTTGGTTACAAGAATGGTGGAGATGGTATGGGATAAATAAGACTGCTATGGATCCAAGGTACTTTGAAAGAGACTTTCAAAGTGATTGCCAGGAGTGCATGGAGTGTTTTCACCTTCCCTGTAAGACTATTGCAGACCTAAAGAATTTTACTAATGATCACATATTAGGCTACTTCATGAGAGGACATCATCATTGGTTAGTCTTAACCAAATTAAACCATCAGGTTATCCTTGGGAAACAAATGATTGTCTGAAGAATTTATACAAAAGCATGGGAGACTAGTGGAGCATACCACCATAATAATGGTCGATTCCCTGTTACAAATCCATTGGGAACGTAACGTAAAAGACTCCAAGGGTTCTCGTGGGTTCCTCTTGAAAATCATCCACAATTTATAGTAATGTCGTGTCACTTGACTTTGATAGTGACTGATTTTCGTGGGATTTTACAACAAAAAATCTCCACATTGTAAATATCTCTTTCGTAGGATTTGGAATAATTCTGATTTTTGAGACTTGGATCACTTCTCCAACTTTTGGTGTGATTTGATCCACATATCGGAATCTCAGTACAATTTTTTTTGGTGTGATTTGATCCATATCTCAGAATCTTATTACGATTGTCTGATGTTTGTCCCCTTCTCATCCTATAAAAAGAGAGAAGTAAGGCTCATTGGGGCATTCGGAGTTGGAGAGTCTGAGAGTGAAAATCTTGTTGTTTGAAGTCTGAGATAATCTTCCTGCTCTGCATCTACGAACATCTGTGTTCGATCTGCTTGCATCACGAAGAAAGTCTCTTTAGAGTCGAGTTTGAAAAGATTGCATATCAGGGCCCAAAAATTGTGGTAAGAACCTAAAGTGGCTGAACTTATTAAGTTTGAGTTTATGTTTGTTTCAGAAAGTTCAAAGACAGAGTCTGCAAAGGGCCAAGTAGCCTTTGGAGTGCATATTAATATAAGGTGTATCGTTTGGTAAATGCCCAAGCCATCAATCTCTGATTGAAGTTTCTCTAAATCTTCTAGCATTGTAATTCATCTTTTGAAATCAATAAAAGAGAGAAGTTTTTCAAAGTCTTTCGCATGAGTTTATGTTCTTTTATGCTATTATAAATATTCTGTGAGAGGAGAGGTTCATCTGAGGTTCGTCGAGGATTGAGAGACATTTTGCTCGTGTTGGCAAGAGGTCGTTGAAGAGCGTTATTGCGTGAAGATACAGAGGTTCATGTAAGGGTTCATGTATTCATCACAAAAGATGTAGAAATTGCATTGCAAGCTTCATTTCCTCCTTCGGAGGAAGCCCCTGCTTCTAAATTGTGGTATCAAAGCCAATAACATCTGGGTCATATGGGTATTTATCTTTTAAACTCTCTCAGAAGATAACATGGAACCAGGAAGAAAATTTGTTTCATTCAGAGAACTTCATAAAGAGGAAACACAAGAAAATAATTTTTATATGGAAAATCTGTTTCATAGTGCATCGTATTCAATGATAACCTCTGCAGAAATAGAGTTAATAGAAAGTGAGCCATCAGCTCGATGAGCTCTCCCTTCCATACGCCCATCAAATATTTATGGTGATTTATCTGTGTTTCATTTGAAAGCTATAACTAGATTCACTACTAAAGAATGTGTCTCTCAAATCCAAGAAAATGTTGAATCCATTCAAACCATTTCCCCTCATACACATTAGTTTGTATTCAATATACATCTGATCAATCATTTGCCTGATTTGACTAGAACTTAGTCCATATATATTCTATTCTTTGTAGGAGCCAGACTGGAAAGTATGTGTCTCAGGAAGTTTTCCTTTTCCACTAAGATCAGGAGCTGGATATCTAGTGTATTGACTGGACAATGGTTCATAGATGGGAAAAATATGGTGACTCGAGGAGTCAGGTTTTTCTTCTTTGGATATGTCTTCTAGGAATGAAGAAATATACTTTTTAGGAGACTCGGCGTGTTCTTTAGGAATTTCTTTGGGGAAGAGAAGAGGGAATTTCTCTATAGATTTATTTGCATGCTAGATGGGCACATGATGGATAAATAACATGGAAGTGGGGATGTTTTTATCTTTTGGAGTTATAGTGAGCTTGTCAAAATGCTCTTAAAGTTCTCCTATGAGATGTTGAGTGGATTTGAGTCCTGAATCCATTCTTTTATCCATCTGTTTTATCTGTGCTAAATATTCTTTGACAAATTCTTTCTAAACTGAAACTAAAAAATTCATATCATTCAAGTTTTTATTTACATTATTTACAACAACTTGTATAGTATCAAAGCATTCCTTTTGCTCAGTGGCTTTTGCCATATTCATTTCAAGCCCTTTAATTGTAGAGTTTGTCCAGTTGATTTGTTCACTAGATTTTTGTATCTTTCCATCTATTCCTAGGGCTGAGTCATCTTTTGACACTAAAGGAATGGCTTTGGCAATGTTTGCTGCTTCTCCTAGCACAATTCCCTTGAATGGAGGGAAAGTACTGCTAGTTTCTAGTTTGCTTCCATCACAGGTTGTCCAGGAATGTTTCTGTGTAGATGATGATTCTGCATCTGCCATTTGTACTTATGTTTGGTCTCCTAATTTTTTCTAGGTATAAAAGGAGATCCATGAGTTTGTGTTGTCCATAAAGCTTTTCCATTGTAGGGAAAGTGTATTTTTCTCTTGAGCAGTTGTACTAAGACCAAATTCTTGGGCCTTAGGGTGAGTATGCAGATCCCAATTTAGCATATTTTTCATCCATTTGGAATGAATTCTATTTTTTGGGCATCCATCCATAAGAGAGAAAAATTTATACATCTCTAGTTTTGATGGCTTTTTGCAGTCTGAAGGAACAATGTTTTGGAATCTTGACGAAGGAATTATACTGTCAAGTTGTTCAAGATATCCTAAACCATATCACTGAGTTCCAAGAGGACTCATCTTACTAAACATTTCAGTAAGACATGGATCTTCATTTTCAAGAGACGGTAACTCATGTATCATCATGATAGTATCATGAGGAAATGGTATATTTGCACATTTAGGATTTGGGCAGGAATTTCTAGAAGTGATCGGAGGAGCTTCACTAGTCCTAGGATTATGGTTTTTGTGGAGAACAAGCTCTGCAAGAGATTGTAAGCAAACTATTGTTTGGTAGACAGGACATTTTACTTCGAGAGTGGAAAAATGTAATAAATGAGCAAGTTCAAATAAATCAACATGTGAGCAGCTTAAAGATGGAGTATTTACAAATGTCAAAGTAGATGGATGACATGAAATATGATCTGAGTTTATATGGTATCTTGTAGGTTGAAAAGCTTCTTGTATTCTTTTTCAATCCAAAGTAGATCTTTTAGGGAAGGATAAAGTAGCTTTAGTTGGTCCTTCTTGAATATGAGTAGTTGTGATACTTTGAACTTTGGACAACTCAGGTAGATTTACTACCCAACTTTCAGGAAAGCTGAGATCTTCCCATTTGATGGTTTGATGCTTAATTTTTTGATTGTGAGCATCAGTTATTACCAGGGTGCTGGATTTTGACTCTCAACTGGATGTATGCAGAGTGGTTGGATATAATGCATTGGTGTGCCTAAAACACCCTCGAGTATGTACTACAATGTTTGTCCTTTTTCTTTTCATATCAAAACCACTAGTTTTGATTTGGAATCAGAGGATGTCCTTAATGTGTTCATCATACACATATACTGAGAAATTTGGGAGGCAGTCAAACCATACAGGACCATTTGATAAAGGAGCCACGATACCACCAATTAATGAATCAGTATATCTATTATGCGTGAGATCTCTGATAGTAGCCAACACATATGTATTAAGCCCTCTATGGGTTAAAGAATTTATGCCCACTTGGATAAAACCAAGATGTAGATAAGAATTACCATGTCTTCGAGCTTCTTCCTGAAGATTTTTAGGATCTAAAAGGGAAATGGTTTGAATGGATTCAACATTTTCTTGGATTTGAAAGACACATTCTTTAATAGTGGCTCTAGTTATAGCTTTCAAATCAAACAAAGATAAATCACATGGTCATTTATTGAAGCCATCAATCAGTGTAATCTTCATCCCATTTATCCTTCTTTTCTCAATCATGGATCTCGTCGCATTATCTGTTTTCTCGGCAGGAGCAATTGTTTCCATTGGTCTCATTGGCCTGGACAGATGGAAATTAGTAAATAAAGGAGCACACTAGATCTCTGGAGATGCTCTTGTCATCAGTGCTCTCACTATCGAGGTCATGAACTTGAGTAAGGCATTCGGCGACGCGAGTTTTATAAAACTACAAGAAGAAATATGTTGGAAAGGAAAAGAGTAGAAACACAAAATTTACACACAAACAATTTCATGAGCTGCGAGTCACTTGATCACCCAAAACTTGATTCGACTTGCGACTTGCCAAAATTAAATTAACATGCACACACACTAAATTTCGACTTATCCAAATATAGACTGAACTTAACCTAACTCACACTTAACTCAGTCAACTCAAACTCTAAATTTGGACTGCGGTTAACTCAGCCTATATCTTCATGCATCACTCAGCATGGATCTTGCTAGATATTCATTAGGGGAATTTTGAGGTCTAAAATGGGTCTCCTAAGGAAATTATAAAATAATAGTGGAAATAATAGGGAAAAAATAAAAAATAAAAATATATTTTCAACTTATCTCTCTATGGGTTTACTCAAATTTTGAGAAGCAATATTCGTTGGATGCAGAATTTGATTCCTCATCTAAGGAGTACCCATGTTGCATACTTTTGATGGATCTTGCTACACAAAAAATGAGAAATACATGAAAAACGTGATTACAATCTTGTTTTTTCATGTATTTCTAATTTTTCGTGTAGTAGGGTCCATCAAAAGTATGCAACGTGAGTACTCTTTCGATGATGAATTAAATTCTACATCCAACGAGGACTCCCTCTCGAAATTTGAGTAAAAATTTAGGGAGATAAATTGAAAATATGAGTTGAAAAAGTAGTTTTAATATTTTATTATTTTTTAATCCTTTTACTTTTTACTTCAAAAATGGTGAATCATCCCCCATGGTTGACATCATCATATTGGTTCTTATAAAGTTTATTTTGGTTGTACATTTTTCTTAGGATATCCATTTTAGACCTCAAAATTCCCCTAATGCATGTGGGAGTAATTACTATTTCCAACACTCCCCCTTAATTATGACGATATGACTCAACATAACTCAAACATGACTCAATTATGCCTGCTAGGCTTACAATAGAAATTGACTCAATCATCACTCAAACATGCATATTGGTTTAACTCTTAGCTAGGCTTATAATGACTCGAAAAGTTTACAATTTTGCAAAAAATTTTTAATTTCTTCCAGATTATATATCCTCAAAATTGTTTCATTTTCTGTTGTGCGTACTTGTTGTAGGCTTCATATTTATTTACTTGATTTTGCTGTAATGTTTCATTGATTTTTCTTATACTTGTTTTGAATCTATCTTCTCCAACTTCCTCTTCAACAATTCTTTCACTCATGGATTGATCCCACAACTATTCATCTTTAAAATGTTCTCTTTGCTCTACTTCTTGTGCTTCATATTCCTGACTTTATTTCTGCCATATTTCTTGATAGCAAAATCTTATCTCTTCTTGACTCCATTGCTGAAAAATGGTTTTAATGCATTCTTCCTTGTTTTCAGAAACTTCCATGTCCTTCTCTTCACTTTCATCATCAAGTACCACTATTTTTTTCCTGTAGTCTTCACACTCACGATCATTGTTAGACTTACATCTAAAATCATAATCATTCTTTTTTTTCTTGTTCACTACTTAATTTAATTCTTTTATTCTAGCTATCGCTTTAAGAATCTCATTAATTTGTTGAATTGGCTTCCGAATCCATTCTTCAATGAGCTTCAAATCTTCATCAAACTTATTTTCAACTTATGCTCCCATGCTATTTTGAACACCTGCATATTAAAAAAAATGTTTAAAATATATTTTTTATGATCTTTAGTGAGAGCTTCCTTCTCTACCTCTTCCTTTTCTACCTTCTTTTCCATTACATGGAAGTTTTTTTTCCATTATTATGCAGTCAGTGGATATTCTCATAAAAAAGCTCTTCAAACACTTTATCCTCTTCTTAATCATCAATTGTTGCTAGATCACATACTGATTCATGAGCAATTCCAACTCCATATATTGTTGCTATAGTGGCAACTTCAACCTTCAATGCTTCATCAAACTTGGTGCTTACCATATTGCAACAATCAACCCCTATTTTAAAAAGGAAACCACACATATCATCAACATAATATTCATCCACCCTTTGGTGTGTTATCCGAGCATGCATGTGCTCATTGACAATTCCAACATCACCAAATCCATCAGTTGCGGCTAGATTCGCCAATTCACATCTCACTTTGCAGTCATCATCCCCATGTGTTTTGTTAAAGTGGGATTCACCATGATCATCTGCACCTTCCACGTTACAGTGGATTCCTTGAGCATTTGTATGCTCTTTCTTTGTTTCACACACAGAGGCTTCAACTTCTCTTTTTGCAATCTTTGTTGCATCTTCTTCATCAATATGCATGTTTTCATAATTGGTTTCACCTTTATACTCTTCATGACCATCATCCACTTTTGAGTGGGATTCTCCAAGATTTTTTTTTCTCCCAGAGCCTTGCTCATCTACTCTCAAATCTGCGGTTGACTCAACAAATTGTGACCCATCTTGATTCTCCATGTCACTCCCCCTAGCACCAAATTCTTCTTCCAAGATCTTCCATGCTTCCTTGCAAAAAAAAATTTCATCCAATGTTTGTTTTATAAAATATAATGCTAAAGCACCACATACTTCATCATATGGGTTATTAGACTGGAACTTGATTAACTCTTTAGCTTGAAGAAAAGTTAACATTTGGATAACCCAAAAATCAAAATATTTACCAGAAAACATAGGAGGTGGTATTTGATCAAAGCTACACCAATCAAACTCGATTTATTATTTGTCTTCTGCTATAGTTCCTATTTCCTCGGTGACAACCTAAACCTTGTTAAATATGACAATGATATCTTCCTCTTATTTTTGATTGTTTTTCTTAATCTTTTTCAGTTGTGCTTTGTGACCCTGACTATTGTCTTTCCTCTGTCTTATAGTTGCTTTCCTGATGGCATGAGGATATCTTCCATATCACACCTGAAAAACAATATGATTTTTAATATGCACCCCCACAAGGGACAATCTTCACCAAAAACACTGTCATACTTGAGACAACACAAAATATTTGTAGACTATGCACCATTTCATGGACTGAACTAAACTCTCTTGTTCAATAAAATCCTTTTTCTTTTAAATTTTTTAACTTTTTGAAAAAAAAACCTTTAAATTTTCCCCTATAAATAGTAAAAACTTCATACAATTTTTTCTTATAAAACACTCCGCTCATAAATGAAACCTTTATACACCTCTTTTTATCACTTATGAACTTTTAATAGATCCATCCTTTTTTTTTTAAATAACACTTCGTTCATCAAAGAAAACCAAAATTAGCATATGCTATAAAAACTTCAATGGCTTTTAAAAATAAACTTTGCTGGTTTTCATAAAGCTTGCCTACATGCCTTTAATACTTTGTAAACTTGTGAGGATGAACAACATGCTTTGAAAGAAAAAATGTCTTGTAAATTTTTGTTCAAAATATTTTAAACATGCCCTTAGTCTTCATTTTTCACCATATGCATGATTTGATTGTATGTGCTCATTCCAATTGAACTTTCAAGGAAAATCCAATTTGTGCATCTAATATGCTTGTGACATTTAGGGTTGCGCCCCTTGCTCTCTTCAAAAAAAATCTGCAAGCTACAACGTATCGATCGACAATGATTTTTTTTATTTTTTATTCTCGACCTTTTCCTGTCAATCGTGCTTAATCACTCAAACACTATATCATGTTAGGTCCCTATAATACTAGTGTAGCCCCCTTATTTATCTTGTAGCCCACTTATTTTTATTTTTGTGCCCATGTGGCCCCCATATTGTGATTGTTGTACACCATAGAAGCCCACTATTGTTATTGTTGTGCCCTTAAATTATTATTGTTATGTAAGCTCGGATTATATTGTGACCCCTTTGACTCCTATATATACAAAGGAGGTCTTGTCATTTGTATCATCTAAGAATTGTTCATTTATGTAATGTAAAGGAGGTTTCCCTCTCAAAGAGTATACTTTTTCAGTCGTTGATCTAACTTTTTGTCCGCTAGTTCCATAACATTTAGGATTAGAGCTTTGGATTTTATGGTTTCTCTGCTTCAAACAAGTCATCTTGTCATTTTCGCTAAAATTTGTTTTCTATGAAGCTTCAGAAGTTGAAATTGCAACACATGCAGCCAAAATCTTGGTAAACTTCATGACATAATTTCAAATCTTTGTTCGCTATATTTTTTGAGATATGTTTCGAATAATTTATGATTTTTTCATGATCCAAAATTGAGTCGCAAACAAGCGACCGAGGGAAAATTGTCGTAACTTTATCTTCAAGCATCGGATTGAAATTTTATAACGTTCATAAGAATCTCTCGAGGTGCAAACATTTCCTCAAGTTTTGCACTAGAATAAAAAGTTTGTGCCTCGAGAGATTGGATCCCTCTCAACGCTTGATAGATCTAGGGTTAAGATGGATCTAGGTCGGTTAATATGAAATTAAAGTAGTTTTTATTTGATATTATAGTCTTAAAAATTAAAATTTCTCTTCAAATTAATTTCAAATTGGAAGTAGATCCAATTAGATTCAATGAATCGATTTTTTAAAAATACATAAAAAAAAAATAAAAAAAATTATTAAAAAATATATTTTTAAAATTAGAAATTATTAGAGATAAATAATGCAAAGTTGGTTTAACTATACACCGTGTGAGGATGACGAAGTCTTTAAGGAAGTCTAACCTTTCAACCAATCTTTAACAGCCTTTCAATCCCCTATCACTTGTAAATTTAGATTGCTTGACACAATTAAGATGACTAACATAAAAAGTTGATTCATATAATTGTGGTACTTGTTAGGTAGTTGTATTTTTGTTCTTAGACTAAATTAGTCATTCATGTTAGCCATTTTTAGTTGTATTACTTATTATCTAGTCACATATTTTAACCTACGACTAAATTAATTATTTATGTTAGTCATTTTTAGTTCGATCACTTAAGATTGTTCATTTTTGGTAGTATTTTACTTGGAAAAGCTGTGGCGACTAACTTTTATAGTCACCTAGTCACTAATTTCTCATTTCCTACTAGTGATTGCACAGTTATGCTCACTAGAGGTTCAATCATCAAAATCATCTATTTCTCCATATCTTCAAAAATTCTTGGACAATCATTCCAAAGTCTTGGAGACTCCCAAAGGCCTCCCACCTATTTTTTATCATGATCATGCTATTCATTTAATTCCAGGAAGTGTTCCTCCAAACATCAGGCCTTACAGGTGCCTTTATTCCCAAAAGAGTGAAATTGAAGGTATGGTTATAGAAATGATAGAGGTTGGTATAATTCAACCTAGTCAAATTTCTTTGTCTGCTCTAGTAGTATTGGTGCACAATAAAGATGGATCATGGCATATGTGTACGGATTATAGGAAGCTCAACAAGCTCGCGATTAAACATAAATTTCACATTCTTGTCATTGGTTAATTATTGGATGAATTACATGGAGCAATTTACTTCACCAAGTTGGATCTTCGTTTAGTATATCATAAAATTAGAATGAAGAATGAAGACATTCTGAATAAAACATTCAGAACTCATGAGGGTCATTATGAATTTTTGGTCATGCCCATTTGTCCTTAATAATGCACCTTCCACATTTCAAGGTTTGATGAATTCCATTTTTAGTCCCTTAGAAAAAATTTGTTAGTATTTTTTTATGATATACTAATATACAACAAGTCTTAGAAGGATCATGTTTAACATGTTGACAGGGTGCTTGAACTATTAGAGGAGAAACAATTATTTGCAAAATCCTCCAAATGTTTCTTTAGAGTACATGAAGTGGAATGTTTGGGCCATATTGTATCTCATGGGTGTGTTAAGGTAGACCCTAGAAAAATTAAAGTCATTAAGGAATGGAAAGTCCCCACAACCATAAACCATATTCAAGGATTTCTTGGGTTGAATAGGTATTATCACAAGTTTGTTAAGAATTATGGGAGAATAGCGACACCTATAACATCATTATTGAAGAAAGATGCATTTTCTTGGACTCCAGAAGCAACGAAGGCCTTTGAACATCGTAAAGAAGCAGTGTGCCGAGCACCGGTCTTAGCTATGCCAGACTTCAGAATTTTTTTTATTGTGGAATGTGATGCCTCGGGAAATTAAATTGGTGTTGTTTTAATGCAAGATGGAAGATGCATTGATTTTTAAAGTCATCAAATCAAAGGAAAGTATTTACACAAACCTATTTATGAGAAGGAAATGTTGGCAATACTACACACACTAAAGAAATGGTGACCTTACCTAATGCGAAGACACCTCAAGGTAAAAATAAATCATGATAGCCTTAAATACTTTTTGGAACAAATATTATCTTCAGAAGAGGAAAAAATTGGGTGACAAAGATGTTGGGTAATGACTTTGAAATCATCTACAAAAAAGGGAAGAAAAATGTTGTTGCAGATGCACTCTCAAGAAAGGATGAGGACGTGGAAGCATTACTTCGTGTCATTTCTATTATCCAACCAGTGTGGATAAAAAAAGAAAGGGATGAATGGAAGAATGATGAAGAGGTGTGGTAACTCATTCAAAAGTTGCAGCGAGATCCCAGTACATCTCATACATTTAGCTGGAAAAATGATTCATTATGGTACAAATATTGCTTATATATTTGCAATAATTCCCGACTCAAACAAAATATTATTTTGGAATTTCACACCTCTCCCTTAGGAGGGCACTCAGGATTGTAAAACATTACCATAGGGTCAAGAAGGAATTTTTTTGGGGATGACCTTAAATTTGATACTCAAAATTTTGTGGTAGAATGTTTTGCTTGCCAGAAAAATAAAGTTGAGACAATGAAGACCTCGGGTCTGTACAACCTTTACCCATTCCAAGTCAGTGTGGGAGGAGGTCTCAATGAATTTTATCATAGGTTTACCCAAGTCTGAATTAAAGAGTGTCATCATGGTGGTAGTTGATAGACTTACCAAGTATACACACTTTTGTGCATTATCTCATCTTTTTAAATCCAGTACAGTTGCTACTACATTTTTGGAAGCAATTCAAAAAATTCACGGAAACCCAAAGATTATAGTAAGTGACAGAGATCCCATTTTCACTGGAAATTTGTAGACAAAATTATTTTCTTTTCTTGGTGCTCAATTAGCTCATAACTCATCTTATCATCCTCAATCTGATGGGAAAACTGATATAGTGAACAAATGTTTGGAAGGATATCTTCACTACTTTGTATTTGATAAATAAACACAATGGGTCAAGTGGTTACCTCTAGTTGAATGGTGGTATAATACTTCCTTCCATACTGTAGAAAAAATGACCCCATTTATGGCACTTTATGGATATCATCCACCATCCATCACATCATCTTTAAGAGAAAATTCTAAGTTTCAAGCAGTGTAAGATGATAAGTTGCAAATATACAGAATACATGCACACATACACATGATATGCCGCTATACGAGAGTCACACAGTTTCTATATATGTGCATCTTCTGTATCGCATATCTTCCCTTTATGCACATATATTTGGTATGTGCGCAAATTTCGTATATGTGTCTATATGAAAGTTTGATGGATGCTCGAACACATGTTAAAGGATCTTCCAGGCTTGGACAACGTAACACACTCCACCAAATTCATTTTCTTTAATGAGATGCAAAGGGAATAATTGATTTTTGTCAAGTTGGGCAATCTATGGTGCTTGAGTGAATATGATTCTCAAAGACTTCAGAGATAAGTGTTTACTTTTCTTATGTAAAGTTGGACGTACACCAAGGATTACAGAATTGGCTAAAGCTAAAAATTAATTCATGAATATGATTGAGACTCTGAGTTAAGAGTTCATGTTTCAATAGCCGAGTTCACTTTTCGGTCTAATAACATTACTAATTCACTTCCCTAAACTCTACATCAAAAGTTGTCATGCTCACTTCTTTTTCAACGCAATGTTAATGCATATTCGCTTTTTTTTCACTGCAAGACTAAAACGTTTAGTTAAATTAATTTTAATTATATAAATTAAAATGGTTGATATAAATAAATAGGTGTGTTACATTGGAACAGATTCTTAGAGCTTTGGAACTGTATGGGAACGTTACTTTTTTAGTTGGAGCTGCAATGGGAGCTAAGGAAAATTCCGAGAGCTTTTGAGACTATTTTTTTCGGAGTTGGGACGTTCTTTGGGGTTGGGGAATACAAATCTTGTAGAGAAATATGATGAACTACCCACAAAACATGAGCGTATGTTGAAACCTTCGCAGGAAGAAAGACTAAAGACATCCTTAATACTGATATCATTAATTGAGAAACTACAACAATCTCTTGATGGGTTAAGGAAGTGTGTGGCACCTAGAAGTAAGGGTGATATCTGGGATTTCATGGTGATGAATATTTTATGTATATATATCACAAAATATTGTGTGTGCATATTGTATGTGGTAGTCAATGCTTAAACATTAGAGTTTTTTTGCTTTTTTCTTTTAAGAATAACTAGAGAAACACATGTAAAATTGTTCCTTTATATTTTTAAGCCAAATTGTTTCAAAAATTAGTCATGCCTCAAAGAACTGATAATAAACTTAACATTTTATATATGTAAATGAAAAAAAAGCACCCAAAAAATATATTTATATATAAGAAAAATTATATATTTATTATTTATATATTTAAGTTGATTTTAATCTTTCAATATTAATTTTGATTATTATATCAATTATATAATTAAAAAATATTTTTTATTTTTTAATATGATCTCGGAGTCTTTGGAGATGAGAGTTTACTTTTCATTGTAATAACGGAACTTGGACGTACTTACATAATCGTGTAAAGTTCAAAATGATTTCGTGAATATGATTCGGTCTTCTGAGATAAGAATTCACATTTCAACGTAATAACGTAGCTTGGGCGTACACCAATGCTTCAACAAGGGGCTGAAGTTAATCTGCGAGTAGGATTCCAAGAGTCCAAGAGTCTTTTCAGATAATAGTTTGGTTTTCAATGTAATAAAGTTACAAGTCAATTACCGACATTATATATATAAATAATTAAGTTAAATTAAAGGCGGATGGGTAAAAGAATTAATTTGAATAAGAGTCTTATCTCATCATTTGAATAAATGGATAAGAGTAAGAGTTTACTTTTTCAATGCAATAATAGAATGGGGATCATATCGCAATGCATTAAAATTGGGTGAAGTTAAAGTTAATTAGGGAATATAAATTAAGAGTCTTCTCATATAAAAGTTTAACTTTAAATACAATAAAGTTACAAATTAATTTTAGACACTATATATAAATGAAAGTTATAATAAAGTTTCTAATTAATTTTGGAGATTATATGTATAAATTAAAATAAAGTAAAAAAATATTTTTAAGATAAAGGTTTACTTTTCAATGTAATAATTGACTAAAGTTAAAACTTGATTGATGAATATGATTCCAAGATGCTCATTAGATAAGTGGTTTCGTTTTAATGTAATAAAGTTATTATTAAATTCATGACAGTGTACATATAAATTAAAGCAAATTTATAAATTAAATGATGAGTAAAATAATTAATTTGAATATTTATGGTAAATAAATATATCTATTTTAATTTAATTCAAAAGTTATTGTTCACTATAATTCTTGGTATATATTTAAGTAGAATTAAAAATATAAATATGTATATTTATAAGAGTTAGTTCAATCTAAATTTATTGATATTGCTATATAATTTATGTAATTTTTTTGTATAAATTTAAGTAGAAATAAAAATGTAAATATGCATATTTATAAGAGTCACTGTCAACCAAAATTTATTGATATCGCTATTTTTTCCATTGTTTAAAATTAAACAATAAAGATTAAAAGAGATTTTTTTAAGAAATTTTTTATCTTATTTTTATTTTTTTCATAAAATGTGAATACATGATTCTATGGAGACAGACAAACTAATTGATTTACATTTTAAAATATATAAATAAAAAACATTATAGTAATTATATAATAATAAAAGTAAAATAAAATGTAGTGTAGTAGAAAATTATATTTTTAATTTGTTTATATAAAATATAAATTTAGAATTTTTTAATTATAAATTAATAATGTGTATGTGTAATGACTGTGATAAAACTAAATTTTATTAGACATTTTATGGGTTTATGATGATGGTCGTGATGCAAAAATAGTAAAGTACAACATTTTTATGATAATTTAAATATTTATTATTATAATGAAAAGTTTCTACCCCAAAGCTTGAGTACTCAAACTTCACCACAGAGTTAGAAATTACTTATGGTTAAGAAAGAACAATTGCCATAGAAAACTAAAAATCCTCCATCTTTAAGGGAATGATTTCCCCTATGTCACATCGCCAATTTTTTTATTTATTTAATTATAACACTAAACAGTTAATAAAAGAAAACCAATTACAATGCATTTACGACTGTAATAAATTCACCAACAAATCAACATTTTATTCTAAGGCTATCTTAATTTTACGCCAGTACACATACCCATGCTATGCCTGGCTGTGCATTTAAATTTGGTTAGGTCCTGATGAGTTATTGATGCTTTTCTCATTCTCTTAAACATTTAATATGCCACTATGATATAACCTCCACACCGCACACTAATCTCCTAATGCATTTAACTTCTGCTGTCCACCCCCACCCCCAAGTGCTGGTGGTTTGGGACTTCTAGACTATTCTGCGTGCCTTCCAGTTGTTGAGTGATTATCTTGGGATGGTCACCCCATCCACGGTCCACTGAGTAGCATGAGCATCGAACGACGGAGAGCATAGACGTATCTCTTGTCATTCCTTGCGACATGGTGTGGCACTTTCCTTACTGTTTAGTAAAACTCTTCCGCTCAGACTCCATGGCTGTAGGATTTCATAGGTTTTCTTTTTTCCTCTTCTGTCCATGGATTCTTGGCGAAACTCTTCTATTTCTTCATAGCTCCTTCACGTCTGAGACTCGACTATTGAGTTGCAGAGGCCCTTTTCGTTACCTTTGTCCTCACGAGCTTCTCTGTCAGAATATTTCTCTACAGGTATCCAGTATTTCATTTACTCTTTGTAATTTCTTTCACCTTCATCGCTATTGTACTACATAACTAAGGTTTCCTTGTTGTCTTACAGGGTACCTCTAGAGGGCTTACGCATCACGAATCTACCAGAGAAGGTCGGGTCTCCACCTCTTTACCCTTGACTATGGGATGCAAACTTCGCTTTCGCATTGCGTATCTGAAGAGGAAATAAATGAGATATGTGAAACCTTGTTTAAGGGTTTGGGCTTTCATTCTTCCATTATTGTATTTGCATATTTGGGTCTTGTTGGAGCATAATTTCTTTAGCTCTGTGTATGGTATAGTCTCAGCTATTATTATTGTTTATTAAGAACTGGCGATGCCATTCTAGTATACTTTTCCTTTTCTCCTCTAGGGTCTATCGTGCGGTCTGATCTGATTCTATTATTATAGACCTTCGACTCAGGTTTGAGCTTGTGAATTCAGAAATTTGTAATTATCTTTCTTAAAAGGACTTATGCCGAATATATGTATATAATATATTTCTCTCAGCTACCTCAATTGGGTTTTTCGTAGTAGAACTTCTATCTGGTTTCTGAACCTCCTATTTGGGGTTGCATGTTTTGATTGAGTATGATTTTTACCTAATATTGTATGTATTTTTCTTCGAGGTTGTTTCCATTCGACCAAGCTGACTTCCTTCATATTTTCAAAGGCTTGTTCATTCAACTCTGGTTCTGGCATTTACAGTCTTTGCACTTAGTTTTCTTTAAAAGAAATACTATATTAGATGTTTCCAGTAATATCGGTATTTTGGGATTTTGGCCTGCGTTAATGATTATAAATGGATTCTCTTCCTTGCATAATGAATCTTATCTTGCTTTTGCCAACTAGGAACCCATATTCATTAGAGTTTTGGTTTTTATCACACTTTCAATAGCATTTTCATTAGAGAGAATTATTTAAAAGTCCTTGCACCAATTTTGTTTTCCTTGCTTGGGGAAGAATGATTTCGTTTCATTCCAAGTATATTTTTCGTTGTAAATTAGCCACAGGCTTGTTTTTAAGTTATTTACTAGCGCTATTTTTACAACTGGCTAGGTAATTAAAGATTTTCTTAGAACCCTTCTGTATTTGGAAAATCTAGAAAACAATGATGTATTAATCATTTTAAGCTGAAGATTCCTCCTTCATTTTGTAGTTCAAGTTGGTTCTGATAATACTAAGGTCTTAGGAACTATGTTTTCTTTCCAGAAAGACTGCTCTTCAAGTTATGATGTCCTTCTTGGCTTTCCTAATATAGTTAATTTTTCTGTTACTTAAATAACATGCAGAATGTTTTCCTTTCACAAACAATTAGGAGTTTATACAGATTTTAACTCCATTAATTCTTTTAACAAAAATTCATGCCTTATTTTTGACAATATATATAAATATATCCCACTTTCATGAAAAAGTAAATACTTATCTGATTTACCACAACTACTGTTAACTGTTTAGGCCCAAATGACTGTAATAAGTCGATTTTCCTCCCAACCTTGAGACTAGCTTCCGAGCTTGAGTCTCCCCCCAAGTTGTTTGCTCACATGCAAGATTTTTACCTTAAGACTCACCGTCTTAGGATGCCACAACTATCTGGTCCTAACCAGACATAGCTCTGCAAATCTATTTGACATATCAACATGGTATCCTTTTCGTCTCCTTTGATCTCAGGTACCAACACCCTCTTGATCTTTTTCCTTGAGAATAAATCTTTAAGGAAATTAGTTAGGGATAGGTAACCACCTATCCTAACTACTTGGCATGTGAGAATTTCATAACTGTCATCATCAAGACATTCACTTTATGCTTATCTTAGTCAAAATAATATATATATATATATATATATATATATATATATATTATTTTGACTAAGATAAGCATAAAGTGAACGACTTGATGATGACAGTTATGAAATTCTCACATGCCAAGTAGATAGGATAGGTAGTTACCTAATATATATATATATATAATGTCCAGTTTGTTTTAACTGCACTAATAAAATATTTACATCACTGGGGACGTCACATCTTCCCCCCTAAGGTTAAAGATCGTCTCAATGTTTCTCTACTGCAAATATATTTGGAAAAGTTTCCCTCATAACCTATTCATCCTCCCAGATGGCCTCCTCTAGCCCAAGTGCTTCCATTGCACTTTAACCTAGGTAATAACTCGTCTCTGCAGCATTACTTCTCTCCGATCGAGTATAGCAAGGGGTTCAACCAAGAACTTGCCTTCTAGTTCAACCTATAAAAATAGATAAGGAAAGAAAATTTTAATCAATTCTTTTCTTTGGTAATATGCCTTGTCACTTACTTCCAATATTTTATTTCCTTAAAATAAAATCTGATTACCTGTATTTCCTGCCAATTGATTATATGGTTGGGATCATATATGTATTTTTTAACACAGAAACATGAAAAACATTATGCACACATATGTGGCTGGGCAAAGCAAGCAGATAAGCGATAGGCCCAATTCAGTCCAAAATTTGGAAGGGACTGCAAAATCAGGGTCCTAATTTAGCAAACCCTCCCCAATGAAGGGTACTCTTTCTTGCTCTTACACAAACGTAAACATGATACTTGACTTGAAACTCCCAAACACTTATTTTTTGGTCATCAAAATTTTTCTGTTGATCTTGAGCAGTCTTTAAATTGGAGTGCACTTTTTTAACCGTATCATCCATCTCTTTTAGCATGTCAGGTCCTAGCATTAGTTTATCCTCTGGTCCACCCCAAATCGAGGGTGTCCTGCACTTGCGTCCATATAATACTTCAAATTGACTCATGTGCAAGGATGTATGGTAACTATTATTGTAAGAAAACTCCACTAGATGTATATAATCCTCACATTTGGTAGGCTGCTGAATTACATAGGTCTGCAACATGTCTTCTACTACTTAATTCACCCGCTCAGTCTGCCCATCCGTCTGAGGGTGATAGGTGGTGCTAAAATGTAGTCGCGTGCCCAACCCTTCAAATAAGGCCTTCCAAAAAGCTGGTGTAAATTTTACATCACGGTCATAAATTATAACATTTGGTATTCCATGTAGTTTAGAAATATTTTGCATGAATATGTTAGCAATTTGAACATCTTTATAAGTAGACTGTACTAGTATGAAGTGAGCAGATTTGCTTAGTTTGTCTACTACCACCATTATGGAGTCATTCTCCTTTTTAGATTTAGATAATCTTGTAATAAAATCAATGGAAATAGTTTCCCATTTCCAGTCTGGAATAGGTAAGGGGTGAATTAGTCCAGCGGGGTGTTGGTGTTCGTCTTTCACTTTTTGACACTCCAAACATCGAGCTAAGTATTCAGCCACATGTTTCTTCATACTAGGCCATAAATATTCTTTTGTGAGTGCAGTGATTAATTTCTGATATCTCGGATGACCTGCACATGGAGTTCGATGATATTCATCTAAAATTGTTTGTTTAATATTTTTTTGATTTGATACATATGTTCTCCCTCTGTATATAAATATACCATCTTTATTTACCTCATATCCCAACTTCTATTCCGTGTTGTTCGGACTTTTAGCTTACTACCATAAAATTTTGTATTCCGGATCTTGTGTTGCTGTCTCTTTAAAAGTGGTATGTACTTCACTAAAAGAAACCTCATAAATACAGTTTACCTTTCGAATTAAAGCATTCATGACTCAGTTTTATTTCCCCTTTAAGTGCTTGATGTCAAAGTCAAATTCACTTAGGAAATCGATCTAGCGATCTTGCCTAGAATTCATGGCAGGCTGCTTAAAATAGTTAGTTAAGCTATGATGATCTATCATTAGTAAAAACTTCTTACCCAATAAGTAATGTTGCCACATTTTTAATGCGTGGATTACTGCCATCAGC
Source organism: Pinus tabuliformis (assembly GCA_031772625.1). NCBI lineage: Eukaryota > Viridiplantae > Streptophyta > Pinopsida > Pinales > Pinaceae > Pinus > Pinus tabuliformis. Next base: position 1,390,661,681 of record CM062820.1, on the reverse strand, counting down.
TCTAAATGGTAAGCCAAATACTTTTGTCCATGCCCTTTAAGCTCCCGATACTCATATGCAATAACTCTGCCCTCTTGCATTAACACACCTCCAACACCTTCCTTGTTGACATCTATGTAGACCATGTATTATTTATTTGGATCTTCAATACTTAAAATAGGTGCAGCAGTAAGCAAGTGTTTCAAATGGTCAACACTTTTTGACATCCCATGGTCCAAGTGAAGGTTTTTCCTTTCTTTTTCAAGGAGGTAATGGGGTATGCCAACTTGGAAAATCCTTCGAAAAATCTCCTATAGTATCTGGACAGACCAATGATTGATCTTATATTAGCTACATTTTTTGGTACTGGCCATTCCATTATGGTTTTTATTTTTTCTAGGTCCATGACAATCCCATCCTTGGTAATCATATGTCATAAATATTGAATTTTTCTTTAAAGAAGTCACACTTGTTGTACTTAGCGTAAAACTGATGCTCCCTTAAGGTTTGCAAGACAATTCATAGATGCTCCTTATGTTATTCTATTTTCCGAGAATAGATCAATATATCATCAATAAAGATCAGTACAAACTATCCAATTATTGATGAAAGACATTGTTCATTAGACACATAAAGGTCGCGGGAGTGTTAGTTAGCCCAAAAGGTAATACAATGAACTCATAATGCCCATAGCGAGTTCTAAAGGTTGTTTTTTCTATGTCTTCTTCCTTTATCCTAATTTGATGGTACCCTGAGCAAATAGCAATATTCAAAAATACAATTTCTCCCTTCACTTGGTCAAACAATTCATCAATACGAGGCAAAGGATATTTATTCTTGACTGTCAACTTGCTTAGTTGCCGGTAATCCATGCACATTCATAAGGTTCCATATTTCCTTTTCACGAAGAGCACAAGGGCTCCCGAAGGTGAAAAACTTGGTCAAATATACTTTTTATCGAGTAATTATTGTAACTGCATTTTTAATTCAATCAATTCCGATACACTCATATGATAAGGAGCTCAGGACACTGAGGCAACTCTAGGAATCAACTCAATAGTGAAGATTATATTCCTTTTTGGGGGTAGTCACAGAATCTTCTCGGGAAACACATCTGGAAAATCCTGTATGAGAGGTACATTTTATAAGCTACCAAAATTTTCTGTTGAGTTAATATACCCCTCCTGTATGGCATAAATATGACATCCCTTCCGAATACATTTCGCTAATTGGGAGGATGTTACTGGTCTTATTTTCAGTGGTCTTCATATACCCTGAATTTCTTGTCTCAAACCCTCTTCATCCAGGTAATTAATAGTTTTGACTTTAAAATTAATGAGGGACCAATGCTTTTCTAGCCAATCCATGCTTATTAGGACATCGTAGGATCCTAATGGTAAGACATTTATAGTTTCCATAATAGGTTGACCTGCTAATTTCAGAGGGAAATTGTTGACTTTAGCCAACAAACTTCGCTTTGCTCCCGTGGCGAGTTGTAGTAGCAAAGGATTTTTAAATTTAACAAATTGTAAATGACATTTCTCAACCATTTTTGGACTAATGTAACTCAAAGTAGCTCCTGGATCAATCAAAATAGATACAATTTGGTCGAAGATCTTACCTTCAAATTCCACCATTGTTGGTTGGTACTCTGTCTTATGGTCTTTGAAGGAAGCATTATTTTAGGAATACTCCTCGCTACTTCTCCCACAGTTGATGCTTCTTGAATCTGTGCTACCTGATCTATCCCCTTGTGGTACATAGAGTTTTCAATGTAGTGTGGTCCTCCACATCCCCAACATTGTATTGGTGGTTTGGATCCTATCTCTACTTCAATTCTTCCAGACTGTTCATTCATCTTAGTCTCACTTGGAAACTTGAATGTAGACCGATTTTTGATCATGTTTTGGATTGGTAGTCCTTTGTGGGGTCCTTTGTTGATAGCAGATTTATTGCCCTTGCTACTAGAGGAAAAATTAACCCCCTTTTTATCAGACCATCTCTTTCCTCCATCACTCTTGGGTCCAATTTTCTAATAGCATATACGGGCCTTTTGTATAACTTCATCCATGGTCTTTAGATTTTCAAATTCGAGACGTTCCTTCATGAATAATGACAAACTGCTGATAAATCTCTGTACCTTTTCTTTCTCTCCTTGTATATATGGAACATATCGCAGCAAGGATGTAAATTTCATTATGAATTCATCTATGGACAGTTGACCTAGTCGAAGGTCATGAAACTCTTTCGCCTTCTCATCGTAAAATATTTCAGTTAAGTATTTTTGCTTAAAATACCTTTCAAACTTCTCCCAAATTACATTCCTCTTGTTAACACCATGTACCGTTTTCAACTTTTCCCACCATAAGGTGGCATTTCCTTGCAACTGATAAATGGCTAGGCGAGCCTTCAGATTATGATCATATTCATACAACTGGAAATACTTATTCATGTTGATAAGCTAGGCTTCCGTAGCTTCCTCCTGCTCACCATCAAAGAGGGGAGGTTTGATCTTTCGAAACTCGCCTTGCAGCTCAATTTTCTGTCATTTTTGCTTTTTGTGATCTCATACATTATCATTTTCCTCCTCTCAATTCTCTTTGCCCTCTTCTATTTCTGAGTTTTCATTTATGAATTCCTGCTCTCCAATCATGTTTACATGTTCGGGATTGGGAATCGGTTGTCGTTGATTCTATCGATTAGACATAATTTTCATAATTTTCTCTTGTTCTTGCATCAGCCTTTCGTTGTTTGCTCACAACCTGGACATTTTGTTCTTTAATTCTTGCACAGTTTCAAAGATGTCAGGGTTGGTGTTGCGATGTTCTTCTCCCAATTGTACCCATACCTCGAGATTGACTTTTTGACGTCATGTTCCTGTTACAGGTATGTGTGGTGTAATTCCAGTCATCCTCATGTTGCTTGATTTTCCTTTTCTCTCTATGCATATCATAAACATTTATTCACTTGTTCCAGAGGTCTCAACTTTGTAACCTGGGCGCTCTAATACCACTTGTCACATTGCCAATTTATTTTTTTATTTATTTATAACACTAAACAATTAATAAACTAAAATTGATTACAATTCATTTACGACTTTAATAAATTCACCAAAAAATCAACATTTTATTCTAAGGCTATCTTAATTTTATGCCGGTACACATAACCACGTTATGCCTAGATGTACATTTAAATTTTGTTAGGTTCTAATGAGTTATTGATGCTTTTCTCTTTCTCTTAAACATTTAATATGCAACTACAACATAACCTCCACACCGCAGAATTAATCTCCTAATTCATTTACTTGGTCCCCCCGTAATCTTGGCGGTTCAGGACTTCTGGATTGTTCTGCATGCTTTCGAGATGTTGAGCATTGTCTTGGGATGGTCACCCCATCCACGGTCCACCGGGTAGCACGGGAATTGAATGACGTAGAGCATAGATGTATCTCTTGTCATTCCTCACGGCATGGTGTGGTACTTTCCTTACTATTCAGCAGAACTCTTCTGCTCAGACTCCATGGTTGCATGATTTCGCAGGTTTTCATTTTTCCTCTTCTGCACATCGATTCTTAGCAAAACTCTTCTATTTCTTCATAGCTCCTTCATGTTTGAGACTCGACTGTTGAGTTGCAGAGGCCCTTTTCATTACCCTTGTCCTAAGGAGCTTCTCTATCAAAATATTTATCTACATGTATCCAGTATTTTATTTACTCTTAGTAATTTATTTTGCCTTCATCGTTATTTTACTGTGTAATTGAGATTTCCTGGTTGTCTTGCAGGGTACCTCAAGAGGGATTGCGCAACATGAATCTTCCATAGAAGATCAAGTCTCCACCTCTTTACCCTTGACTGCAGGATGCAAACTTTGCCTTCACACTAGGTATGTGAAGCAGAAATAACTGAGATATGTGAAACCTTGTTTAAATGTTTGGGCTTTCATTCTGCCATTATTGTATTTACAGACTTGGGTCTTGCTAGAGGATAAATTCTTCGGCTCTGTGTATGGTTTTGTCTCAGTTGTTGTTATTGTTTATTAAGAACTGATGGTGCCATTCTAGTCTACTTTTCTTTTTCTCCTCTAGGGTCTGTTGTGTGGTCTGATTCAATTCTATTACTACACACCTTAGACTCAAAGTTGAGCTTGTAGGTTCATTAATTTGTAATTATCTTTCTTAGAAGGACTGGTGTCAAATATATGTATATAATATATTTCTCTCAGCTACCACAATTGGGTTTTTCGTAGTAGAACTTCTATCTGGTTTCTGAACCTCTTATTTGGGGTTGCATGTTTTGATTGAGTATGATTTTTACCTGATACTATATGTATCCAATGAAAATGGGATCTTTGTTGCTTATAATAACCTTTGGGTTTCCATGTAGGTTTTGAATTATTTCCATAAATGCAATAGAAACTGTACTGGCTTTAAATGGATGAGATAATGCATAAAAGTGTGCATACTTGGTAAGTCTATCAACTACCACCAGGATGACACTCTTTCCTTCAGACTTGGGTAAACTTGTGATAAAATCCATTGAAACCTCCTCCCAACGTTCGCTTGGAATGGATAAAGGTTGTAATAGACCCGGGGCCTTAATTTTTTCAACTTTATTTTATTGGCAAACCAAACATTCCACCACAAACTTTTGAATATCCGATTTAAGTCCACGCCAAAAATATTCATTCTTAACCCTGTGGTAAGTTTTTAAAAATCCTAAGTTCCCTCCTAAGGGATAGGTGTGAAATTCCATATGAATATTTTGTTTGAGTTGGGAATTCTTACATAGGTATAAGCGATCTTTGTACCATAATGAATCATTTTTCCAGCTAAATGTATCATATGTACTAGGATATCGTTATAGCTTTTGAATGAGTGCCCACACTTCTTCATCATTCTTCCATTCATTCCTTGCTTCGTTTATCCAATCTAGTTGGATAATAGAAATGGCGCAAAGCAATGCTTCCACATCCTCATCCTTTCTTGAGAGTGCATCTACCACACCGTTTTGCTTCCCCTTTTTGCATATGATTTTAAAGTCATAACCTAACATCTTTATGACCCATTTTTGCTTATCTTTTGAAGATAATCTTTGTTCTAAAAAGTATTTGACACTATCATGATCCATTTTTACCTTGAAGTGTCTCCATTAGGTAGGGTCGCCATTTCTTAAGTGCATGTAGTATTGCCAGCATTTCCTTATCATAAATAGCTTTGTGTAAATACATTCCTTTGATTGGACCACTTTTGAAAGCAATGGGTCTTTCTTATTTCATTAAAACAATACAAATTCCATTTCTTGAGGTATCACATTCCACAGTAAATGTTTTAGTGAAGTTCAGCGTAGCTAAGACCAGTGCTTGGCACATTTCATCTTTAATATTTTCAAAGGCCTTCATTGCTTCTGGAGTCCATGAAAATGCATATTTCTTCAATAATGTTGTTAGAGGTGTTGGTATTCTCCCATAATTCTCAAAAAACTTGTGATAATACCCTGTCAACCCGAGAAATTCTCGCAGATGCTTTATGGATGTGGGGATTTTCCATTTTTTAATGGCTTTAATTTTGCTAGGGTCTACCTTAACACCTTCATGTGATACAATATGACCCAGATATTTGACCTCTTGTACTCCAAAGAAACATTTGGAGCGTTTTGCATATAATTTTTTCTCCTCCAATAGTTTGAGCACCTTGTCAACATGTTGAACATGATCCAAGACTTGCTATAGATTAGTATATCATCAAAAAATTCCAACACAAATTTTCTAATGAAGGGTTTGAAAATGGAATTCATCAAACCTTGAAATGTAGAAGGTGCATTGGTAAGGCCAAAAGGCATGACCAAAAATTCATAATGACCCTCATGAGTTATAAAAGTTTTTTCAGAATGTTTTCAACCTTCATTCTGATATGATGATATCCCGAATGAAGATCCAACTTGGTGAAGTAAATTGATCCATGTAATTCATCCAATAGCTCATCAATGAAAGGAATGAGAAATTTATCTTTAATAGTGAGCTTGTTGAGCTCCCTATAATCTGGGCACATGTGCCATGATCCATCCCTCTTGTGCACCAATACTACTGAAGGAGAGAAATAACTTTAACTAGGTTGAATTATACCAACCTCTAGCATTTCTACAACCTTACATTCAATTTCACTCTTTTGCGCATAGGGATATCTGTAAGGCCTGATGTTTGGAGGAACACTTCCTGGAATCAAATGAATAACATGATCATGATCACACATAGGTGGGAGGCCTATGGGTGTCTCAAATACCTTGGAATGATTGTCCAATACTTTTTTGAGATCTAGAGAAATAGATGATTTCTATGTGGGAACCTCTAGCAAACATAATTGTGCAATTACGCCTCATTGTTATTTCTTTAGAAGCTTTGTCATTCCGTTAGAGCCGATTATTTTTCATGGTTTCCCTGTGATACCCCTTAGTTCAAATTATTTTCCTTCCGAAACAAATTTCATGAAAATTTCTTGAAAATTAAAAGCTATTGTACCCAAGGATTGTAGTCATTGGACTCCTAGTACAACATCAACAAGAGAATGGAAATCATTGGTCTATTCAATACATATTCTCCCATGGATAGTTGGATATTATGACACTTTCCAGAGAAATTTATGGCTCCTCCACTTGCAAACATCACTTGACACTCTGGTGCTACATATAGGAAGTAATTCAATTCCTTGACTATCTTACAATGAATAAAATTATGGGTACTACCCGAATCAATCAATACTATTACCTTTTTCTTCTTGACATGTCCTTCTATCTTGATAGTTTGAGGAGTGGTAATTCTGGGCAATGCATTACAAGATATGGTCAGATTCATTTATTATTTCTTTAAGGTTTTTTCCTAGTGTATATACTCTTATTTTGACGTTTCTTGTTCCTTTTCTTCCTCCTCTTCACAATCTATGTAAAATAATTTCTTCTCAACAAAATTGTAACAAATCCCTTTTGATCTTTTTTCTTCCAATTGTTGTGGTGTCAACCTTGTAGGTTGTGGAAGGCTAGGGGAAAAAATTCCATCTTTATAGTTGTGAGAGGTAGGCTTCCTTGTTGCCATAATTTTGATTTCCATTTTTCTTGTCAACCTGAATGCCTTCTCCAATGAATTAGGTTCCCAAAGGCGAACCTCATGTTGGATGTTATCCTTTAAAGTCCCTATGAAAACATCAATCCTATGCTCCCTTGGAATATCTTTTACCCTTATATTCAATTTTTGGAAGCCCTCAATGTGCTCCGTCATTGAACCCTTTTGTTTGAGATTTATCAATTGGCTAAAAAAGGTGTTGCTTTTTGTATCCTCATAATGTGCTATCATTTCTTCCATAAAAATTGCCGAAGTGACAATTTGTTTACAAGAGAAAAGCCATCGATACCATACAAACTAATTTGGTTCCGAATATAAAGTTGCAATGCGTACCTTTTCTATGTTCTGGCACATTATGGAGATTGAAATATTTCTCCATTTGTAGTATCCATGTTATGGGATCCTTGCCATGAAACTTCCTTATGTTGATCTTTGGAACATGGTGGGTCTTCAATCCAATGTTAGAGTCTATGAAATCATGATTAACATTTCTTTTGTTCTCATCATGTGTTTTATTTACTACCCTTTCCCCATTATTAAGATTTTCTTGTAGCAACTTTGTCAAATTTATCTTCAAATATTCCATGTTTCCTTTAAGTTTTTCTTCTATACCATCCATCTTAGCTTTCACGTAATTCATCTTAGATCCCACACCTTTTTTTAAACCATCCATCTTATCTTCCATGCAATCCACCTTAGCTTCCACGAAATCCATCTTAGCTTCCATGCCTTTCATTAAACTATCCATCTTAGCTTCTGTTACTTTTTGTTAGAGTGAATTTTGTTGCACTTGGTCTCGTAATTTTGATATATCATGTTGCATTTCTTCCTCTTCTTTACGAGTCATGCTAGAGCTTTTAGGATTCTTACTAGGTGTTTCCATATTCTTTCTTCGAGGCATCAATAAATGATATTAATGCTTCACTATGCCCTTTGAATTCCTTCAAACTAATTTTTCAACCAAACTTATGCAAAAAAAAAAAACTACACACCTTTTTTTTCACTTTGTAGGAGCTCGATATTGAATCAGTTGTATCTTTGTAATTGCAAATCCCCAAGGTCCGAAAATGTGTCCTGTGGTATCCCTCTGAGTCCTCTTTCCAACCCCACAAGTATAATCAAGATTTGATTATCCAAGGAAGATTTATGCAAAATATCCCACGATGACCTGATTATATACTAGTTCAGTAGAGATAACTTGTATGAAGTGCCACGTGTCACTGTCTTGACCTTATGAACTAATACCGATACATAGAAAACTACAGGCGGTCATCTTTCTGTAACTTCTTATGAAATTTCTATTTGATTCTCAGAGAGAAAGTTATGACGATTTTCCCCAAGTCACCTGTTTGAGATATAATTCGGGAGCCTGCGAAAACCATAATGTCCTTGAATCCTATCTCCAAAAATATAGTGAGACAAGATTTGAAATTTGGACCCGAGGTTTACTGAGATTTTGACTCAAACGGGTTTTAATTTAAACTTTTGAAATTTCGTAGAAAAAAATTTATAGCGAAAATTCCATGATGACCTGTTTAGAGCATCGAAAGCCTAGAATCCAAAGCTTTGATACCAATTATTATGCAACCAGCTTGCAAAATAGAAGAAAAGATAGAGAAACAACTTCAAAATATGCCTATTCAAGGGGGCAACGTCCTTTACATTATACAAATGAACAATTATTGGATGATATAAATGAAAAAACCTCCATCCTATATATAGGAGTATAAGGGGTCACAATATAATCAAAGCCGACATAACAATAATAATATAAGGGCACAACAATAACAACAATGGGCTTCTATGGGGCACAATAATAACAATATGGGGACAATAGGGGCATAACAATAAGAATAAGCGCTACAATGACAATAGTAATGGGGGAATCATTAGTATTTTAGGGACCTAACACTTTGGATTCTTGATATATTTCCTTTTATAGATTTTGAGAAGCTCATATGTTGCCAACCAACTCGAAATATTGGAGAGAATATTAAAATTTCAAATTGGATGGGCCAAAAATTAAATTCCGCTTTCATTATCTCATCATGCATTTCATGTTAGGTCCCTATAATACTAGTGTATTCCCCTTATTGCTATTAGCGTAGCCCCTATTGTTATTGTTGTGCCCTTACATTATTATTGTTATGTAGGCTCTAATTATGTTGTGACCCCTTAGACTCCTATATATACTGAGGAGGTTTTATCATTTGAACCATCCAAGAATTCATTTATGTAATGTAATGGAGCATTCCCTCTCGAATAGGTTAATTTTTAAGTCATTAATCTATATTTTTGTGAGATGGTTGCATAACATTTGGTATCATAGCTTTGGATTCTAGGATTTTTCTTGTTCAAACAGGTCATCTTGGCATTTTTTCTATAACATTTTTTCTATGAGGCTCCAGAAGCTAAAATTCTGACCACGTGGAGCTAAAATAAAAGGTGACAAGGATGGTTTAAATGCAACATGGATAATTTGAAAGATGACATGAATGGTTTAAAATCATACATGGAAGGTTTGAAGGAAGGTTTGAGAAAGTTATTGTAAGAAAGGCTTCCTAGTGGTGGCAGGGTAATCCATGAAAATCATGATGAGGACAAAAAGAATATGACTTATGATATTAGAGACTCTAATGTGGGGTTTAAGAACCATCAAATTCCAAACATGGATATGAGGAACTTTGATGCCAAGGATCCAATAACACGAATAATACAAATGTAACAATATTTTGATTTAAATGATGTGCAACACACACAAAAGATATACATTGCATCTTTATATTTAGAACCTAATAAATTTGTGTGGTATCGATGGCTTTGTTCTCGTAAACCGCTTGTCACTTGGCTAATTTTTATGGAGGAAATGATAGCACATTATGAGGATACAAAGAGAAACATCCTCTTCAGCCAATTGATAAATAATAAAAAAATGGTTCAATGGTGGAGCATATTGAGGACTTCCAAAAATCGAATATTGGGGTAACTAATATTACAGAGGAGCATGGGATTTATGTATTCATAGGGAATTTGAAAGATAACATCCAACATGAGGTTCACCTTTGGGAACTTGATTAATTGGAGAAGGCATCCAGGGTGTGTTGTAGTGGCTACAACCACCCACCAAAATTTTGCCTTAGCTTCGTTTTGGAGCCTCCCTACTTGTTGGGTCATTGAAAAGGTATGCATTTATTATTAAATTATTATCCTTTTCCTTTATTCTCATACTTTCTATATCTCAATGCGCTAATCTATTAAGAAATTACGATAAGAAATACAAAAATTATTTACAGTTATGCTTTGGCTAATTATTATCCTTCTTTATGTAGGAAAGTATGAAAAGGGACAACTGTTGTTCCCTAACTAAGGGACAACAAAAAAGTAGCAAGTTGAGGAAGGAATGCAGTGGTTGCAGATACGCCAAAAGCAAATCGATAGGATCAATGTGAGAAGGGAAAGATGTCTGAAGTTATAAAATTGCGTGAATCCCTCAGGATCGAGAGATCCCGAGGGATCGCTTTTATCATCTATCTTTTTACCCATTTCTCATTATAAAAGACAATGATTATAAGTAGAAAGGGGACGACTATTGTTATTATTATTGTAATTCTCAATTATAGACTTCCGCTGTAGCGAAGAATGCAAATACGTTGTAATACTATTTCATGATTAATATATAAGAGGAGTTGATATTCCTTTGCATTTATCTGAAGTAACCAACAGTGTACGCTGGTGGCTAAGGGCCCGACTTCCGGTGGAATTCACTACTTCACCTGTGTCATATATTTTTGATTCTTGCAAGTGTGACAGTTGATAGTATTATTGCTTTCTGCTATTTTATTTCGTTGTTGTTCCTTATTTCTTTGTGTTGACAGAATAGCTCTGTTTTATATAATTTACAACATTGTTGTTTAATTAGTTTCCTTTCACTTTGGATTGAGTTTCCTAGATGAATATCTTACTCAATGTAATCAACTTTAATGAGAATTAACTACTGTTGTTAGTCTCTTAGATTGATTTCATCGTTGTTTTACAGAGTAGTGCATTTGATTTAAATTAAATTAGTCTCTAGGAGAAGAGTTATCACTGTCGCACTCTTAGTTGATACTATTGTTACTTGAATTGCATTTTGTTGTTACCTGAATTGTTGTAGGATTTGATTTCATTAAAGGATTGATTTTTCTTTTAATTGTGATTAGAATTTACTTGTTGCATCCATTTACTCTTGTATTTAAAAGATCTATATTGCAATTTAGAAGCATTACTCTCTGAGTTAAATAGCCACCACATACTGTGTACACTCTTGCAATAAAAAGACCTACCCAGATTGATAATTAATGTGAAGATAATTAGGAGTTGAAAAGACACCTTTTATCACCCAACAATACCAACCTTTCACACCACCTTGTCTTGCTTCATCAAGTACACAAGCTTCAGTGTTTTCCTTGCACAAAGGCAACCTATCGATCATTGCTTGATGCATCCCCCTCACACGCTGATCACCCAAACTTACTCCAGCTGCATGTCGAGAAGCTCCCCTAGGAAATTGCACATTTCTAGAGGGCAACCAGCCTCCCCTCCAGAAATTGCGCAATCCTGCCTAGCAGCGAGCTGGGCTCTATAATTGCAAAATTCTGTTAGTCAACACTCACCGTGAAAATTGCGTAATTTTCCCCAGCAGGGCTGCTCAACCTAGAATTTGTGCAAATCTATGCAGCAGTCAGCTTCTCTGCCCAGAAATTGCACAAATCTCCTAGGCATCCAACCCAGCTCCCAGCCAGAAATGTGCATTTCCTTCAAGCAGTTGAGCAGCTTCATGCATGAGCAGTTGGGTTGACTAGTTCCACCCGTGACCAAGTAAACTTGACTTGCATGCATGGCTTGCTTTTTCTAGGAATAGAAAATGGCAACATGCAAAATGATCCCATGATTCAGGGAGCTATTTTTAGTAGATGGAGGTTAAATGCAAACTTGTTTTAGAAACTTTCCTCCAAGTGTCACTTTTTCCTATATTTGTGGCATGCGTATCATGAGCCAAAACTTATTTATTTTTCGCATTAGAGATCATTCTTTTAGATCGATCTTGGAGCTCTAACATCCCACAACACATCCAAGACTCTTCGACACATACGACTCATCTATTCAAGGGTAAGTGGTCTCAACTTGTCTTTTTCAACATTTATGTCGCTTTTTGTGTATTCGCTTGTGTGAGTGTTGTTTCCTTGATTAATTTGAACACTTGCGGTCGTTTGCATGTATACTAGCTTGTCCTAGCACTATTTCAATTTTTGTTGCTATCTCACTGTTGTCGCGTGCATGGTGTTGTCCATGGGCCCATCAACCCAATTGTAGATGCCAAAAAACTAAGGTCTAGAAACTCTTTTAATAATGATTTTTTAGAAATAAGCATTTAATGTGCATGTAATGAAAAGTAGGGTGCCATGTAATATCTTGTTTTCTCTTACATATGTAGCTTTCATTTATAAGCCTGCATTAATCGACTCACCATCCTTAGACCATTCAGTAATATGTTTTCATTTTACACTAATAAATTTACAAAATTCAAATTAATGCATCTCAACATTCAAAAAGAAAAATTGAGTTATAAAATTGTCACTTTGCACATTTAAAATAATATCATAACTATAATAAGCATAGTATCATCATAGATAATATCATCATATGAGAAATTGTCGCATAATGAATTGAAACTCTGAAAATTCCATTACTTAGAAGCTTTCATTCATGCACTATGCATGTATTACTAGAGGACAAAGACATTGAAACACAAACAACTAAATATAATTCATGATTTCCATAGGATGAAGACAATGGGACACAACAAATAACTGAACCAGAAACTAAAGCTCACTTATCATTAAGGTTTTTCCTCCATGTTGGCAATCACTTGGAATCTTACCTGAACTGGTATGTGTGAAGAAATTTACATTGAGATATCGATATATGTTAACCAATCATTTGCATTAAATTGTTTTGTATGCAAAGAGTCCCAAATGATGGATTGGACCCTTGGTTTTTTAACCGAATTCATTCATTGAGAACTTATGTTCCCTTTGATTTTATATACCAAAGGAAATTAGTGGGCATAAATGTTCTGATCACAATGATATTTTCATTGGCATTATTTGATTTTTCAATATTTTTGCTTCAATGTGTTTCTTGGGATTCTAGTGTATAATCTACTTAATTGTCTCAATTACTTAATTTATCTAATATCCGGAATGTTCTTGAATATTATGAAAGTCAAAATATCCTCCCTTTTGACAATTAAATGGAATATCGAGAATTTATATTCCAACTATGGAATTTGGAGATGTCGAGCATCACATGAGGATATGGAATATTGAACAAATCAATAACATTATAAATATATGGAAAATTGAAATTGAAATAATGAACATATAAGACTTGGGGCCTTTGCAAGGAAATTATTCTAAAGTGGATTTTTCACAATATCTCATTTTATTTATTTGACTCACATAAGAGTCAATATAGAGTATAACGCATTAACATAACGCATTTGCAAGGAAAATCTTGTAAGAAGATTTTTTAACAATTTTTCATTATATTTTATTTCACTGGCATATGAGTGAATATAGAGTATATCGCATTAATATAATGTGTTACTTCACTAGTATTGGAGTCAAACATGTCACTTGTTATAGAAGTTAAATACAAAATATATAGACACTACATAACAACATAACTTTTTCCCCCAGATTGTCTTCTAGACTGCCTAGACATGTCATCTAAACATCACACCTTAGATATTGCAAATCACATTGAAGCTACAATGCATGTGTGGAAGCAAAAGCATGATTTAAAAAAAACATGGAAAAGATAGAAACCCTAAATCCAAGTCTTCTTGGGGCAAGTTGAAGACTTTGTTGGATATGCGGAAACCGGAGAACTTCTTTCTTATCTAGCACAAAATGTTCTACTATCCTTGAAGAAGAGGTTTTCTGGCTTTCCACAGAATATTTTAGATATCAACAAGATCCAATACAAATTCCTCAACAGGATCCTCATTTCAAATGATTTTCTCAACCCTCAGACTATCTCACAATGGATTGTCTAATCATCTCCCCATTTTTCTTAGATCATCTATTGATTCAAATAAACATTCACACCCACTTTGTTTCAACCACTCTTGTTTTTCTAAACAGGATTTTAAAAAGATGGTCGAGGACACATGGTCACACTTACATCCCTCATGCTTGAACTCCTATATGGCTCAATTTGTAAAAAAAATTCCAGACTAAAACAGGTCATGAAAGGATGGTCTCAACATCATAAAGAAAATTAATTAACCTATTTAAATGAAGTGGAACATAACATAAAATCCTTGTATATTAATTCCAATGGGGTCTTCTCGAAGGATGTACTAACCACTCTTAGAAAAATGGAACAAGAGAGATATGATCTTCCTAACAAAGAAGATAATGAATGACACCTTAAAAGTAGATATGTGTGGATTAGTGAGGGTGACAAAAATACTAAGATTTTCTATTGCATAGAACATGGTATTCTTTATGAAAATAATATGACAAAAAGGTAGTTTAAAATTAAAGTATTGAATATTAAACATATGACAATACTCCCCATCAGCATAAAATAATTTACAAAATTGTTGGAAAAGGAATAACTATTTGTTAGAAAGAAACAAATTTGTTGTAAAAATTGTCATAAATTCAAGATCATGAGTGAGGATCATAAAATAAAATAAATAAAACTAACCCTATGTTAAAATAAAAAAAATTGTGCTGTTGTTTTTTATGAAACTTTGTTGAGTAGTTAGGGTAAATTTCAAATAAAAAATAAAAATAAAAATAATCTTATGTTAAAATAAAAATTATATGTTATTGTTTTTTTTAATTAATTTTTGTTGGGTAGTTTTGAGTTGGTCAAGTTATAGGTGGTCGGTGGTTTATTGGATTGTGTGAATAATCAATGTCTTCAACCATGTAGGGGGTTCTTCACCATGTAAACTATTGCAATGGTGTGTTGCAATTGTCAATGATATATACAAGAAGTTATAATACAAATTAAAATTTTGGCCACCAGGAGATGTAAACCCTATATTATTGAGAGGGCAATGAAAAATACTAAAATAGTTTGTTGTTAGTGTCAGTGCAATTCAAAATGTTTCTTTACAATTTTAGAGATGATGTTCTCAGAGGAAACATTGGAGATATTGAACATCATCAATTACACTGCACTAGAGTTTCCCATCAAAGTTGCAGATTTTACACCAAAAGTTATGAATAATTGGGAGTTGATGTCTGGCTCATTTTCATCTAATACGTGATGTCTGAAATTTGTGAGGTTGTGATGCAAATTTAGATTTGGAAAGATAACCATCATATTGTTCATGAATTAATATTATTTTATTTAGCTTATTTGATGTCATCTACTACTTGTATTTTTTCAAAATCTATCAAATATTTGCTATTGGAACTTGAAAGACCATATTTGAAGATTAAGAGACAATCTATGTTGGAAAGGTTATAGAATCTGTCAATTTGGCATAATGTAAGTGATTTCTCTTTATCTTCTAGCTTTGAATGACTTTGTTTACTAATTTTAATCTTCTATTATTTTTTATATGGCAGTATTCTTCTGGAATTTATGCCTTAGGGCATTTCATTTGCAACAACTGGTGCAATTGATTTATATATCCTTTCCCTTTAAAGTAAAATTTTTGAATATTTGTCTTCCTATTATTCTTGGTTTAATTTTAGTCCTATTATTTATTTGTTAATCTAATGTTAATTCTCTTAAGTTTAATTTTATTATTAATCTCGTTTATTCTAATTTTTTTTATAAGCTTGGTAGGACTCTCTGATTTTCATGTTTTATATATACTTTCCCTTTAAAGTAAATTTTTTGGATATTTGTCTTCCTATTATTCTTGCTTTAATTTTAGTCCTATTATTTATTTGTTAATGTAATGTTAATTCTCTTAATTTTAATTTTATTATTAGTCTCGTTTATTCAAATTTTTTTTTTTTTAAGCTTGGACTCTCTGATTTTTATGTCCATTATTCACCCCACTACGTGGGAGGGTAGCACAAGATTTGAACCCAATATCTCTGGTTCAATGAAACTTCATTTCCCGAGGATAGCACAAGATTCGAAACCAAGATCTCTCGTTCAGTGAAGCTTCATCTCCAGGGCCATTGCCTCCATTGCCACTTGAGCTACCCGAGGCAAACCTCACTTATTTTAATTTTATTTGTTAATCTAATGTTAATTCTCTTAATTTTAATTTTATTATTAACTTCATTTATTCTAATTTAATCTTTTGTTCTGAGAGTAATACTTATTAAAATATTTTTATATTCATATTTTTTTTAAAGTCATAGTCTTATTCTATTTATCAATGACCCAACATTTTTCCATATTAAGATAAATTTCTGTATATGAAGATGAATAAAGTGCTCTCAACAGTGCTGGTTATTCCAATAAATAAATAAATAAATTTATTTTAATCAAATAAAAAATATTTATTATATTTCTAATTTAAAATTAATTTTCAATTAACATTAATGCAATTGATATAAAAATAATAATAATAAATAATTTAAATTTAATTTTCAACCCACCTCAACTCAATTAATATAAAAATAAAATAATAATAAAAACACAAGAAAACAAAAACGAAGCCACTAAAACCAATATAATTGACAAAGTCAAAAGAAGCTAACTTCTACGGGATTAGAGTGTGTGCCTTTCCTCAATACGATAGTCATTCACGCCTCACACATACGTGGGCAGAACGTAGATAGATCATAAGCTCATATAAAACACCAAGCATTTCTAATAATTCTGCGAAATCTGTTTTTGAGAAAACATCATTTCCTTTTGGTAGTATTCAAGGATCAAAGCATTGAGAATACAAGTTTTTTGCAATCGCTTCCAAAAACTAGCAGAATAGTATAAGCATCCAAACATAATAAAATAAAAAATAGTTTGAAATAACATGAAATATTGTAATAATTTCTGAGTTTTGAGTTTCTAAGTTTCTTTTTGTAAGTAATGAAAATTCCAAGCCGTGACAAATCGTAGATCAAAACATGTACAAAAGTTCAAATGTCGTTTCACATTGATGAGTAATAGATAAATAGCAAGGTAAAAATTTATATATATCATAAATATTGTCATAAGAATCTCAATAACTTGCTGGTAACTTAAGTTGTATGCACATGGGAAACAAGTGAACAAGAAAATAATAGAGAGCAAAGAAAGAGACACTTCCTTTAATTTAATTAATGCTTTTAAATTTGACTAATAATCTACAAGACGGTGGATGGTGGCTATGAAACAAAACAAACGAACAAATATTCAGGATCATAATAATATGGAAAGGGCACAACACAAAAACATTTAAGTTTTCTACATAAATGAAGCAATGCAAAATATGGATAATAAAAACACTTAAAATAAATGAAGCGATGCAAAATATCGATAGTAGAAACACTTCAAAACACGTAAATTTTATGTGGTTTCACATCATTGAAGCAATTTGCACAATATAAATAATAAAACACATGTAAATTTCACTTTATATAAAATTTATTTTTCATTATTTCGATAACCAAGAAAACGATATTGGAGTGAAAAGTCTTTCTGTCCACCAAGTTTTGTAGTACCTATTAGGATCATAGAAACTAACTAATTATCGTTAAAAATTTGGATAACCAAGAAAATGATACTGGAGTGAAAAGGCTTTCTGTCCAACAAGTTTTGTAGTGCCTATTAGCATTATAGGAACTAATTAATCATTGTTAAAAGTTTTCGTAGCTTTTAGCAGCGTTGGAGTCCATTGATAAGTAAGATTAGTTGGTAAAAATGTGAATACAATAATAAAATTAAATAATAATAAAATAATTATTTTCTTTAAATAAAATAGAATTATATGAAATTTAATTAAATTTAAATATTATTTAAAGTAATTTAATTTTTAAAAATCTCTACATCTTCAACTTTTTCTTCCAAAATTTAAACCCTGAAACAAAATTCTCCGCACAGACCCAAAATACATACACCTCATAGTCATTTCACAATTTTAATTAATAAAATAACTTTATGACATAAATAAAATAATTTTTTATTAACAACCATTATCAAACTTCAAAAATTTACTCACTCGTAAAAATTCAAGCCGAAGGAATTTGAATTGGAGGCGATGACAATATAGCTGTCAATATGAAAAAGAACGGAGTGGACATTGTCATCGATGCCGAAGCTCATATAACACACCAAACATATATAATAATTCTTCGAAACCTGTTCCCTATGTCTATACGAAGAAGCTTAGTGCGAGAAAAAAGGCTGCTGTAACACGCTGTTGTAACACTCTGTTTCTTCCTTGAAACATTTTACACTGTTGTGTGTAAATTACATTCATACATTCACGCTACTGCATACATAAAAAAAAAACTTCTGCACTGCTGTGCATTACGAAGAGAGCTCTGTCTCTGTTCCTAAAAAAAACTAACACACTGCTGTGTCTGCATTACATTTTTCAGATTCAACAGAAAACTAAAACTTCACAAAACTGTACCTGTGAATTAAAATAAAATAAAATTAAAAATCCTACCTACTTTTACCAACTACAGCAATAAATTACCATCATTCCGTGAGTGACCACCATTCCGTAATAAATTGTTGTGTAATGGCTAAATTGCTGTGTAATGGCTGATTCAGGAAAAGACTGGAGCTGCAGCTGTTTAATGGCAGTTTCATCAATGTAGAGGTATGGCTGTTGATTCATCAGTACAGGAGTATGGCAAAGGACAGGCCCTGTAGTTGAAAATAATATTTCAACACTCCCCTTTAGTTTCAACTGCTAGGTTATCAATCATACCCAGGCATTTCCTCAAAAATTCAAAACTTTTCTGTCCCAAAGGCTTGGTTAGAATGTCTGCAACCTGCTCCTGAGTTTTGCAATGTACTAAGACAATTTCTCCATTATTTACCAACTCTCTGATATAATGAAACCTTGTGTCAATGTGTTTCATTCTCTTATGAAACACAGAATTTTTGGATAATGCAATAGCAGAACTGTTGTCACAATAAATCACAGTTCCTTTTACCTGCTCTTGGCCTAAGATCCTTAACATCCTTCTCATTCAAACTGCTTGACATGCTGCTGCTGTAGCTGCCACGTACTCTACTTCTGCTGTAGACAATGCCACAATTGGCTGTTTCATGGAAGCCCATGAAATGAGTCCTGAACCCATATGAAAAACATAACCGGAAGTGCTTTTCCGATCATCTACACTTCCAGCCCAATCACTATCAGTGTATCCAACTAAATTTGAACATTCTGAAGTAGTATATAAAATTCCAAACCTTTTGGTACCTTTGACATACCTCATAATTCTTTTTGCTGCCTGCCAATGTGCTTCTTTTGGCCTCTCCATGAATCTGGAAATTAAACTAACAACAAATATAATGTCAAGCCTAGTAGCTGTTAAATACATAAGGCTGTCAACAATACTCTTGTACAAACTAGGATCAAAATCCTTGCTGCTATCCTCTCTGCTGAGTTTTAATCCCATTACTGTGGGAGTGATCGCTGCTTTGCATTCTTGCATGTTAAATCTGCCCAACACTTGATTTACATATCTAGCTTGTGAGATAAAAATTCCTTTTTCATTTTGATCTACTTCTATGCCTAAGAAGTATCTCAAGAAACCCATGTCAGTCATTTCAAATTCCTCTTTCATGACTGATTTAAAATTCTCAATGAGCTGATCATCATTACTTGTGAAAATAACATCATCAACATATAAGACAACAATTAAAATTTTACCATCCTTTTCTTTGATGTAGACGGTGGGTTCTCCTTCACACTTGTCAAATTCATTATCCAATAGATAGGAATCTATCCTGCTGTACCATGCTCTTGGCGCTTGCTTCAGCCCATAAAGAGCTTTCTTCAATCTGCACACTTTGTGCTCTTCACCTTTCTTCTCATAGGCTAGAGGTTGTTCAATGTAAACCTCTTCCTTTAACACTCCATTTAGGAATGCTGACTTCACGTCCATTTGGTAAACTTTCCACTTGTTTTGAGCTGCTATGGACAGCACTGCTCTCACGGTTTCCATTCTTGCAACCGGTGCGAAAGTCTCCTCATAATCTCTCCCATATTGCTGCTTGTACCCTTTGACAATCAGCCTTGCCTTGTGTCTTTCTATTTTACCTTCAGCATTGTTCTTGGTCTTGTAAACCCATTTCACTCCAATGACTTCTTTGCTTTTTGGTAGTTCAACCAAATCCCATGTTTTGTTTCTCTCTATGGCATTCATCTCCTCATCCATAGCTTCTATCCATTTCTTATCTTTAATTGCATCTTCGAAATGAATAGGGTCTTCAACATGACAATATAAAGCAAATAAAGAATTCATACCTTCATTTGCTGCTTCTTGTTCATAAATTTCATTTAAATTTCTGAACTTCTTACCTCTTTCATTTGGTGTATAAGTGCTTGAAGAAGCACTTGAATTTCCTCCTTGTGGTGTGCTTGAAGAAGCACTTTCATTTCTTCTCAAGGGTGTCTCTTGCTGTCCTTGTGTTGGCGCTGCTGTTTGGGGATGCATTTCAGCCACCTCCTCATCATCTTCATCATGAGACAAACAGTTTTTAACATTCACTGTTTTCTCTATGCTTCCATCCCAAGCTTCCTCCTCAATAAATTGAACATCTCTGCTGACAAAAAATTTCTTGGTAGATGGGATATACAACCTGTAAGCTTTGGATTCCTCACTGTATCCAATGAAGATACATTTCTCCCCTTTGCTGTCCAACTTCCTCCTTAGCTGATCTGGTATGTGTGCATAGGCCACACATCCAAAAACTTTCAAGTGGGTGACACCTTGCTTTCTCCCACTCCATGCTTCTTCCGGCACTTTGTTCAACACTGCTTTTGTAGGACACCTGTTCAAAATATACACTACACAAGTTACAGCTTCAGCCCAATAATCATTTGGCAAATGCTTTGCCTTCAGCATGCTCCTTGCCATATCCATGATGGTCCTATTCTTCCTTTCAACAACTCCATTTTGCTGTGGGGTGTACCTAGCTGTAAACTATTTGTGAATTCCATTTTCTCTACAAAATCGTAGGAATTCCTTGGAGATATACTCACCTCCTCTGTCAGTTCTCAAAACTTTTATATGCAGCCCGCTTTGGTTCTCCACAAGTGCTTTGAAATTTCGAAATTTCTCAAACACTTCACTTTTGTTCTTAAGGAAATATACCCAAGTTTTTCTTGTAAAGTCATTAATAAATGTTAGGAAATATTGGCTGCCTGCTAATGATGGAGCTTGCATCGGTCCACATAAATCTGAGTGGATGATCTCTAAGGGTGCCTTTGCCCTTATGCTTTTACCTGATGGAAAACTTTCTCTATGTTGTTTCCCCAAAATGCAACCTTCACAAAGGCTGTCCGGTTTCTCTATCAATGGCAATCCTCTTACCATTCCTTTTCTGCTTAACAAGTTTAGACCTCCAAAATTGAGATGTCCAAATCTCAAGTGCCACAACCAATTTTCATCCTTTGGCACGCTTTGGAAAGCCTCTTGTGTCACTGTTGCAATTTCTTCTTTATTTTTAAAATCTGCTCTTATTCTAAGAGGGAACACTCTGTTCCTTGTCATCTTCACTTCAGCAATGCATCGCTTGCTGGGTGCTCTGTCCATAATGGTGCATACCTCATTCTTAAAGAAAACATTGTACCCCTTATGGACAAGCTGTCCAATACTCAAGAGGTTACACCTCATTCCAGGGACATAGTAGACATCTGCTATGGTTTTCTTTTCTCCTTGCTTTGTAAATATTTAACTTCTCCTTTTCCCATAACAGAGATTTTGTTATCAGTTCCTAGTGTGACTTCCGATTTCACATTTTTATCTAGGGTAGAAAAGAGGGCTATGTTTCCTGTCATATGGTTGCTGCAACTTGAATCTAAAAACCATATGTCTTCACTGTTTGTTTCAGCCATATTACAAGCTAACAACACATTATTTTGGCTGATATTTTCACTAGTAATGTTTGCATTAGATCTATTGATCATATCATGCTCCTTCTTTTTACATTCACTGGCATAA
Organism: Pinus tabuliformis; assembly: GCA_031772625.1. Lineage (NCBI taxonomy): Eukaryota > Viridiplantae > Streptophyta > Pinopsida > Pinales > Pinaceae > Pinus > Pinus tabuliformis. The sequence goes on along the minus strand of CM062820.1, from coordinate 1,390,639,455 downwards.
TGCCCATATTTTTTACAATAATAGCATTGGACATTGGATTTTTCATACGTTTGTCCTTGAGCATGATGTTGTCCTCTTTGCTGGCTGTTGCCTTGGCCTTGGTTCTGATTTGGATTGCTGCCTTTTCCTTGAGCATTTGCTAGGCTGTTCCTTCCACCTCTGTTTTGACTTCTGCCTCTTCCTCTCTTGTTTCCTCTGCCTTGACCTCTTCCTCTTCCAAAAGACATCTGGGTCTTGAAAGCTTGCTCTAGAGATGAGTTTTCATTCCTACTCAACCTCTGCTCATGTGTTATCAGTGATGCATGTAGTTCATCAACTAAAAAGTTTGAGAGATCCTTTGTCTCTTCAATGGTGGTAACAATCACATCAAACTTTGAGGGTAAGACCCTCAATATTTTCTCCACAATCTTCCTTTCTTCAATGGTTTCTCCATGAGTCCTCATCTGTGTGATCAGACCAATCACATGTGTGAAGAATGAGTCAATGTTGTCTGACTCATTCATGTTCAGATTCTCAAAATCCTTCCTCAGCAATTGTAGTTTTGCTGTCTTCACTCTCTCCATGCCTTGATAGGCTGTCTTGAGAGTTTGCCATGCTTCATTGGATGTCTTAGTTGATGCTATTCTTGGAAATACACTCTGGTCCACTGCTTGATACAACAATACAATGGCTTTTGCATCCTTCTTCCTATTTCTCTTCAGCAGATCTTTTTCTCCCTGAGTTAAGTTGTTAAATTGATTTTCATCTGCTGGTTCTGCAAACCCAGATTCAACTAATTCCCATAAATCTTGAGAGATAAACACGTCTCTCATGGTTATGGCCCAATAGTCATAGTTTTTCCCATTAAACTGTGGGAGCTGGGTGTTAAACATACCCATACTAGTGCTGGTGCTAGCCATTCTTTTAATACTTGACTGTGTAAAAAAATTTCACTGACTCTCTTCACTCTGCTGGTGAAGTTGCTACAGCAATAAACCCTTCCTTCAGCTTCTTTGACACTTCAAAGAGCCTGGACTAGCTCTGATACCATGTTGGAAATTTATGAAAATTCCATAACAGACAGACAACAAAAATGCTCTGTTTTTATACTCTGTTTTAACACAGAAAACTCAGAAAAACAGAAAAAAAAATCGTTCTCTGCCCTGGTGTTGCAGCAACGTAGTTTGGTGTTGCAGCGACGCCGAAACTGGTGTTTCAGCAACACAAAAAAAATATTTTCTGAAAACTGAATTTCAACAGTGCACAACAAAAGGGAAGTTGTATTCATGTATAATACTTCTTCTAACAGAGGGATTTCTACAAGGCTACTTTAAAGACAGTTCAAAACTTAAAAAAAAACTTCATGCTGTAAACAGAAAATACATTACTGTGTCTGCACTGCTGTACATTACAGAAAACAAAATACTCTGTCTCCTCTGAAAAATCAACAGGCTGTTTTTCACTGCTGTGTCTGCACTCTGCATTGCTGTGACTGCACTCCTGTGCATTTACAAAACACTCTGTTTCTGGTCAGAACTAATGTTGCTGTAACACTCTGTTTCAGCTCAGAACGCTGCTGTAACACGCTGCTGTAACACTCTGTTTCTTCCTTGAAACATTTTACACTGCTGTGTGTAAATTACATTCATACATTCACGCTACTGCATACATAAAAAAAAAACTTCTGCACTGCTGTGCATTACAAAGAGAGCTCTGTCTCTGTTCCTAAAAAAAACTAACACACTGCTGTGTCTGCATTACATTTTTCAGATTCAACAGAAAACTAAAACTTCACGCTTTTCCTTTTGCCGTAAAAACAAAACTGTACCTGTGAATTAAAATAAAATAAAATTAAAAATCCTACCTACATTTACCAACTACAGCAATAAATTACCATCATTCCGTGAGTGACCACCATTCCGTAATAAATTGCTGTGTAATCGCTGATTCAGGAAAAGGCTGGAGCTGTGGCTGTTTAATGGCAGTTTCATCAATGTAGAGGTATGGCTGTTGATTCATCAGTACAGGAGTATGGCAAAGGACAGGCCCTGCAGTTGAAAATAATATTTCAACAACGTCATCACCGATACAAATATGGCCAAAGCGAGCAGATATACATCATCACCCATACAAATATGCTGCAGCATCGCGCAGCTCCTGCAGCGCACTCAAATCGTATGAGCCTGTACAATCTATACTCTTGCATAATTTGTAAATCTATACTCTTGCATAATTTGTATAATGTGTTTCCTGCGGCCGCCCCCTTCCAATCTAGAGAGCCCTTCCCATCTGATCCAATTGAAATTGTGCCCGCCACTGCGGCTGACGAGATGTGGCTATGATTGATTCAGGATAACATGCCCAAGCGACGATCCGCGATTTCAGTACTTGATTTTCTACTGCGTCCCATGAGTTGTGTGCAACATCTGATTGTTGTGCAAGCATTATGGGAATTCTTTGGTTTATGATATATCCCGAATGCTTTTATGGGCTACAGTCGCGCAGCTCAGACGAAGAATTAGCCACACGAGGCATATTAATATTATCACACCCGGTACAACAGAAAAGGGCAATACGACGACCTCATAGTAAGAGACTTCCTCGTCAATGACAATGTCAGAAAAAACGGGCCATCTTTAGGTCAATTGCAAATTCCAGGAATATTCTGGAATCCAACCGATATAAGCGCGGTTAATTCAGATTCCCAAATATTCAGAGAATCTGCAATATACTTAAACTCCCCAGAAAAAACATGGAGCAAGATATTCAATCCCAGAGCCGCCAATTTGCCCCACGATTCTTTCGCGCCTGGACGGGCGATTTCTGGCAGCAAATACGCTACCAACACACATAACATCATTCTACTAACATGTATCATAATGATGTTCTCCCAGTTTTGACAAACATATGATGCTAAATCACCTGGTTCATGACAACAGTGATCATGACTGTTGCCTGCCTGAACACTTCATCTTGGCCGTTGAGGAAGTTCATCCCTGAATGGTGAGATTAGTGAGTACGAGAGCATCTCCAGGGATCCAATGTGTTCCCTTCTTTAATGGTTTCCATGCGTCCAGGCCAATGAGAATAAGGAATACAATCTCTGCTCAGGAGACAAACGATAAGTGAGCGAAATTAGAGAAACCATCAAATTTGAAACCGATATCTATGACTCCCATCGTATTGATCGATGACAGCAATATGTTGCTGACGATTTCAGTAGATTAATTATATAAACTAGTTTTTGTAGTGAGTGATCATTCAGGAAATTATTAGGGATAGTAGATTAGTCAGATAATGAATAATGAAATTAGAAATTTGTGGGCTATATAATAATGTATTCATTGTTCTTATGAAGATATGAGATTATAAAGATATGAGATTCCAATCAAAGTTCAGCTCATGGATTGAGAATCAAACTTCTTTTATTTTTGTTCATTAGTTTTGTTTATGTTTTCAGATGCATGCTCTTGCTAGATTTAACATGGTATTAGAGCTAGATTAAGAGAGTTGATTTATATGTAAAGTGTGTGTTGTTGGTAATAGGTTTCAAAAGTTTGTGAAATCCATTTGCAAGAGTTTTCATAATTTTGTGAAGCCTGTGCAATTCAAGTTATTGGTGGGAGTGCTCACCAGTTAGCAGCAATGGCCAACAATATGAATATTTTTCAGTCACAAATACCAATGTTTAAATGTGAGAACTTTGGTTTTTGGAGCATGAAGATGAAAACATTGTTTCTCTCACAAGATTTGTGGGATTTTGTAAAGAATGGATATATGCTCACACACTTGCCCGCTAGACTCAAGACCAAAGAAACCAGCTAAAGGAAAATTGTAAGAAAGATTCAAAGGCTCTCTTCCTAATCCAGCAAGCAGTGCATGATTCTATTTTTCCAAGACTAGTTGGAGTAACAAAATCAAAGGAGGCATGGGATGCTTTGCAACAAGCATATCAAGGAAGTGATAAGGTAAAAATTGTTAAGTTGCAGTCATTAAGAAGAGAATTTGAAACCTTGTGCATGCAAAACTCTGAATTTATTCAAGATTTTCTCACTAGAGTTATGGGTATAGTGAATGAAATTAGGTCTTATGGAGAAGATTTAAAAGATCAAAAAATTGTTGAGAAGATTTTAAGAAGTTTGCCTGCAAAATTTGATGGGGTTGTTGTTGCTATTGAGGAGTCTAAGGATCTAACTCAGTTGTCTGTGAATGAGCTAATGGGGTCTCTTCAATCTCATGAGCAAAGAATCAATATATCTTCTGAAAAATCTATTGAGCAAGCTTTTCAAGCAAAAGTAAATATTTTCATCTCATGAGCAAAGAATCAATATATCTTGTGAAAAATCTATTGAGCAAGCTTTTCAAGCAAAAGTAAATATTTTCAAAGACAAAAGTGGTTCCTCTCATGAGGAATGCCAGAACACTTTTGAAAGGGGAAGAGGAAGAGGACAAACATATAGAGGAGGAGGTCAAGGAAGATTTTTTTCTGCATACAACAAAGGAAGAGGTAGTGATGACAACGATTGAGGTAAAATATTTAATAAATCCCAAGTTAAGTGTTTTTATTGTAAAAGATTTGGCCATTATGAAAGAAATTGTTGGAAAAAACAAACACAACAAGTTAATTTTTCTAAAGAAAAAGAAGAGGTTGGCACTTTATTCTTGGCTTCTAATTCAACTAATAATGTTTCCAAAGAGGTATGGCTTATGGATAGTGGTTGCAGCAATCACATGATAGGAAACACATATGGCTTTGTAGAGATAGATGAATCTACAAAATCTGATGTACTATTGGGATATGACAAGCCAATTGAAGCTAAAGGTAAAGGAACAATTGCTGTGAAGACAAAACAAAGAAAACCAAAGCACATTAATGATGTTTTATATGTTCCTGGTCTAGCACATAATTTTTTGAGTGTGGGGAAGCTCCTTGAAAAGGGATATTTAATTATTTTCAAGGACAAGCAATGCATAATCTATGATAAAAATGGTCACAGTAAAATTATTGCTAAGACTGATATGCTGCAAAACAGAATTTTTGCTTTCAATCTCCCTTGTGAAGCAAGTACAACATTAAATGTTGCTTATGATGATAGTTCTTGGCTATGGCACATAAGGTATGGACATTTGAATGTGAAAGGCTTGATATTGTTATATAACAAGCAAATGGTCAAAGGGTTACCACTTATTGGATCTACTGATAAAGTCTGTGAAGGGTGTATTCTTGGCAAGCAACATAGAGATTCATTTCCAGTAGGAAAATCATGGAGAGTAAGTAAACCATTGCAACTAGTGCATGCAGATATATGTGGTCCCAATGCAAACCTTGTCTCTCAAAAAAATAAGTATTTCATTATTTTTGTGGATGATTTTAGTAGAAGAACATGGGTATATTTCATTAAAGAAAAGTCTGATGCATTTGTCATACTTCAACAATTTAAAGCTCTTGTGGAAAAACAAAGTGATTATTGTCTAAAAACATTACGCACAGATAAAGGGGGAGAATTCACTTCTAATAAGTTTGATTCTTATTGTAAAATGAATGGCATTCAAAGGCAATTGACATCTAGTTATACTCCACAACAGAATGGCATTACAGAACGTAAGAATAGAACAATTGTTGAGATGGCTAGGAGTATGATGACAGGTAAACACCTTCCAAACATTTTTTGCGTTGAAGCTGTAACTACATCTTTTTATCTACTTAATAGATGGCCAACAAGAAGTGTGAAACTTATTACCCCTTATGAAGCATGGAGTGGAAGAAAACCCAATATTTCTCATTTAAGAGTCTTTGGTTGCATTGCCTATGCTCATGTTCCTCCTCAAAAGAGAAGAAAGCTTGATGATAAAAGTGTGAAATGCATTTTTATTGGATACTGTGAGGAAACCAAATGTTATAGATTGTACAATCCAGAAAGTGAAAAATTAATGATTAGTCGTGATGTGTTATTTGTTGGGAAAGGAGAATGGAAGTGGAATCATGATGTTAAACAACACACTCCAAGTATTGTTGTACAAGAAGATGAATCTTTTGTTTATGCAAATCCATCCAGTAATCAAAATACTTCAGAGGCCACATCCACTCCATCATCTTCTGCTACTTCAAGTCCCATTTCAAGTCCAAGTCCTCCCCCAAAAAGGAAAAAATATTTAAATGAAATTTATGGTTATACTAATTTTTCTTTAATGTCTCAAATTGAAGCAGAACCATGATGTTTTGAAGATGCAGTAAAAGAGTTAGTTTGGTGCAAAGCAATGGATGAAGAGATGGCAACAATTAAAAAGAATGCAACATGGCAGCTTATGGATCCTCCTACTGAAAAAGAAGTCATTGGGGTGAAATGGTTTCATAAAACCAAGTATGCAGCTGATGGATCAATACAAAGGCACAAAGAAAGGTTAGTAGAAAAAGGATATGCTCAACAACCAGGTATTGAATACAATGAAACGTATGCTCCTGTTGCAAGATTTGATACAATCAAAACCGTTTTGGCATTGGCAACACAATATAAATGGTTAGTTTATCCATTTGATGTTAAATTAGCCTTTCTAAATGGTGAGATGAAAGAAGATGTATATGTTCACTAGCCCCAATGATATGAAGAAGCAGAAAATGAACACAAAGTCTACAAACTGAAAAAGGCTCTTTATGGGCTTAAACAAGCTCCAAGAGCATGGTACAACATAATTGACACTTATTTTTTCAAAAAGGGGTTTAATAGAAGTGAAAATGAACACACATTATACATCAAGTCAAATGGTAATGATATAATAATTGTGTGCTTATATGTAGATGACTTGATATACACATATTCAAGTGATTTTTTAGTGGAAGAGTTCAGGGAGGCTATGATGACTGAATTTGAAATGACCGATTTGGGTTTTCTCCATTATTTTCTTGGCATAGAAGTGACACAAATGAATGATGGAATTTTTATTTCACAAGAAAAATATGTTTCAAATCTTCTTAAAAAATGGAAAATGGGAAATTGTAAACCCATGAGCACACCCATGAATACAAATGAAATGTTTTCTATAGAAGATGGAGCTGAAAAGGTATACACTCAATCCTATAGGAGTCTGGTAGGAAGTCTTTTGTATCTTATTACCACTAGGCCTAATATTATGCATGCAGTAGGCTTGATTTCTAGATTCATGCAAAGTCCAAGTAAGATTCATTTTGGATCAACAAAAAGAATTTTGAGGCATCATGGTGGAACAAGAAATTATGGAATTTGGTATACTTCATCAAATAATTTTGGGTTAGTTGGTTATACAGATAGTGACTGGGATGGATCTTTTGATGATAGAAAAATCACTTCAGGTTATGTATTTAACCTTGGATCAGGTGCAATATTATGGTGTTCAAAGAAGCAACCAACTATTTCATTGTCTTCTACAGAGGCAGAGTATATTACAGCAACAACAACAACATGTGAAGCAATTTGGTTGAAGAAAGTATTGTTAGATCTAAAATAAGAACCAAAATATGCCACAACTATTTACTGTGATAACTTTTCTACCATTGCCATAACTAAAAATCCAGTGTTTCATAATCGCACCAAACACATTGATATCAAATATCATTTCATAAGAGACTATGTGGCGAAAGGAGAAATTCAAATAAAGTTTTGTACAACAAATGAATAGCTTGTAGATATATTTACCAAAGCACTACCTAAAAGGAAGTTCGAATACTTAAGGGATATGCTTGGAATCACATCATTAAGCACTAAGGGGGAGTGTTGAGGAGAATGCTTAAAATAAAGCTATGTAATTGCTGACAAATTAGCCAACAAATTTTGTGTTCTAAGTTATCATAATTAGGACAACAAATTTATAGATGTACTCAATGATCATTCGGAAAATTATTAGAGACAGTAGATTAGTCAGATAATCGATAATGAAATTAGAAATATGTGGGCTATATAATAATGTATTCACTTCTCCTATGAAGATATGAGATTACAATGAGAGTTTAGCTCATGGATTGAGAATCAGACTTCTCTTCTTTTTGTTCATTATTTTTGTTTATGTTTTCATATGCATGCTCTTGCTATATTTAACCGTTCGATGGATGCTCGAACACATGTTAAAGGATCTTCCAGATTTCCAGACTTAGACAGTGTAACCCATGGGAATAATTGAATTTTCTCATGGTGGGCAGTCCATGGTGCTTGAGTGAATGTGATTATCAGAGATTTGAGAGATAAGATTTTATTTTTCTTATGTGAAGTTGGATGTACACCAACGATTACAGGATTAGGTAAAGCTAAAAATTATATTGGATGGATGCTCGATTGCATGTTAAAGAATCTTCCAGACTTGGACAACGTAACACCCTCCGCCAACTTCATTTTATTTGATGAGATGCAAAGGGAATAATTGATTTTTGTCAAAGGTGGGAAATCCGTGGTGCTGGAGTGAATATGATTCTTAGAGACTTCTGAGATAAGAGTTTACTTTTCAATGTAAAGTCGAAACTTGTACGTACATCAATGCTTTTTTTCAAAAGAAAGAAACGAAACTTTACTTTTTACAATGGAAAGGTGCTTTATCCCCTGTAATAGTTCAAAGAACAGATATCACATCAAGTGTATATCAATCTGGGTGTGGCTAGTGGTGCAGAGTACAAATTCTGTTTTACATCAGGAAAGTCAAAACAAGACTAGACTACTGGACGACTGCAACATAAAATATGGTTTAGGAACCGAACCAGACAGCGTTAAAAGTTGGTCCCATCAAGGGGAACAGTCTGCAGAAAAAATCTTCCAAGGGATGAGAAAATATACCAGAAAACATGCAAAATGATACTCTAAAATTAGATCTCAAAGTAGTTAAGTGATCGCTCCCAGCCATCAACTTGTAATGCCTATACCATGAAACCCCATAAAACATGCAGGATGATACTCCAAAATTAAATCTCAAAGTAGTCCAGTGATCGCTCCCATCCATCAACCTCCAGCGCTTATACCATGAAGCCCCGGGGAGAGGAAGACCTTATTTGGAAAGTACATCGGTGAAAGTGTTTTGTTCCCTGTATACCTACTAAAGAATGACAGGGGAGAAGGTCGTCAAGAGATCACTGATTTGTTGCATCCAATTGCACAACGAAAGAACCTTTAAAATGCATTTCCCATTAATCCAATTGATCACTGTCAGTGAGTCACCTAGGATTAGAAGGAAAGAAATACACCAATGCTTACAAAATTGGCTAAAGCTGAAAATGAATTCATGAATATGATTCAGAGTCTCAGATAGGAATTGTAAATTTGGGAAACTCTACAATATCAAAAGTTGTGATATTGGCTTCTTTTTCACTATAATACTAATCCACACATATAAATTAAATTTAAATTAATTAGTAATTACATAAATGAAATGGTTCATATAAATAAATGATTATTTATTTAAAATTATTTGAATATTTTATAGCCATATTTTTATAAGTAATAAATAAATATATTTATAAAAAATTATAGTTATAGTGAATTTAATTTATATTAATGTAATTTAAAAAAGAAGAAGTAATTAGTGCAGTAATTTAATATTACACAATCCTAAAAACTCATAGTGCAGTATGATCCGGGAGTCTTTTGAGATAAGAGTTTAGTTTTCAATGGATGTACTTGCAGAATCGTCTAAAGTTAAAAATTAAAAAATGAATATGATTCACAGTCTTCTGAGTTAAGAATTCACTTTTCAATTAAATAACGGAACTTGAACGCACACCAATGCTTCCAGAATGGGCTGAAGTTAATTTGAGAGTAGGGTTCCAAGAGTCTTCTCTGATAATGGTTTAGTTCTCAATGTAATAAAGCCATAAGTCAACTACAGACATTACTTATATAGATTAAGTTAAATTAAAGCTGCATTGGTAAAAGAATTAATTTGAACAAGGCCTGCAAGCAGTGGTAGTCCCTACCAATTTGACACAAAAACCTGAAGGCAAAGTCAAGCAACCAACCTTTGTCAACAACTCTGCTACAACTGTATCCCTAGTAGATAACCATTATGGATTGGCACTAGTAAAAGTTAAAAATAAGTTTATCAAACAACATTGGTCAACAAGTTTGCTACAACTGTATGGAAAACAGAGAACCATTGTGGATTACTAGCACTGATTATCAGGATGCATTCAAACTAATTATTAGAATACATTTTATACTCAAACATTGGGTTTGTGCAGGTGTTCATTGATTGTTGGGTGCCTTCCTTCATTATGCCCCCCTGTCATGGAATGCCGCTAGCTCTACAGAGTCGATGTAGGCATTCCAATCCACGGAGTAAAATATTGTACTACTACAATGATATCAATAATATATAAAGTGGTAATATAATACCTTTTCTCTATTTCCAGATAGAAGGCAAGAAAAGAGAGATAAGTTCAGAAGCCAGCAAGAAAGCCAGGTGATTTGACCAGCCATGATGACACTCCATTCTATGAAGGTAGATGTGTGTTTCCATATATTAAGAAGCTACCTAAAGACAATCGTATGGACTTGTGTCTTCTCTTTATTGTCTCTATATTTACCGATATGAGAGAAGTAAATAGGTAGTGTCGTTAAAGAAACACTTCAAGGCGGAGAAATTTGGGTGAGTAAGAATGGCTGGTTAAGTGTTCAAAGGTGGGCTGCTACAGGTGTTGTTTCTCATTCAACTGGATCTGCTATATCAACCACTGGATCAATGCCTGAATCATCTGCTTCTTAGAATGTGCTTCTGTAATTGGAAGGGATGCACCTAGAGATAGAAGAAGAGAGGGATGCATCTGTATCTCGATCATAGGGAACACATGAACACATATCTGATTATCAGAATGCATTCAAACTGATTATTAGAGTACTTTTTATATTCAAACATTGAGTTTGTGCAGGTGGTCATTGATTGTTGGGTGCCTTTCTGGTCGAAAAGGTGAAGAGATTGAGAGAAATTAGAAGATGAGAAGCATTAATATTGCACTTCTAAAGCTTGTACCTAGTCGCATAACTATAAATCCATGGCTTAAGACTCACATGGTATCAGATAAAATAGTGTTGGTAATAATAATCTCAACTACTGCAATAAATACCCTAACAACAACCATACTTGTCAGAAGTATTTTTGCAGGTTGCCTGTCTGTTTAAAGATGGAAGGACTAAAGGCACAAACGATTCCGAAACGTAACAAGGAATTTAAAGAATTTAATGTATTTTGGTAAATAGATATGGACAAGTATTCATTCAGGACTATTGCCCACACTTCACAAACTCAGGGATTCTGATCACACTCAACAACAACATCATATTAATTATTTTTCTCTGTCGTGTATTAAATGTAAAATTATATGTTGAGTTAAATATGAATGTAAAAGTCATTTTGTGTTGGTTATAAAGTAAGAGAGTTGGAGAGATAGAGAGGGAGAGTCTCTGAGGAGAAAATGGTGGAGCAAATTTTGGTGGGCTCCAACAGTTACTGTGTTTTATTGTGTGTTATTCTGCGTGAAGTGTAAAACCTTTGTTTTTTTAGTGTTGCTCCAACCTTACTTTGTTTTACTCTCTATTTTTGCCATGAGTGAGTTCTGTATTTTTAAGTCTCTATAATAGTTGCGTGAAATCTAGGTCCGTGAAATCAGCTTCGCGAAGAGTCATAGAGTTGCGAGAAATCAAGGTCCGTGGTGCGTGAAATCGAGTTGTGCGAAAAGTCACGCCCCTCTACCTCTCCGCATAAAATTTTTTAACATGGTACCAGAGCGGGTTAAACTCTGTTAGTGTAAAAATAAGTTTTTTTACTAGCAGTAAGAATTGTTTTGAGGGAAGATTGTTTTTAGCATATTTACCAACAGGTAGAAAGTTTTTTTTTCACTTAGAAATGGAAACATCAAGCACAAGTTTGACTAATCCTCAAATACCTCATTTTAATGGAAAAAATTATGATTATTGGGCTATTACAATGAAGACCCTATTTTCTTCTCAAGATATTTAGGATTTGGTAGATAATGGTTTTCAAGAACCAGCAGATGCAGCAACATACAATGCCTTATCTCAACAAGAAAAAGATTTGTTAAGGGAAAATATGAAGAAGGATTCAAAAGCCCTATTCTATATTTTCCAAGCAGTTCATGAAAGTATTTTCCAAAGGGTTGCAGCAGCAACGAAGTCCAAGCATGAATGGGACACCCTCTAGAGAGCCTACCAAGGAATGGAAAAAGTCAAGACAATAAAGCTGCAAATGTTGAGGAGAGGCTTTGAAACACTTTTTGTGAAAGAGTCTGAGAACGTAGACTTGTTTCTTACACATGTAAGTGGGTTGGTTACTCAAATTAGGTCTCATGGTGAGACACTTGAGGAAAAAATAATAGTTGAAAAAGTTTTCAGAAGTTTGCCAGCAAGTTTTGATCCCATTATTGTGGCCATAGAAGAGACAAAGGATCTCTCACAGTTCTCAGTGGATGAGCTTAATGCATCACTGATTTCTCATGAACATAGACTAAATAGAGCAATAGGTTCCTAATTGGAGCATGCCTTCAAGACGCAAGTATCATTTGGTCAAGGTCGAGGCATAACAAGATCATATGCTAGAGGAAGAGGAAGAAACCTACACAGAGGTGGAAGAAGCAGCCCTTCAAGCTCAAATGGAAGATGTAACAATCAAAATCCAAGTCAAGGCCCAAGCCAAAATCAAGCACAAGGTTAGAGGTACGATAAATCTCAAGTTCAATGTAATTAGTGTAAGAAGTATGGTCATTATGCAAATGAATGTAGATAGAAACAATATGACAATAGTAACAAACCAAGTGTAAATTTCACAAAAGAAAATCAGAACCATGATAGCATGTTTTTAGCTTGTAATGTAGCACAAGAAAAACGAAGTGATATATGGTATCTAGATTCAGGGTGTAGAAACCACATGTGAGGAAACATAGAAATGTTTTCCAATCTAGATGAAAGTGTGAAATCTGAAGTGACATTAGGGACTGATAGCAAAGTCTCTGTCATGGGAAAAGGTAGAGTTAATATCCTAACAAAGAAGGGGGAGAAGAAGTACATCTCAAATGTTTACTTTGTCCTTGGTTTGAAGCATAACCTCATAAGCATTGGACAACTCATGCAAAAGGGCTACAATGTCTTCTTCAAAAATGATGTGTGCACAATTTTGGATATGCCTCCAAGCAAACAGCTGATTGCAAAGGTTTAGATGACAAACAATAGAATGTTTACCCTAAAATTAAAATCAGATTTTTGGAAAGAAGGTGCACAAGGACAACCCTTAATGAACTCCTAAGAGAATGGAAGAAAAGAGGCAACCGTCACACAAATAAACTTTCAAACAGAGGTAAAAGATGAAAACTAGTTATGGCATTTGAGATTTGGTCATATCAACTTTGGAGGTTTGAATTTGCTGCATAGGAAAGGCATGGTGAAGGGACTACCACTTATAGAAAAACCAGACAGCCTATGTGAAGGATGTATCTTGGGCAAGCAACATAGAGAGACATTTCCAGCAGGAAAGTCAGTAAGGGCAAAGGCACCTTTGGAGATTGTCCACTTAGATTTATGTGGACCAATGCAGACACCATCAATTGGTGGTAGCCACTATGTATTGACCTTCATAGATGACTACACAAGGAACACATGGGTCTTTCTCCCAAAATAGAAAAGTGAAGTGTTTGAAAACTTTCGCCAATACAAGACTCTTGTTTAGAAGCAAAGAGGACACTACATCAAAGTCCTCATGACTGATAGAGGTGGAGAATACATCTCAAATGATTTCTTTTGTTTTTGTAGGGAACATGGAATTCACAAGCAATTTACAACAAGGTATACACCTAAGCAAAATGGTGTAGCGGAAAGAAAGAATAGGACCATAATGGAAATGGCAAGGAGTACATTGTTGAAGGCAAAGAATTTTCCAAATGACTATTGGGCTGAAGCTGTCACTTGTGCAACATATATCTTTAACAGATGTCCAACCAAAAGCATCCAGAACATAGTTCTTAAAGAGGCATGGAGTGGAAGAAAGCATAGTGTCACTCACATGACAGTTTTTGAATGTGTGGCATATGCACATGTCCCGAATGAGTTGAGGAAGAAGTTGGATAGAAAGAGGGAGAAATGTATATTTATTGGATACAATGATGAATTGAAGGCTTACCAACTCTACAATCCATTAACCAAGAAGGTGATAATCAACAAAGATGTGCAGTTCATAGAAGAGGAAGCATGGGATGGAAGTCTAGAAAAGACAGTCAATGTCAAAGCATGCATACCACATGCGGACAAAGAGGAATTAACAACATCAAGTAATTCCTCAACAGTGACTCTATCTACACCTATCCAAGTGAAACAAAGCAGGAAGCAAGCAACACCATCAACAAATAATAGGACAGTTTCGCGCAGCCAGGCAAGTGCTTCTCCAAGCACACCGCAAAGCACAACACCAAGTGACATGTCAAGCCCATCTTCAGCAAGCACAAGAAGACCAAAAGTGAGAAATTTAAATGAAATTCATGAGCAAGATGAAGTTGATAGTAGCACTAGTATGAATTCCTTATTTGCCTTGTTTTGTCATGTAGATGACCCAATCCATTTTGAAGATGTAGTCAAAGAAGAAAAGTGGGTTACGGCAATGTAGAAAGGAATAGAAGCAATAGAAAGGAATGACACATGGGAGTTAGTGAGCCTTGCAAATGGAAAACATGTCATTGGAGCAAAGTGGGTCTATAAAACTAAAAGCAACATTGAGGGAAAGATTGAAAGCTACAAAGCAAGTCTAGTTGTCAAAGGATACAAGCAATATCATGGAAGAGATTATGCGGACATGTTCGTGCCAGTTGCGTAGATAGAGACATTGCACGCACCACAAATGGAAAGTGTATCAAATGGACGTAAAATCATCATTCTTGAATGGAGTGCTGAAATAGGAAGTGTATATTACACAACCGCCTGGTTATGAGGTAGAAGGCCAAGAAGACAAAATGTATCGATGATGAAAGCTCTTTGCGGGTTAAGGCAAGCACCGCACGCATGGTACAACAGGATAGATGCCTACTTGTTGGACAATGGTTTCGAAAAATGTGACGGGGAACCCACTGTCAAAGAGAGAAAAGGTAAGATTCTCATTGTCATTTTATACGGATATGATTTGATTTTTACAGGCAGTGATGATTTCCTCATCGCAAATTTCAAACAAGTCATGAAGAGTGAATTTGAAATGACAAACTTGGGATTGTTAGGATATTTTTTGGGCATATAAGTGAAGAAAATAGAAAAATGCATTTTTATCTCTCAAGCGAAGTATGTGGCAGTCATTTTGGAGAGGTTTATAATGTAGAACAAGAAGTCCGCACCAACTCCAACTGTCATGGGGTTGAAGTTGAGAAAAGAAGATTGCAGTAGCAATGTCAGTCTGACATTATACAAAAGCATGATAGGCAACTTGATGCATTTGACCACCACTAGGCCAGATATAATGTATGCAGTAAGTTTGGTGTCAAGGTTCATGGAGACACCCAAGGAGACACATTGGCAAGCAGCGAAAAGGATTCTAAGGTATGTCAATGGGACAAAACAATATGGCATTTTGTACACAGCAAAAAGTGATTTCAAGTTGGTTGGTCACATTGACAGTGATTGGACAGGAAGTGTCGATGACAGAAAGAGCATGTCAGGATATGTTTTTCATTTGGGTTCCAGAGCCATTTCATTGGACTCAAAGAAGCAGCCAATAGTGTCATTGTCAACAACAGAAGTTGAAGCAACAACAATAGTGTGTCAGGCAGTTTGGATGAGAAGGATGTTGAGGGATATTTGTCATCCAAGAGGGAGCAACAACTATTTTCTTTGGCAATACATCAGCAATTACATTGTCAAAGAATTTTGTCTTCCACAAAAGGACCAAGCACATTGATGCTAAATATCATTTTATTAGAGAGTTGATTAACAATGATGAAATTTTGCTGTAGCTGTTGGGCATGGAATCCCCTGAAGACATGTTTTGGGGCTTAAAGCCCAAGTTTTGACCAAATCCTTTGTAAAAGCTCCGCGAATTGTGGGTACGGAGCGCGCAGTCATAATAGAGTCATAGGGTTGTCCACCCTCGTTTTTGTAATGTAATGTTGACTTGATAGACCTACCCATGGTCCGTGGACCATGGGATTGTATAAATAGAGCAAGGCTATAAGTAATGGAAGAGAGAGTGACTAAGAATGGAAGCATGATGAGTCTAAGTGATTGAGTCAAAGTGTAAAGGGTGTCTTTGGGACGTAGAGTAGGAGAAGGCTCTGCAGCTGAGTGCGCAAAGGCCTAGTAGTATGCATCTGAGTGCGCAGACCCCTTCAGCTGAGTGCGCAGGGTAAGTCGAGTCTCTAACCGTTGGAAGAATTAATAAAGATAAGTTTACCATATTTTTGTGTATCTTTTACTGTTTTAATGTATGATTGGGTATAAATTGCAAGTGTATTGTTTATTTGCTGCGCGAACTCATATGAATGTGTTGTATAAATAAATATAACGTAAGACATCCATTTACGTGAGGATAATTAACTGGTATAAGAAGATAAGTAACATCTCAGGTGCGTCTGAAGGGAATAGAGCAGAGCACTATTCTAGCAGCGTGGAAGCTCCACAACCCCTGGTTAGGGCTGCGCGAAGGCAGTGTATCAAGGTGGGAGGAATAGGGAGATGCGCGAAGTAACCTGTGCGCAGGGACAAACAGTTGGATCAAACCATACACTCAGACATCTCAAGGGTGCGGAAACCTAGTTCCATCATCCCCCCATACTACTTCGGGTGAGACCTTAGTCCGTGCTTCATGGACTGTTGCCGAAAGGGCCAGTAGTACAGGGATTTGTTTGGCTAATTAACTCTGAACCTGGGTCAAGCCCCAACAAGCCAACAAATGGTTCTGTTGCTAGGACCAACATCTGCATAGAGATGTCTGATGTCGTATCACTGGAATCCGATAGAGAAAGGAATTGAAGATTGGTTGGATAGAAAAATTCAAGAGTTTGTGGCGCAGAAAATTAGGAATCCGCAACTATCAAAGGAGGAGTGGTTAGATTACTACATATACACATAGATCCACGAAATTTTCTTCACATCTTTCCCCACTGAGCTATATGAGTGGATCACAAAACTAGCAGATAGCCAAGGAAGGTGCAAACTTGACAGACCTATTGTGTGGACTCCAGAATTGATGCGCAAATTGGAAGCGTCAGAGGATAAGAACGTGCATGCTGTTGATCACTGGCTGGATCAAATTATAGGAGGATTCATCACTAATTTTGCGGTAGATACTTCAGTCAACTATAGCAAGGCAAAACAATGCTTCCTCAAAGGAAAACGAGGTAAGTATGTTAAATCTTTGAACACTTGGATTAAAATGCTACTGTGTGAGAAACGAGTTATGCGAATAAATTTATGTTTGGGGCTATGTGAAGTGGGAGAATGTATAGGGACAAAGGTAGTACAAAAATAAAAACTAGCCCCTTGATTTCACCTTTGCGAGGGGACGAGGAAGAGCTCGCAAAGGTCTCACCAAGAAGTGTGATCGGTTTGATAAGGCGGAGGATTCCGCACATACCACCTGCCCCACACCACTGTCAGTTTCACCATCATCACCCCCATCTTTTCCCATACCACCTTCGCCACCACCACGAATCAATATGGCGAGCGTGATAAAGTTGCCAATGTTCAAGGGAGTAGGGAATGAAGATCTGGACCAGTTTTGGTTCATGATAAGGGCTGTATGGGAAGTGCAGGGAGTCACGGATGACAATATAAAGAAAGAAATGTTGGTCAACGCTCTGCAGGATTGCGCACTGACTTGGTACATTAAGCATTCCAATGATAATCCAAATGTGGAGATCACGGATATCCAAGCTACGTTGAACAAAGAATTTAGCAGGCTGAAGTTAGAGATGCAGTCGATCATTGGGTTCAAGGAGATTGCGATGCTTCCAGGCTAGACCCCTTGGGAGTTGGATAAGAGACTGAAGTGTAATATTTGTGAAGCTAATATGACCTTGACAAATGGACAACACTGTGCATGGTTTGTAACGTCGCTAACACCGCATCTAAGGAACGCGCTGTCACAACATAGGCTAACCACTTAGGCTGAGGCCTTGGAGATCGTGATGAGGCTGCACAAGACCCTGATACAAGATCCTAACTTGAGAGTTCAGCAGATCCACGCAGAGTTGAAAAACTTGTGCCTTGAGATGCAGAATTTGAAACAAGACAAGACAGCTCGCCCAAAAGTGCGCGAGGAGGTATGGTGTGTAAAGCGAAAAGGTCAAGGACTTGACAAGGACCACTACCTAGTGTTTGCAAATTACCTTGCGGGAGGAGGACCAATGCCATTGAGATTGGATGCACAAGCAACACCGAGGGCGGCGCTTGCATTATGGTGCATGATTTGTCAGATAGGAGGAAAGAATGCCACAGATAACTCCAATTTATTACAGAAGTACACACAGAATGCACAACAGTTGTTCTGTAATTTTTGTAGATCAGTAGGCCATGATAAGCGAACCTGTAGAAGTTATGAGATGATGATGGATCGAAATCCTACTTACAGAGTTTAGGCCGAAACACGACACCTTGACCAGAACACAGGGATGGGGCGAACTAGATTTCAAGGGCGTAGATGAGGTCGAGGTGGAGGAGGACTAGGAAGAGGTCACAGACGACTAATATGTTACAATTGCGGAGGGCCAGGACATTATGCCTGCGATTGTACGAATCCAATGCGACCATCATGCTTGTATTGTACATTGTTTGATCATGAGACGAAGGATTGTCCCACACTGATAGTGAGGTTGCACGATAAAGGAGCACTCCAACCTCCCCTGACCTAGAACCTACAAATGATGAGGTCCGAGCCACGCGAGGAAGACCCTAATGTGAATATTGTGCTCCGAAGTGGAATTATGACAGGGGATGACAAAGGCAAGCAGAGTGAAGAAATTACTTGGGTTTGCAAGGCTCCAATGAAGAAACCAAAGTTCGATTTTGAGTGCGCTAAGAAAACCTTCATGGAAGCCAAGAAGAGCTTCGCTAAGGCCTCCATTTTAGGAAGTAAAGATAAATGAGAGCCAGAAATGGACCCATCGATGCTCACAACATTCTTGGAGACATGCATGAAGTTGCTACGTGATAGTAAGGCTATAATGGGGCTACAGGAACTCATAAATATATGTGTTGGGACCGCGCAAGGAGAACCACGTGTAGTCCAGAAGCTCAGAAAGCACACGACGTGAACAGGAAGGGAGATGAGATTGACCGCGCAAATTGGAAAATATGCAATGGACCAAGTGATTCTAGATCTAGGATCAAACGCGAACATCCTGCCAAAGCAGACATGGGAGCGCATGGGCAGGCCTGTGCTGCAATGGTCTCCTATCCAACTGTGAATGGCGAACTAGCAAAAGATCCTACCTATGGGGAGATTGCAGGGAATCACAGTAGATATTGAAGGAGAAAGCGTGCTAGCATATTTCGATGTGATAGAGATTTTTTATGATAGCAATCCCTACCCCACGGTATTAGGAATAGATTGGGACACTAACATAAATGGGGTGATAAATCTGAAGGAGCGCAAGATGATTTTTGAGAAAAATTCTCTGCGCGTGGTTGTACCTTTGGACCCTACAGAAGGATCACACTACACGGAGCCAGTGCACGACTACGACAATAATGATGACTTGGATTGCATCTATAAGATAACCGCATGAGAGCAAGACTGGGTGAATCCAACCGCGGATGGATGACTCTCATGGGAGTGCGAAAGCTCCTGCACATCAGATTCTGACGAGGAGATAGAATGATGGAAGAATCGGTTACACGAGGTAACCATGCTAAACTGTAACATGATGACGAGATCAATGTGCTGCGTAGCAACGGAGGTAAGAAATCTGCTTACGTATGATGGATTAAGTGAGGTGGATGATTTATTGAATATATTTGAAAAAGAAGTGTCGGAACAACAACGTTTCAATGCTCTAAAATGGGTATTGTGCGTTACGCCCACGAGGTGGTGGGTTACGCACCAAAGAATTTTTGAGGATAGGCATGAATGTAGCAGGGTGATGCGCATGCAGTTTCGAAAGCCTCAGATGCGGTTAAAAGACAAGTATGATGGAGGGGATGATCCGCATGCACACCTCGCCAAATGGACAAAAGTCTATGGGGAAGAGCCACAACCTGAGTCATTGCACCTATTCTGTCATACCCTGGATAATATACCCATGAACTGGTATATAGAGATGGAGCGGTGCCATGGAACAAGAAAATGGGATATCTTGCACGAAGGATTCCTGTTAACCTTCACATTTGAGGATCATTGGTGGGATACTATTGATGATACGCTACAAGCAGTAAAAACAACTATCTTTAAAATACCCTAGGAACCGATAGAAGTGCTTCAGCTGGATGGGGCGACCCAGCTGAGTTGCGCGCTGGAGTGTTACAACGTGAATACTGAAGAAGATGACAAAGATCTGCTAAAAGTTAACATTCCAAAAATGGAAGGCTATCACAAGGTTCAAGGGCCATTGGTTGAAGACCCTGACATAACCTCACCGGTAAAGACAAAGCAGGTGAACATTGGTACGGAAGCCAAACCTATGTATGCAACGCTCGGTGACCACTGGGACAATGCGACAGTTGATAAGGCCGCTGAGTTACCCCGCGAGTACCAGGACTTATTCCCTACCAAGATCACAGACTTAAAAGGGATCATTGGTGATCTAGGGATGATGAATACCACCTTAAAACTTGACGCAAAGCCAGTTAAGTAGAGGCCTTACCACTTGAATCCGAAGTACAAGGAAAAGGTCCGTGTAGAACTACAAAAAATGCTCACAGCTGGAATCATTGAGCCAGTGGAAGAATCCGACTCGGTAAGCCATATGGTAGTGCAGGAAAAGAAGCAGAAGGGTGAGATAAGAATATGCGTGGACCTCATAAAATTGAACGACACATGTGTGCATGACCCATTGCCAACACCATTCAAAAATGAGGTATTGGAAAATGTCGATGGAAAAGAAGCATATTCTTTTACTGATGGGTTCTCAGGGTACCACCAGATCAAAATCGCATCGGAAGAAAGGAGCAAGACCATCTTCATGACTAAGTGGGGCTACCTTCAATACACCGTTATGCCATTTAGGTTGAAAAATGCGTCTGTCATCTTTTCACGCATAGTTGTTGCCACATTCAAAGAATATATCAACAAATTCCTGGAGGTCTATCTCAATGATTGGACTATATTTGGATTGGTTAAGCACCATGTAGTGAGCTTATGCTTGATGCTGGATACTTGCTGATGACACCAAATCGTGTTGAACCTCAAGAAGTGTACATTCCTCATTCCCTTTGGGATATGTGGTCTGCAAACAGGGATTGATGGTAAACCCTACAAATATTGCAGTGATTATGAATTTGGAAGCACCGCGAAGTGTTAAACAACTGCGTGCTACCTTGGGACATACAGGGTGCTACAAAAAGTTCATCAAAAGCTATGTCGAGATCACCATGCCAATGGAGAAACTGTTGAGAAAATATGTCATGTTCTGCTGGAATGATGATTGCATGAAGAGCCTGGATGTACTAAAAGAGAAATTGGCCTACGCACCAATTCTGGTTTTCCCAAAATGGGATGTGGAGTTTCATGTCCATGTTGATGCATCGTGTATAGTGTTGGGAGCAGTACTCACACAGGAGGGTAGAGAGGGATTGGATCATCCTATTGCATTCACAAGTCGCAAGTTGTCTAAAGTGGAAAACAACTATTCCACAACTTAACATGAGGGGTTGGCTATGGTGTACGCGCTCCAAAAATACTGACACTATTTGCTAGGAGGACATTTCAAGATGTATACAGACCATTCCACACTAAAATACTTGGTCAATAAGCCTATCTTGGGGGGACGCATATGCAAGTGGCTCTTATTGTTCCAAGAATATGATTTTTAGGTCATTGTGAAGCCTAGATGCCTGAATGTAGGACTGGATCACTTGTCGCAAATTGAGATGGGGGAGGAACCTACTAATTTGGAGGAAGGATTACCTGATGTGCAACGCTTTGCTATGTGCATAGCGGACGTACACTTTGAAGATATAATCCACTTTCTAACAATGAGGACTGCGTCGAAGGAATACTCTGTCCAGTAAAAGAAGGAACTGGTGGTGCGTGCGACTGATTTTTCTGTCACCATAGGGAACCTATACAAGATGGGCAATGATGAGATATTGCGAAGGTATGTACCTGAATTTGAACGAATTTAGATCCTTGTGGAAGCGCATGGGGGTGCTGTAGCAACACACTATTCAGGGTGAGTGACTGCACATAAGATTCTCTGCATAGGGTTGTGGTGGCCAACGCTTCATTAGGATTCCAAAGCACATTGTAAGGCCTGTGATATATGTCAAAGGACAGGTAAACTATCGCAAAGGGACGAGATGCCTTTGAATCCACAAATGACACTGCAGCCCTTTGAAAAGTGGTTAATCGACTTTGTAGGACCTATCAAATCTCAAGGAAAGATAGGCGCAAGATACATTATCACTGTGACAGAGTACCTGACTCGTTGGGTAGAAAAGTAGCCTGTCAAAGACTGCACGACCACCACAGCTGCGAAATTTTTGTTTGAACACGCGTTGACTCAATTTGGATGTCCAAAATTCTTGATGAAGGATCGTAGTACACATTTCCTGAACAAAACCATCAGCACCCTAACAGAAGAGTTTCAGGTGTATCATCAGAAAAGCACACCATGTCACCCACAAGCCAATAGGATAGTAGAAGCATTTAACAAAATATTGGAGATTGCGCTGACTAAAGTATGCAACGCATAGTGGAGTGATTGGGACCTGTGCATACCTGTATTACTATGGGATTACAGGACAACGTGCAAGAAACTGATGGGATAGACACCTTTATGTTTGGTTTATGGCGTGGAAGCTGTCGTGCCAATGGAGTATATTGTACCTAGTCTATGCATAACAATGCTCACAAGTATGATGGACTGTGTAGCCCTGGAAAAGAGGCTCGCGTAGTTGGAAGAACTTGAGGAGGAACGATTCCTGGCTGGCTCCCATCAGCAGGTGCAAAAGAAGCGCAAGAAGGCCTGGCACAATCTCCATATTAAGTTGCGCACCTTCAAGGAAAATGATTTAGTGTTGCTGTATGACAATAAGTTTGATAAATTCCCGGGAAAGTTTAGAATGCATTAGTTGGGACCATACATTGTTAAGGAGGTCACAGACAAAGGCACGGTACAGCTATTCAAACTAAATGGAGATCCTTTCCCAGGAAAAGTGAATGGAAACCAATTGAAGCACTACACGGGTGGTCCAACTATTTGACTAGCTGGCAGAAACATAGTCTTAACACTCCATGGATCCAGAGAAAGGCGCATGACTATAAACAAATGCAGGGGACACAGGCACAGATGCAGGGAAGCAGTTCCAGCATCATAGTATCGGAACAACGTGTACAGGAAATCCAGCAAGTAACTGCTCAGTGCGTTGACGACCTTGCAGTGGTTCAGACAGAGTTGGAGGGACTCCCCACGAAGATCTCTGTGCTGACAAAGTGACTTGAGGGTGAGTCACGATGTTTTTGTTGGGGGCTTGTTGGGCATGGAATCCCCCCAAGGCATGTTTTGGGGCTTAAAGCCGAAGTTTTGACCAAATCCTTTGTAAAAGCTCTACGAATTGTGGGCGCGGAGCGCGAAGTCATAATAGAGTCACAGGGTTGTCTGCCCTCATTTTTGTAATGTAATGTCAGCTTGATAGACCTACCCATGGTCCGCGGACCATGGGATTGTATAAATAGAGCGAGGCTCTAAGTAGCGAAAGAGAGCATGACTAAGAATGGAAGCATGATGAGTCTAAGTGATTGAGTCAAAGTGTAAAGGGTGTCTTTGGGATGTAGAGTAGGAGAAGGCTCTGCAGCTGAATGCGAAGAGGCCTAGTAGTCCACAGCTGAGTGTGCAGACCCCTACAGCTGAGTGCGCAAAGCAAGTCAAGTTTGTAACCATTGGAAGAATTAATAAAGAGAAGTTTACCATATTTTTGTGTATCTTTTACTGTTTTAATGTATGATTGGGTATAAATTCCAAGTGTACTTTTTATTTGTTGCGCGAACTCATATGAATGTGTTGTATAAATAAATATAACGTAAGAAATCCATTTACATTAGGATAATTAACTGGTATAAGAAGATAAGTAAGATCTCGGGTGTGTCTTAAGGGAATAGCGTAGAGCACTACTCTAGCAGCGCGGGAGCTACACAACCCCTGGTTAGGGCTGCACGAAGGCAGTGTATCAGGGAGCGAGGAACAGGGAAATGCACGAAGTAACTTGCGTATAGTGACGAATAGTTGGATCGAACTAGACCCTCGGACATCTCAAGCATGCAGAAACCTAATTCCAACACCCCCCCATACTACTTCGAGTGAGACCTCAGTCCGCGCTTCACAGACTATTACTGAAAAGGCCAGTATTACAGGGATTTGTTTGGCTAATTAACTTTGAACCTGGGTCAGGTCAAAACAGGCCAACAACAGCTCCGCAGGTCACAAGAACATTTTGTTGATATCTTCACAAAGCCATTGGCAAGTGAAATTTTTGTTTATCTCACAAACTGTTTTGGAATTTTCAATGGTGGCAATTGTGATTAAGGGGGAGTGTAGGAATAATAATCCCAACCACCACAATAAACACCCTGACATCAACCATACTTGTCAGAAGTATTTTTGCAGGTTGTGTCTGTGTTTGAAGATCGAAGGACTGAAGCGAGGCATGAACCATTTCAAAATGCAACAAGGAATTTAAAGAATTTAATGTATTTTGGTAAATAGATATGGGCAAGCATTCATTCAGCGACTATTGCCCACACTCCACAAACACCTGGGCGATTCTGATCACACTCAACAACACCATCATATTAATTATTTTTCTCTGTCATGTATTAAATGTAAAATTGTATGTTGAGTTAAATATGAATGCAAAATTCATTTTGTGTTGGTTAGAAAGTAAGAGACTTGGAGAGATAGAGAGCAAGAGTGTGAGGAGAAAATGGTGGAGCAAATTTTAGTGGGCGCGTCAAAACGACAGTTAGTGTGTTTTACTGTGTGTATTAAATGTAAAATTGTATGTTGAGTTAAATATGAATGTAAAATTCATTTTGTGTTGGTTAGAAAGTAAGAGACTTGGAGAGATAGAGAGCAAGAGTCTATGAGGAGAAAATGGTGGAACAAATTTTGGTGGGCGCGTGACAACGACAGTTATTGTGCGTGAAATGTAAAATCTTTGTTTTACTTGGTGAATGAACTGCATTCTCAGGTGAATGTATTTTTCATGATTTTATTTTTCATGATTTAGAATTGAATCCTAGGTATTTATAGTGTTGCTCCCGCCTTACTTTGTTTTACTCTCTATTTTTGCCAGGAGTGAATTCTGTATTTTTAAGTCTGTGTACTAGCTACGTGAAATCCAGAGTCCGCGAAATCAACTTCGTGAAGAGAAATAGAGCTGCGCTAAATCGAGCTCCGCGATGCACGAAATCCAACTGCGTGAAAGTCACACCCCTTGCGAAAAGTCACACCGCTTTGCCTCTCTGCGTAAATTATTTTCATTCTACCTCTACGCTTAATTTTTTTTAACGAACAGCTTGTTCATATAATATTGTTTACATCCAAAAGCTAAATTCATATGAGGAAGAAGAGCAAAGGGAGGAATAAAGAGTTGAAGATACCAGGAAGAATACAAATTATATGCTTGTCCCGCTTGTAAGTCTTGTTTTAAAGCCCTGTTGTCGGTGTTCATAAGATTATCACTGTGTCTGTAAATGTTCATTTATGCTCAATACATTTAGCTAAAGCTAGTTATATGAAAGAAAGAAAATGACTGATAAATATATTTGTCCGGCTACATTTTGTAAATACATGACTAGCGTGGATCCCTCACAATAGTGGCTGGCCTAAAGTAAATACGGAAAAACTTCGAAAAATTTAGGGAAAAACTTTAAAAAATGTCTAACAACATATATAATATTAAAAATCAATTATTTTTTTACCTTTTTCTTATTTTACTCTTTCCAATGGTCATTTTTCATATTTTTTTTTAAGAAACTTACCAAATTATAAATAGCACCTTCAAGTCAGATAACTTCAAATGGAAAAAATCCAAACACTATTAATGTCCAGACGGGGAGTAGATAAATTTCATCTAGAAAGAATGGAACCATCGTTGACTATATTCGACAGTCTGTTACTTGTAAATATGTTCTTCATTTCGTTTAAGTGTACGTTATCAAAGTTCATGAAAATGTGTAATATACCCAAATCTGGAAGATGGATTTATTTTCGAATTCCTAATCTAAT
This sequence comes from Pinus tabuliformis, assembly GCA_031772625.1. Lineage (NCBI taxonomy): Eukaryota > Viridiplantae > Streptophyta > Pinopsida > Pinales > Pinaceae > Pinus > Pinus tabuliformis. Next base: position 1,390,613,102 of record CM062820.1, on the reverse strand, counting down.
ATGAACCGAGCAATTCTACGAGGAACTTCCACTTAATCCTAGTGACAGGAGCATGGGTCGATACACAAAAACAATAGAATAATCTTGTACTTTATATCTCGAAAAACAGAGATACATCTGTTTGCTTTGTCGTTACATATTTCTTTTAGTGTTGTTGATGTCATTCATGTTAATTTTGCTAATGGTGAAATGGTAAATGTGGCACCTGAGAATACCGAGATTCAAATTGGGTGGGGCTGATGTTTTTTAGAATATCATTTTATTAATTTTATTAATTGTGAAATGGTAAATGTGGCACCTGAGAATACCGAGATTCAAATTGGATGGGGCTGATGTTTTTTTAGAATATCATTTTATTTTTTATCTTGGTATGGATGGTGAATTATACATGAAGGAAACAATGGAAGAAATTACAACAAAATAGGGCTGGTAACCATATACTAAGTGAGGTAAAGAACTAAATGAAATAACATAAATGAGATAATTTACTAAATCAATTTTAACCTTAAAAGTAGCATGAGTGTAAGACACCTATTCTAACTAGGTTTTCAATATATGTACACTACTGTTATTCTAAATAAGTATTCAATATATTTGTATTATGCATCCTTTGTATCTAATCTTAATATAAAATAAACCTTCATAATTTACGCCAAAATAAACCTTCTTATTTCATATACATGTCTATTGTTAGTTAACTGCTTATATAAATCGTTTTACATTTATTCACTTTACTTGCTACCTATTTTCTACTCTTTGACATCAATTCATTAAAAGTTAATAGATTCACTGTAACAACAGCAAACCAAACCCAACATTACCCACAATAAATTATGTTCACCGAGTGAAAGCAACTGTCTGTTGATTTTCTGCTGAAATTTGGCAGTGTACTAGACTTATGAAGAATTAGACTCCTTTTCCACCACCACGTAATAGTAGAATTCTGAGGGAGTGTATTGTCTCAAGGCTCAAACTCCAGCCTTACGTGATACTTTATTTGGCTAACCTGAGTTTGATCCATTCTCATGAAAAACTTCAGTGGCTTAGATTCGATCCTAATATGCTCTCTAAGCTTTCTAACAATAAGACATACAAAAGTTTAATGATGCAAACTATGCAATAGGGGCAGTCAATAATGCAGTAGGCTAATTGGAACTTCTTGTGTTCAAGGAATGATAATAGGGACTCAAACAAAATACAACAAAATGTAAGAAGTATTCATGCAAAATATTCACCCGCATCAACATGAAGATGGGATTGAAGGAGATTGCGCTATGCGCTCACTCCAAGATCAACAAAGCTTCATACAAAATTGTTAGCTTCATTTACTAAAACAAGAAAAGATCTATAATACAAATAATGACCAAGAACAGATAGCGGGTGCACTTCTATGCGATTCGAACCTGGATCCCTTCCCCGAATAATTCAGTGCCTCCATCTTCCACCATTTTTTGAATTTAGTACCATATGCATACACAGTGTGCACCAAAGATGTGAATGATTTGCCGCTTCCATCTTCCACTTTTTTTTATTTACTGCGGTATGCATACACAGTATGCACTAGATAATTAAAATAAAAGAACAAACACCCAATTTTTAATTTCCTCATGTATTTTTGCAGGAAGAAGTAACGGCATGAAGAGTTAGGAACTGGAAGTCACAGACGCAGGATGCGGTTAGAGGCAGGAACTGGAAGTCACAGACGCAGGATGCGGTTAGAGGCGGGATGCAGTTAGAGGCTGTGTGATATAAGGCAAAGCAGTGTGGACAATATCTGGCATCAAAAAATCATGGAAAGTGACAAGTGCCAACAAGTGCTAGCTAACATGAAATCTATTAAACTTAAGAGAAAATCCGGTGTAAAATTTGGATATAAAAAGCTATTGGATATAAACTTCTAATATATGCATCCCAGAAAAATGAATCGTGCAAAAACATTGGATATGTATTCAACCAAGGAAAAAAGTTTGGATATGCATTGAAAATGAGAGAATGAATGATTGAGGAGAGTTGTTTATAAAAACTCTTTTATCTATTTATCCAAATTCCTGTATCAAAGTGTCGACAATAAGAGCTCAAACCGGATCACCCAATCATGTTTAAAATAAAGAGTTTATTTTTATTATATAAATGAAATATATTATCGTCTTTTGATGTGAATAAAATTTTAAAAGTCAAACACTAGATTGATAGGCGGTCATTGTTCTATCGAACGCTATAGTCCCGGGCAAGGACTAATAAGGGTCTTATCACATAATTTGAATAAGTGTCTTCTTAGATGAGATAAGAGTTTACTTTTTCAATGTAATAGAATGTGGATAACACACCAATGCTTTCAGAATTGGTTAAAATTAAAGCTAATTAGGGAATATAATGGTAAGTCTTCTCATATAAGAGTTTACTTTTTAATATAATAAAGGCACTAATTAATTTTATACCCTATACATATAAATTATAATAACGTTATTCATTAATTTTTGATATTATATATATCAATTAAATTAAAGTAAAGGTATAAACTAAATAGTGGGTAAAAGAAATATTTTTGAGATAAGAGTTTACTCTTTAATGTAATAATAAAATTTGGACATAGGCTGATACTTTCAAAATAGGTTAAAGTTCAAATTTAATTGATGAATATGATTTTAACTAATTTTGTTTTTTCCTGTGGAAAACGTCGTACTTTCTTTATTAATAAAGAAATTGTATTTTGCAGATGCGTTGCATATACAATATTCAAGGGTGACGTGTCCTTCATCAAAACATTCAAAAACTGTGTTTCACCTCAAGTGAGGCTTCTTCATATGAAAAATTCTATATGTATACTGTGGAACTCTTCGCAGAGAGCTCTGTACTGTCTATACTAAAGATAATAAAAAACAGTGAATAATTACATTTGGCTTTTGGCCAGATCCAAAAAGCAAAATTACAATCTCAATTGAAAATATTTCATGTTCCAAGCTCTATGAACGGCCTGTGGTAATATTGATAGATGATGCCGTCTCTTTCCTCCATGATCAACCAATTAGTGTCGTCCCTGAGCGCCACCTCCTTGGATAAGCTGTCAGCGGCTGAGTTGCGTTCCCTGTAGATGTGACGGCAAGAGAAGACATCAAAATGAGATATGAGTCTGTGTGTTTCATCCAAAATGTGTTGTAAAGTGTATGTATTGCAGTGAGCTGTTTTATTTATCCAATTGCAAATAATTTGTGAATCTCCAAATAACTGTAAATGATGGCAGTTTTTGGATAATGCAAAGTGTATGAGGTTTTTTTCCGAGATGAGCTCTACAAAATTGTTGTTCCCCTTCCCAGGCCCATTTTTATTTTGTAAACATGAGATTCAGATAGATGTAGAATAGCCCCCCCACCACATCCCCTCTCCTGTGCTGATCCATCAAAATAAGCCCATGGATGGGCTGGGTTGATGACTTCTGGTGTAATGATCCTATGGGTCGGCTGGTCTTCCTCTTCGGGTATGGAACTGAAATCGGCTAGAAGCCTAGAGGAAATGGAGGGCCAGTGAGGGGGTCTTTGATGGAAGATGACTTGATTCCTAGCTATCCATATGGCCTAGCTAATGAGAAGCGGTATGTTTTTTAGTCTGATAGAGTTAGTAGAGCACCAAGTGCTCCAAGCTTCAGTGAAATTAAGACCCTGCCATTTCAAAGCGGAAGAGATCGAACCAAGGAAGCCATTCCATAGATCTTCAGTGAGAGGGCATTTTAGGAAAAGGTGTTTTGTATCCTCATTGTCGCTTTTGTAGAGATGGCACCAGAATGGCCCTGCAAAGGATCTTTTCATCAAATTGGCCCCAGTCGGGACTTTGTTGTAGAGGATGGACCACATGAGCAATTTAGTTCGAGGGGGCGCCTTCAACTTCCACATCTGCTTCCACCACTGAGCCAGATCCGGTGGTTTGTGCCTTTCCATCAGTACTTGGTAGCCTATCTTGGGGGAGTATATACCATGTTTAGCATGTGCCCAGATAAGCTCATCCTCGCCCTCGGTTATTCTGATGTGGGCCTCCATCAAAGCATTTGTATAATTGCGCCATTCCTGCTGCCAACATCCAGGGATATTCAGATCGTTTGTAGTTCTCCAAGCTTGCTGAAAGATGGTAGTGTGTGCCTCGTCTGCAATCTGATTGATGTGCACTATTCCATTGGCCTGTAGGTGTCCTCTCAGGCCTTCCGTGAGCCTGTGAGTGTTTCCACAACCCACCCAGGGGTCAGTGCCTATCTGTATCTTTGTCCCTGATCTAATTCTCCATGTCAGGCCGCTGCGAATGAGCTCCTTCGTGTTGATGACAACCTTCCAGATAATGGAGATGTTATTCCGCTTGGTGTCTTGTCTGATCCAGTCTTGTACACTTGCTGGATGGATGTATTTAGATACTACTACCTTCGTCCAAAGGCTGTTATTATTTAGCAGTTGCCACCCTAACTTTGCAGCCAAAGCTTGTGAGAAGGTATCCAACCTCTTGATGCCCCATCCTCCCCAGCTCTTTGGTAGGGCCAATGATTCCCAGCTCGTCCATGCAAAAATTCTCCCCGGCTGATTTCCTTTCCACAAGAACCTACAGCATAGGTTTTGTAGGTGAGACAGGATACCTTTGGGAATCCATGCTAGAGTCATCCAATAAACTGGTGTGGCTTCTAAGACAGCCTTGATGAGTACCAACCTCCCTGCCCTGGAGAGATATTTGTGGTACCAGATGTTGAGCCTCTTCTCCACCTTCGATATGAGCCATGTCCAGTCTACTATCTTGTATCCAAGGGGTTTGAGCCTATAACGTAGGTATCTCAACCCTTCTTATAATTGGGCTTCTGTAAAGGCAAATCTTCTGAGAGCAAACTGAATCTCATGTTGGGAGCAGCCTGTGGTATCTACAGTGGATTTTGCCTCGTTTAAGACCATGCCTGTGGCCTTGAGGAAGATGCCAAGGGATCAGTGAAAAGCAAAGGTGTACCCAATACCCCCGTTTAAGAGGATCAATACATCATCCACAAACAACAAGTGGGTGAGGGTGCAGTCTTCTGTAATTTTGATACCCCTTATTCGCCCCAGTCTGCATTCCTCTCCGATGATTCGGCTGAGGCCTTCCATGATGAGAAGAAAGAGTAAAGGTGAGAGAGGGCATCCTTGCCTCAGTCCTCTTTCCGCATGGAAAAAAGGGGAGGCAGAGCCATTGATAAGCACACTGAAGGATACATTCATGATACAACACATGATCCATTTTATGAAGGAATAGGGGAAGCCAAGATGGGTTAGCAGCATATGAAGGTAAAGCTAGTTGACCCTGTCAAATGCTTTGGATAGGTCAATCTTCAGAATCGTGCCTTTGAGTTTCCTAGTCAGTACAGAGTGGAGAAGTTCTTATGCAGTGCCAACAGACTCATGTATTTGTTAGTTTTGGAGAAAGGCAAACTATTCCGAGGAGATGTGGGCTGAGAGGATGGGCTTGAGGCGATTTGCAATGATCTTAGCAATGATCTTATAAATGCAGTTGCACAGAGAGATGGGTCTGAAGTAGTCAAAGGATGAGGGATTATCAGTTTTGGGAATGAGGGTAATAAATGTAGAGTTGAAGATTTCCCACATTCTACCCCTCAGTCAACATTCTTCAATCAATCGCAGAAGGTCAGTGCCCAGAATGTTGAAGAAAGCAGTGTAGAACTCGACTGTCCAACCATCTGGTCCAAGGCTCTTATCTTTTTTCAACCATTTGAGGGTTGCTTCCAATTCCCCTAGGCTCACTTCCTTTGTCAGTTCAAGTTCCGCTTCCTCATCCACAAATCTGGGAAAAGTCTATGCGATGTGCATGACCTCTACCAGGGTGGCAGATAGGGGATCCTTGTATGTTCCTTTGAAGTGTGCACTTGCTAGTGATGCGAGTCCTCGGAAAGTGTTTACAGTGGTGCCATCCTCCTTCTTGAGCTCCCAAATAGTGTTAATCACCTTTCTCCCATTTGCATGTCTGTGAAAAAACTTGGTGTTATCATCTCCTTCTTTGAGCCAGATAGCTCGACTATGGAGTCTCCAACACTCCTCTCTGTCTTTCAGTATTTGTGCCCTTTTGTGGAGGAGGGTAGCCAGCTTGTCCTTTTGTTCTTGTGAGGTAAGAATCCCCTCCGAATCCTCCTCCATTTTAGCAATTTCTTCTTCTGCTAATTTGAGCTGGTGCTCATCTTGTTCTTTTTTCCTCCTTTCCCACTCTTTAGAGATCTCCTTCAAGGCAATCATGTTACGAGCAAAACCTTCTGCAATGAGACCTTTTGTGCCCACAGGGTGAGCCTTCCAATAATCACTGACTGCCTTCATATAACTGGCATCCTTTAACCAAGATGAGTTGGACTTAAAAGGAGCCTTTGGCTTATTATGGGCTGATAGTAGTTCCAAATAGATAGGCCTATGATCAGAGACTCCTCCTGAGCCAATCCTCTACCTGATGTGATAGCCTCTATTGACTAGAGCTTCTTGGATGAGGAAACGATCCAATCGTCTGGCCATACTGGCCTCTTCAGTTGTATTGTTCCTCCATGTTGGCTGGATCTTAACAGTGGGAATGTCAATAAGATTGTGGGAGACTACTAAATCCTCAAATAATACCGACAAAGAATCCATCTGAGCATTTGGTCCCCAAGACTCCACATAACCCATCGAGAAATTTAGATCGCCTCCAAGAATAATATTGTCTCCATGAAAGGTGGTGGAGGAGAGCAAATTCCTCCATAAGTCCTCCCAGTCTCGGCAAGGTCCATAGATATTGAAAAGCCTTAAACAGGTTTCTAGGGTCGATGAGTAGATGTCAATACCCAAAAACCCCACCCCCAGACATTCAACAACTTAATGGAACGATTTCAGAAGCCCAAAAATAAGCCCCCTGATCAGCCCATCGCATCCAGAGAGTGAAAGGACCAGTTGGAGAGCCATGATTCTAGGAGGGGTGTGATGGAGCTAGCAGGTCCAAGAGTTTCTTGTAGAAAAATGATGTCCACAAATTCAGTAGATAGCAGTTGTCTCATGGCTAGTTTTTTCCCAGGGCTAGCCAGCCCCCTACAGTTAAAGGAAATAATTTTCATGGAGGGAGGGGGGAGGAGGCGTCCTCTGCTCCAATACCCCAAGGCATTATAGACTGTCTACCAGAAACAATGTCTTCACTCGCCTAAAGTTTAGCCTTGGAGAGGTGGGAAGGCCGCCCACAGGGGAGCTTAGGGAGATAGGGGAAAGAGATGAGCCCGAAGCCAACCGCATCCTTGCCAAGCAAGCGGAATTTAGAGCGCGTCGGATAGCGGTGGTCCAAGCAGGGGGAGGGCATCAAAGGGGATAGGGGAAGGGACTCCGGGAGAGAGGGTTGGGGAGGAGGGTCCGCGAAGGGAGGGACCGCCATGGGGCAGTGTAAGTTGGGGAGGGGATGTAATGAGGGGAAAGGGGGGGGGGAGGAGGTCACAGGAGGGGGGAGGGAGATCACCAGACCATCCATAGGAGGGGAAGTACCATGTGAATGCAATGCAGATGGCTTAAAAATATCAAAAGCAGAGATAACAGATTGAGAGATAAAGGGAGTCATACCCATGGTGAAAGCCTCCTTTGAAGCCGCCCGAGCTCTCGTTAATGGCAGAGAGGGTGGCCTGAGTGGAGCATTTCCCCGCTTCTTGCTAGGTCTAGGGTCCGCGACTTCGATTCCCTCGGCAGCATCATGTATCGGCTGCTCCACTGACGGCTGCTCTTGCAGAATAGGCTCCGGGGGTGCCTCATTATGCTGCTCATGATCCCTTGTCCTCTGTCCCCTGTTAGGGTTCAGGGGGCAGTCTCTATAAACATGGCCGACCTTATGGTAGTGCCGGCATCTGTAGGGCACACCTTCATAATCCAGAATTTGCTTTCTGGTGAAATTCCTCCACTGAATAGTGATAAACTCTTGCAGACCCCCTCGTGTATCCATGTGCACTAGTATGCATGCGTAAGACATCTTCCCTGTGACGAGGTAGGACTTATTCGAGCCCATATACGAACTGAGTGAGTTTCCAATTCTCCTGAATATTTCTTCTGACTAAAAATGTGGGGGAAGCCCTAGTAGCATGACCCAGATTGGTCCTATCCCAAGCTGTTTTGATTCCGGATCAAAAAGCTATTTCACTTTGTACACTTTCGCCTCTGAGAAATCATATGCAGCCATATTGACACAAGAAAATCAAGATAAAGTCGAAGCCCTGATTTCTTTCTTTAGCTCTAATTTACAGGGAGATGAATTGAATTACTCAGATGTTGAAAAAAAAGCTTACGATGTTTTCGAATCAATAAAACAATTCAGACCTTTTCTTCTCAAAACCCACACCAAGGTGATAGCACCATTCCCAGCAGTAAGAAATCTTCTAGTACAAAGGGATGTGGGTGAAAAAAGAGAAAATTGGGTTATGGATCTGCAAGAATATGACATTGAAATCAAACCAACAAACATTGTGAAAGGTCAAGGTTTTTACAGGATGTTGGCAGGAGCATCGAATATGTCAGAATCACAACATTAAGGTGCCGTGGTACAAATTTATGAGGTAAGCCTTAATGACACTGAATCAACATATGTTGATATAATATTCTATTTAAAAAATGGATATGCACCTCCACATTTGAATTACACAAAGAAAAGAGCCTTGAGGTTGAAAGCTAAATAGTATCAAATGGTCAACAATGTGTTGTTTAGAATGAATTATGATTATGTTTTGCTTAGATGTCTCGAGAAATATGAAGCGGAGAAAGTATTGGAGGAACTTCATGATGGACTAGCTAGCAGACACTTTGTAGGAGATGCTACAACACATAAAATCCTATTTGTAGGATATCACTAGCTAACCCTATTCAAACATGCACATAGTTATGTAAGGAAATGTAAGATATGTCAGACAGCTGCGGGAAGACATAAGAAACCAGCATTAGTGTTACAACTAGTCAACATTTATCATCCATTTGAACAATGGGGATTGGACATAATAGGTGAGATCGTTCCTCATTCTTCTAAGAAACATAAATATATCCTTACAGCCACTGATTACTTCACCAAATGGGTTGAAGCAATTCCACTCAAGGTAGCCAACTCTGAGAACATTATCGAATTTATAGATCAATTTATCATCACTAGGTTTGGTTTACCTTCTTCCTTAATGTTTGATAATGCATCTTACTTTTCAGGCAATGCTATGACAAAATTTGTTCTTAAAAGAGGCTTTAAACTTAAATATTCTGCTAATTATTATCCACAAGGAAATGGGTTAGCCGAATCCACAAATAAGAACCTTATCAGGATTATTAAATGAACTGTTGATCAAAGTCAAAAGAACTGGCATAAATCTTTAGTGTTTGCTCTGTGGGCAGATCGAATAACTTAGAAAACCTCCATTGGCACTTCTCCTTTTAATCTGGTTTATGGGAAAGAAGTTGTCTTACCAACAAACATAGCTATTCCCTCGTTTACCTTAGTTCAATTCATCGAAGAAACTCCTTCCTTGTCTATGCAACTTAGACAATTACAAATCCTTAAACTTGAAGAGGAATGAGAAAAGGCTAGAATTACCCATGTACATCATCAGTAGTTAGTCAAAGCATCCTTTGATTCAAATTCCGTATCTTCAAAAAATTTCCAACTTGGAGACTTAGTGTTAAAATGGGATAAAGCCCACGAAGAGAAAGGCAAGCATACTAAGTTCCAATGAATGTGGCTTGGCCCATTCCAAATTGTCGAGCTAATAGGCCCATCAACTTTTCTGTTACAAGATTTAGCAGGTAAGAGAGAACCTCTACCTGTTAATGGACATGTCCTAAAGAAATATTTTCCATAGAAGATGATCTCTTCTGATCACTGTATAATATATTCTTTAGTTAATTATCTTTTGAAATAATAATACAAGTTGAAAACATTTACGTTTCGTTTTACTAAAAAATAGTTTCTCTTTTTAATTTAGTTTTTCGCCTGTATAAGTAGAAATGGTTATGAAAATTAATCTTCATTCATGAAATAAATAGTTGAGTGCTACAACTCCAAAACTATCTATTTTTCTGTTAAAATTATCCTATCTTGCATAAAAATTAGCTTCAAAAAATAAAAAAATAAAATAAAATAAAAAAATTCACATCAGTCAAGAAAAGTATCACTAACAAAGCAAAGTTTCTCTGCGGAAAAGCATCTTTAAACTCTATGATTGTCGTCCATAAACTCTTAAGGAGCCAATGATTCCCCCCACTTGAGTAAGTTTCAATTTTAGAGTGTAATTCTAAAATGTACTTTAAACTTAAAGGATAAGAGGTCTCATGAAGAGCCGGCTTACCATGATCATAAGATTATAACTAATTGACATTACCAATACTGAATATAAAAATAGAGTAATGGCTTGAGATTGATCAATCAAAAGACAAGGGGTCTCATCAAGAGCCAACTTGTTCAGTTCAGTTACAAATCAAGTGAATGGCATTATCAATTTTGGCCACCAAACCAAGACATTGTCCTTTAAGAAATAAAAGAAGAATGAATTACTTCAGTAAAATAAAGAAAGCATCAAGTATACTGAAGAATTTATCTTTAAAGTTGCATTCTTACTTAAGTGGGATACTGAATCATTGCTGGGTAACAGGTAACCCTGTCGAGGCTATGAACGCCTGTTGGCAGCAGAGGCTCTACCTACGACAAATGAGTATACCAAAACTGGTCTAACGAGATTCTTTTGCTTTTATATTTATAACCAAGTAATGACTGATGTAGGTAAAATGACTATCTATGAGAAAAGGGCAATCAGAAGAAAGATAGTTAGAGCAGATGTTGTTTATTGATAAACGAGCAGTACTACTTACCTTGTATTCCATGCAATTTAGTTTTATTTTCAAAACTATCTTTATTTTAGAAGTTTTAGAAATTTCAAAAAACTCTCAGAGATAATTGGTTCTTCCAAGTGAATCGCCAATTGTTGTGCTTGTCAACAACCCCCCATTTATTAACGTTAGTAGTAAAATATTACTTTAATAAATGGGGACCCTTTCAAAAAATGTATATACCCAAAAAAATCAATCCTAGCATGTAGGTATTTCTTTCATCTTTAGAATAAATCAAGATATCAAACAAAACCTCTAAAACCATTAAAATGCTACTTTTTCCTATTTAGCATGAAATGCATCACAAACGATACCTTTTTAACCCACCATGATCTACGATGAAACAATAAAAAAAGTAAATCTATATTCAAAAAACGGTCATAATGTTAGAAAGTCCTTAAAGCTTCTTTAAAAAGCTAAAAGTCTCGCATCGCAACATCGTTGTTTATAAAAGACTTCTCTTAAAAATATACCCCGAAGTATTGCGATCTACGAGATTGTGATGGTATAATAGCTTTCTCGCATCGCATTTCAATCATACGACACAAGCCTCAACCTATTATATGCCGATATTGTGAAATGCGATCTCGTCTTGGACCCACTTCTTAATATTTCTATCAACACATGCGGAGGTCCATTATTCATTAAAAAAGAGGCCTGATAAGTAATGACATTTATTTCTCGCCTCTCGCATCTTGCACAAACTCAAAAAATGGTAAGTTAAACGAGAACAACTTATGCGATATAGCGATCTGCGATATTTCTTTGCAAATCGCAAAATCTCTATTATTGCAGTTTGAAGGCTCACCACCCTAGGAGATTGTTTCCCGATTTACGATGTGAATATTTATGGACATTCAAGTTAAAGGATAACGTATCATTAGTGGGCATTTATGAAGAAGTAACTGCATTTATGTGTGAAAGGCCATTTAGAGTGATTTGATACCTTCTTACGTGATTTCAAATAAAACACCTTTATCACCTTTGCTGGTTTTCTTCATCGATTCATTCCTACATTCAGTATCAATTTTATCTGATAAACTGTTCTTCTTGAAAATTTCATTAAAAGGCCATAGAACAGGGAACCGAAAGCAATGGTGAAGAAAGGGAAAGCAGTCACCTATGAGAAGTCATAATTGACCCCTCTGTTCATGGATACCACATGTAATAGGGAAGCAGGGACGTCTACATGGGAGGCTATGTATAAGTTACTAGAGGAAGAAAAACCACGGATTCTTGAGATAACGATTACATTTGATGGGCACGATTCCTCTGATGCTTCCATAAATGAACTCGCATGCTCATTTCTGCACCAAATAGCCACATGACCAAAAATAATCCCCTATACTGACATGGTTAAGTGGTTAAGTGGTTTATTGATGACGCTAATATATTTGACAAGGAATTTAAAACAGGAGGCCAGGAAGTTATAGGATCTTTCACTCCAGATAACCTGAGGCTTATGTACCACCTACCGGAGCCACAGGTTACCTACAACAGGCAATTTGTTGAGAAATTTGTCAAAGAAAATGAAGACCCGGCAGACTGCACAAAGAATTGGTCAAATAATGAAGAAAGAATCAAGAAAGACAAAAACGGTATGTACACCACCGCATCTGTTTGTTCCCCTTTCTGTTTTGTTGTGGCTATGCTCTGTAGACTATTCGGCAAACCCGACAGTAACAAATTCTCCTCAGAATGGTTGCCCTTAATAGATGCAGTCGTTAATGCAAAAATAATAGATTGGGCACAAATCCTGTCTGATAATTTAGCTAAAGCAATTATAGAGTATAGAAGAAAAAGGAGTATTTCTTCAAGGGTTTACCCTCCATTTTTCATGTGTGCTTATGTTATGGACACTATTTGTTTTGGTTCTAAATTCCCTCTTATGGGGTGGAAGTGGCCTATTCAGGATCCACTTCCTATTCACATCTACCACAAAGATATGTGGGAATCCAATTTTGAACCACATTTTTTCAAGATTTTTGACGGGTTATGCTTCCATTCCATAAATGAATCTACAACCGAGATGTGCCTAGATTCTCCCAAGAAGCTGAGATAGACATCCTCCCAGTAGCCTGATGGTTCGGGGAAGAGACATTTACATATATCAGAGTGTTTGGCAGCATCGCCTCTCCCCATGTTCTCCCTTTCTATGTCCCAGATAAATTAATGGCTAGAGAGATAGCCTATCAAACATGCAGTGAAGGAGGGATGAGCAAAACACTGAAGGAGTCAAAGAAGGCCATTTGGCCTCAATTTCCTATATCATGTGGAGTGTTTGCATTACATGACCTTGGACATGCATTTAGGGAAGTAGATAATATGTTGTCTCTATGACTACCTAAGTTCCCCGAAAGACAATACGACCCATTCGGTATTGCCAAGGATTTCACCATTATGGTTAAAGTAAAAATATTTAGCCATGAGAAGTGCCCATTTGATGATGTTTTCTTACAGAATAATACCTTCAGAGAAGTGAAACATATGGCACATATACTTTTTGATCGAGAGGGTCTTGAGACATTTTATAGCTACAGATAAAGGAGGTTATCAAAGGTCCCATTGGACCAATTATTAATTGAACCAATAAGGGAGCCCACTACCAGTGTAAGCATAGATGGTGACTCAAAGGAAAAATATAAAACCAATTCTAGAAAGGCATCTAAGAAGTCTTTAGAAAATAAGAAAAGCAAGAGCAGGGAATCAATGCACGATATAGCCCAGTCTACAACAAAGACATATGAACAAAGTTCAACCATCAAGAAGACTGAAACCCACACTCCCCCTATGCAGCCAATAAATCCTCTGGTGATTGATTTGGAAGAGGAGTTTGCTAATTTCAACATAAAACTCAACACAGAGGAACAAGCACCAAAGACACAAATGACACATCAAGAAACAACTCCGAAAATTATAACAAGGGGAACTGTGAATGCTCAAGAAATAGAACAAATTCTCGTTACCCCCACCTCTGAGATTGTTTTAAGAATAGAAGAAATTCCCCCTCTTGATGTATTTTACAGCCCATGGCACAAGGCCGTTGTTAAGAGACAGAGAAAGAAAATAAAATTGGAATCTATAACTGCTACCAATCCAAACAATGAGTCGATGGATGTCCTTTGGAAAGACTCATCCACCGACCCATCGGCTAACCTCACCAGGCTCTCTTAGTTCGTAGGTGCATACGCTACGACAACTATTAACAAAGAAGCAGAGGTACAACTGTTGCTTGAAGAAAAAGAAGACAAAATTTTGTCACTCGAACAACAGTTACAGCAAGCCAAAACCAACCAACAAGTGGAAATACAATTGGCTAAGTCACAACAGGAGTTCCAATAAATGCAAATAGAACATCAAAGCAGCTTGGAAAGTAAGGAGGCACATATACAAAGCATATAAGATCTACATAAGGATGACCCAAAGATCGATCAATTTGTCACCGAAGCACTCAGACTCAACTCCCAGTTCACACACCAAAAAGAATTCCTATGCCAAAAAATCTCACAGTGGAACTCTCACTGTGAAATAAGTGACAAGTTAATGAGCCAAGCTGTGGAATTGCGATTGGAATATGATGAAATCCTTAAAAAGGATTCAGATTTCATAACTTGACAAAATTCCGAGAATGGGAGAAGAGCTGACATGCCTAAACTGGATGAATCACATAAGGAGATCTTATTCCCAAGTTGGGGTTCTCGGCTCAAAGAGGCAGAAAAGGCAACAGAGGATGCGGCAACAGCGGCAAATAGTGTCATTAAAGCTGTAAATGAAAATTTGCATAGTGCCAATCTTGTGGCAGAAACCACCCCTGGTTTCCTTATGAATGCAAAACAACTTGAGTTAAGTGGAAGCAGGCAACAGAAGAAATAAAATAAGCAATTAGGAAAGTGACCAGGTTAAACTGGGAGGCTTATTGGAAATATCTGGTAAACCTGCACAGCCAATATATGACCTTGAAATGACTGATTATTTCTACTGAGAAAATGGTGCCAGCGCTCATCAATGCCATGTTTACAGGACAACTGAAAGCTGAAGTTAGCCAACCTACTCTCCTCAATACCATGGTAGATATTTGCGATCTGAAAGATGGAATGCAGGATTAATCAATATGCACATTTCTATTTTTGTTTTATTTTGCTTAAATTGAGGGAGGTCGTTTAAACCTTCTCAACTCTTTTTGTAATAATCTATTTTTAGATTCATAAGTTAGTATTTAAACCCCTCTCATGCATTTAGAGAGGGGTCTATAAATTTTATCAGAAACATTCTTCAGAACATGCACTTCTTCTCCCTTTGAGGAAGTTCTAGTGAGATTAATGGAACAAGATTTATTTTCTACTTGAATTTGAGATCTTCTACTGAAATTGAACTTCTGTACTCTTAAATGATGTTGGATGATTTGAAAGTAGATCAATATTGCTGGAGCACATGACTAGAACGTATTATAAATGGTAATTTTATCTCTTAATTCTTTTTTAATTATGCGTCAAGCAATACATTATCTCCAAGTTATTTATGTATGAAAGTTTGAATTTTAGTTTGCCATTATTGCACTGTTGTATGATGATGATTTATAATTTATGCTCAATATATGAATGATTTTTATGCGATATATCTTTCATATCGTTTCGGCTAACTTTTTATACGAAACGATCATTGTTAAACAGATTCACTTCTTATCGTGATTGAATGATATTTATTATCAATTACTTTTAGATATCATTTTAGATCACATATTTCATGTTACTCCCAGGATAGTTATAGTTACATAAATATTTTTGATTAGGACAAACTGCAAGTGATTATTAGTTAAATTAGATTATTTTGAGGTTAAGTATTACTCCAAAAATCTCAAAAACATCATCCTGTTAGCACAAGCATAAAAATAGATTGGGAAACTGGTCCCATCATCCCCATTCAGAGCCACTATTCCAAACGGAAAAGGAGTTGTCCTAAGGTCTGGACCGGGTGGTTATCCCCCTTGTTGAGGCAACGATTTTCGAGCCTTCAACAGATTGTCATCAAATGATTCAGCAAAAGAGAGTACAATGATCCATATCTTGGTCTATGCAACTAACCAACAAAAAACAACTACAACATTCATAAATGAACCCAACAATTTTTATACTCAAAAATATGATTTTGAAGTCTGTAATGAACTATCATTGTCTGTAGTCAACAACCAAAACCTGCGGTCACTGACAAAAATCTTTAGAAGAATGAGATTTCATATTTTAGGTCCTGGTCACATAGAGGAGGAGATATGTGAGTGACTATAGCTTACCTAGTCGCTCCCTTAAGCCAAACATGCGAGCAATTGGGTTCAGATCAAATCCATTTTCACAAATGAGCTTTATGTGAGTGACTAGGGTGGACTTCATCTTGTCCTATGCCTACGTCTAGGGCCCAAAACCCTAAATCAAAGATGTGAGCTTTGGACCATGTAATTTCACCTCAAAGGTAACGTGATCCTCTGCGAATAAGCCTCATACCCGTATGATCCAAAAACAAGATAGCATAGTGTCTCATGGTTGTGTTTAAATGAGGTAGAGGGCACTTGTATTTATATCCCTTCAAGATGGTCCACTTTGCTTTAGGTCTAACCTTATAAAATATACACATGTGGGATTTTCTTCATAAGTACACTTTACCTTATCTGATTTGAGTGATATTTAGGTATATTTTGGTCCTCTAAAAAATATGAATTTAATACAATCATTATCTCCATCAAGTGAGCTTTCCATTTTTAACACCTTTACTAGATCCAGATGTTCTGATAGAAGAATTTGACATTGGTTTTTTTTTGTGTTGGATTCTTTATTCAGTAAGATTGATCCAAAAGAAAATATGATGTTAGGGTTTCCCTAGGAATGCTAACAATGTTGTCACTGCAGGGATAGTTTCATTATGAAATAGCCAGCCATAAAAAATTCCACAAAGCATCTCAGGAGAAACCTTAGTTAGTAGTTCTTCACCTCAATATCCTCATTAGAAATAAAAGTGACATAATTTGAAATTCATGGCATTAAGGATGTATGGAAATAGGGAGAAAGGAATATGAAAAATTGATATCATCCCAGGATGACCATCTTACCATTATCAAAGTGTATAACTGAAGCTCATCTCTTTTTCGCAAAGTGAATCACTTTCAGTAAGGCTCCCACATCCACAAAAAACCTTATTATTTATCAAATATTGAACTCTAAATCACAATACCTAAAGTATCTTAAAGTCATTGTCTAAGAGATATAAAATTCATTTCCTAGCTTCAATTTTAATGATGATTGCTTCAAAATTTGACCCAAGGTTTTTGAATTTTAAGTGTGCCAATGTGTGTCCTCTTTACCCGACATAGTCCTACTGCTAATAGGCTTGTTTAGTACCCCAATGGGTTTTCCTTCGTACCATATAAAGATAGCCCTGCTATCGAAAAACCTATTTAGTACCCCGACGAGTTTTCTTATACTTCGTGGTACTTCCGTTTCTATTAATATATGACTCAAAAGATTTGGAATAATGTATATTATTCATTGACATCTTTAAAGTGTAAAAATTCTGGTGGTGCAAGAGTGTTTTATATTTTCCAGGCACATAAATAATTATTTTTAGTCCATGGGAATTATCATTCAAAGTAATCTTAAATATCAGATATTCAAGGTCCCCCTGGTTAATCATGCTAAGGATCTCATGAAAGTAAATTAAGGTTTTATAGGTGTGGTCGACCATAGGAGTCTTTCCAATAGTGCTTTCCATTTATTGCTTCTATACTACCCTTCCCTAATTTAGAAAGAGAAATATCTCCTTCAAGTGTAGGAGTACCTACAGTGTAGCCATGTGCATAACAAAATACTAAATATACACACACTTAGTTTTAAAGGAAAACTTCAATGCATACAAATAGTATGAGAAACAAACTACTTTAATTGATATAGTACAAAGAGTTGTTGAATGATGAGGGAACAAGGTGTGGTAACGGTTTTTTGAAATCAAGATTCAATAAGATCTACATATGCATGATTCTCCAACTCATATAAATCTTCCAAAACCTGATAAGAACTCTTCTAGAGACATAAAGGATCTAGTGAAAGACAAGAAATAAACTCTTCAATCTCATGCTCCAATGTTTGTTCCTCAGATTGGCAAGGATGGCTAAGTGAAATTCTAGGTTTTTGAGCTTCAACAACAGCTTCAGAACATCTTCCAATCATAGGTTTTTCCTCTAATGGTCTTCAAATTATATACTCCTATTCTAGGAAACAAAAACGTAATTTGTCTATAAATTGCTCATAACTTGAGTTCCTACACTAGTCAATTCATGCTATAATGCTGCACTAAAAAAAAAAATAGAAACAAAACCCTAACTATTACAAACAATGATCCTACAAATCACCAACATTTGGAAGCAAACCCTAGTTATTGGAAATTGAAAAATTAAACCCTAACTAGTAACCATCAAAGAACAAATCCTAGTTATTAATCAATTTGGGAAACATGAGCATTAACCGAGCGAATGTAAAAACTCTCTTGTAAACATGTAGATCCAAGCTATGCTAATGCTAAATAGGACGCTCAACTCAAAATAAAACCTCTATCCAAGTTCTTGTATGAAATCTACTTTACATTCAATCCTATGT
Organism: Pinus tabuliformis; assembly: GCA_031772625.1. NCBI lineage: Eukaryota > Viridiplantae > Streptophyta > Pinopsida > Pinales > Pinaceae > Pinus > Pinus tabuliformis. The sequence goes on along the minus strand of CM062820.1, from coordinate 1,390,594,606 downwards.
GCAATCTAAAAATTGAAACTCATTCCACTTTGTATATAATCATAAAGCTACAAGAATGTTTCAAATATGTTTTAGCATTACCAACACAACTAAATGTATCAGTTGAACAAAAATTCACTATGCATGCACAGAAAAGTAATCCTGCTTAAATCAAATGTTTTCTCAAATTCTCATAAAATACTTCATCAAATGTCTATTTGCAATGACTAGAAATCCAAAAAATAAAATTAACAACACTCTAGGAAGAAAAGATACAGAAGGAAGAATTCCTCCTGATCTTGGAAATACAAATATAATATATAATTGTCAAAACAGACCACAAGTTTCTTAATACAAATTGTTGGAATCTCCTTCTTTAATGATTGTTCATGCACTCAATAGGTATCTTTGTCACAAGTGTGTGTTTTTCATAGATGTAAATCACTGTTCGAATGACTAAATGCATGAATTCTGCAAATTATTTCTCAACAACAGTGATTATAGGCCACTTCATCATCAAAATTTTCAACCATTGTTGATATTTTTTTTGGAATAAACTGTGTCAATATTTGAAATTCCCAATATTCAAGTGGACACTCCATCCATCATCAAGGAAAAAGAAAGAAATAAAATATGAAGTGAGTTTAGTAATGAAAAAAGAATATAAAGGTAACGGAAAGGAGTTAATCATGAAATAATAAAATGGGTTCCAAGGAATGGAAAATATCTTTAAATCATATAAAGAATAATGCATACATTATGAGAAATTTGAGACATAAAATATAAATTATTTTCTTTTTATATTTGATTATTTAAGGAAAGTTTTTTTTTCCTTTCACTTTGGGGTGTCACAAAAGAATATTCACCATTTATAATCTATTATGTTTATTTTATATTTTCTTTGAAAATGTTTCTTTTTTGTTAAGAAAGGAAAATGACATCTTCTTAGTTAACTGAAGAGAAAAATTCTCTATTCACTAGGATCCTATGTGTTCATCATAGGAGTTCTATTATCATGAGATTGGAATTCCTCTAATGCAATTATACTTTGATTCCAATACAAAAAAGCATCACATTTTATTAGATGAGAACAATATACTGTTTAGTGCACTGCCATTCTTGAAGTGAAAAATTCCTTGATGATGATTGTTTTGTAACATATTTTTCCAAGTAATGAACATGCAGAGACTATTGTTTATATTTGTGTTATATTTTTAACTCACCAACTATAGTATTTTAATGAATTTGTGTTATTACCTTCTTTATTTTTTCATCGTGTAAGAAATGAAGGTTCAATACATATTTATCTTCCATTCATTTTCATTTTCCATTTTGTGCCATTTCGAATAATTGTTTACCAATTCAACATTATTAGAGTTGTCAAGTGTAGAAGAAAATGCAACAACTACTACAATAGTTATGATCCAAAAATTACATGAAAAACCTACATATGACGAGGAAGCACCATATTTTAAAGTTGTTGGTTTATTTGAACTCAAGGATTGGAGAAATATCTACCTTTTAGAAAAGTGATGTATGAGAAAATAAAAGATTTTGATGTAAATGTTCATGATTTTGATATAGCCATTCATAGACGTTATTTTCATGTGAAGCCTACTAAATATGAATTACATTAAATATGATTAAGTTATCTAGATGCATCAAGACCAAATTTGAGCAAAATAATTTCTTTAGTTCAACATTAAACACCTTTGGGGGTGCCTTTCTAACTAGTTTCCCCTTGGGATGTGATAAGGCATTTGTGGTAAACATGATAAAAACATGCAAAAAGATTTGAAATAGTGTGTAATAAGAAGCTAGAGCAACATTACTCATGATTTTTCTTTCCAAAAACATGGAAAATTAGTATATTATAATTTAACTAAATATTTTTCTTATTATTATATATATTTTTATACATAATCAAGGAATCACCAATATTTCACAATGTTTTCCATTTTTTTAGAAGATTAGCCAAGAATTTGCAATACCATATAGCCTAGTGAAATTTTTTCCAATATTTAACAAAATTTTATAATTCAGTGAAAGATTCACCAAAAAATTATAAATGTATATTATATCAATGAAAAAATAGCCTATACATTTTTCTGTATACCATGAAGATTTGCCCATTTATTATGCATATAAATTTGGGGTATTTCTTAAAAATTTCCCTAGCTCCTACCTTTTCAAATCCAGGGGCTAGTTCTGGTGGTAGGTATTTAAAGAACAATTACAATAGTTTCTCTTAATTTAGTTGAAACACAATACGGGACTGGTTTGAATTTCCTCCCTAGATAGATATTTATGCTTCCCAAAAATATTTAGGGGTTCTTCACCCCAATGTAGGAAATATTAAGCATAACTTAGGGGGAGAATGCCAGAAAATGCAGAGAAAAACATTCAGAAATTTAGACAGAAAATGTATAGTTGGTATTGAATAATAAAGCACAATATTACCCACATTTTCTTCCCTTTTTGATGTAGTTGGCATAGTTGGTCGCTTTTTCTCCCTTTTCATGCATTTGGCATAATTAAAATAACGGGCTTTAGACTTGAACTTTGTCTCGTGGTTGGAATATCGGGCGTTGTACCTTGAATTTTGGGCAACAAACCAACATTGTCAAACTTAAAGGGGAATTTTGATGTATTCACTTCTCCTCCCTCCACTGCCTAAATGAATGGAAGAATAACGAACTTCTTTGAGTTTGTTTGTTGTAAAGATGGGAAGTAATTACACTTATTTCAAAACCAAGTTGTGGCCTACATTAGATACGTGATGCGGTGTCATATGGACTGCGTTGGATATACGATGCGATGTCATTCAAAATGAAGGTGGTGGAATTGAATATGAAATTGTGAATTGCACCGCATACATAATGAGGTGGTCTTGAATATATATTGAAGTGGAGAGAAAACATTAAATGTTTTGCAAACAATTCTAACTACAACTTATCATTAAACAACGTTGAAGTAAAATTTGAAACGAATTATCTTATGTTTTAATAAAAATTTATAGTTTTGCCGGAAACAAGATGTCAAAACTAAAACTTTGGAAAAATATTTGTTTGATCGAATATTTCTATTCAAACATCGGCTTCGGTCAACCTTGATCAATCGCTATACTCCTTGCACTGTCGAAGGGACTAATAAGTGCTATACAATTCAACTTAGGACATAAAAATTGAAAATAAGTGGTGATGTTGTGGAGTATAGTGTCTTTCAGTTAAAGTTTATTTCTGGGAAAGTAGGAGTATTATTTTAGCATTCCAAAAATATGGGGAATACGAACCGCCATATGTATATGTGTTTTGTATTTTAAACGGATTTACTATATAATTGATTAATTAAATTAGATGTTATGTTATATATGTGTTTATTTTGAAATAGGGTTTATATAATTTTAATTTAATTATCAATAATTATTATCTGGATGGTAGGGACTTAATCTTCAAAAAATATTTTAGAATATTCTTATAGTATTCACAAGTTAATGGTTGAAATTTATCTCCAAAATAACTATCATAAAATTAAAAATAATGTCATCTGAAATAATTTATGGGTTTTTAGGCATGTGGTATTGAGAATTAATGGGATTGACTCATGGTATTGTAACAAAGTCTATTTACAAATTAAGAAGCCCCATGATAAAGTGAAAGTGAATCTCCATAATTAAGAATTTTGTTACATAATTTTTTCTAATGTATATATGTTTAATTTAGATATTAATTATTTTTATAATTAATAATAATATAGATAGTAATTTAAAATAAAGTTATAGTTTAGTTATTTTTTATGATTTCTTAAATTTTAGCAACCTAAAATGTATTATGAAGTAAGTATTTTTATGCTTATGATGGATTTGTGCCTATGGCATTTACTAAAATTTAATATATATATATATATATATATAAAGAATTACATTAGTTAGAGAGTTTAGTATTTCTTAGCTTCGTGCTAACTTTTGGCCCACTTTTGGGAAAACTAGACCATTAGTAAAACAACTAGTTTCTTTTCCAAAATGAACAAACAATCTTAAAAATAAAGCATACATTATCATAAAGGCAATAAAACAAATACTTAGTGAATTGAATGTCTAGAGTAGAAACTAGCCATATACTAACATCCAGAAATCATAAACCACCAACAATATTAGAGTAATAGCCTTTATGGGTATATATTAATAGCCTTTATGGGTATAAAAAACTAAGAAACCAAATATATAGAATAGTCCTTATCATTTATAGGATTGGGAGGTGGAGACCTCAAAATAAATTGCATATCTAGTCAATCACAATTACAATTATCTCAGAATTAGAATGATATTAACAGTCCATGATGAAACACTTTGATCTACCCAGAAAATTACGAAAACCGTATTTTATTGGAAATTGATTAATTTTTAAATTTTAACTATCTTCCGTTTTTCAATCTTTCAACTTTATAAACATGACAATTTCTAAAATTATATCAGTATTAACCCATACTTTCACACCCAACAAAATTGGGTTATTCTAATTAGTCTCATTCCAGTAATGTAGATATAACTATGTTACTAACATGGATATATCGACGTTAGCCCGAACTATGAGACATTTAAAAAACAGTAATATATTAGATGTGGATCCCGTAATTGGCATCGATATGTCAATTTTAGCTTTGAATCACAAAAATGATGTGTTTATAATTGTTTCCACGTTAATTCTGTGATGGGGTGCTTTCACGACCACGTTTTCATGGCGGGGATATAACCGAACTTATGCTCGAAAATTCGTTTACCATGGCGGGGATATAACAGAACTTATGCTCGAAAATTCGTTTACCGGTATGATGGCTTTCTGGTGGGATTTTCACCGTTGCATCATAGTTATTGACATGCCCATAATCTGTTTGGTGAAGAGGGTGGCGGTGGTGCCCATAATCTGAGGGCTATTCTCCACACCTCCGCTGCATGCCTTTCGTGTGCCAAGTTGTGAGATCCCAAGCCCTTTCACACCTGCTCAAGTCAGAGTGACTTAAACGTGAGCGGGTGGGAGATAATGTCTTTGAATACACTAAGTTTCCCTGTTTCAAAATGTCTTTTTCTTGCAATTAGTTGGGTTGCTCCTCTCATAGCGGATTGACTGCGATCAAAGTCACATCTGACAGCCGACGTAAGTTCATTTAGAGAAAATCATGCTCAAACGTCTTGGAAGGATAGAGTACTGGCTTATGCACTACACCAAGCTCGCCATGAAGAGTGTCTCTACGCTTGACCTCATTCTACATGCACGTTCTGTCATGTCCTCACCTCATTATAATTGCATGGTCATGGAATTAGCATGGCATAAACATGTCGTCAAGGTCGCGACCAGTGCATTTCAGCCACCGTCATTCTATTCAGGCTGGTGCAAAGGTATATTGTTCCTGTATTTCACTCACGTTATTAATGTGTGGTTGTCTTATAGCCTTGCATACGTAAGGGCTCCATCGACTATTATACACAAGGTTTAATGTTTTTTTGTTTTGTTCCTTCACAATTTTGGGTCTGGTTAGTCATTTGAACTGGTTGCAGTATTATTTTCAGCGGCTCCTCAGAAGTTGTACCTTATCTTGTACGGTGTTGGTTTGTGGAGTGTAGTACCGAGGTACCTTCTCTATTTGGTTTCAACATGGTTTATGGTTTTGTCAATGGTGTTGTTAGAAGCATACATAACACACAGCAGATTTATACTCAAAGACTTAGACGGCAATAGCAGAGAATTCACAGAGACAAACAAATGGAGAAACAACAAGATTACTTAGTGAGAAACAATGGAATAGAGAAAACAATCACTGGAGAACAGAAATCACTTTGCATTACATAACAGGCTTGGGCCTTGGCTTGCTTTCCTTGGCCAGAGAAATTACAAATTTATAGAGGCAGAAGAAGGATCCAGAATCCTGTGTGTGCTTCAAATGGAGATCTGGAATGATCTAGAAACCACTGGCAGTGTAGGAAGATCTAGAATCCTGGAGATCTAGAAAAATCTAATCTAGAAGGATCTAAAATACTGCGTGAATTTGGCTTCACACTTAACATTCTCCCACTTGAAGCCAAATAAGAGTCATCAAGTCACACCGAGTCCTACCATGCCTCTACATAACTCATGTTTATTTCGTGGTAGAATCTTAGTGAGCATATCAGCAGTGTTCCTATCTCTATGAATCTTTTCCAAGGATAACTGTTCTTCCTCCATCACATGCCAGATCCAATGGTACCTTAAGTCAATGTGCTTGGTTTTTGAATGAAATGCTGGGTTTTTCACCAAGTGAATGGCACTTTGACTATCACAATATAACACATACTTGTCCTGCTTTATTCCTATCTCTCCTAGGAATCGCTGCATCCACAACATCTCTTTACAAGCTTCTGTTGTAGCTATGTACTTAGCTTCTATTGTAGAGAGGGCTACTATTCTTTGTAGCCTTGACACCCAAGATACTGCTGCACCTGCAAAGGTATACAAATAACCTGTAGTGGACTTTCTAGTATCCATATCTCCAGCTATATCTGCATCTGTAAGTCCTTCAAGCACAGTCTCAATATGACCAAAACATAAACAATAATAACTAATACCCTTGAGATACCTTAAAATCCATTTTACTGCTTGCCAATGTTGTTTGCCTGGATTGGTAAGGAACTTGCTCACTACTCCCACTGAATATGCAATATCTGGTCGTGTGCATACCATGGCATACATTAAGTTGCCAACTGTTGAAGCATAAGGAATTTTGCTCATCTCTTCTTTCTCTTTGTCATTACTAGGACATAATTCAATACTCAGCTTGAAGTGGGCTGCAAGGGGTGTACCAACTGGCTTGGCATCCTTCATATTAAACCTGTCAAGCACCTTCTTGATATATTTTTATTGTGACAGCTACAACCTTTTGTTTTCCCTGTAACGCATAATCCACGTGCCCAATATCTATTGTGCTGGTCCCAAATCCTTCATTGCAAATTTGCTGCCCAAATCTTTCTTCAACCTATTGATCTCATTCTTGTCATGCCCAACAATCAACATGTCATCCACATATAACAATAATATGATATACTTTCCTTGATCATACCTCTTGATATAGACACAATGGTCAGCTTCCAACCTTTGAAAACCATGTTCCCACATGAATGAATCAAATTTCTTGTACCATTGTTGAGGTGCCTGTTTCAACCCATAGAGACTCTTCTTCAACCTACAAACAAGGCCTTCTTTGCCTTTTTCTATGAAGCCTTATGGCTACTCCATATAAATTTCTTCCATCAATTCACCATGAAGGAAAGCAGTTTTTACATCTAACTATTCACATTCTAGGTCTAAAGCAACAACTAGACCAAGAATGACTCTAATAGATGACATTTTAACAACAGGTGAGAAAATTTCAGTGAAGTCAATACCTTATTTTTGGGCAAAACCTTTCACCACTAGTCTTGCTTTATACCTCTCCTTCTTTTCGTCACCTTCATTCTTAATCCTGTACACCCATTTGTTTTGTAGAGCCTTTCTACCTTTTGAAAGGTTTACCAACTCCCAAGTTTTATTTTCCTTCAAAGAGTTCATTTCTTCTTCCATTGCTTTCTTCCATTCTTTACTGTTCTCGACTTTACAAGCTTCTTGAAAACAATTAGGTTCACCTTCATCAGTCAAAAAAATATAGTTTGAAGGAGGATACCTTTGTGAAGGCTTATGAGGCCTAGAAGATATGTGAACCAACTGTGGTGGTGCATTATCAGGTTGAATCTCCTGTAAAGGTTCCTGCAAGATTCCTTCTTCTTGTTGTTCATTATTTTCCACTTGCTGTTCTTCATGCTCCTGAATTTGTTGTTCATTTTCTTATATTGGTGGTATGTTTTCTTGCTGCTCTTCAAACCTGTCAATAACCTTCTTAACCTCCAACTCACCTACAGTGCTCTTGAAAATTTTTGACTCATTAAATATAACATCCCTGCTTCTAATAATTTTATGTTTGACTGGATCCCATAGACGATAACCAAGATCTTCATCCGCATATCCCAAAAAAATGCATTTCATAGATTTATCATCTAGCTTAGTTCTATTTTCTTTGGGAATATGTACGAATGCTTCACATCCAAAGATTTTCAAGTGAGAATAATTCAAATTCTTACCAGTCCAAACTTCTTTAGGGATACCAGTTGTTAGACCAGAGCATACATAACACACAACGGATTTATACTCAGAGACTTAGACGGCAATAGCAGAGAATAATTCACAGAGACAGAAAAATGGAGAAACAACAAGATTACTTAGTCAGAAACAACAGAATAGATAAAACAATCACTGGAGAACAGAAAGCAGTTTGCATTACATAACAGGCTTGGGCCTTGGCTTGCTTTCCTTGGCCAGAGAAATTACAAATTTATAGAGGCAGAAGAAGGATCTAGAATCCTGTGTGTGATTCAGATGGAGATCTGGAATGATCTAGAAACCACTGGCGGTGTAGGAGGATCTAGAATCCTGGAGATCTAGAAAAATCTAATCTAGAAGGATCTAGAATACTGTGTGAGTTTGGCTTCACACTTAACAAATGGTGTCATTTTGCAAGTCCTTCGAGCTCCTTTAATAACCAGTGTTCATGAAGGTTCGTATTATGTGCAGTTCCCCGTGTGCAACAGCTGTGGGTTTTCAATTTTTGTTTCTCGTTCGGATAACACTACCAATGGTGTAACCTTAGTGTTCGCGGTACCTTTACTTTGCGAACCCTACTATCAACTAGTTCCATCCATCGGAGTTAGTCAATATACAAAATTTCTAGTTGTTTGCATTGCAGGTTGATCACCTTCATGGCTTCATGATAATTCCTTCCTTGTCGTACGGGTGGTGCTCCTGGGTCACCTTCGATGCAACGATGACATTTGCTTTTTTGGAATTCATAGAAAACTTTTTCAAGGCAACTCGTTTGGAGGTCCATAAGGAAATTCATTCTCCATCTGGAGGCAAAAGAGATTGGGAATAGAGTTTATTTTACGGATTTGAAGATAGGAGATAACCTCCTTAAGTGGGTACCAGACCCAAGTAAGTTTGCCAAAAAAGTTTCACATATTTCATTCCATCAACTTACATTCACAACGAGACACTCTACTCAACATACATCCACAACGAGACACTCTACTCAACATGATTATTAGAAACAAGCAAGTAGACAACTACAAGTTGTTTGTAGGTCACAAGGACATTAAGAGAGTACCTGGGATGTCATATACAAATTGGATGATATAGTGGTCATATTGTCTCGCATTGTCTCGAATAGAATGTTATGTTGTCTTGGATTTAGTCATCGAATCAAGTCAGCATCAAGACGTGCAATTCGCCATCAATGCTCTAGCTCAGACCTCTCCTCATTAAAATTGTTCCGCCACATAACTAGGAATCATCTTGGACTAGCAAGACCACTAAGCATTATGTCTCGTAGTCTACCATGGGTGACAATTTGTGTTTTTTATAAACATCTTGATAGTTTTTCATTTTGATTTTTGGAGAAGTATATGTATTATTGTAACTCTTTTTAGGTTCTACATAACATAGTTACACTAATAAGACTAAAAAATGAAGAGTGATGTATCATAATTTCCAGTTTTCATGGTATTCTCAAACTTTGTTTTCTTATAATTTGCATATATGAAAATACCGATACTTATCCTCGGTGATAGTGAATATTTACTAGATAACTCTTTTGGATGTATTTTTGGAGGTATTACTGAGTAACTTACCCTTTGATATTTAATAGAAATATACTAAGCAAATTAAAAAAAAAAAACGTTGTTTCCAAATTAATAACATGGATGTCTCTATGTGACTAATGTCGATATTTCGGCGTTAATTTGAGCAATGAAAAATAAAATATAGAGAAAGGTGCTGTAGTAGAAAGGCTGTGAGAAATTCTCTAACATCCTATAACATTTGAGTCCTTAAACCCAGGGTTGGATTCTATAATTTAGCCAATCCAATTTTCATGGTGGATGATCGATAGAATGAGTGAAAGCCTCCAAGGATCTGAAAAGTCCAAAATTTGAAAGATGCAATGATTTATCGTCTTTTTTTTGAGTTTAATAACAAGGTTATGCCAAGAAAGATATAAATGACTCCTTCGTTATCCTTGTTACGAAAACTATGACCAACTATGGTGTACATCTAACGATGGGATTTAATGAAATCTGCATTGTATAATGGATAAAATAATGTTTATTTAACATAGATTATGAAGTTTTGAGTTAAATATTCATATAATTTATTTAGGTCTGTGAAAATTTCACTTATTTAAAAATCAAAAGATGTAAGGAAACAAATACCTCATCAAATAGCATTTAAAAAAATTAAGAAATAGAAAAAGTGCGTGGAAAATAATTAAATCATATGCTACCTCTGTTGTACTATGCTTGTATAGATAAAGGTGGAGAAAATATGTAAAGCGCAAATGTTAATGTGATATATATATATAAAATGTGATGGTACTATATATATATATATATATATATATATATATATTTTTGTTATATTTATATATATATAACAAAATTGTTTATTATAATTTTTTTAATAATATCATTAGGATGTTTATACAAAGTTGATGTTTGGAAAAGTGGATATGGGTTGGATAAGAATAATATATTTTTAGAAATGTGCATTTATTTTTATTCATTTATTTTTGGTTCCCCTTTGTCTTGAGGAGAAATATCTAAGTAGAAACCATATAAATTGGTTAAAAATAAGATTTTTATAAAGATGAAAAATGAATACAAAGAGAAATATTGGAGTAGTGGCATTCACTAATCAAATATGATTGACATATATTTTATATAAAAAAATTGTTGTTGTAGAATTAGAATAATGAGCTATTGTGTTTTTCTCTATATAAAAAAACTACCATTAAGCTTATTTCTCGATTGTCACAAACAATTTGCATATAGAAATATGAAAATTTAACACACAAATTTACATAAAATGTAAAGTGATAGGCATGAAAAGATAAATGACCCTCATCCAATTTCCACTTACTAGCCAACATCAGTTTTAAATTCCATCACCCTCCTAGGATTTTCCATCATCATACATTAAATACTAAAGTAGAAAAAATGTTATCTCCTTAGGATTATACAACTCTCTTATTTTATGATCTTTAAGATATGTTTGGGCATCAAACCAAATCTGTAGAATTTTTAAATTTTCATGTTGAGGTATTGTAATTGAAGCCCTTAATCAATCTTCAACCTCGATCCTTCTCCATCTCACCTACCTTTCTCTTTTGTTTGTTTTGAATCATGGTTTCTCTTCTATTTGTTCTGAATCATGGAAGTTAAGGTGGCGCCTTTCTCCATTACTGAGTATTGATGCCAACCTAAGTGCAAATACCACAGTGATGTAGCATAAGCCGCATATACCCACAGTATGCAAATAAGATTGCATGTCACACTATGTGTGTACCAGGAATTCCTAAATTCCTTACTTGGGGAAACCTTCCATAACCCAAGGTTTAACTCTCTTTAATTAAACTCTATTAAGCGGAAATACAACATCTGATGAAAAATCCACTTTATCAAAGTTTAAGTCTTTAAGCGGAAATATATTCGGTTCTCTCTAAACCCTTATAGTTCTAACCTTCGGTTAATTTTATTCCCGCACATGTCAACCACACCATGGTCTTCAGAGTTTGGTTAAAACCCAAACTTAATCCTTAATTCAATAATTTTGCTTATTTCTATTATAGTTCCCGTATAATAGAAATATCTCACAAACCACACTTAACCTTACCTTTCCACCATTCATAAACCTTTGCACATACATCGATGCTCCCTCAGTGCATTCAATCCCCACTCTCGATCTCATTCCTCGATACGACTGTCATCGTGTCACCCGATCACCAACGAGCTTGGCTGATATCCACCGTTGGTCTGTCTCATTAGATCCAATGGTTGTCGTATCATTCGCTCGCCAGCAAGCCCGGACAATCTTCATCGTTGATGTGAACCATCCCATCGAATGGCGGTCGTGAAATCTCGCGTAGATACTTGCACGACTGATATTAACCCGAGAGAACATGAGAAAAGTGATTTTTCTCTTTCCTTCGTGTGCTACGTGTCAGCTGCTAAAGCTGATCGCATGGAATTTCTAAAGACTTCTTACCCCTTTTAAGGCGCACAAGAAACTGCTTACCCTTTGCGAATACCACTCTGTGCTTCCGCTATCACGAGGGTTTAATCTCCCCCGTTCATCTTATAGACTTTATTCTGCATGACTTAATCTTCATCGTCTATCTCCTTCTCTCTCATTCATTGATCTGATTGATCTAAGGACCCCTATGCACTACTACCTTCTTTTGTTTCTTATCATGTAACAAACCATTCGGCTTCCTGCCTATGTATTTGCTCCCCCCTTATAGTTTTTACTTGTTCTGATCTCGATATTTGCTCGCGCCTGTATGCTTCATTCGTAAACCTTTAGGTTTTAAGAACCTTACAATTATACTCACTACGAAGGTTCTCTTCAATAATGTCTGTACGCAACCATGTAACACACTTTTATGCACTTCTTCTATGGTTCTGCACACCCGCAACCTATGTTACGTAGAATTACTTTAGTCACACACACAGTTGTAATTCACTTACTCAATACAAAACACATGAACTCAGAATCGAATTATCTATATTAGCAAATAAATATTTACACAATGAATTCCTCCTCGACCTGATCTTCTATATCAGTGACCTTTCTTCTCTTTCTCGTAGGCTTACGATATGATTGACTGACTACATGACTCACTAACTAGTTCTCTAACTACTAACTCTCTGTTCCTTTTAGGATTACATTTATACAAAAGGTTTTGCTGAACTAATTTTGGTTCAGATCCTTAATCTGCTGAACTAAATCCTGATTATCCTCTAAGTCCACTTTTAATTCCAGTTAATCCCTAAGAATCCTCTCTAGTTCCTTGAATCATGAGACCAATAAGAGTTACAATTGATTTCCAACTCTCTCAATTCCCACTAATCACTCATGTTCTCCTACATTCGAGAGAATTTACAAATATCCTCACAATATCTAATTAATTCCTATTCTAATCACTCAAAACATTAATGATTACATACATAGAAATCCAACTTCCTTGAAAACACAAGACCCCCTAAGTCAACTAAAACATAATGAAATTGCTGAGTTGTATGCTCCTGCATCAGACTCCCAAGGTTAAAATAATCATGATCTCTTGATCATGTGCTTTTGTCCTTTGTCTCCCTGGATCCCATACTTTTTTCTGTAATTTTCCTTTGGTTGCTGTTGTTGTTTGTTGTTTTTCTCCAGGTTTCCACACTTTATGTTGCTTTGCTCCACTAGCTATGTTGTCACATTCTACTGTTGTCTTTCTCTTTCTGCTACTCCTTGGTCTTCTTACTATTGTTTTCTTTTGAGGCACCTTCATCATCAATCTTATTATTCTTTCAATCTCTATGTCCAATTTATCTTTTAACTCATAATTACTTTTCCATTTTTTGTTGTACTCTATCCACTCATCTTCAAATTGTTGTTTGTTGTCTTCTCTTTGCGTTTGTTGGATCCTTACTGCCACCCTTTCATCCTTACCCTCCTGTTGCTTTCAAAACAACCTCTGTTCAATATCTATAAATTTACTTTCAAAAAGTAAATTATCCTCCAATTTCCTTTGTACTTGATTCCCCTCAAATACATTACTATGGTGTTCATCAATTCCAACATATTTTCCTTCTTATTTCTTGACAACCCTCAGTAATTGCCCTTCACTTACTTGATTGATTCTGACAATCAATTTAACTTCTTCAAGCACAGTATATTCATGCTTTTCATCTTCCTCATTAGTATGTCTGACTCTTCAACTTGAAACATGTCTGTCTCATCTTCATCAAATCCTGTAATCATAAAAGAATTATCGGAATTAAAACTATAAGGCCTAATTACCTTTTCTTCCTTCTCTGACAATACCTCGGTATGTTGCTCTGAATTTTTCTTCAATTCCTTTGTCAACACATCAATATGTTGATTGAAACTCTCCTTCATATCATCTGTTTCAATGATATCTCTCTGCTCTGGTTCACAATAATCAACTCCTCCTTCTGTAATGTCAATTTGTTGAACTTTCATTACCATCCCCTTTTCCTTATGATTGTCATTCATGACAATTTCTTTGTCTCCCTTTTTCAACAATCTATCCTGAGTATACATCCTCTGCTTTTCCAACTTCCTTCTTTGAAATTCTAATTTTCCATATAGCTCAATAATTTCAATTAGAGTAGAGTTTGGAAATTTCACACAATTTTCCATACATTCCTTTGTTATTGACATTTCATTAGATGTCCATTCTCCCTTTTCTAAATCATTTGCATAGACTTCGTCTTTCTTAAATTCTGTGATTGTCTTTTCTTTATCTTCAGACAAATCTGCCTCCCCTTCTTCTTCAGTACACTTTTTCTTGCTATCTCTCTATAACCCTTCTTCAAGAGCTATCCTTTCCCCATCATCTGCATTAATATTCTCCTGCATTTGTTCTTCATCAATTAAATTCATTAGATTACCTCTCCGAGAAAATATTCCTTCATTCTTCATCAGAATAAGATCATGATCTTCCATCTCTATGCCAACTTTAAATGATTGTCTTCTCTCATTAAGTAACTCATCCATAGACTTTTTCTATTGTAACTAGTCAAATTATTCCTCTTCTGAGAAATTTTCCTTGTCACCTTTTACTTCAAGATCTTCATCCATTCTGAAGACATCTTCACATAGTTGGTTTTCTCCTGCAATACCTGCAATCATACACAAACTATCAGTTTTAAAAACATAAGACCTTGTGGTCTCATTTGATGCTTCTATCATCACATCTCCTTGCTGTCTTGAATTATCATAATAATTCATAAGATCTTCCATAGATCTCCAGTTTTCATCTTCACCCAGAACTTCACCCTGTTCTGTTTCACAAATGGAAACTTCCATTCTCTACTCATCTTCTCCGAGTTCTTCCACCGGCCACTTCACTTTCCTCTATTGTAGCCTTTTCTGTAACTCAGACCATTTCACTACCTTTTTCCTCAATATCCAACCTTGTACTTGGTTTTCCTCTAGTATCATCCTTAATACATTGAGTTGTTCTTTTAACTCTGCAATCTCCTTGTCATGCTCCTCTTGACTCATGCTCTTGCCATTTGCCTTGGCATCCTCCTTCTTCATTTTTATTCTGTTGTGGTCTTCCTCAGAACCTTTGTTATCTCTGTTATGAATATCAATAGTCATCTTCTTCTATATCTTCATGAGTTCCTCACTCACTTACTATGAGCTGCATTAAAGCTTCTATAACAACGAGTTCTCCCTACTGCCACTTACCTCACCAAGCTTTCCTTTGTACTTGGTATTTTGGCAAGCACTTGGTTCTCCATCTCTGGAACCTGTTTGAGCACTTCTCTCTGCTCTTTTTAGGTTTCAACTCATTTTCACCTTTTAAGAATACAATTGTCCTCCTTATCTGACCTCTGTCAGAATTCTTCAAGGTTCTACCACATTCTGCTTTCATTCAGAAACTCTTAACAACTTCCTTCATCCCTTAGCAATTCTACCCACATCCTCTGTGGAATTTTCTTTATGATCTTCCTGTGAGCTGCAACAATACCTCTGCAGTAAAAATTATCCTTCTTGCTACACATGCCTCACTAAGCTTCTCTCCTCTTAGCTCAGTCTTTTCGCATCTCTCTCGTTCTTTCCTTTGGAGCCATATGAGCACTCCATGCTCTAGGTTGTTGCAATCTTCTCACCTTCAAGATCTCTGCATGATCATTTTCTACCATTCATCTGCACTTTGAATGGATTGTTCTTTGTTTCCTTTCCATCTACAAATTCTGCTACAATTTATCTTTGTGTGCCTTCTGTTTGTCAGATTTAAAACCTGATCTCCTCTTACCTACATACATACCTTCAAAACATAACTTTGTTCTAAGTTTTCTCAAAGAATTCCTACACAGAATTTCCTTGTTTTGCTTTGATACCAAATGATGCTAACCTAAGCTGCAAATACCATAATGATGTAGCCTAAGCCGCATATAATCACAGCATGCAAATAAGATTGCATGTCACACTATGTGTGTCCCAGGAATTTCTAAATTCCTTACTTGGGGAAACCTTCCATAACCCAAGGTTTAACCCTCTTTAATTAAACTCTATGAAGCGGAAATACAACATCTGATGAAAAACCCACTTTATTGAAGTTTAAGTCTTTAAGCGAAAATATATTTGATTCTCTCTTAACCCTTATAGCTCAACCCTTCGGTTAATTTTATTCCTGCACATGTCAACCACACCATGGTCTTCATACTTTGGTTAAAACCCAAACTTAACACTTAATTCATTAATTCCACTTATTTCTATTATAATTCCCGTACTCGCAAACTACACTTAACCTTACCTTTCCACCATTCATAAACCTTTGCACGTATATCGATGCTCCCTCAGCACGTTCAATCCTCGATGTCGATCTCATTCCTCGATCTGACAGTTATCACATCACTCGATCACCAATGAGCTTGGCTGATCTCCACCATTGGTCTGTCTCATCTAATCCAACGGTTGTCGCGTCATTTGCTCCCCAACAAGCCCGGACAATCTTCATCGTTGATGCGAACCATCCCATTGAACGACCATTGTGCAATCTCACATAGATACTTTCACGACTGATATTAACCTGACAGCACACAAGAAAAGTGGGTTTTTCTCTTTCCTCCGTGTGCTACGTGTCAACCGCTAAAGCTAACTGCTTGAAATTTCTAAATACCGCTTACCCCTTTTAGGGCGCTCGAGAAACTGCTTACTGTTTGCAAATACGGCTCCATCTTTCTACTATCACGAGGGTTTAATCTCCCCCATTCATCTTCTAGACTTTATTCTGCGCGACTTAATCTTCGTTGTCTATCTCCTTCCCTCTCATTCGTTGATCTGATTGATCCATGTACCCCTATGCATTGCTACCTCCTTTTGTTTCTTATCGTGTAACAACCCATTCGGCTTTCTGCATGTGTATTTGCTCCCGCCTTACAGATTTTACTTTTTCTGATCTCGATCTTTGCTCGTGCATGTACGCTTCCTTCGTAAACCTTTGGTTTTTAAGAACCCTCGGTTATACTTCACTACGAAGGTTCTCTTCATTATTGTCTATGCGCAACCATGTAACACACTTTTCTGCACTTCTTCTCTAGTTCTGCACAGCTGCAACCTATGTTACGCAGAATTACTCTAGTCACACACACAATTATAATTCTCTTACTCAATACACATCACATGAAATCATAATCAAGTTATCTATATTAATAAATAAATATTTACACAATGAATTCCTCCTCGGCTTGATCTTCTATATCAGTGGCCTTTCTTCTCCTACCCGTAAGCTTACAATCTGACTGACTGACTACCTGACTCACTAACTACTTCTTTAACTACTGACTCTCTATGCCTTTTAGGCTTACATTCATACAAAAGGTTCCGTTGAACTAATTCTGGTTCAAATCCTTAATCTGCTCAACTAAATCCTGAATATCCTCTAAGTCCACTTTTAACTCAAGTTAATCCCTAAGAATCCTCTCTAGTTCCTCGAATCATGGGACCAATAAGAGTTACAATTGATTTCCAACTCTCTCAATTCCCACTAATCACTCATGTTGTCCTACATTCTAGAGCATATATAAATTTTCTAACAATATCTAATTAAATTCCTATTCTAATCACTCAAAACATTAATGATTACATACATAAGAATCCAACGTCCTTGAAAACACAAGACCCCCTAAGTCAACTAAAACATAATGAAGTTGCTGAGCTGTATGCTCCTGCATCAAGTATGCCTTGTTACAAGAAATTTCATCAGGAGCAGTTGGATTCATTGTCCTTCTCGCACTACACATGTAGAATGCATTGAAGAAAGAAATGTCCTTGGGTTCCTGGACAGGCACTCATTCTAAGTGTCCTCACCCTCCAAAACTTTTACAATTTTGAATTTTCTTTCTTGTTTCTTCCAAAATTTATATCCTCGAAACTGTTGTACTCTTTGCTTCTCTTTCTTGCCATACACTCCATATTTCTACACTTGTTTCTACTGCAACGTTTCTTTGACTTATCTTGTATTTTTTCTGAGAAACAATATGAGCTTGTCTTCTACATCTTCATCTTCAAATAATATTTCAACCATGGACTACTACCACAACTTTCCATCTTCAAACTGTATTCTTTTTTCTACTTATTGCGCTTCATATTCCCGATCTTCTTCCTGTCGTATTTCTTGGTAGAAGAATCTTATTTCTTCTTGATTCCATTTTTGAAAAATTGTTTCAATGCATTATTATTTTCCTTCAAAAACTTACATGTCCTTTCCATCATCTTTTTGTTCATCTTCTCTTTCAGTTGGACTTCCGTCTTCTTTACCTACACACTCAAAATCAATGTTATAAAGATCTTCATTATGCTATGCTATGACAGCTTTCTTCTCTTCCTCTTCTTTCTCTACCTTCTCTTCCCCTCCTTTACAAACATCTGTTGTTGCAAACATGTTGTCTTCCACATTGCTTCTAGACAAAAGTGTGCTTCTCTCACCAAATAACAACATATCAGTGTGTTCTTTCTATTACATTAAGTGCAACAACTCATTACCAATTAATGGTTCTTCAGCAAAGTTAACATCAACATAATTTTCATTCACTCTATTGTGGGATATCATATCATGCATGTGCTCATTAACGATTTCAATTTCACCAATGCACATCTCACTTTGTAGTCATCATCAACATGTGTTTCGTGATAGTGTGATTCACCATGATCTACACCATCCACATTACAATGGATTCCTTGAGAATCTATATGCTCTTGCTCTGTTTCACACACAAAGGCTTCAATTTCTCTATCTACAATCCTTGTTGCATCTTATTCATCCATATGCATGTCTGCATAATGGGTTTCACTTTTATAGTCTTCATAACCGTCATCCACCTTTGAGTGGGATTCCATAAGCTCTTTTGTCTTCGTAGAGTATTGTTCATTTACTATTAGATTCGCGACTAACTCAAAATACTGAGACATCTTGCTATTACATGTCACTTTCCTTTGAACCAAATTCTTCTTCTAGTATCTTCGATGCTACCTTGGAAGTTGTATCCTTTGGTATCTTGCACAGAAAACTTTTCATCCAATGCCTGTTTTATAAAATCCAATACTGAAGCATCGCATACCTCATCATATGTGTTATTAGATCGGTACTCAAATAACTCTTTTCCTTAAAGAAACGTTAGCATTTTGATAACCCAAGAATCAAAATATTTACGGGTAAACATAGGACGTGGTAGTAGATCCACACTACACCAATCAACCTGGATTTCACATCCATTTTTCGCTATACTTCTTGGTTCCAAAATTACGGCCTCAACCTCTCTAAATATGACAATGATCTCTACCTCTTCTTTTTTATTTCTTCTTTGCTACTTCAATCTAGCTTTGCAACTTGCGACTACTATATCCCTTAATGTCTAATGGTTACTTTCCTTATTGATTTGGTTTTTGACTTTTACTAAAAACATTAAAGACTCACTGCCAAGACGCACTTCCTTTTATTTTTGTCTTTTTCCACAAAAAAAAAAAGAGCACGTTTTATATTTCACCTTCAATCTGTCAAAAGACCACTCAGCACGGGCATATGATGACGATTATAGCTCACGAATGTGGCTCCACAAATGGGCCTGTAGATTTCGGCTGCGGACACAGGAGGACGCTAGCTCGAGGCTACAGCTTGGCAAATAAGAAATGAATCACAGCTCTTGGCTCCTTCCTTGCACTAAAAGTTAACTAGCTTATAGCTTGAAGACTACGTAAACACATTCGACTATTGGCCATGACTATCATTCACACTGTCGGGCTCTGCAAGTTGCGGCTACAGAGGTTCTTTTTTTCGACTCTTTTATTTTTTTGATTCGTTAAATCTTGTTCTGTTATCAAATTTCTAGACTCGTTAAATCTGGTTTTAATATCAATTTGATGGAAATGCAAAGGAAGAATTTGATAGAGATGTAAAAAGGAAAAACACATATTTATACGCACAAAATAATATTATGAATTATGAATTATTATTTTTTAATGATTACACCAGTTTTTCTATTGATCACACAAACTTGGCTTGTTTACAATTAACCTAATTTTAAGTATTTCTATTTTTGTACTTCTGACTCAACTAATTCTGACTTCAGGATGTAAACACTCACTAAATTTCACCTTTCACGATGTAAACACTCACTAAATTTCACCTTTCCAAATATAAAATGAACTTGAACTTCTAACATTGTACTCATTAGTTCAAGTCAACATATCACTTCATGCATCACATGCACAAGAAGGTAATTACAATTTCAGAGATTAATAACAACTGAGAAAATTCTGATCATTCTTGCAGAGAGTAGTAAGAAAGGAGTACAAAATCAAGTAAAGTAGTGTATTTTATTATCTCAATAAATATCCCTTTATTGGAATTGCGCACTTTAATCATTATGCTAATTAATCTTTTTAGTTGAATAATCCAAATTGAAAAATACTAATATATTGTCCTCATCCCCATATCAATAAATGAAATTGAAAATAATAACTTTCTTGCACATTTAAATCAAATATTTAAACTTTATTTAAAATAATTTTTTACCAATTTATAATTAAAATTTTATTATTATTACTCTAATTTATCCCCACCTATAAAGTTACAATTTAAATTATGCCTTGCTTTGGCCGTTGACGGTTGAAATTTTCCAGCCATAGTTGTAACTCGTTATTTTTAAATTTTAATGTAATTATAATAGCAAAAAGTTTTAATGTAAAACGACCGTGAGAGGTTTTAGATATATTAAACATAGTTATATATATATTAAATATTTTTATATATTAAATGAAATTCCAAGATTTATATCACAAGTTTTGGATGATGGATAAATACGTATAATATTAGTGCGAAATCTCAAAGTAAAAAAACAACAGCTAAAAACATTTATAAACATTTTCAATATATTAACATATGGTAATACGACGGTTGGAGGTTTTATAGTAATCGTTATATATAAATAATGGCTTTATAATATTAAAACAATGATTGTTTTAATGGAACATGACCAAGTATAATAATATAAATCATGTAAGACATAGTTGAAATTTAATATTAACAAGAAGGGCAGCGAAGTCCTACCGTGGGGAGCTTTAAGAAACGCATCCGTACGAGGCAGGAGTACCCGAATACAATTTAAGATTAACAGAAAGTTAGATTTTAAATCCATTTTGTGTAATACAATCTAAGACCTACAAACAGTTAAGCTTTAAATCCATGTATTTTGTGTAACATTCCTACTGTCATAGAATCAAAGAATCAAAGCAATGACCTGCACAAACATCAGCCATAAGTGAGTAGCAATGACCTGCACAAACATCAGCCATAGCACTCACTTAGAACAATATGTTGGTAGCAAAAGTATGTTTGTGTAAAGTGGACATCTTTAAATCGATTGCAAATTCTAGAATATTTGGAAATCCTATGGACGTAGTCAATTTTTTGACCATACCCTTCTGTCCGATTCCCGGACATTCGGGAATCTGCAATCGACTTAACCTTAGGAGTGTAAAGTAAAGTATCCTGAAAGCAGCGGATGTAGTTGAAATCCAAAGTAGAGAAAGCAGTCAGAGTGATAGTAGTTAAAGCCATCGGCATGATCAGTAGAATCAATTTCAATTGAGCAAAGAGCTGCAGCTAGACCTGCTGTTTTCCCCTGTTTAGAAGTGACTGGTTGGTTGATTGATCAAATAGATGGCATGATCGGTAGAATCAGTGTCAATTGAGCAGAGAGCTGCAGCTAGACCTGCTGTTTTCCCCTGTTCACAAGTGACTGTTTGGTTGATTGATCAAATAGATTCCAAGAACAGATGGATAGTTGATGAGAAGGGATTACCCATCGGAGGTGTTGGGTATACGACCAATAGTCCCACATTGACTAGAAGTGGGGAAGATCATGGGTATATAAGGATGGACAAATATCTCCATTGGTATGAGGCCTTTTGGGGTAAGTCCAAAGGCAAATCCATGAGGGCTTAGGCCCAAAGTGGACAATATCATACCATTGTGGAGATATGTGGTGTCCAGAGTCCTTACAAGTGGTATCAGAGCATGTTGGAGGTGCTGGTGTGTGTCTGATTGCTGGAGGTGGAGCGCAGCTGAGCGCTGAGGGAGCGTGGTGAAACATACTGTTTGTTTGATTGGAGGTATGTGTTGATACAATTTTTTGTTTGGTCACTGCTATAACCTTTGAATGGTTGCCGGAGCCTGGACAAGGTATGCGCAGTCAAACAAAAACGTTGTTACATATTTGAAACCGGTGCGTATTGAAAACCAAAATCCTGCGTGGGTATGATTTGTGAAAACGGCATGGATACATTTTAAAAATGGCGTGGATATATGTTTGTTTGAAACTGCGTGTTAAAAGTACCATATGGTGGAGTCTTATGCATATGGTGGAGTTTTATTACATGGCTGGTGCGTGTTAAAAGTACCATATGGTGGAGTTTTATGCATATGGTGGAGTTTTATGTGAATAATGTTTCAAGCACCATCGTAGAAAACGTATCATTTAATGCTGCAGTTTTATGGGAATGTTTAAAGCGCAGTTTAAAGTGAAATTAAGTGAAATTAATTGAATGTTTAAAGCGCAGCGTAAATCAAGTTGAGTCGTTTTTTTTTAAAAACGCAGTGCCAACATTCACTTCTTTAAAAAAAACGCAGTGACAGTCAATTTAAAAAAAAAAAAAAAAAAAGTAGTGACCGAATATGAATACTGGTGCGTTGTTGACCGAATGTAATTGCCTGCTGGTGTGGTTTTGTTAATTGCAATCAAGTTGAGTCGTTTTTTTTTTTAAAAACGCAGTGCCAGCATTCACTTCTTTAAAAAAAAACGCAGTGACAGTCAATTTAAAAAAAAAAAAAAAACGCAGTGACCGAATATGAATACTGGTGCGTTGTTGACCGAATGTAATTGCCTGCTGGTGTGGTTTTGTTAATTGCCTGGTGGTGTGGTTTTGTTAATTGCCTGGTGGTGCGGTTTTGTTAATTGCCTGATAAATCAGGCCGCTTGGAATCATAACTCTAGGCTGAAAAACATGGAATGGGCATTGCAAGGTTAGTGATAGGCAGAATTTTTTTTTTTGTGTAAAGTGATTGGAAAAGGGCAGTTTTTTTTTAAGGCAGAAGTACAGAGACATAGGCAGAAATTTTTTTTTGTGTGAAGGGAAGATATTTTGTTTTAAAGACATAGGCAATTTTTTTTTTCTAATTGCTGGTATTTAAAACATTGATATTGGAGATTATTGTGCTTTGCTGATACAAAATGGCGAAAACTCAAAGTGCCCGTTTTGAGATTGAGAAATTTAACTCAGATATCCTTGAGTTTGACGATGTTGTTGGAGCCTTGTTGGCTGAGGAGACGAGGAAGAGGTCGAATGCAGACACCTCTACATCAGAGGTAATGATGGCCAGAGGTCACTCACGAGAGAGACACTCCGGGGGAAAGCATAGCGACTCTCGCTCAAAGTCCAAAGGAAAGAAGCCAAAGGTGAAGTGCTGGCATTGTGGCAAGGCTAGACATCTAAAAAAGGATTGCTGGAAGTGAAAGCAGGCAGCTAAAGAAGGCTCTTCGGCAGAAAAGAAGGAAGCCAACACCACAGATACAGGTTCAGTATCTGGTTCAGGTATGAGTGATGAAGTATTGTCAGTTAATATTTCAAAACATGATCAACATTGGTTGTTAGATTCCGGGGCATCTAACCACATGTGTATACATAAAGATTGGTTTAAAACATATAGATCAATTGATGATGGTGTTGTGTACATGGGTAATGATGTAACATGTAATATTGTTGGGATTGGAAGCATACAACTACAAATGTTTGATGGCACAACCAAAATATTAACTGATGTGAGGCATGTACCAGATTTAAGGAAAAATTTGATTTCATTAGGAGCACTTGATTCAAATGGATATAAAACTGTAATTCAAGGTGGAGTTATGAAAATCTATAAAGGTATCTTACTAGTGATGAAAGCTAAGAAAGTAGGAAATCTATTTCAGTTAGAAAGTAGAACTGGGTCAGATCATGTGTCTGTGTCTGAACATGACAGTAGTTCCATTCACTTATGGCATCAAAGATTGGGGCATATGAGTGAAAGAGGATTGAAAATTTTGGCTGACCGAAAGTTACTTCCTAATCTAAGATCTGGAAAATTGGATTTCTGTAAACATTGTCTGTTTGGTAAACAAAGTAAACAAAAGTTTAAAACAGGCAAACATACTAGTAAAGGGATACTTGATTATATCCATTTAGATGTGTGGGGTCCAGCTCCTACAGCTTCATATGGTGGTTCGTCTTATTTTGTATCATTCATTGATGGCTTTTCTCGGAAAGTTTGGGTCTACATGTTGAAAAAGAAGTCTGATGTTTTTACAGTTTTCAAGCAGTTTAGAGCATTGGTAGAAAACAGCACTGGTAGAACAATAAAGTGTTTAAGAACTGACAATGGTGGTGAGTTTACTTCCAAGGAGTTTGACAGCTATTGCAAGGATGCAGGGATCGAGAGACATAAAACCACGATTTATACTCCTCAGCAGAATGGAGTTGCTGAACGCATGAATAGGACTCTTCTAGAGAGAGCAAGGTGTATGTTGAGTAACGCCGGGTTGCCGAAGGAGTTTTGGACGGAAGCGGTGGCAACAGCTTGTTATGTGATAAACCGATCTCCATCAACGGCTATAGACTGCAAGATTCCGCAAGAGGTATGGACAGGACACCCTTGTGATTATTCTAAACTCAGAGTGTTTGGTTGTGATGCATATGCTCTAGTGAATAAACATCAGCGAACTAAATTAGATCCAAAGTCTAAAAGGTATATCTTTGTTGGGTATGGTGATGGAACGAAGGGATATAGATTGTGGGATCCTACTACCCGCAAAATCATCATCAACAGAGATGTAAAGTTTAATGAATCCTCTCTTGTACAGTTAGATGTAGATAGAAGATTGAAATAGGATGATGTATCTGATTTCCAGCATATTCAGTTTGACAGCATTTCTAATGATAGTCATAACGACCATAGTTCAGATTCTAGTCATGAACGGGTTTCAGAATCAGATTATGAACAGGGTTCAGATGGAAGACATGAACAGGTCTCAGATGGCAATCATGAAGAAATTCCTACAGTTGATAGACATCCAATTGTGGAAGCACCAGAAACATTCTTAAGGAGATCTACAAGAATCAAACGTCGTCCGAGAAGGTATGACGATCATGTTACTTCAGTTGCTTTGATCGCTAATGATGATGAACCTTTGTGTTATCAGGAAGCTGTAGAAGGTTCAAATAGTGACAAATGGAAAGCAGCCATGAAAGAAGAAATGATGGCCTTAGGTAAGAATGGTACATGGGATCTGGTTGAGCTTCCGAAAGGCAGGAAAACTGTGGGATGCAAATGGGTCTTCAAGCTGAAACGGGGTGTGAATGATACGGAAGACAGGTACAAAGCTCGGCTGGTTGCAAAAGGGTTTTCTCAGAAAGCTGGCATAGACTTTCATGAGATATTTTCACCAGTGGTTAAAATTGTTTCAATTAGACTTGTGTTAGCATTAGTGGCTTTGCTTGATTTAGAGTTGCAGCAGTTAGATGTTAAGACTGCATTTCTACATGGTGATTTAGATGAGGAAATATATATGGAACAACCAGAAGGGTTTGTTCACCGTCGCAATGAGAAATTTGTCTGCAGGCTCAAGAAGTCATTATATGGCCTGAAGCAGTTGCCTCGGCAGTGGTATAAGAAGTTTGATTCTTTCATGTTGAGTCAGAAA
Organism: Pinus tabuliformis; assembly: GCA_031772625.1. NCBI lineage: Eukaryota > Viridiplantae > Streptophyta > Pinopsida > Pinales > Pinaceae > Pinus > Pinus tabuliformis. Next base: position 1,390,568,694 of record CM062820.1, on the reverse strand, counting down.
TATGTTAGAAGTGAATATGATCATTGTGTTTATTTTAAACAGTTGAATAATGGCATGTTCATTATCTTAGTGTTGTATGTTGATGATATGCTTTTAGCAAGCAAAAGCATTGAAGAAATCAACAGGTTGAAGACTCAGATGGCAAGGACGTTTGATATGAAAGATCTAGGAGCCGCAAGACAGATTTTGGGCATGGAGATTTTCAGAGACAGGGGCAATGGTAAGCTATGGTTATCACAATAGAAGTATGTTGAGAAAATACTTTTGAGGTTTGGTATGAACAATGTGAAGCCTGTGTCGATCCCTTTAGCTTCCCATTTTAAGCTTTCTTCGAGTTTATGTCCTAATACAGATGAAGAAAAGGATTATATGTCTCAAATTCCTTATGCCAATGTAGTAGGATGTTTGATGTATGCGATGGTGTGTACACGACCAGATATTTCTCATGCAGTTGGGGTTGTCAGCAGGTACATGGCAAATCCGGGTAAAGAACACTGGTCAACAGTGAAATGGGTGATTCGGTATTTGAGAGGCACAAGTAGTTATTGTATTTCTTACAATAAGAGTAGTGAATTTGTTTGCGGATATGTTGATTCCGATTTTGCAGGTGACTTGGATAAGAGAAGGTCAACTTCAGGGTACGTTTTTACTCTTGCAGGTGGAGCTATTAGCTGGATGTCAAAGCTACAGAACATTGTTGCTTTGTCTACTACTGAAGCAGAATACATTGCTATTTCTCATGCTTGCAAAGAGGCGGTTTGGTTGAAAGGTTTGCTTGGTGAGTTTGGTAGGTTATAGGACAACATCAGGTTACTTTGTGACAGTCAAAGTGCAATACATTTGGCTAAGAATCCGGCCTATCATAGTAAATCAAAGCATATTCCAATCAAATATCATTTTGTAAGACAGGTTATCACTGAAAGGGGAGTTTCTCTTGAAAAGGTGCATACAAAGGAGAACTGTGCAGACATGCTCACGAAACCAGTTTTGTTGGAGAAGCTACGCTGGTGTTTGGCTTCTCTTGGCTTGCAGAAAAGATAAAATAATAATAACATGGCATGAGGCGAATTGTTGTCAAGGTGGAGATTGTTGAGATTTTCTGTTTGGGATGAAATAGGCAAAAATCTCAGCTGATGACAACAATAGGGATTCAGTTCCTAGATTAGCTCCAGGTTGTTGGGAGGGAGTTAATGCCTCCTATATTTGATGTGAGGGAGTTATGAAGCTGTTGGATTCTCTAGGCTATATAACAGGCAACCATTCGGATGTTTGCTAAGAGAGTGTGAGGATTTCATGATGTAATCTCCTAATTTGATTAATAAATCCCTGATGCCTATGTTTGGTGGACGTAGCCCAGATTGGTTGGGTGAACCACGTTAAAAGTTGTGTTTACTGTGCATGCTTAATTCTGCTGTGTGTTTATTTATTTTTGTTTGCTATGCCTCTGGTTTCCAACAAGTGGTATCAGAGCCATGTCCTGAAGTTAGCCAAGTGGATGAATTCTCGGAATGTCGAACGAAGGTGGTGGGCCCCGGTAATATGACGATGGGATCCATGGATGAGCTCGGTTAGACAGGCGGTATGCTCCGGATTCTTCATGGACGTGTCCTGGTCCCAACACGGTGAAGAGGAGTTGACCTGGGAAGAGCAAGCTCTCGAGGCAGGTGGTGCTTCCATGTAAGGCGTGTGCTTCCAACGCATTGGAGCGGAGAATCCTGGTTGGTAGAGAGTGGACAGATGGATAATCGTTTGAGGGGAGGCTCGATGGTCCTTTGTTTGAGGGGAGGATTGTTGGGTATACGACCAATAGTCCCACATTGACTAGAAGTGGGGAAGATCATGGGTATATAAGGATGGACAAATATCTCCATTGGTATGAGGCCTTTTGGGGTAAGTCCAAAAGCAAATCCATGAGGGCTTAGGCCCAAAGTGGACAATATCATACCATTGTGGAGATATGTGGTGTCTAGAGTCTTTACAGGAGGTTACCAAGAAATTCACCTTGCTGCCAGAGAACCAGATTTCCGAGTCCACCTAAGTCCATTATTTACAAAGAATAAGTATTTGCCTCTAAAATCATCTGGCCTGTATCTTCCGTTTTCAAAAGCATTCGTGTAAGCTTTTATGATGCAAAGTTATTTACAAAACAAAATGGATAAAAGCATTGTGATTTATGATTCTAGTTGAGCTCACGCATATCGACAGAGGTATATTCTTTACTAAATATAATTTAGCTCATCAACAAAGTTATATTATTTATTAAATATAATTTAGAGATTCGATTTTATTTGTCGTTTTGTTTTGTGGTAAATTAGATTTTCACTTGTAATTTTATGATCTCATAGCATATCAACTTGTTACATTTTGATTTTCACCCTAATCTATGACAACCAAACCAATCACCGTTGCAGAAATGAGTGTTGTCAATGGACATGCAAACTTCAAACATAAACATAAACCCATAATGTTTAGCGTTTGCAATAAACACACCACATGCCATCATTTTGTCGATAAGAAGTCAGGAAACATAGAAAATTAGAGTAAAGTGGAGAAGGCCTTGGATTCCTCGCTTGCTTTATGACAGAGTTCTGTTGCGAGTCTGTAGGATCTTTACCCTATGATTATTGTATGAGCCCCTATAATTCCAAATGAGCTTGCTCGAAGGGTAGGTACATGAGATGGCATATGGTTTTAAACCTGTGGAGAATAACACTTATTACACGTGCCCTCACCATTGAGGTTTGAAGTAAAAGAGATGGAGAAAATTAGGCAGAAAACACTTTTACTGAGCAGCTAGTAACCATTCCAGTTTTATCTCACCTTGTTCATTGTATCTCACCGCAAAGGGGGAACTGGAGTTAACAGCAGTTCCACTTTGCATGCACTGGGGACAGGAGCCCAGTTCTGAGAGATCGCCTTTGCAGGCCGAGTCCAGGGAAGTATTTTTCACTTTGCGAATCCAGTCCTGCTTAGTCTGTATGCCGGCGCAAAGCTCTGGGCTCGAAACACAATCAGATATGTTCTGGACGAAACAGTTTGCCACCAAATCTCCTGGTAGAGACAAAGAGTCGAGCTGCTATTGATATGTTCTGAGACAAGAGACATCAGAGTCATTACTGGGAAATTCAAACACGGATTTCTCTTTCAAATACTGAGCTAGCCCTACGCCGAGCAGGCTCTGCAACGCCTGGCAGCAACCGGATTTATTAAAATCCGTTTCGCAATAAGACCTGTCCCATGGCAATTGATGGACATAATCCAGATCGAACAGACATTCTGCATCTACGCTCAAAGCCCAATTCAACAACATGAGTTGCAAGAGGAGGAGAATAGTTTCCATCTTCATTTTCCACTTTCACAGATCTCGCCACTGCTTGCCAATATAAAAGCATTCGGGGCAGGGCATGTCGTTTCCCCTCTAGGGCAGTATTCATGGCTCAGGTGAGAATTCCGGTAGTGCCTTTCAGGTAGGGCAGGGTACGCCCACTCAAGTGATAGTGACTATCTAGGTTTCTTCCTTGGCTTACCGAGCAACCGAGTCCGGGAGCACTCCTCTGTATTTGACAACTCCACAAACATTTGTGGTTCAAACAAACCAACGTCTTTATCAAGGTAATGTTTTGGTACATGTTTTCTTATAACAGTTTCTTGCCTCCATTCTCCTACGTTGTTGCAGTATTTTGGTTGGTCCCCTACCCTCGCTGGCTACTTGCTTGCTTTTACTAGCTTTTCGTTACTTGCAGGGTAAATTCGATCAGGCTAACGAGGCTAAATGGGTTGTTTCAGAAGAATAATGTAAGACTCTCTTAGGAACAACCAAGCAGAACCTTGAAACTCAAACTTTTCTTATGGTGCTACAAGCACTGATCTACACTTATCCATGGCCACCGTCTTATGGTCTTATTATATTTCCATTTTCCCAGCCTCTATACCCACCCCACTCCAGCCCCTCCGGGACTTATTGCGATAGACCAACTGATGGAGATCGTGGAGCAAGAGCAACTTCTTGCATCAGGTTCAAACTTGCTCCCACACCTCTGGGGTGGAGGAGATGTATTATTCCCTTACTTCGATGTAACACGCCCTACCTATCAGAACTTAGCCTTCATAACTACTGCTAAGCAAGGAGAACCCATATCAGAACCACATAATAAGAATGAAGAAGAGGAAAGGGCAAACAATAGTAGAGCTGAGGAGGATAATGAAAGGCAGTAGGAAGCTTACCTTCGGATACATACCAACCGAACTGAACCTTTGGGTGCATCTTTGCTTCTGCAAGTCTGCGGGGTCATCATTTCGGTCAACCGCCTATGCTGCTGGTGTGACTGTAGTATGCTATAGAAGCCATAGAGAAAAGTAATAAACCTTAAGTTTGAATTTGGTTTACATTTGAATTTGTTATGCTGTTGCAGAGACATTTGAATTTGGTATCCATAGCTATTGCAGAGACATTTGAATTCCGTATCCATAGCTAGTAACCATTCCAGTTTTATCTCACCTTCTTCATTATATCTCACCGCAGAAGCATAGCCGACTCTGTCCACCGTATCTCATCTTCGAGAGGGTTTCTTTACCACTCCTACTTCTGAGCAAGGACAACCCATATCAGAAGCACATAATAAGAATGAAGAAGAGGAAAGGGCAGACAAGAGTAGAGCTGAGGAGGATAATGAAAGACAACAGGAAGCTTACCTTTGGATACATACCAACCGAACTGAGCCTTTGGGTGCATCTTTGCTTCTGCAAGTCTGCGGGGTCATCATTTCGGTGGTGTGACTATAGTATGCTACATAAGCCACAAAGAAAGGTAATTATCCTTACATTTGAATTCGATTTACGTTTGAATTCGTTATGCTATTGCAGAGACATTTGAATTTGGTACCCATAGTTGTTGCAGTGACATTTGAATTCCGTATCCATAGCTGTTGCAGAGAAACTATTGCAGACAAAGGTAATGGTATTAGTTTCGGTACCCATAGCGCTCCTCTCCTCCCGCCATGTGTATCTTCATGCAGGCCACACAGACCACTTGTCTATCTGCCACCTGTCTGCACCTATCTGTCTGAAATAAGACAAGTGTCCACAAAATTTGATATCAGTGAACATCCCCAGCATTAGTCATGATATTAGAGAACATCCCAATCCCAACCATTAAATGCCTAGCATTAAGCTGATCTATCAATGATCTAATTTTGATAGGAAAAACATAAATATATATACCTAAGTTTTTGCTTTCGGCCTCGGGGAGAGGCCAAATAAGATAGTAAATCACTATGTATCTAAAAACTTTCATTATACTCCAAAAATTCACAATAACAAACAACTCACAAACAACTCAATTAATATTAACATCTTAGTTTTCGATAACTATAATCCCTGGCCATTACCAGATGACAGGGACTAATAATAAATTTATTAGGTTTATACTCTATAAACCTTTCTAATTCAATAATATGACTAGTAATACAATTCCACATATCAAGTAAACGCCATCTATACACCTATAATCCTATAATTTCCATATTAACCTAACCATTTGTCTTCTATCTTCTATCTCCTTACTTTGATGTAATTAATTTTAGGTTTACGTTTTAATATGATATATAATATAATACATGTATGTTAATATTTTAGATTGTATAATATAAGTGTATTTTAGTTTTTTGGTTTATTATTTTAGTTTATTATGTACCCATCTTTTATATTTAATTAGATTTAACTATTTCTCCTTTTGTTTTATCGGCTTATGTTGGAATTACAAATTAGTTTCGTTTGGCATTACAAATTCAGAACTTCCTCTTCACATATGTTCGCCATATTACAAATTCACATAATTTTTTTAGTTACAAATCATGGCCGCATTCAAATTCATGGGGTACATTATCACATTTGGATACATTTTGTTGCAGTGGAAGCTCAGCAAACTAGAGCACTTAAGCGGCGTGCAAGACTTAAAAAAATTCTACAAGATCTGCACAATAACGTTTCTTGACCAACAAACAATTGCTTCTGAGCTACTCTATTAGCTTAATTTCTGATCTACCTTGAAAGTGAGAAACACAAAATTACCAGCAAAAGATTTCGTCTTGATTCACTAAGTGAGTTATTTTTGTTTCAATATATAATGCCACCAACGCGGACAGAAATACTTCAGACTTTCGAAAAGTTGATTTCGTTTTTTTTCTAATATTCTTTGCGCTTTGTCTTCATGCTTCCAAGAAAATGAGATAAAGGAAAATGCCTTTTGTCCATGTTAGGAAATTTCACCATTTGTTGACCTGTATTCCAATGCAACATAATTTGTTATCTTATCCCGCACATGCCAACACATAAATATATATTTTTTCATGTGCCCACAACCTTTTTCATGCACATAAATATATATTTTTTCATGTGCCCACAACCTTTTTCATTTGGTAAAAAAAAAAAAAAAACAATTCATGACTAATCTTTTAGGATGAGAGATTTGAATCCGGGTAGGCAACCAAAGAAAACAACAGGTGGAAGAGGGCATGGAGACTTGGTCCGGGTAGTACATCGGATGTCTATGTTTCATTAATTACACAGATTTTGTAATATGCTAAGATATGTTTCTTCTATCTGATTCTTCATTGTTATATTTTGTTTTGTATTTTAATTTTTCACAATATCCTTAATAATTTTTTGCACTAGGTGTTTGAAAATAGTTTTTCTATTCCCCATGTTTACAATGTAATTTGGTTTTTTTAAACTGTGTTTACAATTGCATAATTGTTATTGACTATTTTAAAATCCCTTATCATTGTAAATTGGTTTTTTTTAACTATATTTAGAATTGTATAACTCCCATTGAATATTTTAAGTCGCATTTATAAATTAATAAACTATATAGAAGCATAGAGGTAGGTACACAATTAAAAACTCTAAGATCCCTCCCTTGTCTGTCAAACTATTGCAAATCTAAGCTGAGGAAAGTTAGGTATGCTATGTAATATGAAAAGTAATTATGAAATAAATGAATAAATTAATCACTTGGAAAAGCAAGACACCAAGAGATGATATTCTTGCCAAATTCCATTGAGGAATGAGATTGGATAATTCTTTCATGATGATGCAGGAGCATCAAGGCCATTTTTCATTTGTAAATATGTGATAAAAGGGGGGTGTGACATTTTTATTATTTTATTAATTAATTTGTTATTTTTAATAAAATAGGAGATAATTTGGAAAAGTGAGGATTTTGTAAATATTCTTTTATTGATTAAAAGGATATGAGAGAAATAGTTTAGGAGCAAAATTAGAGATTAGGAATTCTATGTATAGGACTTTGTTGAGTCCACACCTAAAATATAGATTAGTTGAGGATTAGGTGGAGAGATATTTTGAGTGAATTAAATGCATTATCTATGTATAAATATGAGGGGTTTTTGAGAGGATAAGGAGACATTGAGATTGTGAGATTGAGAGTAGGCTTGAACAGCAAGGCTGTAAGCCTTCAACAATTGTAAACGGCCACAGAAATGAAAGATCTGGCCAGGGCGAGAGGAAGTTTGTAAGTATTTGCATTTGTTAATAAATAAAAACAGTGTGTTTTCAGAATTGTGTGGTTCCATTTATGGAGTGGTTTTCTGTAACTGAGTTTTAAATTGAGAGTGCACATTTTATAATATTCGGTGTTGTGAAATCATTGTTTATGAGTTAAATGCAAAACTGTTGAAGACAGAATACTTTGAATCGAGCGCTGAATCTTGGTGTGAATGAGTGTTTGATTTATATGTAATTGAATCTATGATTTTGATGGATCGTTGGGTAAACAGTAAGGCTGAAAACTGTTTGATGTGTGGAACTGAATATACCTCAAATTGGACAAGGTTCGATTCAGAAATAGTTCTGTGAGCAGTAGAGTATTAATTTCTGCAATAGATGTAGCATTGGTGTGACAATTTGGGCACGGAATAATGTTGAAATCAAATGATATAGAAATCGTGTTAAATTCCCACTTGAATGGTTTTTAATGTATGTAAAAAGCGCTGTCTGGAATCAATAGCTGACAGAGGTCGATGAGCAGGTGAGTGAGTGGTAAGCTGGATGATATAAGGTTGCGTTGAGTCTTGTTTTGCAGGAGTGGATACAAGCAATTAAAATATGAGTAATTATGGTGTGTTGGTGCGTTGTTAAATCAATTGTTTATAATTAAAATCATGGAGCCAATCCACAACTTCAGGAAAGGCATGGTTCCAAAGGTCGATTATCATCGTTTTATTAAAACAAGCGTAGAGCAGAAGGGTCGATAAAGGAAATCCTTGAATTCGACGGAATGGTAAGTGAAATGCAATTGAGTTGAGAAGCAACACTGTAAATAGAACTATGAAATTTGGTTAACATAGAGGTCTGCGCTCTTTTAGTGAAACGGAAGGTATGTAAATTGTCTGAGCAGATTGTGGAACTTTGATTTTCTTTTAATCAAAATAAAATATGGTTGAAACGTTAACTGTGAACCCCGACAACTGTTTTTTTAAGCCTGATTTATGTAGGCCGGATGGAGAATGGGAACCACTCTGGCCTTGTTGGAAAAATCCACTATTGTTAAGTCGAGAGATGTGTCGAATGAATTGATATTGACTTTAATCAAACTCTGGGTACATATGAAATGGGTAGACCGAAAGTTGAGATGGAGGTGTGAGAGCATTGGAGAGGGCGCACTTGTTAGAAAATTATATATATCGGAGCAATGGAACACATAAAATATTGCAGAAATATAAACACAGAAAATGCACAAAACAAGAAAGACACAGATATACGTGGTTCACCCAGTTTGGGCTACGTCCACCCCGAACAGCCAGTCCTTCCTTTCTATTATCCAGCAAAATGAAGAGATACAACCTACAGCAAAACCGCTGTAATATCCTCTGTTTTCTCTCACAGTCTCACCTCTATGTTTCTCGCTCACCGAATACATATCTATCTCACAACCTCAAATACAATGCCCTCATATAAAGAGAGGGGGGGTTGCCTTCTAGGGCAAAAAACCCTAAACTAAACATAAGTTCTACCGTCAGATCATCCGCCTAATGAACGGCCCAGATTGACTAGAAATTACTATACTTTTACAAGGCAATTTTACAGCTGTTTTTAGCTTCGGGGGCGCTGCAGCGATTATTTTACGGGCGGCGTTGCCGCCCCATTTTGAACTGGGGTCCAATATGCCGGTACTATAGAAGATAATCAGGTTCCACACCCAACAGCACTCGAGTTTGCATAGATATTCATGGTAATCATATCTGTATTTACTGTAGGCAGATCTATTGTAATATTGAAAAGAATGATCAATTGCAGAGGCGGAATCCTCCAACTAAGAATTGCCTTTGCAGAAGTGATGAAAATCGATTCAGCATTTTGAAATAGGGAGGGGTATTAATTTGCCAGTTTAAGGCGCATTTTGTTTTATTGTATTCTGAGATGATGGGCGCATTGTGCCATCTAAAGTATGTGTTTAAATGAATGAAAAGGTTGATTACTGGGTTATGGAGCTTAAACATATGTTGAAGATAGTTTCTGCAATGATAATGGTAGGGGGTGAATTTGCATGGTATTAAAAATTTTATGCTGAGATGCATGTTGATGTGCAGGATAGAAAAAGATTCTAGGTATTGTAGGTTGGTCCTGCATCATTTTTGGTATCAGAGCTTGGCTCTGTTGAAATAGAAGATATTTGTTTTTCCGAATGAGGACAGAAGGTTTGTTGAACTGAAATGTATTTTTGAATGTGTGATGAATGATGAAGATCAGATTTCTAAATCTGATATGCAAACTACACAAGTGAACAGGATTGCAGGGAGGAAAAGATCATGCAAGATCTTAAGAGGTGAGATGATTTTTCTGATTTGAAATTTGTAAATGCAGTTTATGGTTGCAGAGAAGATGATGGCAGTGAACCTGGCATTCAGCTAAAGGCTGAATAAGGAGGACAATTGCAGTGTCCTGAAGAAGAAGGTGAGTTGAAGAGATAGCCTGGAGAGAGCAGAGAGAGTGCTCGGAGGGTTCCAGAGGCAGTGAACCAAGTACTTACCAAAAGACTGAGTGAGGAGAGCTTGGTGAGGTAAGGGGCAGCAAAGGAGATTGTTGTCGTAAAGGCTATTGCAACTCATGGTGAGTGAGAAACTCATGAAGGAAATGATCATGGAGGATCAGAGAAGAGGTTCAGAGGAATGCCACAACGGTAGGATGAGTGATGAGGTCAGAGAAAGAGAGATTGCAGTAATGAAAGTACAATTGCAGGTACTAGAGGAATGGCTGCAAGAGCAGGAAAATCAGAATAGAGGTTGGATCTTTCCACTGAAGGGAAAGAGAATGATTTGGCGACAATTGCAGAGGAGGTTGAGGCAAATTGTGATTGCCTTGTTGAAAAAGGAACTTAGAGTTCTTGAACCAGAGATGGAATTTGAAGATTCCACACGCAGATTTGTTCAGAAGGATGTGTTGGAGGGAGCAGTCAAGACTGAAAAGTCTTGCGGTTTTAAAACTGACAAGTTGTGTATGTTTGCAGGTACAGTACAAAGAGATGAGAAAGCTTTAGAGTTTGTTCAAGAAGAATTGAATCTGAAGGCTATTCAGATCGATGCTGAGATAGCAAGATCTCAGAAGGAGATGAAGAAGAAGGAGTCTAATCAGGATGTTGATGCGGAAAGAGAAGGACCAGTTGATGATTGGTCAAGCATTGGTGAAGGTATGGAAAATCGTGTGAAGTTTCCAAGTTCTACTCCTAATGAAGTTGTTGAATTGTATAGGAAACTAGATCTGCTGAGAAGAGAGTTGGAGAGACAAAGGACTTATGTGCAGGATAATTTGCTGAGAAAGCAAGGCAGGAAAGTTCTCATGAATGACAGTTATGGAGCAGATGATGGTAAGAAGGAGAGACTAGCTGACAGTCTCATGGTGAATACAAATCAGCATACTGATGTGCTGACAAAAGAGTTGGAAAGGAACTTAGAGCAACATACTGAAGTGTTGCCAGGGAAAGCTGAGGAGAAAGCCAGTATAGATTTTCTGAGTCCTGAAGAAGACTTAGAGCTGCGGATGACTGAATCTACAAGTGAGACCGTTGGGTCTTGTGATTTTGATGCTGACAATTTGATTGTGTTTACAGGTGAGAAAGAAGATAGTCCATCATTTGGAATTGTCTTGGATGGAGGAGAACAGTTGCAGAAAGAAGATGAGACAATCATGTCTCATAAGCAGAGGCTTGTTACCGTGGGTGACAAGAAAGAGTTGGCTTGTTTGTATAGCCAAGAGAAGACTGGTGGACAAAGTTTTGGAGCTGCTACAGTGTTAGAGGATGAAGCTACAGTGGTGAAAGAACTTGATTTGATTGCCAAAATCAATCAAGATGATGCTGGACAATTTCTGAAGATTGTCGAAGGGGAAGATGGAAGTTATGCTGGAGTTAATTTGCAGCATGTTGATGAAATGCTGAAATGTTTGCTGGAACCAGAGAAAGAAATTGCAGATGAAATTGCAGGTGATGAGCAAAGGAATGTTGCAGAGGGACAAGAAGTTTGGGAGGCCGCAACATTTATGGTGACAGCTGAGGCAACACTGACAGCAGTAACATCTATGGGGGCGCTAAAGCCTTATGGTTTTTATTCTAACAATTGTTTTGTGAATTCAGGTTTTATTGAAGATGCTGGAGAAAGTCTGTTAGACAGAGAAATTGAACGGATGAGGTGGATGATGATGAAAGAATCCCAGAAGATGCCAGCAACAGTAAAACAAAGGAGAAGCAGCAAAAGAAAGACAGCAAAAGATTGTGAGAGCACAGCCAGTGGAGCAATGCAACATAAAGAAGAACATCAAAAAGAAGCAGTGGCAAGTGGAAAGCTGCAGCACAAGATATCGGATCCAAGCATACACAGATCCGAACACATGATCAGGAAATCGTGATTAATTTTAACGTTGGGTGTCTGATGCAGGAGCATCAAGGCCATTTTTCATTTGTAAATATGTGATAAAAGGGGGTTGTGACATTTTTATTATTTTATTAATTAATTTGTTATTTTTAATAAAATAGGAGATGATTTAGAAAAGTGAGGATTTTGTAAATATTCTTTTATTGATTAAAAGGATATGAGAGAAATAGTTTAGGAGCAAAGTTAGAGATTAGGAATTCTATGTATAGGACTTTGTTGAGTCCACACCTAAAATATAGATTAGTTGAGGATTAGGTGGAGAGATATTTTGAGTGAATTAAATTCATTATCTATGTATAAATATGAGGGGTTTTTGAGAGGATAAGGAGACATTGAGATTTGAGAGTAGGCTTGAAAAGCAAGGCTGTAAGCCTTCAGCAATTGTAAAGGGCCATAGAAATGAAAGATTTGGCAAAGGCGAGAGGAAGTTTGTAAGTATTTTCATTTGTTAATAAATAAAAACAGCGTGTTTTCAGAATTGTGTGGTTCCATTTATGGAGTGGTTTTCTGTAACTGAGTTTTAAATTGAGAGTGCACGTTTTATAATATTTGGTGTTGTGAAATCATTGTTTATGAGTTAAATGCAAAATTGTTGAAGACTGAATAATTTGAATCGAGCGCTGAATCTTGGTGTGAATGAGTGTTTGATTTATATCTAATTGAATCTATGATTTTGATGGATCGTTGGGTAAACAGTAAGGCTGAGAATTGTTTGATGTGTGGAACTGAATATACCTCAAATTGGACAAGGTTTGATTCAGAAATAGTTCTGCGAGCAGTAGAGTATTAATTTCTGCAATAGTTGTAACATTGGTGTGATAATTTAGGCATGGAATAACGTTGAAATCAAATGATATTGAAATCGTGTTAAATTCCCACTTGAATGGTTTTAATGTATGTAAAAAGCGTTGTCTGGAATCAATAGCTGACAGAGGTCGATGAGCAGGTGAGTGAGTGGTAAGCTGGATGATATAAGGTTGCGTTGAGTTTTGTTTTGCAGGAGTGGATACAAGCAATTAAAATCTGAGTAATTATGGTGCGTTGGTGCGTTGTTAAATCAGTTGTTTATAATTAAAATCGTGGAGCCAATCCACAACATCAGGAAAGGCGTGGTTCCAAAGGTCGATTGTCATCGTTTTATTAAAACAAGCGTAGAGCAGAAGGGTCGATAGAGGAAATCCTTGAATTTGACGGAATCGTAGGTGAAATGCAATTGAGTTGAGAAGCAACACTGTAAATAGAACTATGAAATTGGGTTAACACGGAGGTCTGCGCTCTTTCAGTGAAATGGAAGGTATGTAAATTGTCTGAGCAGATTGTGGAACTTTGATTTTCTTTTAATCAAAATAAAATATGGTTGAAACGTTAACTGTGAGCCCCGACACCTGTTTTTTTAAGCCTGAGTTGTGTATGTCGGATGGAGAATGGGGACCACTCTGGCCTTGTTGGCAAAATACACTATTGTTATGTCGATAGATGTGTCGAATGAATTGATATCGAATTTAATCAAACTCTGGGTACATATGAAATGGGCAGACCGAAAGTTGAGATGGAGGTGTGAGAGCGTTGGAGAGGGCGCACTCGAGTTTGCATAGATATTCATGGTAAGCATATCTGTATTTAATGTAGGCAGATCTATTGTAATATTGAAAAGAATGATCAATTGCAGAGGCGGAATCCTCCGACTAAGAATTGCCTTTGCAGAAGTGATGAAAATCGATGCAGCGTTCTGAAATAGAGAGGGGTATTAATTTGCCAGTTTAAGGCGCATTTTGTTTTATTGTATTCTGAGATGATGGGCGCATTGTGCCAACTAAAGTATGTGTTTAAATGAATGAAAAGGTTGATTACTGGGTTATGGAGCTGAAACATATGTTGAAGATAGTTTCCGCAATGATAATGGCAGGGGGTGAATTTTCATGGTATTAAAATTTTTATGCTGAGATGCATGTTGATGTGCAGGATAGAAAAAGATTCTGGGTATTGCAGGTTGGTCCTGCATCATTTTTGGTATCAGAGCTTGGCTCTGTTGAAATAGAAGATATTTGTTTTTTCGAATGAGGACAGAAGGTTTGTTGAACTGAAATGTATTTTTGAATGTGTGATGAATGATGAAGATCAAATTTCTAAATCTGATATGCAAACTACACAAGTGAATAGGATTGCAGGGAGGAAAAGATCATGCAAGATCTTAAGAGGTGAGATGATTTTTCTAATTTGAAATTTGTAAATGCAGTTTATGGTTGTAGAGAAGATGATGTCAGTGAACCTGGCATTCAGCTAAAGGCTGAATAAGGAGGAAAATTGCAGTGTCCTGAAGAAGAAGGTGAGTTGAAGAGATAGCCTGGAGAGAGCAGAGAGAGTGCTCGGAGGGTTCCAGAGGCAGTGAACCAAGTACTTACCAAAAGACTGAGTGAGGAGAGCTTGGTGAGGTAAGGGGCAGAAAAGGAGATTGCTGTCTTAAAGGCTATTGCAACTCATGGTGAGTGAGAAACTCATGAAGGAAATGATCATGGAGGATCAGAGAAGAGGTTCAGAGGAATGCCACAGTGGTAGGATGAGTGATGAGGTCAGAGAAAGAGAGATTGCAGTAATGAAAGTACAATTGCAGGTACTAGAGGAATGGATGCAAGAGCAGGAAAATCAGAATAGAGGTTGGATCTTTCCACTGAAGGGAAAGAGAATGATTTGGCGACAATTGCAGAGGAGGTTGAGGCAAATTGTGATTGCCTTGTTGAAAAAGGAACTTAGAGTTCTTGAACCAGAGATGGAATTTGAAGATTCCACACGCAGATTTGTTTAGAAGGATGTGTTAGAGGGAGCAATCAAGACTGAAAATTCTTGCGGTTTTAAAACTGACAAGTTGTGTATGTTTGCAGGTACAGTAAAAAGAGATGAGCAAGCTTTAGAGTTTGTTCAAGAAGAATTGAATCTTAAGGCTGTTCAGATCGATGCTGAGATAGCAAGATCTCAGAAGGAGATGAAGATGAAGAAGTCTAATCAGGATGTTGATGCGGAAAGAGAAGGACCAGCTGATGATTGGTCAAGCTCTGGTGAAGGTATGGAAAATCGTGTGAAGTTTCCAAGTTCTACTCCTAATGAAGTTGTTGAATTGTATAGGAAACTAGATCTGCTGAGAAGAGAGTTGGAGAGACAAAGGACTTATGTGCAGGATAATTTGCTGAGAAAGCAAGGCAGGAAAGTTCTCATGAATGAGAGTTATGGAGCAGATGATGGTAAGAAGGGGAGACTAGCTGACAGTCTCATGGTGAATACAAATCAGCATACTAATGTACTGACAAAAGAGTTGGAAAGGAACTTAGAGCAACATACTGAAGTGTTGCCAGGGAAAGCTGAGGAGAAAGCCAGTATAGATTTTTTGAGTCCTGAAGAAGACTTAGAGCTGCGGATGACTAAATCTACAAGTGAGACCGTTGGGTCTTGTGATTTTGATGCTGACAATTTGATTGTGTTTACAGGTGAGAAAGAAGACAGTCCATCATTTGGAATTGTCTTGGATGGAGGAGAATAGTTGCAGAAAGAAGATGAGACAATCATGTCTCATAAGCAGAGGCTTGTTACCGTAGGTGACAAGAAAGATTTGGCTTGTTTGTATAGCCAAGAGAAGACTGGTGGACAAAGTTTTAGAGCTGCTACAGTGTTAGAAGATGAAGCTACAGTGGTGAGAGAACTTGATTTGATTGCCAAAATCAATCAAGATGATGCTGGACAATTTCTGAAGATTGTCGAAGGAGAAGATGGAAGTTATGCTAGAGTTAATTTGCAGCATGTTGATGAAATGCTGAAATGTTTGCTGGAACCAGAGAAAGAAATTGCAGATGAAATTGCAGGTGATGAGAAAAGGAATGTTGCAGAGGGACAGGAAGTTTGGGAGGCCGCAACATTTATGGTGACAGCTGAGGCAACACTGACAGCAGTAACATCTATGGGGGCGCTAAAGCCTTATGGTTTTTATTCTAACAATTGTTTTGTGAATTCAGGTTTTATTGAAGATGCTGGAGAAAGTCTGTTAGACAGAGAAATTGAACTGATGAGGCGGATGATGATGAAAGAATCCCGGAAGAGGCCAGCAGCAGTAAAACAAAGGAGAAGCAGCAAAAGAAAGACAGCAAAAGATTGTGAGAGCACAGCCAGTGGAGCAATGCAACATAAAGAAGAACATCAAAAAGAAGTAGTGGCAAGTGGAAAGTTGCAGCACAAGATATGGGATCCAGGCATACACAGATCCGAACACATGATCAGGCGATCATGATTAATTTTAACGTTGGGTGTCTGATGCAGGAGCATCAAGGCCATTTTTCATTTGTAAATATGTGATAAAAGGGGGGTGTGACATTTTTATTATTTTATTAATTAATTTGTTATTTTTAATAAAATAGGAGATAATTTGGAAAAGTGAGGATTTTGTAAATATTCTTTTATTGATTAAAAGGATATGAGAGAAATAGTTTAGGAGCAAAATTAGAGATTAGGAATTCTATGTATAGGACTTTGTTGAGTCCACACCTAAAATATAGATTAGTTGAGGATTAGGTGGAGAGATATTTTGAGTGAATTAAATGCATTATCTATGTATAAATATGAGGGGTTTTTGAGAGGAAAATGAGACATTGAGATTGTGAAATTGAGAGTAGGCTTGAACAGCAAGGCTGTAAGCCTTCAGCAATTATAAAGGGCCACAGAAATGAAAGATTTGGCCAAGGCGAGAGGAAGTTTGTAAGTATTTGCATTTGTTAATAAATAAAAACAGTGTGTTTTCAGAATTGTGTGGTTCCATTTATGGAGTGGTTTTCTGTAACTGAGTTTTAAATTGAGAGTGCACGTTTTATAATATTTGGTGTTGTGAAATCATTGTTTATGAGTTAAATGCAAAATTGTTGAAGACAGAATACTTTGAATCGAGCGCTGAACCTTGGTGTGAATGAGTGTTTGATTTATATCTAATTGAATCTATGATTTTGATGGATCGTTGGGTAAACAGTAAGGCTGAAAACTGTTTGATGTGTGGAACTGAATATACTTCAAATTGGACAAGGTTCGATTCAGAAATAGTTCTGCGAGTAGTAGAGTATTAATTTCTGCAATAGCTGTAGCATTGGTGTGACAATTTAGGCACGGAATAACGTTGAAATCAAATGATATAGAAATCGTGTTAAATTCCCACTTGAATGGTTTTTAATGTATGTAAAAAGCGCTGTCTGGAATCAATAGCTGACAGAGGTCGATGAGCAGGTGAGTGAGTGGTAAGTTGGATGATATAAGGTTGCGTTGAGTTTTGTTTTGCAGGAGTGGATACAAGCAATTAAAATCTGAGTAATTATGGTGCGTTGGTGTCTTGTTAAATTAGTTGTTTATAATTAAAATCGTGGAGCCAATCCACAACATCAGGAAAGGCGTGGTTCCAAAGGTCGATTGTCATCGTTTTATTAAAACAAGCGTAGAGCAGAAGGGTCGATAGAGGAAATCCTTGAATTCGACGGAATGGTAAGTGAAATGCAATTGAGTTGAGAAGCAACACTGTAAATAGAACTATGAAATTGGGTTAACACAGAGGTCTGCGCTCTTTTAGTGAAACGGAAGGTATGTTAATTGTCTGAGCAGATTATGGAACTTTGATTTTCTTTTAATCAAAATAAAATATGGTTGAAACGTTAACTGTGAGCCCCGACACCTGTTTTTTTAAGCCTGAGTTATGTAGGCCAGATGGAGAATGGGAACCACTCTAGCCTTGTTGGCAAAATCCACTATTGTTAAGTCGATAGATGTGTCGAATGAATTGATATTGACTTTAATCAAACTCTGGGTACATATGAAATGGGCAGACCGAAAGTTGAGATAGAGGTGTGAGAGCGTTGGAGAGGGCGCACTCGAGTTTGCATAGATATTCATGGTAAGCATATATGTATGTATTGTAGGCAGATCTATTGTAATATTGAAAAGAATGATCAATTGCAGAGGCGGAATCCTCCGACTAAGAATTGCCTTTGCAGAAGTGATGAAAATCGATGCAGCGTTCTGAAATAGAGAGGGGTATTAATTTGCCAGTTTAAGGCGCATTTTGTTTTATTGTATTCTGAGATGATGGGCGCATTGTGCCAACTAAAGTATGTGTTTAAATGAATGAAAAGGTTGATTACTGGGTTATGGAGCTGAAACATATGTTGAAGATAGTTTCCGCAATGATAATGGCAGGGGGTGAATTTGCATGGTATTAAAATTTTTATGCTGAGATGCATGTTGATGTGCAGGATAGAAAAAGATTCTGGGTATTGCAGGTTGGTCCTGCATCACATGATAAAGCTTCTAGTTGTAATTCTAGATAAGATGGATGGATGGATTGGAGATAAATATCCATCGAGAAAAACATAAAAGTTATTCAGGAGACAAATGCAAGCTTTTATGAGGAAAAAATTCATGGGAGAGAAAGACGAGACTTTATGAGAAAAACATAGGAAAATGGATGAAAAGATCCATAAAAGTGGGATGCCGCTAAAGGAAACTAGATGATGAAAGAGGGTATTAAATACCCATTGCATAGATCAATTGGAGGCAGTTGATCCATGGCAAGAACCTCTGCTCGGAGGAATCAAAGGTGATTCATGGTTGGGTGGTGGTGCTCCGTTCTCCAAGTTGTGTTCTATTCTATTCTAGTTGGATAGACTTGTGTGGGATGTTTTGTATGTTGGTTTCTTACCTCTATATTTTAAATTCTTTAGCATATGAGAGAATTTACTTGAGTTTTCCTCACTATGTAAATGTTTAAATGAATTGCATGGGAGAAACCTACATGAGTTGATGGCGTTTATGAGATGAGGATGGCACATAAACGTAATTCTAGATACATCCATAAAATGTGGATCTTATGCAGTTATGGTGTCATCTGGTCTTTTGTTAAGATAGTGAACAGTCGTGGTCGAACCGCTATGCAAATATGTTAACTGTGGTTAAGGGTCAACTGTATAAACTATGGTGCAAATTATTTTTGTAGTGAATCCAATGCTGCTCTGTTGACTAATTATTCATAATCCTTAAGATAGACATGTTAACCTTACATGTAATTGTGGCAGTAGGATTATTTATTATGTGATGAATGGTTTCATTCTTCTGCATCTGACTCTTATTGCATCAGGAGGTAGAATCATATTAGGTAATTGTTATTGCTTGGGCCATGGATCTATCTTACTCATGATCGAAGCTGCATGGGACACTTATGCCTAAGCAGGACTACTTATATTAACCTTGTTTTTTAGATGAACATATATGGATGTATGAGACATCTATTAAAGCTAAACTTGATCATCATTATGAAAGGACATAGGATGCCTCTAACGTTAAGTGATACCTCTGGTTAACTTGACAAAACTTTATGCATGATACCTTGGTGTAGGTGGAACAATATGGTATAATGTTTCTAATTGTATAGTCTATGGTTCCGGTTATCTATGTTATACATTGAAGCTAGTTTAGCTATTCCTGCATGTTGCATAAAAGATAAGACAATAATATTTTTGACTATGTTTGAAATATGATTCATGACCATGCTAGCGGAAGTAGATGCAAGATAATGTTCTATTAATGTTTGCATGAAGACCTTAAAGAAGTTTTTGGGGTGCATGCCATGATTCATTCTTTTCTCCAAGTTGTGGTTTATGCCTAAGAGTTGATCTAAAGTGTATATAATATTGTGCCTATGGTGTATGGTTCATTACTTTGATGTGGCTCAGTAGTTAAGATTATTAGTATAGTTGCAGGGATAATCATTGTGCTTAACTGTAAATGGAGAAAATTTAAAATCAAGGGAGCTTAGTAGCTAAATTTCTGAGTAAGCTAGGAGGTGTGTTACAAATGGTATCAGATCAAAGTTCAAACTTTTGGCCTATGGACAAATCCGCCTCTGTATGATATAAAACAATATGAGAGCCAAATAAGAAGTGGCATGAAAGGGTATGACTATAAAAAGTTATAAGAAAAATAACCCAAAATTTATAAAGGGGAAAAGTTAAAATTTAAAATTTAAAGGCATGTGAATGTAATTTCTTGCCACCAAAGGAAATTAGGATTCTTTGAGGATGAATCCAAATATTAACATGGTTATTGAAGAATCAATAACATTCCACTAGATATAACATGTCATTATTTTAAAGCCTTTAAAAATGGTTTGATTTCTATGTCATGGTGGAAAGTTTTTCAAAGAACCTCATAAATGCTACTTCATCGAGGTCATATATTGAAAAAGACCATATGGTGTCAAAAATTTAGAAATTGGTCAATTTTAAAGAAGTTGTGAAGAACTTCAACCAACCTTACCTCAGTTTTCTATCAAATTAAGGCACACCTCTGTCAAAGTCTGCATACAAGGCTGCACACTCAAGAGATATTGATATGTATGGTGATTTTGTAGCATCAAGGGGAATGAGAATCAAAGGAATGACGTGACTGGTTATAATTGTCGAACATAGAAATCGAGCCTCTCTCAATTTAGTGACACTCTTAAAATTTTCATTTCTCTTGGCTCTGAAGGTACAATTCTATCGGGGATGTCAAATTTTGAGAAACTATGGTCGATAATTTAATGAGGAATAACCTCAACCTAGCATGGCATGGTGGTTGTGAGTATGGCTGCATTGCTAATGATTATACGGAGATTGGGAAATATGTCATTCTTGTTTGGCTCTCAGAACAAGAGATGCAAATGTTATTCTTTTGCATTTACATTTGGTATACAATTTCGATAATAATTGTCTGGAAACATTAACAAATGATATAAGCATAATTCATACACAAAATGAAACCAGGGCCAAGCCTAAGGCTAATGGTTCTTCTCTCTTACTGATTAAAGAGGCCATTCATTAAGATGATCTCAAGTATAAACTGAGACATGGCCTACGAGCTCTGGCAGGAAGCTCCACAAGACCCAGAAAAGAAGAACTAGAACCCTGTTAACTGATTTCGATGGAGTTTCAACTGGCCAAATCTAAAGCTTGGCTGTCCAAACCAACTAAGTAAGATGGAACCTGGTTTCGTAGAGTCATGAAAGAAAACAATGATGAGTGTTTTGTGGAGAAGCTCCTTGATAGAAGAGGAGTGGAGGTAAAAGAGAATTCATGGGGAGAGATGTTATCAAAATTGAAAATCAAGAGAGGGATGCGGCTTTGCACACGATATGTCGACTGCTATACGATGTCTCTAATTTTGTGTTCGAGAAAATTATGGAAAATTAGATCAATTCAATCACATATATGCGTGATTCCCCATATTCAGCTCCTTCCCTATGGCCTAATGTTGAATGCGTTGGTCGTCATCCTCGGTGGGATGTTTTATTACCATGCACTGTTGAAAAAGTAGTGTTTTATGTTCGATTGTGATAGGACTGGATGTACGCTGATGGGATTCGCCATAGTGTTAGGTCCCTATACTACTAGTGTAACCCCTTATTGTTATTATTACAACCCCCTTATTATATTGTTGTGCCCATGTACTCCCCATATTTTTATTATTGTGCCCCATAGAAGCCCACTATTTTTATTAGTATGCCCTTACATTATTATTGTTATGTTGGATCTGATTATATTATGACCCCTTAGACTCCTATATAGAAAGGATGCCTTGTCATTTATATCATCCAAGAATTGTTCATTTATGTAATGTAAAGAAGGTTTCCCCTTCAAAGAGGCTGAATTCTAAGGCGTTGATCTATCTTTTCTATCTTTTTGTGAGCTGGTTTCATAACATTTGGTATCAGAGCTTTGGATTTTAGGGTTTCGCTGCTCCAAACAGGTATTCGTGGTATTTTCACTATAATGCTTTTTTTGTGATGTTTCAGAAGCTAAAAAAAGAAGACCCATTTGAGATGAAATCGTGTTGAATTGAGGGTCCGAATTTCATATCTTGTTGTGCTATATTGTCGGAGATATGGTTTGAGGAATTTAGGGTTTTTGCAAGCTCCAGAATTCCATCTCAAATAGGTCATCATGGCATTTGCGCTATAATTGTTTTTCTACAAAGTTTCAGACTCTGAAATTAAAACATGTTTGTGCCAAAAACTTGGTGAAGCTTGGGCCTGAATTTCAGATCTTGTCTTGCTATATTTTAGATATACGATCTGAGGAGGTTAGGGGTTTTGCAAGCTCCAGAATTTCATCTAAAATAGGTCATCATGGAATTTTTCTATAGAGTTTTCGCTCTGAAGTTTCAGAACCCAAAACAAAAACCCATTTGAGAAGAAATCGGTCTGAATCTCGGTCTGAATTTCAAATCTTGTCTCGCTACATTTTTGGATATATGATCTGAGGAATTTAGGGTTTTTGCAGGGTCCCGATTTACATCCTAAACAGGTGACCTTGGGAAAATTGTCATAACTTTCTCTCTGAGCATCAGATTGAAATTTCATAAGAAGTTACAGAGAGAGGACAGACTGTATTTTGTTTGGGTATATTTTTAAGAACATAAAGTTGAAACAGTGACATGTCGCATGTCATACAAGTTCACTCTACTGAACTAGTCTATAATTAGCTCATCGTGGGAGATTGGGAATAAATTTTCCTTCAAGAATCCAATTGAGATCAGACTTGCAGAGTTAGAAAGAGGACTCAAAGGGATATTACATACCAAAACTTCATAACTTAAAGATCTGAAAGTAGAGAGTTACAGTCATTTCAAGATCGAGCTCCTAAAATCAAGAAAAAGTGAGATGAGGAAGTTTGATGGAAAGGATCTGGTAAATTGGATACTATAGATGGATAAATATTTTGATCTACATGGTGTACCATTGTTACAAAAGGTAGGTATTTCATATAATTATTTAGAACCGAATCAATTTTTATGGTATAAAGGGCTTTGTTCTCATAAACCACTTCTCACGTGGTCAATTTTCATGGGGGAAATGATAGCACATTATGAGGATACAAAGAGAAACACCTTCTTTAGCTAATTGATCAATCTCAAACAAAAGGGTTCAATGGCAGAGCACATTGAAGACTTCCAAAAATTGAATATAAGGGTAAACGATATTCTAGAGAAGAAAATGATTGATGTCTTCATAGGGACTTTAAAGGATAACATTCAACATGAGGTTCTTCTTTGGGAACCTGATTCATTATAGAAGTCATTCAGGTTGGCAAGAAAAATTGAAAGCTAAATTATGGAAACAAGGAATCCCACCACTCACGATTATAATTATGGAAGTGTTTTTTCTCCTAGCCTTCCACAACCTATAAGGTTGACACCACAACAATTGGAAGAAAAAAGAGAAAAAGGGCTTTGTGACAATTGTGATAGCAAATACACTAAAGGTCATAAGTGTGTTGAGAAGAAATTATTTTACATAGATTATGAAGAGGAGGAAGAAAAGGATCAAGAAACATCAAAAGAAGAGGATATGCACTAGGAACCCACCCTAGAGAAAGAAGAAATGAATCCGACCATATCTTGTAAAGCATTGGAAAGAATTACCACTCCTAAAACTCTCAAGATAGAAGGACATATCAAGAAGAAAAAGGTTCAAGAAGTGAAAAATCACATCGAGAAAGAAGAAATGAATCCAACCATTTCTTGTAATGCATTGGCTGGAATTACTAGTCCTCAAACTATCAACATAGAAGGACATATGAAGAAGAAAAATGTTGAAGAAGTGAAAGATCAGTTCGAGCATCAAGAAATGAATCCGACCATATCTTGTAATGCATTGGAAGAAATTACCACTCCTCAAACTATCACGATAGAAGGACATATCAAGAAGAAAAAGGTAATAGTGTTGATTGATTCAGGCAGTACCCATAATTTTATTCATTGTAAGATAGCCAAGGAATTGAATTGCTTCCTATATCCAACACCATAGTGTCAAGTGATGGTTGCAAGTGGAGGAACCATAAATTTCTCTAGAAAGTGCCATAATATCAAGCTATCCATGGGAGAATATGTATTGAATAGCCCAATGCTTTCCATTCCAATGGGTGGTGCTGATATTTTACTAGGAGTCTAATGGCTACAATCTTTGGGTACAATAGCTTTTAATTTCCAAGAACGTTTCTTGAAATTTTTTTGGGAAGGAAAGGAAGTTGAATTGAGGGGTATCCAAGTGAAACCAATAAAGATAATCAACTCCAATAGCATGACAAACCTTCTAAATAAAGAACAACGGGGCATAATTACACAATTATTTCACTAGAGGATCCCACATCGAAATCATGTATTTCTCCAGATCTCCAAAACATTTTGGACAATAATTCCAAGGTATTTGAGACTCCCAAAGGCCTCCCACCTATTCGTGATCATGATCATGCTATTCATTTGATTCCAAGAAGTGTTCCTCCAAACATCAGGCCTTACAGATATCCATATGCCCAAAGGAGTGGGAACTCATTCAAAAGTTGCAGAAGATCCCAGTTCAAACAGTATTGTGAGAACTTGACAAGGAAGGAAAAATCATATTGGAACCTGAAGCAGTCACAGAACCGAGAAATCGACAGCTACGAAATAGATCAATTTCAGAGTATCTCATCAAGTGGAAGAACTTACCCGCTGAAGATTCCACATGGGAGGACAAGAATTTATACAGAAGCATCAAGAACTACTCAAGCATTGAGGACAACACTTTTTGAAGGAGAGGGGCATGTTAGGTCCCTATACTACTAGTGTAACCCCTTATTGTTATTATTACAACCCCCTTATTATATTGTTGTGCCCATGTAGTCCCCATATTGTTATTATTGTGCCCCATAGAAGCCCACTATTGTTATTATTGTGCCCTTACATTATTATTGTTATGTCGGCTCTTATTATATTATGACTCTTAGACTCCTATATATAGAAAGGATGTCTTGTCATTTTTATCATCCAAGAATTGTTCATTTATGTAATCTAAAGGAGGTCACCCCCTCGAAGAGGCTAAATTCTAAGGCGTTGATCTACCTTTTCTATCCTTTTCTGAGTTGGTTTCATAACATTTAGACCCATGTTTTATGGGTAGTGTCTCAACAACAACACCTTCCCAAGTGAGGATGTGGAAAAGTCCAGACTATTGTTATTTCCCTTTTAAAAATGCTACCTTTCAGGTGCTTTAACATAATTTGGAGGTGTGCAAGTTGGCAACAAATTGAAACGATACCATTTCCATGGAGGGATCGAGGAAAAGATGTAGCATGATTGTTTCTTTTTGTAAACTACGAATTCCTATCCACTGAGTTGAAGACATTGGTTGGGATAATGATCATCCTGATGGGCATCATCACACTCAGTTGGATAGAGTTAACCTTAGGTTCCATGACACCCAACCTTATCCATGCGATGAACATAGATAAAATTCGGGAGGGTGGATACTACTTCGATTGACTGCTCTATGCATTGAGGCTACACATAAAGGAGTGAGCCAGCTTGGTTCTCTGCAAATGGCATGAGTAATTTAATATATATATATATATATATATATATATATATATATATATATATATATATATATATATATATATATCTATATATATATATATATATATCTATATATATATATATATATATATATATATATATATATATATATATATATATATATATATATATATCTATATATATATATATATATATCTATATATCTATATATATATATATATATATATATATATATATATATACATATACATATACATATACATATACATATACATATACATATACATATACATATGTAAGTATGGACAACGTTTTATAAAAAACCATTCATTATGTGTAATAGGTGATATGGGTGATAAAATAAGGCATCAGAAGAGGAGACATTGTGTGATTACAATACCGCTACAACTTCATAAAACATCAACGGGTTAGGGTAATCAAACGATTTGATTTAGTATTCGATAATAACAAAAGTGTGGGCTTTGTTCTGATAAGTGGTAGCTTCCCGTAAAGGTAAGATGCTTCTATAGATATTCACCACTAATTAAATTAACTCGTTGTTTCTCAAGTGAAATTGCATGTTACCCCTCTTCTATGAATAATCTCCATGAGCATTTTTGTTTTGAATCTAGATAAATTCGATATGCTTGCAGGTCTCAAATGAATATGGATTTTATATTTAAGTCTTTTAATATAGCTTCTGGAAATTGAAATTTTCATCAAGTGAAATTAGTTGGGACAAATGTTCAGTATGCCAACAACTAGTCCCCTAAGGATGCGGAAATATAACTATGAATATCTGCGATATTATAGTAAAATAAATTTAAAAACTGAATTTACAGATAAAATTTGTGGGAAACGATGAATTTTGTTTAAGCTATCATAAAATATGGAAAGAACCCAAGAAGATCAATATTAACCCACTAGTTACTATGTATTTATCAATCTTATGAAACATCAACGTTCTTGTTTATTGAGACCATTGATTAGATACTACCTAAACCTGAGAACTGTATGTGTTGTATATTTAAGAATACAAAATCTTAACAAATACAAGAACTCGTTGCTCTACAGTTTTTCATAAACATTTAATGCAATTATAGTTAACTGATTCGAGTTCATGTGGCATACTGGGTATACCTCTTGTAATGGGCCAATTTCAATTACAATCCAATTAGACATCATAGTGTGATGGTTATGATGAAAATATCTCTTACTATGCTTGAAATTTTGCTGCTAGATATTCTTATGTTAAGAATTGAGCCTTGTGCTAATGACCCTTCCTTGCACAAATTTCTATGCTACTACAAATTATTTGGCCAAGGCTTGTGCTCATGAGATGGGTTTTTATGAAGGACTGATTTATAGATATGCAATTGATGGTGTGCTATGATACTAATCATTTCATATTTCTATGAGAATTTGTTTGTGATTTGTTGATTTAGAATGTTATTGTTTCCTTTATTCGAGAGTGATGTTGATTTGAGACATTGAGTATTATCACATGTAATGTGGTCATATGTAATGTGAACATAAGAATTATTGATGTTTCAGTTATTGCTGCTATCATATAGACCCTTCAGCAAATAGGCTTTGATTATAGATTGATGATGAGATGATTCTCAGGGGAAACATATATGGTGTATGGCTATTGGGAGTTTCTTTGGCATGCTGCATGCATAGAAAAATGCTAAAGTGGATAACTTATTTGTATTGTGTCCCATCATAGATAAGGGGCTTAAAATTTTTATTATATATTATGGAAGTTTTCAAAATTTAAGCTATAGTTAAGTGGTCTTATGAGGACACAACGACTTTATGTCATGATCGAAAAGTAATACTTGTCAATATGCATAGCAGAAGTGGGATAGTTACGTAGTTGGTAATCATGGTAAAGAATGGCCATCATATTAAAGTTTGATAACAAGTAATGCATATATGAGAAGAATATGATTACTTGAGTTGTACATTTACATGTATGACTTGCATGTAGGACTCATTGTGGGGATGAAATGAGTTTCATGGATATGCCTTCATGCGTGAAGGAATCACAATTCTCACAACTAAATTATGATAAAATCAAAGAGAAATTTACCATGTACTTGGGAGAATATGTGGTGCATTTGACTCGGGTTAGATACCGTAGAGTTCAAATACTAAACTACGTTTATTTTAAAAATCATTAAATGAATTTTGAAGTGAGTACCCATATACATGATCAAAGTAGAGATTAATTAATACACTTATGTCAAATATTTAAGTTTTTGGATAACTAAATTTCAAGGGGGAGAGAGAATCTCTGGAAAACTATATTGGAATGAAACAATATTGATTAATTCAATAAGTACTATTGATTGGTGGATTATAATCTAAGATTTCACGGTTGCTATATAAGGGAAAAGTTTAATAAAATACAAACAATGAGGTAAATCAATAATAAGTCATCACCTTATTCTACCCATATCCAAAAATAAAATTATGAGTTGTATATTTTATAATTAAGGACATAACTTAAGGAAATTAAGTGAAGATCCTAAGAAGGGATGGAGAAAGACAAGTCTTATATGTAATATGAGACTAAGTACCTTAAATGTTGTCTTTCAAATTTAATGTGCATGTGTTGATTAGTGCGCATGCAACTAATGATGTAATTTACTTTGGAAATGGTTTGCCAATGGATGAATCATTTTGATAAGAAATTGTTCCAAATACACTATAATGGAGGAAACAAAACCTTAACAGAAAATTATGCCTAGTTAATTTAACATGCATAGGTTGGAACCTATGGCATTCCTGTGAGTAAAGCATGAGGCATAAAGTACACGTCAATTTAACCTAAACTAGGGATGAGATTTTCAAGTGTGTGCATAATTGTAATACAACCTACTATATACATATTTATATTAATAATGATATGATAAGAAGGTTAATGGACTGTCCTCAAAAGTACATCTAGTGTATATACATAATGGAAATCTAGAAGCAAATTCCTGAAGCTTCTTAGATGATAGTAGAAATACAATGTTAAGCTTATGAGCACCTTCTCAATAGTTCACTTAAATAATAATGTGTAAAACTTTGTAACTTAAAGGTGTTCCTTAATGTGTATGTCTGTGCATATATAAATGGGGTTATGGGGGTAACATCTCACAAACATGAACCTTTCCAATATGCAAAATGAATTGGGATCTGACAAATGTAATTCTTGTGAGAAGTAATAAGAGTAAAATGAACTGTGTGCTTCTACTCTATATAAACAGAGTACATATGGTGGTCCTTAGTGCTTTAGAAACATTTGAGAAACCTTCTTTTATACACTAGATTTAGAACATGACTCTAAATTAGTAAACAAAGAGTTGGTAAACCAAAAAGGTTCTGCAAAATTAATGCTCATGATAATCTAAAGATTTTATGTTAGTAGTAAAATAACACATAAGATAACATAAAGGATGTGAAGTTGCGAATATTATAGCTTTCATTTATAACTCCTATATGGGAGATGTATGCAGGTGCATACTGTTTATTCAATGGAGTTAAACCTACACCGAATTCATCATGGCCAACGAGGTGTTGGAAGAAGTGAAAAAAGTGCAATAGTAAATTAGACATCATGAATTGTTTATGTATGAATATGGGTTAAGTATCAACCAAATGTTTTCTTGGTTAAAGACAAGCTAAGATGTTTATTAGACTTCAGATAGCTATGGTAGACTGAGTATCATAGTTAATAGTCTTTTTTATGATTTAACGGAAGGAATATTCCATTGTTGTTAAATATTGTATAGGTGACAGATTTAATCCCAAAACTAAGGGTTATGGATATGATGAATTTATAGTATGCATAATTACTTTTTTGATACTATTACATTGATATTTTGTTGCAACCACATCAAAGAGGAAAATTATTTCTAAATAAAAGCACTTGAATAATATGACATAAAAAATTCATTGATTGCAGAAATGGAACATGTCCATGATTCCTTATAAACTAAGCACAATTTGTTCCACTTACTTATGGGTAAAGAAGAAAATTTTGGCATAACTCTAACATGGCTGGAAACATTTGGATAAAGTATATGTCGTGCAGGTTATGCTATGGACATTGATATCATGTACCAGTGGTACAGATGGTACTATGTACAAGCGATACATATGGTACTAGTATGAGTGCATGTGTTGCAGTATAGTATATGACATATGTAGTTGTGTGTGTGTAATACACTGTATGTGTAGGTATGCATGAAGACATTGGGTGGTTTTATGGCACGGACACTAAGCTGGAGTGTGCACAAAAGAAAGAAGCTAAGAAGTGATTCAAGGATAAGTAACAGTGGTTTATTTGCAGTTTTGTATACATGTGATTATGATTCTTATGAAAGCATATGATTATTGATGGTTATGTGTGAGCTAACATGTTAAGATATTTTTTACATATTTATTTGGAAATGTACTAGTTGGCTTGTTTTATGGAGAGAAACTACAGGAAGAAAGTATTCGGCAAGAACACAAAGGCTTGGAAGAATGTAGGGGGAGAGCATGCATTCTTCAAATAAAATTAATAATGGGCAATATAAGTCGTAGCTACTTTAGTAGTATTATATATCAAATTAATTGTGGTAAACATAGTTGAGTTTCAACATCTAAAAACTCACAAAATTGATTGAAACCAATGTTATAGGTAGCAATGGAAGGAGATGTGTTGGGAGGTCTCCTTGGTAACCGATATATTTTATCAGAAGATCTGCATCATATGACTAGGCTAGGTGAGCCTGTGAATTCAGAGACAACTACTTGTGAATGAGGATGCAGTAATACATCGAGGACAGTGTAAATTTAAAGGCGGGGAAGGGGGGGTGTGTAACACCCCTCCCTTGAGTGTCAAACTATTTCAAACTTGAGTTGAGGAAATATATGTATGATATGTAATATGAAAAGTAATTATGAAATAAATTAATAAATTAATCACTTGGAAAAGCGAGACACCAAGAGATGAGATTCTTGCCAAATCCCATTGAGGAATGGGATTGGATAATTCTTTCATGATAATGATTCTAGATGTAATTCAAGATAAGCTATATGGATTGGAGATAAATATCCATCGAGAAAAACATAAAAGTTTTGCGGAAGAGAAAGGGAAGATTTTATGAGGAAAATAATCTCGGGAGAGAAAGACAATATTTTCTGAGAAAATCCTAGGAAAATGGATAAAAAGAGCCATAGAAGCGGGATGTCGCTAATGGAAACCATATCATGAAAGAGATTATTAAATAGCCATTACATAGATCAATTGGAGGCAATTGATCCATGGCAAGAACCTCTACTCGAGGGCAATCAAAGGTGATTCATGGTTGGGTGGTGCTGCTCCATTATACAAGTGGTGTTATTCTTCTATCCTAGTTGTATACACTTGCGTGGGATGTTCTATATGTTGGTTTCTTACCTCTATATTGTAAATTCTTTAGCATATGAGAGAATTTGCTTGAGTTTTCCTTGCTATGTAAACGTTTAAATGAATTTCATGCGACTAACATAGATGAGTCAATGGAATTTATGAGATGAGGATGGAAGATAAATGTAATTCTAGTTACAGCCATAAAATGTGGATCTTATGTGGTATTGGTGTCATCCTGTCTTTTGTTAAGATAGTGAATAGTCATGCTTGAACTGCCATGAAAATTTGTTAACTTTGCTTAAGGCTCAACTGTAGAAACTATGGTGCTAATTGTTTTTGTAGGGCATCCAATGTTTCTCTATTGACTAATTGTGTATAATTGTTTCCAGGAAAGCTAGTGTCTATTTGATTTGCTAGTCCCACTAAGACAGGTAGCTATCTTAGAAACAAACAATTCAAAGTAACTTGTGTTTTCCTTTATGTATGATAGATAAGAGAGAAGTAGAGAGCACCAACCTTAATCTTTCGCTTGGCTCCTTGCTTGTTTCCTCTCTCCTTTGATAGAGCTTGCCGTTCCTTTCTCACTTGTCCCGCTTTAAAGAACACTTGTGTAGACAAAGCAACAAAACACCATCAAAGCATAGAGATATATAATACCATAAATAATCTAGAATCAAAAGTACATTAACCATACAATTGCATTCACATACACAATATTCACAAGTAAAGAAATATATGGGGGAAAACTCAAATAACTTTATTGATAGTAGAAGTAGAAGAGAGGATTACAACCCAGCTGTCTGATCTAGCATCAACCTCCCAGCATGAAAGCCCTCTTCACCTCATGAAAAGCAAGATTACCCAACATTACAATGTCTCAAAGAGAAACCAACAGCACTTCCTTACAAATTACAAAATTCCAGCCTCTAGATCTCTCAGCTGAGGGATCCATATATAGATATTTGCAGAGGGGTGAGTCAGCTTCTGGGTTTTTGATTAGTGTCATTTCACTGATAGTTCTTGGTTCCACTTGGAGATTTCATGATCTCTTACTCATCCCTGAGCGAATTCAGAGAGGAAAGTGTCATATGAGAAGTTTCTAGAAGATTCTTTGGGTTTCCACTTAGCAAATTGTCTCTGCCATTTGTCTACTCTTGTTCATCACACCCTACAGAAGGCTCTTTCAGTATGCATCGCACCTGGCCAGTGTTACAATCAGTATGCATCACACCCTTAGCATGGAGCAGTCTGTATGGTCCAGTTTTGACTAGTTCTGAGTGTTTTTTCAGAGAGAACTTCTGGGAAATGATGTAATCAATTGACCTTCATATTTTAAGGTGTGAAACAACACTTTTAGGGGTTTAAGAGCCCTTGGTTTATCGACATATGTGATTGGGGTTGTAGTGCCCAAATATGTCTATAACAGTTGCCCCCCAAAGCATGAGGTCGTAAATCTTCTGATGTCAGGTGAAATGCTTTATCATGAGGATCCGATGTCTCTCGAACTGGAAGGTGACCTATATAAATACAATGCAATACATTATATTCATGTTATTTTCATGATCTAGCTGAGGCGGGCATTCCCATGCTCAGCTTTATAAATTCATTTTCATGTACATAGGACAGATAATCCTCTGTGTTGCAGACTGGTGATTCTTGTAGAGT
The DNA here is from genome assembly GCA_031772625.1 of Pinus tabuliformis. Classification (NCBI taxonomy): domain Eukaryota; kingdom Viridiplantae; phylum Streptophyta; class Pinopsida; order Pinales; family Pinaceae; genus Pinus; species Pinus tabuliformis. The sequence continues at coordinate 1,390,536,288 of CM062820.1, read as the reverse complement.
CATCATCCCTTAGTTTGGATGAACATCTGTGCAGATATGGTGTACATTTGATGTCTTTATTTTCCTAAATATATCGCAGCCCAGATGGATGAACTAGATCCGAGGTCTTCAAAACTCGTTCAATCTTCGCTCGATGTACAAGTTGATCCACGTGAAAAGATGTTCTGAAGTCGAACATGGAAAGACATCACCTGATTTCCAGCCAATGATGTGAGCTGTTAACAAGCGCGAGGGGAATCACCGATAATGATAATGACCCTAAAGGTACTACAGTACAATTCACGTGGCGTGAATATAGGATCTGATGTCGAACACCATGCAAAATATTTCGGTCGAAGGCCATTGATGTAAACCTATTGTCGGAAGTGAGAAACTTGCCATTGAGGCATGCAAGCTTCAAAGTACTGAAAGGGTTGTTCCTAAGTCAACTTCTTGGATAATGTGCTGATGTTGACAAGAAGTGACCCGTCGTAGGAGGGCCTTAATGAATCCCACATCTACGACACGAAACGAAGCAAATGATTTTCTAGAGGTGAAAATGATCTAATGATACAAGGTTCAGGAATGGCAGTGATGAAAAATGGAGAGTGAAGGTATTGCAGTCGATGAGGCATTAGCTGGGTTGGTGAATTCTCTGTATGACTTATCTTGAACATATCAGCGACACTGAGATGGATTGGTATCATTAACCCCATGGATGGTATGGAGGACCAATGGTGATGGTGAATGGAATAACCCAACCCGACTCAATCATGGTGATGGAGTGAAAGTGTCATGTTCAAGAGCGACCTGCTACCAATGAAGTTCTTCAAGTTTTCTTCCCTTTTTCCCCAGTCATTGTTGACCAGTACCTCTTTATTTTTGTTAATCTTGAGGAGGATAAGATATGCTTGTTCTATAATTTTCCCTTCGGGCAAACCTGTTGCTATGCTTTAGCGAGCCTAGCGACAGTGAAACTCGCTCTTATCCGAATGGACAAGTTTGTCACTATTGTTTTAACAAGTTTAACGACAAAGATAACTCGGTCCTTTTCATATTTAGAGATTTTGAAAAGAGACGGAAAGGAAACTCCAGTAGTCCTTTTTCGTGGCATAATCCCTTAAGTCCGAAAAAGTATAAAATAATACGAAAGGGATGACTTTTCGATAGTTTTAGCGAGCCGAAAAAGACAAGCGCTTGATCTTTTTGTGTAATGATCCCTCAGGTCCAAAAAGATTAAAATGTAGAGGAGGGATGGCGCTTCCCTTGCTTTAACGAGCTGGAAAGGCCAGAAGCTCAGCAATCTTTTCATATTTAGCGAGTTCGAAAAGAGTTTAAAGTAGACTCATTTTTTGAGGAACAAGTGGTGTTTAGGGTAGCAAACTAGTTTCGGGTAATCTTGGAATTGGTTCCAGGTAATCTTGGAACTTCTCAAAACATGGTGGTGTGAAGAAGTTGGCTAACAGGACCACTCATCGCAGCTATTCCTCAAAATGTTAAACAATCAAGTGGAAGCATATGATCGGCCAAAAGAATGGAGGTGATGGCAGGAACACAACCAAGGTTTAGAAGGCTGATAACAGGGCGATCACAAAGGTTATTTACCGAGGGTGGATTCATTTTTTAATGAGCTTGAATCGAGAGAAACAATGCTCAGTGGTAGGTTTATTTTTTAACGAGCTTGAACCTTGCGGAAACATTGCTCGTTGTTGGTTAATTTTTTAATGATCTCGAACCATGGGATAATATATGCTCAGTTTCGGTTTCATGTTTTTTACAAGCTTGACAGGAACAAACCATGCTTGGGGTCAATTTCATTTTTACACAAGCTAAAAATGACAAAATTATGCTTGGAATTAGTTTGCATGCCCCCAGCATGATGAAAGGGAGAGTCTCTTGTAACCAGATGGAAATCACTACGGTGAGGTAGGGCGGTTTCATCCAGAATAGACAAAACACCTCTTTGGCTTCGTCCAGAATAGACAAAGGTGAATAGTGTGCTAGACCAATCACATAACCTCATAGAAACTTATCTTTACAACTAGGTTCATGACCCGACAAAACACCTCTTTGGCTTCGTCCAGAATAGACAAAGGTGAATAGTGTGCTAGACCAATCACATAACCTCATAGAAACTTATCTTTACAACTAGGTTCATGCCCCCCAAGCTTCATTACACTCACTAGACTACTCATGGTTGTCAGGTGGATGGAATGAAGGTTCTTTTACGAGATCAAGTGAAAGACTCGACTGGGATTTTACAAGATCTAATCCTAGACTTGCCTTCGAACTCTTGGGGAACATATGCCTGGAATCCACTGTATTTACAGTATTTGATAGAAAATCAAAAACTGAAGGATGATTAAGGTCGCTTGAATAATCTTCATTGTTATCTTGAAGGTGCGAACGATGGTGGTAATCTTCCATGGCGTCTCCCCTATCATCGTTGACTGAATGATTCCTTCGTCTGTAGAATGTATACGAGACCAAGGATCAGAAGAGGTACCATGCTCTAGAGACCTATCTATCCAAACACTCATTGAGTGTTGATTTGGGTTCACCGCTCAGGCCCAGAAAATTGATTGCTACAAAGATTATATGGGCCTTGGGAGCAACACCTGGCGATGATCCACACTATCAAAATGGTCAGAGTTCTTCTTAATCTTTGATGATGTAGAAGATATCATATGACAGGTTTCCACTGTGGCCACGTCCACCAGATTACTTGGAGCCAGGAGGGCAAAAGTACCCATTAAGGAAGGGTCTTTTAGGAGACCTACTTTGACATTTTGAAGTGATTGAGAACTTTCATGGATCGATGGAATACTTCCAGTAGCTTGTGGACAATTGGGAAAAAAGGTTAGTTGGTCAACGATTGTAATTCCACACTAGAAGGGAAATGCAATCTTTCTAAAATATGTTGAGACAACGACGGCCATAGCATAAATCCATGGCCTTCCCAGTAAGATATTGTAGTCAAGGTTTCCATCGATGACCTCAACATCAATTTCTATTGTCTTGTCCCCCAGTTCAACTTGCAAGTTACTTAAAATCCCATACGGCGTGTATGTTCTTCCATCAAATGCTTTTAATGTCATTGATGATCGAGACAAGGGTGGTGAACCTAAATTTTTCTAGCAACTCATTGAAATAATACAGGTAGATGCCCCCTCATCAATTATTGTTCGATGAACAGTTTTGTTGAGGGTTTTTACCTATTTAAGGAATTCGAGTTGGGCCGGTAACTGAGGTTCGTATCCTTTATGGTTAAAGGCCACAAGATTTGAATTTGTTGGGTCAATCCCACCTATTGCTAAAACAAAGCCTGCTTTTGGGAAGGGCAATTTTTCAGTACTTCAAGTGTCGACATAGCGGATGGCGATTGAGCCAGATCCTCCCCTATATTATAATTCTATGCTACTCAGGCATGAGGATTAAATGTCAATTTATGTACTACTCCCTTTGGTGGCTTTATATTTAATTCAAGAATGATGAGTGGAACAACTTTTGGCGAAGTTGTTGTCGAACTACTGGGTTGATCTGTAGCCTTGTTGTTCGACGACTATGGATTCCCATAATCTTTGTTCCTTGTCGATATCAGAGCATCATTTTGCTATTTTGAGATGGATAGAATAAGCACTTGGGATGGGGAAGCATGATCGATAGCAACCAGATAGGTTTCTGGGTTTGGAAACGGATCAGTCAACACTGCGGAGGTACTTGATGTTTTTAAAAATTTTGCAACCTCAGCTCGATGTGGACAATATTTCGTGAAATGCTCGTCGTTACATATTAAACATGGATAACGAGGTTTATTTTGCCCACTAGGGTCCTCAAAAGATTTTTCAGGAGGTGAATTTTGCTATTTCTTCTTATTATTTTTCCATTTCTTCTTGTCCCCTGGTTGCTTTGGATTCTTGCCCTTGTCAGATGACATGGCATTAACCTTCGAGGCAAGAAGTTTGTCATTTTATTTTTGACTAGAGACTGCAAGGGCTTTACCTGATGGAGCCTTTGCAGTTTGTGTGCTTGAGGTACCGATCATGCCATCACCGACATGAGAGTCCTTGTTTGATTTAGGAGGGGGAGGAACGGAATTTTGTCGTAGAGCGTGCCAAACTGAGTATAGATCAATTCTAAATATTGTGCATGAGCAATGACTTTCTCTTCAGTGACAACTCCTCCCTTCGCCACATCTTCAGTAATAGAAGGCAATAATGACTTAATAAACCACTCAGCTAGAAGTTGATCAGGAACATACGTGTTTACCATTTGACGACGACATTGCCACTCATGAATTTGATAAGATATGTCATTGGTTGTTGTCTGTTTAAAGTTGGTAAGGAGTTCTGTTCCTGTTTCATACCTTATGGGTAACTGAAAGTGGGTTAAAAAGGTAGTGGCAAGGGCGCTGAAGTTATTGAATGAAGCTCTAGGAAATTCAATGTACCATTTTGCTGTTGGACCAGTTAGCATTCGCTGAAAAAGACGAAGCCTAATCGAATCATCATTGAGGGTGTTAGATGAACACCACAAATGAAAAGTCATTACGTGATTCGATGGATCTTCACCCGAATTTCCATTGAATTTAGGAATATCAAAGGGAAGTTTATGAGGAATCGCTGGCCACCAAGGGGCATAAGAAATTGGATCATTTGTTAGCCGGTTCAGATCTGGTAATTCTAGAGTTGCTACAAAAGGCAACTATTGATTCAGGGTTGGCGAAGCATACCTAGGATAAGATGGGATTGCCTGAGCAGTAGGTCTTTGCATACCAGCATAATGTATCTGATGCTGATATTTTTGATAAGGTTGATGGGCATAGCCATTATAGTATGGTTGTTGATAACCGTTTTGAAAATGCGGTTGCCCATTACCTACAAAGCCTTGTTGCTCAGGTCCTCGGTAAGCTTGTTGGAATTGCGGTTGTTGATATTGCACCAGCCATGGTTGTTGGACCATTTGTTGTTGCCCAATACTGGATGATTGACCAAGATGTGGAGTGATAGTACCTATTTGAGCCTGAGTCATTCCAGTTAAGGAAGCACTAATCTGAGGTTGTGATTGAGTCGTAGGGATAAGAGGTTGTTGTATTGCAACCTGAGAGACTTGAGGTTGACATACAATAGGTTGTGCTTGTATTTGCGACATAGTCACAATATTAGGTCTAGTGGTAATATTCGACACAGGTTGGGCTGGTTGCATTGAATATACAACCCTTGGCTGTTGAGGCAGTATTGGTACCCAACCACTGGATGTAACTCCAGTTTGACCTGAATTTTGTTGTGAGCTCTCATATGGTAATTCTCCAGGAGGGAACAATGAAAAAACATACTGCCCCCCATATGGTGGCAATCCAGTGCTCAAAGGATAGATGTGTCTTTGAAGACTGGGCTGTCCAAATTGAAATTGGTATGCAGGATCAATTTGCTGAGCTTCAACATAAGAAATGCTAGATAGGAACCTGGAGGAACAAATAGGAATAGACCATGTCATTGAAACAGTCCCTGTGTGGACTCCATCTAGTGGTTGATAACTAGTTAGGATAGATGGTATACCAGAAAACATCGTTGGAGTGGTAGCATGAAGTTCTGTTGTGGCTGGATCAGACGACATAGTCCTAGATGCTGATGGTTGCTCAGACATATTTAGTCTATCCAAAAGATTTCCTAATAATTCGATAGGAAGTTGCGATGAAGGATAATTAAAAGAACTAACTTCAGTAGTAGAAGGATATAAGTGGATCCGAGTTCCAAAATGCAATGGAGTACTGGATGGAAGATCCTCTACTATCTCTTCTATAGAAATCAGTCCAGGTGGAAGAGGTAGACCTTCGGGTCCGTAAAATATTTCTGGAGCCGAAGAAAGTATAGCTTCTACAGTAATAGACACTTGAGGGGTGACACCTTCTGAATTCTGGAACTCTGCTCCTAGATGTTCAGGTAAGTGAACTTAACTTTCTGGATTAGCTCTAGATGAAGTTGTTTCAGGTATAGAAATGTCTATCATTACATTAGGATCAGTTCTCATGTCCTCTTGTAACCACGGAGCTTCTTCTGTAAAGGCAGATGTACCAGAAATGATCGGAGTAACTGTAGTCTCTAATGATGTCGAAACACAAGTTTCAAATAAACCAGGAGAAGTGGACTCAGTTAAACGAGACCATTTTTCCTGGAATGGTTTCGTTTCCAGAGTCAAAGACAGTTGACTCACTAGTCTCCGCGAACGATGGGGTTTTGATTGACTTTCTTCCATGATTGCAGATTATTTGATCAACTCAAAATTAAAAAAGGGAAAATGTTATTCTGAATTAAATAAATTTTAATGACGCTTTGACACAACTTTGCTTTTTCAATTTTTAAGAGTTGAGAAAAAGCTAAAGATGACTCTAGTCCCCTTCGATTTTTAGTGAGCTTGAAGTGACAAGTGCTCAGATGGACCTTTTCTTTTAAGGAGTTGAAAAGGAACGAAAGTGACTACTCTGGAAATCTAGATAGAAGGATTACCAAACCAATTTCAAAACTGCAATATACACCTTGGTGGTAAATTAAAGATAAACTACCAAGGACTTATGTATGGCAGTTAATCTTCCTGAATGCTATGTTTAGTGCATTGCGATTGATAGGGCAGTAGACACAGCTTCCTATGGATAAAGGATATCAGCCTATTGTGGTCTCCCAATATATCCTCGACGGTATGGGGAGCACAACTCCATACTAGCACTTGTCGTATCAAACAGGAGGAATCACCCAACCTTCAATGAAAACAATAGTTACTAGGTTTTACGACATCGGAACACATCTCTAGCATAGACTTCTAGATGTGTTGCGTTGGGTTCCAAAGCGTTTTTATGTTCATTGAGGTTTATTTTAGATTTTATCTTTTTTAAGAAGTTTTCCTTTCAAGGTTCACCGCGTGATGTAGTTGTAAAATTCCTAAATATGCAATCTAAAATGATAAACGGTCATTTGTTTTCTTTTAGCAATGAAAATCCTAGCTACCAAGGAAAGAAGAGTACGATTCTTTCAACGGAGAGCAGAGAGCACACACTAAATGCACCTTTCCTAAATCATTTTCCGCATGCAGTTTAAATTCAAATGCACATGCATGTATTTTTTTTTTCCGTTTCCTTAATGTGAAATGCCAAAAAGAAAACTAAGTACATATTTGAACTACTTATCTTCAAAGCGACACTTTAGCAATTTTGTTTCAAAACGAAAGGAAGACTAAGACGACACTTTCAATTTCGAATGGAAAACCCTTTCGACACTTCAAATATTGACAATTCAAATAAAATACAATGGAAAAAGTACAATCGACTATCTAGAAGAGGAAGACTTTATAACACTCTTCTTTTCGACTCACAATGATAGTTGTGACACTTTTGAATCAAAAGACAACAGTTCGATTAAGCTACTCTTTGCAAAGGAGGACTGTAAATGATGAAAAATACAAAAAAACATTCAAAATTCATTATCAATGGAGGCTGAATAATGTAAAGGAAGAAGGCTTCAACAATGATATACTGATCATAAGCAACAAAACTACTGAATAGAGATGAACGCAATGAAGAAAAAACCAAATTCAAGAGAAGGAAACAGTTGCATTCAATCATCGCACCTGTCCTTAAGGGAAACAGGGATGCATCTCACCTGCAACACATGGGAGGTGCGATGCATCCAGACCGCCAGTTAGAGACAGTGTGATGGACCAGGGTACGAAACTGAGATTGGTTTTCACTCAAAATTTGTAGCTAAGTTTATTGATTTAGGTTGAGCTATGATAGATAGTAAAAACAAAGTATAGGGGTATGATCTTATGAGGTTAATGAGCTGCCACAAGGGCACTTAGGATGTTTGCAAGTCAGATGTTCAGTTCATAAACCAACCCGGAGATTGACTTAAGCAACGTTGATCTACTTTGCACTTGTATAGAAAGTGCAGTTCGAAGGTTAGCTGGCTTAACTTCATGCTCCATCTGTAGTTTATAAAGCAAACAACATTAACAAAAAAACAAACTATTCACTCCCCAATGGAGTCACCATTTTGTTTCCAAGAGAACTAGTGTCTATTCGATCTACTAGTCCCACAAAGACGGGTAGCTATCTTAGAAACAAACAATTCAAAGTAACTTGTGTTTTCCTTTATGTATGATAGATAAGAGAGAAGCAGAGAGCACCAACCTTAATATTTCGCTTGGCTCCTTGCTTTTTTCCTCTCTCCTTTGATATAGCTTGCAACGCCTTTCTCACTTATCTTGCTTTAAAGAACACCTGTAGAGACAAAGCAATAAAACACCATCAAAAAATAAAGATCTATAATACCATAAACAATGCAGAATCAGAAGTACATTAATCATACAATTGCATTCACAAATACAAGATTCACAAGTACACAAATATATGGAGGAAAAATCAAATAACTTTATTGATAGTAGAAGTAGAAGAGAGGATCACAACCTAGCTGTCTGATCCAACATTATCCTCCCAGCATGAAAGCCCTCTTCACCTCATGAAAAGCAAGATCACCCAACAATACAATGTCTCAAAAAGAAACCAACAGCACTTCCTTACAAATTACAAAATTCCAGCCTCTAGATCTCTCAGCTGAGGGATCCATATATAGATATTTGCAAAGGGTTGAGTCAGCTTCTGGGTTTTTGATTAGTGTCATTTCACTGATAGTTCTTGGTTCCACTTGGAGATTTCATGATCTCTTACTCATCCCTGGGCAAATTCAGAGAGGAAAGTGTCATATGAGAAGTTTCTAGAAGATTCTCTGGGTTTCCACTTAGCAAACTGTCTCTGCCATTTATCTACTCTCACTCATCACACCCTACAGAAGGCTATTTCAGTATGCATCGCACCTAGCCAGTGTTACTATCAGTATGCATCGTACCCTTAGCATGGAGCAGTCTGTATGGTCCAATTTTAACCAATTCTGAGTGGCTTTTCAGGGAGAACTTCTGGGAAATGATGTAATCAGTTGACCTTGATCTTTAGGGGTGTCAAACAACACTTTTAGGGGTTTAAGAGCGCTTGGTTTATCGACATATGTGATTGGGGTTGCAGTGCCCAAATATGTCTATAACAATAATCTTCAAGATACTCATGTTAACCTTACATGAAATTGTGGGAGTAGTATTATCGATTATGTATGATGAATGATTTTATTCTAATGCATGTGACTCTTATTGCATCGAGGTAGAATAATAGTCAGTAACTGTTATTGCTTGGACCATGGAGCTATCTTTCTCATGATAGAAGCTGCATGGGACCCGTATGCCTAAGCATGAGTACTTATGTTAACTTGTTTGTGAGATGAACATATATGGATGTGTGAGACATATATTAAATCTAAACTCGGTCATCATTATGAAATGACATAGGATGCCTCTAACATTAAGTGATACCTCTGGTTAACTGGACAAAAATTTATGCATGAGACCTTGGTGCAAGTGGAACAATGTTGTATAGTGTTTCTAATTGTATAGTCTATGGTTCTGGTTATCTATGCTATACGTTGAGGCTAGTTTAGCTATTCCTGTGTGTTGCATAAAAGTTAAGACAATAATATTTTTGACTATGCCTGAAATATTATTCATGACCATGCTAGCAAAAGCAGTTGCCAGATAATATTCTATTAATGTTTGCATAAAGACCTTGGAGAAGTTTGTAGGGTGCATGCCATGATTCATTATTTTCTCCAAGTTGTGGTTTATGCCTAATGGCTGATCTAAAGCGTATATAATATTATGCCTATGATGTAGGGTTCATTAGTTTGAGGTGGATCAATAGTTAAGGCTATGAGTATAGCTGCAGGGATAATCATTGTGCATGTAATGATGGAGTAACTATACTTGTGATGATTATTTAAACTTAACTATAAACAAAGAAAATTTAAAATCAAGGGAGACTAGTAGCTAAATTTATGAGTAGGCTTAGGACGTATGTTACAAATATCTTTTAAAAATCTGTACTCGCCTGCAGTTAAAAAACAAATGAGTACATATGATATACATATAAATTTCCATAAATATATCATTCATGTGAGTACTATTGAGATAGATATAAATTTCCATAAATATATCATTCATGTGAGTACTATTGAGATAGATATAAATTATCATGCAAATTCAAATTTTGGCATAATTTATTTTATCAATTTCTTTGGATCTCTTCATACTGTAATTTTTAAATTTCAATTAAATATTTTTATGTTAATTTTAAGCTCATGAAAATTCCCTTTAACTGATAAAACTTTCACAATTAATCATTTTCCTTCAATTTAGCTCATCAAATCATTTTTCTTCACTAGAGTTAGTGATTAGGTACTGAATTAATAATGTCAACATTGATTTAAAAAAAAATTAAGCTATTAACATATTTTTATAAACAAGTACTTCAAAGTGTGTGCATAATAAACATGTTAGATCCTCAAGCATAAACATATAAATCATGACATAGAATCAATCAAATAATTTAATTTCATCTCAAATTCCCTCTCATTTTTCTTTAAATATGAGTTCACATGAAAGTTGGGAAATCCACATCCAAAAGATTGAAAATTAATATTTGGATATATTTGAAGTTTTATGTACAAAATTATCGAGAAAGTATATCAAAAAATTATAATTTTGTAATCTTTTACAAATTGACTTTAATATAAAATAAATTTTCCAATTAAATTATATCAAATGATTGGATAAAATATTTATGACTCTTACATACGCATATGCATAAGTGAATTCATATATTATAGTTGAAGACCATGTGAATGTGTTTTAGGCACTCATGATAGCTAGGCTACCAGTATTTACATTTACCTAGATAAATTGGTTTTCTCTTTCTTACATTTTCTTTTATTTTGAAATTTGTGCCAAACCAAAAGAGATGGAGTAGCCATAGAAATTTCCAATTCATCACTTTTTGTTATTGTTGGAAATTCTTCATCTGGGTCTGAGCTCTCAGAGATGTGGGATCGCTTTATTCCACCTACACCGTGACTGGTGCTATTTTCCTAATGTTGATTTCCATGAGTCTAGATCACTGCTACATTGTTGGGTTTCTCTATCTGTTTAGCTTGATCCTTTATCTTCCCTTCTCCATCCTCCTTTTAAGAATTTTGTTGATCATGTTCCTCTTGATATTGTTGGATCTTGTGTATTTATTCCTCTTTATCATTAAAATAATGTGGTTATGGAAACTGCCATCCTTTTGGCTTCTGCATCCTTTTCTTTGTCCTTTTCTTTGCTTGTGGGCATGTATTCTGCAAATGCCCTATCTCATGGAAAATTCAACACCTAAAAGAAATATTTTCAAAATCTAACCATTGTTTCTAGTTGAATTCATTGTGTGTCAGATGAACACAATATGCAAGGCCTTTACTTAAGTCCATCTCTAGACATATGCTTGCAAAAGTGAAGATATCTTTGTTCATTCTTTCTCGAAATATCTTTAGGAATATCCCTAAAGAATTTCCAATGCCTTCTAAGACTTGGTGGTGCAAGGAGGTGAGCAGAATATTATGTAACCTTTTCCATACCGACATTTTCCTAACCACCATTATATTGGGATTGAATCTCAGAAACTATGGAACGACAAAGAGACCTACCATTCCCAAAAACCATGGTCCTTAATTTGTGACATATTCCAAGTCTTTGTGATTATCGAACCAAGCCACAAAAATACTTTCACACACAGATAAATATCACAAACTTTATTCCAACTAAGGTAGATCCATTGTTGTGGATCTTCAAATTTGGGCCAGACACCATCAAATCAACATATGATAGCTTTGGATTCTAAAACAATGAAAATCCCATTCACTTTTGGTAATTTTATTGAAAGATTTAAAGCCTTCTCCATATCCTATACTAGGTACAAACCTCGAATTATCAAATTTGGGGATTCTTTCTCTAGTCTAGTATCTTTCCCTCTCAAGGTGTCCTTAAATGAACTTGGACCTCTGCCAGAAAAACATGATCCATGTGGAATGATCACTACTTGGGCTCCACTCGACAATATAAGGGTAGAGTTCCTTTGGATACAATAATATTTCAGTTTAAACAAATCTTACAACACCTTTCCTGCAAAAATTAGAATTTATAAAGATTCTTGTATGCCTGAGATATTTTGAGCAATCTACTTCAGATATTTCAATAGATCGATTCCCCTAACCCTTAACCAGATCGATTTCTCATTAACGGTTATGGCAGAAACCTAAAATCCCTCCTCTAGATTTGTATCTTGGCACTATGGTCTCCCATCTACTTGTCTCTCCTTTATATATAGATCACAATGACATACCTGGGATTTTTTTTATAAAGTAGAGGTTCCTCTGCCAAGCAAAGAGACTTGGATCCCGATTGCATGTATGAATCCAGCATGGAAAGACTAGAGGCAAGATAATTTGTTGTATAGTGATGTCTTAGAAGACCTCGTTGTCCAAATCCATGAACAAAAACCATATCCCAATCATGCTTCCAAAAAAGGAGAAAAAATTTGCAATGTTGTGACTAGTCAAATATTTCTATGGTTGATTTAACTCCTCGTCTTAAGAGATCATTATACTGACACATAGGATCCTCCACCATATCAAAAAAATCAGACCGACATCCCATCTGAGGCCCTATTGCGAATTTAAGTCTCAACATACCTTACCTGTTAGGGCCACCAATCAAATCCATGGTTCTATTGTGGTTTTCAGAAAGGTGAAAACCTGAGGGGTTACACTGCTTTGAATGGAAAACCATTGCATGAGGTCACCAGTCTCCCCACCCTCATGGATTACTGCGATAACCTAGATCTTGACTACACATGCTATAGAGTAAGCCTTAACCATTTTCCTCCTCTTCACCTGTAGTGGTTCCAGCTAGGGTACTAGACTAGACTCTATATTTAATATCGACCGAGGTGCGTAAGCTTAGAGGCGTGGTCTAAAATATATAGACATAAAGAATCTCTGGCCAAGTGATTAGGATGTAGGATACAAGGCTTCTTTACAGAAGACCGGAATATGTAGCCTATCATTCACACACCTAGATTACCCTACTGATATGCTTGATTACAGTGCTTGTTATGAGATGCATCTATCAAATCAAACCATGAACCTAAGTACTGTGTATGACTGTAACAATGATTTTAAGCTCCTTACAGAGATATCACCCAGAAAACCCTTGTTTGGTACACACAGCATGCAAAGATATTTATACTATCAAACTATATAAAGAGAACATAAATGAACTATGAAACAAAACAGAGTTATGATAATGTCTCTATAAGTCACACAGGGATCGAATCCCTTACAAGACTCCCTTCCAGATCCTAGTGTTGACCATTCAACATAACCATAAACCATTCATAAGCGCACACCATAGACATGCAATGAAAATCAAAGGCTATTGAAATCAAATGCTATGTAAACCATGAACTGTGTAAATCGAAAGCTATGTAATCGTACTGTGATGCAAACCATATGCTATATAAATCGAATCCAATATAAGTGTTGTGCGAACATGTGATAACTGAAATGTAATCAAAACAAAAGAACAGTATACCAATCGAAGAATGCAGGGCCCGTCCGCGCCTAAGGGTATACTGGCTATAATTGGTCAGCTATCAAATCAACGCAAGAAGTATACACATGTCGTGACTGTGAATAAGTCTATGTATTAACTTAAAACTCTATTCTGAGAAAAACGATTCAACAATTCAACAACTAAACTCTAAACATAACCCTGACTGTATTTACATATGCGTACGCACAGCCATGTCATCGATACAATGAATGTACATTCGGCTGTTGCCGCTTTTATCACATAAGCCTTTTCAAAATGTTTCCATGCTGAGTGTTTCAAAAAGAACAAAAAGACTAAAATGAAAATAGAACGATGTTGTTTCTGCTTTTGTCTGTCAGAGTGCCCTGCTTTGACTTGAGTTGACCGCATACATAGGAGGTTCGATTTGGTTGGGAGATAGGAGTTTGTCCATGCTTGGACATTCTGCTTTTCGCCCATGCCTTTCGTTCTAGCTCATCTGCTGCGCCACATGTCAAACGATAAGCTCATTACAGGATGTAGGTACTTCCTGTAACTATGTCATCAAAAACTTCCAATTCTTGAACATAAAACCCCTAAATTAATTTCTATGCAATTTAATAACTATAAAACGATTAATAATCAACATTCAAGGATTTTGAGGGATATATAATGAAAATGTATGGATAAATGATATGTTTTTGGGAAGGAAAAAGGGTCTTGGGATGATACCAACATCACCTTTCTTCCTAACTATTTTCTTTCCAAGGGCACATAACTAGCTGCATATGGCATGGATGCAATTTACATTTTTAGTATTGCTTTTACATTTTTTTAATAAATGTGATTTATGGCTAACGAAATGGTAACACATCAGCTCTCATATTCGTGTGACATGGGGTCGATCTTCGACATCTCCCTCTATAACCTCTAGGTGAAACCGCATCGCTCCCAAGAACAACGCATAGGTAAGAGGAGGATTGAACCTATGACCTGCATCACGACACAAACACCTTAGAAATGCATTCGCTGGCCAACAAGTTGCATCACTCGGGGCTAATAAATGTGATATTTTATTTTAGGTTTTAATGTTGATTTTTATTATAAATACCTTATTCTTTCATTTATGTGGTGTACATAGTCATATATGAAACATATATACAATGACATTACTAAATGTAGATGATATACGCTCCATAAATATAACTATCAGGTATATGGTGTAAAAGTAGTTATTAAAGGTTGATTATTTTTTATTATTAAGAATTATATAGATAATAAAAACCATTTTATTATATATATATGGGGGTTATTATAATACTATTATATTATATTACATAATATTATATAATTTTTGTATTTCAAATTATAAAACAATTAAAATAGAGAATATGCTTTTTATTAATAATACTTATTTATTTATGATTATCTTATAGTGTAATACTAATATATATTTATTAATATATTAATATAACTATTAATATCTTATATATATAGTTAGAGTATATTAATAATATTACTTCTATATATATAGTAAATATTAAAATCAAATATAATATTATTATATACAATAATTAAATATTGTTATAATATATAAATATTAGTATATATTATCAACATATTAATAACTATATATATGATTAACTATTTATTATTATTATTATTTAACACAATTATATATTTATAAATTAGTTATCTATAAACCATACACATATATAATATAAGACCAATATTAACCCATAAAATTAAAAATTCTAATAATATAAAGCTAATATTAAAAAAATTAATATTATAAACCCAACATTGTAAAACACATTGTTATAATCTATTTTATAAAGCAAAGTAATGCGAGGTATAATCTTCTCTTCAATATATACTTACCAGGTATTTTAATTGCTTATAGCTATTCAAAACTCAGAGTTTATATATATATATATATATATATATATATATATTAGCAAAATTAGGTTTAATAATTATACAGCACGTTAGTAAATGTGCATATAATTATTGATGGTCAAAGCATGGTTGCCCATCTTCAACCACCATCACAATGGTAAGCATAGTGATATTGTACTGAACTATAGACAAACGATAGTCAAAATATGGTCAATCATAATGAGACTGTTATGAAAATATGGTCAACTATAGTCAGTCACATCCAACTGTGGCTCAATGTAGTCACATCATGGTAAAACATAGATCAATCATAGTTAAACAATAGTATAACCATATTCAATCATGGTCAATAATAGGAAAACCATAGTCAAAATATAGTCAATCATAATGTAACTATAATAAAATCATATTCAACAATGTTTAACAATAGCGACACATGGTCAACCATAGTCTAACCACAATCAACCATTTTCAACTATGATGACCATGGTTAACTAAGGTAACTATGATTGAAAATAATTAACTATGGTCAACATGGTCAACCATTGTCAAGCACCATTGACTCTAGGTAGCATGGTTGACTATTGCCTACCATTGTTAGTCATGGTCAACCATGGGACCCTTTAGGCCAACCATGGCCGCCATAATGAATATTTGAAATACTTTCTCAACCCATGATGAACATGGGAAACCATGGTTAATATGGTCAAACATTATGTGAAACTTGTATGAAGATAAATGCATTGACATTGTGATAAGAAAATCTAGCGTCACAATTTGACAAATGAACTAATGTGAGAAATAGCGTGGTCTATTTCAGAATAGGGCTTCAAGAATTTTCATTCTTTAAAATATGAGAAATCAACCTTTAAAAACCATGGTAAGCCTATGCTCAACATTTCCAACCATTGTCAGTCTGGATTCTGGTCAAATGCATTAAATCTTTCTCACCATGGTAAAACATAATCAATTGTAGCCTTCCATTATCAATATAGAAAACCATAACATAACACAAAAAACTATGGTCAATAATGGTAAAATTAGTTAAAACATGTTCATCGATGACGAACTTAGTGAAGCAATGTGAAAAATATCGCAATATGAAAAACATTCTCACACCGTTCAAGATATATATCGAACATCGCAATGCGAGAAACATTGTCACGTAATGAAAAACATTGTCGCATTGTTATATTATGCTACAATTTATATCAACCACATTTACTAATGTGGTTTTCTTTGTCTTAATATCATTTTGGTTTACAATATGAGGGTTTTTAATATTTGGGTATGTTGGATTAGGGGTTCCTGACCCAGGTTCAAAGTTAGTTGCGCCAACCAAAAAGTCCCCACACTACTAGGCCTTTCGACAACGACCCACATAGTGCAGGCTATTGTCTCACCTGAAGCAATATGGGGGGATGCAAGAACCAAGTTTCTACATCCAGAGATGAGTGTGATGTCTTTTAGCACCTCAAATCTTCCTTCATGCAGATTGATAAGCCCTTAGGACTAGGTACTGCAACTGTTTTAAAACAACCTTTAGACCTTCGCGAAGGTCTACGATCAACCTTTGCAAACTATTAATAGTCAATTTACCCACTTACACATATCATAGAACAATCATAAAGTAGTTTTCATGCTTATATACTTAAGTTATTTAGTAAAATTAATAGAACTCATCAGAGTCTTCGTGAAAGTAATTAACATTTATTGCGTACATTTATGAAGACTTATCCAAGAGAATTGTGCATCATTATATAAATATTTCAGAAACACATTATTCATCAACGCCATATATAATAAACATAAGTAAACAAAGATAAATAGATATACACAAGAATTATTCGGTAATTGTGTTTATTGATCTTCAATTTAGATTTACAGACTCAAAACTACCCTGCACACTCAGTTGTAGGGGTCCGTGCACTCAGCTGCGGACTCTACCCAGGCCTCTGCACACTCAAATGAAAAGCCTTTCTTCTCCTATCTTGACCAACATCTCTATGCTATCACTTCTCTTCTATTGACCCATTACTAACATGATCTCCCTTAGATTGTCTAAGACACACCTATTTATAGCCTTTTTCATACAATCCCATGGTCCACAAACCATGGGTGGATCTCAAAACCGACTCAAACTTTACATCAAAAAGAGGCTAAAACCCCTTTGACTCCTAATCATCTACGCACGACACATCCACAAATCGCGGAGACATTACATTAGTTGCAAAAAATACATAAAAAATCAGATTATCTTAACCCCAAACCTGACCCAGGGGTCTGCATCCTAACAGGCCCCCAAGAAAAAGATCGTGACTCACCCTCAAGTCACTCAGTTGGTGCTACGATCATGTTGTGAAGATCCCCCAGCTCCACCTAGATTACTGCGACCTCGACATTGCTCTGAGTTATTACCTGCTTAACTTCCTCAACCAGTTTTTTAGTAGTTGGTCCTTCTGTGTCCAACCTCATTGTCTATTGTGTCTGTTGCAAGCCTTTAAGCTTATCCTCAATGGTTGTTGTGACTTGATAATCCTCTTCCAACCATGGTGGCAACCTTTCCTTTAGCAGGGCCTCCTTCTTGTGTGCTTCCTCAACCCATGCTAGGAGTTGCTTTCCCTCCTGTAATTTAGCTAGGCACTGCTGGTGCAATTGAGTGTGCGATTGCCCTGACCTCATCGTACTGTTGCTACAACCCCCTTATTTCCATATTTAGCATCTACAGGTTCGGATCCTCATACAGATTTGTCACCAACTCCATTCCTTCCTCGAATAATTCCATGTAGTCAGCGACTGTAACATCCAAGGTTTTCATTCCTTCTTTTATCATGGCTCCGAGCTACTCTTGAACCTCCGGAGGAGTCATGGGATGTAACTTTAATTGCAGCTCGTGACCTTCATGTTGAGTTCAAACTAAACTCGGTTAACTTGAGCTTTGGCTTCGTGCACACCAGCAGCTAGTTATCTGATCTTTGCTTCTGGTTGTGCATCCTTGAGGATATGAAGCTCATGTACTGTCCTGAATGCCTCTGTGACTACCAACTTCAATAGCGAACTGTGCTCTTGTAGGGTCTCCTTCTCCTTCATAACCTGCACCTTTTTAGTGAACAACTGTTGATTATTGACTTTTATTTCACTAACAACATTGAGTGCTCAATGTTCTGTGATGCGAAACTCGTCCATGACTCCATGTAGTAATGCATGCAATGACTCAAGTGATATCGTGGAAAGGTTCATGCCCATTTTTGTGACCTTGTCAATTAGGGTGCATTGTTCCTCAATTTCGGCATGGACTGAACCTTCAGGAAAGGGGAAGACTCGCACATCCTATGGCCAGGCCATCTTCACGACTGTACTTTTACACCATGCCAAGATGCCTTGTTTGCCACTTGGCTTCCTGACATCTTCTTGGATCTTGGTTGCTTGGAGCTGCAACTCTTGGAGATCCTTCTGAACTCCTCCCAATGTCTACATGTACTGTTGTTCAAATTGTTGTAGTACTTCTGTTGCGGTGTCCCTGACTTTATCACCGATCTCATCAAGATCACTTTCTGTGAGCACCATGGGATCAACCTATATTTTCTGGGCTTTCTTCTTTTTCCACGATCCCCCTTGTTGCTCCAATTCACGCCTTTTAAAAATGAAGGGGGTGCACTGCCCTTCTTCGCCTCCACTGCCTTGTCCTGTAAGTTCATCTGTTTCTGTTTCTGGCAAAGGTGACTTGTCACCTTTCTGGGACTAACACTACACTTGTTCTACCTTCTCCTTGGCAGCACGTTCGTGCTCAACACGAGCCTTCTTGGCAACATCCTTCCTTTTATCTGCAACCAGGTTTTCGCATCTTGCATAGTTGCCTCCTTCCTTTTCTTAGCGGCAACACTCTCCACACCCGTGCTTGGCCTAGCAACTAGATTTGAAGGGGTGTGCCACTCTATGGGCCATCTTGCTACAACCTCTTGTACATCCATCTCTATTGCCAAACATGGCAATTCATGCCACTTCTACATTCGATCATTCCGCGCCTGGATATACACCGTGTGGAAGTCAACCTTGAATGTTGCATAGGCTAACATCTGTGTGTATAGGGTTGGGGACAACCATGGATGTTGGTTAATAGCCATGTGGAGACTTGATTCCATCAGGACCCAAAATATTTTTGTTTCTCTGATTTGCACAGGGTCCTTGGTAGCCCATAAGGAGGCAAAATTCTCTGCCTCCGATAATCCTTCCTCAAGTGGAGGAAACTGGCTATCCTCCGGCAATTCCCACGCGACATGTACAATCGACATCAATGACCAAGCATAGTGAAACGACTTAGTTTCATCTTGGCCCTCTCGGAAGTTCATGAGGAACTCCTGACAGAGGTATCTAGACCAATTGAATTGCATGCCCTTCACACACTGTGCCACTAGGGACATTACAGGCATCGAAACTTCATCCACGTGACATTTCCTCATCACCTGCCCTACTAAAATTTGGGTAGCTAACTGGACTGCGGGGTCCAAGATAGATAGAATTGAATACCTGTGCAGCTTTTTCGTGAGTTCATAATCTTGATTTATTCTCTTTGCAAGTACTTTCTCCCCTGTTTTGCCGCCAAATTCCTTAGCCAGGTTCAAGCCTTCATGTGGCAGGTGTGTCTGTTCTATGGATCAGAATTTATATGATGGGTAGAAGCCCTCCCAGCCATAGGCACCCATCGTGCACCAAAGTGAGCAGCTAGTGCACATAGATTGTATTAATGGGGGTTCTTTGGTAATGTGGCACCCATAGCAAGTTTAGAAACCCTCACTGCTCGACACTATCGACCCATTCCTCGGTTTCTAGTGTTGTAACACCTGTCTCTTCATAATAAAATCTCTTCATGTGTTTATTGACTGCCAAATGTGGGAACTTAAAGTGATCAGTGAGGTCCCAACCTTCCATTTTCAATAGTGGGATCTATAGGAGCCGAGGACCTTCAAATGGGACCTGCTCAGGCAATAGGGGTATGCAAATGGTGAATTTCTAGTGGCATGGGCTGGTATGCATAATTTATAGGGGGTTTTGAATTCAAATCCAACTGTCCCCCCCAAATTTTGACAAGAAATGTTGTTTTGGCAATAGATCTTCAAAGATTTTTGCCTTAAATGCCCTCAACCCACTCCTCTTAACTATATTCTAGCTATCAAGTCATGATGAGTGACTCCAATGGTCACTTTTCTACTGCACTACGGGGCACCTCCGTCCATGGCGTAGCTTCCTATGCATATGTTGGGCCCCTATAATACTAGTGATTCCCCCATTACTATTGTCATTTTATCCGTTATTGTTATTATTGTGCCCGTATTGTCCCCATATTGTTATTAGTATGCCCCTAGTAACCCACTATTTTTATTTTTGTGCCCTTATGTTATTACTGTTATGTTGGCTTGATTATATTGTGAACCCTTAGAATCCTATATATAGAAGGGAGGTTTAGTCATTTGTATCATCAATAATTGTTCATTTGTGTAATGTAAAGGAGGTTACCCCCTTGAAGAGGCCGAATTCTAAGGCATTGATCTATCTTTTCTATCTTTTTGTGAGCTGGTTTCCTAACATTTGGTATCAGAGCTTTGGATTCTAGGGTTTCGCTGCTCCAAATAAGTCATTGTGGCATTTTCGCTATACCTTTTTTCTGCAATGTTGTAGAAGTGACAAAAAAAGCCCATGTGAGCTACAATCGTTATGAACTTTGGGTCCAAATTTCAGAGCTTTTCGCGCTATATTTGTAGAGCCATGATCTGAGGAAGTTAGGGTTTTTGCAGACTCCCGAATTACATTCCAAACAGGTGACCTGGATAAAATCGTCATAACTTTTGTTTTGAACATCAGTTGAAATTTCGTCAAAAGTTTCAGAAAGAGGACGGCTTGTAGTTTCTTGTGTATCAATTTCAGGTACTAAGGTCAAAACAGTGACCTATGGCACGTCTTACAAGTTTGCTCTACTGAATTAGTCTATAATCATGTCACCGTGGGAGATTTGGCATAACTCTTCCTTCGAGAATCCAATCTTGATCAGACTTGCGGGGTTAGAAAGAGGACTCAAAGGGATACTATAGGACATGATTTCAGATATTAGAGTTCTGCAGTTACAGATATACAACAGATTCAATATCGAGCTCTTACAAAGTGTAAAAAAGGTGTGTAGTTTTTTTTTTAATTTTGCATAAGATTGGTTTGAAAAATTAGTTTGAAGGAATTCAAAGGGAATAGTGGAGAATTATTAGCATTAATTAATTCCCCGAATAAAAAAAATGGAAACACCTAGTAAGCAACCTGAAAGCTCTAACATGACTCATGAAGAAGAGGAAGAAATGCAGCATGATATATCAAAATTACAAGACCAAGTACAACACATTTCACTCTTACTAAAGGTAAATGAAGCCAAGATGAATGGGGTAGAAGTTAATATGAATGGCATGCAAGCTAAGATGGATGGCATGGACGCTAAGATGAATGGCGTGGACGATAATATGGAAGAATTGAAGATAAATTTCAATAAGTTGCTACAAGAAATGGTCACTAATGGTGAAAGGGTAGTAAAGGAAACTCATGATGAGAACAAAAGAAATGTTAATCATGATTTCATAGACTCTAATGTTGGATTGAAGACCCAGCATGTTCCAAAAATCGATATGAGGAAGTTTGATGGCAAGGATCTCGGAACATGGATACTACAGATGGAGCAATTTTTCGATCTCAATAATGTGCAAAACACACGAAAGGTATGTATTGCAACTTTATATTTGGAACCAAATCAGTTTGTATGGTATCGATGGTTTTGCTCTCGTAAACAAATTGTCACTTGGGCAATTTTTATGGAAGAAATGATAGCACATTATGGGGATACAAAAGCAACAATTTTTTTAGCCAATTGATAAATCTCAAACAAAAGGGTTCAATGATGGAGCACATTGAGGACTTCCAAAAATTGAACATAAGGGTAAAAGATATTCCAGAGGAGCATAGGATTGATGTGTTTGTAGGGAGTTTAAAGGATAATATCGAACATGAGGTTAACCTTTGGGAACCTGATTCATTGGAGAAGGAATTTACGTTAACAAGAAGAATGGAAAGCAAAATTATGGCAACCAGGCAGCCTACCACTCACAACTATAAAGATGGAAGTGTTGTTGCCCCTAGCCTTCCACAACTTACAAGGTTGTTACAGTTTTGATAACAAATATAGTAAAGGTCATAAGTGTGTTGAGAAGAAATTATTCGACATAGATTATGAAGAGGAGGATGAAAAGAAACAAGAAATGTCAAAATAAGAGGATATACTCCAAGAAAAATCCGACCATATCTTGTAATGCATTGGCTAGAATTACCACTCCTCAAACTATCAAGATAGAAGGACATATCAAGAAGAAAAAGGTAATAGTGTTAATTGATTCGGGAAGTACCCATAATTTTATTCATTGTAAGATAGCAAAGGAGGTGAATTGCTTCCTATATCTAGCACCAGAGTGTCAAGTGATGGTTGCAAGTGGACGAACCCTAAATTGCTCTAGAAAGTGCCATAATATCAAGCTATCCATGGGAGAATATGTATTGAATAGCCCAATGCTTTCCATTCCAATGGGTGGTGCTGATGTTGTACTAGGAGTCCAATGGCTATAACCCTTGAGTACAATAGCTTTTAATTTTGAAGAACTTTTCAGGAAATTCTCTTCAGAAGGAAAGGAAGTTGAATTAAGGGGTATTGCAGGGAAATCGGAAAAGATAATAAACTCTAATCGTATGAAAAACTTCTAAAGAAGGAACAACAGGGTGTAATTGCACAATTATGTTCGCTAGAGGTTCCCACATTGAAATCATATATTTCTCCAGATCTCCAAAAATTCTTGGACAATCATTCCAAGGTATTTGAGACTCCCAAAGGTCACTCACCTATTCGTGATCATGATCATGCTATTCATTTGATTCCAGGAAGTGTTCCTCCAGAGATCAGGCCGTACAGATATCCTTATGCCCAAAAGAGTGAAATTGAACGTATGGTTGCAGAAATGCTAGAGGATGGTATAATTCAACCTATTCAAAGTTCTTTCTCTGCTCCAGTAGCATTGGTGCACAAGAAGGAGGGGTCATGGTGCATGTGTCTGGATTATAGGGAGCTCAACAATCTCACTATTAAAGATAAATTTCCCATTCCCGTCATTGATGAATTATTGGATGAATTGCATGGATCAATTTACTTCACCAAGTTGGATCTTTGTTCAATATATCATCAAATCAGAATGAAGACTGAAGACATTCTGAAAAAAACATTTAGAACTGATGAGGGTCATTATGAATTTTTTGTCATGCCTTTTGGCCTTACCAATGCACCTTCAACATTGCAATGTGCCAAGCACCAGTCTTAGCTACGCCAGAATTCACAAAAACCTTTATTGTGGAATGTGATGCTTCAAGAAATGGAATTGGTGTTGTTTTAATGCAATATTAAAGACCCATTACTTTCGAAAGTTTTCCAATCAAGGGAAAGTATTTACACAAAACTATTTATGAGAAGGAAATGTTGGCAATACTACATGCACTTAATAAATGGCAACCCTACCTAATGGGAAGACACTTCAAGGTAAAAACGGATCATGGTAGTCTTAAATAATTTTTAGAACAAAGATTATCCTCTGAAGAGCAACAAAAATGGGTCACAAAGATGTTGGGATATGACTTTGAAATCATCTACAAAAAAGGGAAGCAAAATGTTGTGGAAAATGCACTCTCAAGAAAGGATGAGGATGTGTGTGCCATTTCTATTATCCAACCAGATTGGATAAACAAAGCAAGGGAGGAATGGAAGAATGACGAAGAAGTGTGGGAACTCATTCGAAAGTTACAACAAGATCCTAGTACATCTGATACATTTAGTTGGAAAAATGATTTGTTATGGTACAAAGATCGCTTATACCTATGTAACAATTCCCAACTCAAACAAAAGATTCATATGGAATTGCTCACTTCTCCCTTAGGAGGGAACTTAGGATTTTTAAAAACTTACCACAAGGTTAAGAAGGAATTTTTTGGGATGGCTTTAAATCAGATATTCAAAAGTTTCTGGCGGAATGTTTGGTTTGCCAACAAAATAAAGTTGAAACAATTAATACCCTAGGTCTATTATAACCTTTATCCATTCCAAGCCAACATTGGGAGGAGGTTTCAATGGGTTTTATCACAGGTTTACCCAAGTCCAAAGGAAAGAGTGTCATCATGGTGGTAATTGATAGACTTACCAAGTATGCACACTTATGTGCATTATCACATCCATTTAAAGCTAGTACAGTTTCTATTGCATTTATGGAAACAATTCAAAAGCTACATGGAAACCCAAAGATTATTGTAAGCAACAGAGATCCCATTTTCAGTGGAAATTTTTGGATAGAATTATTTTCTTCTCTCGGTACTTAGTTAGCTCATAGCTCATCTTATCATCCTCAATCTGATGGACAAACTGAGATAGTAAACAAATTTTTGGAAGGATATCTTCGTTGCTTTGTATCTAATAAATAGACACAATGGGTCAAATGGTTGCCTCTAACTGAATGGTGGTATAACACTTCCTTCCATACTGCAACAAAAATGACCCCATTTATGGCACTTTATGGATATCATCCACCATCCATCACATCATATTTAAGAGAAAATTCTAAGGTTCAAGTAGTGGAACATCACATCGAACGTCAACAACAAGTTCTCCAACTCTTTGGCACAGAATATAATGAAACAATAGGCAGATCAACATTGCAGTGAAAGAAACTTTGATGTAGGTGACTGGGTATTCCTATGGCTACAACCATATAAACAAATGCCCCTCAAGCAAACTAAAAAGGATAATAAATTATCACCAAAGTATTATGGTCCATAGAAGGTGTTGCAAAAGGTTGGTACTATGGCATACAAATTGGAGTTTCCTGCAGCTTCCTGAGTGCATCCAGTTTTCCATGTTTTATGTTTAAAGAAGGTTATAGGTGACAAGTTCCCAGTTCAAACAATATTTCCATAACTTTACGAGGAAGGAAAAATCATATTGGAACCGGAAGCGATCACAGAAACAAGAACTCGACAGCTACGAAATCAATCAATTTCGGAATATCTCATCAAGTGGAAGAACTTATCCGCTGAAGATTCCACATGGGAGGATGAGAATTTTATATAGAAGCATCCAAAACTACTCAAGCATTGAGGACAACGCTTTTCATAAGGACAGGGTCATGTTAGGCCCCTATAATACTAGTGATTCCCCCATTACTATTGTCATTGTATCCCTTATTGTTATTATTGTGCCCCTATTGTCCCCATATTTTTATTAGTATGTCCCCTAGAAACCCACTATTGTTATTTTTGTGCCCTTATGTTATTACTATTATGTCAGCTTGATTATATTGTGACCCCTTAGACTCATATGTATAGAAGGGAGGCTTAGTCATTTGTATTATTAAGAATTGTTCGTTTATGTAATTTAAAGGAGGTTACCCCCTCGAAGAGGATAAATTCTAAGGCATTGATCTATCTTTTCTATCTTTTTGTGAGCTAGTTTCCTAACAGCATAGCTCCTTGGATTGCATCTTCATTATCTTCCACACAACCTGCCTTCTCCGTAGTCCTCCAAACCCGGTAGTGTAGTTTATAGGCCCGTGCTCCCTTGCAACTTCGTGGAGCACTAAGACCGTCCTCATGCCATATAGTGTTACGAAACCAGCTCAGAAAAAGATACAAAATGTAGATGAATGCCTTAGAAATAAGCCTCTTCGATGGGGCAACCTCCTTTACATTACATAAATGAACAATTCTTGGATGATACAAATGACAAGACCTCCTTTCTATATATAAGAGTCTAAGGGGTCATAATATAATCAGAGTCAACCTAACAATAATAATGTAAGGGCACAATAATAACAATAGTGGGCCTCTATGGGGCACAATAACAACAATATGGGAACTACATGGGTACAACAATATAATAAGGGGATTGTACTAATAACAATAAGGGGTTACACTAGTAGTATAGGGGCCTAACATGCCCCTCTCCTTCAAAAAGTGTTGTCATCAACACTTGAGTAGTTCTTAATGCTTCTGTATAAAATTCTTATCCTCCCATGTGGAATCTTCAGCGGGTAAGTTCTTCCACTTGATGAAATACTCTGAAATTGATCGATTTCATAGCTATTGGGTTCCTGTTTCTGTGATTGCTCCAGGTTCCAATATGATTTTTACTTCCTCTTCAAGTTTTGGCAATATTGTTTGAATCGGGATATTCTGCAACTTTTGAATGAGTGGCCATACTTCCTTGTCCTTCTTCCATTCATCCCTCGCTTCGTTTATCCAATTTGGTTGGATAATAGAAATAGCACAAAACAATGCTTCCACATCCTCATCCTTTCTTGAGACTGCATCTGCAACAAAAATTTTCTTCCCCTTTCTGTAGATGATGTCAAAGTCATAACCCAACATATTTGTGACGCATTTTTTTATGTTCTTCTAAAGATAATATTTGTTCTAAAAAGTATTTAAGACTATCATGATCCATTTTTACCTTGAAGTGTCTTCCCATTGGGTAAGGTCGCCATTTCTTAAGTGCATGTAGTATTGCCAACATTTTCTTCTCATAAACAGCTTGCTTGAGATGTAGCTGTAATAATACCCAATTGCCTACATCAAAACATTTTTCATTGCGATGTTGATCTACCTGTTGTTTAATTCCATTTTGTACCAAAGTGGCATTATCCTTTAAAAGTTGGAGAACTTGTTGTTGATGCTCGGTGTGATCTTTCACTGCTTGAACCTTTTTCTTCTTGATATGTCCTTCTATCTTAAGAGTTTGAGGAGTGGTAATTTCTTCCAATGCTCTACAAGATATGGTTGGATTCTTCTTGATATGTCCTTATATTTTGATAGTTTGAGGAATGGTAATTCCAATAAATGCATTAGAAGATATGGTTGGATTCATTTCTTCTTTCTCCATGTGATCTTTCACTTCTTGAACCTTTTTCTTCTTGATATGTCCTTCTATCTTAAGAGATTGAGGAGTAGCAATTCTTTCCAATGCTTTACAAGCTATGGTTGAATTCATTTCTTCTTTATCTGGGGTTGGTTCCTGGTGTATATACCCTTCTTTTGACGCTTCTTGATCCTTTTCTTCCTCCTCTCCACAATCAATGTAAAATAATTTCTTCTCAGCACACTTATGACCTTTAATGTATTTGTTATCACAATTGTAACAAAGCCCTTTTTCTCTTTTTTCTTCCAATTGTTCTGGTGTAACCCTTGTAGGTTTTGGAAGGCTAGGAGAAACAACACTTCCATATTTATAGTTGTGAGGGGTATTCTTCCTTGTTGCCATAATTTTTCTTTCCACTTTGTAACAAATCCCTTTTTCTATTTTTTCTTCCAATTTTTGTGGTGTTGCTCTAAAGAAGGTGGTGCTCTTTGTATCCTCATAATGGGCTATCATTTCCTCTGTGAAAATTTACCACGTAACAAGTTTTTTATGAGAACAAAGCCCTTTATACCATAAAAATTTATCTGGTTCTAAATATGAATATGCAATGCATACCTTTTGTAAAAATGGTGCAACATGTAGATCAAAATATTTATCCATCTATAGTATCCAATTTACCAGATCCTTGCCATCAACCTTCCTCATCTCACCTTTTCTTGATTCTAGGAGCTCGATCTTGAAACGACTATAACTCTGTAATTTCGGATCTTCTAGTTCTAAAATCACAACCTATGGTAGCCCTCTGCTTCCTCTTTCCAATGCCACTAGTCTGATTGAAATTGGATTCTCCAAGAAAGTGTTATGCACAATCTCCCAAGATGACCTGATTATGTACCTTTTTAAAAGAGCAAACTTTTATGAAGTAGCATGTGTCACTGTTTTGACCTTAGCACCTAAAAAATATATACAGGAAACTAAAGTCCATCCTCTTTCTATAACTTCTTATAAAATTTCAATCTGATGCTCAAAAAAAAAAGTTATGACTAGTTTCCCCAGGTCACTTGTTTTGAATGTAATTTTGGAGTCTGCAAAAAGGTCAACTTCCTCAGATCATATCTTGGTAAATATATCGAGAGAAGATCTGAAATTAGGATCCGAGGTTCAATGTGATTTCGTCTCAAATGGGTTTTTGTTTTCGCTTCTGAAATGTCGCAGAAAAACAGTTATAGCGAAAATGCCACGATGACTTGTTTGGAGCAGTCAAACCCTAGAATCCAAAGCTCTAATACCAAATGTTATGAAACCAGCTCAGAAAAAGATACAAAATATAGATGAACGCCTTAGAAATAAACCTCTTCGAGCGGGTGACCTCCTTTACATTACATAAGTGAACAATAGTTGGATGATACAAATGACAATACCTCCTTTCTATATATAGGAGTCTAAGGGGTCATAATATAATCAGAGCCGACCTAACTATAATAATGTAAGGGTACAATAATAACAATATGGGAACTACATGGGTACAACAATATAATAAGGGGATTGTACTAATAACAATAAGGGGTTACACTAGTAGTATAGGGGCCTAACATATAGTTATTGCGCATGATCCATTTTATACAGCTTCAATCGACTCCCATTCACTCATCCCGGAAAAGGTTCTCCATTCAGCTTTGTGCCTTGAACTGTACCTCCATCTATAATTTCCTTGATAATATATGGCCCCAGCCAATGCATCTGAAATTTACTTGGAAATTTAGTGAAATTAATGTCATATAACAAGACAAGATCATTTACCATGAACGTGCGAAGTTTGATGTGGTAATCATGCCATGCTTTTTCATGTTCCTTCTGTACTTGCTAATAAACTCCTGCCAAAAATCGATCCTCTTCAAGCTTCATCAGTTGCATGAGCCAGTCTTCCAAGGCCTCACAATCTGCCATACCTGTGAGAGCTACTATGCACAGACTAGGCACAATACAATCCATCAGCATTACATCTTCTACACCATAGACCAATCGGAACAACGTTTTTCATATCAGCTTCTTGCAAGTAGTCCTATAAGTCCATAGTACTATAGGTACGTGCACATCCCAGTCATTTTGCTTCTCATTACAAATATTCATCAACGCGTTCTTCAAAATTTTGTTGAAGGCTTCAATAATTCCATTGGCCTGTGGGTGATACGGTGTACTCTTCTAATGGCAGAACTAAATTTCTTCAGTCAACGCCCTGATCATTTCATTCAGAAGGTGTGTACCTCTATCTCCCATCAACACTTTCAGGAAGCCAAATCTTGTTAAGACATACTAAAACAAAACATTTGCTATTGTAGCCCTAGTACAATCCTTAGCCAGCTATGCCACCACCCATCTGGTGAGATATTTCATCACGGTGATTCTATAGCATGCACCAATTTTGTTCCCTTGGGGCTGAATCTGGCCAATGAAATCAATCGCCCATTTTTCAAATGGGTGCAACAATACCTAAGGTTGTAATGGAAATTCATCCCTTTGCGATGGTGTTCTCGTTCTCTAACATGCATTTGATGCCTTACAATATGCCTCGGAATCCTTGTTCAACATTTGCCACCATAGACCTACGTGCAAAATCTTATGCGTAGTCACCTTTCCTGCATAATGACCTCCTACAACCTCTACATGAGCTTCACCGAGAATGCTAATTCTCTCAAAATATGGCACATATCTTCGCAATATTTCATCTGCCCCCATCTTATACAGATGTCCTGCAGTAACTAAGAAATTTGTCGTGTGGACTATGAGTTCCTTCTTTTGTTGACTTTTATACCCTTGCAGTGCCATCCCCGTAATCAAGAAATGAATGATATATGCTAAATGGTTATTTGCTATGTGCACCATAAAGAGTTGCACATCTAATAACCCTTCCTCCAGATTATCGGGCTCCTTTCCTATTTCGATCCGCGACAGAGGATCAGGTCCTGCATTCAACTACCCTCGCTTCACAATTACTTCAAAGTCATATTCCTGGCATAGTAGAAACCATATGCAGATCTTCCCTCGAAACATAGGCTTATTGACCAGGTATTTCAAGGTAGCATGATCTATGCACATTTTGAAATGTCCACCTAACAGATAATGTTTGAATTTTTGCAGCACATACACCATGGCCAATCCTTTGCACTCAATTGTTGAATAATTATTCTTAGCCTTTGATAATTTCCTACTCATGAAGGCTATAGGGTGGTCCATTTCTCCTTCGCCGACCTGCTTTAATGCTAGACCCAATGCAATGCAAGAGGCATCCACATGTGTGTGAAATTCCTTTTTCCAATCAAGGAATACCAATATCGGTGCGATGACCATCTTCTCTTTTAATACATCTAATTTGTGTTGGCATTCTTCATCCCAACAGAATGTGGCATCCTTCTTCAATAGTTTCTCCATGGCAAAGGTAATTTGAGCATATGATTTGATAAATTTTCTGTAATATCCCTTAAGTCCAAGTGTCGCGAGCAACTACTTAACATTACTCGGGGCCTCTATATTCACTATCACCACAATCTTGGTAGGGTCCACCATCATCCATTATTTTCACACCATATGACCTAGCAAGATCCCGAAAGGAAAACAAAATATGCATTTCTTCAGGTTCAGTGTGATCTAGTATCTGTGACATGTATCCAACATGAGGAACAAACTTACTACATGGTGCTTCACTAATTTGAACATTGTCCATTCATCAAATTATACTTCTAGGAACTTATGAATGAACTCCTTGAGTGATTTGATGACTACGCAAGAAAATATAGCAGGCACATTCTTGAGTCCAATCGGCATCACAGTGTACTGGAAACAACCCCCACTCCATCGTGAAGGTCATTTTGCTCCTATCTTCAGGCGCAATATTAATGTAATGGTACCCCAAAAATCCATCTGTGAACGAGTAGGCCTACTGCCCTACAACGTTGTCTAATACTACATCAGTAAACAACATCGGAAATGGATCATGGACACACACATCATTAAGGTTCCACAGATTTGAAAATCGTTATCTCGCCCTTCTATTTTTTTCTCTTGAACCACCATTGGGCTCAGCCAATTAGATTCCTCAGCCAGTTCTATGATGCCTGCTTCTCGCATCTTATCCAGCTCTAGGAAAACCTTTTCCTTGTATTTAGGATTAAGGTGATACGACCTCTGTTTAACAGGCTTTGTGTCTAGTTTCAAAGTGTTTTTCATAATGATAGAATCTCCTATTATGCCCTTCAAGTCTGAAAACTTGGTAGGGAATAGATCTTGATATTCGCAGAGTAAGTCAACAACTTTATCCACACTAGCATCATCCCAATAATCTCCAATATTTGCAAACTTCGGCTCAGCTTTAGTACCAGTGTTTACTTGCTTTGTCCTCAACGACATGGTGATGTATGGGTTGTCTATTTGCGGGCCCTTGACTTCACGATGCCCTTTTGCATCTAGAATATTAATGTTTCTTGGATCTTCATCGTCCTCTTCAATGGTCACATTATAGCATTCCAGCGCATGGTGCAACTAGGTGCTCCAATCTGGTTGGACCCATTCCATAGGTTCTTGTGGCATCCAAAGTATAACTGCCTTAATCTTCTGTAGAGCTTCATCGATGCTTGCGAAACTATATTCAAAACTGAAGGTCAATAAGAATCCTTCCCTCAATATATCCCACTGCACGGTGCCGTGGCGGAGCTCTATTTCTAGATACCAATTCATGGGAATTGTATCCAAAGTATGGAAAGATATGTGCACTCACTCTGGCTGTGGTTCTATCCCCCATGATTTAGTCCATTTTGTTAAGGGGTTGTGTGAATGATCCTTCCCGC
Organism: Pinus tabuliformis; assembly: GCA_031772625.1. Lineage (NCBI taxonomy): Eukaryota > Viridiplantae > Streptophyta > Pinopsida > Pinales > Pinaceae > Pinus > Pinus tabuliformis. The sequence goes on along the minus strand of CM062820.1, from coordinate 1,390,504,065 downwards.
TATATTTCTCAGTCAGTCTAGTGTTAGGATGCCCAAACCATAACCTCGTCATTCTTATGTAATGTCACCATTCATCAAAGCTAGCCTTGTGCTTACCCCACCATCGTGCGGGCATAGCTCGCAGTGCCAAATATAATTCTTGGAAGCAGTGATCCTCAGGACTTCATGCTCAAAGGCATAAAAAAAACTTTTCCACGTCAGTTAAACCATCATGATAGGGTAAGTTCCTTACCTCCAAAGAAACACAGCACAACTACTTCACCATCATATTGCATCGCAACATGGATACTTCATGCAAGTGATTCTTCCAACGCTCCAACTCTTCATCTGAATCATAGGTACAAGAACTTTCCTAGTCCCATGCAATTCATCCATCTTTCGTTGGGTTGATCGAGTCCTAATCTCACATTATTATTTTATAGATCTGATCCAGTTCATCATCACTTTCTTCATAATCACGAATTGGTTCAGTATAGTGCACCCCTTCTGAAGGGTCCAATAGTACTACAACCTGAAGTGATTCCCTTTCAAACGACATTCTCCTCTTCTTCAAATTGATGACCTCATTCATGTCAATGCCCAGTGGATTCATAGGAGCATGGGGTATGGATTATTATCATCAACGATCTCTATCACCTCAAAGTCATCCATCGTGCTTGCACCTTCTATATCAACAGTTACTCCATATAATCATCCCATAGGGATGATCTTCTTCTGGTTCACCATTCTGAGCTGAATTTGAGATCACAGTGGTGCAGGTCTCCCCATTCTTTCCCATGTTTGTTTTGGTAAAACGTTGACATTAAACTCCAGATCCAAAATGACTTGGTCCATCTCATAATCTCCTATCTGCATGGTGAGCCTCATCTCGTGCCCTGTTCTCACCTTATGTTTACCAATTTTTCTTATCAACCAGTGTCCACCAGGGACCTTCTCTTTTCTGGCACATTTGTTTATTAACTCTTGTAGACCTTCCACATCTTTGTTGTTGCGCAATAATTTTATGTAGGTCTCCAAAAACGTAGTAAGAATAGAGGGGTCAACCTCTGCTAGAATCCTAGTGCCTTGCAACTTGTCCTGACTTCTTGAGGTGGATGCCTCAATGAAGATTTTCTTAGCCTCCATAAATTTTTCCTTAGCGCGGACCAGATCAAAACCCAGTTCCTTCTCTGGGATTCGTCCTCTTCAAGTTGTTTACCTTTATCATCACAAGTCATTATTCCACTTCTCAACACAATATCCATGATTTGATATTCCTCATGGGGCTCATCTCTCATCATTTCTAGGCTCTACGTGGGATGTTTAGGCTGTGCCTTCTTCTCCTGCATCTTAGCTATCACCAGCGAGCATTCTTCTATAGTGTGGTCAAACTAGCTGCAATATTGACATGATGGGCGTGTCTGATTTTGACACTATCGAGCATAGTGCCCTAGTGTTCCCAAGTTGTAACACATAACCTAAACTCGGCCTCTACTAGGTCCTCCTCCTCCTCGAACTCATCCTCATCCCTGATATCCTCCACATGCTCCTTCGATGCCCTCCTCTAGAGGCTAAGTTTCTGCTTGCATCTGGTATGTAGGTGTTCTTTCCATCATCAACTCATAGCTTCGACAGTGGCGCTCATCATGTCCCACCAATTTTCAGAAGTTACAAAAAAACTATTGCAGTGTCTGGACAAAATTTTGAAGTAAATGACAATTGTCCATCGCATGTTGTACAACAACCTGACAAATAGCACACCATAGTGCAACCCCTATGCTCGGACCTGCTGGAGCTTCTAGCCTCAGGGGGATTGGTCCCCCTCCTATAATATAATTTGAGTACACGAGACAATGGTCTTTATTGTGCCCCTGGCTCTTAGACGTCAGACACCAGACTTCCGTGCGCACCTCTGGTTTAGTCCCCTTGTCTTTCTTCAAGATCTCCAATTCTAGGGAGAGGCTCTGTAACTGAGAGTGAATCTATTGTACCCCCAAGGTCTCATCCTGAATAGGCATTGCATGGAACCTCATTGTGATTTCTAAAGCTTTCATCTGTGTTCCTATCTTCTGTTGCAACATAGCAATCCTCAGGTGGGGCAGAAGCGAAGCTATAAACCATTCACAATGTTGACCATCTGTGAGCTGCATGTTAGCTTCTCGAATTTGACATTTCAACCTTTCATCTAATTCCCAAGGCCTCTCATCAACCCTCATCATGATTTCCTTAAATCTAACTACAGACTGTGAGTCAGACTGAGGATTACTGAACTCTTTGTTTAAAGCAGCCTGAGTCTCTTCTAGCGATGCCAGAGGATTATCATAACAATACTTAATATACCAAGTTAGCACAAGATCCTGTAGAGTTGTAACTAATTGTGCCTTCTTTATATTGTCATTAGTAATCTGCTGCGTTGTCTACATAACATTTGCAACAACCCAGAGTGCTCTATATCTTCACTCCCTATGCCCTTGAATATCGGTAGTTTCATTGTGTTTGACATGTTGAATGGTGGTGGTGGTGGTGGAGGTGTGGTTGAAGGTGTATGCGGTGGAGGTGGAGGTGGAGGTTGAGTGGATGGATGATGTATCCATGGAAAACCCTATGTTATCAACTGGACAACACTCCATGGTGAGGTCTGTATCACTCCCTTTTCATCGTTCAAAGGAGGTCCAATCAATGGGCTATATTTTGGACCTGATCTCTCTCGATCTCTAAAGAGTTTTTGAGTTCGTGTAGCTCCGAACATCAAGGTAAATGGCATAACCCATTTTTCACATAACAACATTTTAATCCAGGCAGTCAAAATATTGAATACTTATTGTTGGAATGATGGGCCCTGACCCAAGTTCAACGTTAAATAGCCAAGAAAATCCCTACAATACTGGCACTTTCGGCATTAATCCACAGAGCGCGGACTGAAGTTTCACTCGAAGCAGTATGGGGAGATGTAGGAACCAAGTTTCCACACCCTGAGATAGTCGTGATGTCGATCTTATACCCTAACCCCTGTCTTCATGTAGATCAATAAGCCTTTAGGGCTTATCAATGTACTTCTTCTTCCATCTTTCAGCACCTCTGCAAAGTTATCTGACTGTCCTTCGTGCAACCCTAGACGATGATGCGAGAACTTACGTGCCTCTGTAACTAGGTTACTATCTTGTTTCCCATATTATCTTAAATATTAGCCAACTTTACCATGCAATTAAGATTATCCTCGCGTAAACATATATTATTATTTGCGTTCATGTAACAGATGGAAAAATATATTTTTGTGCATCAACTTAACATTATATCTTAAACCCAACATTCAAAATAGCATAATCGCAACATTTGTAACATAAGTAAAATAAATCTTATATAGATGGAAAGTACACAGTATGTTCAGAACACTTCTCTTTATTGAGGATTCAGATTTCCAATACAGACTCTAACTGCCCTGCACACATAGATGCAGGGGTTTTCACACTCAACTGCGGACTTCTACCCTAGGCCTCGGCGCACTTAGTTGTAGAGCCTCTTCCTCCACGAAGACTCTTGCTCTTAGATTTCACAAACCTATTATGTCAATGAATAATGACTACTGAATTGCCCTAGACTCTCTTGGAAACTCCTTTTTATACCATCCCATGGTCCGCGGATCAAGGGCAGATCTCCAAAACCGACACAACCTATCTAGACTAAGGGTGGAAAACCCTCTTTTACTTTAGATATCTTCACACTCTGTGACCACAAAATGCAGATACTTTCCATTTATTTTATACAAACTTCAGGCCTTCTGCCCCAAAACTTGGGTTTTTAACCCCAAAATTGACCCCTAAGGGACTCGTTCCCAATAGACCCCCAACACAAACATGGTGACTCACCCTCGAGTCACTCTGCTAGCGTGGAGATCTTGTCATGGAGACCTCCCAGCTTGACTTGGACAACTACTACCTCGTCGATACACTATGTTGCTGCCTACTTCATCTCCTTGACCAACTATTCTATCGCTGGCCCTGCACTATCAGCCTATAGCATTTGCTCAGTCTCCTATAGACTAGCTAGCTTGCCTTCAATGGTGGTCGTGATCACATGGGCCTCATCCAACCAAGGCTTCAAGCAAGCCTTCAGCACAACTTCCTTGTGCTGAGCTGTGTCTACCTATTCTTTCAATGACTTGGCCTCTTATAGCTTCATGAGTCTCTGCTTGATGGCGATAGTGCACGATGTCACCTTAACCTCGTCGTAGCACAACTGTAGTTCCCACACTTCTGTCTCTAGCCTATGCACATTGGGGTCTTCTTGTAGGCTGCTGAGTACCTCAAGCGACTGCTCAAAAGGTGTCGTGCATTCTGTCACTGCACTCGCTACTGCTACTAATGCATCTGTCATAACAGTCACGCGCTGCTCCCTTACTTCAGGCAGATTCAAAGGCTAGGCCTTCAACTGGAATTCTACAATTTTAAGGTTCAGTTCCAGCTGAAAATTTTCCAACTCTGTGGGCGCATCGCGCACTCCCACAACAAGTTTCCGAACCCACACATCTACTAGCTTAGCCTCGGGAATCGACAGCTCTGGGACATTTATGCATGCCTCATCCACAACCATGATTATGCACTGATTCTTGTCAGTCAGGTTTGTCACAAGGTTAATAGCATAGAGTCTTTGCACATTTAGTTGAGTGTTGACCTTTTTCTCGCTAATCAGTTACAAAGCACGCTGTTCATGGGCGTGAAGTTCCTCAATCACACCATCCTGCAAAAGGTGAAGCACCTCACTACGAAGAGCTACCAAGTTTAGTCCCACTCCCTTTAGGACACTAACAATGGCCCTATCAGCTTCAATCTCTATTGTCAATACTCCATCTGGTAGCACTATGGATCGGGGATCCCTTGCATGTAGCATCCCTACGGCTTCTGAGGTGTCAAGGGCCAAACTGGTGGATGCTGCACTGGTCTGAATATGTGATGCATGGATCTGCAGCTCACGCAGACCCATCTGAATATCCCGCAACGCCTACTGCTGCTGCTGCTCGAACTGTTGTAGGAGTTCCGCGGTGGCATCTCGCATTGCATCACCTATATCATTCAGATCCCCCTCTCTCAAGGTGATTGGATCCAGAGACGTCTTTCTAGCCTTGTACTTCTTCCGTGGCCCTAACTTTTTTGGTCCTTTGGTACACTTGATATGGAATGGAGTCATCTCTGGGTCTCCTTCTCCTTGCTCTGTTTGTTCATCCTCTTCCTCCTCTATTTCTGGCAAAGGCAACTTTTGACCTCCATCAGAGCTACACTCATCTTCTCCTGCCTGCCCACCAGACTGCTGCGTGTTTGTGCACTCTGCATTAGCCTTGTTGTCAACCTCCTTTTTCCTTTTCGCGGCTAGCTGTTCCATCTTCAACTTGGCCTCTTTCTTCTTGCATTGTACGGTGGACTTAGTCGATCCCACAACCAAGTTCGAGGTAGTGCGCGACTCTGTTGGCTAGTAGTCAAGAACCATGTCGATTGCGTCATCTGTTGCCAAATAGGGCAAGTCATGCCACTTCTTCTCAGGGTCATTTTATGCCCGTATTGAGATGTGGTGGAAGTCAGCCTTGAATTCCACGTACTCTTGCAATATGTCAAAATTGGTGGGTGACAACCGTGGCTTGGGGTTGATGGCCATATGCACGTTCATCTCCATCAAGATCTACAAGATCTTGTTGTCCTTTATCCTCTGAGGATCCTTAGTCACCCATAGCAAAGCATAATTTGCTGCCTCTGGTAGGTCCAGCGTGACCAGAGGAAAATGACTGTCTTCAGGTAGCTCCCATGCTACCAGCACTATGGACAACAAGAGCCATGCATAGTTGAAAGGCTTACTGATATCCTGCACCTCGAGGCAGTTCACGAGGAACTCACCGCAGAGGCAGCGCTCCCAATTAAATTGAACTCCCTCCGCGCATTGGGCCATCAAATCTAGGACTAGTGCTGGCACTTCATCTGCGCGACACTTCCGCATCACCTTCCCTACTAAGAGTTGTGTCGCCACTTTGACCGCAGGGTCACATATGCTTGAAATGGTGTAGCCACGTGACTTCTTTACCAGTTTGAACTTTTCCTTCATGGCCTCCATGAGGGCATGCTAGCTAGCTTTTCCCCTAAACGCCATGGCCAGATTTTCCCCTGTGTATGGTAGCCGCGTGATCATATGGATCAACATATCAGTGATGGGTATCCACTTCTCCAACCACAAACATCCATGATATACCAAGCACATCATCTTCTTGATTACCACCATTGTGATGGGCACACGGTTGTAATGCGGCACCCATAGCAGGTTGAGGAGTCCTGTCTTATCCACACCTTTTAGACACTTCCTTGGCTCCAACGCGATTACTCCAGTAGTTTTGTGGAAAACATGGTGAATGATTTGGTCTGTTGCTAAATGAGGGAACCACTCTGTGTCCACTAAATCCTAGTCTTCTAATTTAAAAAGGGGTACACGACCCAAGCGCGATCCTTCAAACACAATTAGGTCTGGAAAGAGGGTTGTGTGTAGGGTGACCTTACTTTCATCAATGTCCTTGGGCACCTTGGTCTTGCCCCTACGTCAAGGAACATACTCAGGTAGCTTAGTGATGGTGTCAGACCCCTCAATTTCAACATCCTCTATTTCCACCCCAACATCCTCATGATCCATTGGGATATCCTCAACCTCTTCTTTTTCCGGCTCCAGGTTAATCGTCTTGCCCATTTCCTCTGCGGTGGGCTTATCGTTCTGTGGGTATTTTCTTGGAGATGCACACACACACTGTAGTGTCATAGCTTGCTTGCCCTTCTTGGTCTTGGGGCCCTCCTTGGTTGGGGTAGGCCTTGGTCTAGGTGACGTTGGAGACTTCATTACTTCAACCGGTATCTTTGTAGGTGCAATCTCTGGGGAAATTCCTTCTGCTACCATAGCGACCTCCAAAACATCTCCCTCGTCTGCCATTACTTCAACGTCCATGGTTGTTTCTCCAATAAAAATGTCACGGCTTATTTCGCGATTAGTTCCTGGAAATCGATCGAACACTAAGCAATCAAGTAGCTCTTCAGGAAATGTGTGGTTCATGCAAAACACACAGCACAACTCACAGTTTCTCAATATGCGAAGTGTTTTCCACTAGGTGGCCACATGTAATTTATAGGCCATTTTGAATTCAAATTTTACCATGCCCTCCAAAATAGGTTCATTAATTCTAGATTGGCAGTAGATTCTCAAAGATCTTTCCCATAAATTCCAACTTAAATGTTGCCCCCTACTCCATTTGGCCATTTTTTCATCGTCAAATCATAAATAGTGACTTTAACGGTCACTTTCTGGCTGCACTACGTAGTTGCTTCCTTGGTAGCGCAATTCTCTACGCTCTGTTGTGGACTATGTGACATTCCCTAATCTTGCGCAATTCTCTCCTCGCGCAGCTTTCCATCCTAGGTAGTGTAGTTTATAGTCCCGCGCCTCCTTTCAACTGCCTGGTGCTAAGATTGTGCTTCCCTCATATAATCACCTAGTTGGATCACTGGTGTATGGCTTCAATCAGCTGCCATTCACCTTCCCTTGGAAGGGTTCTCCATAAAATTTAACCAACTGAACTGCTCCACCATCGGTAATCTCCTTGATGACATATGGACCTGGCCAGTGCATCCTAAATTTCCCTAGAAATTTATCGAACTTACTATCATGTAATAAGACCATATCATTTACCTTGAAGGTGCGTAGTTTGATGTGCTGATCGTCCCATGCCTTTTCGCACTCATTTTGAACTTGTTGATGAAATCTAGCTAGAAATTGGTCCTCCTCAAGCTTTTCTAGGTGCACGAGGCTCTCTTCCATGGCTCTGCGCTTTGCCATTCCTATGAGTGCCGCTATGTGCAGACTACGTACAATATATTCCATCGGCATCACAACTTCTACATAATACACGAGTGTTAAAGGCGTTTGCCCAGTCAGCTTCTTGCAATTCGTTATATAGGCCCATAGCACCGTGGTATGTGCACATCCCAGTCATTTCTATGAACATTGCAGACCTTCGTCAGTGCACTCTCTAGTATCTTATTGAATTCTTCCACCGTCCCATTGGCCCATGGATGATAAGTCATAAATTTCTAATGATACACCTGAAATTCTTTTGTTAACCCAGTGAATGTTTCGTTAAGAAAGTGTGTACCATGATCGCTCATCAAGATATTTGGACAGCCAAATCTTCTCAACACATATTCAAAAATAAACTTTGCTATTGTCGCACCTGTATATTCCTTCATAGGTTGCGCCTCTACCCACCTGGTGAAGTAATCAGTCACGGTGATCATGTACCGCGCACCCATCTTCTTTCCCTAAGGCTAAATTGGACCCAAAAAGTCAATCACCCATTTCTCAAATGGTTGTAACGTCACCTATAGCTTCAGAGGTAGTTCATCCCTCTGCGATGGCCTACTAGTCCTTTGACATGTGTCACATGCCCTACAATATGCTTTCAAATCCTTATGCAAGGTTGGCCACCACAACCCAACACGCATAACCTTCTGCGATGTTTTTTTCCCTGCATAATATCCTCCTGCAGGTCCTCCATGAGCCTCCATGAGAATGCTGCTTCATTCAAAGTGAGGTACATAACATCGCAATATTTCATTCGACCCATTTTGTAAAAGTGCCATGCAATAATGGAGAAGTATACCGCACGCACCACTAACCCCTTCTGCTGGCTTGTATACCCTTCTGGAGTAGTTCCCATCATTGAGAAGTGTATGATATCTTCAAAGTGACTGTTCATGATGTGCACTACAAAGAGTTGCACGTCAAGCAACCCCTCCTCTAATTTAGTAGGTTCCTCTCTCGTTTCAATGCGTGACAGATGATCAGGTCCCATGTTCAGTCATCTTAGCTTCATAATAACTTTAAATTTGTACTCCTAGAACAACAAAAACCATCTACAGATCTCACACCCCAACATAGGCTTATTGATGAGGTATTTCAACATAAAATGATCCATATACATCTTAAAATGTCCACCCAACAGATATTTCCTGGACTTCTGGAGCACGTAAATCATAGCTAGTCCTTCGCGGTTTGTGGTGGAATAGTTCTTCTCAACCTTGGATAGCTTCCTACTCGTGAATGCTATAGGATGGTCCAATTCTCCCTTGGTAGCTTGTGTCAGCACAACCCCCAGCGCAATACACGATGCATCCACGTGCACATGAAATTCCCTCTTCCAATCTGGGAAAACTAGGATCGGCACGGTAACCATTTTCTCTTTTAGCACATCCAAGCTCTTCTAACATTCATCATTCCAACAGAACATATCATCATTTTTCAATAATTTCTCCATAGGCGTGGTGATCTGGCCATATCTCTTGATGAACTTCCTATAGTATCTCATATGCCCTAGAGTTGCGCGCAGTTGTTTCACATTCCTCGGTGCCTCCAAGTTGATTATCATCGCGATCTTCGCAGGGTCTACCATGAATCCTTGTCTGCATACCACATAACCTAGTAGGATCCCAAAAGGGACACAAAACAGACAATTCTTTAGATTGAGCACGATCTGGTTTCTCCCACAGGTATCTAGCATCAAGCGTAGACTTGCCACATGGTGCTTGACCAATCCAAACACTGTCTAATCATCAAAATATACCTCTAGAAATTTATTAATGAATTCTTTGAATTCCGCAATGACTACGCACGAAAATATTGTTGGCGCATTCTTCAGCCCAAAAGGCATTATGGTGTACTGAAAACATCCCCATTCAGTCATGAAGGTCGTCATGCTTCCATCCTTAGGTGTGATTTTGATATGATGGTACCCAAAGAACCCATCATTGAAAGAGTATGCTTCTTGGTCACCTACATGATCAAGGATCTCGTCAGCAAATGTGGTGGGGAAAGGATCATGCACACGAGCGTCATTCAATTTTCAGAGATCCACACATATCCTTATTTCTTCTTTTTGTTTCTTTTCCTGGATCACTATTGGGCTTACCCAATTAGATTCTTCCACTAGCTCAATAATTCCTGCCACGAGCATCTTATCTAATCACCGTAGACCCTTTCCTTATACTTCAGATTAAGGTGGTAAGGTCTTTGTTTAACAGGTTTTGCATCTGGTTTCAGGGTGATCTTCATGACACCTAGGTCTCCTATGATTCCCTTCAGATCAGGAAGCTTCGTATGGAACAAATCCTGATATTCGTGCAAGAGCTCAATGACCTTGCCTACGATCACATCATCCTAATAATCCCCAATTTTTGCAAATTTTGGCTCCGCCTCTGTGACAATGATGACCTGCCTAATTTTCACCAGTGCGGTTATGTCTAGATCCTCTATCTATGGACCTTCAACCTCGCGGTGACCCTCAGTTTCCGAAATATTAATTTTTCTGGGATCCTCATCTTCTTCTTCAACAGTCACGCTATAACATTCTAGCGCGTGGTTCAGATGGGTAGTCCAATCATGTTGAATCAAGTTCAAAGGATCTTGCAGTACCCTAAAGATCATTGCTTTAACCTCTTGTAGTGTCGTGTCAATATAGTCAAACCCATCCTCAAATATGAACGTCATTATAAACCCCTGGCACAAGATGTCCCATTCTTCAGTGCCATGGCAGACCTCTATTTCCAAGTACCAATTCAATGCTATGACATCCAGGGTATGACAAAATAGATGCACCCATTAAGGCTGGGGCTCCACTCCGTAAGCCTTAGTCCATTTGGCCATGTGATCACATAGATCATCTCTTCCATCATACTTTTTTGTCATCTGCACTTTCATCTATCCAAAACATATCATCCTCCTATAGTCATGCCAATCATCGAAATTATCCTTGTGCGTACCCCACCATCTTACGGGTGTAGCATGCAGTACCCATTCCAAGGCCTGGAAGTGATGTTTCTCCAGCACTTCTCTCTGAAATGTGTCCAAAAAGCAATCAACATCAGTTAGCTCATCATAGTGAGGTAAATCCCTTACTTCTGATGACATGCAACGCAATGACTTGGTCATCATATTACAATGCAGCGTAGATACTTCATGCAGTCGGTTCTACCAGTGCTCTAATTCTTCATCTAAATCTGATGTGTAGGCGCTCTCGCGGTCCAATGTGATACACCCACCTACTGTTGGATTTACCCAATCTTGGTCTTGTGCCGTTATCTTGTAAATCTGGTCCAAATCATCATCACTTTCATAATCACGGACTGAAACTGTATAGCTTTCCTTCTACAGGATCTAGTGGCACCACTACATGGAGCGAGTTCTTTTCAAATATCATCTTTCACATATTTAGGTTGATTACACCATTAATGTGAGTGGCCCATTCGATTCCAAGGAGTGCAGTGTAGGGATTGATATCATCCACAATCTCTATTACCTAAAAATTTGCCAATGTGCTCGCGCCTTCGATGTCAACTGTCCCCCTTTGCGGCCTCCCCATCGTAATAATATTCTGTTTATTCATCATCCTTAACTAGATCGGTGACCACTGGAGCACAGGCCTCCCTATTCTTTCCCATGTTTTCTTTGGCAAAGCATTCTCATCGAACCCCAGATCCAAGATAACTTGGTCCATTTCATAGTCCACTATCTACGCGGTGAGTCTCATCTCACGCCCGGTCCTTGCCTTATTCTTGCCAAGCTTACTGACTACGCACGGTTTACTAATAGCACCTTCCTTTCCAGCACACCGATTGGTCAGTTCTTGTAGGCCCTTCACAACCTTACTATTGCGGAGCAGTTTTATGCCGGTATCCAAGAATGTGGTAATCATGGATGGGTTCATTTCTTTAACAGGTTTCTCTTGACTTCCTGTGGTAGAGGCCTTAGAGAAGCTTTTCTTTTCTTCCATAAGTGTTTCTTTTGTGTGCTCCAAATCAAACCCAGTATTCTTTTCTCATGTTTTGCAGACCCTTTCGTCTTCTACAGGCTGCTTCTCTTTATCCTCCCCTATCGTCATCCCACTCTGCAGCATAATGTTTACCTTATGGTCTTCCTCACGAGGCTCAACCCTCATCATCTGAAGGTTGTGTGTCGGTTGTGGAGGCTATGCCCCCTTTTTGCGAATCTTAGCCAATAATATAAGGCAATCCTAAGTCGCATGGTTAAACTGAGTATAGTAGCGGCAAGACAGTTGCATCATATTCGGACAGTCCCTCGCGCAACATCCTGGTCCTCCATAGTTGTAACAAATAAGCTTCCCTCGACCTCTACCAGACCCTCCTCCACCTCGACCTTGGCATGGTCGTGCCCTTGATACTCACCTCGCGTTGCCCCAATTCCTTGGTTCGGAGGTCTCATTTCCGCATGCACCTTTATGCATGTGTCATGTCCATCATTAGTTCATAAGTATGGCAATTGCACTCGTCATTACCTACTGATTGATAGAAATTGTAGAAGAGTTATTGTGGTGTTTGTTTGAATTTCGCAGCAAATGGCAATTGTCGGTCGCATGTTTCCCAACCACCTAGCATATAGCGCACCATAGTGTGGGCCCTGCACTTGACCCTGCCACATCTTCGAGTCGTAGAAGCATTTCTCCCCCTGTTGTAACATAGTTCGCAAAGACTGGACAGTGATCCTTGTCATGCCTCTGACCTTTGCAGTTTAGGCACTAGACTTCTTCATGCGCCTCTAGCCCAGTTTCTTTGTCCTTCTTCATACTTTGAATTTCAAGGCAAAGATTTTGCAACTGAGAATGAATCTATTGAACCCCCAGATTAGCATCTTGTATTGGTGTCTCATGCAGTCTCATCATGATTTCCATGGCTTCTTCCTAGGTTCCAATCTTTTGTTGTGATAGCACAACCCTTAGGTGGGGCAGGAGGGAGGCCACGAACCATTCGTGGTGCTGCCCATCAGTTAGGTTCATGTTGCCTTCATGGATCATACACTTCAATCTTTGATCAAAATCCCAGGGCGTCTCCCTAGGCTTCATCATGATCTCCTTAAATCCCACAATCGACTGAACTTAAGACTTATGTCTACTGAATTCTCCATTCAGCACAGCCTGGATATATGCCAACGTAGACATTGGGTTATCAGTACTATACTTAATGTACCACATTAGTTCACAGTCATGTAAAGCACTAACCAGCGTGGCTTTCTTCATTTGGTCATCCATGATACCCTGAGCTTCCTATACAGCCTTCATGACACACCAAAACTGGTCTGGATCTTCATTTCCTATGCCCTTGAATTTAAGTAGTTTTACGGAGTTCACCATGTTGAACAGCGGTGGAGGTGTGGCTGGTGTGGGCAATGGGGTGAGGGGTGGGGGTGAGAATGGAGGTGGTGTGGATGTATGGGATGAGGGTGGAGTTGGTGTAGGTATTCGTGGGAACCCTTGTCTTATCATCTAAACACTGCTCTATGGAGAAGACTGCACTACTCCTTCGTCGTCACTCAAAGGAGGCTCGAACATCGGGCTTACTCAGGACCTTTTATTCCTTTGTCCCTGAAAGGATTTCCGCTTCGTGTAGATCCAAATATCAAGGTAAGTGCACGACCCTCTTTTCATACAAGAGCATCTTAATACAAGTATTTAATGACTTCAAATACTTACCTCGCAATCCTTTAAAGAAGTGGCACGTTGCTTCACTGTAACTGACAGAAGTATTGACCACGAACATTGTCACAAATCCTCCTATGATGTTATTGATCCAATGGTCGATAGCGCACATGATCTTATCTTAAGAGGCTTCTAGTCTTCTTACTAACTCCGGTTTCTAAACAATCAAAATTTCAAGCCTCCACCTTGCTTGGTTGTCTGTCAACTTCGCAATCCACTCATATAACTCAACCAGGAAGGAGCAAAAAAGTATTTTGTGTATTTCTATGTACAAATATCTGTCCAACAACTGCTCTTTTGTCAATCACAGATTCTTGTTCTCTTGCGCTGTGAATTCGTGGATCTTTCTATGCAACCAGTTTTTGATCTCCTTCTTAGTTGGATTCCAATGATGCTACATCACACATCTCGTTATGCAGATCCCGGTCTCGGTAACAAAACCATTTGTTGCCTTGATGGGCCCTGACCCAGGTTCAACATTAAATAGCCAAGCAAATCCCTACACTACTGGCCCTTTCGGCATCAATCCACTGAGCGCGGACTAAAGTCTCACCCGAAGCAGTATGGGGGGATGCAGGAACCAAGTTTCCACATCCTCATATAGTTGTGATGTCAATATTATACCCTAACCCCTGTCTCCACACAGATCGATAAGCCTTTAGGGATTATCGATGTACCTCTTCTTCTGTCTTTCAAAACCTCTATGAAGGTATTCGACTGTCCTTCGCGCAACCTTAGATAATAATGCAGGCACTTATGCGCCTCTGTAACCAGGTTACTGTCTTGTTTCCAAAATTATCTTAAATATTAGCCAACTTTACCATGCAATTAAGATTATCCTTCTGTAAACATATATTATTACTTGCGTTCATGTAAGAGATGGAAACATATATTTTTGTGCATCAACTTAACATTATATCTTAAACCCAACATTCAACATAGCATAATCAAGACATTTGTAACAGAAGTAAAATAATTCTTACACAAATGGAAAGTACACAGTAAGTTGAGAACACTTCTCTTTATTAATGATTTAGATTTCCAATACAGACTCCAACCACCCTCTGCACACAGTTGTAGGGGTTCATGCACTCAATTGTGGACTTCTACCCTAGGCCACTACACACTCAGTTGCAGAGCCTCTTCCTCTGCTAAGACTCTTGCTCTTAGCTCTCACAAACCTATTATGTCAATGACTCATGACTAATGGACTGCCTTAGACTCTCTAAGACTCTAACTTTTATACAATCCCATGGTCCATGGACCAAGGGTGAATCTCCAAAACTGACACAACCTATCTAAACTAAGGGCGGAAAACCCTCTTTGACTTTAGATATCTTTGTTCTCTGTGACCACAAAATGTGGAGACTTTACATTTCTTTTATACAAACTCCTGGCCTTCTGCCCCAAAACTTGGGTTTTTAAGCACAAAATTGACCCCGAGGGGACCCGTACCCAACACTTACCTCACGGTCCCTTGAAAAATCGTTGCTCCTCTTCGCTGTAGTTGAATGAGGTATCAACTACGAATTCTATAATAAATCCTCCCATAATCCGATCGAGCCAATGATCAACAACCCGCATGATCTGATTTTTAGAGGCTTCTAATCATCGCACTAATTCAGGAGTCCACACTATAGGATTATCAAGCTTCCACCTTCCTTGGTTGGCTATCAATTTAGCTAACCACTCATACAGTTCAATGGGAAAAGTGTAGAAGAAGATTTCGTGTATCTCTATATATATGTGTGTGTATATATATATATATATATATATACCTCTTCAACCACTCTTCCCTCGACAGGTGTGAATTCCTATTTTCTTGCACCACGAACTCGTGAATCTTTTGATCCAATCACTTTTCAATTTCTTTCTTGGTCGGATTCCTGTGATGCGACATCACACATCTCTTTCATACAGATCCCGGTCCCGGTAATGGAACCATTTGTTGGATTAGGGGGTCCTGACCCAGGTTCAAAGTTAGTTGCGCCAACCAACAAATCCCTACACTACTATCCCTTTTGGCAACAACCCACGCAGTGCAGGCTACTGTCTCACCCGAAGAAGTATGGGGGGATGAAAGAACCAAGTTTATGGATCGAGAGACGAGTGTGATATCTTTTAGTGCTTGAGATCTGATTTCACGTAGATCGATAAGCCCTTAGGGATTGGTACTGCAACTCTATTATAACAGCCTTCAGACCTTGGTGAAGGTCTAGAATCAACCTTTTTAGACTCTTAACATTTGATTTACCAAGTTACGCGTATCAGAGGAAAACCCTAAATTAGTGTTCATGCATATCTATTAAGTTATTTAATAAACATAACAGAATTCATCAGTCTTCACGAAAGTAATTAACATGCATTGTGTACATTTATCAAGACTTATCTAAGAGAATCACACATCATTAGGTCAATATTCCATAAACACATCATTCATCAATGTAATATATCATTAACAGAAGTAAACAAAGATAAATAGATATACACAAGAATTCTTTGATAATTGTATTTATCGATATTCAATTTAGATTTATAGACTCAAAACTACCTTGTGCACTCAGTTATAGGGGTCTGCGCACTCAGTTGTGGACTCTACCTAGGCCTCTGCACACTCAGTTGTAGAGCATTTATTCTCCTATCTTGACCCACTTCACTGCACTATCACTTCTTGTCTATTGACCCATTACAAACATGATCTGCCTTAGACTCTCTAAGACACACTTATCTATAGCATTTTTCATACAATCCCATGGTCCGTGGACCATGGGTGGATCTCAAAACTAGCTCAAAATTTACATAAACAAGGGGTTAAAACCCCTTTGACTCTTAAATTTTAATCATCTACATGCTCTGCATCCACAAATCGAGGAGACTTTACATTAGTTACAAAAAATACATCAAAACTTGGGTTATCTTAACCCCAAAACTGACCCAGGGGACCCCATCCCATCTGGGTATAATATTAAGAATATTAATCGCTTGTGTTTATAACATAAAGCCAAGGGATTAACATAATATTGGGATTTATAATACTGTCTTCAATATTATATTGGGAAAATTAGTCAACAATGGGAAAGTTAGTCAGTCCATGTTGACCGATGTTAATCTTGGTGAAGTAGTGTGACAAATGTTGCAAAATGACAAATATTGTTGCACTTTTAAGTATATATATATATATATATATATATATATATATATATATATATATATATATATATATATATATATATATATATATATATATATATATATATATATCGAACATTGCAATTTGACAACATTGTTGTGCTGAGTAAAACATTGTCGCAATGTTATATTACACTGTAATTTATATGAACCACATTTACTAACATTGTTGTGCTAGGGTTCATAACATTTGGGTTTATAATATCAGTTTTTAATATTTGGGTATAATATTAGCGTATATAATAATAATATCAATCCTTTGGGTTTATAACATAAACCAAGAGATTAACATAATATTGGATTTATAGTATTGTTTCTGATATTAATCACTTGGATTTGTTAATCCCTTCGGTTTATAATATTAATCTTTTGGGTTTATTGATCCATTGTGTTTATAATAATAATTCCTTTTGTTTATTAATACCTTGAGTTTATAATATTAAACCCTTGGGTTTATTAATCCTTCGATTTATAATATTGATCCCTGGGACTTATAAAATTAATCGCTTGGGATTATAATATTATTAAACCTTTTAGTCTATTAATCCCTTGTGTTTATAATATTAATCCCTTTAATTACATTACACTGCAATTTATATCAACCACATTTAGTAATGTGGTTGTGCTAGGGTTCATATTATTTGAGTTTATAATATCATAGTTTTTTATATTTGGGTATAATATAAGGGTTTATAATATAAACAATATTGATCCATTGTGTTTATAACATAAATGCCAGGGATTAAAATAATATTGGGGTTTATAATATTATCTTTAATATTATATTGGAAAAATTAGTCAACAATGGGAAAAATTAGTCAAGCCATGTTAACCAATGTTGAACTTAAAGTAGTGTGAAATATGTCACAAAACAAGAAAAATGTCGCATTGTTAAAGATATATATCGAACGTCACAATGTGACAAACATTTTCGTGTTGTGTAAAACATAATCCCAATGTTATTTTAAACTGCAATTTATATCTACCACATTTACTAATGTGGTTGTACTAGGATTCATAACATTTGGGTTTATAATATGAATATTTTCAATATTTGGGTATAATATTAGGGTTTATAATAATAATAATAATATTAATCCCTTGAGTTTATAACATAAACCCAAGAGATTAACATAATATTGGGTTTATAAAATTATTTCTAATATGAATCCCTTGGATTTATTAATCCCTTCAATTTATAATACTAATCCTTTTGGTTGATTGATCCCTTACATTTATAATAATAATCCCTTTGGTTTATTAATACCTTGAATTTACAATATTAAACCCTTGGGTTTATTAATCCTTGGATTTATAATATTAATCCGTGGGGATTATAATATTAATCCCTTAGGTTGATTGATCCATTGCACTTATAATATGAATAATCACTTTGGTTTATTAATCCCTTGTGTTTATAGTATTAATGTCTTGCAATTTTAAATTCAACGGACTAAAATTAGGCTTTCTATTATTTGGTTTATAATTTTGGGGTTTATAATATCAGAGTTTAACTTTAGATTCGTTAATATTGGATTTATAATATTGAATTTAGTATTAGGGTTTAAAATGTTTGGTTTTTAATATTAGGATTAATATGAGGGTTTAATATTGGGTTTTATAATATTAGGATATATAATATAAATACAGGGGTTTATAATAATAATCTTAGCATTTATAATATTAATTCTATGATTTTCAATATTAATCATAAGGTTTATAATATTTATCATAGGGATTATAATATTATTCTTAATGTTTATAATGTCAGAATTTATAATGTTAGAGTATAATATTTGGTTTAATATTGGGGTTTAATATTGTAACACTAGAATGGTACATAAATCCATCCAAAGCCACCATGTGCAAAGCATCATTTTTATGTTACAAGTATTGTGACAATATTTGAAAAAATGATACATTACATTGCAAGTTATTTAATATCGCGTTGCCAAATTTAATATATTAGGGTTTAATATTTTGGTTTATAATATTGGGTTTTAGGTTTATAATAGTAAGGTTTATAATATTAATCCTACGGTTATTAATCCCCTGGGTTTAAAATATTGATCCTAGGGTTTATAACATAAATCCTAGCATTTAATATTATTCCCTTGGGTTGGTTAATAATAACTTATGTTTTGAATATTAATAATTCGTCTAGTTTACTAATATCCTCGGTTTATAATATCAATTCATTGGGTTTATTAATCCTTTTTGTTTATAATATTAATCCTCTCGGTTTATTAATCCCTTAGCTTTCTAATATTTGTTCCTTAGATTTATTAATATCCTTTGTATTTATAATATTAATCTGTTGGCTTTATTAACCTGAGGGGTTTATAATATTAATAACTTGAGTTGATTAGCCCCTTAGGTTTATAATATTAATTCCTAAGTTTGATAATATTAATGCCTTGGGATTATTATATTAATCCCGAGGGCTTATAATATTAATCCCTAGGGTAGATTAATCGATTGGTATAATATTAATCCCTTCGGTTGATTAATCTAGTTTATAATATTAATCCCTATTGTCTATAAATATTAATATGCCTTAGGTTTATAATATTAATTCATTGGGTTTATTAGACTCTAGGGTTTATAATATTAATGCCTTTAGTTTATTATATTAATCCCTACTATATTTATAATATTAATCCTTAGGGAATATTAATCGGTTAGTTTATAATATTAATCCCATGGGTTGATAATATTAATCACTAGAGTTTATAATATTAATGCCTTCAGTTTATTAATATGCCTTGGGTTTAAAAGATTAATTTGTTGGGGTTATTAATCCCTAGTGTTTATAATGTTAATTCCTTGAGTTAACTATGACTGAAAATAATTAACTATGTTCAACATGGTCAACCATTTTCTATCATCATTGACTCTGGGCAACATGGTTGACCATTGTTTACCATTGTTAGTCATGGTCAACGATGGGCACTCTAGGTCAATGATGGTCAATCATGGTCATCTTTGGTTAACCATGGTGGCAATAATCAATATTTGAAAACCTTGCTCAACCCATTATGAACATGGACAACCATGGTTAATATTATCAAATATTATGTGAAACTGTTATGAAGCTAAATGCATTGACATTGTGATAAGAAAATATAGCGTCACATTTTGAAAAATGAACTAATGTGACCAATAGTGTGATCTATTTCAAAATAGGGATTCAAGAATTTTCATTCGTTAAAATATGAGAAATCAACCTTCAAAAACCATGTTCAACCCATGCTCAACATTGCCAACCATTGTGAGTCTCGATTCTAGTCAAATGTGGTAAATGTAGCTGACCATGGTAAAACATAATCAATTGTAGCCTTCCATTATCAATATAGACAACCATAATGTAAGATAGAAAACTATGGTCAATAATGGTAAAATTAGTTAGACCATGTTCACCGATGTTGAACTTAGTGTCAACACAATGTGAAAAATGTCTCAATATGACAAACATTCTCACACCGTCAAATATATATATTGAATTTTTTAATGTGAGAAACATTGTTGCATTGTTACATTACACTGCAATTTATATCAACCACATTTACTAATGTGGTTGTTCTAGGGTTAATATAATTTTGGTTTACAATATAATGGTTTTTAATATTTGGTTGTAATATTAATAATATTAATCCCTTGTGTTTATAGCATAAACCCAAGGGTTTAACATAATATTGGGTTTATAATATTAGGCTTTATAATATTATCTTTAATATTATATTGGGAAAATTAGGCAACAATGGGAAAATTAGTCAATCCATGTTGACTGATGTTAATCTTGGTGAAGTAGTGTGACAAATTTTGCAAAATGACAAATATTGTGGCAATGTTAAATATAAATATCGAACATCACAATGTGACAAACATTGTCATATTGTGTAAAACATTGTCTCAATGTTATATTAGACTGCAATTTATATCAACCACATTTACTAATGTTCTTGTGATAAGTTTCATAATGTTTGGGTTTATAATATGAGAGTTTTTAATGTTTCGGTGTAATGTTAGGGTTTATAATAATAATAATAATAATAATAATAATCCATTGGGTTTATAACAAAAACCCAGAGATTAACATAGTATTGGGTTTAGAATATTGGGGTTTATAATATTGTGTCTAATATTAATAACATTGATTTATTAATCCCTTCGGTTTATAATATTAATCCTTTTTTTTATTGATCCCTCACGTTTGTAATAATAATCCAATTGGTTTATTAATATATCGATTTTATAGTATTAAACCATTGCGTTTATTAATCCTTGGATTTATAATATTAATCCCTCATGCTTATAACATTAATTCCTTGGGATTATAATATTAATAATCCCTTTGGTCTATTAATCCCTTGTGTTTGTAATATTAATCCATGTAATTACATTACACCACAATTTATATAAACCACATTTAGTAATGTGGTTGTGCTAGGATTCATATTATTTGAGTTTATAATGTGAGGGTTTTTAATATTTGTGTATAATCTTAGGGTATAGTACTAATAAGATTAATCCCTTCTGTTTTTGACATAAACCCAAGAGATTAACATAATATTAGGGTTTATAATATTGTCTTTAATATTATACTGGGAAAATTAGTCAACAATGGGAAAATTAGTCAAGCCATGTTAACTGATGTTGAACTTGGTGAAGCAGTCTAAAAAAATATCACAAAATGAGATAAAATGTAGCGTTGTTAAAGATATATATCGAACATTGCATTCTGACAATCATTTTCATTTTGTGTAAAAGACTGTCCCAATGTTATTCTAAACTGCAATTTGTATCAACCACATTTACTAATGTGGTTGTGCTAGGATTCATAACATTTGGGTTTATAATATGAATATTTTGAACATTTGGTATAATATTAGGGTTTATATTAATAATAATGATAATATTAATATTAATCCCTCGGGTTAATAACATAAACTCGAGAGATTAACATAATATCGAGTTGATACTATTATTTCTAATATTAATCCCTTGGATTTATTAAACCCTTCAATGTATAATACTAATCATTTTGGTTGATGGATTCATTACGTTTATAATAATAATCGTTATGGTTTATTAATACCTTGAAACTATAATATTAAATCCTCAGGGCTTATAATATTAATCCCTTAGGTTTATTGATCCCTTGGGCTTATAATATTAATAATCCCCAGTGTTTATAACATAAACCCAAGGGATTAACATAATATTGGGTTTATAATATTGTCTTTAATATTATATTGGAAAAATTAGTCAACAACAGGAAAATTAGTCAATCCACATTGACTGATGTTAATCTTCGTGAAGTAGTGTGACAAATGTTGCAAAATAACAAATATTGTCGCAATGTTACATATATATATCGAACATCGCAATGTGATAAAATTTGCCATGTTGTGTATAACATTCTCGCAATGTTATATTAGACTGCAATTTATATCAACCACATTTACTAATGTTTTTGTGCTAGGGTTCATAACATTTGGGTTTCTCATATGAGCGTTTTTAATATTTGGGTATAATATTAGGGTTTATAATAATAATAATATTAATATTTTGGGTTTATAACATAAACCCAGGAGATTAACGTAGTCTTGGGTTTATAATATCGTGCCTAATATTAATCACTTGGATTTATTGATCGCTTCGGTTTATAATATTAATCCTTTGGGTTTATTGCTCACCTGCATTTATAATAATAATCCCTTTGGTTTATTAATACTTTGAGTTTATAATATTAAACCCTTGTGTTTATTAATCCTTGGATTTATAATAATAATCTTAGGGGATTATAACATAAATTCCTTGGGGTTATAATATTAATAATCACTTTGTTATATTAATCCCTTGTGTTTAAAATATTAATCCTAGTAATTACATTACACTGCAATTTATATCAACCACGTTTAGTAATGTGGTTGTGCTAAGGTTCATATTATTTGAGTTTATAAAATGGGGGTTTTTTATATTTAGGTATAATATTAGGGTTTATGATATTAATAATATTAATCCCTTGTGTTTATAACATAAACCCAAGGGATTAACATAATTGGGGTTTATAATATTGTCTTTAATATTATATTAGGAAAATTAGTCAACAATGGGAAAATTAGTCAAGCAATGTTAACTAATACTAGACTTGGTGAAGTGGTGTGAAAAATGTCACAAAATGAGAATAAAGTCGCATTGTTAAAGATATATATCAAATTTCGTGATGGGGCAAACATTTTCATGTTGTGTAAAACATTGACCGAATGTTATTTTAAGCTAAAACTTATATCAACCACATTTTCTAATATGGTTGTGCTAGGATTCATAACATTGGTTTTATCATATGAAGGTTTTTAATATTTGGTGATAAGATTAGGGTTTATAATAATAATAATATTAAGCCCTCCGGTTTATAACATAATTCCAAGAGAATAACATAATATTGGGTTTATAGTATTTCTAATATTAATCCCTTCAATTTATAATATGAATCCTTTTGGTTGATTGATCCCTTACATTTATAATAATAATCTCTTGGGTTTATTAATACCTTGAATTTATAATATTAAACCCTTTGGTTTATTAATCCTTGGGGCTTATAATATTAATAATCCCTTTGGTTTATTAATCCCTTGTGTTTATAATATTAATATCTTGCAATTTTAAACCCAAGGGATTAAAATTAGGGTTTCTATTATTTGGTTCATAATATTGGGATTTATAATATTAGAGTTTAACATTAGAGTCTTCAATATTAGCTTTATAATATTGCATTTAGTATGAGGGATTGAAATGTTTGGTTTTTAATATTGCTTTTAACATAAGGGTCTAGTATTTGGTTTTATAATATTATGGTATATAACATTAATGCAAGGGTTTATAATACTAATCTTAGCATTTATAACATTAATTCTAGGATTTGTAATATTATTCGTAAGGTTTAGAATAACTATCATAGGGATTATAATATTAATCTTGATGTTTACAATGTTGGGTTTTATAATGTTAGAGTAGAATATTTGGTTAAATATTACAGTTTATCATTGTGAAACTCGAATGGCACATAAACCCATGCAATGTCAGTGTGTGACAAGCATCTTTGTCTTGCAACAAGTAGTGTGATAATCTTTGACACAATGATACATTGCAATGTATTTAATGTCGCATTGCCAAACTTAGTATATTAGGGTTTAATATTATGGTTTATCATATTGGGTTTAGGGTTTATAATCTCAAGGTTTATAATCGCAAAGTTTATAATATTAATCTTAGGGTTATTAATCCCTTGGGTTTACAATATTAATCCTAGGGTTTATAATACCTTGGGTTTGTAACATCAATCTTAGGGTTTAATATTATTCCCTTCTGTTGATTAATAAGAAAGTATGTTTTGAATATTAACAATCCCTATGGTTTATTAATATTTTGAGTTTATAATATTAATTCCTTAGGATTATTAATCCCTTGGGTTTAGAATATTAATCTGCTTGTTTTATTAATCCATTAGCTTTCTAATATTCATCCCTTAAGTTTATTAATATCCTTTGAATTTATAATACTAATCCATTGGGTTTATTAACCCCAACGGTTTATAACATAAATCACTTAAGTTGATTAGTCCCTCACGTTTATAATATTAATTCCTAAGGTTTATAATATTAATCCCTAGTGTTTATAATATCAATTCCTTGGATTTATTAATATGCCTTGGGTTTATAATATTAATTCATTTGGTTTATTAACCAGTAGGGTTTATAATACAAATGCCTTTGGTTTATTATATTAATCGCTACGGTTTATAATATTAATCCTCATGAAATATTAATTTCTTGGTTTATAATATTAATCCCATGGGTTGATTAATCATTTGGTTTACAATATTAATCACTAGAGTTTATAATATCAATCCCTTGTGTTTATTAATATCCCTCGAGTTTAAAATATTAATTTGTTGGGTTTATTAAACCATAGGTTTTATATTATTAATTCCTTGGGTTAACTATGATTGAAAATAATTAACTATGATCAACATGGTCAACCATTGTCAATCATCGTTTACTCTAGGAAACATGGTTGACCATTGTCTACAATTGTTAGTCATGGTCAACCATCGACATTCTAGGCCAACCATGGTGAGTCGTGGTCATCTTTGGATAACCATGGTCCCATAGAAAATATTTCAAAGCCTTTCTCAACCCATGATGAACATGGCCAACCATGGTTAATATGGTCAAACTTTATGTCAAACTATTATGAAGATAAATGCTTTGACACTATGATGAGAAAATATAGCATCAAATTTTGAAAAATGAACTAATGTGACTAATAGCATGGTCTATTTCAGAATAGGGCTTCAAGAATTTCCATTCTTTAAAATACGAGAAATCAACCTTTAAAAACAATGGTCAACCCATGCTCAACATTGCGAACCATTGTCAGTCTGGATTCTGGTCAAATGTGGTAAATCTAGCTTACGATGGTAAAACATAATCAATTGTAGCCTTCCATTATCAATATAGACGACCATAATGTAAAATAGAAAAGTATTTTCAATAATAGAAAAATTAGTTAAACCATGTTCATCGCTGATGAACTCAGTGAAGCAATGTGAAAAATGTCGCAATATGACAAACATTCTCACACCATTCAAGATATATATCAAATGTCACAATGTAAGATACATTGTCATGTAGTGAAAAACATTGTAGCATTGTTACATTACACTGCAATTTATATCAACCACACTTACTAATGTGGTTGTGCTAGGGTTAATATCATTTGTGTTTACAATATGAGGGTTTTTAATATTTGGGTATAATATTATAATATTAATCCCTCGTATCTATAACATAAACCCAAAGGATTAACATAATATTGGGTGTATAATATTGGGGTTTATAATATGTCTTTAATATTATATTGGGAAAAGTAGTCAACAATGGGAAAATTAGTCAATCCATGTTGAACGATGCCAATTTTCATGAAGTAGTGTGGCAATTGTTTCAAAATGACAAAGATGGCCACACTGTTAAATATATATATATCGAATGTCGTAATCTAACAAACATTGCCAAGTTGTGTAAAACATTGTCACAATCTTATATTAGAATGCAATTTATATGAACCACATTTACTAATGTTGTTGTCCTAAGGTTCATAACATTTGGGTTTATAATATGAGAGTTTTTAATATTTGGGTATAATATTAGGGTTTATAATAATAATAATATTAATATTAATCCTTTGGTTTTTTAACATAACCCCAAGAAATTAACATAGTATTGGGTTTATAATATTGGGGTTTATAACATTGTGTCAATATTAATCACTTGGATTCTTTAATCCATTACTTTTATAACATTAATCCCTTGGGTCTATTGATCCCATGTGTTTATAATAGTAATCCCTTTGGTTTATGAACAAGTTGACGTTATAATATTAAACCCTTGCGTTTATTAATCCTTTGATTTATAATATTAATCCCGGGGCCTTATAACACTAATTCCTTGGGATTATAATATTAATAATGCCTTTGGTCTATTAATCTCTTGTGTTTATAATATTAAGCCATGTAATTACATTACATTGCAATTTATATCAACCACATTTAGTAATGTGGTTGTGCTAGGGTTCATATCATTTAAGTTTATAATATGGTGGTTTTTTATATTTGGGTATGATATTAGGGTTTATAATATTAATAATAGTAATCCCTTGTGTTTATTACATAAACCCAATGGATTAACATAATATTCGGGTTTATAATATTGTCTTTTATATTATATTGGGAAAATTAGTCAACAATGGGAAAATTAGTCACGCCATATTAACGGATGCTGAAATTGGTTTCTATTATTTGGTTTATAATATTGAGGTTTATAACATTATATTTTAAGATTAGAGTGTTCAATATTGGGTTTATAATGTTGTATTTAGTATTAGGGTTTGAAATGTTTGGTTTTTGATATTGGGTTTAATATCATGGTTTAATATTGGATTTTACAATCTTAGGGTATATAATATAAATATAAGGGTTTATAATACCAATATTTGCATTTATAATATTAATTCTATGATTTGCAATATTAATCGTAAGGTTTATAATATTTATCATATGGATTATAATATTAATCTTAATGTTCATAATGTTGGGTTTTATAGCTCTGCATAGTATCTCAGTTCCATGCAAGCAATGGTGACTTAGGGTTTCGATAAACTCTGCAACGGGAGACCCATTTTGATTACTGTGCCCCTACTACAGCTCAACTGCAAGCATTGTCACCAACTGAAAGCATTGAATAGAGTACTAATAATGGAGTACCTCCCAGGGGGGAAAGCTGAGCCTCCCCCCACAGACCCAAGAGAACCTCCAACTTAGCAAATCAACGCCGAAATAATAGTTTTAGAACAGGCGAATATCTGAACACAACAGGCAAATCAGACCAACCAGGGAAAACAAAAAAAGACATAGGAAGAAGTGACAATGAATTAGCACACACAAGCAGCTAAAGCGAGAACTGATGAGGCTCCTAAAGCAACCTTGACAACATGCAAACCTGTTGCAGCAGTAAGACCAAAGATCGAGCTACCCAGTTAAAGAATCAACACTCAAATCCAATACATGAAGGATCATGCATTAATAGGGAAATTTATTGGCTTCTGGCCCATAGAGAAAGCCTTGCAGGGATGGATTGCAGCTAAATGGAAACCCAAAGGGCATATCACCCTGCAGTTGGGACCAAAAGGTTTCTTCACGATGGTTTTTAACTGCATCGAAGACAGGAATAGAGTAATAGATGGGGGACCTTATTTCTTCAATGCTGCTGGTCTTTACTTGAGAGAATGGATCGAGAGATTCAACCCGGACAAAGAGGATCTAAGCTGGGCACCAGTATGGATTTGCCTCTACTCCCTCCCGCTGGAATACTGGGATGAAGACTCCCTGAAAGACATCGGAAATGGTTTGGGGGAGTTCATAAAAACTGCGGAAGAGACAAAACTTAGAAGATACACATCCTATGCCCGCATTTGTGTCTACATGCATCTAAGCAATGCGCTTCCGGATACGGTAAGTTTATATCATGATGATTTTGAATGGGTACAAACAATAGATTATGAACATGTTCCATTTAGATGTAGAAAATGTCATGCCCACGACCATCTCTTTTGTGACTACCCGCTAAATGTAAAGCCCACAACCTCTACCACCTCAGAGAAACCTGATTCTGAAGGTTTCACCAAGGTAAACAATCGTAAAAAAAATAAAAAAAAATTGCATCTCAACCCAAAACTCCTCCAGTCAATCCATCAATTCCCTCCACCAGCAATAGCTTTGACATTCTAGCCCATCCTGCATCAACAGACCCTGAATCCCCCCCTGCCCACCATTGAATCTCTCAAGTTATCCTCTAAGGTCATTCCCACAGGCCCAGGGCATACTCAAAAGCCCCCACATACCAATGAGTCCAACACTTCCCCTCCCAACAAGACTCCAATCTAGAAACCTCATGGCATGGATATTGACATCCTTCAACAAATACCCACTGTTGCAACGGACTTCTCAATGGAAAATTATGGAACCAATCATATTGAGGAAGAACCTGAAAGTATAGATCTAGGGGATCTGGAGATTTTCGGCCTAGAGAAAGCTTGCAAGAAAAATGAATTTGACAAAATCCCAGAAAGACAGCTGGAAAGTTTGGAAGTCATTCTCTCTAGAGCACATAAGCAAAGAACTGTAGGAATCCAGCCAGGAAGTCACTGGGATGGGAAAAATATTATCAAAGACACCAAAAAAATAGGGAGAAAGATACCTTTGCAAAGAACCATATGCATTGGGGAAATGCTGGTGGAATCCAGAAGATATTCAAAGCTCACAAAGTAGTATAGTCCCCTCCCCAATAGTGAACTATGAAGCTCACATCTTGCAATATAAGAGGGCTAAATAGCCCAGGGAAATACAGAATGATAAAAAATCTGATACAGCAGGAGAAACCTCAAATTTTCTTCATGCAAGAAAAAAAATGTAACACTATCACACTGAGCCAAACTATTTCTAAAGCCTGGCCAGGCAGTCAAACAATAGCAGTGGATGCTCTAGGAGCCTCAGGAGGATTAGCAATAGCATGGGATGAATGAGCCATCATGCTCACAAACATCCACGCAAGTCATCATTTCATTCAAGCAACCTTTCATATACTAGGGACAAATGTACATGGTCACCTCACCAATGTATACTTCCCCCAGGACCCAACGAAAAAGTTAGCAATATTGAATACGCTAACGTTTCTCAACTCCACCAGAACACATCCACTGTGGATAGCAGGAGGTGACTTTAATATGATTACCAAATTAGAAGAAAAAAGAGGAGGTAGAAATAGTCTGGACAATGACAGCACTCATGTAAATAATTTCATACAAACTAACTGGCTTATTGATATTCCATTCAACAATGGCATTCACACCTAGAACAATAGAAGAACTGGAACCCAGCAAATCACCTCCTGGATTGACCGATTTTTGCTTTCAGATAATGCCATTCATCTTGGAGGAGACTTCTCAACATTGATCTTACCCCTTGATGGATCAAATCACTGGCCTATTTCGCTTTAGTGGCAAAGACCTGGGAACATAACTCAAAGATCCTTTCTCTTTGAAGCCTTCTGGCTGACACATCCTGACTTCAACAATATTGTTCAATCACCATGGAAAAGCTTCATTCCTCCATCAGGATAAAAAATGTTTCAATTTCAACAAGAACTCAAATATCTCAATAAGAACATAAAGAAATGGAATCAACTAACCTTTTGCAACATCTTTCAGGCTCAGAAAGCTTTAGCTCAGGAAATGTGAAGCATCCAGTAGACAATCATTACGGAAGGAAGAACGGAAGCCCTCTTAGAGCAGGAAAAACACCTTAAAAATAAGATAGCAGAAAGAGAAAAGTAGGAGGAGATTCTTTGGAGACAAAAATCTAGAGTTAGGTGGCTCCGTGAGGGAGAGCGAAACACAAAATTCTTTCACCGTACTACCATACAAAGAAGGATGCACAACAATATTGCTCATATTCAGAATCAGCAAGGAGAGCGATTGGAAACCCATGAGGATATTGAACAAGAGTTGCTTACTCATTTCAAAAAAGTGCATCATGAACCACCAATCGACCGACAGCCAACTATAGAGAAGATTATTTAGAACATCCCAAGAATTATAACAGAAGAACACAATCAGCGACTCCTTAGTCCGGTCTCCCTATAGGAAGTTCAATCGGCAATGCGACAACTCAAGGAAGGAAAAGCACCTGGCCTAGATGGCTTCACCTCCAAATTTTTCCATCACTTTTGGGATCTCATTAAAGAGGAGTTGTGGCAGGTAGTTGAGGAATCTCACACTCTTCACTGGATGCTTCCTACTCTGAATGCAACCTTCATTGCTCTTATACCTAAAGAAGAGCAATCTCTCACACCAGACAAATTCAGGCCTATCACTCTCTGTAATGTAATTTACAAAATCATATCTAAAGCCATAGCCTCATGCTTAAAGCCTTTTTTACCCATGTTAATCTCGCCAAAACAATCGGGATATGTGGAAGGAGGGAAAATCACAGATGGCATCATTCTCACCCATGAGATCATACACTCCTTGAAACATCTCAAAAAAGCAGGTATGCTCCTAAAAATTGACCTTTCAAAAGCCTTTGATAAGTTAAGTTGGACCTTTATCCAAAAGATGCTAATAGCCTTTAGCTTTTCTCCTCCTTGAATTAGATGGTTCATGAGTATGATAAACTCTTCTATGTTCTCCATTCTCGTTAATGGCACACCCACCAATCCCTTTCATTCCTCCAGAGGCATACATCAAGGGGATCCTCTTTCTCCCTTTATTTTTGTCTTGATGGCAGAAGGGCTAGGAATAAGTATAAAAAAATGCTCTACATCTATAAAAACTGAAAGGAATTTCATTCCCCAATACCCTTGCTTTCACATATCAACAATTTGTGGATGATAATATGCTATTTGGTCATCCATCGGTTCAAGAAGTCCTCAGATTCAAATCCCTTTTAGATGAGTTCTCTGAAGCCTCTGGAGCCAGCATTAATGTCATCAAATCCCAAATATTTTTCTTTCATAACCCCCCATGACTCAGTCTTCGATAGCCCGAATTCTTGGATTCACAGTCGCCTCTCTCCCTTCCAAATATTTGGGTGCCCCATGACCGACTCTGCCTTAAAGCATTCTTCATGGAAACTACTCCTAGAAAAAATTGAAACTCGACTTTCCCCTTGAACCTTCAGAGCACTCAACATGGCTAGTCATCTAGTTCTAATCAAAGTCGTCCTGCAATCTATGCCTCTATATCATTTCTCTATTTTGGCAACAGCAAAATGGGTGATCAAGAAAATAAAAAACTTGCAGTAGAACTTTTTATGGGGTTCCTTGGGATAGAACAGAAAATGGGCACTGGTCAAATGGTCAAATGTTTGCCTACCAAAATTATCAGGGGGCACAGGACTCAGAGACCCTCAACATAGCAATGTAGTTATGGGCAAAAAATTATGGTGCAAATGGATTTCTGCTCCGCGCACACCTTGGGCAATCCTCTGGACTGCCAAATATGCTAACAATCGCCCAACATATGAATTAATTGGACTCATAGAAGTGAAAAAACGATCTTTGATCTAGAATGTGGCTAGCCAGCACAAAGCTATAATCCAACAACACAACTTTTGGGAAATAAGGGATGGCAAGAATGCACGCTTCTGGGGTGACTCTTGGAAATAAATACCAAAACTAAGTGACCTAATTGGACCTTATCAAGCACTAGAATAGGAAGGGTATCAGATGGATACAGTTAGCGAACATTGGATGCCCACTCTCATTTAGGACTATAGACAATGGAAAAGCTCAGCACATATTCTCAGGTAAGGAAATGAATCAACACAAAATGATTTGGATACAGAGCTGAATAATAGGAAAATTTGCTTCTTTAACAAAAAATATAAGGGGCTATAATGCCAGAGGTACCTTTACTACTCAGGAGGCATACAAACTCATCATTGGAAACCAAACAATCAAGGATCCTCTATGGGAAAAAGTTTGGTCACCCAATATTTGGCCCAAGGTTTCCACTTTTCTATGGCTGATATGCAAAAAAAAAATACTCACATGGGATAATTTAAGGAAAAGGAGTTTCCAAGGACCCTCCATATGTCCCAACTATAAACAACAGGAAGAAACCATTCAGCACCTCATGCACAATTGTGATTTGGCAAACAAACTCTAGGAAAAAGTTATCTTCAGATGCCAAAAGGAAGGAAGAGATAAAGAAGATATTACCAATACCATATGCAGATGGGAAACCAATCCATATAAAAGCAAATTGCTCAACTCTTTGTGGAAAATCATTCCAGGCCTTCTCATGTGGTCTATATGGAAAGAAAGGAACCGCCACATTTTCAAAGATTAGTGTACTCCATTAGAAGTTCTATGGAGCAATTTTTTCAAAAACCTCCAAGAAACCTTAACACTCCAAACTTGGAATGAAGAGGACTTTCCCTCCCTTCCACAGGACCAGAACATATGGACGAATTGGAACCTACGGATGAATCGGGTAAAGGCCAAACTTACTAGATCCTCTTCTCACCACATTTCCCAAAGCAAATGGACTCCTCTGCCATACAATATGATACAATTAAACTTTGATGGAGCATCCAAAGGCAACCCAGGAAAAGCAGGTTATGGAGGAATATTTCGGGATCACAAGGGCAAACCACTCTTAATCTTTTTGGGCTCAATTGGATGGGATACAAACAATTCAGCAGAGCTAGAAGGGTTGTGGCAAGGACTTCTTTTAGCCCAACAACAAAGATTCTCTCCCTTAGTTATTGAAGGCGACTCACAGATTTTAATCAATATGGCCATATAGATTTTGTAGGGAACACCGGCCTCCAAAGTGGTGAGAAACTGGCAACTAACAGAAAGGTTATAGCTCATAGAACATTGGCTTACCAATAACAGAGCAATCACTTTCAAACACATCAGAAGAGATGGTAACAAAGTAGCAGATCTCCTAGCAAATTTGGGGGTGGATAGTGATCAGACTCTACATACAGGTTCATGCAATATCATTACCAATGTTTCCCATTTACAAGAATACAAGGAACTGGTACAAAGCGATGGGGCGCACCCAGATGTGGTTGATTAGAAGGACATTAATGAAGACGAGATAGGCGAATGGCAGGCAACCGAGCCACATGGCCACCCGCGTCCCATTCCATGCCAATTTATGGCACAAAACTATAAACATGCAGGCACATTTTTGCTAGTGCTCAGGTCGAGACGACTGCAACAGGATTAAAATCATGGCAAACTCAGACCAGAACACTTTCTCCCCCTCTCCGCTTAGATGTTCTTGCCCCCCTCAAGGTGAGAAGCCGAACTTCCACATTGTTATAGGGTATTGTTGTTGGCTTATTAGCTGTGTGGATTTGGGAAATGGATTCCATTTCACCCAAACCACTCAATGCAACCTGAATTCTACCCAGAACTCCCTTGCTTCTAGGCTCAACAGTAGCAGCACTCCCAGAGTGAATTATTCCTCACCAGGCCCTCATCTTAATTTTATGTCTATCATCCCAGCCCAAGACTTCAATCGCCATTCTTCTGGCCACACCATGATGCAAATTCGCCATAGGATGCAGAGCAGATGCGGTAACAGTTAAGGACGTAGCACTCACCCAGCCTTAACATCCATCCCTGAACTAGTGACCCCCTCATCCACCCCTTCTTCTGATCAGTCTAGTGGTCATCCTACTAGCCATTACCCACACACCCGCAACGGCAGAGGACGAGCACAGAATTCTAAGGCCAGAAGAGTGAATGAGGCCTTCCAAACGACTGGCCCTCTTGAACCCCCTCACCCCTCTTACCACACGGCCCAATTCCATTTGTAGAGCACGCTAAATCATCTCGCCATCATCTCTACCATCACTGTGGCTTTCAATGAAGAATTGAGTAAGCAGGAGGAGCTTGCTACTCAGGTAATTGAACCAGAGGAAGAGCAGACCTGCACCAGAGGGAAGGCCGAGAAGATGCGAGATATAAGAGATAGTGAGAAGGTGAAGATAGCCTTTCTCATCCATAAGGCTGGACATGGTAGCACCCTGCATGGCGAGGACTTGGTTGGCGGCCAGCATGCAGGCGTAGGATGCTCAGGTGGCACGCAGGAGGTCATTGATAGAGGTGGTAGCACGTCCATAGAGGTGGCGGAGGGGAATGACTACAGCTATCGTATCGAGGAAGAGCCAGTGGACTGCGTGGACTACGATTGTCGAATTGTGTGGGAGCCTCCACCAGATGCCTAGTGGGCCCCGCGTGACAGCTGTGATATCCATATTCATTCTAGTTGTTTTCCCAATGAATTTTCATTCCACTTGTTTCATTTTGGTTGAATCACACTCAGGACCCCTGTGTGGACTTAATATGTTTTTTGACTTAGTTACCAAAGAATCCATAGTAAAAACCATTTTTCCGTCTACGTTTCAAATCCCAACTAGGATCCATCATCAGGACTTCTTGAATGCTTGATAGTAGAAGAGCTTAATTGAGGGATTAAATAGTAATGAGAAGAGTATAATTTGGTTACGGGATGAGATGAATGTCGGCCTTGTTTCAATAATATTAATTTTTTATTAATTATTGATGATTTAATTAATTTATTTTAAATTATTATTATAATTAAGTTTAATTAATTATTTTTATATTATTAATAATTAAGTAATTTTAATTTTAATATAATAATCTTTATTATAAATATTTAGTGACTATTATACTAATACTACATATAAGTATTTAATTTTTAATATATGTTAATATAATATAATATCTGTTAGTATAATATAATATTATTAATTATAAAATAGTATGTGAAATATTCATTATTAGTATATATTGGTATTTAGTGAATAACATTAGCGTATTGTATATTAAAATTACTTAAAATAATAATTATTATATCAGAATTAATTAATATTAATAATTAAAATAGTAATCATAATAATTAATAATTAATAATTAATAATTAATTAATAATCAATAATTAATAATAATAATTGATAATTCATGTCAAGTGTTTTATTTTTATAAATAAATAGCTTAACTAATTAATATATTTATTTTTATGAATAGTTTAACTAATTAATAGATTTATTAATAGCTCTTAATTAATACATCATAATAATGATTTATAATAATAGTTAATGATAAGGTAATAGCTATTATCATAATTACTAATGTAAATATTGTAATTAAGTACTAGTTATTATTATTATTATCATAATTAAATTATTATAGCAATGCTAACTACTAAATATTAGAAAGGGAGAGGGAAATCTACCACTAAATGCTATGCCTAAGATGTATTGTTGACCTTAATTTATCTGATTAGGGGAAGCCAGCTTCCACTAATCTCCATACCATTGTCTCTGTTGAGATTATGTGGATGTTTCATGATTTCAAGAGCTTCTCTAATCTTTCGCCTATGATGTTGTTCTTCCCTAAAGGGAGAGAGAAATCTACCACTAAATGCTATGCCTAAGATGTATTGTTGGCCTTAATTTATCTGATTAGGGGAAGCCAACTTCCACTAATCTCCATACCATTGTCTTTGTTGAGATTATGTGGATGCTTCATGATTTCAAGAGCTTCTCTAATCTTTCACCTATGATGTTGTTCTTCCCTTGCGACAATTGAGGCACTTTCCAAATAGACATGGTGCTTTGTTTTTTAGCAGTGTTCTGCCAAGGCCGAGGTATGAGACCTTTCATTCCTAATATCACCTCCATGTTCCTCGAGTCTTGTCTGCAGGGAGCGACCTGTTTCACCAATGTAGCTTTTTCCACATGAACAATCTATTTTATATACTCCCTTAAGTTGATGTCTATCAATACTATCCTTGACCAACCTCATACCTTGCCTAATAGTTCCAGGTGCTGAGAACTGCGTGTTTATGTTTTTCTTCCTTAGGATTTTAGCAATCTTATCTGTTACTCCATGAATATAAGGAAGAAATACCCTACCACACTGAGGTTGGTCTTGAGCCTTAGGTTTATGAGTTAACATCCTTCTTTCAACTTTCTCTATAGCTCTTTCAATCTCTTTTTCTTTGTAGCCTATACTTTTAAAGGTTGAAACTAAATGTTTCTTTTCTTCATTCAGATGCTCAACGTCAAAAACTCGAAGGGCCCTAATAGCAAGAGTGTTTAAAACACCAAATTTCTGGGCTGGGTGATGGTGGGAATCAGCATGGAGGTAGCTTTTTGTGTGGGTTGACTTCCTAAAAACCTTATGCCCTAAAGAGCCATCCTCTTTCCTGATGATGAGTATGTCTAAAAATGGAATGCTCATGTTTTCTTCAAGCTCCATGGTAAATTTTATTTATGGGGAGATAGAATTTAGGTGAATAAAAAACTTTTCAATCTCTATTTTACCATGTGTCCATTTTATATTGGTATCATCGATGAATCACTTCCACCAAGCTGGCTTCAAAGGGTAAGATTCAAGGGCTTTCTTTTCGAAGTATTCAATGTATAAGTTGGCCACGATTGGTGAAAGGGGTGATCCCATTTCCACACCAGATGTCTGCTCATAATATATTCCTTGGAAGGTGAAGACAGTTGATCGCAAGTAGATTTCGGCCAATTTTGCAGTTCCTGGATCAGTAATATCTTTTATAACCTGAATGGCTTCATCAAGAGGAATCCTGGTGAATAAGGAAACTACGTCAAAACTAACAAGGATGTCATCACATTCTATCTTCTCATTTTTAATAAGATTCACAAAATCATGGGAGTCTTTGATGAAAGAATCAGTATTTCTGACAAGGGACTTAAGGAGTTTCGCAACATACTTAGCGAGCTCATAGGTTGGGGATCCAATGGTATTAACTATTGGTCTAAGAGGAACCCCTTCTTTATGAATCTTGGGTAACCCAAAAATTCTTGGGATAGTTTCACAAGAAGGGATAAATTTCTTCTTTAATTTATCCTCAAGGTTGGAATCTGGAATTATCTTTTTTACTTCCTTCATAATCTTGGGGATGGGATTATTGCTCAGCTTCTTATAACTGCCACATCTGAGGACCCCTGCATGGGCGTTGATTATGGCTACTTTTGGACTGGTTTCCCCTCGATGGACAGTCATGGTTTTTGGTTCATTGGTTCCATACTGATATAACTTTGTCTAGCATCATAGAGGCCGATGCCTCACTGTATTTTTATCTTTTTATTAATAGATTAGCATTACTTAGAAAAAAAAAAAACGTTGGTTTTTATAATGTTAGAGTATAATATCTGGTTCAATATTAGGGTCTAATATTGTGACACTGTTATGATACAAAAATCCATCCAACGTCATTGTGTGACAAGCATCATTGTTACATTGCAATTTATTTAATATCACATTGGCAAATTTAATATTTTAGGGTTTAATATGATGGTTTATAATATTAGTTTTACGGTTTATAATTTCAAGGTTTATAATCATAAGTTTTATAATATTAATACTAGGGTTATTAATCCCTTTAGATTGCAATATTAATCCTATGGTTTATAATACGATGGGTTTATAACATAAATCCTAGGGTTTAATATTATTCCCTTGTGTTGATTAATAAATACTTATGTTTTGAATATTAATGATCCGTGTTGTTTATTAACATATTGGGTTTATTATATTAATTCATTGGGTTTATTGATCCCTTTGGTTTATAATATTAATTCACTGGGTTTATTAATCCTTGGATTTTCTAATAGTCATCCCTTTGGTTTATTAATATCCTTTGGATTTATAATATTAATCCATTGGGTTTATTAAACCCGGGGGTTTATAATATTAAAAACTTGAGTTTATTAGTCCCTTAGGTTTATCATATTAATTCTGAAGCTTTATACTATTAATGCCTTGGTTTAGGAGTAGAGATGGTGAGTATTGGTGTCTACAGAGAGGCAAGGGTTTACAATGTAAATCGATGCAAATTTGGAACTCTCTACCTCAAAAAAACGGTGGAAGGAAGATCCAGGGATGCGTTGAAGGATAGGGTAGAGCTGATCTATCGATCCTTTCTTCCTGTTGAATAATTTTGGGTCCCTCAATCAAATCTACGTACAACACATACTTGTGGTGGCCGAGATCTATACCCTACTCTGATCAGATATCAATCTCCTCCCCCACGTATGCTTAATGCAGACAAATCTACCCCTGGATACATTATGTATTTGGACGACAAAAAGGTGATCCTCTAGTTCTACACATTTTCTTTTCATTTAGTTGATGGGACTGGCGCTCGATGCAGTCATATAGAACCAGTGGAACTGCATTTCTATGTATTATATGCAAGATGCAGAAATTCCAAAACCTTGGTGACAACCCTAGCTGCATACTCCTATAATGCAAGGTATATAAATCTAAGAACTACCACCAAGGATCTAGGAAATTCACTCAACCTAGGCGTATCAATTACTCAACAAGTTGGATTAGGTCCTACTCTGAGGTCTCCTGATTTCTCTTGATCGGATATGCTCTCAAATTTAATAGATCACAGAGTAGAAAGGATATTGCATTTGATGAAAGCTCCCGCAATGCAACCACAGGAAACATAAACAACATACGACACCGATTTAGATCTGGATCTGATCCAAATATTTATGAAAAATTTACAAGGGAAGACCCTATGTTAGTGGATTTGGAATGGGACACGGATACCAGACCTAAAGTATGCGATTAAAAAACAACTGGGTATACCAGAAAATATGAAAAACTTGATTCATGCAGGACAAATATTGCAGGAGAACCTCACACTACATGACTATGGAATTTCTACCGATTCAACCATCATTCTCAATCTAAGATTGCAAGGAGGATGCGTTGGGACCAGCTGAAAGGTTACATGCTCCTTCAAAGACACAGTCAAAAGGAAGGATGAATCCCAAACCAAACTAGCACCATCTCCAAATCTACTTGTTCCCTATGTCTTGGAAAAAAAATCCCTGAGACCAGCCATGAAAATCAATTTGCTTGAGGTAAATGAGCTTTATGCAGATATCTATACCCATGCTGTCATATGTAGATTTAATGGATTTTGGCCTAACTCAAACACTCTACATCAATGGATATTTTCTGCATGGACACCAAACTTTGATATTCATTTATGTTTCAAGGGGTTTTGTTTTGTCAGATTTGAAACAGTGAAAGTTAAAGACTATGCCCTAAATGAGGGACCATGGTTCCCAGAATTTGATGTTACCACCATGGTGGTATCCAAAATTCATCTATGGGTCAGGATACATAATCTCCCGCTGCATTTTTAGCACCAAAAAGTATTAGAAGGAATTGGGAACTCCCTAGGATAATTTCTTAAGATTGATGTAGATAGACTATCAAAAGGCATTTTTACCTTTTCTAGAATATGCATTGAAGTAGTTCTTATCCAAGGTATACTTGATCACATTATATTGGTTCATAAAAATATTCAATGGACTCAACCACTAGATTACAAAAACATGACATTCCGCTGTCATGGATGTATATAGACAAGACACCTTCAAAGTGCATTCCTATAAGCTAAAAGAGATCCCGAAATAATGAATAAACAATCGCAAAATCAAAAATGTTGGAAATGCATTAATCCCCTGGAAGAGGTAGCAGATGAAGTAGAACTTCGAGTAAATAACAAAAATCACGGTGAACAGATCATCACACAGAATAATGAGATGGAGCACAAATCCAGATTAATTCCAAATTCAACCATCCCACAAAAAGAGAGTGAGCAACAAACCCTTGGGAAAGAGGTAAGTGGCAACAAGTGAATACATGGACCAGAAGGCTCTAATTCTGACAAAGAAATTCTAGAAACTACAAAAGAGAATCAAATGTCTATTGTAACATCCACATCCAACACCCGTGGTTAGTGAAAAGTGGAAAAAAATAATGGTAGAAAAGAATAGATTATCTTGCTGGATGATTTTCTATAGATCCTAACAAATTAGGATCTCGTTATTATTCATATTCTCTTTAGAATCTACAACATGTAATTTTGCTCATTATGAATAAAATTATGATTTTTCATTGGGAAAAGAATATTAATGTCTTGTGTTTATTATATTAATCCCCAGGGTTTATAATATTATTCCCTAACGTAGATTAATCGACTAGTTACAATATCAATCCCATGGGTTGATTAATCAATTAGTTTATAATATTAATCCCTAGTGTTTATAATATTAATTCATTGGATTCATTAATATGCCTAGTGTTTATAATATTAATTCATTGGGCATATTATCCAATAGGGTTTATAATACTAATTTCTTTAGTTTATTATATTAATCCCTACAGTTTATAATATTAATCCTTCGGGAATATTAAACAGTTGGTTTATAATATTAATCACTAGATTTTATAATATTAATGCCTTGGGTTTATTAATATACCTTGGGTTTAAAATATTAATTCATTAGATTTATTATATTAATTCCTTGCATTAAATATGACTGAAAATAATTAACTATGTGCAACATGGTTAACCATTTTCAATCATCTTTGATTCTAGGCAGCATGGTTGACCATTTTCTACCATTGTTAGTCATGGTCAACCATGGGCACTCTATGCCAACCATGGTCAATCATGGTCGCCATAACACATATTTGAAAGCCTTTCTCAAACCATGATGAAAATGGCCAACCATGGTTAATGGTCAAACATAATGTCAAAATATTATGAAGATAAATCCATTGACATTGCGATGAGAAAATTTGGTGTCACATTTTGACAAATTAACTAATGTGACTAATAGAGTAGTCTATTTCATAATAGGGCTTCAAGAATTTTCATTCTTTAAAATATGATAGATCAACCTTTAAAAACCATGGTCAACCCATGCTCAACATTGGAAACCATTATTAGTCTAAATTTTGGTCAAATGTTGTAAATCTAGCTCACCATAGTAAAACATAATCAATTGTAGCCTTCCATTATCAATATAGACAACCATTACATGGAAAACTATGGTCAATAATGGTAAAATTAGTTAAGTTGTGTTCACCAATGATGAACTCTATGAAGAAATGTGACAAATGTCGTAGTATGACAAATATTCTAACATCGTTCAAGATATCTATCGAGCATCGCATTGTGAGAATCATTGTCACATAGTGAAAAACATTGTCGTATTGTCACATTACACTACAATTTATATAAACGATGTTTACTATTGCAGTTGTGCTAGGGTTAATATCATTTGGGTTTACATTATGATGGTTTTAAATATTTGGGTATAATATTAATAATATTAGTTCATTTTTTTTATAACGTAAACCCATAGGATTAACATAATATTGGGTTTATATTATTGGGGTTTATAATACTGTCTTTAATATTATATTGGGAATATTAGTTAACAATGCAAAAATTAGTCAATCCATGTTGACCAATGTTAATCTTTGTGAAGTAGTGTGACAATTGTTGCAAAATGACAAATATTATCGCACTGTTAAATATATATCGAACGTCGCAATGTGACAAACATTGTCGTCTTGTGTAAAACATTATCGCAATGTTATATTAGATTGTGATTTATATGAACCACCTTTAGTAATGTTATTTTGCTAGGTTTCATAACATTTGGGTTTATATTATGAGAGTTTTTAATAATAATTATATTAATCCTTTGGGTTTATTGATCCCTTGCATTTATAATATCCCCTTTTGTTTATTAATACCTTAAGTTTAAAATATTAAACCCTTGTGTTCATTAATCCTTGGATTTATAATATTAATCCCTGGGGCTTATAACCTTAATTCTTTGGATTATAATATTAATAATCCCTTTGGTATATTAATCCCTTGTGTTTATAATATTAATCCATGTAGTTACATTACACTACAATTTATATCAACCACATTTAGTAATGTGGTTGTGCTAAGGTTCATATTATTTGAGTTTATAATATGAGGGTTTTTTATATTTGGGCATAATATTATGGTTTATAATATTAATAAAAGTAATCGCTTGTATTTATAACAGAAACCCAAGGGATTAACATACTATTGGGGTTTATAATATTGTCTTTAATATTATATTGAGAAAATTAGTCAACAATGGGAAAATTAGTCAAGCCATGTTAACCAATGCTGAACTTGGTGAAGGAGTGGGAAAAATATCACAAAACAAAAAAAAAAATGTCACAGTGTTAAAGATATATATT
The DNA here is from genome assembly GCA_031772625.1 of Pinus tabuliformis. Taxonomy (NCBI): domain Eukaryota; kingdom Viridiplantae; phylum Streptophyta; class Pinopsida; order Pinales; family Pinaceae; genus Pinus; species Pinus tabuliformis. The sequence continues at coordinate 1,390,462,071 of CM062820.1, read as the reverse complement.
GAACATTGAGATGTGACAAACATTATCGTATTGTGTAAAACATTTTCTCAATGCTATTTTAAACTGCAATTTATATCAACCACATTTACTAATGTGGATGTGCTAGGATTCATAACATTTGGGTTTATAATATAAAGATTTTAATATTTGGGTATAATAGTAGGGTTTATAATAATAATAATAATAATATTAATCCCTTGGGTTTATAACATAAACCTAAGAGATTAACATATTATTAGGTTTATAATATTGAATTTTATAATGTTATTTCTAATCCTAATTCCTTCATTTTATAATATAAATCGTTTTGGTTAATTGATCCCTTACGTTTATAATAATAATCACTTGATTTCATTAATACCTTGAATTTATGATATTAAACCCTTGGGTTTATTAATCGTTGGATTTTTAATATTAATCCTTAGGGCTTCTAATTTTAATCCCTTAGGTTTATTGATCCCTTGGGATTATAATATTAATAATCCCTTTGGTTTATTAATCCCATGTGTTTATAATATTAATATCTTGGAATTTTAAACCAAGAGATTAAAATTACAATTTCTATTATTTGGTTTATAATATTGGGGTTTATAATATTAGAGTTTAACATTAGAGTCTTCGATATTGGGTTTATAATATTGCATTTAGTATTAGGGGTTGAAATGTTTTGTTTTTAATATTGGGTTTAATATTAGGATTTATAATCTTAGGGTATACAATATAAATGCAAGGGTTTATAATACTAATCTTAGCATTTATAATATTAATTCTACGATTTGTAATATTAATCGTAAGGTTTATAATATTTACCATATGGATTATAATATTAATCTTAATGTTTATAATGTTGGGTTTTATTTTTTATTTTATTTTATTTTATTTTATTTATTTTTATGCTATGGTTCACGGACACCGTGGTCAACGGGTGGCACTACATCCATGGAAAAATCTGGGCTGATCGACCCCAATGGGAATCTAGCCCCGTGGCACACTAGCAAGCCCTAACCCCAAGGGCTTCTGGGAGAATGGACTGTGTGACCTCCTGATGGCGAGGCACTAATTTTGACCAACTAAGCTAACCCTTTGGGCTTATTTATAATGTTTGGTTTTATAATGTTAGAGTATAATATTTGGTTTAATATTGTGACACTAGAATGGTACATAAATCCATCAAACGACACCATGTTACAAGCATCGTGATTATGCAACAAGTAGTGTGACAATATTTGACATAATGATGCATTACATTGCAAGTTATTTAATGTCGAATTGCCAAATTTAATATATTATGGCTTAATATTATGGTTTATAATAATGGGTTTATGGTTTATAATCATAAGGTTTCTAATATTAATCCTAGGGTTATTAATCCCTTTGGTTTACAATATTAATCCTAGGGTTTATAATACCTTACTCTTATAAAATAAATCCGAGGGTTTAATATTATTCCCTTGGGTTGATTAATAATAACTTATGTTTTGAATATTAATAATCCCTTTGGTTTATTAATATATTGGGTTTTTTAATCCCTTTGGTTTATAATATTAATCCCTTGTGTTTATTAAACCCTCGGCTTCCAAGTATTCATCCCTCAGGTTTATTAATATCCTTCGGATTTATAATATTAATCCATTAGGTTTATTAACCCGAGGGGTTTATAATATTAATCACTTGGGTTGATTAGTCCCTTAGGTTTATAATATTAATTCCAGAGGCTTATAATATTAATGCATTGGGTTTATTATAGTAATCCCCGGGGTTTATAATATTATTCCGTAGGGTATATTGATCGACTAGTTATAATATTAATCCCATGGGTTGATTAATTACTTGGTTTATAATATTAATCCTTAGTGTTTATAATATTAGTTCCTTGGATTTATTAATATGCCTTGTGCTTATAATAGTAATTCACTGGGTTTATTCACCACTAAGGTTTGTAATATTAATGCCTTCGATTTATTATAATATTCGCTATGATTTATAATATTAATATTTAGGGAATACTAATTGCTTGGTTTATAATATTAATTCCATGGGCTGATTAATCACTAGGTTTATAATGTTAATCACTAGAGTTTATAATATTAATGCCTTGGGTTTATTAATATCCCTTGGGTTTAAAATATTAATTCGTTGGGTTTATAATATTAATTCCTTAGGTTAAATATGATTTAAAATAATTAACTATGGTGAACATGGTCAACCTTTATCAACCATCAATGATTCTAGGTAGCATGGTCGACCATTGTCTACCATTGTTAGTCATGGTCAACCATGGGCATTCTAGGCCAACCATTGTCAATCATGGTAATGTTTAGTTAACCATGGTTTCCATAATAAACATTTGAAAGCCTTACTCAACCCATGATGAAGTGTTCAATCATGTTTAATATGGTCAAACATTATGTGAAACTATTATGAAGATAAATGCATTAACACTGTCATGAGAAAATCCAGTGTCACATTTTTACAAACGAACTAATGTGACTAATAGAGTGGTCTATTTCATAATAGGGCTTCAAGAATTTTCATTCTTTAAAATATGAGAAATCAATATTTAAAAACCATGGTCAACCCATGATCAACATTTCTAACGATTATCAGTCTAGATTCTTGTCAAATGTGATAAATCTAGCTCACCACGGTAAAACATAATCAATTGTAGCCTTCCATTATCAATATAGGCAACCATAATGTAAAATAGAAAACTATGGTCAATAATGGTAAACTATTTAAACCATTCACCAATGATGAACTCAATGAAGAAATGTGACAAATATTGCAACATTGCAAACAGTCTCTCACCATTCAAGATATATATCGAACGTCGCAAAGCCAGAAACATTGTCACATAGTGAAAATATTTGTCGCATCATTACATTACACTGCAATTTATATCAACCGTATTTTCTAATGTATTTAAGCTAGGGTTAATATCATTTGGGCTTACAATATGAGGGTTTTAAATATCTGGGTATAATATTAATAATATTAATCCCTTGTGTTTATAACATAAATCCAAGGGATTAACATAATATTGGGGTTTATAATTTTGTCTTTAATATTATATTGGGGAAAGTAGTCAACAATAGGAAAATTAGTCAAGCCATGCTAATCGATGTTGAACTTGGTGAAGTGGTGTGAAAAATGCCACAAAACAAGAAAAAAGGTTGCATTGTTAAAGATATAATCGAATGTTGCAATGTGACAAACATTGTCATGTTGTGTAAAACATTGTCCCAATGTTATTTTAAACTGAAATTTAAGTCAACCACATTTACTAATGTGGTTGTTCTGCGATTCATAACATTTAGGTTTATAATATGAAGATTTTATTAAATGGGTGTAATATTAGTGTTTATAAGATTGATAATATTAATCCCTTGGGTTTATTAATACCTTGAATTAATAAAGGTAAACCCTTCGGTTTATTAATAGCTTGAATTCGTAAAATTAAACCCTTGGGTTTAATAATACTTGGATTTATAATATTAATCGTTAGGGCTTATAATATTAATTGCCTGGGTTTATTTATCCCTTGGGCTTACAATATTAATAATCCCTTTGGTTTATTGGTTTTTAATACTTTACAATTGTAAATCCAAGGGATTAAAATTAGGTTTTTTATTATTTGGTTTATAAAATTGGTGTTTATAATATTAGAGTTTAACATTAGAGTCTTCAATATTGTACTTATAATATTGCATTTAGTACTAGGGTTCGAAATGTTTGGTTTTTGATATTGGGTTTAATTTTAGCATTTAATATTGGGTTTTATATTATTAGGGTATAAAGTATGCATGCAAGAGTTTATAATACTAATATTGGCATTTCTAATATTAATTCTACGATTTGTAAAATTAGTTGTAAGGTTTATAATATTTATCATAGGGATTATAATAAACCTAATGTTTATAATGTTGGGTTTTATAATGTTAGAGTATAATATTTGGTTATTTAATATTAGGGTGTAATATTGTGACACTGGAATGGTACAAAAATCCATCGAACATCACCATGTGACAAGCATCATTGTTATGCTACAAGTAGTGTTGCAATATTTGACACAATGGTACATTACATTGCAATTTATTTAATGCCACATTACCAAATTTAGTATATTAGGTTTTAAGATTATGGTTTATAATATTTCGTTTAGGGATTATAATCTCAAGGTTTATAATCATAAGGTTTATAATATTAATCCTAGGGTTTTTAATCCCTTGGGATTACAATATTAATCCTAGGGCTTATAATACCTCAGGTTTATAACATAAATGCTAGGGTTTAATATTATTCCCTTGTGGTGATTAATACTAACTTATGTTTTAAATATTAATAATCCCTTTGGTTTATAATATTAATTCCTTGGGTTTATTAATCCCTCGTGTTTATAATATTAATCCCCTTGGTACATTAATCCCCTCGATTTCTAATATTCATCCCTTAGGTTTATTAATATCCTTTGGATTTATAATATTAATCCATTAGGTTTATTAAAGCGAGGGGTTTATAATATTAATCAATTGATTTGATTAGTCCCTTAGGTTAATAATATTAATTACGAAGGTTTATAGTATTAATGCCTTGGGCTTATTATAGTAATCACTAGGATTTATAATATTATTCGATAGGGTATATTAATTGACTAGTTATAATATTAATCCCATGGGTTGATTAATCACTTGGTTTATACTACTAGTCCCTAGTGTTTAGAATATTAATTCATTGGATATATTAATATTCCTTTGTTTTATAATATTAATTCATTGGGTTTATTAATCCCTAGGGTTTATAATATTAATTCCTTCGGTTTATTATATTAATCCCTATGGTGTATAATATTAATCCTCACGGAATATCAATCGCTTGGTTTATAATATTAATCCTATATATTGATTAATCCCTTGGTTTATAATATTAATCAGTAGAGTTTATAATATTAATGCCTTAGGTTTATTAATATCCCTTGGGTTTAAAATATTAATTTGTTGGGTTTACTAACTACTAGGGTTTATAATGTTAATTCCTTGGGTTCATAACATTAATCCTTCGAATTTATAATATTAATTAATTGGGTTTATTAACCCCAAGGGTTTATAATACTAATTCCTTGGGTTGATTAATCCATTGGTTTATAATATTAACCTTAAGGGTTTATAATATTAATAATCCTTGGATTTATAATATTAATCTTTTGGCTATATTAATATATTTGGTTTATAATATTAATTCCTTGTTTTTACTAATAAATTGGGGTTATAGCATTACTCTGAGGGGTTTATAATAATAATTCCTTGCTTTTTTATGATTAATCCCAAGGGAATATCATATTAATCTCTTGCATTTTTAAACCCAATGGATTAGTATTAGGGTTTCTAATCACGTTTTTATAATATTGGGGTGTATAATATTGTGTTTAATATTTGGTTTTTAATATTAAGGTTTAATAATAGGTTTATAATAATTAGTTTTTAAATATTAGGTTTATAATATTAACCTTATCATTTATAATATTAATCTTACAATTTATATATTTTTTGGAAGGTTTATCATATTAATGCTAAATATTATGATATTAATTTCAAGGCTTAGAAATATTATAATATTAGCGTTTATAATATTTTGTTTAATATTAGAGTTTAATATTGTGTCGTTGGAATGGTATGACAATATTTCTAATGTCACGATGTGACAACCATTATCGCTACGTGAAATGTAGTGTGGAAATCTTTCTCACAATGATATATTACAATATATTTGGGTTTAATATTATTATTTATAATATTGGGTTTAAGGTTTAAGGTTTATTTTGGTTTATAATATTTGATTTAGTGTTTATAATATCAAGCTTTAAAATCACAGGGTTTATAGTATTAGTCCTAGGGTTTTTAATCCCCTAGATTGATAATATTAATTTTAGGTTTTATAATCGATTCAGTTTATAACATAATTCCTAGGGTTTAATATTATTCCCTTGGGTTTATAATATTTTTCCCAAGGGTTTATAATATAAAGATTTATAATATTGGGTTTTATAATGTTAGATTTTATAATATTTAATTTAATATTATGTTTAATATTGTGACATTGGAATGGTAGAAAAATATATTCAATGTCATAGTATGATGAGCATTATCACTATGCAACAAGTAGTGTGATATTTATTGTCATAAGGATACATTACATTGAAATTTATTCAATGTCTAATTACGACATTGAATAAATTCGAGTTTAATATTATTTTCTGTATTCAAGCTTATGTGATCCATAATGAATTAAACAAAGTGTTTCAATAGAAATCACATGAGAGATTTTTTTGGTCATCGCATTTCAAACCAACAAGTGTAGATCATCGTTGATGATGAACCACACTTGTTGGTTCGAAACGCGACAGCCAAAAAATTCTCTCATGTGATTTCTACCGAAAGACTTTGTTTAATATTATTGTTTATAATATTGGGTTTAGGGTTCCGGGTTTAGGGCTCTTAAGGTATATAATATATATAAAAGGGATTATAATATTAACCTTAGAATTTATAATATTAATCCTATGGTTTTCAATATTTTTCATAGGGTTTCTAATAGCTATCCTCGGAATTATAACATTAATGTTAATGTTTATAATGTTAGAGTTTATAATATTTGGTTTAATAGTAGGGTTTAGTATTATGATGTTGGAATGGTACAAAAATCAATCCAATGTCGCAGTGTGAAAAGAATCCTTGCTATACCACAAGTAGTTTGACAATCATTGACACAATGATACATCTCATTACAATGTTTTCAATATCACATTGTGACATTTAAAAAAGTTAGGGTTCAATATTCTGGCTTATAATATTGGGTTTAGAGTTTAGGGTTTACTCTCATTTAAAATATTGTGTTTAGGGTTTATAATTTTATCATTTGTAATATTAATCCTAGGGTTGTTAATCCATTGAGTTTACAATATTAATCCTAGTATATAATCCCTTTGGTTTATTATTCCTTTTGGTTTATTAATAATCCCTTGTGTTTACAATATTAATCCATTGGGTTCTTATATTTATAATATTATTCCATTGGGTTTATTAACCTGAAGGGTTTATAATATTAATCGCTCGGGTTTATAATATTAATCCCTAAGGTTTATAACATTAATGCCTTGGGTTTATGATATTAATCCCAACGGTTTATTATTTCTTTCTTTATAATATTAATCCCTCAGGTTTATAATATATCTTGGGTTTATAATATTAATTCATTGGGTTTATTAACCCCAAGGGTTTATAATATTAATCTCTTGGGTTGGTTAATCATGTGGTTTATAATATTAATCCCTAGAATTTATAATATTAATCTCGTGGGTTTATTAATATCCTTTCAGTTTATAATATTAATCGGCTAGGTTTATTAACTCCAAGGCTTTATAAGATTAATCCATTGGGTTGATTAATCACTTGGCTTATAATATTAATCCTAGAGGTTTATAATATTCATAATCCATTGGGTTTATAATATTGATGTCTTTTGTTTATTAATCGCTTGGGTTCATAATATTAATCTCTTGAGTTTATTAATACCTTGGGTTTATAATATTTAATCCATAGGGTTTATTAATCCCTTGGGCTTATCATATTAATCCCAATGGTTTATAATATTACTTGTGATTTTAGGATTAATCCCAAGGGTTTATGATATTAATCTCTTGCATTTTTAAACCCAAGGGTTTAGTATTATGGTTTGTAATAATGAGTTTATAATGTTGCAGTTTATAATATTACGTTTAATAATATTGGGGTTTAATATTAGGCTTATAATAACAGGATTTTCAATATTGGGTTTATAATATTAATTTTATTATTGATAATATTGATAATTTAATTTATAATATTTTTCGTAAGGTTTATCATATTAATACTAGGGATTATAATAATAATACCAAGATTTATAATGTTTGGTTTTATAATATTAGGGTTGATAATATTTGGTTTATTATTAGGGTTTAATATTGTGATGTTGAGATGGTATGGAAATATGTCTAATGTCACGTTGTGACAAGAATCATTGTTATATGACAAATAATATCAAAATAATTATCACAATGATACATTACATTTCAATATATTCAACGCCACATTGTGAAATTGAATAAATTAGGGTTTAACATTATGCTTTATAATATTAGGTTTGGGGTTTATTCTGGTTTTTAATATTTGGTTTAGGGTTTGTAATCTCAAGGTTCATAATTGCAAGGTTTATAATATTAATTCTAGGATTAATAAAAACTTCGGTTTATAAGATAAATCCTAGTATTTAATATTAATCCCTTGGGTTTATAATATTAATCCTTTGGGTTTTTTCTTTTAATAACCCCTTAGGTTTATAATATTAATCCCAAGGGTTTATAATATTGAGGTTTATAAAACCCGGATGCGGGTGCCTTAAATACGTGTTAATGCTTGGGAATGCGAAGCAGGCAACTGGCAATCCACTGAGCTGGTTTCAGCGGTTCGAGGAAGGTTGTTAACAAGCATTAATGGATCATCGGGCTCGAGGTACGCAGACAAAAGATTTCAGGATGGCGCGCATTCTCCACGGCACATTTGCTCCGGTTTCTTCAGCCATTGACATAGTGGCTCCGGGTTCTTCAGGCATTGTTCCCCTCTGGTGGTTATGTCCTTAAAGCCTCTGCACAGCCCAGAGAATTTGGAAGCCCCCATGGCTTCATAATTGCTCCCATTTCGCCTGCTTCAGGTTTATGGTTCTGTTTCTTTCCTACGGCGTCTAGTGTATTAAGTCAGTCTTCTCCATATGCGTCTGGTGTATTAAGTCAGTCTTCTTGCCCATCTCTGTAAGGTGTTTCGATTTAGTCTTTTCTGAAAGTGTCTGGTTCGGGTATTGGGTTTATTCAGTCGTTGTTGGGTTTTTTCTTGTGGTCGATTCTATCTACTGTGTGCTCTGCATTTGGGTCTTCAGTTCAGAGGTCTGGTATTCAATCTGGGTTCATTTAGTTTGTGTCGGGCCGCTTCACTCTCACCCTCAGTCCCCCGGCACCTTCAATCCACTGATCTATACTGTAATGGCCCGTCGTCGCGGCATTCCCAGGCGTGGCAGCAACTCAGGGTCCCGTGGAGGTTCTCAGGGTCGTGGTGGCTCTATGCCTCGACGTATAACTCCGTTAGCCTCTGCCTATCCATCCTCTCTGCCCTCTGACCATTCTAGACCTACCCTAAACAGCTCTTTTCAAACAACCCGGTTCAAGTTCAGAAGCAGGCTTAACAAGCCTCTTATCTCAGCTACAATAACTGTTATCTTCTCAGAGGAAGAACATGAGCTTACAAGCTCAGATGAAACCTCCAAGGAATAGTCTCATTTTCAAAATTCCAGTGATTTTCAGGGTAGCTTGGCTGGAGTCGTCCTCAATGACTTTGCTGCGCTGCACGAAGAGGGCCAACAGGAAGACCTTTTCCCTCAGCTAGATTCTCCTCAAGAGAAAATTATAGCTTGTGAGCCGGTGCGCCTCTCTCGCAGTGTTCTGAACCTTCTGCTTCCTCCAGAAGGCAACATGATGGAAGCTGAAGATAATGTGATGGTAACCTGGGTAAGCTCCCCCAACCAGGCAAATGAGAACGCTACAGACTCGCCACCGCAGGCTTAATTACTTTTGGCTTCAGCGACATGACAGCAAGTTATATTATGATTTCTGGGTTTTGTGTGTAATTCTCAACGTGCATGGCTTCTTTTATTATCAGCATGAAATTTTACAATCTCCAGGACATAATTTTGGTTTTCCATATTTTTGTAATAGTGACAAAGGACAGCATTTTTGTAAAAGGTCAGCTCATTCTGAAGTGTCAATCTTATCTAGCTCTGTTTAGTCTTGGGTCTATGATTTTCATTTTTGTAAACAGAAGGCAATGTGCTACTTGCAACAGTCTTTTTGATAGAGGGCAGGCTACAACCCCCTTAGAGGTTCAAACCTCTTTGTAAATATTTTTCTCTTTTAATCTTAATAGAATAGTCTTTATACAGAAAAAAAGAAATATTGAGGTTTATAATGTCGGGTTTTATAGTGTTAAGGTTTATAATATTTTGTATAATATAAGGGTTTAATAGTGTCACTTTTGAATGGTACACAAATATATCAAATGTCACCATTGTGACAAACATCATTGCTATGTGACAAGCAATGTGAGAATCATTGTCACAATGATGCATTTCATTCCAATTTATTCAATTTGGTTTTATGACATTCAATAAATTAGCATTTAATATTCTGGTTTAATATTAGGTTTAAGGTTTAGGGTTTATTATGGTTTAATATATTTATTTTAGGGTTTATAATCTCAAAGTTTATAATTGTAGGATTTATAATATTAATCATATGCTTTTTAAACCCTTGGATTTACAATATTAGTCCTAGGTTTTATAATCCCTTGGGTTTATAACATAAATCCTAAGGTTTAATAATATTTCCTTTAGTTATAATATTAATCCTTGGTGTTATTGGTCACATGGGTTTATAATACTAATAATCCATTGGGTTTATTAATACCTTGGGTTTATAATATTAATACATTGGGTTTATTAATCCCTTGGATTTATAATATTAATAATCCCTTTGGGTTTAAAATTTTAATCCCTTGAAATTATTAAACTCTTGGGTTTACATTATTAATTCTTTGGGTTTATTAATACCTTGTGTTAATAATATTAATTACAAGGTTTATAATATCTATATCTTGAGATTATTAATCCCTATGTTTTATTATATAAATCCCTTCGGATAATTCATTGTAATAATAATGAATTTTAATGTGAAATATTATATTATATTTTAGTTATCTATATATATATATATATATATATATATATATATATATATATATATAATGACAAGAGATAAATAAGTATTATTAATAATAATTAAATATTATTATTACGTTATATGTTAATTTTATTGTAATCTGAAATATAAATATTAATATATTAATATAATATCATATGAAAACATAATACTAAATAAATATATAATACAATATTAGTATAATAATCAATATATAATAATATGGTTGTTATTATTTATAATTAGAAATGGTTAATATTTCACAAGATACACCCAATAATTATTAATATAGTTGATATAGGTCGGTAGTTAAAATATATATATATATATATATATATAATTTAGTGAGAGATAAATAAGTACTATTGATGATAACTAAATACTTCTATTATATTATATGTCAATTATATTATAATTTAATTTTTTGGCTTAACAAAGTACCTATAACCATCTATGCAGGACCCCATATACATCAATTATATTATAATTTAAAATATGAGTATCAATATATCAACATAATATTTTCTAATATATAATAAACATTAATATATAATAAAAATCATAAATATAAGAATAATATAATATATAAATATATAATAATATCGTTGCAGTTATTAATAATGAGAAATCATTATCCTTTAACAAAATACATATAATTATTATTAATGTGATTGATAATTAATTACTTCCTAATTAATTATAAACTAATTACTTCCTTTGCATCAGCTACCACAACCCTTATGGGACATAAGCCTCCGATATTTCTAGGCGGGCTATTTTTTCTCTTAGGGCCATCCATTGATTATTCTACCACCAATGTGGCCATGGTCATCAGTGTTCGCATATTTCTCGACATTTCCATTGGTTATGGAAATCAGGTTAGTGAATTAAGGCTCTAAAATTTCTTTATTAATGCCCCATCTAAATCTAATCTAGACCATTCTTAGAGTTCGTTATGGTTTATTTTTCAAAAATGACACCTCCAAGGTTACGAGGAGCACTAAAAATTTTCTTCTAGGTGTTTGTCAACACTGGGATCTGTTAGGAAGATATTAATTCCAACTACTATTGTTAATGCAGGAGCTAGATTAATCTAGAATACAGTAGATAGTCAAAGTGCAAGTTCTCGAGAAGTCGGCAGATCACTGTAGAATTTACGGCTATCAGTGTGTATAAATTTACGTGTTTGTTAATGCAATGACTAAGCTCTTCTATTAGTGTTCTGTGTTTCTAATAAGATCTTAGTGGCGAGCCATATAAACTATAACACTTAGAAACACCGCAATTGGGCATTGCGCCGCTAGTTGGCTCTGCTAGATGTCCTAGTGGTCATGAAGAGATTAGGATTGTTGGGTTGGCCGACGTGCCCAACAACTTGATCGAGAGAGGGAACCAATAAAATGTGAGAGCCATGTTGGAGAAGATGCGTGGGCCAAGCAAGGTTTAGGACGAGTTTGATAACCTGGTAGAGGCCAGCTAGGGATGGAAGAAGGTGAAGCATCCATTCCCCAATTTATTGAAATAGAAATATAGGCCCCATCCAGTCATGGTTTCCATTCCATTTTTCCAGTAGTTTAATGGGATTAATATCATTATGTTTCATGCTCCTTTTCTTTTCAAAATTCTTGGTTTTAGAAAAAATGCTTCATTCTTCTCAATTGTCATGATGGGGCTCACACATGAGTTGTGGACATTCGTGTCTCTTGCAACGATTGAAGGCCAATAGAAAATTATTTTTCATTAGTAGAGGCATTATCATGTACGTCTCGTAGGAAAGTAGTTATTTGTCGTGAAACCCTATTTTATATCTTATGGTTAAGTAGAAAACAACATTTCCTTTTTTGTTGTAGCTCAACTCACTAGAAATGATCGAACAAGAAAATAGATAACTATGTTGTGTCATTGAAATTCTCTTGTTTTCCTACATTTAAATTTCATATAATTACTATTGTTTAACCAAACAAGCTTATACATTATGTAAATTATTTTTCTGAAATTTTTATATTTTTTTTTGGCCATAATGAGTTGCAATTTCTCCTTCTTAATGTTTTTGTGTGTTCTTTCCTGTCCTATTGCTCAACTGAGTCATGGTTGATATTTATATTTTTTTTGTTGTAGTGATTTACAAATTCTTTTTCTTAATTTGCTTTGTGTGTTCTTTCTTGTGATATTGCACAAACTGAGTCATGGTTTGATGGTAAAGTCAAGTATTTCATACCACATAATGTTAGAATCCTCTTAAAATAAGTCTATGAAAGCAAGCCAGGAGTCTATGAAAATAAGCTAATTACAAGACAATTTATGAAGAACTAAAGGATCATACAAAACATCTAAAAGCTTGGATCAACTATGAAAAGTTTGAAGCTTTCGCCACTCTCAAGGAAGAATCCAAAGCCACTGAACAAAACTAACATCTAGATCCATAAATTCTTGACGGACATGCACTACAAGAAAATCCATAAATTCTGGGTTGTTTGTTGTCCAAAAATGAAATTCAAGTTCAAACAAAGGGGCATACTGACAAAAAATAAGTCTTGCATCGGTTAATGAGGGAAATCAGTTCTTTTGACAACCAAACCATTCATGATCTCTCAGACTAATTAGTGGTTTGTTTCATGATCTATTATGTTAACTGTATAAATTCAATCACTGCACTACCTTGTTTTTTGTATTGATTGCTTGTTAAAGACATGTCTCAATCTCATCATGAAAGATAAAAGGATATGTGATGTTAAACAATTTGTCTACTCTCTAAAAACTATAAGATTTTTTCTTCTTATAATAACTACAGTTTAAATATCAACAAAAAAAATTCATTAAACTAGATTGTTTGTTTAGTGGAAGCTTGTAATTGGGGCTCTGCATTTTACATGTGCATATCTCTTTATAAGAGCCAGAATGTTCATGGTAGAATAAAATCTTACATCACTGCAACACAAATCAATAAAAATAGTTAAGATGCAAAATAACAGCTATGAAAAAGTAATAAATTCATATATAAATAAAACAAAATTATTTGTTTAGCTAAAATTGAGGGCTCTATAAAATAAAGAGTACAAAGATCAATCTTTACCCATGAAATAAACCTGCAATTTAATGAGCTTATGTTCAAATTCCAAACATGCATTCTTTAGAAAAATAGAAGAGATAACTTTAACTTTTAGAAATTGAGATGACTTTAAAAGAATGTCCATCTTCATGATAGTTTAAGATATGAAAAAATGTATAATAAAAATGACATCATCACTAGTAATTTTGCTAAGCACAAGCCTACCATAGGTGAATATTAGATGAATGACAAATTAATGTCACGTGAGATGTAAATTCATTAAAACCAACGCACATGAAGAGCTTTGAAAGCATTGTTTTTTCTTTCATCTTATTACAAATAAATGCACCCGTAAGAATTTTGATTTGGCACCCTGTTTGGACAGAATCGTGTTGACATCTTACTTTATTTGAGTTTCATTCCCTATTCGTTTACTGGGCCCTTGCTTTTGCTTTTTCTTTTTCTCTTTTTTTTTTTTTTGGGCTCAAACAACTTTTATAAAATTATATGGTATACTTACATTACTGCTAAATTCAAATTATTCTCACTGAAATCTAATATTTATGGATGGTCTCATTTAGTGTGGATGTTCAGGAGGATTTTGTTGCAAAAATTGTTAGGGTTGAAGCATGCACTTCTCTGGTTATAGGGAATAATTATGTTCTTTTGCTGATTTTGGAACCAAGTGTAAATAAATCTTACCGTTGTGTTTCTTCGTTAAACTGACAACTCCCTCCTCATAGTAATTAAAATGTACAACTCTAAACCAGGTCATGTAATTAGAAGAAACTCTAAGAGGTTGTATCAAGAGAATACCTCCTCACACTTCTTCCTTGTAATTATATAAAGCGGTGTCTTTCCATTTTTGTCAGGTAGCATAACTATTGTTAAGTCAGCTTGGGGTAGTTCCTTCACCACATCCAAGAAGTTGGCTCCTTTGGTTTCCATGTGCATTGTTGTCAATCCATTTTCATTTTTTCTTAGAGCCATTTGTGGATCCTTTGCTAGTAAAACTCTCACAATATTTGTGTAACCATTTCTTGCAGCTAGATGCAAAGCATTCTTGCCATTGTTTATGGAAATCCCCGTTAACTGACTATCTCTAGCAAGAAGCTCGTTGACTACCTCAACATGACCCTTAGTTGTAGGAGAAACAAGAGGTGTTGCATTTGATAATTCAAAGTTTTGCTCAGATCAAGGTTAGGGTTAAGAAGCTCCTTCACAACACATGTACAATTTATTAGTGAAATTTGTATGAATGTATCATGTTGCATATCTTTATATCAACATTCATAATATCTTATCCGAGAAGCCAATTCAACCTCAATATATTACAAAATGAATTCCACTATTTAGTATTCCATAAATCACATGCATCAACAAAGAAAATGGCATAGAGGTTTCTCACATGGCATGTCAGTTAAAAAATCAGGTAGAGAACATAAGATAACAGTTTGATTTCATATGCATTGTTATTTTGGAATTTGACCTAAGATTTATTTTTTGAGTAGGTTGTGAAGGGAGAGTATGAGAATAATTTCTCTTTTTGTGTCTTTTGAATGGTTCCCAATAACACATAAGCATCATGGAAGCTTGCTATTCCAAATGGTGATGCTAAATCACCTTGGACTTGAGATAAAATGGTGGTTGTATTGCATTATTTGTTTGGTAGAGGGGAAGTATTTCGCTTGAACGGTGGTTCTCTTGTTTTTATTTCATCTGTTGGATGCAGGATGACTATAGCTTTGCCTTGCACCTTTTTCTATCACCACTGAATCATGTTCCCAAGACTCGGAGTGGTAAAGTAAAGTATGTTCCCTATTGTGGAATCATTTATTATGATTGTATAGACATATCTCCAACCTCTTTAGAAAATGAAAAACTTTGTGATGAGAATGCACAAGGACCAAATTACAACAACCTCAAATGTTTAGATAAAAGAAGCCTAGCATGAATATTACTCACAATTATTTTCTGCAAGTACACCTCAGCTAGAGAGGCTTCAGTTTGTTAAACTCGGTATTAGGGTTTGTCTCTACCAAAAGTGTGTTGTGTGTTTTTAAAGGCATTTGGCATGTGGTTGTCCCACTTGAAATGACGGTGTGATATGGTATATAACATGGGAAAGGAACATATTAAATGTTGGCTCCATTTATTTCTTCACACATATTGGTAATTTTTGAATTAGTAACTCAACATTGGGAATGCATAGCTGCTTCCCTGAATTCTACCACTCCTGAAATGCTTACATTGAAGAATATAATTCTATTGATTCACTCAATATCTGAAACGTGACACCAGAAAAATATTAATACAGGAATATAACATGAGTCAACAATTTTGTAAAGGACTTTTGCATTCCACATAGTAATAAGTGATAATAATTTTTGGGGCTAATAATTATTTAGGATTATTCATCTAAAACGTTATGCCAATTTTTTTAATAGTACTGGCCTATGGTTTGAATCCCTATCTATGGTGTTTTAATGAACTTGGAAGAGGTCTTCTGGAGAAAAAACATGGGCTATACATATGTATCATCAATTAGAGGGTATTTTTGCTACAATTATTATGCTTTTCAATGTTTACTCAAAGAGTCTTAATGTGAAAAAGGGTTAAGAAAAATGATCTAATATGAAAGAGGCAAATTAGTTCCCAGGAGTTGTTTAAAAGTAATTGAAATTTATAATTAGCTCCATCAACAACATGTGTATAATGACTTTCATCCTAACAACATGATAATGCAGAAGGAAAGAAAAAGTTATATTCATAGTTGATGATAGAAGTGAAAATATAACTCAATACATAGCAACTGAGATCAACAAATGTGAATGCAAAAGGACCATAACACTTTCACAAATCCCTTTAGTGGCAGATCATAAGAAGTTCAGACACATCTAGTTCTTGCAACAACTACACAACTAGTGTAGATTTTCTTTCACCGCCTCAGCTTGCAAAACGGGGGAACAACCGCCTCCACTTGGCACAAAATTATGAGAAGTTCTAAAAAAAATTCATCTTAATATTTGTGGGGCACGCTAAAAAATTTGTCGATGAGGTTATTGAAGTGCATGTAATATGCAGATATAGAAAGGAATCTAGTGGGGAGGAAAAGAGAAAATATTTACTAGACAAGGAGAGCTATATAGAATTGAAAAAGCTAATGTTGATAATGAAACCTATAGAAAAATATATCCCAGCAAAGACACGTATAGAAAAATATATCCTAATAAGGACACCCTCTTAGTATGTGTACTGATGTTTAGTGTGGGTATCAAATTCCACAATCATATTTATGATTTTTCTTACAAAATGATAGAAATAAACTCAAATATTAATGTTGTTAAAATCCAATTTGAAGGATGAAGGAATAGAAATGGCCAAGGAGAATGCATAATGCCCCCAAAAAAGGGGAAGAATAGGATGTAGTGACTGAAGTTGAAGAAAACGGGAGAGTAGGAAAGGAGGCAACATGACGGGTTTCAAGAGGAGATAGGGACCAAGATGACCTAGGTCATTCCAAAACTAGGGAAAATACTCTTACTTTGTGAAAGATGTCCAAGATGAAGCTTGAAAAGTTTTCTTGGAAATTGGACAGGAATATTTTAGAATTTAATGCGAATATAATAAATCAGAGATGGATCTTTTAGTTTGGATGATTGTGAAAAGTTGTGCAATAATGTTCCAAAAACTTCACTAGAGAAATCAGTTTACTGGAAGAGGGTACTTTTCCAATTTATGTTTCTTAGATTGTTGATGTAGAAGCTCCATTGAATGCTCAGTATATGGATAGTAACTCTTTTGCACCGGTAAATTCAAATTGTAGTGACACTTTTCAGATACAATATCCATCTCAGTGGCAATTGGGATTAAAAAATGAAATATTACAAAAACTAGAGAGAGATGAGTATGACTTTGATAGGGTGGAGAAGTAACTTGGATGTTTGAATTCTAAAATCAAAATATAGAATTGTCATTTTGGTTGTTTTGATGTTTATGTATATTTCTCACAGGAAGCATTGAGACAAATATATGAAAAAAGAATTCTAAAGGATTTAAATAGAAGTATTAAACTTTAAAGCATATTCTTTAGGGTACATAAATAGGGATAGAATTATGGTACCTTTGTTAGCATCAAAGTCATATGAAGTGGGGGTTAGAAATAAATTCTTCATAAAGCTGTCATTTCAATGCCATAGAAAGGGAACATAAGACAACAAACCTGTCATGTGGACTATTGGAAGACAAATTACTAAAACATAGGATTGTTGTGTTAACAACATGGACTCTAATTTGGAAGATGAGGCTATGGAAATCTAATCAGTAATAGATGAAGATTCAAGTTCACATTCTTCTATCAAAAATAACTCTAGGTCGACTTTCAATTGAGTTCTAAAGAGGGCAGCTTAGTACTGTTTAACTCAATGCATTTGCCTACAAATTCTATTGGTGGCACTTGGTTATTATCTTCTAAAATGTGACATATGCCACTATGGAAACAAAATTTTGTGGTGCATGAAATAAATAGAAAGAAAATGCAAGAAAATATTGTTGAATGGTAACATTTTTTGAACTTCAAGGAGCAAATGCTTGCTCTTAAATTTAGAATTCTCAGAGAATGGTGGGAAAAAGAACAACTTATCTTATCTTCTAGGAAAGGCCATCAAAAGAACCATCAAATTATGGCTTTTTTGATAGTGTGTTGTGTGGATACGCCATCTTATCAATTCCAATCTTCATTTCCTGGTATGTTTTCAATGGAAATACATGAGAAGCGAGATTTTTATTGATTTAATTTTTATGTTGGAAAGGTTTGGCACCAAACATTTATTTTCTCATAAAGTAATTTTGTGTTTGTCGGTGTATTTGTAATATTTTATTTTCCACTATTTGGAAAACCAGAAGAATGTAATGGGAAATATCATTTAATGCGGAATGGAAAGAAGTAATAGTTGAATTTTCTTTCTTTTCATTAACGAAATCCCAAAGGTTCAAAAATTTACCTTTCCTTCTTCATTTTGTTAGAAAATTATATATTACAGAGCAATGGAACACATAAAATATATTGCAGAAATAAAAATACAAAAAAAGCATAAAAAAAGAGAGACACAGATACACATGGTTCACCCAATTTGGGCTACATCCATGGAGAAACAACTAGTCCTTCCTTTTATATTATCCAACAAACTGAAGAGATACAACCTACAATAGATCTGCTATAATTCCCTCTTCGCTCTCACACAATCTCCTCTCTCTTTCTAACTCAGAATACAGATCTACATAGACACAATACAATTCCCTCATATATAGCGAGGGGTTGCCTTCTAAGGCCAAAAAAACCTAAACTAAACGTAACTTCTACCGTCAAAGCTCTGCCTAATGAACAACCCAGATTGACTATGAAATTACAACATTTTATAACGCAATTTTACATCTATTTTAGCTTCAGGGACATTACCCCAGATCACCCACAACGGGGGTTCCAAATAATCATCGTCGCCCCTCAACCCTAGCCGCCCATATTACAAACTGGGGTCCAATGCGACGATACCTCTAAATAAAGAATATTATCAGCCTCCACACCCAATATTTGCCCACTTGGAAACTGAATATAGCAACTTCACTGCTCGTTTATTTGCTGGACAATGACTCCACTTTGGACTTGGTTGTTTCTCATCTTATTCACCATACTTGAAGACCAATTGGAACTGAGCAGAATCTCAGTTTCTCCCTGATTACAATTTTTGTTAACATATCTGCAAGATTCTGGCTAGTGTGTATCTTTTCCAGCTTCAATTGTCCATCTTCCAACATTGACCGTATGAAATTGTACTTGAGCTATATATGTTTAGTCTTTGAATGAAATGCAGAGTTATTTAAAAGATGTATGGTACTTTGGTTGTCACTGTATAATCTTCCCAACTCCTACTTCTTACCCAATTCATCTAGAAACATTTGTAACCAAATCATTTATTTACTAACCTCTGTAGCAGCAACATACTCTGCTTCTATCATTGAGAGTGCAACAACACTTTGCAGTTTTGAAACCCAAGTAACAGTTGTTCCACCTACGGTAAACACATACCCTATTGTGCTCCTCTTATTATCTCTGTCACCCACCATATCTGCATCAACATATCCCTGTAGAGCAATGTTTGAACCACCAAAGCATAATGCTTGATTTGTGCTACCTCTCAAATACCTGAGAATCCACTACACTACCATCCAATGTTCTTTTCTTGGATTGTTCATGTACCTTCTTACAACTCCCACTGCATGTGCAATATTAGGCCTCGTGCAGACCATTGCATACATTAAGCTTCCAACTACTGATGCATATGGAACTTTAGACATATAAGCTATTTGTTCATGAGTCTTGGGACACACCTCCTTACTTAGTTTGAAATGGATAGCCAAAGGTATACTAACTGGTTTTGCGTTCTGCATATTAAATCTTTTCAACACATTTTCTATGTACTCACTCTGAGACAATGTTAATTTTTTATTCTTCCTGTCTCTAGTTATTCTCATACCAAGGATTTGTTTTGCAGCACCCAAATCCTTCATTGCAAATGAGTTTGCCAATTTTCTTTTGAGCACATTTATTTCCTGCATGTTAGAACAAGCAACAAGCATGTCATCTACATACAATAACAATATAATATAGCTACCATCATTTTCCCTTTTGAGATAAACACAATGATCAGAGTGACATCTAGTATAACCTTGTTTAGACATAAACCTGTCAAATTTTACATACCACTGCCTTGGAGCCTGTTTTAAGCCATACAAGCTCTTCTTAAACCTGCACACTAGTTTCCCCTTCCCTTTTACCTCATATGCTTGTGGCTACTGCATATATATCTCTTCCTCCAAATCCCCATGGAGAAAGGTTGTCTTTACATCTAACTTCTCAAGATGAAAATCTTCAGCTGCTACTAGACTTAGAATAGTTTTGATTGAAGTCATTTTTACAACAGGAGAAAATTTCTCATCAAAGTCTGTACCCTTTTTCTGTGCAAACCCTTTCACCACAAGTCTAGCTTTATACCTTTTTCTACCTCCATCTTCTTCCTTTAACTTGTAAACCCATTTATTCTGCAATGCTATTTTACCTGTAGGAAACCTGACTAAGTCCCAAGTCTGGTTATGTGCTAAGGAGTCCATCTCTTCTTTCATGGCTTGCTCCCACTTCTTCCTGGTTCTACGTGCACTGCTTCTTCATAGCATTCTGGTTCACCAAAATCAGTCAACAATATATAATATAATGAAGGAGAGTATCGTTCAAGGGGTCTACTCATCTTGGTAGATCTTCTAACACCACTTTCAGGTGTTTGAAGTGCTTGTTGTTGTTGTCATTGTTGTTCTGGCTGTTGATCATTATGATTTTCAGGCACCATCACCTTTCATATGATCTCATCAAGCACTGTGTATTCTTTGTTTCCTTTTTCCTGTTTCTTTTCCTGCAGCTAATCCTTATACAAAACCTTTTCATTGAATATGACATCTATGCTCCTAATGATTTTGTGATTTTCATAATCATAAAAGCGATAACCAAAATCATTAACACCATATCCAATAAAGGTACATTTCTTTAATTTTGCCTCAAGCTTTGTTCTAATTTGTTTATTAATGTGGACAAAGGCTTCACAACCAAAAGTCTTTAAAAA
Source organism: Pinus tabuliformis (assembly GCA_031772625.1). Lineage (NCBI taxonomy): Eukaryota > Viridiplantae > Streptophyta > Pinopsida > Pinales > Pinaceae > Pinus > Pinus tabuliformis. Next base: position 1,390,440,518 of record CM062820.1, on the reverse strand, counting down.
AGAGTAGTTTACCTTTTTACCTGTCCATGCCTCCTCTGGAATACCACCATCCAAGGAACTTGAAGGCCCTCTGTTTATTAGATAAACAACATATCTACAGCATCTGCTCAAAATTGTAAAGGCAATCCTGCATGCAATCTCATGCACCTTGAACGCTCCATGATTGTCCTATTCATCCTTTCTGACACACCATTTTCTTGTGGTGTTCCTGGAACTGTCTTCTCTCTACGAATTCGATTCTCTGAACAATACCTATCAAACTCTTTGCTACAATATTCACCTCCATTGTCTGATCTGAGACATTTCAACGTTTTTCCTGTCTCATTTTCAACCAAAGCTTTCCATTTCTTGAAAGTATCAAATACATCAGATTTATTTCGAATACAATAAATCCAAGTTTTTCTGGTTGCATCATCAATAAAAGTAACATAATAATGAGAGCCACCAAGAGATGATACTTGAGCAGGTCCCCATACATCTATATGCACAAGCTCTAATTTCTCTCTCTTCTTTTCTTTCCCAGCTCCGAGGAATCTAACTCTCTTTTGTTTTCCATAAACACGATTCTCACAGAATTTTAAATCAACATGCTTCACACCTGGCAACAAATTTCTTGAGTGAAGAATCTGCATCCCCTTCTCACTCATGTGCCCAAACCTATGATGCCATAATGTCATATCTTCTCCTCTAGAGGTTAAAGCATTAACAAAATTAGAAATACCATTACATAAATACAATGTACCGACCTTTCCTCCTTTCGCTATTACTAGGGATCCTTTAGTGACCTTCTAGGTTTTATCTGTGAAAGTAGTTACACAACCTTCACCTCCCAACTGCCCTGTTGAAATCCAATTTTTCTTCAGATCTGGAACATGGCTTACCTCCTTAAATAGACACTGATTTCCATTTTTTTGTTTTATGAAAACTACACCCATTCCAACGATTTTACAAGTTTTATCGTCACCCAATCGAACCTGTCCAAAATCTCCTTGAACATAATCATGAAAATGTTTCCTATCAGGTGTGGCATGGAATGAGGTCCCAGAATCTACCACCCAGGCATCAATAATATTTTCTAATGAAAGAATCAAAGCATCTTGCAACACATCACCTGTTACATTCACTTCACGATTAGTTTCTTGTTGCGCATCTCCTTCTTTTCCCTTCTGAGACTTGCAGTCTTTCTTCAGGTGTTCTTTCTTCTCGTATTTCCAGTACACTATCCCTGATCTGGACTTGGATCTGCCTTTTCTTGACTTACTGCGATATCTTGGGCTCTTTCCTCTTTCCATTTTTCTTCCCCTAGTCTCTGCAGTCAAAGCATTACTTGATGTCTCACCGGAGCTTTTCCATCACATTTCCTCGCTAAGGATTGCATCGACAACATCATCAAACTTTAAAGTACTAGATCCAGAGATAGAGTTACTAATGGCCATAACTAAACCATTCCAACTTTCTGGCAATGAGTACAGAAATAACAGAGCCCTAACTTCATCTTCAAAAGTTACCCCTACAGAACGTAACTGACTTGTAACTGTATGAAAATCATTTAAATGGTCTGCAACAGATCCACCTTTTGAAATCTTCATATTAAATAAACGCTTCATAAGAAATACCTTATTTGAGGCTGAGGGTTTTCATATAGTTTGGCCAATGTCGACATTAAACCCTCTATTGTCATTTCCTTTGAAATATTAAATGTTGTCAACGCCGCTAGGCACAACCGTATTGTTCCAAGAGCCTTTCTGTTGAGAATATTCAATTATGTGTCTGTCATACTCGTCGACTTCTTTGTCTTTCTGCTCAATGGTAGGTACAGATCTTTCTGATACAAATAATCTTCCATCTGCATCTTCCACAGCTGGTAGTTTTGGCCATTGAATTTTTCAACCCTAAACCTACCATCTTCCGCCATTGCTGCCACTCGAACGAGGAACCCTTCTCTCCTACGATTTTATCAGCCAAATAGACCTTCCGCTCTAATACCAGTTGTTAGAAACTTATATATTGCAGAGCAATGGAACACATAAAATATTACAGAAATATAAATAGAGAAAACGCATAAAACAAGGGAGACACAGACATACGTTGTTCACCCAGTTTGGGCTACGTCCAGAGAGAAAACAGCCAGTCCTTCTTTTTATATTATCTAGCAAACTGAAGAGATACAACCTATAGCAGATCCACTGTAGCTCCCTCTTCTCTCTCAATCTCCTCTCTCTTCCTCACTCAGAATACAGATATTCAGATATCCATAGACGCAATACAATTTCCTCATATATAGTAAGGGGTTTCTTTCTAGGGCAAAAAACCCTAAATTAAACATAAATTCTACCATCAGATCATCTACCTAATGAATGGCCTAGATTGACTAGAAATTACTATACTTTTACAAGGAAATTTTACATCTATTCTAAGATTCGGGGGCACTGCCCCATTTCGAATTGGGGTCCAATGCGGCGATACCTTTGAATATAGAAGATAATCATGCTCCACACCCAACACTTACACGCATCAAAGATTACTCTTAACCCAATATTTACTCAGATCTGCTTAAGTGTTTGATAACTTTAACATACAATGATATAATCTTTGTGTAAACCCTTAATGTAAATTGTGTTCACATAACAATATAGATCCAGTAAATTCATGCATCAATACAACATTATTTTATAAACCCATCATTCATCACAACATAAAGTGCATTCATACATAACAGAAGTAAATAGGTAAAACACATGAATTTCTGTAATAATCTTCTTTATTGATATTCAGTTCAACTTACAAACTCAAGTCTTCCCTGCACACTCAATTGAAGGGGTCCATGCACTTAGTTACGAACTCTACTCTAGGCCTTTGTGCATATAGTTGTAGAGCCTTTTCCTCCTCTCAGAATTTTACAATCTTCCTCCTATTGACCCATTACATTCATCTTCATCATCAATATCATGTCTTAGACTCTCTAAGACATGCCTATTTATACAATCCCATGGTCTGCAGACCATGGATAGATTTTCAAAAAGGCGACCTAACTTACATAAAGAATGGTAAAACCCTTTTTGACTCTTTAACTATCTACATGCTCTGCGACCACAACTTGCAGAGAATTTACATTCCTTTACATAGAACTTTGGCTTTTACCCCAAAACTTGGACTTTTTCCCCAAAATTGACCCACGGGACCCCATCCCAACACTTTGTAGGGGATTATCAAAACGGTTCATCAGATAGTGACATATTTGGATATGCAGTCATTTTCTTAATGGTGAAAAAATGACGTGTAGCACTTTCTCAATTGTTTTATGAAAAAATACACCTAAAGTAGTTGGTACATGTAATTTGGTTTGAATTAAATAAATTTCCACAAAAAAATACAAAAAGATTTAGTCCATTTTTAAGCACGACACAAAGAACTTGGAATAAATTGAAGGTGTAAATTGATCTGAAACCAGTAGAGATCCATCTTAACCATGGACCTAGCAAGCGTCGAGAGGGATCAAATTTAGTAAGTTGCAAACCTATTTTAAGTGCAAAAGAAATATTTATACTTTGACATATTTGATCGCTTGTAAATATTGCACAACTTAAACTTACAAATCTAACAAATGTTTATTGGATTTTAGACAGATTTGACCAAGATCAAAACATAGAATACTAAAACTGCTCGAAATGTTTTAACCATTAAATATTTTTTTTTTGTTTTTAATATATTTTAAGTACACATTAATATTACTTAATTTTATATATTAAAATATTTTAATTATAATCCACATTCAATTTTTTTTTGGTCGATGAATTTTTTTCATTAATTCATCAAAGAGATACAACATACATTACAGATGCCTTTTTCTCTCCCGACTTCACTCTAACTAGATTTGTTATCCATGGGAGTAAAACAAAAATAGAGAAGTTGTTTCTAGTTTTTATATGGGTCCCAAAAATAGCATAGCCAGATAACCCAAAACTCAAACAAAACCAAGAGACAGCCAACAAATTTCATATAATTGGGGAGGGTTCAGGCCATGAGTGCCACCTGGGGCCACAAGAGGGCCATTCCCTTCATGAACATGGTAGTCAATATGAGATAGTCACGTCTCAATATCATCTAACCACTCACTATTATGGTGTTGGCTACATCTCACCGAAGCAAGACATTCCAAAATTTCTCCCTGGTTTTATTGAACATCATTGATGTAAGAAATAATCTCATTATGGTTCCATACCTTTGTGAATGGATGGTATCCAAGATCACCATGGTATCTTGCAACTAATCAACTATCGAAGCCAGCGACAAAGGTTGATCCACGCGGCCTGGAGACTAGGCCTAGGTATGAGCCACCTTTCCCTCCATGTCTACCCCTTCCTCCACTTCCTCATTCAAAACTTCTGCCTGGTCAACCCATTGCCTTGGCTAGCCAAGAGGGCCAAAAACCCATCGAACCTACCCATGTTGATGTATCATGTCCACCATCAACAACAAAAAAACCAGACACCAGATATTCCAAGTGAGGGAAGTAAACCACCCATTTAGATAAGCCCAATTGTTTTTTCCATGGTGGAAAAGACTCACCAACCAACCCATGTAGAGACCCCAAATGTTTTCGACATACCACCAATGGACCCAAATAACACAAAGACACAAAGGAATATTCTTAATGGAGCCCGCAAAGAAAGAATGGCACCCAAAGTTGCCTCCCCATAACCTTGGAGCAAGGATGGGCTTCAGAACTCCCTTTTATTACCCTTATTACAAAATAATTTCATTTTTTTACTTTTAATTACTTCTTTTCTTTGGGCATTAAAATATTTTATTATTATTAACACACACAATATTCAAATAATTATCAAAATTTGATATAAATTGAGTTATATCACATAGATGTTGAAATATTTTATTTATGGTGGCTAGTGATAATGAATGGAAAGTAAAATATTTTTAGGGCATCACTTTTAATTAAAACTATCTAAACATATATATTTATTTTTCTTAAATTTTTAAGAAACATGGTTTATTTTATTTGCATAATATTTTACTTTTATTTTAAAATGAGCACATATCACATATTTCTCACATCTCCATCATCAAAGATGTAAAATATGTCTCCTAACACAATATTTCCATAAAATTAGAAAACAATTTCTATGTTACCTTTTAAAATTTTCCAATTCACACATCTTTATAATAAAATTAAAATTAAGCAATAGAATTTGATTAAATCTTAATAATATCATTGAATTTTTGTTATTTATTTGAATTTATAAGTGTATAAATAGTTGGATAGGTTTGAAAAATAATTAGATTATAAAAAATATGTAAATGTCAATTTCAATTTCAATCCTAGCCACTCAAACCTACCATTCCCACACATTTTACTTAACTTAAACTTCAAATAGATCAAAAATCACTCTTCAGTAAGGTTCGTTTTCTCTGCTCTAGACCTCTGATGTTATTTTATTTGTCATCTTAATAATATCATTGAATTTTTGGTTATTTATTTGAATTTATAAGTGTATAAATAGTTGGATAGGTTTGAAAAATAATAATATCATTGAATTTTTGTTATTTATTTGAATTTATAAGTGTATAAATAGTTGGATAAGGTTCGTTTTCTCTGCTCTGGACCTCTGATGTTATTTCATTTGTCATCTTAATAATATCATTGAATTTTTGTTATTTATTTGAATTTATAAGTGTATAAATAGTTAGATAGGTTTGAAAAATAATTAAATTATAAAAAATATGTAAATGTAAATTTCAATCCTAGCCACTCAAACCTACCATTCCCACACATTTTACTTAACTTAAACTTCAAATAGATCAAAAATCACTTTTCAGTAAGGTTCGTTTTCTCTGCTCTGGACCTCTGATGTTATTTCATTTATTATTTTATTTGTCATCTTAATAATATCATTGAATTTTTGGTTATTTATTTGAATTTATAAGTGTATAAATAGTTGGATAGGTTTGAAAAATAATAATATCATTGAATTTTTGTTATTTATTTGAATTTATAAGTGTATAAATAGTTGGATAAGGTTTGTTTTCTCTGCTCTGGACCTCTGATGTTATTTCATTTGTTATTTTATTTGTCATCTTAATAATATTATTGAATTTTTGTTATTTATTTGAATTTATAAGTGTATAAATATTGGATAGGTTTGAAAAATAATTAAATTATAAAAAATATGTAAATGTCAATTTCAATCCTAGCCACTCAAACCTACCATTCCCACACATTTTACTTAACTTAAACTTCAAATAGATCAAAAATCACTTAAAAAAAAATCAGGTTATTTGTGTCTCAAACTTTCCACTTCAGACCTCTTTTCAGTAAGGTTCGTTTTCTCTACTCTGGACCTCTGATGTCATTTCTCTTTTAATTATTGCACAGCAAAGGCCACTTGGGCCGAGTGATAAATATAAATAAATTGATTAAAAAATATTATACAGTAACGGTCAATTCACTGTCCACCGTAGTCTTCCAATTTTTCAAATCAGTCAGAGCATCTTGAAGGACTTGGAGAACTATTTGTAATGTCTGTCTTTAAATGAGACTTGCAACTTAATGCATGAATGACCGGTGAGTCTTCGTAATGTCTGTCCTTAAATGAGACTTGTGACTTAATGTATGAATGACTGGTTAGTCTCCGTAATGTCTTTGTGACGTGAAGCAAAGTCTTTTTAGAATGCCTGTCGTACAACTTTACAGCTTATACAGATACGACTTTATCATAATCCAACTCTAATATACTAGTTTACTCTAGTAAAACATATTAATAATTAGTAATATTGGACTATTTACCCTAGGCTAGTATTAATAGTAATATTATTTTGAAATTAATATTAATAATATTACTATTATTTTAACATGAGCCATTTTACTCTGTGAATGCCTCGCTCTGCTTGGGACGAGACAACCCTAAACCCTGCTCACTCCTAGCCTTCCAAGCTCGTGCCGCAGTGCATCTTCTGACCTCCCTTCCATGGATGCGCCTTCAGGAGGGGTGGGATCCTCCCCCCCTCATAACGCTTCTGCCTCTGACACTGGAAAGTCTGCAGTACCTCTGTCCTCTCCTGGCGGTTTCCCAGAAACAAATCAGGGATCCAGACAGGTCAATAGCGAAGCTGATCCCTCAGCAGCGCGTGAAGCGGATGACAAAGATAAAGGCGTGAACCAAACGTCTTCATCGTCACAGCCAAAGGCGACCTCGGCAACATGCATCCCGAAAGCTGCAGAACGAATCAAAGTCGATCTCCCCAGTCATCGTATCAATAGAGAAATCCAATTCATGTAGGACCACGTGCTCATAGGCAAGTTCCTAGGTGTTTGGCCAACTGAAAAGGCTTTGCAAGGATGGATAGCTTCAAAATGGAAGCCCAAAGGACAAGTCACTCTGCAGCTTGGACCCAAAGGTTTCTTCATGGCCATTTTCCACTGTGTGGAGGACAAATCTCGCATATTCGAAGGAGGCCCGTACTTCTTTAACTCCTCAGGTCTATACCTTCGGGATTGGAAAGCTAGGTTTAACCCAGATAAGGAAGATTTTAGTTGGGCTCCAGTTTGGATACGTATGTACTCCCTTCCTGTGGAATACTGGAAAGAAGAAACGCTAGCAGACATCGGCAACAAATTAGGGGTTTTTATCAAAGTTGTTGAGGAAACCAAAACCCACAGATACACCTCATATACCCAGATTTGTGTCGAGATGCACTTGACCAAAGCTCTTGCAGACTCGGTAAGTATCTTTCATGATGATTTTGAATGGATCCAACCATTAGATTACGAGCATATCCCTTTTCGTTGTCGGAAATGCCATGAACATGGCCATCTCTTCCGAGATTGTCCTTTGAATTCTCAGTCCAAATCCCCTGCCAATGAATCTAGCAAAGACTCTGAAGGATTCATCAAAGTTCCAAATCGCCGGAGGCATGCAAAGAAAAATCATGCAGTCCCAGAAAGCCCTAAAAAACCTGATTCCCAGAACAGATTCATTTTGCTCTCCTCTCCTGATCCCCCAGAAAAACCAAGCTCCGAGCCTCAGGAGATCCCCTCCCTTCCCTCATCCTCCCAGTCTCCCAATGCCTCAAGGCCATCCTCCACACCCGTTCCTTCTAGCCTCCTAATCTCCCCTGACCCGGAAAAACCTGTTCCAGGTACTGGCTTACTTCCCCCTTCCTCGGAGAAATCTGTTCCAGAGTTTGGCCAGCAGTCCTCAGCAATGGAGCTAGATGCAGCTCTAGCCCTCAGTCTACAGGACATTGTATCTGTGGAGGATCAGAGTACCCCCACCATCATGGATGAGGATCCAGAGAATGTCAGTCTGGATGGTCTAGATATCCTCAAATTAGAAACGGCTTGCAAGCAGAAAGAATACAACTCAATACCCCCTTGGAAAATCGACAGGCTGGAAGGAGTTTTAATCAAAGCACAGTGCAACAAAAGTCTTGGCATACAAGCAGGAAGCCCCTGGGATGGAAAAAAAATTCTAAAAGAAACAAAGAAAAGAGGGCGCAAAACAGACCTGCAAAGGACCATTATAGTAGGAGAAATACTTATGGAATCCGGGCGATTCCCTAAGTTGACAAAGTTTTACAAACCCAAACCCCACTGTCCCTCATGAAGCTTATCTCTTGGAATGTGAGAGGGCTCAATAGCCCCTCAAAACATAGAATGTTAAAAAACTTGATCCAGCAAGAAAAACCATCATTAGTTTTTCTTCAAGAAACGAAAAGTAATAATACTGCTATAGAAAGAATCCTCAACAAGGTCTGGTCAGGCAGCTGCTCAGTTTCAGTAGATGCCTCTGGGGCTTCTGGAGGATTAGCTATCTTGTGGAACCCGCAGGTTCTCACTCTACAAGACTTTCATGCCACCCATTTCCTCATCCAAGCGTCCTTCCATCTCATCGGCACAAACATCCATGGACATCTCTCAAATGTATATTTTCCACAAAATTTACAGCAAAAATTAGAACTTTTGGATACTCTCACCATTCTCAATTCTAACAGGAAGTTCCCCCTCTGGATCAGTGGAGGTGATTTCAACATCATAACGACGATGGAGGAGAAACAAGGAGGCAGAACAAGGTTAGAAGGTGACAGCAACGGTCTCAGAGAATTCATTCAAAGTAATCAATTAATGGATATTCAGACTTCCAATGGTGTATATACTTGGACCAATAAGCATAGGGGTACTCAACATATCGCCTCCAGGCTAGATCGGTTCCTCATCTCGGACAATGCCATACACCTGGGAGGGGACTTTCATGCCTCCATATTGCCCCAAGGTGGATCAGATCACTGGCCAATTATGTTACAATGGTCTCGGCCAGGTACAAGATGCAACAGACCTTTTCGATTTGAAGCCTTCTGGTTCTCAAATCCTAACTTCAAGACAGTGGTTAGTGAGGCATGGCAATCATTCATCCCACCTATAGGAGCCAAAATGTTCCAAGTCCAACAGAAATTAAAAAACTTAAAACAAGTTCTGAAAGTCTTGAACCGCACTCAGTTTGGCAACATTTTTGAGAACCGCAAAAGGCTGGAACAACAAATGAGTGCACTACAACAGACTCTTATCTTGGAAGGAAGGACAGAAGAGCAGGCACATCAGGAGCAGACCCTTTGGAATAAAATTGAAGCTTGCAGGCAGCAAGAGGAAATCCTATGGCGTCAAAAGTCCAGAATCTGGTGGCTCAAGGAGGGGGAGAAGAATACAAAATTCTTCCATAGATCCGCCCTCGAAAGAATAATGCACAATAACATTGCATTCATCAAAAATCAACAAGGGCAAAGATTAGAAGTGCATGAAGACATGGAGAAGGAATTTAAAGATTACTTTCAGGAAATTCTCAGGGAGCCTCCAGGAAACAGAGATCAAGCAATCAGAACCATCACGCAGCACATTCCTAAAATCATAACGGAGGATCATAACAATAAACTGCTCCAGTCTATTTCACTTCAGGAGGTAGAAGATGCGATGGCCCAACTCAAGGATGGCAAGGCACCTGGTCCTGATGGTTTTACTGCCAATTTCTTTCACGAGTTTTGGGAGCTCATCAAGACAGAGGTATGGGAATTAGTGGAGGAATCAAGAACTATGCACTGGATTCTGCCCTCCCTCAATGCCACTTTCTTAGCACTAGTACCTAAAGGGGATGAACCTAATACGCCCGACAAATACAGACCGATAGCACTATGCAATGTCATCTACAAGCTTATCTCTAAAGTACTGGCGAACAGGCTCAAACCTCTCCTTCCTCTCCTCATTTCACCGGAGCAGACTGGTTATGTAGAAGGGCGGCAGATAATGGACGACATCATTCTATCAAATGAGGTAATCCACTCTCTAAAGCTTCTGAAAAAACCAGGTATGATTCTAAAGCTAGACCTCTCTAAAGCTTTTGATAAACTCAGCTGGAATTATATTCATCAGATGTTATTGGCATTTGGTTTCAATTCCACCTGGACAAGATGGATCATGAATCTCATCTCCTCTCCCTGTATCTCTGTCCTGCTCAATGGTTCCCCCTCATCGCCTTTCCGCCCCTCCCATGGTATACGTCAAGGGGATCCCCTATCCCCCTTCCTTTTCGTCCTCATGGCAGAAGGGCTCAGTCGTTTGCTCCACTCTGCCGTCTCCACCCAAGCTCTAAAAGGCATTTCTCTCCACGGTCTTCATCCCTTATCCCATCAATAGTTTGTAGATGATACCATGTTATTTGGCCATCCCTCCTCTCAAGAGGCTAAAGCCTTCAAACTTCTGCTCTCTCTCTTCTCTGAAGCCTCTGGTACCTCCATCAATGCCTCTAAATCCCAACTCTTCTTTTTTAATACCCCTGCCACCACTCAAAGGAATATAGCACGTATTCTGGGGTTCTCTACAGCAGCGCTTCCATCAAAATACCTGGGGGCTCCTTTGCTGGACTCGGCCATTAAGCACGCTTCCTGGAGGACTCTTTTAGACAAATTGGAATCAAGGCTCTCGTCCTGGACTTTTCGCTCTCTCAATATGGCCGGCAGACTCATCTTGATCAAATCGGTTCTCCAGGCCATGCCACTATATCTTTTCTCTATCCTGGCAGCGCCAAAATGGGTTCTCAAAGCAATCCGCAATCTTCAGCGAAATTTTCTGTGGGGATCTTCTGGTCTCAACAGGAAATGGGCTCTTGTCAATTGGAAGGAGGTCTGCCAAACAAAATCAGAGGGCGGGCTCGGACTAAGGGATCCTCTCCAAAGCAACAACACAATGGGAGCTCGTATATGGTGGAATTGGATCTCCAAACCACATACACCCTGGGCGAGGCTATGGCAAGCAAAATATGCTCCAGGAAGCCAATGGAGTGACCTCATCAGAATCAGCACTACAACCCCAGGCTCTTTGATATGGAATGCCGCAAAGCTTCACAGCGCCTTCATTCAAGAGCATAGTTTTTGGGAAATTCACTCAGGTACCACAACAAGGTTCTGGGAGGACTCTTGGCAACAACTCCCAAAACTGGCCACTCTGTTCCACAAGCCAATATGGCAAGTTTCTATGCAGCAAGCAAATCTCACCCATGTTCATCAATTCTGGCAGCAGCATACGCTCCAAGATTTTCAACTTTGGAAACCCACTAGCACCTGGCAGGCCGATTGGCAAGGGGAAACCCATACTGAAATCGATCAGGAATTAAATCATAGAAGAATCAAATATTCAAACCAGCAGGACAAACTGCGATGGGGTCATACGCCAAAGGGAATGTTCACCACCAAGGAAGCTTACCAGCTTCGCTACTCAGCCTCCCAGATAGACAAGGATCAGATATGGGAAAGGGTCTGGCAACCAAGAATATGGCCCAAAGTCTCTGAATTTCTATGGCTTTTAAGTAAGAGGCGCATCCTTACCTGGGACAACCTGCAAAAAAGAGGATTCATTGGCACATCGAGATGCCCCAATTGCAATCTCCACTCTGAATCCATCAGGCATCTAATGGGGACTTGTCCTCTAGCAACTCAACTATGGGAGAAAATTGAACAATGCAATAGAAGATCAGAAGATCGGATGGGAGATATCACAGAAACCATCAGAAAATGGCCAAAGCACCCTTTTCAAAGCCCGCTTCTAAACTCTCTGTGGAATCTAATCCCAGGCTTTCTCTATTGGATACTCTGGAAGGAAAGGAATAGTAGAATTTTCAACAACATCAGCAGGCCAATTGATACTCTGTGGCTCCTTCTGAAACAAAATCTCCAAGAAACTCTAGCCATCAGAAACTGGCATGACACGGATCTGCCAGATTCTCCTCAGGAATGTCTCATCCTGAAAGCCTGGAATCTGGACCTATCCTTTTTGGCCCAGGTCAAAGCTCATCCACCAACCAGTTCAGCCTCTCCCCTCACTTGGTCCCCTCCTGCAATCAACTCATACAAATTGAATTTTGATGGGGCAGCCAAGGGCAATCCCGGGCCGACGGGATTTGGGGGGGTCTTCAGGAACAACACGGGCGTAGTATTGCATATCTATTACATATCCATTGGCAAAGACACCAACAACGCTGCTGAGCTGGAAGGACTGTGGAAAGGGATTTGCATTGCAGATCAAAAAAACTTCTTCCCTTTAGAGGTTGAGGGAGATTCCCTTATCCTAATAACAGCAGCTACCAGAATACAAGCAGGCACTTCGGCAGCCAAGATGGCTTCCAGCTGGAGGTTGCTCAGCCGACTGGAACTCTTGGAGGAAAGGCTTCGGAATCCCCAAAGCATTACCTTCAAGCATGTCAGACGCACTGCCAACAAAGTAGCAGATAGACTGGCCAATCAAGGAGTAAACTAGCAACTCCCTTACTTCTCAGGACCCCTCGAAGTCTCAGATGATGAACAACTCAAACAGGAATGCACTTCTCTGGTGCAACAGGATTACTCGCTCCCGGATGCAGGTGTTTGACAGGTCATATGGTACGATGGAGGCGCATCGAATGGGCAGGTGTCAGCCCAAGCGCGCCACGGGTTACAGCTCTGGACGGGCGAGCTGGTCTCGCACAAGTATATTAATGGCCACATTTACTTCCTCCTACAGTCTCCTGGTTATCTGTGCTATGGCGTTCAATAAGTTCATCATTCCCGCGGCTTCGTTGCAGACAACTGTTGCCTTATGGGTTGCTGTTCTGAGTGTATCCCTGAGCCATTATGTTAGCAAGCTTCTGCCTGTCATACCCTTACTTGGCTCAAGAGCATTCCATATTCGCTTGGCTCTGGTTCCCGATACTTACGGATTTGTCGGGGTCTCGTTTCCGCTTCTCTCTGGGAACTGGATTCTTTGTCATTCCTCTCTGTGTATCCGCTCCTTAGACAAGCCTCTGCACGTTACCATGCCGTGTGAAGGCCCAGAATGGGGAGTAGGCGAGGCGGTTCCCGCAGTGACGCCACCTCTCAGCAGTCCACCCCCATCTCGTACTCTTCCTCGGACGTGTTGGAATCTGGTCGGAGCAATCCCCCTGCCACCAGAAGTGGCAGGGGCAGGGGTCGAGGGCGAGTCAGGAATGATGAATGTGAGCATAATGCTCACCCCACTGTCCGCTACCGCATCCCGTGTTCTTTAGCTAACTCATCCTTCATAGTTTCAGTTACAATTGAAAAATGTGAAGATGTCCCGGGTTCTGGAGCGGCCCATCTTGGAGTTCTTGCAGACCAGAGGACAGCAAATCTGATTGAAAATAAGCGCCAGGTAATGGGAGGTCTTTCTGTGGTGAATTCTAAAGCCACTGCAGTTCCAAGCGCGCCAGCTCGAGGAGAACCTACAGGCTCAGAGGTTCATCAATCTGACTCTAAGGACTCACTTCAATTCGGGTGCAGGGTTGTTGAGGAGCCATATACCTCCGAGGATGACTGATCCAGCCCGGGCCTCCGCTCTTTGCAGTTTCTGAAGTAGGAGCTCGCCTCCTTTTTGAGTCTCAACGTTAATGCATGTTTCAGGTCTCTGTCAGTCAATGTTTCGTTTATGTCTAACGCTGTCTAGCTGTGGATTATTTTTAGTTTTATGCGAAGTCAAAAATACTGATGTAGGTCTACTGTGTACTGAGGTCAAGCATATTTTTGTAAAATGCCAACTTCATGGCAAGACTTTTCAAGGCAGCTGCCTTGCTGTAACTTTTTGTATAAATAATAGGAGTAGACTGATTGAGAAAGAAAAAACATGAGTCATTTTAATATATTTACTCTTGAGTAAAATATTTTGGTAATCAGTAATAATGGAATTATTTACCCTAGATTATTATTAATATTAATAATAGTAATAGTAATAATATTATTTTGAAGTTAATAATAATAATATTAATATCAATTTAACATTGGTCACTTTAATTTTAATTTTGGATTTACCCTAATATTAAGAATTTTAATATTAGTATCATAGTAACAATAATTTAGTAATAATAATATTATTATTCTTTTAATAGAATTATTTACCTTAATATTAATACTAATAATAAGAATAATAATAATATTATTTTAAAATTAATAATAATAGTATTATTAATAATATAAATTTAATTTAATTTGCCCTAATAATTTATTTAAGAGATTTTTCAACTTTAACATCTTTGACCCCTCCCCTTGATCCTTATCAACCTAGTCCCTGGTCAAATCTAGCTGTTAGAAGTCATTTTTAACCATTGCCTGGTCAAATATAGTTGTTGGAAGGACTTGCATTCCCTATTTAACTTGTTGCTCAGATTTGTTCTTCAACTTGTCCTGACGATGAACCACACTGGTTGGTTCGAAACGCGTCGACAAATGATTTTCTATGTGATTTTGCCGAAATCATTCTCTCAAACATGTTATGGATCATAGAAGTCTCAACTCTATAATAATTCTCTGTTTATTTGTGCAGGTACTCGGCCCTTGTCACGGTGGTTGCCAGGGTTTGGTGTTTGGGGAAAATGCTGGGGTCTTCGTCCTTCTGGTCCGGCTTTACGCAAACCAGGTAGGGTCCTTCTTGTTTACCCTATGCGGTCATATATATTTTGTTTGTATCAGTTAGGCTATGCCTCTGTCTGTTCTCAGTCTTAGTTGGTCAGTCGATAGGTGGCCTCCTGTGCACCATGTCCTCTGCTATAACTTTTGCTTATGAATTTGGGAAAAAGTTTATGTATCCCATCTCTGGCTGTTGTTAATGCTTCCCAACCAACTAGACTACGTAACAGATTCCCTAGACTTCGGTTCACTACCTCAGTCTGCCCATCGGTCTGTGGATGATAAGCTGAGCTGAAATTTAATTTAGTATCTAACTTCTTCCACAAAGTCCGCCAAAAATGACCCATGAACTTCACGTCCCTATCTGAAATAATAGACTTTGGCAAGCCATGTAGTCTGACAATTTCTATGAAGAACAAGTGGGCTACATGCGTGGCATCACTGGTCTTTTTACAGAGAATAAAATGTGTCATCTTATTCAAGTGATCCACTACTACCATGATTGAATCGTACCCCTTTTGTGTCCTCGACAAGCCTAAGACAAAGTCTAAACTAACTGAGTCCCATGGTCTGTCCGGAATAGGTAGGGGCGTATACATCCTGTATTTTGACTGTGTCCCTTTGCCAATTGACACATCTTACATCTAGCCACATATCTCTATACGTCTCGCCGCATATTCACCCAATAATAGAAGTGAATTACTTGGTCCAAAGTCTTGTCTATGCCAAAATGTCTAGCTAGACCCACACTATGTTTCTCCTAAATTAAGTTTTCCCTCATTGAACATTCTGGGCGACACAACTGTCCTCCCCTGAACAACAATCCTTCCTGTACAGTATAGTCTAGTCAAAAACTGTTGTCCCTCAACAGCGAATACTGGCAAGCTTCGTATGCTTCCTTAAAGTCTGCATCTATTTCATACAAATCTTTGAGATGCTCAAATCCTAACACCTGCACTCTGCTTTCCTGTAAAATCAAACTCCTCCTGCTTAATGCATCTGCCACTTTGTTGGCTTGTCCACTGATGTGTTTCAGCACAAACGTAAAACTCTGGAGGTATTCCACCCACTTCGCATGTTTATGGTTTAGCTTATGTTGTTGCATGACATATTGCAAAGCGGAATTGTCCGAAAACAGAACAAATTCATTTCCCATTAAGTAATGTCTCCAATGTTTCAGCGCTTGTACCACTGCATAAAACTCCTTGTCATAGGACGTATATTTCTATCTACTCTCATTCAACTTCTCGCTGAAATAGGCCACTGGTTTGTCCTCTTGGCTGAGTACTGCTCCAATGGTTGTCCCACTGGCATTGCAAAGAACTAGAAAAAGTTTGTTGAAATCTGGTAACCTCAAAATGGGTCTTTCGGTGATCTTCTTTTTCATCTCTTTCAGTCGACTCCGTCCAATGAAAAGGTTGATTTTCTTTTTTAATGGTATCCACCATGGGTGCACAAATCCCACTGAAATCTTTTATAAATTTCTGATAAAAACTCGCCAACACATGAAAACTTCGTACTTCACACAAACTCTTGGGGGATGGCCAGCTAGCTATGGCTGCAACCTTTTCCGGATCCGTCTTTAATTCTTTTTTTGAAATCAAGAACCCCAAATAAATTAACTCCTTCTCAAAAAACATACACTTTTTCAAATTTAATAGCAACTTATTCTGCTACAATTTTTCCAAGACACACCTAACGTGTCGAAAATGTTCTTCCCTTGTCTTACTAAAAATAAGGATATCATCTAAATACACAATCAAAAACTTTCCAATATATTCCTTCAGCATCTCATTCATCAAGCGCATGAATGTGCTAGGTTCATTTCTCAATCCAAATGGCATGACCATCCATTCATACAAGCCTTTGTTGGTCTTGAAAGCGGTCTTCCACTCGTCTCCTTCTTGAATCCGAATCTGATGATATCCACTTTTTAAATCAATCTTCGAAAAATACGCCGCTCCACTCAAACAGTCCATCATATCATCCATCCCTGGTAAGGGAAACTTGTACCTGATGGTAATCTTATTTATTGCTCGAGAATTAGTACACATCCACCACTCTCCTCCTTTCTTGGGAGCTAAGACTATTGGAACTGCACAAGGACTTAAACTCTCTCAAATCAACCCTTTGTCCAACAACTCCTGTACCTGCTTCCTGATCTCCTCATTGTCCTTTGGACTCATTCGGTAAGCAACTTTGTTTGGTAAACTAGCTCCTAGAATTAAATCAATATGGTGACTGATACTCCTTCTTGGTGGTAATTTATCGGTAAATCATCCACTACAATGTTGCTAAACTCCTGTATCATATCTTGTATCTCCTCAGGCAAATCAATAATCTCAATGTGTATTAACACTACTCTTGGTCTTCGCACAATTGTAAACTTTATTCCATCATCTCCAATCTATTGTAGGAACTCTTTTCCTCCTAACAATAACGCTTTTGTTCCACTATTTTCTGTTGTATCCTCCTCTTTCATGGGTACCAGTGTATGCTTGATCCCATCTTTTGCAAACTTATAACAGTTTGTCTTCTCATCGTGGGCTACTTTCCTGTCATACTGCCATCGTCTACCCAGCAGTATATGGTACACATCCATTGGCATAATATCACAAGTTACCTTATCCTTATACCTACCAATATGAAACTCCACTTCGCACTGCTCATCAACCAGCAGTTGATGTCCTTTTTGTAACCAAGACACTCGGTATGGGGTTGGGTGCTTCAATCTTTTTAAACCCAGTTTCTCTACCATTTCATTGGCTACCAGGTTGTCAATGCTTCCGATATCAATAATCAATTTATAGCATTTCCATGTGATTTACACACAGTTCGGAACAGTGCTTTTTGTTGTGTCTGGTCAGCTAATTCTTTAGTTGGTTTGAACAATACCTTGTTCAACACCAAGGCCTCTCCTGTCTCAGGCATGTTCTCCACTTCTTGAGGTGGTGCCTCAACTTCCTCCGGTTGAGCAACATATTCTCCTCTTGGTCCTACTTGATCACTTTTAGGACATTCAAAAGACCGGTGTCCCCACTTGTGACATTGATAGACATTTCCTCTGCCTCTGCCATTACCTCTTCCTTGCTAGTAAGGCCTTCCTCCTCTAGTGTTACCTTCTTTATCAGTTGGTCCTGCAGTTTTTGAATTGTTGCCTTCTTCATTGCTGTTGGCATTTCTGCCTCTACCAAAAGACTGTCCTCTTCCTCGGCTAGATCCACTTCCTCTTCTGGCATTCTGCCTTTTGGTGATCTTCTCTTCTGCTTTTAAAGAACTTTGATAGGCTTCCTCTATGGACTTGGGGGAGAAAATACTAATCTCATCCAGTATCTCCATTCGTAATCCGTTCACAAACCTCATTGTCTTTTCTGGGGTATCTTTGACATAACCCGCTCGCAGATTCACTTTGTAGAATTCTTCTGTATATTCCTTCACAGTCATTGCCATTTGTTTTAGGTTTTGTACCTGTCTATATAGATCAATCTGATAGTCTTTGGTTAAAAACTTACTTTTCATCTTGGCGATCATCCTGCTCCATTTTTTAATTGGTGGCCTATTTGACCTTCTCCTTTTTACCTGCACATTGTCCCACCACAGTGTTGCATGTCCCTTCAGTTTGGTGGCTGCAAACCTAACCTTCTTATCCTCACTGATTTCTTCACATTCAAAGTATTTATCCATCTCTCTAATCCAGTCCCACAATACTTCTGTAGATAAACTACCATCATAGCTCAAGATATCTGGCTTCAGTTTGCTACTTGCTAAGAAAACAAACCTCAATAATTTTATATCTGGCCCTTACTTATCGGATCCAACCGTCGTAGATGCAACTTCTTCTTCACTGTTGTCATCACCTTCTGGATCCCTACACCTCCCTGCTTCTACTGCTGCGAATCTGGCACTTGGGATCTTTATTTCTTCGCGCAATCCTTCTTTGGCTACTCTCTGAATATCTCTATCTTGACCTCTTCTTCCTACTTCCATATTTTTTCTTCCTTAAGGAAAGAAATTGCTCTGATACCAAAATTTGGTGACAATCCCTGAGATGCAGAGGTGGAAAGCCTACACGGCGGTTGGTTGCGTTCAACTTTTCCCACGCTCATATTTGCTTAGGGTTTTAGGTAAGGTTTTAATGGGCAATTAATTCTCCTCCATCCCGAGGTGGTCTCGGTCTGTGTGACATAGCTCTATGGCACGGTCTATTGTGGTTGAGTTGGTTATGTTTCTGCCGGTTTTGGTTCTGCTCCCTTGTGTTCTTACCTGGTTCATTCTGCAAGGAAAGGATGGCACTTTGCCTCCTGCTGTCTTCTGGGTCCTTCTTCGCTCTAGTCCTCTGTCGTTTTTTTTAACTATGTGATGGTGTTTCGTTGGACCTGGTGGTTGCTTCTTGCATGATTTTTCGAGGAGGTTTTGGGCTCTGTGGTCGCCCTGGGTATGCCTTGGCTTCTCTGTATTTGTTCACGGAAATTTTATTTTACCATGTTGATAGCACTATTTTTAACTGTTTTAGTGGTCGCATTGTTTTACCAAGCCCTCTGCCCGACTCTCCCCATGATGGCTTGACGGCTTCTGCTCAAGGTAATTTCTCTGCTCCAGTTTCAATTCTCTGTTTCCTTTTACTTTCACTGGAAGCTTTGCTCCTGGTGAGCAAACGGTGGCCTTGTGGATCTGTGGCCATGGTTTATGCTCTATTGGATCTTGGTATTTGCTGGCCCTCTGGCTATTGGTTGCACTCTGTTGGTCTTAGTTTTGTCGCTCGGCTATGGAGTCCGGCCTCCTCTTCAAGTATCCGCTATGGGTATTCATCATACCCTCTCTCTATCCTTTATCATAAGTTTATGGTTATGTTGCCTCACTAATTCTCTGTTTGTTTATGTAGGTACTCGGCCCTCATCACAGTGGTTGCAAGGGTTTGGTCTTTGGGGAAAATGCTGGGGTCTTCGTCCTTCTGGTCCGGCTTTACGCAAACCCGGTAGGGTCCTTCCTATTTATGCTATGCGGTCATATATATTTTGTTGGTAACAGTTAGGCTATGCCTCTGTCTATTCTTGGTCTTAGTTGGTCTATCGATAGGTGGCCTCCTGGGAAATGTGTCCTCTACTGTAATTTTGTTTATGAATTTGGGAAAAAGTTTATGTATCCCGTCTTTAGCTGTTGGTAATACTTCGGTCTCTGCTCAGTTTGGTTTGTTCTGGGTTGTGTGGAACCCTCCTTGGTCTGTGTCGATTGTATGAGGACTGTTATGGATGGTTTTTGAAGGCTTTGTGCCTCGACCTGCGTGGGGTTACATAATGCTATCTTTTTGTGCTACCGTGGACTTTGAAAAATGTTTACACACACACACACACACACATATATATTGTAAATTTTCACTGTTAAATCAATAGCATGCTTTTGTGAAATACCTGGATGGTCTCTTCTGCTATGTTTGGCTCCTTCAGTTTGATGCGCAGTTTGATTAACAATCATTCAATTTCGTCATTAATTTCTATGCACAATATATAATTCTTGTCATTTATGGAAAACGATAATGGATACCTGGAAGCTTCAATTTACTTTTTAAAAAATATACTTCAGAGCTATGCTCTCTGGTCTCTTTTCTTCTGGAAGGTAGCAACCCCACCTTTGTCATTGGGTTGCCTATTTAAGTTGCTGGTACCCTCAATCTGTTGAGGAACTACCTACAGTTACAATGTAGTTACATTCCAGTTTCTGGTAGTTTGTTTCCTAACTTATTTAAAACTAATTTCTAATCTAACTACTATTCAAATTAAAGGAAAACATTGGCTATGACACCCTTCTTTTAAACATAAAATTAAATTAAACTAAAAGTGAATTTAATTTTAACAGCTTCTCCAGTCGTCGCCTCCCTAATTGGATGCTCCTACATCATTTGGGAAAGCCTCTCGATAAAATCCATTTTCCATTCGTACCATTCACTATCTTTATATTTAATACGAATGATGAATGTGGAGATGTATTGAGTTATAATGATTAAAACTAAAGAGCGATGAAGGTGGAAATGCCATGAATTATAATGATTAAAAATTATTAAATTTGATTGGTGATTTCGAGAGTGCAAAAAATAATCAATGGCCTCCCTATATCTAAACCCCCCCAGAAACAAGCCAAGTGTTGGAGACTTGGTTGTTTATCTCTCATTTATCTTTCATATTTAGGGATTGCTCTATTTCATTTAATTATGTTATAACCTCAGAAACGAAGAGAACAAGTAGTAAGACAACTGACGTTCTTTCTAATCTGGGGTGTGAGAATAAAGACCTTTTCTTGAACTCAGTCTGGCTAATGGAAGAACAAACAAATTGGATTGAGTCCTTATAATCCATTTTGGAAGATGATAGAAATTCCCCAATGGGGGTGACTACTGAGGAAATGAGTGGGGTTGGAAAATGAGCTTGCCACCCCATTAATGAGCGACTAATAAATGTAGAGGGTGGTGTGGCCAATCCCCTACATGCACAAGCATGCAAACATTAGATATGAAGGATGCCATGGAATATGACTTGTAGAGCTTCAGTTTAGAATTTTTTATCTGATTGTAGCGTCAAGGTGACAGGGAAAAGCCTAGTTCCCCACTACAGGAGTGATGGCTTAAGGCAAGTTGGAGAACTGCGAAGTATGATAATGTCTGCTCAACAATAATTCTAGGGAACTCTACTTTGTGTATTCCTGGTGTGATTTTTGTAGGAACCACTATTAGTTGGGCTCTATTCCTAATTTTCTTGGGTGGAAGATCTATGTTGGAGTGGAGGAGAATTGGGCAGTGGGAGGTAGTAAAGAGGGGTTGTTTCAATGTGGTAGATGATCGTTGTTATACGAGCGCTCCTCTAGAAGTAGAGACGTAGGTGTCTACTTCAACCTTTCAGTCTTCACAACTTGACTCCATAATGGCCACTTGGTCCTGGGTAACTCTTAATTCCTTTCTAAGATTCGTCAATTCCTATATCAGTATCTCAATCGGCTTCTAGTTTTGGTATGTGGGTGGTCTTGTGTGTTTATGGGCTCCTAATTGACTATTTAGAAACAACAACTTGTAGTTTCTTCCTCTTTGTGGAGAACCTTCTATTCCATTGACCATTCATCAATTTTTCCAATGTTGGTTCTCATACAGTAGCCTGTTATACCTTTTCCTGAGTTTGGATTTGGTTTATTTGTGTTTGTAGACCTCTGTCCTACACCCGACTCTAGCTTTGGTTTACTTTTATATCTAGACCCCTGCCATTGGTAATTTTTGTGTGGACCCCTCATGTAAGACCCTTTTGTTTAACATGCAAAGACAAAGAATGTTCAGCTAATGTGGAGGGGGAGGCCGCGACCCCTAGGGGAAGAACCATGCCCAAAAGAAGGCCCAAGAAGCTACTAAAACCTATCATTTATCCTTCCCCCCTAAAACCTATAATGAGATCTACCAATTGGAATCCCTTGCTGCCAGAGAAAAACAAGCTTTCTTTGACTCTGAGATACTAGAGGAAGTTTCTAACTGGGTTTTGACCTTGGTCATACTAAGGGAAGAAAGAACAATACCTTAATTCCATATCTCTTTACTGGTAGATGAAGACCCTAATGGGAAGGGTCTTAAAAAATAAATAGGAAGAAAGGTATAATATCTTTGCAAGTTTGGAAAACATCAAATGTGCCCAGAGAAACCAGTGAGTGTGCTTAAAAAGAATGAACATAAGGCTAGCTCATATAGAGTACCACCTCCAGTGTGATCATGATCCTCTAACTCCTCCAAGCTTCAGTGCTAAAGACTTAGTACTTGTCACCTTCTCAAACTCTAGGATATCTAAATGTTAACTTGCAGTTTTTTGCTTTACAATATTGTAGTAGATATGTTGATTTTGTTAAAGTTGTTAAATTTGTTAGCATTCTCGACAAATTACTCAATTGGTAGGTGGTTAAAAATATCTTGTTTCCCACTAGGTAGATTGAGACCACTTACTATGAAACATGTTTAAGTTGGCTAGTTGTCTCATGTACTTGGTTTTATATAGTTTGAGGTAATATAAAATTAACTTACAAAAAAATTATTAAATCCAAAGATGTAATAAAATATTAAAAAATAGGGTTATCTTGAGTGGTTGGGGAGAATGGATGTTATCTCTCCCACCCATGTTCAATTCCCTGCAAGTGACATGATGATGAAAAATATTGTTGTAATGGGAAACATGCCTATGAATATTGTTGTATACACTCCCACTCTTGCCCTCATGCTTAGAAGGAGAATGATTTCCCTTGAATATATATATATATATATATATATATATATATATATAGAGTTTTCTGCAGTTTAATATAAGGAGAATGTGTAATTTTTATAGAATTTAATATGAAATTGATATATGTTATTTTAAAATATTATTTTAATGTGGATCATAAATAAAATATTACAATGTTTGATTTAAATAATATAATTTTATAATTTGCATATTTAGTGAAATAAAGAATTAATTGGAAGTAAAAAAATTATTATTTCATTTAGTTGCCTCTTATTTTCAATATGAGAGAGATGTGCAACATTTAATGCTTAATATGAAATTGACATATGGAATTTTAAAAATATTAATAAAAAATAAATATTTCAATGTTGATGTGTGTGTGAGAGAGAGACTTTTATGTTTAATAGTCATAGTCTTTTTATTTATTTATTACTATTATTTTTCCAGGCATATTTTCTGTTCAACTTTGTTAGATATTTGTTGACAATGCTAGAAATCCATCAACCAAGGGGGTCTCCCTAGTATGAAGTCCCAATTAGACCTCACACTGTTTGGAGTAGGAGCCCCATCCAGAGTATTGGCCCAAACACCATAACTTAAATGTTTGCCTACACAACAATGAATAATATAAGAGAGTATGCACATAACCTTTGAAATCAACAAGTTGACACTATGAAACACCAATTGTAATGTGTAAAATGAGACTTTCATGATAGGGAGGTAAAGAGTGAGTCTCTAGAAGGAAAGTAATAGTACTATCCTAAGAGAGGCACAAAAGAGCAAGGAATGATTCGTTATTTATCTAGTGAAATAGCTCACATATACACAATGAACATTAAAGCAGATACAACACACATTCAACAAGATAAGTACCAAATCCAATGAAGTAGTTCAACTTCCTTAGCACATATGAAAAAATCATATACCACAAACAACTAAAGAATAGTCTTACAATATTCATGATACATCCATGAAAATGTGTTGGCTCCATGAGCTTCTGATTATTAGCTGAAATATCCAAGTACACAATTACAATAGTGAGCATGTCATCTATATACAATAACAATATAATATAGCTGCCATCATTTTGCCTTTTGAGATAAACACAATGATCAGAGCGACATCTAGTATAACCTTGTTCAAACATAAACCTGTCAAATTCTACATACCACTTCCTTGGAGCCTATTTTAAGCCATACAAGTTCTTCCTCAACATGCACACTAATTTCTCCTTCCCTTTTAACTCATATCCTTGTGGCTGCTACCTATATATCTCCTCCTCCAAATACCCATGGAGAAAGACTGTCTTTACATCTAACTGCTCAAGATGTAAATCTTCAGCTACTACTAGACTTAAAATAGTTCTGATTGAAGTCATTCTAACAACATGAGAAAATATCTCATCAAAGTCTATACCCTTTTTCTATGCAAACCCCTTCACCGCACATCTAACTTTATACCTTTTTCTACCTCCATCTTCTTCCTTAAACCTCTAAACACATTTATTCTGTAATGTTGTTTTACATGCAGGAAACTTGACTAAGTCTGAAGTCTAGTTATGTGCTAAGGAGTCCATCTCTTCTTTCATTTCTTTCTCCCACTTCTTCCTATTTTCTACCTACACTGCTTCTTCATAACGTTCTGGTTCACTGGAATCAGTCAACAATACATAAAATATTGAAGCAGAGTATCGTCCAGGGGGTCTACTTATCTTAGAATACCTTCTAACACCACTTTAAGATGTTTGAGGTCCTTGTTGTTGTTGTGGTTGTTGTTGTTGTTTTGGCTATTGATCATTATGATTTTCAGGCACCTTCACTTTTTCTATGATGTCATCAAGAACTGTGTATTCTCTGTTTTGTTTTTCTTGTTTCTTTTCTTGCATTTGATCGTTATACAAAACCTTTTCATTGAATATGACAACTCTGCTCCTAATGATTTTGTGTTTTTCATAATCATAAAAGTGACAACCAAAATCATTAACACGATATCAGATAAAGGTACATTTCTTTGATATTGCCTCAAGCTTTGTTCTATTTTCTTTATTAATGTGGACAAAGGCTTCAGAACCAAAAGTTTTTAAAAATAAGTAGTTTACCTTTTTACATGTCCATGCCTCCTCTGGAATACCACCATCCAAGGAACTTGAAGGCCCTATGTTTATTAGATAAACAATAGTATCTATGTCATTGTCCCAAAATTGTAAAGCCAATCCTCCATGCAATCTCATGCACCTTGCATGCTCCATGATTGTCATGTTCATCCTTTCTGACACACCATTTTCTTATGGTGTTCCTGGAACTGTCTTCTCTCTATGAATTCCATTCTCTAAACAATACCCATCAAACTCTTTGCGGAAATATTCACCTCCATTGTTTGATCTAAGACACGTCAATGTTTTTCCTGTCTCATTTTCAACCAAAGCTTTCCATTTCTTGAAAGTATCAAATAAATCAGATTTATTTTGAATATAATAAATCTAGGTTTTTCTAGTTGCTTCATCAATAAAAGCAACATAATAATGAGAGCCACCAAGAGATGATACCTGAGCAGGTCCCCATACATCTATATGCACAAGCTCTAATTTTCGGTCTTCTTTTCTTTCCCAACTTTGAGGAATTTGACTCTCTTCTATTTTTCATAAACACAATTCTCACAAAATTTTAAATCAACATGCTTCAAACTTGGCAATAAATTTCTTGAGTGAAGAATCTCCATCCTCTTCTCACTCATGTGCCCAAACCTATGATGCCACAATGCCATACCTTCTCCTGTAGAGGTTAAAGCATTAACAGAATTAGAAATACCATTGCATAAATAAAATGTACCAACGTTTTCTCCTTTTTCTATTACCATGGCTCCTTTAGTGACCTTCCAGGTTTTATATGTAAAAGTAGTTACATAACCTTCACCTCCCAACTGTATTGTTTAAATTATATTTTTCTTCAGATCTGGAGCATGCCTTACCTCATTCGACAACCATTGATTTCCATTCTGTTGTTTTATGAAAATTGTACCCATTCGAATGATTTTACAGGGTTTATTATCACCGAATTGAACCTGTCCAAAATCTCCTTGAACATAATCATGAAAATGTTTCCTATCAGGTGTGGCATGGAATGAAGCCCTTGAATCTACCACCTAGGCATCAATAATATTTTCTAATGAAAAAATCAAATCATCTTGCAACACATCACCTGTCACATTCATTTCATGATTGTTTTCTTGTTGCAATTCTCCTTCTTTTCCCTTCTGAGGCTTGTAGTCTTTCTTCGGGTGTGCTTTCTTTCCACATTTCTAGCATACTATCCCCGATCTGGACTTGGATTTGCCTTTCCTTTACTTACTACAATATCCTGGGCTCTTTCCTCTTTCCTTTTTTCTTCCCCTAGTCTCTGCAGTCAAAGCATTACCTGATGTCTCACTGGAGCTTTTCCATCGCATTTCCTCACTAAGGATTGCATCAACAACATCATAAAACTTTAAATTACTAGATCTAGAGACAAACTTACTAATGGCCATAACTAAACCATTCCAACTTTCTGGCAATGAGCATAGAAATAACATAGCCCTAACTTCATCATCAAAATTTACCCCTATAGAACTTAACTGTTTAGTAACCATATTAAATTCATTTAAATGATGAACAACAGATCCACCTTCTAACATCTTCATATTAAATAAATGCTTCATAAGAAATACCTTATTTGAGGTCAAGGTTTTTCATATAGTTTGGTTAATGCCGAAATTAAACCATATGTTGTCATTTCCTTTGAAATATTAAATTCTACCAACACCGCTAGGCACCACCGTATTGTTCCAAGTACCTTTCTGTCAAGAATATCCCATTTTGTTTATGTCATACTCGTCGACTTATTTGTCTTTCCGCTCAAAGGTAGGTACAGATATTTCTAGTACAAATAATCTTCCATATGCATCTTCCACATCTGGTAGTTTTGGCCATTAAATTTTTTGACCCTAAACCTACCATCTTCTACCATTGCTCCCACTCGAACCAGGAACCCTTCTCTCCTGTGAGTTTATCAGCCAAGTAAACCTTTGGCTCTTATACCAATTGTTAGAAAATTATATATTACAAATAAATGGAACACAAAGAATATATTTCATAAATATAAACACATAAAACAAGAGAGACACAAATATACATGGTTCACCCTATTTTGGCTACCTCCACGGAGAAACAACCAATCCTTCCTTTTATATTATCCAACAAAATGAAGAGATACAACCTACAGAAGATCTGCTGTAATTCTCTCTTCCCTCTCACACAATCTCCTTTCTCTTTATCACTCAGAATATAGATCTACATAGATGCAATACAATTCCCTCATTTATAGCAAGGGGTTTCCTTCTAGGGAAAAAAACCCTAAACTAAACATAACTTCTACTGTTAGATCTCCGCCTAATGAATAGCCTAGATTGACTATGAAATTACAACATCATATAAGGTAATTTTACATCTATTTTTAGCTTCGGGGGCACTGCCCCTGATCACCGGCTAGGGAAGGCTCTAAATAATCGTCGTCGCCCCCCCTAGACCCCCCTGGCAGCGTACATTTTACGGGCAGCGTTGTTGCCACATTATGAACTAGGGTCCAATGCGGTGATACCTCTAAACAAAGAAGATAATCAGGCTCCACACCCAACACATTCTCCCATTCTCTTCTATGATTTGAGGCTATACATATGCTACTGACGTTTGGGAATGACCCAAGATGTTATGATATAAAACAATTGATAGAAAACAAAATATGGGGACATAAACTGAAAACTGTTAAACCTCTATACTACTAGTGTAACCCTTTATTTTTATTAGTACAACCCCCTTATTATATTGTTGTACCCATGTAGTCCCCATATTGTTACTATTGTGCCCCATAGAAGCCCACTATTGTTATTATTATGCCCTTACATTATTATTATTATGTCGACTCTGATTATATTATGACCCCTTAGACTCCTATATATAGAAACGAGGTATTTTCATTTGTATCATCCAAGAATTGTTCATTTGTGTAATGTAAAGGAGGTTGCCCCCTCGAAGAGGCTTATTTCTAAGGTGTTCATCTATCTTTTCTATCTTTTTGTGAGCTGGTTTCATAACATTTGATATCAAAGCTTTGGATTCTAGGGTTTCGCTGCAACAAATAGGTCATCATGGAATTTTCGCTATAACGTTTTTCTATGACATTTTAGATGCTACAAAAAAAAACCCATTTGAGAAGAAATCATGTTGAACCTCGGATCTGAATTTTAGAGCTTTTCGTGCAATATTTGCAAAGATATGATCTAAGGAATTCGATGTTTTTGCAGACTCCTGAATTACATTCCAAACAGGTGACCTGGGGAAAATAGTCATAACTTTTCTTTTGAGCATCAAATTGAAATTTCGTAAGAAGTTACAGAAAGAGGACAGACTGTAAGTTTCTATGTATATTTTTCGAATCTTAAGGTTGAAACAGTGACATGTGACATTTCATACAAGTTTTCTCTTCTGAAAAGGTATATAATCAAGTCATCTTGGGAGATTGTGCATAACTCTTTCTTTGAGAATCTAAATTCGATCAGAATGGTGGCATTGGAAAGAGGATGCAGAGGGTTACTGCAGGTCACGATTTTAGAACTGGAAGATTCGAAATTAAAAAGTTACAGTCGTTTCAAGATCGAGCTCCTAAAATCAAGAAAAAGCAAGATGAGGAAGTTTGATGGCAAGGATCTGGTAATTTGGAAACTACAGATGGAGCAATATTTCGATCTACATGAGGTGCAACTATTACAAAAGGTACGTATTGCATCTTCATATTTAGAACCAAATAAATTTTTATGGTATAAAGGGCGTTGTTCTCGTAAACCACTTGTTACATGGTCAATTTTCACGGAGGAAATGATAGCACATTATGAGGATACAAAGAGAAACTCCTTCTTTAGCCAATTGATAAATCTCAAACCAAAGGGTTCAATGGAAGAGCACATTGAGGACTTTCAAAAATTGAATAGAAGGGTAAATTATATCCTAGAGAAGCAAAGGATTGATGTCTTCATAGGGACTTTAAAGGATAATGTTCAACATGAGGTTCGTTTTTGGGAACCTGATTCCTTGGAGGAGGCATTCGAGTTGGCAAGAAATATCGAAAGCAAAATTATGGAAACAAGGAATCCCACCACTCATGACTATGATTATGGAAGTGTTTCTTCTTCTAGCCTTCCACAACCTACAAGGCTTACACCACAACAATTGGAAGAAAAAAGAGAAAAAGGGCTTTGTTACAATTGTGATAGAAAATGCACTAAAGGTCATAAGTGTGCTGAGAAGAAATTATTTTACATAGAGTATGAAGAGGAGGAAGAAAAGGATCATGAAACATCAAAAAAGAGGATATACACTAGTACCTAACCCCAGAGAAAGAAGAAATGAATCCGACCATATCTTGTAATGCATTGGCAATAATCACCACTCAAACTCTCAAGATAGAAGGACATATCAAGAAGAAAAAGGTTCAAGAAGTGAAAGATCACATCGAGAAAGAAGAAATGAATCCAACCATATCTTGTAATGCATTGGCTAGAATTGCTACTCCTCAAACTATCAAGATAGAAGGAGATATCAAGAAGAAACATGTTCAAGAAGTGAAAGATCACATCGAGCATCAAGAAATGAATCCGACCATATCTTGTAAAGCATTGGAAGAAATTACCTCTCCTCAAACTCTCAAGATAGAAGGAAATATCAAGAAGAAAAAGGTTCAAGCAGTGAAATATCATATCGAGCATCAAAAACAAGTTCTCCAACTTTTAAAGGATAATGCCACTTTGGTGTAGAATCGAATGAAACAACATCGGAGTGAAAAATGTTTTGATGTAGATGATTGGGTAATTTTACGACTACATCTCAAACAAGCTATTTATGAGAAGGAAATGTTGGCAATACTACATGCACTTAAGAAATGGCGACCTTACCCAATGGGAAGACACTTCAAGGTAAAAATCAATCATGATAGTCTTAGATACTTTTTAGAACAAATACTATCTTTAGAAGAACAAAAAAAATGGGTCACAAATATGTTAGATTATAACTTTGACATCATCCATAGAAAAGGGAAGCAAAATTTTGTTGCAGATGCACTCTCAAGAAAGGATGAGGATGTGGAAGCATTGTTTTGTGCTATTTATATTATCCAACCATATTGGATAAACAAAGCAAGCGATGAATGGAAGCAGGACGAAGAAGTGTGACCACTCATTCAAAAGTTGCAAAAGATCCCAATTCAAACAATATTCCCAGAACTTGAAGAGGAAGGAAAAATCATATTGGAACCTGGAGCAGTCACAGAGTCAAGAACCCGATAGCTATGAAATTGACCAATTTCAGACTATCTCATCAAGTGGAAGAACTTACTCGCTGAAGATTCCACATGAGAGGACAATAATTTTCTACAAAAGCATCAAGAACTACTCAAGCGTTGAGGACAACACTTTTTGAAGGAGAGGGGCATGTTAGGCCTCTATACTACTAGTGTAACCCCTTATTGTTATTAGTACAACCCCATTATTATATTATTGTACCCATGTAGTCCCCATATTGTTACTATTCTGCCCCATAGAAGCCCACTATTGTTCTTATTATGCCCTTACATTTGTTAAGAAATTTACTGCATAACATAAATAATTACTGAGAGGAATAAATATAAAAATAACCAACAACAACCATAAACACATAAACAAAAATGTTTATCTAGGAAAACCCCAAATCCGGGGAAAAATCCAACCTAATAAGATCTCATTAGCATTGGCCAAAACCCTGGCCAATCCAACCAAGTGAGCCTTCACCACTCACCTCCAGGTCTTACATTACAATGAAGTCTTCCTAGCTTTTTATAGGCTCCATTACATATAATACCATGGGAAGAATACTATGGGTGCACAATACCATGTGCCCCAAAACATATTAAATGTTGGCTCCTAATTTTTGATAAATCGTTCTACCACTACAACAAATGATCAAGAAAAACTCAACCTTTAAGTGGGGTCATAACGAAAGACAAGATTTCGACTAAATCAAACAAGAAATCATTAATGCTCCCTCTCTAAGTACTCTAAATTTCTCTGATCATTTCATCTTGTATACTTTCACTTCTTCAACATCTTATGTTTTTGTCTTAATACAAATTAACGATAAAAAAATTTGAAACTTCTATCTCTTTTTTCAGTTCAAATTTTCAAGGTGTTGAACTAGATTACTCAGAGGTAGAGAAACAAGCATTTGTTGTTTATAAATCTATAAAGCATTTTAGACCTTTTCTCTTAAAAACACATACGAAAGTGATAGTCCCATTCCCAGCAGTGAGATAATTACTTATGTAGAAAGAGTTAGGAAAAAAGAGAGAAAATTGGGTAACAAATCTGCAAGAATATGATATTGAAATAAAACTAGCCAAAAATGTAAAAGGATAAGGATTATGTAGATTTCTTACAGGAGCATCCAACATACTAGTTGATCAGGACATAGGTAACAATGAACACATATCTGAGGTAAGCCTTATTGATACTGAGTCCCAATACGTTGATTTGATTTTCTATTTAAAAAATGGATATGCTCCTCCATAACTCAATCATAAAAGAAAAAGATCTTTAAGATTGAAAGAAAATCAATATGAGATTGTTGATAATGTGTTATTCAGAAGAAACTATGATTCTATTTTGTTAAGATGTCTTGAAAAATCTGAAGCCCAAAAAGTTTTGCAAGAACTTCACGATGGACCAGCAGGAGGACACTTTGGAGGAGATACTACCGCACATAAAATCCTACGTGTAGGATACTATTTGCCCACTCTCTTCAAAGATACTCATGCATATGTAAGAAAATGCAAAATATGCCAAATTGTGTCTGGAAGACAGCGAAAACCAACTTTTCCTCTGCAACCAATCAACATCAAACAACCTTTCGAACAGTGAGGACTGGATATCATAAGTGAGATCGTTCCTTACTCTTCTAAACAACATAATTATATTTTAGCTACTACATATTATTTCATTAAGTGGGTGGAAGCAATTCTGTTAAAGGTAGCCAATTCTGACATCGTTACTGAGTTTATTGATCAATTTATCATTATAGGATTGGATTAACCTTCTGCACTTATATTTGATAATTCATCTTACTTTTCAGGTAATAGTATGACTGAGTTTGCACTTAAGAGAGGTTTCAAACTAAAATATTCCACTAACTACTATCCCCAGGGAAATGGTTTAGCAGAATCCACTAATAAAAACCTCCTAAGAATAATCAAAATCACTGTTGACCAAAATCAATGTAATTGGCATAAATCATTAATATTTTCTCTATGGGCTGATAGGATAAATTAGAAGGCCTCTATAGGTACTTCTCCATTTAACCTAGTGTATGGGAAGGAAGCCATCATTCCATCACATTTAACTCTTCCCTCACTATCCCTAGTTCAATTCATTGAAGAAACACCTACTTCTTCTTTACAATTAAGACATTCCCAAATCCTAAAACTAAAAGAAGAAATGGAAAAATCCAAACTCACACATGCCAAACATCAAAAGATAGTGAAATCTTCTTTTGATGCAAACTTAGTAGCACAAAAATTCTTCAAAGTTGGAGACTTGGTTCTCAAGTGGGACAAAGCACATGAAGAGAAAAGGAAATATATGAAATTTAAGAAATTGTGGTTTGGTCCATTCTTGATTATCGAACAAATAGGCCCATATATATTCATACTACAAGATTTATCAAGAAAGAGAGATTCTCTTCCTGTAAATGGGCTCATCTTAAAGAAATTATTTTCTTAAAGATTCAGTTTCGCACAAAAAAAAAAATTAAATAAATAAATAAATAAAATATGTAAAAGACCACTTCCATTGTACATCCCGCTACAATTTATTTTCCTTTTACAGATTCTGTTAATAAAAATGTTAAATAGTACTATATTGACTTTTCAAACATCTCTCGAAATTATTTTTCTTTTTTCAATTTGAAGGTAGGCATTTTTTAAGAAGTGGTTACTAAAATTGAAAACTAGATAAAAATTATATAACTCTGAAATTTTTCCATTAAGTTATGAAATCTTTAAAAGAACCTTAAAAAATTATTATATCGGTTTACTCTGGTTTCAGTCAAAAAAAGGTTATCTTTAAAAAAGTAAAGACTATCTTATGACTAAAGCACTTTCAACTTACATTTATCATCCAAAACCCTTAAGGAGTCAATGGTTCTCCCCATCCATTAAAAAAGAGAATTTTAGAGTGTAATACTAAAATATAATAAATCTAAAAGATAAGAGGTCTCATCATGAGCCAACTTACCATGATCATAGGGAACCAATTAAACTAACATTACCAATACTGAACACCAAATCAGGGTAATGACTTATGATTGTTTCAATTATAAGACAAGGGGTCTCATCACGAGCCAACTTGTTCAGTTTGATTATTACCAGTGAATGGCATTGTCGCTATTTGGCCACCAAACCAGGACAATGGATTTTAGACATCAGTTAAAAAAGAAAAGAAAAGAAAAGAAAAATAAAAACTTACCTCTAATTATTGCACTATTAAATGGATGGGATACTGGATTATTGTTGGTTAAAAGGTAACCCTATCGAAGCTATGAATGCTTGCTGGCAGCAGTGGCTCTACTTATGACAAATGGGTACATCAAAAGCTAAGTCATAAAAGGCCCCCTACTTTATCTTTATAACTGATTAATGACTCATACAAGTAAATAGGTGTTTTTTCATTCACGAAAGGTTTTTTAAAGAAATTGCAAATTTTATGAGTTCTATAGTGAGAGCAATTTTATTTATTTAAATATTTCGAAAAGTACTTTCCACTTCTTAAATTATTTTTACTCAATTTTTGGGAAATTTCATTATTATTAGAGATAACTGGTTCTTCCAGTGAATCGCCAATTGTTGTACTGTTTAAAATCCCCCATTTTAATATATTAGAAGTTTCCAATGAAATTTATTATATTAAAAATAGGGACCCTTTAGTTTTAAAAAGCCCTTGATTTTATTTCTTAAAAAAAAAAAAAAAATAGTGAATCGACATAAAAAATTGTTAATAAAATCCCATAACCAAAGTTTAATACTTAGGATTTTTAATTAAAACCAAAGTAAACCTTAATTATCAAAAACCAAATTTTAAATAGCCCACGAGACCAAGATGACACTTAGGCTTTAAAAGCCTTAAGTATTAAAATGTGGGTTATTTAATTAAAGAACAAAATAATCAAACTTTTTTAATTCCCAAAGGTTAAATTCTTTATAACCCCACCATACCCTCACATCGCAAATCAACATAAGAAAAGTTCCATGGCTAATGCCCTCTGACCTAATGTGATTGCAATATAGCCTAGACCCGACAGAGTCATACACTCCATTTAATAAATGCCCCATGTCTGGGAAATGGCAAAAAACGCCACAGGTTGACCCCTCTCCACCCCTTTGCGATTGCGATTGTGATATTTAAACCAGACCCAATCACAGATTCAAACACATTAAATAAACTATCACATCTGGAATGATCGCAAATAAACCAAAAAGATTAAGTTCATACCTCTTTGCACCATCGATTGCGATATGCAATGTAGCCCAGACCCGACAAGATTATACATGCCAGTCCATAAATTCCCCACATCTGCGCAATCGCAAGTTTTCACGGGACTTAAGCCATTCCTCCTATGTCCATTCCGATTGTGATTTGGTCTTGATTGATATATTCAATTTTTTGTCTATAACGATAGGGATTCTCCCTTCTTGAAATATGATGATAATTCATCCCCTTCCGGTTGCAAAGCGATTACAATTTAATCAAAAAGGCCTGCGTGTTATTATTCAATTTTATATGAAAATACTGTCTCGATTCACGATTTACTTATCCATGACTTATCTTTCCAAGTATACATAGAGCTCAATGGCTAGGAAGAGATAACTACGCAGAGGAAAAGGAAAATTTGTTCCATAGAATCTGCAAAAAGCGAGGATATTTAGATCGAAAGTCAGGGATAATAAGCCAGAAATGACAAAATGTTTTTATTTTTCATGATTCAAGGAACTTCATTTAAATTTTTCACCACTATGCGCGGACCTGTTATTTTTAAACAATTTGTATTATTATTTAAGCAGACATGATGGATCGATTTATAGGTCCAGTTTTTGATAGAGAAATCCTAAGGAAGAATTCACATTTTTGTATTTCTTCTTCAATATTTGTTTGAATAAAATTTTCAGATCGTGGCCTCTTTTATTTTTGCAAAAAATCTTGAGAGTTGTTGCATTTATGTATTACTTTAAAGCGTTGGAGCAAAGGAGAAAAGGCCGAGACTGCTAATTTCTTGAAAACAAGTGTTTTTGGATACGGGTATTTTTATCAGTATTTTAAATCGATTCTGTTTTCTTTTATTGTTTGTAGTTTCTCTCTATTTTGTGTTATATGCATTTCTGTAAAACAACATTAGCATAAATTCATTTATGAATATGTTTAAGTGCTGCAATATTTTAATGGCATGTATAAAAAACAATTAAAAATATTTTGATTGTGATAATATTATCATAGTTATTTTAATTAATTTCTTAATTAAAAGAATTAATTTAATTTTTTTTCAATTTTGAAGTAAATGATTAATTTCTTATTCATTTACTAAGGAAAATGATTCTAGATCACAATCAAACTGTTAATAAATAACCTAGGTAATAAGTAGATTATTTTCATATGTTTTATCTTTTAGTCGTAAACCATTCCAAATCCATATTTTCCATCCCATTATAAGCATTTCTTATCCATTTTATCACCTCTCATTGGGAAATTGGTCCCATTATATCCAGTTGGAGCCACTACCCCAAACAGAAAAGGAGTTTTTTAAGGTCCGAACCGAGTGGTTATCACCCATGTTGGTGCAGTGAATTTCGAGGCATGAACAAGACTGCAAAGAGATATGGGGCATATACACCATTGAGTGTTTTCTTTGCCTGTGAAACCACTCAAAGCTTGTAAAACCAAAGGAAGCAAAGAGTAATAGGGAAAAATTTGATGAAAAATTATCTTAAAGTTTAAAATATTGGCGAATCTTATTAGTCCCTAATATGAAATATGTAAATTGTTTGGTTATATTTTTGTAAAACTATTCAACCTTTTAATGATTTTATATATCCTTTGTAAATATTTTCACAATTTTTAATATAAAACATTTTTATACTATAAACTTTTGGGTCAATATATTTTTTAGAAAATATGGAAATTGGTGATTTTTTTTGGAAAAAGCATGAAAATTAACTAGCCTACAAATATTAGTCCCTAATTTTTCTCCTTTAAGAGTGACTATAAGAGATAAATATCAATTATTAGTTTAAAGAAATTCTACGTTGAAATTGTGGTTTAAATTGATTTAATTTTTTTTATCTCATTAGAATCACATTCTTATGATTTATGTGAGCTACCAAAATATCCAACATGGATATATGAAGTTGATTACAAGCAACATCAGAGAAGTGCAATAAAATCATGTTCGACCTAAAGAATTCTAGAACTAGTCCATTGCGGAGACACTGAAACCCTATGATATGCATTGATCAGCATGAAGAATGCACTGACAAATGTGTTGTATTTTTAAGAAAGTCATAAGGATTCCTTGGTTTTGAAGACTCTTCCTGTGTGAGGAAGCTTTTCTAAGGAATGGATCACCCAAGAGATTGGGGATGCAAATAAGGGGATGCTTGAACTTAGAAGGAGTGTGACTATAAAGAAGAGGAAAATGAAGTAAATCTATTTCAAGGAGTCATGGGCATACACAATGGGATAATAAATGCATTAAGTGTGTCCTAGGAAGTAACGAACTAACTTTGTTCTTATGAAGAAATTGAAGATCAGGAATCACAGGGTTGGATTTGACAAATTCAGGACATGGAAGATGTCACTGATGTAAGAAGCCATGGCTATATGGCTTACGTAATTGCCTTATTCATTTCAAAACACTAAGGACGGTCTTCCTTTAAGGGGGAGGGGTTTGTAACACCCCACTATTCTACCACTACTATTGTGACATCCACATCAATATGGAGAAAAACCATGACTGGCAAAAACCCTAATTAATATATGATATTATATAATAAAAATCAATTAATTAATAAAACTGAAGATTGGATTCCTTATAGATCCTTGGTTTGAGTGAATATTACCAATTTTTTCTTTTTTCCCTCAAAAGTTTCATTGAATTAATTGTGGAAACCTTACCAATGGGTAAATCCTTTATTTTATGACTGAGTTTTAATTAAATTATAGTTGGGTTGATTTGGAGTTAGTTGACTATTTGTTCCTTGAAGAGGAAAAGTGACTAGACCAATATTTAGAGTCAACAAACTCAATTGATTTTGTGAATTGTGAAGGGACAAGTCGACTATGCGATGCTAACCTTCATTTTTACCTCTTTATAGTCTGAAGAGGCAAGGAATGATGAAAAGGCACCAAGGAGATTAGGGCGATGCTCTCTTGGCATATGCAAGGGACATTGAGGTGGTGGAATTGATATGTATAAATTTTCATGTATAAAGGAGATACTGATTCGTATATTTGTGTTATGCAGCCAACTCACAAAAAGATAGATCAATGACTTAGAAAGTATCCTCTTTGAGGGGGAAACCTCCTTTACATTACATAAATGAACAATTCTTTGATGATACAAATGATGAGACCACCTTTGTGTATATAGAAGTCTAAGGGGTCACAATATAATCAGATCCTACATAACAATAATAATGTAAGGGCACAACAATAAAAATAGTGGGTTTCTGTGGGGCACACCAATATCAATATGGGGGCTACATGGGCACAAAAATAATAATAAGTGGGCTACACTAACAATAAAAACAAGGGGGCTACACTAAGAATAAAAATAAAGGGGCTACACTAGTATTATAGGGACCTAACATGCCCTTTTCCTTCAAAAA
The DNA here is from genome assembly GCA_031772625.1 of Pinus tabuliformis. NCBI lineage: Eukaryota > Viridiplantae > Streptophyta > Pinopsida > Pinales > Pinaceae > Pinus > Pinus tabuliformis. The sequence goes on along the minus strand of CM062820.1, from coordinate 1,390,402,339 downwards.
AGGTGTTGTCCTCAATGATTGAGTAGTTCTGGATGCTTCGTATAAAATTCTCATCCTCCCACATGGAATATTCAGTGGGCAAGTTCTTCCACTTAATGAGATACTTTGAAATTGATCGATTCTGTAGATGTCGAGTTCTTGTTTCTGTGACTTCTTCAAGCCCAAATATTATTTTTTCCTTCTTCATCAAGTTGTGGCAACACTGTTTGAACTGGAAGTTTGTGACTGATAACCTTCTCTAAGGATGAAACGTGGAAAACTAGGTGTACTAAGGAAGATGTAGGCAGATCCAATTTGTATGCCATAGTACCAATCTTTTGCAACACCTTGTAAGGATCGTAGTACTTTGGTGATAATTTATTATCCTTCTTAGCTTGATTGAGAGACATTTGTTTTTATGGTTGTAGCCATAAGAATACTCAGTCACCTATATAAAAACTTCTTTCATTGCAATGTTGATCTGCTTATTGTTTCATTTGATTTTGTGCCAGAGTGAGGTTATCCTTTAAGAGTTGGAAAATGTTTTTTTGATGCTCGATGTGATCTTGCACTTCTTGAACCTTAGAATTTTCTTTTAAAGATGATGTGATGGATGGTGTATGATATCCATAAAGTGCCATAAATGGAGTCATGTTTGTTACAGTATGGAAGGAAGTGTTATACCACAATTCAACTAGAGATAACCACTTGACTCATTATGTTTGTTTATCATATATAAAGAAACGAAGGTATCCTTCCAAACATTTGTTCATTATCTCAGTTTTCCCATGAGATTGAGGATGATAAGATGAGTTATGATCTAATTGAGTACCAAGACAAGAAAATATTTTTATCCAAAAATTTTCAATGAAAATGGGATCTCTGTCACTTACTATAATCTTTGGGTTTCCATGAAGATTTTGAATTGTTTCCATAAATGTAGTAGAAACTGTACTGGCTTTAAAAGGATGAGATAATGTGTACAAGTGTGCATAATTGGTAATTCTATCAACTAACACCATGATGACACTTGTTCCTTTAGACTTGGGTAAACCTGTGATAAAATTCATTGATATATCCTCCCAACATTGACTTGGAATGGCTAAAGGCTGTAACAAACCCTAGGTCTTAATTGCCTCAACTTTATTTTGTTGGGAAACCAAACATTCTGCCAAAAAATTCTGAATACCAGGATTAAGTCCATCCTAAAGTCATTCCTTCTTGACCATATGGTAAGTTTTTAAAATTCCTAAGTGCCCTGCTAAGGAAAATGTGTGCAATTCCAAAAGAATCTTTTGTTTGGGTTGGGAATTCTTACAAAGATATAAGTGATATTTGTACTGTAATAAATCATTTTTCCAACTAAATGTATCAGGTGTACTAGGATCTTGCTGCAACTTTTGAATGAGTGTTCACACCTCTTCATCATTCTTCCATTCATCCCTTGCCTCAGTTATCCACTCAGGCTGGATAATAAAAATGGCACAAAGCAATGCTTCCACATACTCATCCTTTCTTGAGAGTGCATTCGCAACAACATTTTTCTTCCCTTTTTTGTAGATGATTTGAAAGTAATAACCCAACATATTTGTCACCCATTTTTTCTGCTCTTCTGAAGATAATATTTTTTCAGAAAAGTATTTAAGACTATCATGATTTATTTTTACCTTGAAGTGTATTCCCATTAGGTAAGGTCACCATTTCTTTAGTTCATGTAGTATTGCCAACATTTACTTCTTATAAATAGGTTTGTGTAAATACTTTCCTTTGATTGGACGCTTTTCAAAAGAAATGGGTCTTCCTTCTTGCATTAAAACAACACCAATTCCATTTCCTAAGGAATCACATTCCACAATAAAGGTTTTTGTGAAGTTTGGCATAGCTAAGACCCGTGCTTGGCACATTTCCTCTTTAAGATGTTTAAAGGCCTTATTTTCTTCTGGAGTCCAACCAAATGCATCTTTCTTCGGTAATGATGTTAGAGGTGCCACATTCTCCCATAATTCTTAACAAACTTGCGATAATACCCCATCTAAGAAATCCTTGAAGATGTTTTTTGGTTGTGGGGATGTTCCATTCCTTAATGACTTTCGTTTTTTTAGGGTCTACCTTAACACCCTCATTAGATACAATATGAACCAAATTTCCACCTCCTATACTCCAAAGAAACATTTGGATGTTTTTTCATATAATTGTTTCTCCTCCAATAGTTTGAGCACCCTATCAAAATTTTGAACATGATCCTTCCAAGACTTGTTGTAGATTAGTATATCATCAAAAAATACTAACACAAATTTTCTAAGAAAGGGTTTGAAAATGGAATTCATCAAACCTTGAAATGTGGAAGGTGCATTAGTAAGGCCAAAATACATGACCAAAAATTCATAATGACCCTCATGAGTTTTGAAAGTTGTTTTCTGAATGTCTTCAATCTTCATTCTAATTTGATGATATCCTGAATGAAGATCCAACTTGGTGAAGTAAATTGATCCATGTAATTCATCCAACAATTCATCAATGACAGGAATGGGAAATTTATTTTTGATAGTGATCTTGTTGAGCTCCCTATAATCCAGACGCATATGCCATGATCCATCCTTATTGTGCACCAATAATATTGGAGCAGAGAAAGAACTTTGACTAGGTTGAATTATACCAACCTCTAGAATTTCTACAACCATGCATTCAATTTCACTCTTTTGGGCATAAGGATATTTGTAAGGCCTAACGTTTGGAGGAACACTTCCTGGAATCAAATGAATAACATGATCATGATAACAAATAGGTGGGAGGCTTTTGTGTGTCTCAAACACTTTGGAATGATTTTCCAAGACTTTTTGGAGATTTGGAGAAATAGATGATTTCGATGCTTGAACCTCTAGTGAGCATAATTGTGCAATTACGCCCCATTGTTGTTTCTTCAGAATATTTTTCATGTCGTTAAAGTTGATTATATTTTATAGTTTCCTTGTGATACCCCTTAATTCAACTTCCTTTCCTTCCCAAACAAATTTCAAGAAAAGTTCTTGAAAATTGAAAGCTATCATCCCCAAATATTGTAACCAATGGACTCCTAGTATAACATCAACACCATCCATTGGAATAGAAAGCATTGTGCTATTCAATACATATTCCCCCATGGTTAACTTTATATTATGGCACTTTCCTGAGAAAATTAGTTCCTCCATTTTCAACCATCACTTGACACTCTGGTGCTATATATATGAAGCAATTAAATTCCTTGGCTATCTTACAATGAATAAAATTATGGGTACTACAAGAATCAATCAACACTATTACCTTTTTCTTCTTGATATATCCTTCTATATTGAGAGCTTTAAGAGTGGTAATTCCTGCCAATGCATTACAACATATGATCAAATTCATTTCTTCTTTCTATGGGGTCGTTTCCTAGTGTATATCCTCCTCTTTTGATGTTTCTTGTTCATTTTCTTCCCCCTCTTCACAATCTATGTAGAATAATTTCTTATCAACACACTTATGACCTTTAGTGTATTTGCTATCACAACAGTAAAAAAGCCATTTTTCTCTTTTTTCCTCCAATTTCTGTGGTTTCAACCTTGTAGGTTGTGGAATACTAGGAGCAACAACACTTCCAACTTTATAGTTGTGAGTGGTAGACTTCCTTGTTGCCATAATTTTGCTTTCAACTTTTCTTGCCACCCTGAATTGCTTCTCTAAGGAATCATGTTCCCAAAGGAAAATGTCATGTTGGATGTTATATTTTAAAGTCCTTATGAAGACATCAATCCTATGCTCTTCTTGAATATCAGTTACACTAATATTCAATTTTTGGAAGTCTTCAATGTGCTCCACCATTGAACCCTTTTGTTTGAGATTTATCAATTGGCTAAAGAAGGTGTTTATCTTTGTATCTTCCTAATGTGCAATCATTTCCTCCGTAAAAATTAACTAGGTGACAAGTGATTTATGAGAACAAATCCATCTATACCATAAAAATTGATTGGGTTCTAAATATAAAGATGCAATACATACCTTTTGCAAGGGTTTCACATCATGTAGATCAAAATATTGCTCCATCTATAGTATCCATGTTATTGGATCCTTGCCATCAAACTTCCTCATATATATCTTTGGAATGTGGTGGTTCTTAAACCCCACATTGAAGTCTCTAAAATCATAATTCATATTCCTTTTTTCCTCATGATGATTTTCATGGATTACCTTGTCACCATTGGGAAGCCTTTCATGCAACAACTTTTTCAAACCTTCCTTCAACCTTCCATGTATGCTTTTACACCATTCATGTCACCTTTTAAACCATCTATGTCACCTTTTAAACCATCCATGTCCCCTTTTAGTTCATCTTTGGTTTCTCTTTGTGAGAGCAAAAATTGTTGCACGTGGTCTCTTAATTTTGATATATCATGCTGCAATTCTTCCTCTTCATGCAGCGTAGTAGAGATTTATGATGGTTTAATGGGTGTAGAATTCTTTTCTGGGGAGCAATTTTTGAACCCAATACTGATATCTAGGCTTCAATATGGCCTTGGAATCACTTCAAACTAATTTTTCAAAAAAAAGTTATGCAATTTAAAAAATATACACACCTTTTTCTTGCTTTTAGGACATCGATATTGAAATGGTTGTAACTCTATAATTTCAGATCTCCAAGCTCTAAAATTTCTTCTTGTGGTATCCCTATGAGTCTTCGTTCAAACCCCACAGGTTAGACTAAGATTGGATTCTTCAAGAAAGAGTTATGCCAAACCTCCCTTGATGACCTTCTTATGGACTGGTTCAGTAGAGCTAAGTTGTACGGGATGCCATGTGTCACTGTTTCAACCTTCGGCCCTGAAATTTCTACATGAAAAACTACTTATGACTGAATTATAGATCCTAAAAAAACCCTAACTTACCCATATCATATCTATGAAAATATAGGGAACAAATGACTAAAATTTGTACACAACTTTCACCACGATTTCAGCTCCATATGGTCAAAATTTCAGCTTTTGAAGCTTCATAGAAAAAACGTTATAGTGAAAATGCCATGATGACCTATTTGTAGCAATGAAACCCTAGAATCCAAAGCTCTGATATCAAATTTTATGCAACCAACTCACAAAAATATAGATCAACTACTTAGAAATTATCCTCTTCGAGGGGGAACCTCCTTTACATTACATAAATGAACAATTCTTGGATTATACAAATGACAAGACATCGTTTTTATATATAGGAGTCTAAGGGGTCACAATATAATCAAAGCTTACATAACAATAATAATGTAAGGGCATAATATAACAATAGTTGGATTCTACGGGGTACAAAAATAACAATATGGGGGCTACATGGGCACAATAATAACAATAAGGGGGCTCCACTAGTATTATAGGGACCTAACAATTTGGCACCAACTCATCTCTAAGAGATTTAGAGAACTTGCATCATTTCTTATACATTCTATTTTAGTTGAAGACTATCTTTGTATCATCTTATGTTGGTACTAGTCAACTGCATCATTTCTCTTCACCCTAGCCAGATATTTTCTATCATACTATTTCTTGCCCAGTCAGTTAAATCAATAAAGCTCTCTTAGAGCTTTAGTGCAATTGCACTATTGGCTCACATGCATAATATCTCTCACAATAGCTCTCTCCCTTTTGAAACAACTCTTATTTCACTTTTTTAGTATGCATGTACCATTTTCTTACCTTGGTCAACATTCTATTGCACCATATGTCCTTTGTGATAGGAAAACACTTGGATCCTCCCTTGGCCATTATGGTTCAAACAACAACCTACTAAAAACACCAATTCTTGCTAAGGTCGTCTATACTAACCCAAGATATCTACATCCCTCATACCATCTCTTGCTAAGAAAGCACATACCATCTCTTATATAGATGTGCTTGCTCCATCTCTCTTTCTAGAACTAGTTATTGTTCCTCTAAAGATGAGTGACACTCTCCTTTAAATTTGGGCGAAGACACGTGTCATGAAGTTTTTGGAAGCTTGGAAAATTCATTGGCGTGAATTTACTCTTATGCAAGCAGTGACTCATACCCTAGATCTAGCTTAGGGGTGGTCAACTGCAAGAGAGATATAGTGTAACTAGCCTACAATTGGGAGGAGAATGTAATTTTGTCCTTCAGTTTCCCATTAAATTCACTCAGATAACTATATGAACTAATGCATATCCACTCTATGAATGTACTGGTATATTGACGGATTCATGTAAAACTTTGTGCTATTTGTAAAAGAATGCATAATTTATTATATATTCCTAGTTATCTTGTTGTTTTGATCATCCATATGACACATGAGGCATGTAGTTACTGCCTTCCTAGTAAATCATAGGTCATTGTATAATATTAGAGTTCAATTTATATATATCTTCATGAATATATGGAAAGTTTTTTATTATTAACAACTTGAAATGGACAATGATAATCCATGCCTTATTTTGATTTATGTATAAGCATTTATATTCATACCTAAATCACTGGCCAACTATATTATGTGTTCCATGGATAAATAAATTATACATGTTATATTTTTCATTATATTATGCTTCGTGAAGTTCACCAATATATTTATGATTGACTAAATTTTCTTAAATGTCCAATTGCTTGAACTATGAGGTTTATTGCCCTATTCATAATTTACAAGATGTCTTGCATCATGTTGAATTCTGGAACTAAAAGTATGGTTGTACTAAATGTTTGGATTATAAATATTTCCACCACAGTCATAAATTTATAACACTCTTGCCTATGTATAGTTGACATAAGATTTTAGGTTGCTCTGGTTAATTGTATGATGAAGACAAATTAAGAATTTAGACTCATTCTCTCTCTCTTTATCTAATAATCATAACCAAATTCAACCCACTCGCCAGTATTATTATGGTGATCACCTTCTTTCAGCCATATTTCTTGTTACCTTTCAGTGAAGAAGCTTGGTTTGGGGGCTAGGCCCCTCTCCTTATCTCAATAATTGTCGAATGGTTGATTTGGATGTCTTGCCAAACCTGATAAATATCGTGACCCAACCTTAATTATTTTATGTAATGAATGGGAGTCAGGTTTTTGACCTCAAATCACACATGTCCAGACTCATTGTCATCTCCCTTCTGAACAACCTCTCAAACTTATTTCATTAAGTTCCTAACTATCAAATATGAGATCATTGACTTTTGTTTTGTCCTAAGAAGCTTGTTGTCAGATTTAGACCACCAAATCTTATTGTTTGACTTGGTTTGAAGGTATGCTATAGACCGCTCTATATCTCTAAAGGTTCTCCTCACATTTATAGCTTGCAAGCCTTGGTAAAGGGGGGGAGAGCGAGGGAATTTAGGAAACATGTGTTTTCTAGTTTTGGATTCTTTTAATATTTCAAATTGTGTTATACTTAAAAAAATTAATATTACTTCAAGTGAGTCTCTAACAACGATGCAACTTACTAGTACGTCTTTGTGTACACTCCTTGTTCTTTTTAATTTCCTTTTTCAACTAAAGAAATCATGCTCTCTGGCATACATTAGTCTTGTCCAAGATTGGACCATGAGACTTGTGGGACCAAGCCTCCCCACCTAAACATTGGACCATATCCTCAAGACTTCTCCCTCTTGATGGTTATTGAAAAATGAATAATCTTCCATTAGCATGCCCAGATCCTTCAGATTGGTGTGATCACCTAGAGGGAGTAATTGGGTCTTCACGACACTTAGACATCCTCAGCCAAGAATGAACCGATGGACCCAAAGCTCGAGCATCCTATACATGCACTCACTACATTTGGAACAATGTTTTGTGAGTGGCTTAAATGTTATAAGAGTAAATTGGTTGGGCCACGCCCTCCTTAAGGCCCAATAATTCCACTTGGGTTATTATCATCATCCTTACACTCACATAATGCTTAGTTTGGTGTTTATTCATGATTAGGTGGGTGGTCCTTACATTGGCAAAAGACTGGATTCGTTCTTAGTTCATGAAAACTTGTTGGAGAGTCCAGGATGTATGCGATCATGGGTAATAAAATCTATGATCTATGACCACATGCCTATTGTATTATAGTGGAGGCTAGAGCACCCTCGCGTGGGCATACCATTCAAATTCAATAGAATCTAGTTGGAGGAAAAGGAGTTCATTTCTCTGGTCAACGCGTTTTGGAGGGAAAACACCCAGGAGGAAGGAAAATCCCCAATGCAGTACTTTTCAAGTCTACTACAACCATTAAAAGCCGCGTTAGGATGTGGGAAAGATAAAATAAAAGAGAAATGTCTATGGAATTGAAGGATATAACAATAGAAATTTGAAATGTTTATAATTTGGAGAGGGGTAATTCATATAGAAACATTTGGGACAAACTCAAAACACTGGAGTGTAGGAAGTGACAGATCCTTCACATACAAGAAGTGACTTAGAGGCTAAAGAGCAGAGCCTTTTGGTTGCGGGAAGGCGACAAAAAGACTAAGTATTTTCATAGATATGGAAACCAGAGAAAAAATCAGAATACTGTATGGAAAATCAAGAGACAGGATGGGTCAATAGCATATACAACCGAGGAGATCCAAAGGGAAGTTGTATACCACTTCAAGACTTTCTTTCAAAAGCAGCCTGGAAATTATATTGAGGATCAGATTTGGGGTTTGATTAATTACCCACATATGTTCAATGAGGAGATGAACGAGGAAATATATAGATCGATCACATTAGATGAAATTCTACAGGTACTGAAATATTTTGCAAAGGATAAAATTCCAGCTTCGGATGTGTGGACTGTCGAATTCTTCCTTAATTTATTGGATTTGGTTGGGGTAGACTTGTTAAACATGGTGGAAGAATCTTGTCTCTGGGGCATGTTACTGGAGCTATAAAATCCACTTTTGTAACACCGATTCCTAAAGCATCTACCACTTCTACATTTCTTGACTACAAACCCATTTCTCTTTGAAACATCACATACAATCTCATCTCCAAAATAATTGTGAATGCATCAAAGGAACCCTCTCAATCCACATATCAAGGGAACAATCAGGTTTCCTTCATAACATGTTGATACATAATGTTGTTGCCACCGCTCAGGAGGTTATACATTCAATTCATACCAGAAAGATGAAGGAAATTGTGATGAAAGTGGATCTATGGAAAGCGTATGACTGTGTCAACTAGACCTTACTACGCCTTATTCGTACTGAGATTGGCCTATCTATTGTTATTGTAGAATGGATTATTTCATGTGTAACATCGACACATTTTGTGGTATTGATCAATGGCGCTCCCTAAAATTTCTTAAGTGTTGGCAGGGGACTTTGTCGGGGCTATTTGTTTTCACCCTTATTATATTGATGATGGACTGCCTTAGCCTTAAGATCAAGTCGGTAGTTTTGGGGGGTCATTTTAATGGAATAAGACTAGCAACAGGTATTAAGATCTCACATAATTTCTTTGTCGATGACATATTAGCTTTTGGAATGATTTCCCACCCTCTATGGAGGTTGTTCCATAACATTTTGCAACCATTTGGGGACGCTTCTGGTATGAAGGAAAATGAAGGAAACTTGTTTATATTATATTCAGCAAGAGACCTCGGGGAGATTAATGAGATTTGGAGTATGTTTAATTTCCAAACACAACCATTATGTGAAGGCCTCACATACCTGGGATTCTCGATTAAGCCAAACAAATATAAAGCTTCAGATTGGCTTTGGGTAATAGACAAATACAGGAGACAGATAAGTGGATGGGCGCATAGATATTTGTCTTTTGGGGGTAGATACATTTTGGTACAAACTGTATTACAACAACTGGTTGTATACTGGGCACACTTGTACATCTTTCCAGGGCAATTTTTAAGGATGAGAATTTATCTTAAAGTTTAGAAACCTTGGCTAGTCTCCCTAGCTTTTAATACACAATCTCTAATATGTTTAGCAATATTTTTGTAAAAATATTAAAATTTCTAAAAATTTTACATATCCTTTATATAAAATTTTGGTGATTCTTAAGGTAAAATAATTTTATACCATAAAATTAGGCGAATCATTTTTAGGAAATAATCAAAATTGACGTTTTTTTTTTTGAAAAAATAAAGAAAATTAGCCCACTTGCGAATATTAGCCCCTAAAATTTTCACTGCATCCTTCTTGTGGCTATCATCAACAATATCAAACAAATTATGGTACAATTTATCTAGTCTGGAAGGGAGGACATCCACAAATATCACCTAACCAAATGGGATAATATAACTATTCCTAAGGATCATGGTGGCTCAGGAATTTTAAACATCAATGTATTTGGGCATGCTCTCATCATTAAATCAATACGGTGTGGGTTCTTCAAAGAGGGTATATGGTGAGATTTCATTGCAACAAAATACTTACAAAAAAGGAGGGTAGAAGATTGGATCATATTAGGACTAATTGGAAGCAACACAGGTTTCTACATATGGCGATGCTTCCAAAAGGTGAGAGATATGTTTCTACAAAGAATATGTTGGACTTTCGGAAGTGGGAATCATATTCTGATCAAGATTGATAGCATCAAGGAAGTGGAGGCTACTCAGAAATTGACTGGAGAATTGATTCAATGCCTTCACCTAAGAGGTATCTTCATGTTCGAATAGGCCATTTCTAGATGGAATGATTGCTCTCTAATTTAGAAATAAGCGGAGCTGTTGGGACTCACTGTCATTTATCAGTTGCTGAGTGGGAGGAATATATCCTAAATCTTAGGCTCACGGGACTTTGCAGATCCGATGCTGGGGACTCTCTCACTTGGGCAAGAAACCTACGATCAATTCTGGTCGATGTGGCAAAAAATTACAGGTATTTCGTTATTTCTCATCATGATCTACACCAACCTCGCTAGTTTTCTCTGGTATGGAAAATCGACATCCCTATTAAAATCTTCCTTTCTAACTAGCTAACATGGAGAAATAAGAACCTTACATGGGAGAATTTATGTAAGAGGGGATTTAATGGACCTCAGAGATGCCCCCTGTGTAGGACATCTACTGAAAATAACTCTCATTTGTTGTTTGAATGCTTGATCACATTCTGTGTCTGGAATGACATATGCACTGCTTTAAACCTTCCTTGCAAGAATTTTGGAAACATTGTAGATTTTTATTTATGGTGGTTGCAGTGGGGCTCAAAGGAAAAGTGTGTTCCTTTTCTCACCATCTGGGAAATATGGTGTGCTAGAAACTGTCTTATTTTTAGGGGATTCCAGCTAACACACATTTTATTATCCACAAAGTCCTTCTCGGATTGCATGATTGTAGAAATTTACAGGGTAATTTCCTCAGACAGAACACCAAAGGACACTGCTCACAAACAGATCACAGATCAATACACCAGTATTGTTGATGTGGTTAAAACCCTCAAAAGGGAAACAGTCCATAGCCTGAGCCAACATGGCCACTTTAGGCAATTTATTAATAAAATAATGAAAAATTTACATAATCTTCTCTCATGAATGATTACCCTACAAATGACCCTCCATGCTCTTTAAATATAGATCATGGACCAATCGGGTGCTAAGCCACGGATCAGGTGTTGGTAATATCGAGGAGAGAATGAACCGTCGAATCACTACATATCGTGACCGTCGGATTGTAAGTTACAAAAGTACATAATAAATAAACACACTTTACCTAACTCTACACTAGACCTAGTTGTACTTAACTATTTCCTATGTGTTAGAATATCCTAACATCCCCCCTTAAGAAAAACTTGGGATAGGATTGAAGGATGTACAAATATGACACAATAGGAGAAGGAAGGAGGCACTAGAGCCTATCCACCCTTAGTGACAACTTCCTGAACTCCAACCATAAATCGAAGTTTAGTAAACTTCGCCTCTATGAGTGCCTTTGTAAAGATGTCTGCAACTTGATCATCTGTTGAACAATATTGCACTTCAAGAACATGGTTGTGAATGAGCTTTCTGATGAAGTGCATGTGTAGTTCAATGTGTTTGCTACGCTGATGTTGGACTGGATCTTTGCATAGTTGAATGGAACTTTGATTATCACACCAAAGTGTAGTCAGATGTTGCTGCTAAAAGCCAAACTCTGATAGGATCTAATGAAGCCACAGGGCTTCCTTACTAGCTTCTACGGCACCACGATACTCTGCTTCTGCTGAAGAAAGATAAATGGCACTTTGTTTCTTGCAAGCCCATGTAATAGGTCCTGAACCAAGAGTGTAGACATAACCTACAGTAGACTTCTGATCATCAGGGTCACCAGCCCAATCGGAATCAGTGAAACCAACCAATAGAGGAGATGCTTTTGCACTGTAATGAATCCCAAACTGGATTGTACCTCGAACATAACGAAGTATTCTTTTAGCTGCTTTCCAATGACTTTCATGTGGGTTTTGCACAAACCGAGCAATAAGGCCAACAACAAAGGAAAGGTCAGGACAAGTATGGGTCAAATACAAAAGTTTTCCTACAAGTTGACGGTATAAGGTAGCATCAACTTCAGGGGAAGTACAAGTGACTGAAATTTTGGCTCCAAACTGAAACGTTGAAGGGGCTGGCTTACAGTCTTCCATGTGAAAATGGTGTAGAAAATCACAGGCATACTTGGACTGGGAAAAGGAAATACCTTCCTTGGATTGCAAGACTTGAAGACCAAGAAAATAATGCAAGTGTCCTAAGTCTGTCATTTCAAACTTCTTTTTAAGGCTGGACTTCACATGGTTGATAAGGTTGGGATCACTACCAGTGAGGATAAGATCATCAACATAAAGAACAAGAATGATAAGAGACTTGCCCACATTCTTGATGTAGACAGTATTGTCAGAATGACACCTGGAAAAGCCAGATTCTAAAATAAAGCTATCCATTTTGGCATACCAAGCCCGAGGAGCTTGCTTGAGACCATAAAGGGATTTCTTAAGCCAACATACAAGGCTGGAGTCTGTTTGTGTAAAGCCAATAGGTTGTTCCATATAGATTTCTTCATGCAAGTCCCCATGCAAGAAGGTAGATTTAACATCTATCTGATGGACTTCCCATTTGAAAGAGGCAGCAAGGGAAAGAACAAGGCGGATAGAGTTCATTTTGGCAACAAGGGAGAAGGTTTTAGTATAGTCAATGCCTTCAACTTGTAAAAAACCCTTAGCAACAAGGCGAGCTTTATGTTTATCAACTGTCCCATCTGGTCCATACTTGGTTCTGTAAACCCATTTGCATCTAACAAGTTTTCGTCCCTTTGGTAGAGGAACAAGATCCCATGTATGATTTGCCAATAATCAACGATATTCTTCATTCATAGTTGCGTCCCAATCTAGATGGCCTGAAGCTTCTACAAAGGTTTCAGGATCATAATTCGCTGAAGCTTGAGCCAGTAAAGAAGAGGATCTATCGAACTGAGAATGTGTACGTCACTAATCTGTAGGATCACCTGCTGCATCCCGAGTAGCGCGGACCCATTTTGGAAGTTGAGGAGCTGAAGGAGGATCCTGAGAAGGTGGGGGAGGATTGTCGTCCTCGTTTCATCATCTGAAGAAGAAATATTTTCAAAAGTAGAAGAGATAGAGAGAGGTGGCACACCCTCTGAACTAGGCTCATAGGCCGATATATTTTCAGCAAACTTTACATCTCTTCTAATGATAACATTTTTGGACTTAAGTGGAATAAGTCTATATCCTTTGACATCTTCAGAATATCCAACAAAAATACATTTTTCACTCTTAGGTTCTAAAGCTTTATGTTTCTCATCTGGAATATGGGCCCATGCTTCACTTCCAAAAACATGAAAGCGACTTACATCTAGTTTAATTGAGCTCCATGCTTCTTCTGGAGTGATATTATTTAAAACCTTAGTAGGAGTGCGATTTATTATGTAATTTGCACAGTTAATTGCTTCTGCCCAAAAATTAAGACTAAGTCCTTTAGATTGAAGCATACAATTAGCCATTTCCTTTAAGGTGCGATTCTTCCTTTCAGCTACACCATTTTGTTGTGGAGTATATGGAACAGTATGTTGCATTTGAATTCCATTCTCAGTACAAAAGTTGATGAATTTGTTGTTAACATATTCTCCGCCATTATCAGATCTTAGCTTAAGAATTTGATGTCCATATTTTTTTCAACAAAGGCCTTAAAGGCCAAGAACATGTTAAATACTTCACTCTTGAGTTTTAAGAAGTATACCCAAGTGTGTCTGGAGAAATCATCAATGAGAGTTAAGAAATACTTGTAGCCAGAGAATGAAACAACTGGAAGTGGACCACATAAATCACTATGCACAAGCTGTAAAGGGGTTGAGGCATGCCAAGAGGCACGTTTTTCAAAACTATCCCGATTATGTTTTCCGAGCGCACATCCAGAACAAACACCATCTCTGCAAGATACCATTGGAAGACATGTCACCATATTTTATTTACATAGATTCTGAAGGGAGCGATAGTTTAAGTGACCAAATCGCTCATGCCAAAGTTTTCTCACTTCATCGTTATGAGCAACAAATACCGAGGGAAGATTTGATGACCCAAAGTTGTTAAACTTATACAACCTTGTAGAATCATCAACAATGCCAGTAGCTAAAATCTGTCTAGGATCTCTTAGGTCCTTAATTACAACATCGTGACGTGAAAATTCAATGATTTTATCTTCACCTGAATGAGTTAGATGATATACAGATAGAAGGTTGCAGGATAAGGTTGGAACACATAATACATCATCAAATTGGCCATTGTCTATATGAACAGTTCCAGTCCCTACAACACTAAGAGATCTATCATCACCAACATATATATTTTTGGTGTTACAATCATTTAAAGAAGAAATCATGGCTTTGTTTTTGGCCATGTGATAAGAAGCTCCAGAATCAATAAGCCACTCATGAGAATGAGAAGAAGAAGATACATTCAGTGCATAGCCAGACCAAGATGCTTGACAACCACATGCAAAAAGTGCTATTCCTGAAGATTAAGTTGAAGTTGAAGAGTGCTCCAAATGGATGTTATGCTTCTTCATTGCTGCTTCCAAGGCTTCCATCTTCTTAAAGAATTTGGATTCTAAGTGGCCATCTCGATTACAAAAGTGGTAATGTCTATCAGTCTTCTTCCCTTTGTTTTTATTTGCCTTATCATTTTTTTGAAATGATTTTTCATTTTGAGACTGGAATTTCTTAGGACCCTTGTTTGGTTTAGGACCATTCCTTTTAGGATACGACTTCTTAGGATTCTTTGAATTTGGTTGCTGTTGAGCAGCTAAGGCTTTCTTAGAAGAGTTTCCAAGATTAAGAAGACCAAGATGTAAGAGTTTTTCTTGTTCTCATATTAAAGAATCACAAAAGGAATCAAAAGAAGGGGACTTGTAGGCTTGTCCTTGAGAAATGAAGGCTTCTCTTGTAGAATGGAAAGTGGAAACAAACACAGAGTAGGCTGGTCCCAACTTAGTAAGAATGGAATAGATAAGGTTACTATATTCTTTATTAACCTTAACACCTTCCAAGAGAAGTCTAAGGGTCTTGAACTTGGACAAAAAATCTTCAATGGCAGAAAAATTATTGGGGTCCAATGTAAGCAACTCATTTTCAAGTTGATGGGCTCTAAGTTCATTTTTAATTCCAAAAACTTTAGTGATCTGTTTCATTGCTTCATCAAGAGTATCAAGTTTTGCAATATGGAATTTAAGATCTGGAGAAATAGACATCCCTATCAATGCACGTGCTTTATCTTGGTTATTTTCCCATTTAGCTACCTTATCTTCATCTTTCAAGTTTGGGTTCTTGGCATGAGGCTATTCTGTAAAGACCTTTACTTCTAAGTAAATCCACAATGTAGGACCACCATTGGAAGTTGTTGGTGCTGTCAAGAATAACTTGGCATGGACTTTTCATTTTAACGGAAACTGAAGCTATAGATGTTGAAACTAAGTGTTCCAATGGAAAGATCTTGAAAAATTAGGCTGATTAAAAAAAACGGCTTCCGGGTGAAGAAGTTATGGCTTTTTGAAGAAAAGTTGTTGAAGATGCCAACGAAGTACGGGAATGTGCGGAAATGAATGATAATGTTATATTAAAAAAAATCTGCCCCCTTTCCAAACTTAATCTAATAAAGTAGCTTTGGACCAAGAAGGATTTGAACTCAAGACCTATATTCTCATAAAGTAGCTTTGGACCAAGTGAGCTAGATTAAAGGATTAGTAATTTTTGGAAATGAGGAAGGGTTTTTTTTTTTTTTTTTTAGTCACTAAAGCTTTGGGTTGCATGCTTACTTGAGAAAATTATTTTTTCCCTACAAAACAAAAAACACAAAACCCAACATAAACATACAAAAAAACAAACCTTATGGCTTCAAGTTAGCTTTAGCTGGAAACTAAATACTTTCCTCAATGTTTCTGATTTTCCGAGATCACACTAAGGCGGGGCGGAAAAGAGCATACGCATGAGAAAAATCCTTCCTCTCTGTTTCTGATTTGCCCAGATCGCACAGAGTCGCAGGTCAAAGAGCATACATAGAAATCAAAGGTATAGATCCAGTAATGAAAAAAAAAAACAAAGAGCTAAATAAACCGAAATAAACAGAGAGAAAATAACTAGAAATTGCAAATAAACATTGTATACCTTGAGATCTTAAAAATGACGTAGCTAGGGCTACCAGAAACCTTTTCGTGTGAAACGAAAGGGGTTCCTCGCTGGAACAGATGCTCCTAACACAATAGAGTAGTCCTCTCAGCCCGAAAGTAGTCAGAAATAGTAGATCTAAGAAACAGTAGTCGGATGCAGTTCTACCGGCTTTAGATTTGGATCACCAACGGATGCAGCCCTCAAATAGTACAAGGGGATGGGAGAGAATGTTACAATGAGGGTCACCTTATGCATATATATATTTTATTGATGCAATTCTCAATACTTCAACTGTAGGCCCACAAGATAATGTAGAACCTAAAATCTAAATTGTGCTACACCATTCAATCTTAGCATGATTTGTACTTTATTTCCTTTTTATCTAGATATCTTCAAACTTTAATTTAGATGAATCCACAACCTTTAATAGCTGTGATGATGTATTTTTTCTCCTTGGATGCTCTTTTTTGTTTGATTCCCATGACCCTTTTTGCAACATCAAATTCTTTCACATATGCAATAATACATACAATTGTTTATCTATTGAGAGGTCACAAGTTCAATTCTCTTTACTTTGTTAGGATCAAGATTCATGGTTTAGTCGAAAGGAAGTGATCCCTTTGGGTAGATCTGCCTAGTTCAAATATTCCGTGGATGTAGCTATAATAGATCTACAAGTTTGTGAATCACATAGAAAAAAATATATACAATTGATTGGGCATTACATGTCTCAAAATATCACCAAATTCCCCATATTGACCCTCTTTGTATTATCCCATCAAATTAGAACCTAACGAAATCACGAATTTAACCAAAAATTTCATTGGAAATCAAAGAATTCACCAAGACATGAAAAACTACATAATGGAAGGACTCTATAATGTATCATATACATATAGTTTATTTTGTTATTTTATTTTTCTATATGAACTATATCATGTGTGTAATCACTATATTATCATAGAAAACTTCATATATCATGTGTGTAGTCGCTATATTATGATAGAAAACTTCATATATCATGTGTGTAGTTGCTATATTATGATAGAAAACTTTCAACACCTCTAGATGAAACTGTGACAATTTCCGCTGGTGTAGCAGTAGTAGTAGTCTGCTTGTTATGTGTACTACGCAAACGTGTTTTAGGACTTTGTTCAACCTTGCAATCATGGTGTATAAAATAGGCTTCCTTACACATAAATGTTTGCATGAAGTTTATATATATGTATATTCCATTGCTTATGTGTTTTAGTATTTTCCTTTTATTTGTTGGATTTTCACACTCACAGTGATTCTGGGATCCACCCAAGGACAAGTCAAAAACGTAATGATAATGATTTGGAATTTTACTAATGCCTGCAGGTTTTGGTGTAACAGAAGTCCTCAATGTGGTATCAAAGCCTTGGCACAGGCTCGATTCCTTGGTTTTTGCTTGAGGGAGGGTGTTGAATTTTCACACTCACCTCGTTGGGAATCGATCACGTGGACTAAATGTCATTCTAGGATCCACTCTAGGACCAATAAAAAAGGTAATGATAATGGTATGGAAGTTTATTAATGCCTGCAGGTTTTGTGATCTAGGTGGATGTTGGTGGCCACCCACATATCCCACTTGGGCCCCCACAACTGTCTCTTTCAGTTTTTCAGCTTCCTTAATTGTAGCACAATTTACTATTTTTAGCAGTTTTTCGGGTCCTGAACTTCTCGGGCTATTTTGAGGCCCTAAACGATGTTTTTTGGGAAAACTCAGTGCAACATGATTCGACGGACCAATGTTGTCCTTCCCAAATTTATAGTCCTCAGATAGATATTTCTAATGAGCTATTGTGCGTGTCAAATGAAGATCATATGCCAAAGTTACGACCCTGGGAAGTTGATGTACCAATTTACCCAAACAGGGCCCATAGTTTGGCGTTTCATCTCTTAGGGTTAGGTTTTTGGATGTTTACGGTTTTCCATTGTTTCTCAACAATAAATAGGCCTTCACGGCTCATTGTAACACAGTTCAAAGGCATGTAGCCGCCAAATCTCTTCTTAGAGATAAGCTACCATCACCCTAGCTAGTTGCGTTCCTGTTTAAATCCAGATCAGTGATATTAGAGCGGTTTGTTTTTTCTCTATTTTTCTTTGCATGTCCCCAGTGAGGTCGAGATATAAGGATCTAGGGCTTAAACTGGTCGAACCTTTGCAAGACCAGCCTCACAAATCCCAACAACCTCCCATGGCAAATGAAAAGAAAGATGAGGGGGCAAGAGATCCTATCAAAATATTACTCGAGGAAGCCCTCGAGTGGCAAAAGAACGCGATGATGGACAAATTTACCCAGATCCTTCAGCAGCTACCCAGAGGTGACACGTCGAATTCCAACAGCTACTCTGGAAATGCTAGACCCTTTAAGATACAAGTTAATTTTGAAATCCCCATCTTCGAGGGTAAAATAGATGCAGATGCCAAAGATAAATGGATAAATCTGCTAGAAGGGTAGTTTTATGTTCATGATTTTTCCAGTTGGGAAAAGATTATTTTCACTCTTCTCAAAGCAGCCCCCCATGTTAAGGACTAGTGGGAAACCTACTATGAGCAGAAGGATGAAAGCACAGGCTCACTATTTTCAACCGCACCCACTTGGAATTCATTCCAGGATGCCATGAAGGAGTAGTACTACCATGTCAAAAGCTATGAGGACAAATACATAAAGTGGACCACACTGCGACAGGGAAGGGACTAAGATGTGACGCAGTTCACAAACATTTTTCATACCCTTCGCCCACAGTTGGGTATCAAGGACTCTGAACTACATTTGCTACTCAAATACAGCGGCTGCCTACACAGATAAATCCAAGATGATATGGAGTTCTTGAACATCTCCTCGCTCGGCACGGCATACTGATACGCTGTCAAAATCGAGCAGAAGTTTAAACAAAATAAGCGAGACTTTGGATCTGTGAATCCGAAGAACAAAGGACAAAGCCAAGGCGGGGTGACCCAAGACAACCCGTCGAAGCTGCAAGAGAAGAACAATGCCATGAAGCCAAAGAAGGACATAGGAAAGTGGTGTGAGTTCCATAAGAGCCCCACTCAATACACAAGTGAGTGTCGGACCAAGCAACCGTTGGTGGCCGAGTTGAAGGCTTCAGAATCAGATGCATGTTCCGAACCTGAGTCAGAACCCGACGAGGGGAATGGCAAAGGGAAGTGTATCATTGATGCGAAGCCCAGCGCCACTATACCCATCGCCAAGATCCAGAAGAATGAGTCTGAGGATCTAGAGGAGGAGGAGCGTCTTTTTCACTCACAGATGTGGGTGAAGCGTTCAACGCTGCAATTCGTTGTTGATAGTGGGAGCCAAAAGAACCTCATTTCAATAGAGGTCATGAAGCAGTTGGGCCTACCCACTACACCACACCCGCAGCCGTATAGAATCGGGTGGCTTCACCAAGGATGAGATCTCTGAGTTCGACAGTAGTGTCACCTTCCCTATAGCATCAAACCCTTCACAGACGAGGTATTGTGTGATGTTGCACCTCTGGATGTTTGTGATGTATTATTAGGCCAACCATACTTGTGGAGGCGACATGCTGTGTATGAGTCAAGGCCTCGTGTTATTATTATTTCTTTGTGTAATTCATATACAAGATACTGGAGGTAGCCCCCACCTACTGCCTTTGCTAAGAAATTCAACAAGATCATCTCCCAGACTAGGAAATTCATTTTCTATCTGGTTCGCTCCCAAAGTAAGGGGAAGATTGTCGCCACATCCATGACCCCTGTAAAGGGTTCCTCCACGTAGCAGCAGCAACAGATGGATACCATCATGAAAGAACACAGGAACATCTTCTCCTCACCCACAGGGGTACCATTGTACTGTCAAGTCAAGAATTCATTCAATTTGACTCCTAGAGCACCTCTACCCAATAGGCCGATATATCACCACTCCATTTTGAAAAATGACAAGTACAAGAAGCGACATGGTCCTTACACCAGTACCAAGGCTGTAGGGAACAATGCTTTGGAGCACAACATTCCCCCATTCCTTCACTTGCACCAAGTGTTCAATGTGGACCGCCCTCTACCATGCTTCCCACCATTACTGGACACATCAGAGATTGCATAACAACTCACTAGGGACTAAGTTCAGCACATGGAGGAACTAAATGCAATGGGGACCATTTCTTCCTAAGGGGGGAGGAATGATCTAGGCAGATGTTGGTGGCCAACCACCTATCCCACTTGGACCCCCACAACTATCTCTTTCAATTTTTCATCTTGCTTAATTGTAGCACAATTTATTATTTTTAGCAGTTTTCGGGTCCTGAACTTCCGAAGCCGTTTTGAGACCCTAAACGACATTTTTTGGGAAAACTAGGAGCAACATGCGTCCATGGACTGATGTTGCTCGTCCCAAAGTTATATTACTTGGATGGATCTTTCTAACGAGCTATTGTGCATGTCAAACGAAGATCATATGCCAATGTTACGACCCCGTGAAGTTGATGTATCAATTTACCCAAACGGGGCCCACAGTTTGGTGTTTCATCTCCAAGCGTTAGGATTTTCGATGTTTAGGGTTTTCCATTGTTTCTCAACAATAAATAGCCCTTCTAGATTCATTGTAACATTGTTCAAAGGAATGTAGCTGCCACGTCTCCTCTTAGAGATAAGCTACCATCGCTCTAGCTGGTTTATTTCCATTTCTATTTGTAAGCATATTTCAGTATTTTACAGTAATGAAATGAAGTATTATTTCCATTGCATATCTATATTTATGGTTCTCTGTAATTTTTTATGTTCCTGTTTAAAGCTAGATCAACGGTATCAGAGCGGTCTGCTTTTTCTCTGTTTTCCTTTGCATGTCCCCAACGAGGTTGGGATATAAGGAGTTAGGGCTTGAATTGGTCAAACCTTTGCAAGACCAGACTCACAAATCCTGATGGCCTCCCATGGTGGATGAAAAGAAAGACGAGGGGGCAGGAGATCCTATCAAAATATTGCTCGAAGAAGCCCTCGAGCAGCAAAGGAACGTGATGATGGACAACATTGCCCAGATTCTTCGACGGCTGCGCAAAGGCGACGCATCAGCTTCCAACAACTATTCTAGAAGTGCCACACCATTTAAGGTACAAAAGATGCTAATGTCGTAGATAAATGGTTAAATCTGCTAGAAGGGTATGTTTTTGTTCATGATTTTTCCAGTCGGGAAAAGATTATTTTCGCTCTTGTCAAAGCAGCCCCTCACGTCAAGGACTAGTGGGAAACCTACTACGAGTAGAGGGATGAAAGTACGGGCTCACTATTTTCAGCCACACCCACTTGGAATTCATTCTAGGATGTCATCAAGGAGCAGTACTACCTTGTCAAAAGCTATGAGGACAAATACATAAAGTGGACCACATTGCCGCAGGGAAGGGACCAAGATGTGCCAGAGTTCGCAAACATTTTTCATACCCTTCGCACATAGTTAGGTATCAAGGACTCTGAGCTACATTTTCTACTCAAATATCGCGGCTTCCTAGATAGATACATCCAGGACGAGATGGAGTTCTTGAACATCTCCTCGCTCGGTACGACGTACCGATACATTGTCAAAATCGAGTAGAAGTTTAAACAAAAGAAGCGAGACTTTGGATCTGTGAATCCGAAGAACAAAGGACAAAGCCAAGAGGGGGTGACCGAAGACAACCCGTCAAAGCCGCAAGAGAAGAACAATGCCACGAAGCCAAAGAAGGACATAGGTAAGTGGTACGAGTTCCATAAGAGCCCCACTCACAACACAAGTGAGTGTCGAACCAAGTAGTGGCTGGTGGCCGAGTTGAAGGCTTAAGAATCAGATGCATGTTCCGACCCTGAGTTAGAACCCGACAAGGGGAATGGAAAAGGGAAGTAGATCATTGACATGAAGCCCACCGCCACTGTAGCCATCACCAAGATCCAGAAAATTAGCCCGAAGATCTAGAGGAGGGGGAGTGTCTTGTCCACTCACAGATGTGGGTGAAGGGTTTGCCACTACAATTCGTTATTGACAGTGGGAGCCAAAAGAACCTCATTTCAGCAGAGGTCATGAAGCGGTTGGGCCTACCAACTACACCACACCTATAGTTGTATAGTATCGAGTGGCTTCACCAAGGATGAGATCTCCAAGTTCGCCAGTAGTTTCGCCTTCCCTACAGCATCAAACACTTCACAAACGAGGTATTGTGTGATGTTGCACCTCTGGATGTTTGTGATGTATTATTAGGCCAACCATACTTGTGGAGGCGACATGCTGTGTATGATTCAAGGCCTCACGTTGTTATTATTTCTTTGTGTAATTCATTATACAGGATATTGAAGGTAGCCCCACCTACCGCCTCTGCTAAGAAATGAAGAAAGATCATCTCCCAGACTAGGAAATTCATTTTTTGTCTGGTTCACTCCCAAAGTAAGGGGAAGATCGTCACCACATTCATGACCCCTGCAAAGGGTTCCTCCACGCAGCAACAACAACAGATGGATATGGCCATGAAAGAACACAAGAACATCTTCTCCTCACCCACAGGGGTACCGTTGCACTGTCAGGTCAAGCATTCATTCAATCTGACTCCTAGAGTACCTCTACCCAACGGGCCGATATATCACCGCTCCATTCTGAAAAGTTACAAGTACAAGAAACGACATGGTCCTTACACCAGTACTAAGGTTGTGGGGAACAATGCTTTGGAGCACATCATTCCCCGATTCCTTCGCTTGCACCGAGTGTTCAATGTGGGCCGCCCCTACCATGCTTCCCACCATTACTGGACACATCAAAGATTGTAGAACAACTCACCAGGGACCAAGTTCAGCACATGGAGGAACTCAACACAATGGGGACCATTGCTTCCTGGGTGGGGAGGAATGATCCAGGTGGATGTTGGTGGCCACCCACCTATCCCACTTGGACCCCCACAACTGTCTCTTTCAGTTTTTCAGCTTCCTTAATTGTAGCACAATTTACTATTTTAGCAATTTTTTCGCGTCCTGAACTTCCAGAGCCGTTTTTAGGCCCTAAACGACATTTTCTGGGAAAACTAGGAGCAACATGGGTCCATGGACCGATGTTGCTCTTCCCAAAGTTATAGTCCTTAGATAGATATTTCTAACGAGCTATTGTGCACATCAAACGAAGATCGTATGCCAAAGTTACAACCCCGGGAAGTTGATGTACCAATTTACCCAAACGGGGCCCATAGTTTGGCGTTTCATCTCCTATTGTTAGGTTTTTTGATGTTTAGGGTTTTCCATTGTTTCTCAACAATAAATAGGCCTTCGAGGCTTGTTGTAACACAGTTCAGAAGCATGTAGCCACCACATCTCTTCTCATAGATAAGCTACCATCGCCCTAGCTAGTTTATTTCCATTTCTATTTGTAAGCATATTTAAGTATTTTACAGTAATGAAATGAAGTATTATTTCCGTTGCATATCTGTATTTATGGTTATCTCTGTAATTTGTTGCGTTTTTGTTTAAAGCCGGATCAGTGGTATCAGAGCGGTCTTCTTTTTCTCTGTTTTTCTTTGCATGTCCCCAATGAGGTCGGGATATAAGGAGATAAGGCTTGAACTAGTTGAACCTTTGCAAGACCAGCCTCCAAATCCTAACGACCTCCTATGGCAGGATGAAAAGAAAGATGAGGGGCCAGGAGATCCTATCAAAATCTTGCTCGAATAAGCCCTCGAGTGGTAAAGGAACGCAATGATGGACAACTTTGCCCAGATCCTCCAGTGGCTACCCAGAGGCGACACATCGGCTTCCAATAGATACCCTGGAAATGCCACACCCTTTAAGGTACAAGTTAATTTTGAAATCCCCATATTTGAGGGTAAAATAGGAGCAAATGTCGTAGATAAATGGTTAAATCTGCTAGAAGGGTATTTTTCTGTTCATGATTTTTCCAGTCAGGAAAAGATTATTTTCGCTCTTCTCAAAGCAGCCCCTCACGTTAAGGACTGGTGGGAAACCTACTGCGAGGAGAAGGATGAAAGTACGAGCTCACTATTTTCAGTCGCACCCACTTGGAATTCATTCCGAGATGCCATCAAGGAGAAGTAATACCCTATCAAAAGCTATGAGGACAAATACATAAAGTGGATTATGTTGCAGCAGAGAAGGGACCAAGATGTGCAGGAGTTCACAAACATTTTTCATACCCTTCACACATAGTTTGGTATCAAGGATTCTGAGCTGCATTTTCTACTCAAATATTGCCGCTGCCTACACAAATACATCCAGGATGAGATGTAGTTCTTGAACATCTCCTCGCTCGGCAAAACATTCTGATACACTATCAAAATTGAGTAGAATTTTAAACAAAAGAAGCGAGCCTTTGGATCTACGAATCCGAAGAACAAAGGACAAAGCCAAGGCAGAGTGACCCAAGACAACCTGTCAAAGCTACAAGAGAAGAACAACACCACGAAGCCAAAGAAGGACATAGGAAAGTGGTGTGAGTTCCATAAGAGCCCCACTCACAACACAAGTGAGTGTTCGACCAAGCAGTTGCTGGTGGCCAAGTTGAGACTTCAGAATCAGATGCATGTTTCGACTCTGAGTCAGAACCTGACAAGGGGAATGGCAAAGGGAAGAAAATCATTAAAGCAGAGCCCAGTGCCACTGTAGCCACCGCTAAGATCCATAAGAATGAACTCGAAGATCCAGAGGAGGGGAGCATCTTTTCCACTCAGAGGTGTGGGTGAAGGGTTCACCGTTGCAATTCATCGTTGACAATGGGAGCCAAAAGAACCTCATTTCAGCAGAGGTCGTGAAGTGGTTGGGCCTACCAACTACACCACACCCGCAGCCGTACTGTATCGGGTGGCTTCACCAAGTACGAGATCTCCGAGTTCGCCAGCAGTGTCACCTTCCCTACAGCATCAAACCCTTCACAAACGGGGTATTGTGTGATGTTGCACCTTTGCATGTTTGTGATGTATTATTTGTCCAACCATACTTGTGGATGCAACATGTTGTGTATGAGTCAAGGCCTTGCGTTGTTATTATTTCTTTGTGTAATTCATTATACAAGATATCGGAAGTAGCCCCACCTATCGCCTCTGCTAAGAAATGCAGCAAGATCATCTCCCAGACTAGGAAATTCATTTTCAATCTGGTTCGCTCCCAAAGTAAGGGGAATATTTTTGCCGCATCCATGACCCCTGCAAAAGGGTTCCTCCATGCAACAACAGCAACAAATGGATACCGTCATGAAAGAACACAGGAACATCTTCTCCTCACCCATAGGGGTATTGTTGCACTATCAGGTCAAGCATTCATTCGATCTAACTTCCAGAGTACCTCTACCCAATGGGCCAATATATCACCGCTCCATTCAAAAAAATGACAAGTACAAGAAGCAACATGGTCCTTACACCAGTACCAAGGTTGTGGGGAACAATGCTTTGGAGCACAGCATTCCCCCATTCCTTCACTTGCACCAAGTTTTTAATGTGGACAACCCTCTACCATGCTTCTCACCATTACTGGACACATCAGAGATTGCATAACAACTCACCAGGGACCAAGTTCAGCACATGGAGGAACTCAACGCATTGGGGACCATTTGACGTAGGAAACCTGAAAACCAGGCAAAAACTCCCTCCATATTAAACCTCTCTATTGGACCCAGACCTTGTGGTTATGTTCAGAATCACATATCGGAAGCGTTACTGTTGCGTTCCTTTAAAAACCCGCATATACAAACTACTCGGAATACAAAGGAAACACGGCAAAGCTCACTCCAATCACATAAGCCAGATCTCAAAATGCATAAACCCACTTCTATAAATCTTTCGGGTCCCCTTTTCCATAAACCTTATCGCATTTTTTTCCGATCTCTGCATTACACAAAAAACACAGGGAAACCCACTCAAAAGCTTATGGCTGGAACTCAAATGGAATTGATTCCGCCTATGTAAACTTTCGGGTCTGTGCTCTGCTTTAGTCCTTCCGCTACACTGCTCCTCTATATTCCCCGATCTCCAATTAGCGATTCATCGCTATCACTTATTGCTATCGCATGTCTCCATTTCCGCTGGCACTTGACCCTTCCGAAGTGCGATTAGCGATTAAATCGCTACCATTGATCCTTCTCCCGATCCAATGGTCCATACTTTATTGCAATATCGCAATCGCTCTGTCCTAACTCCCCGGTTCCGATATCACCCAAGGCTTTTCGCCAATGCGATATATCGGTGTGGTTGCAATCAGAACTCTTTAAACCTGAAGCTCGCCCTTTGTAAAACAAGTTTGCCAACGTGATAGTGCTTGTCTTTATTCCTAGCGATTTAATCTTTTTTGCTGGTCTTATAGATCCAACGCTCCTTGAGCATCATTGCGTAACTTCCTTTTTGACTTAATCTCGCTTGTTTTTTTATGAACTCTTTGTTATAAACCCAGTTCTCTACCATGCTCTATTTTCACACATGAAATTGCATATATAACAATAAGCTATGATATCTTTGGGGTGACGACTGGATTAAAGTGGATCAGCCACTGTCCTACACTATGGATTGTAATAAAGCATTGAACGCTGCGATTTATAACTTTAAAGCATAAAAACAGAGTAGAATGCCTCAGTTGTTCTGCAGGCAAACAATATAGAGAAGCGAAGGATTTATATATAAACGGTACACTTACACACACGCACTAAATCATTTATTCAATAGAGTTACAGGGTCTCGGCCCTCTGGCTCAATTACAGCAATAAAAGGCCCTATTTCAATCTTGAAATCCTCGCTTTCTCTTACTCGAATCTACCTATTCAACCTCTCTAGATTCTCTCTCACTAACCTATCCAACGTTTGAATTATACAAAGAGATCATAATTTATACAAAAGAGGATTCATGAACCAATTCTGGTTCAGAGCCAAAAATCTGTCACTCTCTCCTAAAAAGTCTCTTCAACTCCACTCTTTTCTAAACAAACACTAAATCAAGCTTTCAAATTCCTCATATTCTGTTCAACCCAAATAAATCTAACTGTTTGCCCTAATCTCGACACAGGGAGTATCAATCAGCCATTATGCCCTTTTCTCATATTTACAATAAATAAACATTCTCATACATTTAAATAAATAAAATTAACTAAACTATTGTCTTCCAACCCCTTGTTAGTCACAACATGTGATCATGCCATCACATTACTGACTAGGCCTGAATGCTCCTGCATCACCATTGCTTCCTAAGGGGGGAGGAATGATCCAGGTGGATGTTGGTGGCCACCCACCTATCCCACTTGGACCCCCACAACTGTCTCTTTCAATTTTTCAGCTTCCTTAATTGTAGCACAATTTACTATTTTTAACAGTTTTTTGGGTCCTCAACTTCTAGAGCCATTTTGAGACCCTAAACGATGTTTTTTAGGAAAACTGGGAGCAACATGGGTCCATGGACCAACGTTTCTCATCTCAAAGTTATAGTCCTCGAATAGATCTTTCTAATGAGCTATTGTGTGTGTCAAATGAACATTGTATGCCAAAGTTACGATTCTGAGAAGTTGATGTACCAATTTACCCAAACGGGGCCCACAGTTTGGCGCTTCATCGCCTCGGGTTAGGTTTTTGAATGTTTAGGGTTTTTCATTGTTTCTCAACAATAAATAGGCCTTCGAGGCTCATTGTAACACATTTTAGAGGCATGTAGTCGCCACATCTCTTCTCAGAGATAAGCTACCATCGCCCTAGCTGGTTTATTTCCATTTCTATTTGTAAGCATATTTCAGTATTTTACAGTAATGAAATGAAGTAATATTTCCGTTGCATATCTGTATTTATGGTTATCTCTATAATTTGTTGCATTCTTGTTTAAATCCGGATCATTTTGGTGCAACGAAAATCCTCAACATTTTTTCCTAAAACTTGCATTTGAATGTTAGATTTTAAAAAGAACCATAGCCTCGAATGTGTATACAATTTTTTTCCTAATGAGGCACTCCTTACACATATGCACATGCCATTGATGCAATTATACAACCTAAAATCTAACTTGTGCCACACCATTCAATCTTGAAGATGATTTGATTCTTATATATTTTTGTTTAAATATCTTCATTCTTCAAATTAGACTAAATTATGTCCTTCAATATACATGATGATATATTCATTTTCATTGGATGCTCTTCTCCCTCTTTATTGTTCCATGTCCATAACTCTCCTTACAACATGAGATTATTTCGTATATGCAATAATCTATATAATTGGGCATTACATGTCTCAAAATATCACCCAATTCCCACATATTTACCCACTTTTTGTATTCTCTCATTCATATAAGACCCACTAAAATCAACAATTTAAACAAAAAAATCTCATTTGAAATCAAGGATTTCACTAAGACACCGAAAATATACCCAATGGAAGGACTCTAATGGATCCTCAATGGATAGAAATAAATACAGGGTCATAGGAATCTACACTTATAGATTCTAAAAATTATTTTAACGTGCCCACTAAGGCCTCTTGTGATGTAGACATTGATATATTTATGACTAAACAAAAACTTTTTATTTACGAGTCTCTTTGCTTGGTGTCTAAACATGATTTTGACATATTAGGTCTTTTTTATTTTATTGGATAATAAAAGGAAAATAGCATTGTTAGAATATCTATTAGTTTCTAATTATTTCATTTAGATTTTATAATATAAAATTTAATTATAATATTGAATTTAATATTAAGGTTCATAATTTTAAGGTTTAATATTAAGTTTTATAATATTATGTTTAAAATATTAGAATTTATAATATTAAAATTGTAAAATATTGAGTTTATAATGTTAGGGTTGTGTATATGGTTTATATAATAAAATTTAAAAGAAAAATCCAATATTTTAAACTTATTATAAAACCTAATATTAAATCATAATATTATAAACTTTATTGTTATAAACCCAATATTATAAACCCTATATATTAAACACCCTATATTATAAATGCTAATATCAAACCAAATAATATAAACCATAATATTAAATCCTATATTTAATATTAGGGTTTATAAATCTCTACTATGCACGGGTTGATATACTAATATTAAAGAAAATATTATAAATCCTAATATTAAACCCTATATTTAATATTAGGGTTTATAAATCCCTACCATGCACATGTTTGATATACTAATATTAAACAAAATATTATAAACCCTAATATTAAATCTTATATTTAATATTAGGGTTTATAAATCCCTACCATGCACATGTTGATATATGCTTATCAATATATATGAACCACATTTACTAATATGGTTGGGCATGTGCTTGATATATGCCTATTGGTTGATATCAACCACATTTACAAATGCAGTTGTGCTAGTAATAACATATATTTATTTTATATGATATGAGTTGATTTTACCTACATGTAAGGTATGACAACAAAATATTGATGCCAATTTCTAAATCCTCGAGTCACTTTTAAATGATTATGACTGCTCCTTTAAGGTCATAGATATTCATTCTGATTATATGAAACAATTTGATTATTTTTTTCAATATGAAGGACACAAAGTCTTGGTTAAAATGATTTTCTTATTATTATATAGAAGTAAATAATAATTTTGATTTGTATTCTTTAAAATGTAATTTAATGTAATAAAATTATATACTAGGTTAAGAGTTCATCATCCTTTAACACAACAAAAGATGTTAATGACCCAAGACCTAGAGACATCTGGTAGGAGTAAAAACCTACTCTCTTACGGACCACTAGCAAGTACTTCTATGTGGAATGGTTTTCCTTGAATAAGGGTGATGAACTAGCTTGAATAATGGTGATGAGTTAGCTTGCATTCAGAGATAATAACTAGTGATTGTTGTCCCACAACTAGTTCCGAAACTCAATTATGGCAAGTTTTCTCACCTCTTAAAAAAAATGCAAGTCTATTTTGAAATAAGGTTTATAGAATTTTAATTTAATTATCAATGATTATTAAATGGATAGTAGGGATTTAAATTTCATGAAATATTCTAGAATATTTTTAACAATAGTTACAAATGAAAGGTTCAAATTTATTTCAAAAGTAGTTATGTTATTTCTACACCTTTAATTAAATTGATTAATTGAAAAAAATGATGTGAACATGTGTGATATGAACATAAGTTATGGTTTTATAGACATGTTTTATTAGTAACTCATGGTATTAATCCATGGTATTGTAACAAAGTCTATTTTGTTAGAATTAATGGAGAAAGATACATTTATTTGTTTCAAGGATAGAATTGAGACTCTAAGATTAGGTCTCAGATCCTACTATCTAGGGAGTTATTCTCTTGATCTAGTATATAAGTGTATTGTGTGCACACTCTCCAGGTATCTCACCTAGAGAGTCATTTAGCTATTATATTCGATTTCTATCATGGCATCAAAGCTTCAGGGTTGTTGATCATGTAAGCTGAGTTAGGGCGTGACTATAGCAGCGTCGTCGCGAGATATGGGTGGAAAAGTGCGACGAGTGCACTGTAACTCTCCATGCAATTTCTTTTTAGAATCTTGGTGCGAGTTTAGGTAGAATGCTGTGAATCCGAGCTGAATAGTTGCGAAGGTCTGTGACTCCTTGGTGGATAAGGGCGCCGATTGTGGAAATAAAAAAAAAGGGGTTGCAAGTTCGTCATGGAATAGCCTCTGTAGGAGGGCTGCTGTTGATTGTGTTTCGTGCCCCATGGAAGAGTGCAACATTCATCACCAGAAGACTGGTATTGTAAGAAGAGGGACCGCATATTTCCCAGGAAGGCTGGAAGGAGACTGACGTTGCTACGGAGTAACATTCATGGATGGCATGATTGGAGTTCGTAAACCACCACCACTTGCTTGATCGTTGTGGGATTGTGGCTGTGAAGATCATCTCGTGTTGAAGGCCGAACACTTGCCCTAGAGGCTGCGTGGTGGAGGCCATGTGTTGGAGGCTACAAGAGCGTGGACACACGGAGGAGCTTGCGCAATGCGTTGGATGCCTGGAGGTCTGCTTTGAGCAGAATCAACGTATTGGGTTTCAATCTGGGGAGTATGTTTCTGATTCGTGGAAGAGATCTATGCAGCAGAAGAGTCATCCTACTGTAGTGGCAGAGGTGGCAGAAGGCTGAGAATTTCCTAGTTCGGCTGTCAGGTGGCTGAGTAGAGAAATCACAGCTGTCGATTTGGGTAGCAGAGATTGGACTGACGTGGAGGATGAGTGTGAAGGTTACGTCTTAAGTTTTTGCAAAAAAAAAATTGCTTGATCAAGGCCAGCTCTGGCATGGAGGCCGTTAAAATAG
Organism: Pinus tabuliformis; assembly: GCA_031772625.1. Lineage (NCBI taxonomy): Eukaryota > Viridiplantae > Streptophyta > Pinopsida > Pinales > Pinaceae > Pinus > Pinus tabuliformis. The sequence continues at coordinate 1,390,370,518 of CM062820.1, read as the reverse complement.
ATCCACACACTCCGCAGGAGGCTGTTGAAGTAGGCGGCCGAAATTTCTTGCTGGTGGCCATGGATTAGTGTGGATTAGAGGTCGTGGATGGCATGAGAGGTGTTGGTGCATGGTTAAGGCTGCGTGGAGGAATCGCCCAGCAAGGGAGCGCGTGGACCACTGTCTCGCTGAGGGGAGCAAGCGTAGCACCACTTCTGGAATTTGGAGAGCAGGGGATGATGTATTCTCCAAATCCTCAAGGAGTAGAGATAATGAAGATGACAAAGAGGCATTGAAGTGGGCCGCCCTAGAGAAATTTCCAACTTACAACCATGTCCGCAAGGGAATTATCCACAACGTTGTAGGCGAGCAACAAGAAGTCGATGTGGTTAGGATTGGATTTCAAGATCGCCAACTTCTAATTGATAGATTGCTGAAAATTACAACCGATGATAATGAGCGGTTTCTGCTGAAGCTCCACAACAGGATCGATAAAGTGGGCATCAACATGACCAAGATCAAAGTCTGTTTTGAGCATTTGAGCATAGATGCAAATGTATATGTTGGTAGCATATCACTATCGACTATTCCAAACTTTTCCTTAAATATGTTGGAGGTGTTTTTTAAGGATTTCTGAAGATCTTTCCGAATAAGAAGAGACCCCTTTTAATTCTCCACGATGTTAAGCGGTATCATTAAACCATCCAAAATGACTTTTCTTTTGGGACCGCCAGGCTCAGGGAAAACAACTTTATTTTTGGCTTTGGCTGGTAAGCTCGATTTAGAATTAAGAGTATCTGGTTCAATGTGTTGAAAGGTTAGCTCTTCTGGTCATGAAAAAGTAGTGACAGTGACTTTGTTTGGAGTGTGGATGTGTGAATTGGTGGACGCAGCAGCACAATGAGTTTGGCTGGCGTTCCAAGACTGTTTAAGCGCTTTAACTCTTTAGAGAGGTTAAATTCCGCTGAGAAACCCTTCGAAATTGGTGAATTTATATGTCAAGGCTTCAACTTGACCCCAAGAAAAGTACAGTGGGCAGCGAACTATTCTTGGTCGAAGTGTTCTTGCAAGGGAGAAAATAGAAGGAGAAAATGGGTCTTCAAAGTAAATTGAGAGAGTCTCGAAGAAAATTTAAGAGGAAGCATCAACGGAGAAGTGCAAAACATTGTTTTGCAGAATTTGGTGATGTGTTTCAGGTTGATGCTGATGGACCAGCTACTAACCAAGATGCAAATTTGGAATTTGGTGAGATTATTAAATGGTTAATGCCAGATTTATAGTTTTTTTTCAGGTATGAATTATGAAATATGGGAAAATGAAATGAAAACAGTACTATGGAAGGTAAATTTACTGGATTATGTTGAAGATGCTATTAAGGATAGTGGAGATGCATCAACATTAAGTCTTATAACATCTGCATTAGATGACAACATCATACTCAGCATAAGATATGAATATGGAGAGATTCTTAATACAAAATTCTTATGGGATGTTTTAGAAATGAAATACTATTTGAACGAGGGATATGATGATGAAGATATTCCTCTTGAAAATGGTCCCATATTTGATTGTGAATTTGAAGAGGAAATGATGGGTGATGAATGTGTGTCTGTAACTGTTGTAGAACCTGAAATTTTTCCTAGTGCAAAAATCAAGTTTGATGAGACCTATATACCTCATGATGAGTGGATCAATTTGATGATTGAAAAACATCTTATTGATGAATTACTGTTTGGTGAGAAGGAAGGCCTATCTTCACATATTGATCAAACAAAGAACATGCTTGCAGCAACAAAACTGGGTGAAGAGGATGAAGGCATAATTATGTCAGCAGAAAGGGATGAAGTAGGGAGAGATGGTGAAATGAAAGCTCTCCTAAAGGAGCAGGAAGATGAAAGTAAATGTGGTCCTCTTTATAAATCTAACATTGTTTTTTGTGCAGATATTGGGAGGCAAGAAACAACAACGAATTTTGAAGAAGAATTGAGGTTTCTTGAAGCATGGCTGGAAACAACATGTCTTTATGAAATCAACACAGAGGTATTGATAAATGGTGAAGGCATCATCGCTGACGTTCAGATGATTGACACTGGAAATAGTGAGAAGAAAAATTCTCCTATTGAGCCTGCCATAATTCTGAGAAAGACGAGAATAAGAATTCAAGTTTTCCTTCACAGGGGAAGAAATGAGGTGAAGACACAACACTACCTCATGGCAAAGAAACTGAAGATGAAGCCTCATCCACAAATGAACAAGTATGGGCTCTACTGCAAGAAGACAAAAATGAAAACCTCTATTACCAAGTTGTTTCATGTTTTAATTGTAAGCCTAGTTGAGACTAGACCAATAGGCATATGTTATTGTTCAATACCCTTTCTCCATTAAGGGGGAGTGTTAGAATTAATGAAGAAAGATACGGTTAGTTGTTTCAAGGATAGGATTGAGACTCTAAGATTAAGTCTCAAACCCTACTATCTAGAGAGTGGTTGAAACCACCCTGATTGTGTGAAAGCAGGCTATTCTCCTGATCTAGTATGTAAGTGTATTGTGTGTACACTCTCCAAGTATCTCACCTTAAATTCAAGCTTTTAAAAATCTTTGCTAGATTTTGATTAAAATTAACAAGAAAAAATTTAAGCCCCAAAGCACTAAAAATATCATTTCTAGTGGAAAAATGCCATCTCTTTTGTAAGTTAAACTACCCCATAAGTATTTGTTACTATGACTTTTATGAAACATTTAATTTATAAAATTGTCTTAGTTTGGAAAAAAAATTATAAATCATTTCAATTTCTACTAAATCATAAATTCAAATTATATATATATATATATATATATATATATATATATTACTTATACCTACTTTACACTAACAACATGTAGAGATAACAAATTATAAATCATTTCAATTTCTACTAAATCATAAATTCAAATTATATATATATATATATATATATATATATTACTTATACCTACTTTACACTAACAACATGTAGAGATAACTGGAAAAAATGAGGGAATATTATTAGTTTATTTGAAAATCACCATCCTCCTTTTTAACCTTCATTGTTTAATTTTAAATTTTATAGAAAATTACAATAATTATTTTATTTAAATTTTGTATAAAAATTGAGATAAATTTTGGTAAACATAATTTTGATAAAACTGAACATTACATTTATATTCAGATTTGTGAAAAAAATTGCATAAATTATAATAGAAAATAATCTTGAATAAACATGTTTTTTTTTAAATTTAGCAATACTACATCTTCATATATCTAACTTCTCCCACGCTGATTGCCAATTAAACTATCTACATCCTTAATAAATATATTTATTCTCCAATAAAAAAACTTACTTGGGTAAAAATATTCATTCAACTAAATATAAAAAACTTAAAAAATAAGTTCAAATAAATTCTTATTAACATTTACGAGCGATTTAATTTACGAGTAATATGATTGTCGGTGGGAATTAAATAGAAAATGAAACAAATATGACAACTTTCGAATTGACTCATAACATTATCACATTGAAAAGTGAACTGTGAGCTTCGAATCATATTCACGAACTTTAACTTTCGCCGATTCCGCGAGCATGGTTGTGCGTCCAAGGCCCCACATTTTAAACCGAGTTTCAGGATTGCCGCGTTGAAAGAAATCGAACATTCCCTTTGCGTCTTATTAACAAAATAAAGTAGGCGGGACGTTGTTACGTCGTCCAAGTCTGGAAGATCCTTTTAAATGTGCTTGACCATCGATCCAACTTGTCCATATATTTCAGGCATCTATAAACTGGTCTGCAACTTGTCCATATATTGAAGGCATCGATCAGTATAATCTTCATCCCATTTGTTCTTTGCTTTCTCAATCATGGACTATGTAACTCTCGCCAAGTTGTCCGTGCTCGCGTTAGGAGTGATTATTTTCATTGTTCTCATCGCCCGGGACACATGGAAAGCATTAAAGAAGGGAGCACACTGGATCCCTGGAGATGCTCTCGTCCTCAGTGCTCTCACTATCCAGGCGATGAACTTGCTCAAAGGCCAATCTGAAGTGCTCACGCAGGCTGCACAGCATACACCGCGTAGAGGACTACAACTTCAACTTGAGCTCTCAGAATTTGTTGAAGAGAATTGGGGTAGCTTAGTTATGATACATATTAGTAGAGTGATGTTGTGTGTACTGGTAGCCTATTTGCTGCCAGGAATGGCCCGTCCATCCTCGAAAGAATCGTGGGGCAAATTGGCGGCTCTGGGATTGAGTATCTTTCTCCATATTTTGTCTGAGGCTTTCAATGTGCAAAACTCTGACTACTCCTGGGTGGTCTTCTTAATGCCAACTTTTATTGGATCTGGCGTGATAATATCGATATCACTCGTTTGGCTAATTCTCCTTCTCAGTTGCGCAACTATAGCCAATAAAAGCATTCAGGATATCATTAACCAAAAAATTCGCATGATACTTGTACAGCAATCCAATGGTGTACTAGACGACTCCTGGCACGCAGTAGAACATCAAGTACTCAAATCGTGGATCGTTGCTCGTGCATGTTATCCTGAATTAATCATAGCCAAGTCAGTGCTATCTTCGTCAGCCGCAGTGGCTGTCACAATTTGCATTGTAAGTTCACCTCTCGGTTTATTTCTGCAAGGCTTAGGTCAATGGGAAATTGCTGAACCTGAGGCTTTCTTTGAATTCATAACAAGTATGCTGGAAGTGGCATTCATTGTAATAGGATGGGCAATCATAGGTTGCAAATGGGTGAGCTCCATGGCCTACTATGGAAGAAGGGGAACTGTTGGTGTACATGCACTTAGACTAGCTGTGTTGGTGTACATGCACCTAGATTAGCTCCAGTTAACTTATTGCTTGCATGCATGTGGCACATGTACACATTAGCATAAGATAAAGCTAGCTTTAGTTATTGCATGCACAACTAAGCTTAACTTAGTTGCTTTTGTGTATTTATTCTAAACCTCATATTGTAGAATTCACTTTCATTCTTTTCTCAATTCTTGCTCGTTTTCTTCCTTGCCTTGCAAGCTTGTTATTGTTTTGCAGATCTAGATCTATCTGTGTTTCTCAAAAATCTTACATGGTATCAGAGCACAAGGATTTGTAAATCAGTGCACAAGCAATTTTATTTGCAGGTTCAGAAGATTGAAGCAACAACAAAGAATGGAGTCTAAATTGGAGTTTCCACAATCGGCAATTCTCACTCCATATAATTATTTCGAATGGAAGCCAAAGATTTAACTTCATCTCAGAAGTAGAGGCTTATTTCGAATAACCATGGAAACTGAAGTTGAACCAACATCGGCAATGGAGAAAACAAGATATTTCAATCGCATGGACGAGGCCTTCGGCATCCTATGTTTATCTATTTCTCCGGAACTGCTATTTCATGTTGAATCATGTTCAACTCCAAAAGAGGTATGGAAAATTTTGGAAGAATTGTTTGGAAAACAAGATGAAATGCTTAGAATGATAAACGATTCGATCGCAATCTATAGAAATCGCCGTGAAAGCTTTAGCTTAGAACCGGAGGACTCGCATGTCGCCAGCCTGTACGCCACCAACTACGTCCAAGGTCTCCAAGAAACCGACGGTTGTGACCCTAACCAGTTGGAGGGCACCATCAGAGGCACTGTCTACCCACCTGGCTGTGCAAACGTTGCATGCACGGGAAACGAGATCAAGAACAATAATTCTGAAGGACTTATTTCTCGCGAAATCTCCAAAGGCAAAAATCTCTCACAGCTCGTCATTAACGGCAATGCATTTACGGGCAGCCTGCCTATAGAAATAGGCGAGCTGCGGAACCTCAGCGAGATAATCGCCAGCGATAATTTACTCTCTGGCGCTTTGCCTTCCAGCTTGGGGCAGCTGCAACAGCTCGGAAGGTTGGACCTTTCTAATAACAAGCTAAGTGGAGAGCTTCTTGCTGAAATTAGTTCGTGCAAGCAACTAGCGGAGATCAATCTTGCCAAAAACCAGTTCTCCGGCTCGATTCCTGCAAGTCTCGGTAATTTGCCAGTGCTTAATTATCTGGACCTGTCGGAAAATCTTCTCACGGGACCGATTCCTTCCGAGCTCGGGAATCTGAAGCTGAATTCTTTCAATGTCTCGGACAACCGTTTGTCCGGCGCAGTTCCTTTGGCCTTTGCGAGTCCGGTGTATGCAAAGAGTTTTTTGGGAAATCCCACGTTGTGTAGCTACGAGACCTTTAACGGCACGAAGTCCTGTTCCGAAGAAAGCAGTGAAAAAGCTAAGCAGGATAAATGGTGGTGGCTGCTTCGTTGCTTGTTTGCGTTGTCTCTCATTATTTTTGTCCTTGGGCTCGCGTGGTTTTACAGAAGGTACAGAAGCTGTGCAAACTTACACCTCTTGATATTCAGATTTAGGGCCTCTCCTAAATCAATTTCAGCAAAAGTATTCACAGGACGAGGTACATGGACTCCGCTTGTCTCCACAGGAATGTCTTCGTATGCATCGAAGTTTATACCCGTATTTACGTGGTCAAAGACGTCATCAGCTTTCAAGTCTTTGGTGAAGGGGACCCGCGTCCTCCCGATGCACCCCATGAGGGTTTTTCGCCCCAGACCGGCTTCTCATCCCAGCCTACAGACTTTTCAGATTTTTCACTCGGGGTGAAGGACACGACTGCCTAGCAGTTGTCTTTTCTCTACTTTTGCATTATATTTTGAGGGGGTTTTCTTCCCACCGGGTTTTCCCTCTTTCCTCTTTTTTATGCATTGTATATGGGTACCTAAAATGGCCGTGTTGCCGGGACTCATTCATTTTGCATCACACTCACCTAAGTTACGCTTAAGGGGGGTGTTGGTGTACATGCACTTAGACTAGCTGTGTTGGTGTACATGCACCTAGATTAGCTCCAGTTAACTTATTGCTTGCATGCATGTGGCACATGTACACATTAGCATAAGATAAAGCTAGCTTTAGTTAGCTTTAGTTATTGCATGCACAACTAAGCTTAACTTAGTTGCTTTTGTGTATTTATTCTAAACCTCATATTGTAGAATTCACTTTCATTCTTTTCTCAATTCTTGCTCGCTTTCTTCCTTGCCTTGCAAGCTTGTTATTGTTTTGCAGATCTAGATCTATCTGTGTTTCTCAAAAATCTTACAGGAACGAAGGACGAGGAGGAGAGCTGGCGTAACAATTTTCAAGTTGAAGACTTTTGGACAAGGCATATTCTTGAGCTTCAAGAGCTTGAATCATCTCAAATTGATGAAACAATAGGAAAAATGGAAATAAAATTAATTTCCACTGAAGAAATAACAACATATTTACCACAAATATTGCTGCGATGGTTGCTGCGATGGTTGTATTGGCTACAATTTCTTGTGGTCATCTTCAGTAAAGGATGTTGGTATCTCTCAGAGCTCATGTTCCGTAATAGAGCTATGCGCAGGTTATCGTGCTTCTTATGGGACAACGAACTGCACACAGCTATCTCAAAGCACGAAAAAGTTTTGGAGAACGTACACTTCCTCTGGGAGACTCCTCGCAGCGTGATTGTAACCAATCGAAAGGCTATCATGAAAGCCGAAAAGCTTTTGACAGAAGGCAACAAAGACGGGCAAAGTTGCGCCACTCTCCTCAACTTTTTGAGACGGAGGAAGTCGCCAGGATGTGTGGGTAAACAGTGTTTGGATCCTCGTACTGCAGCGAGTCTAGGTCAAGCAGGGGAAATAGGTTTGAAGTTTTTGTGCAAACAAGATCCCGGCCCAAGTTAGCCGTGGAAGAGCATTTTATGTACGCGAGCAAAAGGTCTTGGAAGCTAACGGCGATATCATTGGTCACTATAATTATCCGGCTGTTTCCAGACAGCAGGAGAGATTGTTTGCAAGCATATTCCGAGGCAAGGCAAGTGATGGGTGTTGTGGACGAGTACGATGAGGGAGCCGACAGTTTGCTGAGTAAAGCCGCAGATAGAGTATTCAATACATTACAGTCTAGTAATGTATCAGCTAGTAGGCGTTCTACGGCTACTACAACAACAATGCAGGAGGCAGTTGCAGCCATCGCTGAGGTGGCACAAGAAAATAAAGAAAAAGCTGAGGTGATTAGAGATGGAAAGGACTCTCTAGATTGGAAGAAGGCAGCCGCAGGAAACGCAGTATACAAATTATGCAACAGTATAGATTGTAGAGATTCTGATGATTTGAGTGCACTGAGGGATGAATTAGAGAGTGCATTAGCAGACGTCATTGGTGGTTGCATAGAGAAAGTAGGGGTTGCATGGGTGGAAAACTGCAGTAAATGGGCCCAAGATATGGACGAAAGGAAATTGGTACAAGCACTTTACTTGGCTGGCAAATCCAGGGGGATTAATGGAAGAGCCGGGATGCTTTCCCAATGTGCACAGACCTGCAACAACTGAAGAATCGACGATGGTATAGTTGTAGTATTTGCATCTTGAATGTCAATTATGTGGAGAGTGTTAATGGTGTGTTACATCAAAAAACAGTCGTTACTTTTGCTGCCCGTTTGATTTTCTTTTTGTTCAGTCCATTTTTTTCGTAGTAAGCTTCTTTGTATCGAGTTAGGGAACAGGTTTCGCAGAATTATTATAAATGCTTGGTATTTTATATGGACTTCTGCATTCTGCACACATTGTGCATGACTATGTCCCCTGTATTCTCTTTTGTAATGTCTCCTCTATTCTCTTTTGTAATGAGGGAAAGGAACATATATTGTAATCGCTCGGAAGTTCACTCCCTGTTACGTGACTTGAATTTTTATTCGAGTGGGTAAATGTTTAAAGTTCAATATTGGATTTTAATAAAAAAAGTGTTTTAATTATATTACAAAATCATTTTGAAATGATTATCTTCAGGTATCAAATTAAAAATTAAAAAAAAATTGAGGTGCCGGTAAGTTGGTTTAAGTGTGGGGAGTTTAGTTTTAATGGACAAAGTTTTATTTTTGAGTATGAAAGTCATTTTTGAAAATTAATTATTTTAAATAATATAAGTTTAGTTAAACTTCACACAATCTTAATAATAATCATTTATTTATAATAAAAATAAAAATATAATATAACATTTCATTATTAGTTTTTGTTTAGTAAGTGACTATAGTATTTGGCTAAGGTTAAAGTGGGTTGATTTTTTAATAATATTTCGTATTTATTTTTTGGGTAATTTTAACTTAAATTTCTAAAAAAATGTTTAATATGGTTATTTGGTGTAAATTCAAAATTAATTTTAGAATTTTTGGGAAATATTATTTTTAATTTTTATTGGTTAAATAATATTTTTGAGTATTTCAAAAATAATTTAAAAAAAAACACAATTTTGTGAGTGGCTATTTAATGAGTGACCATTATGTTATTGCTTTGCCTAATAATATCAGAACTGAAATTATTGAAATTCTTTTAAATAGCCCTGTTCTGCCTAATGACTTCTGAATTAAGGCTATTGATGGTCTTTTAAGTATCACAGGGAAAGGGTTAACAACAATGAATCTCTAATTAATATTATTCGTGAAACATTCCTTGTAAGATGCTTATTAAAAATGTAAAGCTCAATGTGTGGAAGTTTGCTTATGCACTGAGGGTTGCTCATTAAAATTGTAAAGTTCAATGTGTGGAAGTTTGGTTATGTGAGAAAGTTTGCTCATGCAGAGAATTTAAACTTCCGCCACACAGGTCACGAAAATTTACATGGTAAAACAGTGACATTTTATGTTAACCTTGTAGTTACTTATTAGATTGTGAAAAGACGTTAACCTTGTAAGAGAAATTCTTCGACGTAAATCACAAGATAAAACATTTGTCAACGCGTTTCGAACCAACTAGTGTGGTTCATCGTCAGGACAAGTTACTAATTATTTTGTGAAATGACGTTCTATGTTTCTTTGTGAGTCACGGTTATTTACAAGTGCAGTGGCGAAAACAATAAGCGTATGTCCAAACATTCGATTCTGGAAGGTGAATTGTTCTCTACACGTATCAGTGGAGGGTTGTGGAGGTGTGTTGTGAGGAGGAAGTTCATTGTGTGGGAGAATGAACTTCCTCCGCACACCACCAATGTTAACGAGAAGGACGCCAATGTTAAAAGCATAAGACGCATTTAGAATGCTTTCATTTTCATATATTCTGTTTGTAGTTGTCATGATATTGAGCGAGGTCTCGTTTCGGAGGTGTGGTGCGTCTTGAATCTGGAAAACTTGCTGGTGAATAATCTCAGCGGCATACTCCCGCTTCAGCTCAGCAATCTCCGTAGCGTCATGTCTATAGACTTGTCCAACAACACGATCTCGGGCTCGATTGCCCTGGGGTTCTTGAGGCTCAAGAATTTGGAACTTCTGAGCCTTATGTATAATAATTTGAGCAACAGCATGGTTCACAGGATCGGTGATTTTCATAACTTGGGGTTGTCCAGATTTGGAACAATTCTTTGAGTGGAATTATGCTTTGTTAGGAAAATGGGGCAAAGGAACTCAGAAGTGGCCAATGTCAACTTCAGTGACCGAAAGGTAAATATTAGGTTGCGGTAAGGATATCACAATCACACAGGGATTTAATTAAAACACAGAATTCACTCACGCCAAAACAGAGTAAAATAAAAGAGGTTGCGGAAATTTACTTATGTAAAATTAAAACCATAAGGCAACTAACCACACATTATATTATACGTCAAAACATAAAGAAATTACATTCCCGTGATAAATGGAGGCTGCAGTGCCAAGTGAAAAACACAACAAACTTACTGCGATTTATTGGGTTGTGGAGTAAATTACTGTAAAACTTGGTAAAACTGGTTTTCACACGCCTACCAATATTTCCTCCACGATTTTCTCATCACAGAGCTCCCGCTCTAACTTGCCCAACATGCCCAACATTACAAATGAGTTTTACTTGCATATTTATCTTAACATACAAATTTGACATTAATTACATGACAAATAAAATATTTAAACGGTTCTTTGAACTCGCAGATGTTGTGGAGTGTGGGCATCAATCGCGCAATGAATGTTTGCCCATATTTATTTATTAAACTTCATTAAATGCTTTAACTTCTGTGATGTGTTGCGGAATGGTCCGCTCTGAACTGCTGTTTTGAATTTTGTTCTTCTACCTACAAACAAAATCGCAATCGTGTAGTGGTTGACTGGGCAAGCATGGTGTTTATCAATTTGTTTAAGACGGTGGTTGGGATTATTATTTCCAACACTCCCCCTTAATCACATCTGCCGCCACTGAAAATTCTCAAACAATCTCTGAGATAAACAAAGTTTTCACATGCCAATGACTTTGTGAAAATATCAGCAAACTATTCCTGTGACCTGCAGTGCTACAACACAATTTCATCATTGTTAATCAACTCTCTGATAAAATGATATTTAGTATCAATATGCTTGGTCCTCTTATGAAAGACCAAATTCTTTGATAATGCAATTGTGGATGTGTTATCGCAAAAAATAGTTGCCCCTCCCTCTTGGTCACGCCGAAAATCCCTCAACATCCTTCTCATCCAAACTGTCTGACATGTTGCTATTGCTGCGACATATTCAACTTCTGTTGTTGACAATGACACTATTGGCTACTTCTTGGAGGCCCATGAAATGGCTCCGGAACCCAAATGAAAAACATATCTTGACGTGCTCTTTCTGTTACCGACACTTCCTGCCCAATCACTATCAGTGTAACCAACCAGCTTGAAATCACTTGTTGGGGTGTACAAAATGCCACATTGTTTTGTCCCATTGACATACCTTAGAATTATTTTCGCTACTTGCCAATGTGTCTCCTTGGGTGTCTCTATGAACCTCGACACCAAGCTCACTACATACATTATATCCAGCCTAGTGGCAGTCAAATACATCAAGCTGCCTATCTTGCTTTTGTATAATGTCAGATTAACATTGTTGCTGCAATTTTCTTTGCTCAACTTCAACCCCCTGATAGTTGGAGTTGGTGCGGGCTTGCTGTTCTGCATATTAAATCTCTTCAAAATATTTGCCACATACTTTGCTTGAGAGATAAAAATGTTATTTTATATTTGCTTTACCTCTATGCCCAAAAAATATCTTAGTAACCCCAAGTCAGTTATTTCAAATTCATTCTTCATGACTTGTTTGAAATCAACGATGAGAAAATCATCACTGCCTGTAAAAATTAAATCATCTACATATAAGACAACAATGAGAATCTTACCATCATTCTCTTTGATGTAGAGAGTAGGCTCACCGTCACATTTGTCGAAACCATTGTCCAACAAGTAGGCATCTATCTTGTTGTACCATGCACGCAGTGCTTGCTTCAGCCCATAAAGAGCTTTCCTCAACCGATACACTTTGTCTTCTTGGCCTTCTACCTCATAACCAGGTGGTTGCGCAACATACACTTCCTCTTTCAGCACTCCATTCAAGAACGCTGACTTTACATCCATTTGATACACTTTCCATTTATGTTGCGCGGCAATCGCCACAACTGTATGCATCGTCTCCATCCTTGCGACTAGTGTGAATGTCTCCTCATAATCTCTTCCATGTTGCTGCTTGTATCCTTTGACAACTAGCCTTGCTTTGTGCCTTTCAATCTTTCTATCGACATTGCTCTTGGTCTTATAGACCCACTTCACTCTAATGACTTGTTTTCCTTGCGGCAAGTCCACCAACTCCCATGTGTCATTCTTTTCTATTGCTTCGATTTCTTCCTCCATTGTTGCAACCTATTTTTTTCTTTGACTGCATCTTCAAAATGGATTGGGTCATCTACATGACAAAACAAAGCAAATAATTAAAGTAGACCAGCGTTGCTATCAACCTCATATTGCTCATTAATTTCATTTAGATTTCTAAATTTTGGCCATCTTGTGCTTGCTAAAGAATGGCTTGACATGTCACTTGGTGTTGCACTTTACAGAGTGCTTGGAGAAGCACTTTCTTGACTGCGTGACACTGTCTTATTATTTGTTGATGGTGTTCCTTGCTGCCTGCTTTGTTGCGCTTGAATAGGAGTAGAGGGAGTCACTGTTGATGAATTACTTGCTGTTGTTAATTCCTCTTTGTCCTCATGTGATATACATGCTTTCATATTGACTGTCTTCTCTAAACTTCCATCTCATGCTTTTTCTTCTATGAACTGCACATCTCTGCTGATTATGACTTTCTTGGTTAATGGATTGTAGAGTTTGTATGCCTTGGATTCATCAATGTATCCAAGAAATTGTTGAAATGTGGCAACAAGAATATTCCAATTTAATTTATCTTTGAATTAAATAGTGAATTAAAATCGAATTTAGTCTTAACAACTACTTGGAAATAATTAATTAATTTATTTTAAATTAATTAGTTAGAGAAATTCAAGTTAGAAGTATTTCTGAAGTCATGCAAGAGTTATTCCTTAAATTAAGAAGATAAGATTGAGTTATAATTAGTTAACTTAGTTCACTGAATTAAGTCTAGTTAAATTAGTTCCAAACTATTTGAGGAACTAATAGTGAGTTAACAGTCAGTTGATGCATTAATGCACTCAACTAGTGCTACTCCAGTTAACTGAAGATTCCCTTATCAGAAACTAATGCATGTCTATTATGAGAAAGACCCAGTTGAGATTAAAGTTCATGAACAGTGTACTATTAGTTGCATGTGTTTTCTCATGGAGAAAACTCATGCATGTAGTCAAGGATTTATCCTTGAAGATTACACAGTTTTGAAGGAGGTTTTCCACTTGGTTGAAGGCTAATCATCCACAAGGAACAACGCAAGGAAATAGGAGCTTGGAAGGCAGAGGACAAGGCTGGAGAGAAGCCAAGTTTGCTTGTGGGCATCTGTGAGGATTGTACTGAGAGCTGGCTAGCTGTGAGAGCTAAGGTTTTGTATAATTCCTATGTATTTCCACCATGTATGATAATACAATAGTGTGAGATTTTTAGCTCAAGCTTTCCCCAAAGTATTTTCATGTGTATTGTGCCATTTATTCTTCATCTTCTGGTTATATTGTTTAGATTGATCTTTAGGCTTCCGCAAATTGATAGTAGAAGTAGGTTATAGTATTCTGCTTTGATTTATATTGCATTATCAGGTTAACCTACCATCAGATTTTCTGCATGGTATCAGAGCTAGATTTGTAGAAATCTCTACAGAAATATGAATTTCTCCCCCTTTCTATCCAACTTCTTCCTCAACTCATCCAAGACATGTGAATATGCAACACAACCAAAGACTCTCATGTGAGTGACACTATGCTTTCTTCCACTCCATGCATCTTTAGGAACCACATTTTGGACGCTTTTGGTTGGACATCTATTCAAGATATATGCTGCACAAGCAACAACTTTAGACCAATAATCATTTGGCAAATGCTTTGCCTTCAACATACTCCTTTCCATTTCCATAATGGTCATATTCTTCCTTTCTGCCACACCATTTTGCTGAGGTGTATATCTTGTTGTAAATTGCTTGTGAATTCCATGCTCCCTGCAAAATCGAAGGAAATCATTTGAGATGTATTTGCCACCTCTGTCAGGGCTAAAGAATTTGATGTAGTGTCCATTTTGCTTCTCAACAAAAGCTTTGTATTAGTGAAAGCGCTCAAACACTTCACTTTTCTATTTCAGGAGATAGACCCATGTCTTCCTAGTGTAGTCAGCTATGAAGGTCAATACATAGTGGCTGCCACCAATTGATGGTGTCTGCATTGGTCCACATAAATTTGAGTGGAAAATCTCCAAAGGTGCCTTTTCCCTTACCTACTTTCCTGCTAAAAATGTCTGTCTATGTTTCTTGCCCAAGATGCATCCTTCACATAGGCTATCCGGTTTTTCTATGAGTGGTAATCCCTTCATTGTGTCTTTCTTATGCAACAAATTCAACCCTCCAAAGTTGAGATGTCCAAATCTCAAATGCCATAACCATTTTTCATCTTTGACCTCTGCTTGATAGTTGACTTGTGTGACAACTACCTCTTTTCTTCCATCCTCTTGTGAGTTCATTGATAGTTGTGCTTGTGCACCTTTTTCTTTCAAATTCGATCTTATCTTTAGGGGAAACATTCTATTGTTTGTCATTTGAAACTTTGTAATCAGCGGTCTGCTTGGAGGCCTATCCAACATTGTGCGTACATCATTCTTGAAAAAGACATTGTAGCCCTTTTGCATGAGCTATGCAATGCTTATGAGGTTATGCTTGAGACCGAGGACAAAGTAAACATCTGATATGTACTTCTTCTCCCCCTTCTTTGTTAGGATATTAACTCTTCCTTTTCCCATGAAAGAGACTTTGCTATCAGTCCCTAATGTCACTTCAGATTCACACTTTCATCTAGATTGAAAAACATTTCTCTGTTCCCTGACATGTGGTTGTTACACACTGAATCAAGATACCATACATCACTTTGTTTTTCTTGTGCTACATTACAAGCTAAAAACATGCTATCATGGTTCTGATTTTCTTTTGTGAAATTTTACACTTGGTTTGTTACTAATGTCATATTGCTTCTTTCTACATTCATTTGCATAATGACCATACTTCTTACAGTAATGATATTGAACTTGAAATTTATCATACCTTTGACCTTGTGCTTGATTTTGTCTTGGGTCTTGACTTGGATTTTGATTCTTGCCCCTTTCACTTGAGCTTGAAGGGATTCTTCTTCCACCTCTGTGTGAACTTCTCCCTCTTCCTCTAGCATATGATCTTGCTCTTCCTTGACCTTAGCCAAAAGAAACTTGTGTCTTGAAGGCATGCTCCAATGAGGAGCTTGTTGCTCTATTCAGTCTATGTTCATAAGAAATCAGTGACGCATGAAGCTAATCCACTGAGAACTATGAGAGATCTTTTGTCTCTTCTATGGCCACAACAATGGCATCACACCTTGCTGGCGGACTTCTCAAAACTTTCTCAACTATTCTCCTTTCTTCAAGTGTCTCACCATTAGACCTGATTTGAGTAACCAACCAAATTACATGTGTAAAAAATGAGTCTACTTTCTTAGACTCTTTCATACTAAGTGTTTCAAAATCTCTTCTTAACATTTGTAGTTTTGTTGTCTTGACTTTTGCCATGCCTTGGTAGGTTGTTTGGAGGGTATCCCATGCTTGCTTGGACTTCGTTGCTGCTGCAACCCTTGGGAAAATACTTTCATGAGCTACTTGGAAAATACAGAACAGAGCTTTTGAATCCTTCTTCTTGTTGTCCCTTAAAAAATCCTTTTCTGCTAGAGACAACACATTGTATGTTGCTGCATCTGCTCGTTCTGGAAAACCATTCTCCACCAAATCCCAAATGTCTTGAGACAAAAACACGACCTTCATTTTTATAGCCCAATAATCCTAATTTTTTCCATTAAACTGAGGTATCTGAGGATTAGTCAAGCTTGTGCTTGATGTTGCCATTTTTGGGTGTGAAAAAAAAGCTTTCTATCTACTGGTAAATACACTAAAAAACAATCTGCCCTCAAAACAGTTTCTTTAACTGTTAGTAAAAAAACTTGTTTTTACACTAACAATATTTAACCCGATACCATGTTAGAAAAATTTACGAGGCAAAGGAACTCATAAATCAGTTGTGGCAAAGTAGGTAATGTCAACTTTAGTTGCAGAAAGGTAAATCTTAGGTTGCGGCGAGGATATCACAACCACACAGGGACTTCGTTAAAACATAGAGTTGACTCACAAAAAAAAATAGTAAAATAAAACAGGTTGCAGAAATTTATTTGTGTAAGATTAAAACCATAACGCAACTGACCATACCTTCTATTATATGTTAAAACATAAAGAAATTACATTCGTGTGATAAATGGAGGTTGCACTGCCAAGTGAAAAACACAACAAAGGTTTTCACACACCCACGAATATTTCCTCCACAATTTTCTCCTAACCATCTCAAACTCTCCCTCTCTAACTTTCCCAACATGTCCAACATTACAAATGACTTTTACTTGCATATTTATCTTAACATACAAATTTGACATTAATTACATGACAGAGAAAATATTTAATACGCAACATGGGCGATTTCACATGGTAAATGATTCTCTAAACTTGCAGGTGTTGTGGAGTGTGGGCAAGAGTCGTGGAATGAATGTTTTCCCATACTTATTTATTAAACTTCCTTAAATGCTTTAACTTTTGTGATGTGTTGCGAAATAGTCCGCTCTAAACTTTTGTTCTGACTTTTGTCCTTTTACCTGCAAACAAAATTGCAACAGTGCAGTAGTTGATTGGGCAAGCATTGTTTTTGTCAGTTTGTTTAAGGCTGTGGTTGGTATTATTATTTCCAACATATCTCCGGGAGAAACCGCAAGCTCAAGAGACTTGAGGTTTCCTCGAATCAATATTTCACGGGAGCCATCCCGTCGGATCTCTGCTCAAGCAGGAAACACTTCAAGCTCATCATTTTCTCCAACAGATTCACTGGTGAAATCCCCCGCGGCTTCATGCCCTGCCCCACACTGGCAGTTCCATATTGAGGACAACATGTTAAGTGGTCGAATTCCACAGGGCTTTGGCTCGCTACAGAATTTGGCATACATGGACATGTTGCACAATAATCTGAAAGCCTCTGGCCTTCCGACCGATCTTTGCGACACGCCCAAATGCAATATACAACATACAATAACTAGTTTCTTGGTCAAAACTCACATTCACCAGTTTCTTGTATCAAAACCAGTAAATTTATGTTGTTTCAACTTTAGATGTAGTTGGAGGAGAGGACTTGTATTGAGCCCGAGACTGTGTTTGTAAGTCTTGTTGGATAAGGCAGTTGGATCAGTGGTAAGCTCGGTAGTTGTACTTCAAATGGATCTAGAAATGGCTGAAATCTCCCAAGTAGAAATTGAAACTCTTACTCCTATGACTTCTTTATTAGATAAGAGAGGCTCATACAGAGAAGCAGGTAGTTCTGCTTCAACTATAACATCAAATGAGATTGATGCAGACTCAAATTGGCAAATACTTCCTATTTTTCCATACCAAGTATATAATATGCCATTATATAAATATCATGCAAAGACTCAAATTCGACAGAACTCTGTAGATATATCATTCACATCTCAAGGCAATCCAATACAAATACCATTGCTTGAGAAATCCCAAATCGAATGGGGAAAGTTTAAAGGTTTCAAGTATTGTCTTGGAGCAATAAGATTTGGTCTTAATCCTCTTGTAAGGCCACAATTAGATATAGAAAGCGTATGTGTCATTTTTTATACAAGACACAATAAATTATGAGATGCTATACTTGGCGGTTTTGCCAGTCCCCTCCATGATGGTCCCGCATTTAGAACTGTTTATCCAAAGTATTCTGTATCACTGGATGATCCTTATATCTACCAGTTCCTTCAGGCTTATATCCATCCACAAGGTTTTGACATGTCTGTAAATTCATTAATCATACAACTCAAAACCCTTACAATTGTCAGATTTGGCAATGGTAGTCTTCCACCTCTACAAGCCCATATAAGAAATACCTCACAACTTGTAGGCGAAGTGGAATCAGCTTCCAGTAAATCCACAACACCTGTTACATTTGAGTGGACTGGAATTTCATGTCCTTCTGAATGGGAATCACAGTACTGCAAATACAGCCAAGTTTCCCAAAATAAAGAACTGGCTAAAATCCAACCAAAGACAAAACCAGTAACCTTTAGCCACGTTACTCAGTCTTTTAGGACAAACCCTGTAGTTCTAGAAGCAATTCAGAAGATACCAAGGGGAGTTTCTGAACTTCCTTCAACTAGCTCATTTACTGGAGAGCTAGTTAGAGAGCATCAAGGTTAGCATCAGCAGTGTCCTTCCTGTAACCAGCTGATAGATAGCTTTGGAAAACATGCGAGAGAAAGTCACAAAATGGGGAAGAGTACTGAAACCCCTGAAAAGAAATCACATCAATTCTTCATGTTTTCTTTACTCCCAAGAGAAGAAATTTCAAAGACTGAAAAATTCACCACCAGAGAAGAAAGCTTCATCTTAGGAAGAAATTTGCCTCACATCCCATTTAGGCAATTTGATGATGATGGTCAAAAGAAAAGGGAATTTCTCCCTTATTTTATAGTGCCAAAAACCATTTCCTCAAGCACTAACACTTCACAGCTGAAATATGCCAATCTATAGTTAGATCTCACGTCTAAGAACATAGATGATCTGCATAGAGACGTGCTTAAAGTCACAATGATAGTTATAATAGAAGAAAAAGCACTATGTGAAAAGATTCTAGCTAGATCTGAACTGCTAGAACATCAAATAGATGACTTAGCTCAAGCCAATGAGAAACTTGATAAAAGGCTAGTCGCTATTGAACAACTATTATCCATCCAGGTTCCTTTACTAAGAAAATTAGGAACAAAGAAACCTTCACCAAATTATTCATCTGTAATGGATAAAATGAGGACATCTGCATTATTTTCAGATAATCCTAAAACTAAGCTAAAAAGAACATTTAGTTTTAGCTTAGTTGGTTCTGAGCTCCCAGAATGGAATTTTAGAGAAGAAGAGCTAGATGAAGACGTTGATGATGCAGTCTTCACATCAATCTCCTTGCAACAGGTGCAAGAAAAGGGCCCTGCACTTGACCAAGACCAGTACAAACAGTTCCTAGTCTTCCCGAAACAAGAACCATGAACTCTATGGGAGAATCTTCGTCAAGAAAAGACATACTCCCAATGTTAGCAAGCAACACTAATGCAGCTGAAATTAATAGTGCTATACAATCCATCCCACAGGAACCCATGTTCCTACTGAACTACCAACCAAAAATTGAAATAGAAAATTCTATTACATTAATGGCTAGTTGGTCAACAAAAAAGAGAGCAGAAGATCCAACACAGACTTTGCGAAGCATTGCACAAGAAATTGTTAATGGTTTTGGAGGTCTTGCACATACATGGTGGCATTATGCTTCAGCAGAAGCATGAGAAGAATTTTTAGGTCATGCAGATCCTATCAATTAGTTATTACTTGTGCTCAGAGTACAGTTTGTTTGTGCTTCAGTAGATCATGATCCTGATCATTACAGAGATCTTTTCCTCTCTAACCAACTAGGCAAAATAACATTCTTAGATCCATATTTTTTGCCAAATGCAAGAATGGCTTATCAAAGGAAATGCCTACCTAGACCCTGCCTTCATCCACAGATATATTCAGAGTATGCTAGGAACATTACCAAATGCAGTAATGCAGTACTTCCGAGATAAACATATCTCTTTCAATGGTATGACTTTAGCTGAAGCACAAGATCACATTAAATTTGTGATACAAGAACATTGCTTGGCTAAACGGATGTAGAAAGAGTTTAAAAAATATGACAAAATGTTTAGTAGCTATGTCTGCTCTAAAATCGGTCAGATGCCCAATTGGGGGAAGGGAACATTCAATAAAGATGACCCAAAGCATTGCTCATGCAAGCCAAAGAACAAATGGTCATCCAAATCAGAGTGGAAGAAACCATATTCATCCACAAGGTCTTACACAATTGGAAAGAAAGGTTTCCAGAAGAAAAAAGCTTTCTTTAGATGACGAAGCATGCCAGCCAAAACAGTCAGGTGTTTCATTTGCAATAAGGAAGGACATTGGGCCAATGCTTGCCCACAAAAAATGAAGAAAGGAAGGCTAACAGCTTATGCTGAACTTCTAGAAGACCAGCTTGAACCCAAGTACTGGGACTTGTTCTTTTGTGATATAAATGAAGAACCAGAAGGAGAAATCTTTTACCCTGATGGTCAAGATGAAGAGCAAGAAGAAAATGAAGAACTAGAACAAAGTTCTCATTCAAAAAATGATAGCTTACAATCATACCAGTTTTTCATGTTTCTTAGATCAAATAAGCTGCTAGAATTAAAGAAGGAGTTAGAAGAAACACCTCCTTATAAGATGGGAAATAGAATGCATCTCCAAAATCATTTTACAGAATTAGAGAATCAAATCAAGTACAACACACCATCAGCTAGTATAATTTCAGACAAACAAAAGGAGAAAGAAATGAAATACTCATTTTCTTTAGACTAGCATGAAGATGAAATGTACGCATCTCATCCATCCATGCATACAATCAGACAAAAGGTTAAGAGAGAAACTTGCGAATCATATAAGTCACAGATCAAGGATAAGAAGGATAAGATTCAGCTTTTAGCTTCTGAAGTCACTTCTTTAAAACAAGCACTCTAGTTATTAGAAAAAGAAGTTGAAAATTCATTCAATGAAGATCTAGAAAAAACTATGGACGAACATTTCCGAAAAGAAGAACAAGCGCGTTATATAGAGAAAGAATATTTTGGACCTAAATTTGATTCATCCAGCTATCCAGGAAAAACCATAGCCCTGATGAGTCAGCCCAAACCGCATATAAATTTGTAATTTTGTCCTCCTGATTTGAAACCTTATTATTTAGATTGTTTATTAGACTCTGGAGCCCACCTTAACTTAGCCAGACATTTAGAAATTTCTCCTTTTTATTGGGATAAATCTAATGAAGGTGGAGCCACCATCACTGGATCAATTTTTAACATCAAGCACCAAGTCATAGATTTCCCTTTACAGATCCAAGAAAACCCAGTCCAATGTACATTTTTAGAGTTGGACGAAATCCCGGCTCATGTAATTCTTGGTTCTGAATTCTTTACTAGATGGTTGCCAATCCAAATAGATTATCCCAAAAGGATATTTAGAATAACCATCAATGACAAACCTGTTTTTCTTCCTCTTAAAACCAATGAATACTTTACTGTCCCAAGAAAGAAAACAGTTTCGCCAGTCAAACCTATTAATAAGGCAAAACAACAAAGAATTGTTTCCTTTGCCATGGCTCATCATGATGATTATTTAAAAGATTTTTAAGAGAAAATAAAAAATGATTGTTTCTCTGACATTCCTAATGCTTTTTGGAAAAGGTAAGAATATGTTATTGATCTTCATTTATTATTGATGCTTTCATTATTGTACCTACATTTCTAGCTTGAATGCTTTATCAAACTTTATAGCTCTATGTAGATTTTCTATCCTTTATTGAGATTCAATTGAAGTGGTTATAGTCATACAAGTGTGGCAATTACATGCGAAATTTCATGACGACCTTTTCTTAATTTGTTTTTTCGGGTCTTCCCAAAGGCTCCTCAATGTCGGATTAATCTTTTATCCTCTTATATATTATATATAATAATACAAATGATAACCAGTGAATCAGTTACATGAATTTATTGATTCAATTAGTGATGGCAAGCGTGATCGTGACTTGTCAAAGTGGCTGAGCACAGTGGGTTTCAACAATCCATTCATTTGGATGTAGATCTGCTGTTATAGATCCACCTTCGTCATCAACTTCAATACTCCCTCTTGGACCAAAACACCTTTCAAGGGTAACCCAAGCCTCCTTGGCTGTCTTGGTTTCTGAAATCAGAAGTAGAATGTTGTCATCGACAGATTCTTTTATGCATTTCAATGCAAAGGCATCTTTTTGCCCCTTCACTTCCAGATCTGAAAAGATCTCAAACATCTCATGTAGTCGCTTTGACTTTTTCAACCACTTGGCTTTTTCCATTTGATCGCTGACAGAATGCGACTCAACAAAGAAATCAAACTTCAAACATAAAAACACACTTCTTTGCTACACAACTTCAGAAAGCCTTCATAAAAAAATTACAATTGTCCAAAACCAGTTGGAACAATAGGCCCTTTTTTCTCTTTAATCTCCTTTTCAAGACTTAAAAAATTCTCTTTTAAATAAGCCTTAATAAAAATTCTATCCCTTTTTAAAATAAACTTCAATATATTTTCTTAAAAAAATCCATGGCTCTTTTAACAATGCCACCCCATTATATAAGCAACAAAATATTCACATGGGGAAGCCCTTTAAAAACCAAATACATGAGCACTTTTAAAATAATACGCCCAAAGCCCTTTTAAGTAATCACGCAAACCTTTTTTGTTTGGAAGTGTAAGATTTTTTAGATACACAGATCTAGATCTGCAAAACAATAAACAAGCTTGCAAGAGAAGGAAGGAAGCGAGCAAGAATTGAGAAAAAAATGAATTGATTCTACAATATTAGCTTTAGAATAAATACATAAAAGCAACTAAGTTAAGCTTAGTTGTACATGCAATAACTAAATCTAACTAAAGCTAAGTGTGCTTTATCTTATGTTAATGTGTACATGTGCCACATGCAAGCAATAAGTTAACTGGAGCTAATCTAGGTGCATGTACACCAACACAGCTAGTCTAAGTGCATGTACACCAACACCCCCCCTTAAACATAACTTAGGTGAGTGTGATGCAAAATGAATGAGTCCCGGCAACACGGCCATTTTAGGTACCCATATACAATGCATAAAAATGAGGAAATATAAGTCTCCGTTAAGAGAAGGTTCCGGGATATGGGAGCACAGGTGATCGAAATTACCCACTTTGTTGACCACGGGAAGGATATAATTAGAGTTGAACTGCTTAAAGGCGACGAAATTACTAGAACTGGGCCAGACGATGGGCAACCATTGAGCGTTACCGACGACGGTGACCTGGGTTCCAGAATTGAAACTATTCGATGACAATGACAACGAACCTTGATGCGCAAATTCCGCTTTGGATTCGCGGAATTGGGGGCCGAACCGATGCCCTGTGTCTCCAACTGATGTAGAGCTGTCGAGGCTCCGGCGATCCCCTGTGAAACGAAACAAAGTCGCCGACCTTCAATTTCTTGTCCTTCACAAACCGACTCCACCCTTTGGTCAGCACGTAGCTCTGGCTGCTCTTCCAATACGAGTAACGGAAACGCCAGATTTTCCCCGTGTTGTCCTCGAAATCCAAGAGCGACCCCTTCTCGCTGGAATCTATTACCAAAGGGAAATATTTCTGAGCATGCAGCTTGGGAATAACAAGGCGATTCAGTTTTCCCACGTCACTGGGCGTGACGGCCTTGTCGAAAAGGTGCTCTCGAAGAAGACCCGCCATGGCAGAATTTCCGTTTCCGTCGTCCGGCCACCTGGTTTCCGTCTCTTTCTGGCCGGACGCTTCCGACTTTTGCTCCTCGTTATTCGTAATGGCCGGCCGAGCAGCCGTCATCATGATCCTCTTGCTATTATGTTCAAATTCTTCATCATAACTGTGCTTTCGAAGCATGTCGACGATTTGTTCCTTGGTGTGCTCCCTCATGAATCGGGCTTCCCGATTGCCGCCACGAGCCAAACTGAAATTGGTCATAGCGTCCCGACCCCAGAACTTGAGGGCCGCTCTATCGTAAGTGTAGATTTCCTCCTCGAGATCACCATGAAGAAAGGCATTCTTCACATCCATATGATGCACCTCCCATCCTCTTGCTGCTGTAATGGAGAGAGCTAGCCGAATGGAATCCATTTTTGCCACTGGAGCAAAAGTCTCATCATAGTCAACACCATGTACTTGCTGAAAACCTTTTGCTACCAATCGTGCCTTATATCGACTAACTTGGCCATTTGATGCTTTCTTGGTCCGGTAAACCCACTTGCATCTCACAAGTTTGCGATTTGAAGGTAGCAGAACCAAATCCCAAGTCTGGTTCTCAATGAGAGAGTTATATTCCTCATCCATGGCGGCTTCCCATTCAAGATGCCCATTTGCTTCTGCATAAGTTTGTGGATCAGATCCATGCATCATATAGGCATGCATGGGCATGGATGGCTCCATAGCTAAGAGTGCTTGCGGATCTTCCTCAAACAGAGGGATAGAGGCAGGATCATCAAGGATATCACTCATGTTGTGCCATTTTTGTGTTGAAGGTGGTCGAGAATCTTCCGAACTACATGCAGAAGTATGATCTCGATGTTCAACAACTGGTGGTCTAACAGGGGTCACAGGAAAAGACTCATCTTCATCAGAATGCTAGTCTGAAGTTTCATCTGCATACTCATCAATGAGTGGTGATGAAAATTTGGTAACAAGTTCATCTACTGGTGCATGCGAAATATCTTCGTCAAACTTTACACTCCTTTCAATAAAGAGCTCTTCAGTGTGGATATCAAGCAATCTGTACCCTTTGACTTCATCAGAATATCCAACAAACATGCATGCTTTGCTTTGAGGCTCCAAAGCCTTTCTCTTCTCTGGAGGAATGCGGGCCCATGCTAGAGATCCAAAAATGCAGAAATGACTAACTTCAGGTTGCATGCCAGTCCAAGCCTCAAAAGGTGTTTTTCTAGTAACAGATTTATGAGGAGATCTGTTCTAGATGTATGAGGCACAATTAATAGCTTCGGCCCACAATTTCGACGGAAGAGATCTTGCATGCAACATGCAATTAGCCATCTCTTTCAAAGATCGATTTTTCCTTTCAGCCACGCCATTTTGCTGTGGAGTGTAAGGAACTGTATGCTGCAACTGTATGCCTGCTTCATCACAAAGATTCTTGATATCTTTGTTGACATATTCCGTCCCATTATCTGTGCGGAGTATTTTGATTCGTTTTCCAGAATGATTTTCCGCATGCGCTTTGAAAATCTTTAGATGTTGAAAAACTTCAGACTTGAGTTTCAAGAAGTAAACCCAAGTGAATCTCGTGTAATCATCTATAAATGACAACACATATCCTGCTTTGCTCATTGAAAGCACCGGAAATGGACCCATGAGATCACTGTGTACAAGTTCCAAAGGTGAAGAGGCTCTCCATGCATGCCCCTTCTTGAATTTTTCTTGTGGATGCTTTCCAAGAGCACATCCATTACAAACACCATCTGAAAATTCAATGGTTGGCAATCCTTTGACCATTCCTTGCTTACTAAGCTGTTGCATATATCTGAAATTCAAGTGTCCAAATCTCTCGTGCCAAATCCTACTTTCTTCATTTGCATGCGTAAGTAGCAAAATAGAATCTGATTGAGGAACAAAATCAGAAAATGTATACAAACGAGATTGATCATTTACCTTGCCAGATGCAATCTTCAAATTGGTTTGCATGTCATAAATTCTCACGGAATCTGGGGTAAATTCCACTTTCCTTCCGCTGCCTGTGTGTGTCATCTGATACACTGAGAGAAGATTCACAGAAAGCCTTGGAATATGCAAGACATTTTCAAAACTTCCATCTTCGAATTGCACTCTTCCTTGTCCAGTTGTTGCAACTGCAGAATTATCCCCCATGAGAATGGGAGGACCTGAGTATGCATGTAGAGAAGAAAAGGATTCCTTTGAAGAAGCCATATGATGTGAAGCTCCTAAATCGATGATCCATTCTTGTGGTGCAGAATGAAGAGCAATCAAAGCATGCCCGTTACCTCTTGGATCTGGTGCTTTTTCTCTAGACTTCTTCTTAGCATTCTCAGGAATGTGGTCTCCAAGATTGTGTTGCTGGAGTGTCTGCGCCATAAGATCTATAGTCTTCTTCATGCATGCAGATTCAGTATGAAAACCACAGTGGCAATAATTGCACATTGATTGCCCTTTCGTTCCTTTCCTTTCCTTTGAGCCAGATGATCCATCAAGGGGTTTGGGATGTCCTCCCTTTCTTAGATCAGGATCCTTCTTCCTTTTTCCTTTCTGATGGTCTTTGGAATTTGCCTTTCCTTTTGCATGCACAGTAAGTGCATGCGCTTTGGAATTTTTAAGTGTGCCCATTTTGATGAGCTTATCTTGCTCATGCATCAAAGACTGAATAAAAGAATCCAATGAGGGCATCTTCCAAGCTGCACCAGTTGCAGATCTGACTGTGTGGAATGTAGAGACGAATACTGCATACTCTGGACCAAATTTTGATAAAATGGAAAGAATCAACTGATTTTCTTGCTTGGATTTGTCGATCCCGCATCCTTTCAGCTGAACCAACAAGGCTTTATACCTTGTGAAAAAATCCTGAATGTTCTCAAAGTTTCTCGGATCTAATGAGTTTAACTCATTTTCGAGAATGTGACCTTGCAATTTCATCCTGTTTTCCAAACAATCCTTCCAAAATTTTCCATACTTCATTTGGAGTTGAACATGATTCAACATGAAATAGCAGTTCCGGAGAAATAGATAAACATAGGATGCCGAAGGCCTCGTCCATGCGATTTAAATATCTTGTTTTCTCCATTGCCGATGTTGGTTCAACTTCCGTTTCCATGGTTATTCGAAATAAGCCTCTACTTCTGAGATGAAGTTGAATCTTTGGCTTCCATTCGAAATAATTATATGGAGTGAGAATTGCCGATTGTGGAAACTCCAATTTAGACTCCATTCTTTGTTGTTGCTTCAATCTTCTGAACCTGCAAATAAAATTGCTTGTGCACTGATTACAAATCCATGTGCTCTGATACCATGTAAGATTTTTGAGATACACAGATCTAGATCTGCAAAACAATAAACAAGCTTGCAAGAGAAGGAAGGAAGCGAGCAAGAATTGAGAAAAAAATGAATTGATTCTACAATATTAGTTTTAGGATAAATATATAAAAGCAAATAAGTTAAGCTTAGTTGTACATGCAATAACTAAAGCTAACTAAAGCTAAGTGTGCTTTATCTTATGTTAATGTGTACATGTGCCACATGCAAGAAATAAGTTAACTGGAGCTAATCTAGGTGCATGTACACCAACACAACTAGTCTAAGTGCATGTACACCAACAGGAAGTCTCATGCCTTTTCATAAAAAGTAACTCTCTAAACCACTCTTTTTTTTTTAAATAAAAAATAAGTACCCGCTTCCTATTTGGTGGTTAGTTTCGCTGGAAAGCTATAACACAACCGCCATTACCTTACTTTTCTAGCGAATCCCAATCCCTTGAATTTTTCAGCTTCGTGCCTTGTGAACATTCATTTTTTTTTTTTAAATCACTGGTAATGCTCTGTGGGATGAGAAAAAACCGCGTGCTAACTCTTCCGTCAACTTTGAAGGGTAGTGATAGCGCTCTAATGTGTTGTTCATCACAGCCAACCCGTGCCAATTTAAAATTGTTTCAAGTAACCTTCAATTAACGTGTTTTCTCCTCTCACTGCTCAACGTTAGTGGAGTTACTAACGCACTGGTTTTAACGCATGGAAAGCATTAATCTCCCAAAAGAAATTCTTCAATCTGTTTTTCCTTGCAGTAGCTGGCTTCTAGTTTTCTTTCCGCTTTCTATATATATATATATATATATATATATAGGATTCTTCAAACTTCTGTTGTTCTTTCTCAAAGAGGCTTACTCTAAACTTATGCTACTCTCTCAAAGAGTTTTGCACTTTCTCTCCAGTGACTTTTTCTGCTCTCTCAAAGAGGCTTACACTTTCTCTTCACTCACGTTGCTGCTCTCTCATGGAGTCTTATGAAAACTCATCTCTCTCTGTTGCTCTCAAGGAGTCTTACACAGGCTGAGATCTGATACCATGACAAAAATTGAAGAGAACAATATGTGGAGCACAGGACTCACTCTGCTTACTCTTCTCAGTATTACAAATCAATTAAATAAGATTAGATTGGAAACATCAACCATAGATGACTGAAGTCAACATGTGGTTGGAATTAGATTCTCTAACAGTTACCATACCATTTGCAAAATAATTCGCCAGGCATTGCAACCCATCTCCATAAGTGGACACATGTTACCTAATCTGCTCTAAAGTCTCATTGGCCCCTCGAGTATCATCTACTGCCACAACTTGTGCACAAATAAGAAGAATAGATCTTATATCCACCACTTCCTTTTTCCCTTTCTTCTTCCCAACATTCTTTGAACCTTGTGAACCTTTCATGAACCCATTTTGAACACTTTTCACACTTGCAATTGCATGTCCGTAAATTTTCTACCATTCCAACCACCACAGAGCAACACCTCATCAAAAATATCGGTATGAATAACATTGTCTGAATAAATTGCTGAATTCTTGTTGCTTTGTCTGTCTTCCAAGTCCAGATCCTCCCGGTATGGATCCTTTTGCAGCTTAGGTCCATTCTCATCATCGCTATGTGTCACATTCATCTGAAAAGGAACACCAATTGCATCTTCCCTCTTCCCCACCTTCAACTCAAGGTTAGTTTCCTTCTTTGGAGCTCACAAAACCCACCATTCTTGGCACTGAACCCCATATTTAGCATAGGTACAAATTGGCTAGCCTCCTCAAACTCTCCAACCCTCGAGTCTTGCTTGTCTTTAGAAAACAATTTCAGAGAGGCTAATATCATAAATGGGGGAATGGTGGCGATCCCGATGAGGGACAAGTGGCGACGACTGTTTAACTCTTATCGTTTTCGAATTTAAGAGAGTGGTAGGGTTTTGGTGTGAGGTTTTAATGTGTTTTATGTTTTTTGGTCTACCCTTCGTACTGGCCTCGGGTTTGCAAACTCATCTATCACACATGCCGAGGGTATTTGGAATTCATTCTTGCATTGTTGTGGTCTGGTTCGGCTCTATGGGTGCTCGGTGCTTTCGCCTGGTTCTTGTGATGGTTGGTAAGCGCTGTGCCTTGCTTGTCCCTTAGGGTGGTTTGTTAACGCTGTGCCTTTCTTGTTCCCTATGGTGGTTTGTTAGCGTCGTGCCTTTGCTTGCTCCCTATGGTGGTTTACTTTGCTAGTTCTTGGAGGGTTTCAGGTCGATTTCCCACCTGCAAGTCGATTTATCTCTATCACCCAGCTCGTACTTTGTCTCTGCTCTGTTTTGCAATGATTGTTTTCTTGATGTTGGGTCTGGTGATGATTTGGCTCTGCAAACACAGGTTCTCACCTTGCTACTACACAAGACGGCTCAACAAACTCATTCTCAGGTAATCTTCTTGTTCCGGTTGCAATTCATCCTTTCGTTTTTAAGGCTCTAACCTTTTGGCTCCTTGGTGAGTAGGCAAAACTCTCTCATGGCATTTCTATTGGGAGAAACCCTCTGTTGCGGGTCTCGGCTCTCGTCCTCCGTCGCGGAATCGGACCTCCTCCAGGTAAATCTTCACTCCTCTCTTGGTTATCTATTCACTGTGTTTTGGTCTGGTGGCCCTACCTAAATGCTACCCTATTTTGTGGTGGTGTGCAAGTCATCCCAGGGGAACGCTGCTCCATGGCCTCATCCTTGGAAGTTTTCGCAGGCTTAGTGAAAACCTGGGTAGGGTCTTTTTGTGGCTGTATCTTTCTTTTGCTTACTTTGTTGCTTTCTTTGTCTGTAGTCGGGTATAACCCTTGGGGTTTTGATTCCTTTGTGTATGTGTGTGGTTTCAGGGGTTTTCATGTCCTCACTGTTTGACTAGTATTAGTAAGGTTTCAGGGGTTTTCATGCCCTCGTTATTTGCCTAGTATTAGCCTGTGAATTGTAATTTTCGGTTTTGCATGGGTTTCAGAACCCTCCGCAGTTTCTGGGTTGTATAATTTGTACCATGCACTGTTAAATTTGGAAATGAAATGAATGCACAATTTTGCTTAAATGTTGAATATAAAAGTACCTGATTTTTTTGTTGAGGAAGGAAAAAAATTGTATTGTCTATGCTGGTTTTGCCTTTGTCTTGTCCCTAGTCTGAGAGCCCTTCTGTCACAAGTTTTTGTCGATGCCATTCAGCCTCTTAATGAGTTATGTCACTGTCTTGCTTTCAATACTTTCAATACAATGCCTGAAATATTTATGCACAAGGGGAAAGAAACTGTCCTACTTCCTTAATGACATGTTCTAGATTTATTGCTTTTATAAAGATTCAAGACAATTGTAAATTAATATTCTGAGCTCTCTCTTCTCTCTGGATGGCAGCCCCTCAATGAGCTCTCGTTTTTCTTTTTCAATGCATTACTAGCAGTTTCTTTACAGTTGAGGAACTGTTCCTCAGTTAGCTTTCAGTTATCTAACAATTTCTTTAAACATATTCCTAACTAATCATATCTTGATTTGCTTGTGTACTTTTTAAAGAACAATGACTGAGTTAGCCTTAATTTAAATAAAACAAAATAAAATAGAAACCCAAAATGTTTTCCCTTGTTTCGAGCAAAATAAAAATAAAAATAAAAAACCATTTCCCAGCGGTCACCTTTTTTAGTGAGATGCTCCTACATTGGGCTCCCGAGGTAAATTAAACTCATGGCTCCTGTCCATGAGCTCTTCAATAGAGTACCTGAATTTGGCCAACATCTAACCAAGAACTATCTTCAATAGGATGACCCTTCCACTTGACTAGGTACCACAAATATTCTTTCCTTCGAGTCCGTCTGGCCACCTGGGTGTCTAGGATCTGTTCGATCTCTAAAGGCTTTGCTGGGGGCATTTGTTTAATCCACGAGTCATTCTCATTCTGGGTGTCTCGTGTTCGTCTTTCCGAACTGTCTTCTTCATTTGCCGCAATGTAGGGGTACAGATCTGCCACATTAAAAATGGGTGAAATTCCTATACCTGGGGGTAACTGCAATTCATAAGCGTTCGCAGAAAACTTCCGAAGAATCCTGCAAGGCCCAATTTTCTTCCATTTTAACTTTTTGTATTCACCTTTAGGAAACCTCTCCTTGCATAGGTGTGCTAATACCAGGTCTACTACATTGAATTGTACCTCCCGCCTTTTCAAATCTTCTTTCTGTTTCTATCTTTGGCTGTTGTCTTGTAATTTCAATTTCACCTGTTCATGAATATTGCTAATTCCCTTTGCGAAATCTTCACCATCAACACTCTTGCGCTCCAACTGACCCAAATCCCATGACTCATGTACTCCACGTGGGTGCATTCCGTATAGGATCTGGAAAGGACTACTGGTCGTGCTTCTGTTGGGCGAATCGTTATAAGCAAATTCCGCTTGTGCAAGCACACGATCCCACTATCGATAATTTTCTCCAACCAAACTCCTTAATAGATTTCCTAGACTTCAATTCACCACTTCATTTTGGCCATCGGTCTGCAGATGATAAGCTGAGCTAAAATTTAGTTTGGTGTTTAATTTTTTCCATAAGGTCCACCAAAAATGTCCTTTAAACTTAATGTCTTGGCCCGAAATAATAGACTTCGGCAAGCCATGTAATCTGACTATATCTGTGAAAAACAAATGCGCTACATGTGTGGTATCATTGGTTTTCCTGCACGGAATGAAATGTGCCATTTTGGTGAAACGATCCACCACCACCATGATGGAATCGAATCCCCATTGTGTCTTCGGCAGACCTAAGACAAAGTCTAAACTGATTGAGTCCCATGGTCTGTTTGGACTAGGTAAGGGCGTATACAACCCTGTGTTCTGGTTGTGTCCCTTTGCAAGTTGGCACACTTTGCATCTAGTCACAAACCTTTGTACATATCTATGCATCTTCGACCAATAGTAAAAGTGGCTCAACTGATCCAAGGTCTTGTCTATGCCAAAATGCTTGGCTAAACCTCCATTATGCTTTTCTTGGATTAAGTTCTCTCTCATAAAACATTCTGGAATACACAACTTCCTTCCATTGAATAGCAACCCTTCCTGATTATTATAGTTTGGCCATGAACTGTTCTCTCAACAATGGATTTTGGCAAGCTTCATCGGCTTCCTTAAAATCTGCATCTGTTTTATACAAGTCTTTAAGATGTTCGAATCCTAATACTTGTATCGTACTTTCCTGTAGGATCAAATTCCTCTTGCTTAATGCATCTGCCACTTTGTTGGCTTGACCGTTGATGTGTTTCAACACAAATGTAAAACTCTGCAGGTACTCCACCCACTTCGCATGTTTATGGTTCAGCTTATGTTGCTGCATAATATATTGTAACGTGGAATTGTCTGAAAATAAGACAAATTCATTGGCCAATAGATAATGTCTCCAATGCTTTAGCGCTTGAACCATTGCATAAAATTCCTTGTCATAAGACGTGTACTTCTGCCTACTTTCATTTAGTTTCTCACTGAAGTAGGCTACTGGCTTGTCCTCTTGGCTAAGTACTACACCAATTGCTGTTCCACTGGCATCACAACGAACTTGAAAAAGTTTGTTAAAGTCTGGTAATCTCAAAATTTGTTTTTCAGTAATCTTTCTTTTGAGCAGCTGAAAACTCTTCTCTGTCATTTCTGTCCAATGGAAAGGCTGATTTGCCTTCTTAATGGTGTCCACCATGGGTGCACAAATCCCACTGAAATTTTTAATAAACTTCCGATAAAAACTCACCAATCCATGAAAACTCCGTACCTCAAAAAAACTTTTGGGAGACGACCAACTAACTATGGCTGGAAATCAAAAATCCCAAATAAATTAACTCTTTCTTGAAAAAAGAACATTTCTTCAAATTTATCAGTAATCTATTTTGCTACAATTTTTCCAATACATACCTCGCATGTCGAAAATGCTCTTCCTTTGTCTTGCTGAATATAAGTATATCATCTAGATATACAATCACAAATTTACCAATGAATTCCTTTAGCATCTCGTTCATCAAACGCATGAACGTGCTGGGGGAATTTCTGAATCCAAATGGCATAACCAACCATTCGTATAAGCCTTCATTAGTCTTGAAAGTCGTCTTCCACTCGACACCTTCTCAAATCCTGATTTGGTGGTAGCCACTTTTCAGGTCTATCTTTGAAAAGTACGCTGCTCCACTCAAACAATCCATCAGATCATCCATCCGAGGTAAAGGAAATCTGTACCTGATAGTGATCTTGTTAATTTCCCAGGAATCAATGCTCATTCGCCACTCACCTCCTTTCTTGGGAGCTAAAACAGTCAGAACTGTAGAAGGGCTTAAAATTTCCTGAATCAGTCCTTTATCCAAAAACTCCTACACCTGCTTCCTAATTTCTTCATTGTCCTTCGGACTCATCCGGTAAGCAGCCTTGCTTGGAAAATTGGCTCATGGAATAAAATCAATATGGTGACTAATGCTCCTCTTTGGTGGTAATTTCTCTGGTAGATCGTCTACCACAATATCACTAAATTCCTGTATCATGTCCTGTATTTCTTTCGGTAAGTCAGTGACTTCAGTATGGATCAAAACTGGTTTTGACCTTTGGACAACTTCATATTTTAACTCATCATCCCCCATTTGTCACAAAACTCTTTTCCACCTAACAATGATGCTTTTGTCCCACTAGTTTCCGCAGCATCATCTTCCTTCATGGGCACTAGCGTATGCTTTATCCCATCTTTAGCAAACTTGTAACAATTTGTTTCCCCGTCATGGACAACCTTCCTATCATACTGCTATGGTCTGCCCAATAGAATATGGCACACGTCCATAGGCATGATATCGCAAGTCACCTTGTCCTTGTACTTGTCAATATGAAACTCTAGTTCGCACTGCTCATCGACCAGCAGTTGGTGACCTTTCTGCAACCAAGACACCCTATATGGAGTTAGGTGCTTCAACTTCTTCAAACCCAATTTCCCCACCATTTTAGTAGCTACCAGGCTATCAGTACTTCCACTGTCTATGATTGATTTTCAGCATTTCCCATGCAACATGCACATAGTCCGGAACAATGCTTTCCTCTGTGTTTGATCAGTTACTTCCTTAGCTGGTTTCAATAATACCTTGTTCAACACCAAGGCTTCCCCAGTTTCTAGCATATTTTCCACCTCCTGTGGTGGTGCCTTCGCTTCATCGGGTTGAGCGACATATGCTTCCCTATGACTAGTTTGTTCATTTTCAGGACATTCAAAGGACATGTGTCCTCACTTGTGACACTTGTAACACTGATAGGAATTTCCTCTACCGCTGCCATTACCTCTTCCTCGCTAGTATGACCTTCCTCCTCTAGTGTTACCTTCCCTTTCAGTCTGCCGCAAAGTCTTCGAACTACTTCCCTCTTCATTGCTATTGGTAGTCCTACCTCTGCCAAAGGTCTATGCCCGACGTCTACCAGAACTACGTCCTCTTCTAGCATTTTGTTTCCTAGCAATCTTTTCCTCCACCTTCAAAGCACTCTGATAGGATTCCTCTATGGTCTTAGGGGAAAGAATACTAATTTCGTCTAGGATCTCCATCCATAGACCATTTACAAACCTCATTGTTTTCTCAAGGGTATCTTCAACATAACCAGCTCTCAGGTTTAATTTATAAAATTCTTCATTATATTCCTTTACGGTCATCATTCTTTGCCTCAGGTTCTGTACTTGTCTATATAGGGCAATATGATAATATTTAGGTAGAGATTTACTCTTCATTCTAGCAATCATTCTGTCCCATTTTTTAATCAATGGTTTGTTCAATCTCCTCCTTTCTGCCTGTACACTATCCCACCATAGTGTTGCATGTCCCTTCAACTTGGTGACAGAAAACCTGATCCTCTTGTCTTCACTAATTTCTTCATATTCAAAATATTTATTTAGCTCACTTATCCAGTCTAACAATGCCTCTGTGGACAAACTGCCATCATAATTAGAGAGCTTCGGTCTTGGCTTTCATGCGAGCCAACAAAACTGACATCAATAGTTTAATATTTGGTCCTTCATCATCTGACCCATCCATCGTGGATGTGTTTTCCTCCTCACTGTCATCCCCACCTTCTGGATCTCTACGCGTTCCTGCTTCCACTGAGGTCAAACATGTAGTTAAATTCCTAATTTCTTCTCATAACCCTTCATATGCTACTCTTCTAATGGCTCTTTCTCGACGCCTTCTTCCTACCTCCATCCTTATGGAGAGAAAGGAACAAACTGCTCTAATACCAAAAATTGGTGGCGATCCCGAGGAGGGACACGTAGCAACGTCCGTTTAACTCTTATTGTTTTCGAATTTAAGACAGTCGAATGGTTTTGGTGTGAGGTTGTAATGTGTTTTATGTTTTTCGTCATGCCCTTCGTACTGGCCTCGGGTTTGCAAACATGGTCTATCACACCTGCCGAGGGTATTTGGAATTCATTCTTGCATTGTTGTGGTCTGGTTCGGCTCTATGGGTGCTTGGTGCTTTCGCTTGGTCCTTGTGATGGTTGGTAAGCATTGTGCCTTGCTTGTCCTGTATGGTGGTTTGTTAATGTTGTGCCTTGCTTATTCCCTATGGTAGTTTGTCGGCGTTGTGCCTTTGATTGCTCCCTGTGGTGGTTTGCTTCGCTGGTTCTTGGAGGGTTTCAGGTCGATTTCCCACCTGCAAGTCGATTTATCTCTGTCACCCGGCTCATACTTTGTCTCTGCTCTATTTTGCGATGATTGTTTTCTTGATGTTGGGTCTGGTGATGATTTCGCTCTACAAACACAGGTTCTTGCCTT
Organism: Pinus tabuliformis; assembly: GCA_031772625.1. NCBI lineage: Eukaryota > Viridiplantae > Streptophyta > Pinopsida > Pinales > Pinaceae > Pinus > Pinus tabuliformis. The sequence continues at coordinate 1,390,334,526 of CM062820.1, read as the reverse complement.
ACTACTACATAGGACGGCTCAACGAACTCGTTCTCAGATAATCTTCTTGTTCCAGTTGTAATTTCTCCTTTCGTTTTTAAGGCTCTAACTTTCTGGCTCCTTGGTGAGCAGGCAAAACTCTCTCATGGCATTTATGTTGGGAGAAACCCTCTGTTTTGGGTCTTGGCTCTCGTCCTCTGTCGTGAAATCGGAAATCCTCTAGGTAAATCTTCACTCATTTGTTCACTGTGTTTTGGTCTCGCGGTCCTACCTAGCTGCTGCCCTATTTTGTGGTGGTGTGCAGGTCATTCCAGGGAAACACTGCTCCACGGCCTCGTCCTTAGAAGTTTTCGCAGGCTTAGGGAAAATCTGGGTAGGGTCTTTCCGTGGCTGTATCTTTCTTTTGATTACTTTGTTGCTTGCTCTATCTGTAGTTAGGTATAATCCTTGGGGTTTCGATTCTTCCATGTATGTGTGTGGTTTCAGGGGTTTTCATGCCCTCACTGTTTGACTAGTATTAGCCCGTGAATTGTAATTTTCGGTTTTGCATGGGTTTCAGAACCCTCCACAGTTTCTGGGTTGTATAATTTGTACCATGAACTGTTAAATTTTGAAATGAAATGAGTGCACAGTTTTGCTGAAATGATGAATATAAAAGTACCTGGTTTTTTTGTTGAGGAAGGAAAAAAGTGTATTGTCTATGTTGGTTTTGCCTTTGTCTGGTTCCTGGTCTGAGAGGCCTTCTATCACAAGTTTCTTGTTGATGCCATTCGACTTCTTAATGAGTTATGTCACTGTCTTGCTTTCAATACTTTCAATACAATGCCTGAAATATTTATGCACAAGGGGAAAGAAATTGTCCTACTTCCTTAATGATAGGTTCTAGATTTATTGCTTTTATAGAGATTCAAGACAATTGTAAATTAAAAATTCTGAGCTATCTCTTCTCTTTGGATGGCAGCCCCTTAATGAGCTCTAGTTTTTCTTTTTCAATGCATTACTAGCAGTTTCTTTACAGTTGAGGAATTGTACCTCAGTTACCTTTCAGTTATCTAATAATTTCTTTAAACATGTTCCTAACTAATCCTATCTTGATTTGCTTGCCTAAGTTTTAAAGAACAATGGCTGAGTCAACCTTAATTTAAATAAAACAAAATAAAACAGAAACTCAAAATGTTTTCCTTTCTTTTCGGTAAAAAAAAAGAAAAAAGAAAAAAAAGTCGTTTCCCAGTTGTCGCCTTTTTCAGTCAGATGCTCCTGCATCAGGGAATCAGGTAGGCCATCGATGATTGTACTTCTACTTGAAGAACTGAACGAATACTGAGAAGAGTAGCCAACAAAAAGATTCACGGACAGAGGTGACTCAAAGCCCATGGCCATCTGAGAAGATACCCATTTGTAAAGATATATGGCCTCTATGAGCTTGTACATGTTATTTCAAAAAAATTATACAAATATTTGATCTTTAGAAAGCACACATATAGGCACTTTATAAAAAGATTTTATTATTGAGACTTGAACGGACCTATCTAGATTAAGCGGATTATTCTTCCAATCCTACTTTGTGTAGGTGTTTTGTGTTGCTTTGCATCTTATACACCAGTGTTTGTATATCTGAAACATTTATCCATTATTTAATGTGGATGAATATTTCCCCAAGTACAATATTTGAAAGATCAAAGCAAATGGTAGGTTCCAAACTGATGAAGCAAGAGTAACTCAATTACCAAGATCTACAAGTATAAGGGATTCATGTTTTCTTTATGGAGCACAATATTGTTTGTAATGTGATGTCATTACAAAGATAACACAATTGCCAAAGTCTAAGTTTGATGAAAGAGGAATCGAGAGTTTGACTTGCAGAATTGTGAGTTTGACTCGGATTGGTAGTCAAACTTCTTTCTCCTGCTAGGGCTCAGCCAATTTCATGGTTAACAAGTTTGACTTGATTAGCACACTATATCTCCCATAAAAATGCACCATTTTCTCATTTTTTCACGATTTTACTCCCAAGCTTTTTCTTGATTATTTTATCTTGCTAATTAGTTTGCAGTCTGGTAATTATGACTAAGCTTGTCATTCGAAAATTGAAACTTTAGAACCTGTGGTTGGTAACTTTTACATTGATACAATATGAGTGTCCATTTAAAAAAAATAATTAAACATCTATGATTCAGATCAAATATTATTTTAGAAACTTCTTTCTAACTGTTGCTTCTTTCAAGCCCAATATTATCTCTTTGTGCAAATTTCATGTTTAAATATCTTATTTTCATATTGCAAAGTTTATAACAATAGACGCGCATTGGGGATTTGCTTCCATAAAATTCATTGGATGGGGATGGGCTGGAGTGATCTGGCTTTACAGTGTGGTATTCTATGTTCCTTTAGATATAATCAAGTTTGCAGTGCGTTACACTCTTAGTGGACAAGCTTGGGAATTTCTCTTTGAGAGGAAGGTCAGTTTTAGGCGTTCTCCACTCTTCATAGGTTTTTTGTTTTGTTATGTGTCAGAAAATTTTCTGTGGAGCATATATTCTTCTCTTTCAAATGTGCATCTTGGTAACAATGACATCATATAGACAAATTTCATGATAAAGAAGGATTATGGAAGAGAGGACAGAGAAGCCAAATGAGCACTTGGTCAAGTAACTTTACATGGTCTGATTGCTCCTGATGCCTACACTTTTGTTGGGCATTCATCCATGATTGCAGGGCAAGCCAGAAGATGTGCATAAATTGTAAGGTAACAAATCATGGAAATGTATAATGCTTTTAGAGTCTATGTTATCGCCCTAATCCTATTTCATGAGAAAAATCAAATTGATTTGAATCTTTGCATTTTGAAAATGATTTTAAGGTTCTAAATACCATGCCCTAAGAAAAAGGTGTGTTCTCTGTGTTTTGCACAAGTTTTACTATTTAGGCAAATCTACATGGATTGCATTCAATTCCATTTCACCAATGATTTGAAGCAAGAAGAACTTGTTCATGATATTTGCAATTGTTTGATGATCAGTGAAACCAAAAACTCAGTCCTCATGCCTATTCAATTATAGGAGAAAAAAAACTTGTATTTTGGAAACAACGTTGGGAAAGAACAATTGTTTTAAAATACTGCACACGAGTGATCCCTTCCATTTGCTTCATGCAAGAAAGTATACTCAAGTTATTCATCTAGAATATTTAAGTTATGCTTCACTTGACCATTTTGTCGGGGAATGGATAAACATGTTGATGCTATTGAGAGAACTGCATACATTGAAGGGACATGTGGAATCAGTTGTTCAGTTAAAAGGATTAGACATTAATGCCATTCAACACGCATATATTGTTTAAACCAGGCCAACTACATTCATAGGATTATATACTCTAGCAGGTTCAACTTGAAATTTGGGAAGACATCTGAGCAACACTGGTTTGTTTAATAACACCATATTGGCAAGTCACTAGGAGAGAGTGTAATGTCCCCTAATAATAATAATAATAAATAAAATAATATAATATTAAAATGTAAGCAAATAAATGATAAACAATCAAGAAAATATAATAATGGTAAATAAATAATAAATAAATAAAAAGATAATAATACTAAATAAATAATAAATAATGAAAAAATTATAATAATAATAATAAATAAATAAAATAGTAAATAATATTACTGGAGTTTTAGATAAATATATATAAAAGTAAACTATAAAAATAGTAAAAATTAAGTAAAGTTAACAAAAAAGGTAAAATAAAATAAGAAAGAGTTAAATAAGAGAATTATAAATATAGTAAAAAAGAATAAAATACTCAAGAATTAAATTAAGATAAATATTAAGTTAAGTAAAACTTAAAATAAATATATAAAGCTACGTGTTGATACATGGAATGTATGCATGTAGACCCTTGTTCATTGTTTGGTCTATTTAATAGACGATGAGGAAGATGAGATTCATCATTCCTTCATTCATCTTTTTGGGAGAAAAGTATTATAAGACAAAGGATTCTCTTGCAGTAGTATGTTGATTGAGGGTTTGGGGGTGACCAACTGTAGAAATATCACGTGTAGCCGAGCCTACGTGTGGGTGGAGAGTCATCCCCAAAACTTTGTTGCGGATAGCGAAATTTAAATAGCATTCAACTCCGAAATCACAAGTAAGGAATATCATCACTACAATTAAGTTGTCTATGTTCATGTTTCTAGAAATTCTATGCTAATTAGTTGAATAGTTGTGTGTTGATTATAAATCTTATCACTGATTTAACTAGTTGCATATTTTAAATCGGGGTTGTTACATATGGTATCAGAGCTAGATAGCTTGCAACTCTTATGACATGAGTCCCCATGCTTCATTACAACCCTTAAAGCTTATGAATCTTGATACAGTGATTTGCAACCAATAATATCATGCACAATTATACATATTTAAATTATTAGTCTTAAACTATAAATTTTTATAAATAATGCATATAAATTTTAAGATAATATCAATATAGATAAATTATATTTATATATAATATATAAAAAAATATTATTTAAAGGGATTATTTAAGAATATTTATTTTTTTAAAGGTTGAAGAACTATGATTTAACGTGCGTGCATATGAATAAACCATTAAGAATTAGAATTTTTCATGAAATATTGATTTTTGTTGTATCCACTATTTAGGAAATAGTATTATGGTTAAAACTGAGCCTTTCGTATTAACCCTCTCTTGAAAAAAAATCACGATAAATTGGAATATGTAAAATTGAATTTTTATGTGCAATTGGAAGCTTCACATATTACCAAAAGAAATGTCTATCGAAACTGAAATCCAAATATATAGATTGTTAGGGAATTATCCTTACGGTTGGAGTAATTTTTTTTGAATTAATCTACATTTGTTACAACAATCCGTGTTCACCGCAAGAAACAAAAAACCAATTTTAAACATATTGGCTATATTGAAAAAGGAAATATGGAAAAAACTAACACTGAAATTCCAGTCATATAGGTGGAATATTTTTGTGAATCAATATTAATATAATAGGTATATTTATGGCATGCAGAATTTTGCGATAACAATGATGTTATGTTCTCATGATGACATGCAAGACTTAGTACATGGATTATTTTCTATGATATTATGATGTTATAGCTAATGTATTGGATGTATTTTGAGATGTGGTGATTGACAGAAAATCCACAAATGGGCCGAGAGTGTCGGTTTATTTGATGATCTCTTGGGAGCCCATACTTGCGAGGGAGAATATGTAACACCATATAGGTTGGAGACAAACTCAATCAACACTACATATGCCAATGGTTCCTTTGTTTTGTATAGTTCTTGATGGATAACTCTTGAGGGGCCGTGGGACCATATTGAGGAGACCGAGTGCCTGATATTGTAGGCTAAGTGCCTGATATTGGATTAAGATGCTGAAGTTTGGTGGGGTATAAGGAATTCGATGCCTAGGGTTGTGCACCTTAGTGAGTGTGGAGGGAGTAGGTCAACCTTGCGAGATGCCCGAAGTAATTGAACACTGGGATCGGATGCCTGCCTTTAGGCATATGAGGTCTTAGATGGGCGTGAGATTTGGGCTATGGTACATATCGATGAGGCTTATGTCTGGTTCCAAAAGTGAGAAATAGGACAAAGATTTCTTGGGATTTCCTGAGTGTTATGGAAACTTTCGATGCCCACTGGTTATGCTAGTTCAACAAAGGGTGTAGGGCAAATGTGAAGTAATAAATAACTAAATAAATAAAATGTTAAATGATTCAACTTAACTTCGGGATGAAGTTCCTTAAAGAGGGGAGTATGTAATGTCCCATAATAATAATAATAATATAATATTAAAATATAAGTAAATAAATGATAAACAATAAAGAAAAGATAATAATGGTAAATAAATAATAAAAATTATAGAAAATATAATAATAGTAAATAAATAATAAATAAGGAAGAGAATATAATAATAATAAATAAATAAATTAGTAAATAATATTACTGGAGTTCTAAATAAATATATATAAAAGTAAACTATAAAAATAATAAAAATAAGTAAAGTTAATAAAAAGTTAAATAGAATAAGAAAGAGTTAAATTAAGAGAACTACAAAGATATTAAAAATAAGTAAAGTTAACAAATAGTAAAAAAATAAAATAAGAAAGAATTAAATTAAGAGAAATATTAAATTAAGTTAAATAAAGTAAAACTTAAACAATAAAAATAAAAGTTGCATGTTGACACATGGAATGTGTTCATGCAAACCCCTTTCCATTATTTGGCCAATTTAATAGACGATGAAGAAGATGAGATGCATCATTCCTTCATGCATTTTCTTGGGAGAAAAGTATTGTGAGACAAGGGATTCCCTCGAAGTAGTACGTTGATTGAGGTCTCGGGGGTGACCAACTATAGAAAGATTATGTGCAGTTGAGCTTATGGTTGGGTGGAGATTCATCCCCAAAACTTTGTTGCAGTTAACGAGATTCAAATAGTGTTCAACTCCAGAATCACAAGTAAGGAACATCATCGCTACATAGAAGTTGTCTCTATTCATTTTTTTGGAAATTCTATTATAATTAATTGAATAATTGTGTGTTGACTATAAATCGTATAATTGATTTAATTGATTGTATATTTTAAATCGGGGTTGTTATAGAGAGAGAATTCATCAATCACAGAAACAATGAGAGGCTGAATTTTCCTGTCATTACCACATGAGAACCAAAAATGCAATGATGAAATATGGTACAGAATTGGCCAATGCGAGAAGCTTGGAGAAAATCCTCCTTAAATAACTGCTTCATGTGCATGACTGAGTTGGATGAAGTGGACATGTTTGAATACAAATAAGTTTGTGTTCTCTTTCATTGTTTGGATTGTGTGAAAATCAAGTTCAAGCTTTTGGCGGTGCATATGATGAATGGAGTGACCGTCTTTTCCAAATTAAACCTAGCATCAACATTTATGATGATCTATGCCTTTTTCATGGGTGCAGGATTTATAATGCTGATTGTGATGGATTTTGTGGAATTTGGCAGTGGAGACACATATCTTGGAGACTCTTATGCATGTGATGGAGGGAGTGGATAAACATGCCCTCCCTGCAATGCAGTTTCTCAACGTACTATTTGCATTGCTTGTGCAGTTCTCGATATTGTTGGACTGGATTAATATTGATATTACCACTTACGTTAACTGTAACCACTCTAGAATCGATGCATAAAATAATACTTTGTCCCTCCACTGCACAATGATTAGAGGTTTTCCAAGAAAAGGTAAAAAAAGTTAAGAAGAAAATAAAATGATATAAATATGAATACTTCATCTTCATGTGCAATCTATTTGGGGTAATTTGAGAAAGAGGATTAAGTTTGTGTTCTTCCCAATTCAGACATTATTTTCATATTTCATGCATCAATTGTTGGCTTCTTCTCTGTAATGCCTCAAACTTTTCATGCCCTGTGTGCAGAGCCACTGTCTGTGTCGTTAGTAATGACCTTGGCTCATCACCAACACTATAAAATACATTTCCATTTTATTTTTAGCTTATTTTAGAATACTTAATCTTCATGTGCAATCTATTTGGGGTATTTCAGGAAAGAGGATGAAGTTCGTGTTCTTCCCAATTGCAGACATTATTTTCATACAATCGCTGGCATCTTCTCTATACTGCCACAAAATCTTCATGCCCTATGTGCAGAGCCACTATTGGTGTTGTTAGAAATGACCTTGCCTCATCAAAAACACTATAAAATACATTGTCATACTCTTCTTAGCTTATTTTCATAATCTATTTATATCTCTTAACATTAGAATTGAAACTTACATTTACAATCAATATAATTTTAATTTTAATAAAATATAATAATTCCACATTCTAGCGGTTCCGCATTGAGTACAACATCCATTGTTCAAAATTGAACACGTCAAAGCCCTTCAAAAGGCCTCTGGCACATCACAAAAGTAGTCAGCAAAATTTACTAGTAAAAAATTAAAATTTGAGTTTCACAGGTTTAAAAAAAAATGAATAATATAATGAAAAATCGTAGGAAAGGCTGTCAACCTGGGGAATATTTTTTAAAATTTCAGTTTTATTTACTACAATTTACCATTACCAATTTACCAGTGACCAGTCACCACGTTACATGTATAGACTCTGCCTAGGGTACACCGTAACGCCACTGATGACTGGACTCTGGGTTTTTTTCACTATTTAGAGGTTGTTGCAACATTGAAGAAGATTAATGGTAAGGGAGATGGAAGCTGGAGGTTGTTGAGTTTCAATTTTACCGTGCCAACTCCAATCCAACGATCATAATGACAGGTTTAGCAGTGACTGGTATTTTTCCTTTCTAGTGCGAAGGATTTTCTTTTTTCATCCCGTTGGAGAAGAACTGCAGTCTGCGAAAGAGCCATTTTTGCAGTGAAAGAGCCATTCCTAAATCCTTTGTTGCATATTCATATTCATAAGTCATCATCTTCTTCAATCAAATGCCGACAAACAAAAACCTGGTATGTTGTAACTTCAACCTCAATCTCAACTTCTATTGTCAATGGTCCTAGTAACAAACGCCTCATTGTAATCTTTGTAAATATACTTGTATTTCTTCTGGAGTTTTACCCACACAAACCTTCAACCCACTCTCCCTCACAAACCTTCACTCCTCTATTCCCACCACAGGAAGTAATCCTTTTGAAACTTAGAAGGTATGATTCCTGGAGAAGATGCAACACCTTCTTCTTGCAGGTCTCGATGCCATGATAGAATTCGACATCGACTTTTGCATCAGCCTTCTTTACTTGGGCAGACATGATGGTTTTCATAGTTTGCTCGAACTCAGATGTTGGCTAGTCATTTAAAAGAGTGTGCCTTCGATTATGACTTGAAACCCCTGAGTCCTTCCATACTGTTTGATCTGAATGGGAAAATTAGTTTTGTTGTGCTAAATTCCTCTTCAGAATATGTACAAGTGCTTAAGGATTCATGAGGTTAATTTCAAGTTTTATCATGAGTTTTTGAGTGTTTTTATGTAAATTTCATGTACAAATTAACATAAATAAATAACTGAACAACAACATACAATAAACAAGAACATCACCAAAATAATATCACAATAGCACATGATGAACGAGTTCACCCTGCCTGGGCTACATTTCCTTGGTCCAGCTTCCAATGACTTGACCCTCTCTATTATGCTCAAAAGTGTGAATTATCAGTTTACAATGCTCAAATAGCTTTGAAACTTGCTCCAATGGCCCCATAATGCCCAAAAAGGCATGTCTGGCCTCTTTATGCTCCTAAATTGGTAAAAATATGAAGAAGTTGTGGCTTCACCTAGCTCTTGCACTATTCGCTCTACAAATTCCCCCAAATCTAGCACTTGTCCTACATTTCCACCCCAATTTCTACTAACGGAGCAACAAATTGGTGAAAAATCGACACAAATTGTGGAACAGATAATTTTGTTGTTGACGCCTTAAGTCTGAAAATGTGGGTCATGTGGGGGACCATACCCAAGGATAAGGCCAACAACCCACCCCTGCCGGCTAGGCCCCCACTCTGCTTTGCTCACAGTGCTATTGGTTGTATGCGCCCAAGGGATGGCCCCTTTCCTAGATGGTGCACCACTGAAAGTTAAAATACAATTGGCATGCCATATTACAATCAGCAATATAGTGGTGCGTTGGTAGTTGGTAAGGTTTGTTGGACAGAGGTCTGGTGTTCGACCCCTGCTTGATCCATTCGACCCTTAATAAGATTTTTAGTGGCCCTTGGGTTGCCACGTGGTGGTCCCTGGCCGTGCCACATGGTAGCCTATGATTGGCCACCCACAAACCAATAAAAACTCACCAATTTAAAATCAATGAAACTGTGCCACCTGGCATTACCTGATTTGCCAAAGAAAACACAATCAGCTACCACATCACCTGCGATGTCATCCTGCCATATCACCTGCAATGCCATCCTGCCACATCAGCTTGCCACATCATCAGTACGGACTACTGATTTGGCTGTCACAATTTTGCCAAATTATCCTATTTTGGAAAGCGAACAAAATATGTTTCTAGGAGCATACAGAGTCCGTTTCACATGAAATGAGTTGCGACAGATTCAGGACAATGAGCACTACACGATCATTTAGGTTCCACACTGATCCGATAACTTTGAATTTTGAGAAATGTTTTAAGCACCTGATCACTGATATTGAGTCCCAGTTTCAAAAAACATGAAAATGTCATTTACATGGCTTCAAAATCGAGAAATTTATCCATGGCGACAAACCCATCAACATATCCACTTAATACTAGTAACTCATCCTTTCAAAGATGAGCTTCCAAAAATGAAGTCTACCCATATTTTAAAAGAATGTTCTAAATACAACATGAATTCCCTGTATTAAATTACTGCCATTAATGCTAAATCTATAGTCCATGGTACTATGGAGAATCTCCAGGAGCCGATTATGGAATCCATATTTTACCGATATTGGAAAAAGGAACCAACTTTCTGAATTAGAAGATAGATAAAAGGGAAAATAAACATTCAAAAATATCCTAAACGAAATCATTGGAGATATTTCAATGTATCAACTAGAAGAATCCTACAAAAGGCTAAGATTCTTCATAAAATTCATCAATTGTTCTACTCAATGGCCATAACACCAAAATATATGATATCTAGTCATATATATGATATATAAAAGGCAGAGCACCATGAAAGTGCTAACAATTGTAACTAAAACTCTACCTTAACAAAACCAATGTCTTTGGAGTAACTGCGAAAGCACTGTCAACAATAATTAAGGCCATATTTCCTAATCTGGCCATGTGATTCTCCACACACTCGACCAGCACAATAATCACATAGAAAACCATGAGAAAAATGTATGATATTAAGCTTCATCTATTAATTAAAGAAAAATATTTATTTCGAAGTTTAAATAACACCACAATTTTTCACAAAAGGCAAACCTGTAGTTCTAATATAACAGATTAGTCCAATCCTATGCTCAAGAATTAAATTTCAATAACAATCAAATAAGTTTCCAATCACTTAAAGTAGAATCGCTGGCTCAAAACTAGGTACCCAAATGCCTTCCACAAAATATAACACCCTTTAGAAACGACGCTTAGTAAATTCCAGAAAAAGAAAAGGAAAAGTAGACATGAAACTCTTTCATGCTTCTCTCATTATAAGCATCCTGAGATATATTGATTACCACCCTGTAATCAGAGAGAAACCAATAGAAAAGAATAGTAAAAATAAAAGTTATTTGCATGCATTTATAGAAACAGATTTTAGAAAATACAATATCAGGAAATACTACCATAGCACAAATACATCTAAACATTAAAATAGTCTGTAGTGCTAAACAATTCAATTCAATGGTAACACCATAGAGGGCAAAGTGAACTTCAACAACAAGACATTGGTACACAGCAAAGTACAATTGCAAAATGGAAATCCTCTAAATATTTCCTAGTGAGCATGAACAAATAAATTCTTCAAAAGCATGGAAAAGAAGATTGGTTGTTCAGTTTACAACAAAGTTCAACTACAAAATGGAAATCCTCTAAATATTTCTTGGTAAGCATGAAGAAAAAGGATTAGTGTATCCATGACAATAGCTTAATAAGCATGGTTTCTCACTTTTGTAGAGAAGTATGACTTCTCTGTGACTTCTATGCTTTTGGAACAATCAAGAACTCAATAGTTCAACAACGATGTTCAAGCCACTGGATTAGCACTGGCACTGGCTATCAACATAAAAATCAAGATAATCTGGAGCCAAAATATGGAGGTCCTCAATAGCAGCAAATGCAAAATCAACCCATGGTGAGCCTCTCACAAGAAAATGGCTTGAGCACTGAAATCAACATAGATATGTCATCTGTAGTTTCCAGTCAATGGAACCAACCATATCATGAAGAGACTCCAGACATGGACTCCCTATGGAATTCATTTTCATGGAAAGGGTCCACCAATTCACAACGTTGTTTGTTGAAGAACAATCTGTATATAAAAAAAACTTTGTATGAAGGTTTCAAAAAGCCAGTGGACCTACTTCTAATGAACATATGTATGACACCCACTCAATTGATCCAAATATTACTCCCACCCATTTAACAAATTCACTTATATTTAGGTCTTGCACAAATTCACTCATTGAAAATTCAGTGTTCAGGTTTGGTGCTTATGAAATTCTTATGTTGTATACATTGTGTTGATTGATAGATAGACAACATCAACTATAATTATATCCAATATATTCTGAGTGTATATTATTTCTCCTCTTATTTGTATTAGTCATTGACCCTTTCAAATTTATTTTTCTCCTTTGGGTAAATACAAGCTACCTCATCCACATGGTCTATAATATGTATATGACTCAAATTGATATCCGGATTAATTTAAAATCCATTTATTGCAATCAAATTGCTTTACTACTTTTTTTGTATTCTAGTATGGGCATCTAAACACGAGAAATCTCGAACGTCATGATTTTTTCCGCACATAGGGTTGTAAAATAGAATAAATGTAGGGGCCATGTAGTAGATTCCTAGTCATCTACATTCAATGCATTGATATGCCATTAATATTGAGGAAAATACCACCAAAATATGTGGATTACATGTCTGGTACTCAGGTAACAATGTTTAGCTTGTGGTTTTAGCTTTAATGGGGTGGTGGTACAATCTTTCTTAACTAAGCCAATGTTGGGTTTAGTTCAGAATCGCCTGAGAATGCTTGAGACTAAAGAAATATCTGATTTTTGAGTTGGGTTGAGCTTCTGATTTTTGTGGAGGATTGGCCTTTTGATGAGATTTTTTGGAGGAAGAATGGGAGTAGGTGTTGTATGGAACAAATGAGACTTGAGGGACACTAAACATTTGTTGTGTTGAGGTTTTGATTTTTGCAGAGGATTTGCATTTGGATGAGATTTTTCTGAGGCGGAATGAGAGTGGGTGTTGTATGAAATTGATGAGACTTGAGGGGCACTGACAATTTGTTGTGTTGAGCTTCTTATTTTTGTGGAGGATTAGCATTTGGATGAATTCTTTTTGAGACAATGAGAGTGTGTGTTTTATGAAATATATGAGACTTGAGGGGCACTGGGGATTTTTTTAGAATTATCTTTATGATCTCTAATGATATTGAGTTTAGTATGAATAGTTGTGGGAATTCATATAAATTTGTTGCTTAATCATTGTGTTGAGGTTCTTGTAGTTTTTATAAGGGATTGGGTTTGGTAATGGATAATATGAGATTGCACGAGTTGGAACAAGATTGAAGATTTGCACTAGAATGAGCCTATCTGTTATTTGTTTTGGTCTAAATCTGAAGGTTCTTATAGGTTTTCCTAGTCACAATAGTATGATATATTGTGTAAATGATTCTAAGAATTCATGAGATTCAAGATGTATTAAAGATTTGAAGATTTTCATTTGATTGTGAATTAGTTTCTGATCAGGTCCTAAATAAATTGAGCTTTGTGTGGTTATGTGCTATATTGAGAAATATCTATCTTGATCCAAACATGGGGTTTAACTGATTGGTAGGCCACTTTTACAGGCTCCCCGATTCACTTATGCGGCTTATATTCAACAAATTTGTTGATATTAAGGCCTTGGGACGATGTCACACAGTTTCAAAGAGGTTCTCTAGTATAGTCCCCCAAGTGTAGACTGTGGTTAAGGTGGACTGTGTTATATCCACTGAAGAAACCAACCTTAACAATAGTGGTAAAAGTAGGGGGATATGGAGCTATTTGATGAGAATCAAATTAAGGGATGTATTTTGAATTCAGATATATTAGGAAATGGGATATATTTTGAAAATGATCTTATATGTAATAGTCTTTTATTAACACAAATATCGTTGGTTTTTCCTTTCTGAAATGAAATGTAAAGATAATATATTGTTGTCAATTGAAATGTTTTTTTTTAAGCTTTTCATTATGGAAGAACGACATGAATACATGCCCTTCTAATTGAAATTAAGACTTGCCCTTCAAATTTGATCACTGAAAACATCTTAAGCAGTCGAATCTCGCAAGATTTTGGCTCTTTGCACATGCAAATTTCTTCCCACTCTTGCATATATAATTTCCGAAAATAATCAATAGAACACTAGTCACTTGGAAAAACTGTAATGAGATATATTCGTGAAATAACATGCATTGATTGTACTTATCTATACTTATGCTTTTGTACTTGATAGGTATGCTTTGAATACTATATAAATATTCATAAGTTGGTTAACTCGTGAGAATTGGCATAAAATGTGAACATAAGCATATTTATGCTGATAGGCATCCCTCCTATTGGAATGGGGCACTTTAATCACTTTGTTAATTAATATTTTTTATCTGAGGGTGTAAATTGAAAGATTCCAGTATATTCTCATCGTAGCGACTTGATCAATGAATGAAATTGAAATTGATAACCTCCTCACATATCTAAATCAAGTGTTTAAACCCTAACTAATTTTTTTTACCAAATGATCATTAAAAAATTACTGTGCCTCTTATTTATCTCCATGTATGTGGGATTAGAAAAAATTAAGTTAAAATAATAGTGCCAAACGTGCATTGAAACTGATGTTTATTTGCATTCTGAAACATATGAATGTTGAAACTTGGAGGACATGTTTTCGTGCCCTATCATACCAATTATGCTACTACGTGTTAATATTCTACTTGTGGGCCTTTGTCATAAATGTGGCTCTGTAATGGCCCCCTGTTCATATTCTCTTTGTGTCGCATGATCAGAAGTCACTTTCAATTCATTGGATGAAAAGGAGACAAATCGCATGTCAGTGAGAGTGTCAATAGATATGTGGCTTACTGGGGCCTGACCCAGGTTCAGAGTTGATTTAGCCAAACAAATCCTAGTCCTACTGGCCCTTTCGGCAACAGTTCATGGAGCACGGACTATGGTCTCACCCGAAGTAGTATGGGAGGGTGCTATAACCAGGTTTCCGCACCCTGGAGATGTCTGATGGGTTCAAGTGGTCTGCGGTTCGACCTTGCACGCATGTCGCTAAGCGTATTTTCTCGTACCTCGCAGCCTGAGATACTATCTTTGCGCAACCCTACTCAGGGGCCGAACACTGTTATTACCCAAGTTCTTACTAGTAGTCCATTATTACTTGATTATTTTATCCTACTTGTGTGCTTTAAGTTATACTTAAAAACATAAATCATTCATACAGGTCCGCGTAATAAATAACCAGTATATTTGGGATTTACATAAAACATGCATTAACCCAAGAACAAATACACAACATTACGATAAAAATTCTCTTTATTAATCTCTTCTTTGGTTATAGACTTGACTCTGCCTTGTGCACTCAGCTACCGCGGTCTGCACACTTAGCTGTGGACTACAAGGCCTCTATGCACTCAGCTGCAGAGCCTTCTCCTACTCTACGACCCAAGACACACTTAGTCACTTAGACTCTTTCTTCTCTCTACTACTCTACTATGCTTCTTCTACACTTAGAGCCTCGCTCTATTTATACAATCCTATGGTCTGCGGACCATGGGTAGGCTGAAATTACATTACAAAACTAGGGTGGACAACCCTGTGACTCTATCATACATTTTGCGCTCTGCGCTCACAATTCGCAGAGTCTTTACAACAATATCAGGTAAAAATTTGGGCTTTGAGCCCAAAAACATACCTTGGGGGGATTCCATGCCCAAAAGACCCCCAACACAAACATCATGACTCGCTCTCGAGTCACTCTGTCGGCGCGGCAATCTTTGCACGGAGTCCCTCCAACTATTCGCGCACTGTGTTGAGGTCAACAATGCACTGAGCTACTGCTTGCTAAATCTACTGCATTTGTTGTTCCGAGACCTCTCTATTTGAATTTTTTCCATACATCTGTACCGGTATCTTTTGCATATGTTTATAATCTAGCGCCTTTGTCTAGTTCCTTGGAGCGCGAAGACTGTGCTTCTACTGGCTAGTCAGATAGACGGCCCACCTGTGTAGGGCTTCAAGCGACTGCCATTCACCTTGCCTGGGAAAGGTTCTCCATTTAGTTTGACTAGTTGTACTGCACCTCCATCTATGACCTCCTTAACCACGTATGGTCCCAACCAATGCATTCTGAATTTTCACGGAAACTTTTCAAACTTATTGTCATACAGCAACACTAGGTCATTTACCTTGAATTTGCGCAACTTAATATGACGATCGTGCCAGGAATTTTCACATTGCCTTTGTACCTACTGATGAAAGCCAGCCAAGAACCATTCCTCCTCCAGTTCTTCCAATTGCACGAGCCTTTCCTCCAGAGCTTCATTGTCCATCATCCCTGTGAGCACTTCTATGTGCATACTAGGTACGATATATTCCATCGGCATGACAACTTCCAAGCCATAAACTAACCAAACGGTGTTTGTCCCATCAGTTTCTTTCACGTTGTCATATAAGCCCATAGTACTGCGGGTACGTGCAGGTCCCAATCGCTTCATTGTGCATTGCACACTTTGGTTAGCACAGTCTCCAGTATCTTGTTGAATGCTTCTACTGTCCCATTGGCTTCTGGGTGATATGGCGTACTTTTCTGATGATACTCCTGGAACTCTTCTATGAGCGTGCTGATGGTTTCGTTTAGGAAATGTGTTCCATGATCACTCATTAAGATTTTCAGATAGCCAAATCGGGTCAACATGTTTTCAAACAAAAACTTCGCAGCCATAGTGGCCGTGCAGTATTTGATCGGCTGCGCTTCCACCCAGTGTGTCAGGTACTCTGTCGCAGTGATGATGTAGTGCACACCCTTTTTTCCCTAAGGTTTGACAGGTCCCACAAAGTTGATTGCCCATTTCTCGAACGACTACAATGTCATTTGTGGATTCAACAACATCTCGTCCCTCTGCGATGGTTTTCTGGTCCTTTGACATATATCGCAGGCCTTATAGTGTGCTTTTGAATCTTGGTGAAGGGTTGGCCACCACAACCCGGTGTGAAGAATATTTTGTGCGGTCTCTCATCCTGCATAGTGTCCTCCTACAGTGCCCCCATGTGCTTCCACGAGGATCTAACTTCGTTCAAATTCAGGTATGTATCTTCGTAATATCTCATCATTTCCCATTTTATATAGGTGCTCCACGATGACAGAAAAGTTCGCCGCATGCACCACCAATTCCTTCTTTTGTTGGATGAAGTATTTCTTTAGTGTAGTCCCTGTTGTCAAAAAGTGGATTAGATCTTCGAAGTGTCTGTCCATGACGCATGCAACAAAGAGCTGTGCGTCAGGTAATCCTTCCTCCAAACTAGTAGGTTTCTCGCTTGTCTTAATACGTGACAAGTGATCCGGTCCTGCGTTCAGGTGCCCAGGTTTTACCACAACCTCGAAGTAATATTATTGGAACAATAAGAGCCACCTACATATGTGCCCCCCCAACATAGGCTTATTGACCAAGTAATTTAGCATGGAATGGTCTGTATACATTTTGAAATGTCCTCCTAGAAAATAGTGCCGGTATTTTTTGAGCGCGTACACCATCGCCAACTCCTCATACTCGGTTGTGGAATGGTTCTTCTTAGCTTTGGACAATCTACGACTTGCAAATGCAATAGGGTGATCCAAGCCTTCTCCGCCCTCTTGTGTTTGCACTACTCCCAGCGTGATACACGACGCATCAACATGGACATGAAACTCCACATCCCATTTTGGGAAGACCAGGATTGGAACAAAGGCCAATTTCCCCTTTAGGACATCCTGGCTCTTCATGCAATCATCATTGCAGCAAAATGTGACATTCTTTCTCAATAGTTTCTCCATCCGCGCGGTGATCTGGGCATAGCTTTTGATGAACTTCTTGTAGTACCTTCTGTGTCCCAAGGTAGCGTGCAACTGTTTAGCACTTCGTGGTGCTTCCAAATTTAGAATCACTGCAATCTTCATGGGGTACACCATCAGTCCCTGTTTTCAGACCACATGTCCCAACAGGTTTCTAAAGGGAACAAGGAATGTGCACTTCTTAAGGTTTAGCGCAATCTGGTGTCATCGGCAAGTATCTAGCATCAAGAGTAAGCTTGCTATGTGGTGCTTAACCAATCCAAAGACAGTCCAATCATCGAGATAGACCTCCAGGAACTTGTGGATGTATTCTTTAATTATTTTTTTCAATATGAAGGACACAAAGTCTTGGTTAAAATTATTTTCTTATTATTATATAGAAGTAAATAATAATTTTGATTTGTATTCTTTAAAATGTAATTTAATGTAATAAAATTATTTATATTGGGTTAAGAGTTCATCATCCTTTAACACAACAAAAGAGGTTAATGACCCAAGACCTAGAGACATCTGGTAGGAGTAAAAACCTACTCTCTTACAGACCACTAGCAAGTACTTCTATGTGGAATGGTTTTCCTTGAATAAGGGTGATGAACTAGCTTGAATAATGGTGATGAGTTAGCTTGCATTCAGAGATAATAACTAGTGATTGTTGTCCCACAACTAGTTCCGGAACTCAATTATGGCAAGTTTTCTCACCTCTTAAAAAAAACGCAAGTCTATTTTGAAATAAGGTTTATAGAATTTTAATTTAATTATCAATGATTATTAAATGGATAGTAGGGATTTAAATTTCATGAAATATTCTAGAATATTTTTAACAATAGTTACAAATGAAAGGTTCAAATTTATTTCAAAAGTAGTTATGTTATTTCTACACCTTTAATTAAATTGATTAATTGAAAAAAATGATGTGAACATGTGTGATATGAACATAAGTTATGGTTTTATAGACATGTTGTATTAGTAACTCATGGTATTAATCCATGGTATTGTAACAAAGTCTATTTTGTTAGAATTAATGGGGAAAGATACATTTATTTGTTTCAAGGATAGGATTGAGAATCTAAGATTAAGTCTCAGATCCTACTATCTAGGGAGCTGTTGAAACCACCCTGATTGTGTGAAAGCCTATATGTACTAGGTTAGTCTCTTGATCTAGTATGTAAGTGTATTGTGTGCACACTCCCCAGGTATCTCACCTAGAGAGTCGTTTAGCTATTATATTCGATTTCTATCATGGCATCAGAGCTTCAGGGTTGTTGATCGTGTAAGCTGAGTTAGGGCGTGACTGTAGCAGCGTCGTCGCGAGATATGGGTGGAAAAGTGCGACGAGTGCACTGTAACCCTTCATGCACTTTCTTTTTAGAATCTTGGTGCGAGTTTAGGTAGAATGTTGCGAATCTAAGCTGAATAGTTGTGAAGGTCCGTGACTCCTTGGTGGATAAGGGCACCGATTGTGGAAATAAAAAAAAGGGGGTTGCAAGTTCGTCATGGAATAGCCTCTATAGGAGGGCTGTTGTTGATTGGGTTTCGTGCCCCATGGAAGAGTGCAACATTCATCACCAGAAGATCGGTATTGTAAGAAGAGGGACCGCATATTTCCAAGGAAGGCTGGAAGGAGGCCGACGTTTCTGCGGAGTAACATTCGTGGATGGCATGATTGGAGTTCGTAAACCACCACCACTTTCTTAATCGTTGTGGGATTGTGGCTGTGAAGATCATCCCGTGTTGAAGTCCGAACACTTGCCCTAGAGGCTGCATGGTGGAGGCCGTGTGTTGGAGGCTACAAGAGCGTGGACACACGGAGGAGCTCGCGCAATGCGTTGGATGCCTGGAGGTCTGCTTTGAGCGGAATCAACGTATTGGGTTTAATTCTAGGGAGTATGTTTCTGATTCGTGGAAGAGATCTATGCAGTGGAAGAGTCATCCTACTGTAGTGGCAGAGGTGGCAGAAGGCCGAGAATTTCCTAGTTCGGCTGTCAGGTGGCTGAGTAGAGAAATCAAAGCTGTCGATTTGGGTAGCAGAGATTGGACTGGCGTGGAGGATGAGTGTGAAGGTTATGTCTTGAGTTTTTGCAAAAAAAAATTGCTTGATCAAGGCCAACTCTGGCTTGGAGGCCGTTGAAATAGATACACACACTCTGCAGGAGGCTGTTGAAGTAGGCGGCCAAAATTTCTTGCTGGTGGCCATGGATTAGTGTGGATTAGTGGTCGTGGATGGCATGAGAGGTGTTGGTGCATGGTTAAGGCCGCGTGGAGGAATCGCCCACCAAGGGAGCGCGTGGACCACTGTCTCGCTGAGGGGAGCAAGTGTAGCACCACTTATGGAATTTGGAGAGCAGGGGATGATGTATTCTCCAGATCCTCAAGGAGTAGAGATAATGAAGATGACAAAGAGGCATTGAAGTGGGCCGCCCTAGAGAAATTTCCAACTTACAACCACGTCCGCAAGGGAATTATCCACAACATTGTAGGCGAGAAACAAGAAGTCGATGTGGTCAGGATTGGCTTTCAAGATCGCCAGCTTCTCATTGATAAATGGCTGAAAATTACAGCCGATGATAATGAGGGGTTTCTATTGAAGCTCCATAACAGGATCGATAAAGTGGGCATCAACATGACCAAGATCAAAGTCTGTTTTGAGCATTTGAGCATAGATGCAAATGTATATGTTGGTAGCATATCACGATCGACTATTCCAAACTTTTACTTAAATATGCTGGAGGTGTTTTTTAAGGATTTCTGAAGATCTTTCCGAATAAGAAGAGACCCCTTTTAATTCTCCACGATGTTAAGCGGTATCATTAAACCATCAAGAACAGGGAAAACAACTTTATTTTTGGCTTTGGCTGGTAAGCTTGATTTAGAATTAAGAGTATCTGGTTCAATGTGTTGAAAGGTTAGCTCTTCTGGTCATGAAAAAGTAGTGACAGTGACTTTGTTTGGAGTGTGGATGTGTGAATTGGTGGACGCAGCAGCACAATGAGTTTGGTTGGCGTTCCGGGACTGTTTAAGCGCTTTAACTCTTTAGAGAGGTTAAATTCTGCTCAGAAACCCTTCGAAATTGGTGAATTTATATGCCAAGGCTTCAAATTGACCCCAAGAAAAGTGTAGTGGGCAGCGAACTATTCTTGGTCAAGGTGTTCTTGCAAGGGAGAAAATAGAAGGAGAAAATGGGTCTTGAAAGTAAATTGAAAGAGTCTCGAAGAAAATTTAAGAGGAAGCATCAACGGAGAAGTGCAAAACATTGTTTTGCAGAATTTAGTGATGTGTTTCAGGTTGATGCTGATGGAGCAGCTGCTAACCAAGATGCAGATTTGGAATTTGGTGAGATTATTAAATGGTTAATGCCAGATTTATAGTTTTTTTTCCGGTATGAATTATGAAATATGGGCAAAAGAAATGAAAACAGTACTATGGAAGGTAAATTTACTGTATTATGTTGAAGATGCTATTAAGGATAGTAGAGATGCATCAACATTAAGTCTTATAACATCTGCATTAGATGACAACATCATACTCAGCATAATATATGAATATGGAGAGATTCCTAATACAAAATTCTTATGGGATGTTTCAAAAATGAAATACTATTTGAACGAGCGATATGATGATGAAGATATTCCTCTTGAAAATGATCCCATATTTGATTGTGAATTTGAAGAGGCAATGATGGGTGATGAATGTGTGTTTGTAACTGAAACTTGTAATGATGAAAACACATCCATTATTGTAGAACCTGAAATTTTTCCTAGTGCAAAAATCAAGTTTGATGAGACCTATATACCTCATGATGAGTGGATCAATTTGATGATTGAAAAACATCTTATTGATGAATTACTGTTTGGTGAGAAGGAAGGCCTATCTTCACATATTGATCAAACAAAGAACATGCTTGCAGCAACAAAACTGGGTGAAGAGGATGAAGGCATAATTATGTCAGCAGAAAGGGATGAAGTAGGGAGAGATGGTGAAATGAAAGCTCTCCTAAAGGAGCAGGAAGATGAAAGTAAATGTGGTCCTCTTTATAAATCTAACATTGTTTTTTGTGCAGATATTGGGAGGCAAGAAACAACAATGAATTTTGAAGAAGAATTGAAGTTTCTTGAAGCATGGCTGGAAACATCATGTCTTTATGAAATCAACATAGAAGTTGCATTGATGAATGGTGAAGGCATCATCGCTGACGTTCAGATGATTGACACTGGAAATAGTGAGAAGAAAAATTCTCCTATTGAGCCTGCCATAATTCTGAGAAAGACAAGAATAAGAATTCAAGTTTTCCTTCACAGGGGAAGAAATGAGGTGAAGATACGACACTACCTCATGGCAAAGAAACTGAAGATGAAGCCTCATCCACAAATGAACAAGTATGGGCTCTGCTGCAAGAAGACAAAAATGAAAACCTCTATTACCAAGTTGTTTCATGTTTTAATTGTAAGCCTAGCTGAGACTAGACCAGTAGGCATATGTTATTGTTCAGTACCCTTTCTCCATTAAGGGGGAGTGTTAGAATTAATGAAGAAAGGTACAGTTAGTTGTTTCAAGGATAGGATTGAGACTCTAAGATTAAGTCTGAGACCCTACTATCTAGAGAGTGGTTGAAACCACTGTGATTATGTGAAAACCTATATGTACTAGGTTGTTCTCCTCATCTAGTATGTAAGTGTATTGTGTGTACACTCTCGAAGTATCTCACATTAAACTCAAGTTTTTTAAAATCTTTGCTAGATTTTGATTAAAATTAACAAGAAAAAATTTAAACCCCAAAGCACTAAAAATGTCATTTCTAGTGGAAAAATGCCATCTCTTTTGTAAGTTAGACTACCCCATAAGTATTTATTACTATGACTTTTATAAAACATTTAATTTATAAAATTGTCTTCGTTTGGAAAAAAAATTATAAATAATTTTAATTTCTATTAAATCATAAATTCAAATTATATCTATATATATATATATATATATATATATATATATATATAAAGTACTTATACCTACTTTATACCTATGTAGAGATAAGTGGGAAAAATGAGGGAATATTATTAGTTTATTTGAAAATCACCCTCCTCCTTTTTAACCTTCATTGTTTAATTTTAAATTTTATAGAAAATTACAATAATTATTTTATTTAAATTTTGTATAAAGATTAAGATAAATTTTAGTAAACATAATTTTGATAAAACTGAACATTACATTTATATTCAGATTTGTGAAAAAAATTGCATAAATTATAATAGAAAATAATCTTGAATAAACATGTTTTTTTGTAAATTTCACAATACTACATCTTCATATATCTAACTTCTCCCACGCTGATTGCCAATTAAATTATGTACATCCTTAATAAATATATTTATTCTCCAATAAAAAAATTTACTTCGGTAAAAATATTCATTCAACTAAATATAAAAAACTTAAAAAATAAGTTCAAAGAAATTCTTATTAACATTTACGAGCGATTTAATTTACGAGTAATATGATTGTCGGTGGGAATTAAATAGAAAATGAAACAAATATGACAACTTTCGAATTGACTCATAACATTATCACATTGAAAAGTGAACTGTGAGCTTCGAATCATATTCACGAACTTTAACTTTAACTTTAACTTTA
Organism: Pinus tabuliformis; assembly: GCA_031772625.1. Taxonomy (NCBI): domain Eukaryota; kingdom Viridiplantae; phylum Streptophyta; class Pinopsida; order Pinales; family Pinaceae; genus Pinus; species Pinus tabuliformis. The sequence goes on along the minus strand of CM062820.1, from coordinate 1,390,311,122 downwards.
GCCGATTCCGCGAGCATGATTGTACGTCCAAGGCCCCACATTTTCAACCCAGTTTCAGGATTGCCGCGTTGAAAGAAATCGAACATTCCCTTTGCGTCTTATTAACAAAATAAAGTAGGCGGGACGTTGTTACGTCGTCCAAGTCTGGAAGATCCTTTTAAATGTGCTTGACCATCGATCCAACTTGTCCATATATTTCAGGCATCTATAAACTGGTCTGCAACTTGTCCATATATTGAAGGCATCGATCAGTATAATCTTCATCCCATTTGTTCTTTGCTTTCTCAGTCATGGACTATGTAACTCTCACCAAGTTGTCCGTGCTCGCGTTAGGAGTGATTATTTTCATTGTTCTCATCGGCCGGAACACATGGAAAGCATTAAAGAAGGGAGCACACTGGATCCCTGGAGATGCTCTCGTCCTCAGTGCTCTCACTATCCAGGTGATGAACTTGCTCAAAGGCGAATCTGAAGTGCTCACGCAGCCTAAAGTGCTCTCGCACGCTGCACCGTGTGGAGTACTACAAACGAGTATAAAAATCTTTGTTAGATTTAATTGGAGTAACTTAGTTATGATACATATTAGTAGAGTGATGTTGTGTGTACTGGTAGCCTATTTGCTGCCAGGAATGGCCCGTCCATTCTCGAAAGAGTCGTGGGGCAAATTGGCGGCTCTGGGATTGACTATCTTGTTCCATATTTTATCTGAGGTTTTTGTTGGTGTACATGCACCTAGATTAGCTGTAGGCAAGCTGTGTTGGTGTACATGCACCTAGATTAGCTCCAGTTGACTTATTGCATGTGGCACATGTATACATTAGCATAAGATAAAGCACACTTAGCTTTAGTTAGCTTTAGTTATTGCATGCACAACTAAGCTTAACTTAGTTGCTTTTGTGTATTTATTCTAAACCTCATATTGTAGAATTTACTTTCATTCTTTTCTCAATTCTTGCTCGCTTCCTTCCTTCTATTGCAAGCTTGTTATTGTTTTGCAGATCTAGATATATCTGTGTTTCTCAAAATCTTACATGGTATCAGAGCACAGGGATTTGTAATCAGTGCACAAGCAATTTTATTTGCAGGTTCAGAAGATTGAAGCAACAACAAAGAATGGAGTCTAAATTGGAGTTTCCACAATCGGCAATTCTCACTCCATATAATTATTTCGAATGGAAGCCAAAGATTCAACTTCATCTCAGAAGTAGAGGCTTATTTCGAATAACCATGGAAACGGAAGTTGAACCAACATCGGCAGTGGAGAAATCAAGATATTTCAATCGCATGGACGAGGCCTTCGGCATCCTATGTTTATCTATTTCTCCAGAATTGCTATTTCATGTTGAATCATGTTCAACTCCAAATGAAGTATGGAAAATTTTGGAAGAATTGTTTGGAAAACAAGATGAAATTCAAAGTCACATTCTCGAAAATGAGTTAAACTCATTAGATCCGAGAAACTTTGAGAACATTCAAGATTTTTTCACAAGGTATAAAGCTTTGTTGGTGCAGCTGAAAGGATGCGGGATCGACAAATCCAAGCAAGAAAAGCAGTTGATTCTTTCCATTTTATCAAAACTTGGTCCAGAGTATGCAGTATTCGTCTCTACATTCCACACAGTCAGATCTGCAACTGGTGCAGATTGGAAGATGCCCTCACTGGATTCTTTTATTCAGTCCTTGATGCATGAGCAAGATAAGCTCATCAAAATGGGCACACTTAAAAATTCCAAAGCGCATGCACTTACTGTGCATGCAAAAGGAAAGGCAAATCCCAAACCCCCTGATGGATCATCTGGCTCTAAGGAAAGGAAAGGAACGAAAGGAAAATCAATGTGCAATTATTGCCACCGTGGTTTTCATCCTGAATCTGCATGCATGAAGAAGACTATAGATCTTACGGCGCAGACACTCCAGCAACACAATCTTGGAGACCACATTCCTGAGAATGCTAAGAAGAAGTCTGGAGAAAAAGCACCCGATCCAACAGAAAAAGCACCTCATCCAAGAGGTAACGGGCATGCTTTGATTGCTCTTCATTCTGCACCACAAGAATGGATCATCGATTCAGGAGCTTCACATCATATGGCTTCTTCAAAGGAATCCTTTTCTTTTCTACATGCATACTCAGGTCCTCCCATCCTCATGGGGGATAATTCTGCAGTTGCAGCAACTGGGCAAGGAAGAGTGCAATTCGAAGATGGAAGGTTTGAAAATGTCTTGCATACTCCAAGGCTTGCTGTGAATCTTCTCTCAGTGTATCAGATGACACACACAGGCAGCGGAAGGAAAGTGGAATTTACCCCAGATTCCGTGAGCATTTATGACATGCAAACCAATTTGAAGATTGCATCTGGCAAGGTAAATGATCAATCTCGTCTGTATACATTTTCTGATTTTGTTCCTCAAACCCCTGTTAGACCACTAGTTGTTGAACATCGAGATCAGACTTCTGCACAAAAATGGCGCAGCATGAGTGATATCTTTGATGATCCTGCCTCTATCCCTCTACTTGAGGAAGATCCTCAAGCACTCTTAACTATGGAGCCATCCATGCCCATGCATGCTTATATAATGCATGGATCTGATCCACAAAATTATGCAGAAGCAAATGGGCATCCTGAATGGGAAGCCGCCATGGATGAGGAATATAACTCTCTCATTGAGAACGAGACTTGGGATTTGGTTCCGTTTGACGAGGAAGAAGGCGCGGCCAAGGCCTATGACCGAGAGGCCCTCAAATTCCGGGGTCGAGATGCCATTACTAACTTCAGTCCTGCAAGAGATGAGGATTCGAAGGCTCGATTCATGAGGGAGCACAGTCAGGGAGAAATCGTCGACATGCTCCGGAAGCACACATATGACGCAGAATTCGAGCATCATCGAAAGAGTCTCATTATGAGGGAAGCTTTGTTGGCCTCCAAGAACAGATTTCTTGAATTAATGGGAACGTTGACATCACTGAAAGTGCTCTCGATGAGATCACCGATGCCTCTATTTCCCGAGGAAAATTGGATTACTGTTCCATTGTTCAAGCTTCTGTCTACCTCAATTCGCTCCACGCCAATGGACTACGCTCAGCTTGTAGATGCGCCACGGGAGTTCACGCTACGGGAAATAATCGCCGCAACGGAGAGCTTCGGCGAGGGCAACATAGTTGCCGAGATGGACTTCGGCACGGCCTACCGTGGCGTGCTGCGGGATTCGAACGTGCAAATCTTAGTTAAATGCCTGGGGATGAAAACCTGCCCGGCGCTTCGTGCCCGTTTCGCACACGAGCTCTCGAACCTCGGGCGCCTCCGCCACCGGAACCTGGTGCAGCTCCGGGGCTGGTGCACCGAGAAGGGCGAAATCCTGGTCGTCTACGATTACCTGATGAACCGGTCGCTGAGCAAGATGTTGTGCCACAAGAAGGGCTTCGTGCTCGACTGGCCCAGCCGGTACAAGATCGTCAAGGGGCTCTCTGCGGCGCTGCTGTACTTGCACGAGGAATGGGAGGAGACCGTTGTCCATAAGGGCATCACGGCGAGCAACGTCTTCCTGGATGCAGACCTGAGCCCTCGCCTCGGGGGCTTCGCGCTGGCGGAGTTCGTCGCCCATGGCGACAACGATCACCATGCCACCGGTGCTGTCCGTGGGATCTTCGGGTACATGTCCCCTGAATACGTGGCCTCGGGCAGGGCAACGACAGAGGCCGACGTTTTCAGCTTCGGGGTCGTGGTCCTGGAGGTTGTGTCTGGTAGAATGGCCGTCGATTTCAGGTTCCCCGCCGTTTTACTTGTTGATAAGATTAAACAGTTGGATAAAAATGAAATGTCTGCGGAGGCACAGAAGGCTCAAGGCCGAGACACTCTCAACTATGCTCGACAGGCTTGGGAGGATTTTCTTGATTCGTATATGCAAGACGCAAAGTGGATCGCCACTGGTTATCTGCCAACGTTCGAGGAATACTTGGAGAACGGGAAAGTTAGCTCTGGTGCATTGCAACCCATGCTGACTATGGACATCCTCTTTCTTCTTTTTTATGCATTGTATATGGGTACCTAAAATGGCCGTGTTGCCGGGACCCATTCATTATTGCATCACACTCACCTAAGTTATGCTTAAGGGGGGGTGTTGGTGTACATGCACTTAGACTAGCTGTAGGCAAGCTGTGTTGGTGTACATGCACCTAGATTAGCTCCAGTTGACTTATTGCTTGCATGCATGTGGCACATGTACACATTAGCATAAGATAAAGCACACTTAGCTTTAGTTAGCTTTAGTTATTGCATGCACAACTAAGCTTAACTTAGTTGCTTTTGTGTATTTATTCTAAACCTCATATTGTAGAATTTACTTTCATTCTTTTCTCAATTCTTGCTAGCTTCCTTCCTTCTATTGCAAGCTTGTTATTGTTTTGCAGATCTAGATCTATCTGTGTTTCTCAAAATCTTACAGTTTTCAATGTGCAAAACTCTTACTACTCCTCGGTGGTCTTAGTAATGCCAACTTTTATTGGATCGGGTGTGATAATATCGATATCACTCGTCTGGCTAATTCTCCTTCTCAGTTGCGCAACTATAGCCCATAAAACCATTCAGGATATCATTAACCAAAAAATTCCCATAATACTTCTACAGCAATCCAATGGTGTACTAGACGACTCCTGTCACGCAGTAGAACATCAAGTACTCAAATCGTGGATCGTTGCTCGTGCATGTTATCCTGAATCAATCATAGCCAGGTCAGTGCTATCTTCGTCAGCCGCAGTGGCTGTCACAATTTGCATTGTAAGTTCATGTGTCGGTTTATTTCTGGAAGGCGGAGGTAATTTGCCAATTCGTAAACCTGGGCATTTGTTTGAATTCATAACAAGTATGCTGGAAGTGGCATTCATTGTAATAGGATGGGCGATCATATGTTGGAGATGGGTGAGCTCCGTGGCCTACTATGGAAGAAGGGGAACGAAGGACGAGGAGGAGAGCTGGCGTAACTATTTTCAAGTTGAAGACTTTTGGACAAGGCATATTCTTGAGCTGCAAGAGCTTGAATCATCTCAGATTGATGAAAAAATAAGAAAGATGGAAATAAAATTAATTTCCACTGAAGAAATAACAACATATTTACCACAAATATTGCTGCGATGGTTGTATTGGCTACAATTTCATGTGGTCATCTTCAGTAAAGGATGTTGATATCTCTCAGAGCTCATGTTCCGTAATAGAGCTATGCTCAGGTTATCGTCCTTCTTATTGGACAACAGACTGCAAGTGCACACACCTATCCCAGACCACGAAAAAGTTTTGGAGAACGTACACTTCCTGTGGGAGACTCCTCGCAGCGTGATTGTAACCAATCGAAAGGCTATCATAAAAGCCGAAAAGCTTTTGACAGACGGCAACAAAGACGGGCAAAGTTGCGACACCCTCCTCAACTTTTTGAGAGAGAGGAAGTCGCCAGGATGTGTGGGTAAACAGTGTTTGGATCCTCGTACTGCAGCGAGTCTAGGTCAAGCAGGGGAAATAGGTTTGACGTTTTTGTGCAAACAAGATCCCGGCCCCAAGTTAGCCGTGGAAGAGCATTTTATGTACGCGAGCAAAAGGTCTTGGAAGCTAACGGCGATATCATTGGTCACTATAATTATCCGGCTGTTTCCAAACAGCGGGAGAGATTGTTTGCAAGCATATTCCGAGGCAAGGCAAGTGATGGGTGTTGTGGACGAGTACGATGAGGGAGCCGACAGTTTGCTGAGTAAAGCTGCAGATAGAGTATTCAATACATTACAGTCTAGTAATGTATCAGCTAGTAGGCGTTCTACGGCTACTCCAACAACAATGCAGGAGGCAGTTGCAGCCATCGCTGAGGTGGCACAAGAAAATAAAGAAAAAGCTGAGGTGATTAGAGATGGAAAGGACTCTCTAGATTGGAAGAAGGCAGCCGCAGGAAACGCAGTATACAAATTATGCAACAGTATAGATTGTAGAGATTCTGATGATTTGAGTGCACTGGAGGATGAATTACAGAATGCATTAGCAGACGTCATTGGTGGTTGCATAGAGAAAGTAGGGGTTGCACTGGTGGAAAACTGCAGTAAATGGGCCCAAGATATGGACGAAAGGAAATTGGTACAAGCACTTTACTTGGCTGGCAAATCCAGGGGGGCTAATGGAAAAGCTGGAATGGTTTCCCAATGTGCACAGACCTGCAACAACTGAAGAATCGACGATGGTATAAGTTGTAGTATTTGCATTTTGAATGTCAATTATGTGGAGAGTGTTAATGGTGTGTTACATAAAAAAACAGTCGTTGCTTTTGCTGCCCGTTTGATTTTCTTTTTGTTCGGTACATTTTTTTCGTAGCAAGCTTCTTTGTATCGAGTTAGGGAACAGGTTTCGCAGAATTATTGTAAATGCTTGGTATTTTATATGGGCTTCTGCATTCTGCCCACATTGTGCATGACTATGTCCCCTGTATTCTCTTTTGTAATGTCTCCTCTATTCTCTTTCTCTTTTGTAATGAGGGAAAGGAACATATATTGTAATCGCTCGGAAGTTAACTCCCCGTTACGTGACTTGAATTTTTATTCGAGTGGGTAAATGTTTAAAGTTCAATATTCGATTTTAATAAAAAAAGTGTTTTAATTATATTACAAAATCATTTTGAAATGATTATCTTCAGGTATCAAATTAAAATTTTTATCATCAAATTAAAAATTAAAAAAAATTGAGGTGCAGGTAAGTTGGTTTAAGTGTGGGGAGTTTAGTTTTAGAGGACAAAGTTTTATTTTCCAATAGAAATTGAGTATGAAAGTCATTTTTGAAAATTAATTATTTTAAATAATATAAGTTTAGTTAAACATCACACAATCTTAATAATAATCATTTATTTATAATAAAAATAAAAGTATAATATAATATTTCATTATTAGTTTTTGTTTAGTAAGTGACTATAGTATTTGGCTAAGGTTAAAGTGGGTTGAATTTTTAATATATTTTTTTTTTTTTGGTAATTTTAACTTAAATTTCTAAAAAGATGTTTAATATGGTTATTTGGTGTAAATTTAAAATTAATTTTATAATTTTAGGGAAATATTATTTTTAATTTTTAGGCGGATAGGCCTTCCTATGCATCAACTTCTTAGTCAACACTTTTACCCTGATCCGTTCGATTACGTGAGACACTTTCAACCTTTAATCTGAACAAGAAATGAAACAACTTGAAAATAAAAAAAAACAGGGAAAGTAAGAAAGCACAAAAGCTCACAAAAAATGTTTCTATGCAGAAAAAAAAAGAAAAAAGCAAGCTCATAAAAAGCAAGGATTGAAAATAAAAAGCTCAGAAAAAACAAAGATTTTAAACACAACCCCTACAATTTCTTGTATGGGTTTAATGCATTCTTAAAATTCCAAGATCGTTGGACAACGCGCTTATTTAAACGTAGAGACATGAAACCACGAGTCACCGACTTTGCTTAGGTTTTCACACACAATTCAAAGTTATTGTAATCAGGCCATGGAAAATCTACAGTGGAACCCACACCAATAATGATAGATTCATGTCCTGGTTCATCCAAGTCAAGCTTGTGGGCCTAAACATGACGTGCGCGCTCCAAGTCAAGCTTGTGGGCCTAAACATGACGTGCGCGCTCGGCTTTATCGAGTTCAGAAGATGCTCTGCACTTCCCATCCCACAAATTGGATTTCCAAGATAGGAAGGCTGCAACCACCTGCCGGCTTCGTCACTTTCCAGGAGGGCTCTTCGGCATGCTTCCGGAGGCCTAGATTCCATATTTCCCACGAGTGACTCGCTGGCAAAGAGCGTCGACAAATTTTCCCGGCCATGGCCTGCACTATATATATGGGTGGGCGACCACAGACTAAGAAGCCAAGGGAGCATGGGAGAACTTAGAACTTCAAAAGTGTAAGTAATCTGTTTTTCTGATAATTGTTATTGCAGACATGTTGAGCGATTGCGGAAATTGCGACTGGGCGGACAAGAGCCAGTGCACATTGTAAAAGTTCCATTAACAGCCCAAAGATCATCAATACCGAATATTTCACAAACAAAACTTAATATGATCTATTGTTTAAGATGACATACCTTGATTAACAGCGGAAGATGTAATGGCTGCCATCTGCTTTCTTCTGACTCCTGACGGTTACTCTTCTTCTCAGAATTCGGTTTCTCTTTCTGGCCCTGTTTCTTTATGCGCTTCTTGATGGAGAAGAATGCGACTCATAGGAGGGAGAGAGAGGACCCAATCCTTTATATATCATTTAACTCTAATCTGGTACGTCCATCATATACCAATTCAACGCTTTAATGCTTTAATGCTTTAATGCTTTTAATTATAGAATGACTTAATTAATCGGGTCACATTAAGTATTAGAAACTGCATAACTTTAAAAGTAGAAACAGCATTTGCAGTTTAAGATTAGAAACAGCCATTTGCTGTTTCTAATAGCAGATTTCTAACATTCTCCCACTTGACCCGACTATTCATAATATTAAGTGTTGAACATCATACTATGATAAATTGCTGAGAGTTATGGCAGTTGTGTACTATTAATTCAATGCATTCCCTTCCATATACTACAATACCAGCAATCCATCAATTCATACTCATAATTTATATAAAACAGCATAATGGTCCACATAATGTCTTATATCATAATGATTAAACATAATATTTTTATAAGACTCTTTCTTGTTTAAAATTACATAAAATACGTACTACTATATTAAAACAAGAGACACATAATTATATATCAGAAACACATAAAAGAGCTCAGAATGTCACACATCAATTATTATTAATACAACCAAGACCCATTCTTTGAACATGTTCCTTAAATTGTCTTGGTTGTAACCCTTTCGTCAAAGGGTCTGCAATCATAAGTTCTGTCTTGATGTGCATGATTGACACTCTTTGTTTCTGAACCTCATCTTTCACAACAAGATACTTCAGATCTATGTGTTTGGCACCTTTAGAGTACTTGTCGTTCTTTGAGAAAAATACTGCTGCAGAGTTATCACAATAAATTTTCAGCGGCTTGCTAATGGTGTCGACAACCGCAAGTCCTGAAATAAAGTTCCGCAACCATAATGCATGAATTGTGGCTTCAAAACATGCCACGAATTCTGCCTCCATAGTGGATGAAGCAACGATAGTTTGTTTCGCGCTTTTCCATGATATGGCACCTTGAGCAAACATAAACAGGTAACCAAAAGTCGATTTTCTAGTATCGATGCATCCAGCAAAATCTGAATCGCTATATCCGATCACCTCCGATTCATTGGATCTTCTATACATGAGCATGTAATCTTTCATGCCTTGTAAGTACCTCAAAACTTTCTTTGCAGCTTGCCAATGTTCCCTTCCTGGATTACTTTGATACCTCCCTAACATACCGACCGCAAAGCTGATATCCGGTCTAGTACAGGTTTGAGCATACATTAGGCTACCAACAACAGATGCATATGGAATTGATTCCATTTCCTTTCGTTCAACATCATTCTTAGGACATTGCATGAGATTGAATTTATCACCTTTCTGTACAGGAACTGTCCCAGGTGAACACTTACTCATTCCAAATCTCTCTAGAATCCTTTCGACATATCCTTTCTGAGACAATCCCAATATTCCTTGTGATCGATCATGGAATATTTCTATTCCAATCACATAGGATGCCTCTCCCATATCTTTCATTTCAAAGTTCGTTGAGAGAAATTCCTTAGTCTCATGCAATATACTTAAATTATTTGCAGCAAGCAAGATGTCATCAACATAAAGGACCAGATAAATAAACTTGCTCCCACTGATCTTTTGGTATATACAGTGATCAACCGTATTTTCCTTAAAACCAAAAGATGTAATAATGGTATTGAACTTAATATACCATTGCCGGGATGCTTGTTTAAGCCCATATATTGATTTCTTAAGTTTACACACCAATTGTTCTTTACCTTCTACAGAAAAACCCTCAGGTTGATCCATATAAACATCCTCATCAAGATCTCCATTCAGAAAGGTTGTTTTCACATCCATTTGATGCAACTCCAAATCATAATGAGCTACTAATGCCATTATTATTCTTAGTGAGTCCTTTTTCGAAACAGGAGAAAATGTCTCCTTGTAATCAACACCATCTTTCTGAGTGTAACCCTTAGCAACAAGTCTAGCTTTATATCGTTCGATATTACCACTAGAGTCGTGTTTGGTTTTAAAAACCCATTTGCATCCGACTCTTTTACAGCCATGTGGTAACTCAACGAGATCCCAAACTTCATTCTGTTGCATGGATTTCAGTTCTTCTTTCATGGCATTAATCCATTCCTTTGACTCTTTACTTTCTACAGCATGTGAAAACGAAACTGGATCCTTATTGATTCCAATATCATAATCTGATTCTTGCATATAAACCACATAATCATTAGAAATAGCTGACCTACGATTTCTTTGAGGTCTTCTTAATGCTACTTGTTGTGGTTCATGCATATCAGCATTATGTAAGTCATTTCCTTCAGGAAGTACTTCTTCATTTATATGTTGTTCATTATCATCATGCTGTTCTACAACAGCTGGAACAACATTTGGAGTAATAGTAGATGGAGGAACTATTCTAGGCAATGTAACATTTACCCTTGTTTCCTTTATTTCTACTATTTCTCTTCTAGTACTCCCACTGACTTCACCATTCTCAATGAATCTTGCATTACCAGTTTCTACAATTCTTGGACTATGATTAGGACAGTAAAACACGTACCCTTTAGATTTCTCAGGGTAACCTAAAAAATACCCACTGATCGTTCGAGAATCTAATTTCTTTTCATGTGGATTATAAATTCTTGCTTCCGCTGGACAACCCCAAACATGCAGGTGTCTTAAGCTAGGTTTCCTGTTAGTCCATAACTCAAAAGGAGTCTTTTGAACAACTTTACTAGGAATCCTATTCAACAAATAATTAGCGGTTTTGAGAGCATACGACCACAAATTCTTAGGTAGTGTAGAATCTGACATCATACTCCTAATCATATCTATTAACGTCCTATTGCGCCTTTCTGCTACACCATTTTGCTGTGGTGTACCTGGCATTGTGTATTGCGCACATATGCCATGACTTTCGAGGAATTTTGCAAATGGACCTGGACACTGGCCTGGCTCATTATATTTACCATAATATTCACCACCTGTATCAGACCTTATGATTTTCACCTTTTTATCTAATTGCCTCTCAACTTCCTTTACAAACGTCTCAAGGACATTCACAGATTGAGATTTTTCATGAAGCAAATAGACATAACCATAACGGGAAAAATCGTCAATAAAAGTGATGAAATACTTTTCTCCATTAAAGGCTGGAGTGTCCATAGGTCCGCAAATATCAGTGTGTATTATTTCAAGAAGCTGGCTGCTTCTAGTGGCTCCTTTCTTATTATGTTTGGTTTGTTTACCTTTAATACAATCCACACATAATTCTAGATCACTAAAGTCCAAATTTGACAAAATTTCATTACTTACTAATCTCATCATTCTTTCTTTGGATATATGACCTAGTCTTTTATGCCACAAGAAAGCAGAATTTTCATTCAACATGCTACGTTTACATCCAACAATATTTACTACATTCAACAAGGAATTCGCATAAGTGTCATTCAGTTTCAATTTATATAAACCATCAATTAGAATACCAGAACCAACATTATCAGTATTCTTATATAAATCAAAACAGCCAGATCCAATCATACATCTAAAACCAGAAATATCCAACTTACTTACGGAAATAAGGTTTCTAGATAATGAAGGTACATAAAGGGTACTGTATAAGTCTAATACATATCCACTTTCTAGAATTAGACGATAAGTCCCAATGCCTTCAATTGAAGATTTCATTCCGTTTCCCATAAAGAGAAAACGATCTTCATTTGGATTTATGGTTCGGATCATAAGAAATCCCTGCATATTATTGGAAACATGAGTTGTAGCACCAGTATCAAGCCACCATGTATTAATGGGAACTTCAACTAAATTTGATTCAAAACATACGAAAGATAGATAATTACCTTTCTTTTCGAACCAAGCTTTCCTTTTCGGACAGTCACTTTGATAATGTCCTTTCTTTTTACAGAAATGACATTGAACATCCTTTAGTTCCTTCCTTTCCTTATCCTGCCCATTCTTAGCAGGTGCCTTTTTCTTCTTGAAATGACTTGATTTTCCTTTCTTTTCTTTACCAGCTTTATTACTCACAAAACTTACTGAGTGATTCACTTGATTTTTCAACCGTCCTTCTTCCTGAACAAGTCTACTGTCCAATTCATTAACATTCCACTTATCCTTTATAGTGTTATAGTTAATCTAAAAAGGTCCATATTCAGAAGGTAGCGAGTTCAGGATGAACTGGACAAGAAAAGAATCCTCTACTGTAAGTCCCAGGGAGTTTAACCTTGCTGCAAGATTAGTCATCTCTATAATGTGCTCTTGCATAGTTCGCGACCCATCAAACTTCATGGTCGTGAGTTCTGCCATAAGAGTACCAGCGAGTGACTTATCAGCTGAACGAAAACGCTCTTCCACAAACTGCATATATTCCTTAGCACTTTCTGTTTGTGGAATTGTTGACTTGATGTTGTTAGCAACAGTCATCTTAATAAACATAAGGCTCAATCTGTTACTGCGTTCCCATGCTTTATGGTGTGATTTTTCTGCCTCAGTACTATCTTTTGTAAGAGCAGCAGGTTTATCCTCAAGGAGTGCCAAGTCAAGATCCTAAACACCTAAATGGAAATTGACTTGTTCTCTCCATTCAGAAAAATTAACACCAGTGAACAATGTAACAGATGAAGCATGTGTATTCATGGGAACTCCTGCAAATTAAAAAAAAATGAAATAACTATAAGCTCATAACTAACGCGATTCCGATGTAGACATAATAGTATAATATAACACTCCTTTGGGTATATACTATCTTATACTTAACATAATTAAATACCAAAACATAAGTAGGTAATAAATATATTCAATTAAATAGAACTGACATCTTTGGATGATCAATATTTATTTAATCAAAATATCTATTAAACCTCATCATGTCAACTAGTTATAGAACAAGACTTTCCTTTGGGTAAGTTCTCAGGTTCTATCATTAGTGACGCCAGTGTTAATTGGTATTATTATAACTGGCAATTTCTCTCAATAATCATTATGTCACTTATGCACTAAATGATTATTCTGATTTTGACCACTTTGGTGATTAACAAAATCATAAATCTCATGTGCATAAATGATTTATAACACATACTTTGTGCAAAACAATCAGTCACAGAACAAATTGCAAACACATATAACAGGACTCTATGCATTCAACATTATGTATGTGAACCCAAGTTATCTGCACAACAAAGGATTGTTTGCCACCGCTAACTTAACAATATTGTATTATTATCCAACCAACCCATTGTAATAAAACCATTACTGTTCGATGGACATAGTAACCAGTATGGTATACCAACCAAATCCAACATCAAGAACGTTATCTAATAATTTGTGATATGATAGAGGAGATGTTACGAAGATTGGCTCTGGCCGTATGATAGAATGCCTAACTCTAAATTCATGTTCAAATGAGTATTATGCTGTAATATTGCATTTAAAGACCACATCCCTATTCCCGAATAATTGCTTGTCTCATTTACATGCATGCGTGAACAATAATGTGAAAATATTTGAAGGGGTCCGTAGTAAAATGAAAATAAAATGTATGATCCTCGGAGACCACGTAACTATGGACAGGGATGCTGGAAACAATCATTGTTTCGACGCAAATTTCATTTGCCGATTGGCCAACTACACACAGGGTTGCGCAATCTTCAGGATAAATAAAATTTCTAATGCTATTCGAATCGCACACCAAGGCAGAGGCAAAAAAAAGCTCTCGGATTACGAATCTTAACCCACGATGGGCGAAACGAATCTTGATTAGTTTCGTTGTGAAGCATGCGCAGGATTTGATTAACATCATGAGTAAAGCACATAACAGATCAATTGCAATCATAGGAAATATTCAGTTATTGATTGGTGGCTCCGATACCAAATGTAAAAGTTCCATTAATAGCCCAAAGATCATCAATACCGAATATTTTACAAACAAAACTTAATATGATCTATTGTTTAAGATGACATACCTTGATTAACAGCGGAAGATGTAATGGCTGCCATCTGCTTTCTTCTGACTCCTGACGGTTACTCTTCTTCTCAGCATTCGATTTCTCTTTCTGGCCCTGTTTCTTTATGCGCTTCTTGATGGAGAAGAATGCGACTCATAGGAGGGAGAGAGAGGACCCAATCCTTTATATATCATTTAACTCTAATCTGGTACGTCCATCATATACCAATTCAACGCTTTAATGCTTTAATGCTTTAATGCTTTTAATTATAGAATGACTTAATTAATCGGGTCACATTAAGTATTAGAAACTGCATAACTTTAAAAGTAGAAACAACATTTGCAGTTTAAGATTAGAAACAGCCATTTGCTGTTTCTAATAGCAGATTTCTAACACACGTATGTTGCCTACTTTTTTCATCTCAATTTATTTCATTCTCTTTCCCAATTTCATTCACTTGGTCATGCGTTCGAATCTAAGTCGAGAAAGAAAAACCAGCAACTTTATATGAGATGGGTTTTAGGATTAAGGTTGTCTAATGTTTGGATTGTTTTGGTCATGGGTTTGAATCTAAGGTTTATGACTAAGTTTGTTTCATGTTTGGATTGTTTTGTTCCACAGCAAGAAAGGATTCCAGATGGATGGTATTGTGAAGACAAGCTATGAGATGGGGTACCGTTTTGTTCAGAGTAGTTGTTATTAATTTTATTTCATGGTTTTAAAGCGAAAAATTTTCCATATATTTGAATTCGCTGTAAACAGATATGGTGCAGATGTATCTCTGGAAAATGATTGCAAGTGCGGGCCCAACTGCCAGTGTGGTACTTGTACCTGCCACACCTGATTTAGTCTCTTCAATAGTACGAGTCTCTCCAGCTGGTGTCTGATAAGTCCAGTATATCATATGATATGTATATTTCATCAGACCCAATGTATGGTCCTGTAGTGTCATAGAGACCACTGTACGTGGTACTCCTAAATAAAAGTTATAGTCTTTACAGACTTGAGGTTTGCAGTATGGTTTGTATTGTTCATGGCATGTTAATTACGGTGCTGCTCTGCAGCTTAACCTATTTATTATTTCTATAGACTTTAGACATTTGGCTTTGAGTGGTTTCTTTAGTTTTTTTTTAAAATTAGATCTGCCATTTTTAGATCTGAAGATCTAATCATCACAACGATCCCAAGATTTGATCACCAATTTTCAGGTTTTTACAATCAATGGATTAGCCATCACACTTAAATTTAGAATTTAATCTCCACTATAAACCTTGTAACTTTCAGCTGCATATAATCGATCCACTATAAACCTTGTAAATTTCAGTTGCATATAATCGATCTCACAAACCTGCAACTCATCGTTATAAAAGAAATGGTGGTCATCGAGATATTTACTTAAATGTCTATCTGCAAGATAGCGATCCTATTTTAAAGAAGAAAACCTTGCTCTAAGCCAAGATCATATATGTTGTATTAGGGAGGAATTAGAAATTTACTTGTTGACCGGCGCGGCTCAAATTCCATCCCAGCCTACGACATGCAAGGTTGGATTATGATAAAGTCGAATCTGTATAAGCTGTAAAGTTGTACGACAGGCATTCTAAAAAGACTTTGCTTCACGTCACAAGTCTCATTTAAGGACAGACATTACGAAGACTCACCGGTCATTCATACATTAAGTCGCAAGTCTCATTTCAAGACAGACATTACAAATAGTTCGCCAAGTACTTCAAGATGCTCTGACTGATTTGAAATATTGGAAGACTACGGTGGACAGCGAATTGACCGTCTACTGTATAATATTTTTTAATCAATTTATTTATACTTATCACTCGGCCCAAGTGGCCTTTGTTGTGCAATAATTAAAAGACAAATGACATCAGAGGTCCAGAGCAGAGAAAACGAACCTTACTGAAAGGAGGTCTGAAGTGGAAAGTTTGAGACACAAATAACGCGATTTTTTTAAGTGATTTTTGATCTATTTGAAGTTTAAGTAAAATGTGTGGGAATGGTAGGTTTGAGTGGCTAGGATTGAAATTGACATTTACGTATTTTTTATAATTTAATTATTTTTCAAACCTATCCAACTATTTATACACTTATAAATTCAAATAAATAACAAAAATTCAATGATATTATTAAGATTTAATCGAATTGTATTACTTAATTTTAACTTTATTATAAAGATGTGTGAATTGGAAAATTTTAAAAGGCTAACATAGAAATTGTTTTCTAATTTTATGGAAATATTGTGTTAGGAGACATATTTTACATCTTTGATGATGGAGATGTGAGAAATATGTGATATGTGCTCATTTTAAAATAAAAATAAAATATTATGCAAATAAAATAAACAATGTTTGTTAAATATTTAAGAAAAATAAATATATATATTTATATAGTTTTAATTAAAAGTGATGCGGTAAAAATATTTTACTTTCTATTCATTATCACTAGCCACCCTAAATAAAATATTTCAACATTTATGTGATATAACTCAATTTATGTCAAATTTTGATAATTATTTGAATATTGTGTGTGTTAATAATAATAAAATATTTTAATGCCCAGAGAAAAGAAGTAATTAAAAGTAAAAAAATGCAATTATTTTGTAATAAGGGTAATAAAAGGGAGTTCTGAAGCCCATCCTTGCTCTAAGGCTATGGGGAGGCAGCTTTGGGTGCCATTCTTTCTTTGCGGGCTCCATTAAGAATATTCCTTTGAGTCTTTGTGTTATTTGGGTCCATTGGTGGTGTGTCGAAAACATTTGGGGTCTCTACATGGGTTGGTTGGTGAATCTTTTCAACCACGGCAAAAACAATTGGGCTTGTCTAAACGGGTGGTTTACTTCCCTCACTTGGAATATCTAGTGTCTGGTTTATTTGTTGTCGATGGTGGAAATGATACATCAACATGGGCAGGTTCGATGGGGTGCTGGTCCTCTTGGCTAGCCAAGGCAATGGGTTGACCAGGCAGAAGTTTTGAACGAGGAAGTGGAGGAAGGGGTAGACGTGGAGGGAAGGTGGCTCATACCTAGGCCCAGTCTCCAGGCCGCGTGGATCAACCTTTGTCGTTGGCTTCGATAGTTGATTAGTTGCAAGATACCACGGTGATCTTGGATACCATCCATTAACAAAGGTATGGCAACCAAAATGAGATTATTTCTTACATCAATGATGTTCAATACAACCAGGGAGAAATTTTGGAGTGTCTTGCTTCGGTGAGATGTAGCCAACACCATAATAGTGAGCGGTTAGACGAGATTGAGACGCGACTATCGCATATTGACTACCATGTTCATGAAGGGAATGGCCCTCCTGTGGCCCTAGGTGGCACTCATGGCCTGAACCCTCCCCACTTATATGAAATATGTTGGTTGTCTCTTGGTTTTGTTTGAGTTTTGGGTTATCTCGCTATGCTACTTTTTGGACCCATATAAAAACTAGAAACAACTTCTCTATTTTTGTTTTACTCCCATGGATAACAAATCTAGTTAGAGTGAAGTTGGGAGAGAAAAAGGCCTCTGTAATGTATGTTGTATCTCTTTGATGAATTAATGAAAAAAAATCATCGACAAAAAAAAATTGAATGTGGATTATAATTAAAATATTTTAATATACAAAATTAAGTAATATTGATGTGTACTTAAAATATATTAAAAACAAAAAAATAATTAATGGTTAAAACATTTCAAGCAGTTTTAGTATTCTACATTTTGATCTTAGTCAAATCTGTCTAAAATCCAATAAACATTTGTTAGATTTGTAAGTTTAAGTTGTGCAATATTTACAAGCGATCAAATATGTCAAAGTATAAATATTTCTTTTGCACTTAAAATAGGTTTTCAACTTACTAAATTTGATCCCTCTCGACGCTTGCTAGGTCCATGGTTAAGATGGATCTCTACTGGTTTTAGATCAATTTACACCTTCAATTTATTCCAAGTTCTTTGTGTTGTGCTTGAAAATGGACTAAATCTTTTTGTATTTTTTTGTGGAAATTTATTTAATTTTAGCCAAATTACATGTACCAACTACTTTAAATGTATTTTTTCATAAAACAATCGAGAAAGTGCTACACGTCATTTTTTCACCATTAAGAAAATGACTTCATATCCAAATATGTCACTATCTGATGAACCGATTTGATAATCCCCTACAAAGTGTTGGGATGGGGTCCCCAGGGTCAATTTTGGGGCAAAAGTCCAAGTTTTGGGGCAAAAGCCAAAGTTTTATGTAAAGGAATGTAAATTCTCTGCAAGTTGTGGTCGCAGAGCGTGTAGATAGTTAAAGAGTCAAAAAGGGTTTTACCATTCTTTATGTAAGTTAGGTCGGCTTTTTGAAGATCTATCCATGGTCTGCGGACCATGGGATTGTATAAATAGGCGTGTCTTAGAGAGTCTAAGACATGATATTGATGATGAAGATGCATGTAATGGGTCAATAGGAGGAAGATTGTAAAATTCTGAGAGGAGGAAAAGGCTCTACAACTATATGAGCAGAGGCCTAGAGTAGAGTTCGCAGCTAAGTGCGTGGACCCCTTCAACTGAGTTTGCAGGGAAGACTTGAGTTTGTAAGTTGAACTGAATATCAATAAAGAAGATTATTACAGAAATTCCTGTGTTTTACCTATTTACTTTTGTTATGTAGGAATGCGCTTTATGTTGTGATGAATGATGGGTTTATGAAATAATGTTGTATTGATGCGAAAATTTACTGGATCTATATTGTTATGTGAACACAATTGACATTAAGGGTTTACACAAAGATTATATCATTGTATGTTAAAGTTATCAAACACTTAAGCAGATCTGAGTAAATATTGGGTTAAGAGTAATCTTTGATGCGTGTAAGTGTTGGGTGTGGAGCCTGATTATCTTCTATATTCAAGGGTATTGCTGCATTGGACCCCAATTCGAAATGGGGCAGCACCCCCGAAGCTTAGAATAGACGTAAAATTGCCTTGTAAAAGTATAGTAATTTCTAGTCAATCTAGGCCGTTCATTAGGCAGATGATCTGATGGTAGAAGTTATGTTTAATTTAGGGTTTTTTGCCCTAGAAAGCAACCCCTCGCTATATATGAGGAAATTGTATTGCGTCTATGGATATCTAAATATCTGTATTCTGAGTGAGGAAGAGAGAGGAGATTGAGAGAGAAGAGGGAGCTACAGCGGATCTGCTATAGGTTGTATCTCTTCAGTTTGCTAGATAATATAAAAAGAAGGACTGGTTATTTTCTCTGTGGACGTAGCCCAAACTGGGTGAACCACGTATATCTGTGTCTCTCTTGTTTTATGTGTTTTCTCTGTTTATATTTCTGCAATATTTTATGTGTTCCATTGCTCTGTAATATATAATTTTCTAACAACTGGTATTAGAGCAGAAGGTCTATTTGGCTGATAAAATCACAGGAGAGAAGGGTTCCTGGTTCGAGTGGCAGCAATGGCGGAAGATGGTAGGTTTAGGGTCGAAAAATTCAACGCTAAAACTACCAGCTGTGGAAGATGCAGATGGAAGATTATTTGTATCAGAAAGATCTGTACCTACCATTGAGCGAAAAGACAAAGAAGCCAATGAGTATGACAGACACAGAATGGAATATTCTCGACAGAAAGGCACTTGGAACAATACGGTTGTGCCTAGCGGCGTCGGTAGCATTTAATATTTCAAAGGAAATGACAATAGAGGGTTTAATGTCGACATTAGCCAAACTATATGAAAAACCCTCAGCCTCAAATAAGGTATTTATTATGAAGTGTTTATTTAATATGAAGATGTCAGAAGGTGGATCTGTTGCAAACCATTTAAATGATTTTAATACAGTTACAAATCAATTATGTTATGTAGGGGTAACTTTTGATGATGAAGTTAGGGCTCTGTTATTTCTGTACTCATTGCCAGAAAGTTGGAATGGTTTAGTTATGGCCATTAGTAACTCTGTCTCTAGATCTAGTACTTTAAAGTTTGATGATGTTGTCGATGCAATCCTTAGCGAGGAAATGTGACGGAAAAGCTCCAGTGAGACATCAAGTAATGCTTTGACTGCAGAGACTAGGGGAAGAAAAATGGAAAGAGGAAAGAGCCCAAGATATCGCAGTAAGTCAAGAAAAGGCAGTTCCAAGTCCAGATCAGGGATAGTCTACTGGAAATGCGGGAAGAAAGAACACCTGAAGAAAGACTGCAAGTCTCGGAAGGGAAAAGAAGGAGATGCACAACAAGAAACTAATCATGAAGTGAATGTAACAGCTAATGTGTTGCAAGATGCTTTGACTCTTTCATTAGAAAATATTATTGATGCCTGGGTGGTAGATTCAGGGGCCTCATTCCATGCCACACCTGATAGGAAACATTTTCATGATTATGTTTAAGGAGATTTTGGACAGGTTCGATTGGGTGACGATAAACCCTGTAAAATCATTGGAATGGGTGTAGTTTTCATAAAACAACAAAATGGAAATCAGTGGCTATTGAAGGAGGTAAGACATGTTCCAGATCTGAAGAAAAATCAGATTTCAACAGGGCAGTTGGGAGGTGAAGGTTGTGTAACTACTTTCACAGATAAAACCTAGAAGGTCACTAAAGGATCCCTAGTAATAGCAAAAGGAGGAAAGGTCGGTACATTGTATTTATGTAATGGTATTTCTAATTTTGTTAATGCTTTAACCTCTAGAGGAGAAGATACGACATTGTGGCATCATAGGTTCGGGCACATGAGTGAGAAGGGGATGCAGATTCTTCACTCAAGAAATTTGTTGGCAGGTTTGAAGCATGTTGATTTAAAATTCTGTGAGAATTGTGTTTATGGAAAACAGAAGAGAGTTAGATTCCTCAGAGTTGGGAAAGAAAAGAAGAGAGAGAAATTAGAGCTTGTGCATATAGATGTATGGGGACCTGCTCAGGTATCATCTCTTAGTGGCTCTCATTATTATGTTACTTTTATTGATGATGCGACCAGAAAAACCTGGATTTATTGTATTCGAAATAAATCTAATGTATTTGATACTTTCAAGAAATGGAAAGATTTGGTTGAAAATGAGACAGGAAAAACGTTGAAATGTCTCAGATCAGAAAATGGAGGTGAATATTGCAGCAAAGAGTTTGATAGGTATTGTTCAGAGAATGGAATTTGTAGAGAGAAGACAGTTCCAGGAACACCACAAGAAAATGGTGTGTCAGAGAGGATGAATAGGACAATCATGGAGCGTGCAAGGTGCATGATATTGCATGCAGGATTGCCTTTACAATTTTGAGTAGATGCTATAGATACTTTTGTTTATCTAATAAACAGAGGGCCTTCAAGTTCCTTGGATGGTGGTATTCCAGAGGAGGCATGGACAGGTAAAAAGGTAAACTACTCTTTTTTAAAGACTTTTGGTTGTGAAGCCTTTGTCCACATTAATAAAGAAATTAGAACAAAGCTTAAGGCAAAATCAAAGAAATGTACCTTTATTGGATATGGTGTTAATGATTTTGGTTATCGCTTTTATGATTATGAAAATCACAAAATCATTAGGAGTAGAGATGTCATATTCAATGAAAAGGTTTTGTGTAAGGATCAGCTGCAGGAAAAGAAACAGGAAAAAGGAAACAGAGAATACACAGTGCTTGACGAGATCATAGAAAAGGTGATGGTGCATGAAAATCATAATGATCAATAGCCAGAACAACAACGACAACAACAACAAGCACTTCAAACACCTGAAAGTTGTGTTAGAAGATCTACCAAGATGAGTAGACCCCCTGAACGATACTCTCCTTCATTATATTATATATTGTTGACTTATTTTGGTGAACTAGAAAGCTATGAAGAAGCAGTGCAGGTAGAAACCAGGAAGAAAATGGAGCAAGCCATGAAAGAAGACATGGACTCCTTTGCACATAACCAGACTTGGGACTTAGTCAGGTTGCCTACAGGTAAAATAGCATTGCAAAATAAATGGGTTTACAAGTTGAAGGAAGAAGATGGAGGTAGAAAAAGGTATAAAGCTAGACTTGTGGTGAAAGGGTTTGCACAGAAAAAGGGTATAGACTTTGATGAGATATTTTCTCGTGTTGTGAAAATGATTTCAATCAGAACTATTCTAAGTCTAGTAGCAACTGAAGATTTTCATCTTGAGAAGTTAGATGTAAAGACAACCTTTCTCCATGGGGATTTGGAGGAAGAGATATATATGCAGCAGCCACAAGGATATGAGGTAAAAGGGAAGGAGAAACTAGTGTGCAGGTCGAAGAAGAGCTTGTATGGCTTAAAACAGGCTCCAAGGCAGTGGTATGTAAAATTTGACAGTTTTATGTCTGAACAAGGTTATACTAGATGTCACTCTGATCATTGTGTTTATCTCAAAAAGGAAAATGATGGTAGCTATATTATATTGTTATTGTATGTAGATGACATGCTTGTTGCTCATTTTAACATGCAGGAAATAAATGTGCTCAAAAGAAAATTGGCAAACTCATTTGCAATGAAGGATTTGGGTGCTGCAAAACAAATCCTTGGTATGAGAATAACTAGAGACAGGAAGAATAAAAAATTAACATTATCTCAGAGTGAGTACATAGAAAATGTGTTGAAAATATTTAATATGCAGAATGCAAAACCAGTTAGTATACCTTTGGCTAGCCATTTCAAACTAAGTAAGGAGGTGTGTCCCAAGACTCATGAACAAATAGCTTATATGTCTAAAGTTCTATATGCATCAGCAGTTGGAAGCTTAATGTATGCAATGGTCTGCACGAGGCCTAATATTGCACATGCAGTGGGAGTTGTAAGAAGGTACATGAGAAATCCAAGAAAAGAACATTGGATGGCAGTGTAGTGGATTCTCAGGTATTTGAGAGGTAGCACAAATCAAGCATTATGCTTTGGTGGTTCAAACATTGCTCTACAGGGATATGTTGATGCAGATATGGTGGGTGATAGAGATAATAGGAGGAGAACAATAGGGTATGTGTTTAATGTAGGTTGAACAACTGTCACTTGGGTTTCAAAACTGCAAAGTGTTGTTGCACTCTCAAAAATAGAAGCAGAGTATGTTGCTACTACAGAGGTTAGTAAATAAATGATTTGGTTACAAATGTTTCTGGATGAATTGGGTAAGAAGCAGGAGTTGGAAAGATTATACAGTGACAACCAAAGTACCATACATCTTTTAAATAACTCTGCATTTCATTCAAATACTAAACATATATAGCTCAAGTACGATTTCATATGGTCAATGTTGGAAGATGGACAGTTGAAACCGGAAAAGATACACACTAGCCAGAATCTTGCAGATATGTTAACAACATTTGTAATCAGGGAGAAACTGAGATTCTGCTCAGTTCCAATTGGTCTTCAAGTATGGTGAAGAAGATGAGAAACAACCAAGTGCAAAGTGGAGTCATTGTCCAGCAAATAAACGAGCAGTGAAGTTGCTATATTCAGTTTCCAAGTGGGCGATTATTGGGTGTGGAGCCTGATTATCTTCTTTATTTAGAGGTATCGTCGCATTGGACCCCAGTTTGTAATGTGGCGGGAATGCCGCCAAAAAAATTACACCACCAGGGCGGTCTAGGGGGGGGGGCGACGATGATTATTTGGATCCCCCCATGGTGGGTGATCTGGGGTAGTGTCCCCAAAGCTAAAATAGATGTAAAATTGCATTATAAAATTTTGTAATTTCGTAGTCAATCTGGGTTGTTCATTAGGCGGAGATTTGACGGTAGAAGTTACGTTTAGTTTAGGTTATTTTGGCCCTAGAAGGCAACCCCTTGCTATATATGAGGGAATTGTATTGTGTCTATGTAGATCTGTATTTTGAGTGAGAAAGAGAGAGGAGATTGTGTGAGAGCGAAGAGGGAATTATAGCAGATCTGCTGTAGGTTGTATCTCTTCAGTTTGTTGGATAATATAAAAGGAAGGACTGGTTGTTTCTCCATGGATGTAGCCCAAATTGGGTGAACCACGTATATCTGTGTCTCTATTTTTTTATGCTTTTTCTGTATTTTTATTTCTGCAATATATTTTATGTGTTCCATTGCTCTGTAATATATAATTTTCCAACAAAATGAAGAAGGAAAGGTAAATTTTTTAACCTTTGGGATTTTGTTAATGAAAAGAAAGAAAATTCAACTATTACTTCTTTCCATTCCGCATTAAATTGTATTTCCCATTACATTCTTTTGGTTTTCCAAATAGTGGAAAATAAAATATTACAAATACACTGACAAACACAAAATTTCTTTATTAGAAAATAAATGTTTGGTGCCAAACCTTTCCAACATAAAAATTAAATCAATAGAAATCTCGCTTCTCATGCATTTCCATTGAAAACATACTAGGAAATGAAGATTGGAATTGATAAGATGGCGTATCCACACAACACACTATCAAAAAAGCCATAATTTGATGGTTCTTTCGATGGCCTTTCCTAGAAGATAAGATAAGTTGTTCTTTTTCCCACCATTCTCTGAGAATTCTAAATTTAAGAGCAAGCATTTGCTTCTTGAAGTTCAAAAAATGCTACCATTCAACAATCTTTTCTTGCATTTTCTTTCTATTTATTTCATGCACCACAAAATTTTGTTTCCATAGTGGCATATGTCACATTTTAGAAGATAATAAGCAAGTGCCACCAATAGAATTTGTAGGCAAATGCATTGAGTTAAATAGTATTAAACTGCCCTCTTTAGAACTCAATTGAAAGTCGACCTAGAGTTATTTTTGATAGAAGAATGTAAACTTGAATCTTCGTCTATTACTGATTAGATTTCCATAGCCTCATCTTCCAAATTAGAGTCCATGTTGTTAACACAACAATCTTATGTTTCAGTAATTTGTCTTCCAACAGTCCACATGACAGGTTTGTTGTCTTATGTTCCCTTTCTATGGCATTGAAATGACAGCTTTATGAAGAATTTATTTCTAACCCCCACTTCATATGACTTTGATGCTAACGAAGGTACCATAATTCTATCCCTATTTATGTACCCTAAAGAATATGCTTTAAAGTTTAATACTTCTATTTAAATCCTTCAGAATTCTTTTTTCATCTATTTCTCTCAATGCTTCCTGTGAGAAATATACTTAAGCATCAAAACAACCAGAATGACAATTCTATATTTTGATTTTAGAATTAAAACATCCAAGTTACTTCTCCACCCTATCAAAGTCATACTCATCTCTCTCCAGTTTTTGTAATATTTCATTTTTTAATCCCAATTGCCACTGAGATGGATATTGTATCTGAAAAGTGTCACTACAATTTGAATTTACCAGTGCAAAAGAGTTACTATCCATATACTGAGAATTCAATGGAGCTTCTACATCAAGAATCTAAGAAACATAAATTGGAAAAGTACCCTCTTCCAGTAAACTGATTTCTCTAGTGAAGTTTTTGGAACATTATCCCACAACTTTTCACAATCATTCAAACTAAAAGATCCATCTCTGATTTATTATAGTCCCATTAAATTCTAAAATATTCCTGTCCAATTTCCAAGAAGACTTTTCAAGCTTCATCTTGGACATCTTTCACAAAGTAAGAGTATTTTCCCTAGTTTTGGAATGACCTAGGTCATCTTGGTCCCTATCTCCTCTTGAAACCCGTCATGTTGCCTCCTTTCCTACTCTCCTGTTTTCTTCAAATTCAGTCACCACATCCTATTCTTCCCCTTTTTTTGGGGCATTATGCATTCTCCTTGGCCATTTATATTCCTTCATCCTTCAAATTGGATTTTAACAACATTAATATTTGAGTTTATTTCTATCATTTTGTAAGAAAAATCATAAATATGATTGTGGAATTTGATACCCACACTAAAAATCAGTACACATACTGAGAGGGTGTCCTTATTAGGATATATTTTTCTATACGTGTCTTTGCTGGGATATATTTTTCTATAGGTTTCATTATCAACATTAGCTTTTTCAATTCTATATAGCTCTCCTTGTCTAGTAAATATTTTCTCTTTTCCTCCCCACTAGATTCCTTTCTATATCTGCATATTACATGCACTTCAATAACCTCATCGACATATTTTTTAGCGTGCCCCTCAAATATTAAGTTGAATTTTTTTTATAACTTCTCATAATTTTGTGCCAAGTGGAGGCGGTTGTTCCCCCTTTTTGCAAGCTGAGAAGGTGAAAGAAAATCTACACTAATTGTGTAGTTGTTGCAAGAACTAGATGTGTCTGAACTTCTTATGATCTACCACTAAAGGGATTTGTGAAAGTGTTATGGTCCTTTTGCATTCACATTTGTTGATCTCAGTTGCTATGTATTGAGCTATATTTTCACTTCTATCATCAACTATGAATATAACTTTTTCTTTCCTTCTGCATTATCATGTTGTTAGGATGAAAGTCATTATACACATGTTGTTGATGGAGCTAATTATAAATTTCAATTACTTTTAAACAACTCTTGGGAACTGATTCGCCTCTTTCATATTAGATCATTTTTCTTAACCTTGTTTCACATTAAGACTCTTTGAGTAAACATAGAAAAGCATAATACTTGTAGCAAAAATACCCTCTAATTGTTGATACATATGTATAGCCCATGTTTTTTTTTTTCCAGAAGACCTCTTCCAAGTTCATTAAAACAACATAGATAGGGATTCAAACCATAGGCCAGTACTATTAAAAAAATTGGCATAACTTTTTAGATGAATAATCCCAAATAATTATTAGCCCCAAAAATTCTTATCACTTATTACTATGTGGAATGCAAAAGTCATTTACAAAGTTGTTGACTCATGTTATATTCCTGTATTAATATTTTTCAGGTGTTCCGTTTCGGATATTGAGTGAATCAATAGAATTATATTCTTCAATGTAAGCATTTCAAGAGTGGTAGAATTCAAGGAAGCACCTATGCATTCTCAATGTTGAGTTACTAATTCAAAAATTACCAATATGTTAAAGAAATAAATGGAGCCAACATTTAATATGTTCCTTTCCCATGTTATATACCATATCACACCGTCATTTCAAGTGGGACAACCACATGCCAAAGGCCTTTAAAAACACACAACACACTTTTGGTAGAGACAACCCCTAATACCGAGTTTAACCAACTGAAGCATCTCTAGCTGAGGCGTACTTGGAGAAAATAATTGTGAGTAATATTCATGCTATGCTTCTTTTATCTAAACACTTGAGGTTGTTGTAATTTGGTCCTTGTGCATTCTCATCACAAAGTTTTTCATTTTCTAAAGAGGTTAGAGATATGTCTATACAATCATAATCAATGAATTCCACAATAGGGAACATACTTTACTTTACCACTCCGAGTCTTGGGAACATGATTCAGTGGTGATAAAAAAAGGTGCAAGGGAAAGCTATAGTCATCATGCATCCAACAGATGAAATAAAAACAAGAGAACCACCGTTCAAGCAAAACATTGCCCCTCTACCAAACAAATAATGCAATACAACCACCACTTTATCTCAAGTCCAAGGTGATTTAGCATCACCATTTGGACTAGCAAGCTTCCATGATGCTTATGTGTTATTGGGAACCATTCAAGAGACAAAAAAAGAGAAATTATTCTCATACTCTCCCTTCACAACCTACTCAATTTTTTTTTTTTTAGGTCAAATTCCAAAACAACAATGCATATGAAATCAAATTCTTATCTTATGTTCTCTACCTGATTTTTTATCTGACATGCCATGTGAGAAACCTCTATGCCATTTTCTCTTTTGATGCATGTGATTTGTGGAATACTAAATAGTGGAATTCATTTTGTAATATATTGAGGTTGAATTGGCTTCTGGGATCAGATATTATGAATGTTGATATAAAGATATGCAACATGATACATTCATACAAATTTCACTAATAAATTGTACACGTGTTGTGAAGGAGCTTCTTAACCCTAACATTGATCTGAGCAAAACTTTGAATTATCAAATGCAACACCTCTTGTTTCTCCTACAACTAAGGGTCATGTTGAGGTAGTCAACGAGCTTCTTGCTAGAGATAATCAGTTAATGAGGATTTCCATAAACAATGGCGAGAATGCTCTGCATCTAGCTGCAAGAAATGGTTACACAAATATTGTGAGAGTTTTACTAGCAGAGGATCCACAAATGGCTCTAAGAACAAATGAATAGGGATTGACAACAATGCACATGGAAACCAAAGGAGCCAACTTCTTGGATGTGGTGAAGGAACTACTCCAAGCTGACTTAACAATAGTTATTCTACCTGACCAAAATGGAAAGACACCACTTTATATAATTACAACGAAGAAGTGTGAGGAGGTATTCTCTTGATACAACCTCTTAGAGTTTCTTCTAATTACATGACCTGGTTTAGAGTTGTACATTTTAATTACTATGAGGAGGGAGTTGTCAGTTCAACGAAGAAACACAACGGTAAGATTTATTTCCACTTGTTCAAAAATCAACAAAAAAACATAATTATTCCCTATAACCAGAGAAGTGCATGCTTCAACCCTAAAAATTTTTGCAACAAAATCCTTCTGAACATCCACACTAAATGATACCATCCATAATATTATTAGATTTCAGTGAGAATAATTTGAATTTAGCAGTAATGTAAGTATACCATATAATTTTATAAAAGTTGTTATAGCAATAAAAAAAAGCAAGGGCCCCAGTAAACGAATAGGGAATGACCGACGCGGCTCAAATTCCATCCCTGCCTACGACATGCAAGGTTGGATTATGATAAAGTCGAATCTGTATAAGCTGTAAAGTTGTACGACAGGTATTCTAAAAAGACTTTGCTTCACGTCACAAAGACATTACGGAGACTAACCAGTCATTCATACATTAAGTCATAAGTCTCATTTAAAGACATACATTACAAATAGTTCGCCAAGTCCTTCAAGATGCTCTGACTGATTTGAAAAATTGGAAGACTACGTTGGACAACGAATTGACCGTCACTTTATTTATACTTATCACTCGGCCCAAGTGGCCTTTGCTGTGCAATAATTAAAAGAGAAATGACATCAGAGGTCCAGAGCAGAGAAAACGAACCTTACTGAAAAGAGGTCTGAAGTGGAAAGTTTGAGACACAAATAACGCGATTTTTTTTTAAGTGATTTTTGATCTATTTGAAGTTTAAGTTAAGTAAAATGTGTGGGAATGGTAGGTTTGAGTGGCTAGGATTGAAATTGGCATTTACATATTTTTTATAATTTAATTATTTTTCAAACCTATCCAACTATTTATACACTTATAAATTCAAATAAATAACAAAAATTCAATGATATTATTAAGATTTAATCGAATTGTATTACTTAATTTTAATTTTATTATAAAGATGTGTGAATTGGAAAATTTTAAAAGAGTAACATAGAAGTTGTTTTCTAATTTTAGGGAAATATTGTGTTAGGAGACATATTTTACATCTTTGATGATGGAGATGTGAGAGAAATATGTGATATGTGCTCATTTTAAAGTAAAAATAAAATATCATGCAAATAAAATAAACAATGTTTGTTAAAAATTTAAGAAAAATAAATATATATGTTTAGATAGTTTTAATTAAAAGTGATGCGGTAAAAATATTTAACTTTCCATTCATTATCACTAGCCACCATAAATAAAATATTTCAACATCTATGTGATATAACTCAATTTATATCAAATTTTGATAATTATTTGAATATTGTGTGTGTTAATAATAATAAAATATTTTAATGCCCAAAGAAAAGAAGTAATTAAAAGTAAAAAAATGCAATTATTTTGTAATAAGGGTAATAAAAGGGAGTTCTGAAGCCCATCCTTGCTCCAAGGCTATGGGGAGGCAGCTTTGGGTGCCATTCTTTCTTTGCGGGCTCCATTAAGAATATTCCTTTGAGTCTTTGTGTTATTTGGGTCCATTGGTGGTGTGTCGAAAACATTTGGGGTCTCTACATGGGTTGGTTGGTGAATCTTTTCCACCACACCAAAAACAATTGGGCTTGTCTAAATGGGTGGTTTACTTCCCTCACTTGGAATATCTGTTGTCTGGTTTATTTGTTGTTGATGGTGGACATGATACATCAACATGGGCAGGTTCGATGGGGTGTTGGCCCTCTTGGCTAGCCATGGTAATGGGTTGACCAGGCAGAAGTTTTGAACGAGGAAGTGGAGGAAGGGGTAGACGTGTAGGGAAAGGTGGCTCATACCTAGGCCCAGTCTCCAGGCCGCGTGGATCAACCTTTGTCGCTGGCTTTGATAATTGATTAGTTGCAAGATACCACAGTGATCTTGGATACCATCCATTAACAACATAATGAGATTATTTCTTACATCAATGATGTTCAATAAAACTAGGGAGAAATTTTGGAGTGTCTTGCTTCGGTGAGATGTAGCCAACACCATAATAGTGAGCGGTTAGACGAGATTGAGACGCGACTATCGCATATTGACTACCATGTTCAATAAGGGAATGGCCCTCCTGTGGCCCCAGGTGGCACTCATGGCATGAACCCTTCCCACTTATATGAAATTTGTTGGTTGTCTCTTGGTTTTGTTTGAGTTTTGGGTTATCTCGCTATGCTACATTTGGGACCCATATAAAAACTAGAAACAACTTCTCTATTTTTGTTTTACTCCCATGGATAACAAATCTAGTTAGAGTGAAGTCGAGAGAGAAAAAGGCCTTTGTAATGTATGTTGTATCTCTTTGATGAATTAATGAAAAAAATTCATCGACAAAAAAAAAATTGAATGCGGATTATAATTAAAATATTTTAATATATAAAATTAAATAATATTAATGTGTACTTAAAATATATTAAAAACAAAAAAATATTTAATGGTTAAAACATTTCAAGCAATTTTAGTATTCTACATTTTGATCTTGGTCAAATCTGTCTAAAATCCAATAAACATTTGTTAGATTTGTAAGTTTAAGTTGTGCAATATTTACAAGCGATCAAATATGTCAAAGTATAAATATTTCTTTTGCACTTAAAATAGGTTTGCAACTTACTAAATTTGATCCCTCTCGACGCTCGCTAGGTCCATGGTTAAGATGGATCTCTATTGGTTTTAGATCAATTTACACCTTCAATTTATTCCAAGTTCTTTGTGTCGTGCTTGAAAATGGACTAAATCTTTTTGTATTTTTTTGTGGAAAATTATTTAATTCAAACCAAATTACATGTACCAACTACTTTAAATGTATTTTTTCATAAAACAATCAAGAAAGTGCTACACGTCATTTTTTCACCATTAAGAAGATGACTTCATATCCAAATATGTCACTATCTGATGAACCGTTTTGATAATCCCCTACAAAGTGTTGGGATGGGGTCCCCTGGGTCAATTTTGGGGCAAAAGTCCAAGTTTTGCGGTAAAAGCCAAAGTTTTATGTAAAGGAATGTAAATTCTCTGCAAGTTGTGGTCGCAGAGCATGTAGATAGTTAAAGAGTCAAAAAGGGTTTTACCATTCTTTATGTAAGTTAGGTCGGCTTTTTGAAGATCTATCCATGGTCCGCGGACCATGGGATTGTATAAATAGGTGTGTCTTAGAGAGTCTAAGGCAGGATATTGATGATGAAGATGAATGTAATGGGTCAATAGGAGGAAGATTGTAAAAGTCTTAGAGGAGGAAAAGGCTCTATAACTATGTGCGCAGAGGCCTAGAGTAGAGTTTGCAGCTGAGTGCGTGGACCCCTACAACTGAGTGTGCAGGGAAGTCTTGAGTTTGTAAGTTGAATTGAATATCAATAAAGAAGATTATTACAGAAATTCCTGTGTTTTACCTATTTACTTCTGTTATGTATGAATGCACTTTATGTTGTGATGAATGATGGGTTTATGAAATAATGTTGTATTGATGCGCGAATTTACTGGATCTATATTGTTATGTGAACACAATTGACATTAAGGGTTTACACAAAGATTATATCATTGTATGTTAAAGTTATCAAACACTTGAGCAGATCTGAGTAAATATTGGGTTAAGATTAATCTTTGAGGCGTGTAAGTGTTGGGTGTGGAGCCTAATTATCTTCTATATTCAAAGGTATCGCCGCATTGGACCCCAGTTTGAAATGGGGCAGCACCCCCGAAGCTTATAATAGACGTAAAATTGCCTTGTAAAAGTATAGTAATTTCTAGTCAATCTAGGCCGTTCATTAGGCGGATGATCTGATGGTAGAAGTTATGTCTAATTTAGGGTTTTTTGCCGTAGAAAGCAACCCCTCGCTATATATGAGGAAATTGTATTGCGTCTATGGATATATGAATATCGGTATTCTGAGTGAGGAAGAGAGAGGAGATTGAGAGAGAAGAGGGAGCTACAACGGATGTGCTATAGGTTGTATCTCTTTAGTTTGCTAAATAATATAAAAAGAAGGACTGGCTGTTTCCTCTGTGGACGTAGCCCAAACTGGGTGAACCACGTATATCTGTGTCTCTCTTGTTTTATGTGTTTTCTCTGTTTATATTTCTGCAATATTTTATGTGTTCCATTGCTCTGTAACATATAATTTTCTAACAACTGGTATTAGAGCAGAAGCTCTATTTGGCTGATAAAATCACAGGGGAGAAGGGTTCCTGGTTCGAGTGGCAGCAATGGCGGAAGATGGTAGGTTTAGGGTTGAAAAATTCAACGGCCAAAACTACCAGCTGTGGAAGATGCAGATGGAAGATTATTTGTATCAGAAAGATTTGTAGCTACCATTGAGCAGAAAGACAAAGAAGCCGATGAGTATGACAGACATAGAATGGAATATTCTTGACAGAAAGGCTCTTGGAACAATACGGTTGTGCCTAGCGGCGTCGGTAGCATTTAATATTTCAAAGGAAATGGCAATAGAGGGTTTAATGTCGACATTGGCCAAACTATATGAAAAACCCTCGGCCTCAAATAAGGTATTTATTATGAAGCGTTTATTTAATATGAATATGTCAGAAGGTGGATCTGTTGCAGACCATTTAAATGATTTTAATACAGTTACAAGTCAGTTATGTTCTATAGGGGTAACTTTTGATTATGAAGTTAGGGCTCTGTTATTTTTGTACTCATTGCCAGAAAGTTGGAATGGTTTAGTTATGGCCATTAGTAACTCTGTCTCTAGATCTAGTACTTTAAAGTTTGATGATGTTGTCGGTGCAATCCTTAGCGAGGAAATGCGACGGAAAAGCTCCAGTGAGACATCAAGTAATGCTTTGACTGCAGAGACTAGGGGAAGAAAAATGGAAAGAGGAAAGAGCCCAAGATATCGCAGTAAGTCAAGAAAAGGCAGATCCAAGTCTAGATCGGGGATAGTGTGCTGGAAATGCGGGAAGAAAGGACACCTGAAGAAAGACTACAAGTCTCAGAAGGGAAAAGAAGGAGATGCACAACAAGAAACTAATCATGAAGTGAATGTAACAGGTGATGTGTTGCAAGATGCTTTGATTCTTTCATTAGAAAATATTATTGATGCCTGGGTGGTAGATTCAGGGGCCTCATTCCATGCCACACCTGATAGGAAACATTTTCATGATTATGTTCAAGGAGATTTTGGACAGGTTCGATTGGGTGACGATAAACCCTGTAAAATCGTTGGAATGAGTGTAGTTTTCATAAAAAAACAAAATGGAAATCAGTGGCTATTGAAGGAGGTAAGACATGTTCCAGATCTGAAGAAAAATCAGATTTCAACAGGGCAGTTGGGAGGTGAAGGTTGTGTAACTACTTTCACAGATAAAACCTAGAAGGTCACTAAAGTATCCATAGTAATAGTGAAAGGAGGAAAGGTCGGTACATTGTATTTATGTAATGGTATTTCTAATTTTGTTAATTCTTTAACCTCTAGAGGATAAGATATGACATTGTGGGATCATAGGTTCGGGCACATGAGTGAGAAGGGGATGCAGATTCTTCACTCAAGAAATTTGTTGCCAGGTTTGAAGCATGTTGATTTAAAATTATGTGAGAATTATGTTTATGGAAAACAGAAGAGAGTTAGATTCCTCAGAGTTGGGAAAAAAAAGAAGAGAGAGAAATTAGAGCTTGTGCATATAGATGTATGGGGACCTGTTCAGGTATCATCTCTTGGTGGCTCTCATTATTATGTTACTTTTATTGATGATGCGACCAGAAAAACCTGGATTTATTGTATTCGAAATAAATCTGATGTATTTGATACTTTCAAGAAATGGAAAGCTTTGGTTGAAAATGAGATAGGAAAAAGGTTGAAATGTCTCAGATCAGACAATGGAGGTGAATATTGCAGAACAGAGTTTGGTAGGTATTGTTCAGAGAATGGAATTCGTACAGAGAAGACCGTTCTAGGAACACCACAAGAAAATGATGTGTCAGAAAGGATGAATAGGACAATCATGGAGCGTGCAAGGTGCATGAGATTGCATGCAAGATTGTCTTTACAATTTTGAGTAGATGTTGTAATACTGTTGTTTATCTAATAAACAGAGGGCCTTCAAGTTCCTTGGATGGTGGTATTCCAGAGGAGGCATGGACAGGTAAAAAGGTAAACTACTCTTTTTTAAAAACTTTTGGTTGTGAAGCCTTTGTCCACATTAATAAAGAAATTAGAACAAAGCTTGAGGCAAAATCAAAGAGATGTACCTTTATTGGATATGGTGTTAATGATTTTGGTTATCGCTTTTATGATTATGAAAATCACAAAATCATTAGGAGTAGAGATGTCATATTCAATGAAAAGGTTTTGTATAAGGATCAGATGTAGGAAAAGAAACAGGAAAACGGAAACAGAGAATACACAGTGCTTGACGAGATCATAGAAAAGGTAATGGTGCCTGAAAATCATAATGATCAGGAGCTAGAACAACAACGACAACAACAACAAGCACTTCAAACACCTGAAAGTGGTGTTAGAAGATCTACCAAGATGAGTAGACCCCCTGAACGATACTCTCCTTCATTATATTATATATTGTTGATTGATTTTGGTGAACTAGAATGCTATGAAGAAGTAGTGCAGGTAGAACCCAGGAAGAAGTGGGAGCAAGCCATGAAAGAAGAGATGGACTCCTTAGCACATAACTAGACTTGGGACTTAGTCAGGTTGCCTACAGGTAAAATAACATTGGAGAATAAATGGGTTTACAAGTTGAAGGAAGAAGATGGAGGTAGAAAAAGGTATAAAACTAGACTTGTGGTGAAAGGGTTTGCACAGAAAAAGGGTATAAACTTTGATGAGATATTTTCTCCTCTTGTAAAAATGACTTCAATCAGAACTATTCTAAGTCTAGTAGCAGCTAAAGATTTTCATCTTGAGAAGCTAGATGTAAAGACAACCTTTCTCCAAGGGGATTTGGAGGAAGAGATATATATGCAGCAACCACAAGGATATGAGGTAAAAGGGAAGGAGAAACTAGTGTGCAGGTTGAAGAAGAGCTTGTATGGCTTAAAACAGGCTCCAAGGCAGTGGTATGTAAAATTTGACAGTTTTATGTTTGAACAAGTTTATACTAGATGTCACTCTGATCATTGTGTTTATCTCAAAAGGGAAAATGATGGTAGCTATATTATATTGTTATTGTATGTAGTTGACATGCTTCTTGCTCATTCTAACATGCAGGAAATAAATGTGCTCAAAAGAAAATTGGCAAACTCATTTGCAATGACGGATTTGGGTGCTGCAAAACAAATCCTTGGTATGAGAATAACTAGAGACAGGAAGAATAAAAAATTAACATTGTCTCAGAGTGAGTACATAGAAAATGTGTTGAAAAGATTTAATATGCAGAATGCAAAACCAATTAGTATACCTTTGGCTAGCCATTTCAAACTAAGTAAGGAGTTGTGTCCCAAGACTCATGAACAAATATCTTATATGTCTAAAGTTCCATATGCATCAACAGTTGGAAGCTTAATGTATGCAATAGTCTGCACGAGGCCTAATATTGCACATGCAGTGGGAGTTGTAAGAAGGTACATGAACAATCCAAGAAAAGAACATTGGATGGCAGTGTAGTGGATTCTCAGGTATTTGAGAGGTAGCACAAATCAAGCATTATGCTTTGCTGGTTCAAACATTGCTCTACAGGGATATGTTGATGCAGATATGGTGGGTGATAGAGATAATATGAGGAGCACAATAGGGTATGTGTTTACTGTAGGTGGAACAACTGTCACTTGGGTTTCAAAATTGCAAAGTGTTGTTGCACTCTCAACAATAGAAGCAGAGTATGTTGCTACTACAGAGGTTAGTAAATAAATGATTTGGTTACAAATGTTTCTGGATGAATTGGGTAAGAAGCAGGAGTTGGGAAGATTATAGAGTGACAACCAAAGTACCATACATATTTTAAATAAATCTGCATTTCATTCAAAGACTAAACACATATAGCTCAAGTACAATTTCAAACGGTCAATGTTGGAAGATGGACAGTTGAAACTGGAAAAGATACACACTAGCCAAAATCTTGCAGATATGTTAACAAAATTTGTAATCAGGGAGAAATTGAGATTCTGCTCAGTTCCAATTGGTCTTCAAGTATGGTGAAGAAGATGAGAAACAACCAAGTCCAAAGTGGAGTCATTTTCCAGCAAATAAACGAGAAGTGAAGTTGCTATATTCAGTTTCCAAGTGGGCGATTATTGGGTGTGGTGCCTGATTATCTTCTTTATTTAGAGGTATCGTCGCATTGGACCCCAGTTTGTAATGTGGCGGAAATGCCGCTCATAAAATTACACCACCAGGGCAGTCTAGGGGGGGGCGACGATGATTATTTGGATCCCCCCATGGTGGGTGATCTGGGGTAGCATCCCCAAAGCTAAAATAGATGTAAAATTGTGTTATAAAATGTTGTAATTTCGTAGTCAATCTGGGTTGTTCATTAGGCGGAGATCTGACGGTAGAAGTTACATTTAGTTTAGGTTTTTTTGGCCCTAGAAGGCAACCCCTTGCTATATATGAGGGAATTGTATTGTGTCTATGTAGATCTGTATTCTGAGTGAGAAAGAGAGAGGAGATTGTGTGAGAGCGAAGAGGGAATTATAGCAGATTTGCTGTAGGTTGTATCTCTTCAGTTTGTTGGATAATATAAAAGGAAGGGCTGGTTGTTTCTCCATGGATGTAGCCCAAATTGGGTGAACCACGTATATCTGTGTCTCTCTTTTTTTATGCTTTTTTCTGTATTTTTATTTCTGCAATATATTTTATGTGTTCCATTGCTCTGTAATATATAATTTTCCAACAAAATGAAGAAGGAAAGGTAAATTTTTTAACCTTTGGGATTTTGTTAATGAAAAGAAAGAAAATTCAACTATTACTTCTTTCCATTCCGCATTAAATTGTATTTCCCATTACATTCTTTTGGTTTTCCAAATAGTGGAAAATAAAATATTACAAATACACTGACAAACACAAAATTGCTTTATTAGAAAATAAATGTTTGGTGCCAAACCTTTCCAACATAAAAATTAAATCAATAGAAATCTCGCTTCTCATGCATTTCCATTGAAAACATAC
This sequence comes from Pinus tabuliformis, assembly GCA_031772625.1. Taxonomy (NCBI): domain Eukaryota; kingdom Viridiplantae; phylum Streptophyta; class Pinopsida; order Pinales; family Pinaceae; genus Pinus; species Pinus tabuliformis. The sequence goes on along the minus strand of CM062820.1, from coordinate 1,390,273,571 downwards.
TAGGAAATGAAGATTGGAATTGATAAGATGGCGTATCCACACAACACACTATCAAAAAAGGCATAATTTGGATGGTTCTTTCGATGGCCTTTCCTAGAAGATAAGATAAGTTGTTCTTTTTCCCACCATTCTCTGAGAATTCTAAATTTAAGAGCAAGCATTTGCTTCTTGAAGTTCAAAAAATGCTACCATTCAACAATCTTTTCTTGCATTTTCTTTCTATTTATTTCATGCACCACAAAATTTTGTTTCCATAGTGGCATATGTCACATTTTAGAAGATAATAAGCAAGTGCCACCAGTAGAATTTGTAGGCAAATGCATTGAGTTAAACAGTATTAAACTGCCCTCTTTAGAACTCAATTGAAAGTTGACCTAGAGTTATTTTTGATAGAAGAATGTGAACTTGAATCTTCGTCTATTACTGATTAGATTTCCATAGCCTCATCTTCCAAATTAGAGTCCATGTTGTTAACACAACAATCCTATGTTTCAGTAATTTGTCTTCCAACAGTCCACATGACAGGTTTGTTGTCTTATCTTCCCTTTCTATGGCATTGAAATGACAGCTTTATGAAGAATTTATTTCTAATCCCCACTTCATATGACTTTGATGCTAACGAAGGTACCATAATTCTATTCCTATTTATGTACCCTAAAGAATATGCTTTAAAGTTTAATACTTCTATTTAAATCCTTCAGAATTCTTTTTTCATCTATTTCTCTCAATGCTTCCTGTGAGAAATATACATAAGCATCAAAACAACCAGAATGACAATTCTATATTTTGATTTTAGAATTCGAACATCCAAGTTACTTCTCCACCCTATCAAAGTCATACTCATCTCTCTCCAGTTTTTGTAATATTCCATTTTTTAATCCCAATTGCCACTGAGATGGATATTGTATCTGAAAAGTGTCACTACAATTTGAATTTACCGGTGCAAAAGAGTTACTATCCATATATTGAGCATTCAATGGAGCTTCTACATCAAGAATCTAAGAAACATAAATTGGAAAAGTACCCTCTTCCAGTAAACTGATTTCTCTAATGAAGTTTTTGGAACATTATTGCACAATTTTTCACAAACATCCAAACTAAAAGATCCATCTCTGATTTATTATAGTCCCATTAAATTCTAAAATATTGTTGTCCAATTTCCAAGAAGACTTTTCAAGCTTCATCTTCGACATCTTTCACAAAGTAAGAGTATTTTCCCTAGTTTTGGAATGACCTAGGTCATCTTGGTCCCTATCTCCTCTTGAAACCCGTCATGTTGCCTCCTTTCCTACTCTCCTGTTTTCTTCAACTTCAGTCACTACATCCTATTCTTCCCCTTTTTTTGGGGCATTATGCATTCTCCTTGGCCATTTATATTCTTTCATCCTTCAAATTGGATTTTAACAACATTAATATTTGAGTTTATTTCTATCATTTTGTAAGAAAAATCATAAATATGATTGTGGAATTTGATACCCACACTAAAAATCAATACACATACTGAGAGGGTGTCCTTATTAGGATATATTTTTCTATACATGTCTTTGCTGGGATATATTTTTCTATAGGTTTCAATATCAACATTAGCTTTTCAATTCTATATAGCTCTCCTTGTCTAGTAAATATTTTCTCTTTTCCTCCCTACTAGATTCCTTTCTATATCTGCATATTACATGCACTTCAATAACTTCATCGACATATTTTTTAGCATGCCCCACAAATATTAAGATGAATTTTTTTTAGAACTTCTCATAATTTTGTGCCAAGTGGAGGCGGTTGTTCCCCCTTTTTGCAAGTTGAGGAGGTGAAAGAAAATCTACACTAGTTGTGTAGTTGTTGCAAGAACTAGATGTGTCTGAACTTCTTATGATCTGCCACTAAAGGGATTTGTGAAAGTGTTATGGTCCTTTTGTATTCACATTTGTTGATCTCAGTTGCTATGTATTGAGCTATATTTTCACTTCTATCATCAACTATGAATATAACTTTTTCTTTCCTTCTGCATTATCATGTTATTATGATGAAAGTCATTATACACAAGTTGTTGATGGAGCTAATTATAAATTTCAATTACTTTTAAACAACTCTTGCGAAATCATTCGCCTCTTTCATATTAGATCATTTTTCTTAACCTTGTTTCACATTAAGACTCTTTGAGTAAACATAAAAAAGCATAATAATTGTAGCAAAAATACCCTCTAATTGATGATACATATGTATAGCCCATGTTTTTTTTTCCAGAAGACCTCTTCCAAGTTCATTAAAACACCATATATAGGGATTCAAACCATAGGCCAGTACTATTAAAAAAAATGGCATAAGTTTTTAGATGAATAATCCCAAATAATTATTAGCCCCAAAAATTCTTATCACTTATTACTATGTGGAATGCAAAAGTCCTTTACAAAATTGTTGACTCATGTTATATTCCTGTATTAATATTTTTCAGGTGTCCCGTTTCGGATATTGAGTGAATCAATAGAATTATATTCTTCTATGTAAGCATTTCAAGAGTGGTAGAATTCAGGGAAGCACCTATGCATTCCCAATGTTGAGTTACTAATTCAAAAATTACCAATATGTGTAAAGAAATAAATGGAGCCAACATTTAATATGTTCCTTTCCCATGTTATATACCATATCACACCGTCATTTCAAGTGGGACAACCACATGCCAAAGGCCTTTAAAAACACAAAACACACTTTTGGTAGAGACAACCCCTAATACCGAGTTTAATCAACTGAAGCATCTCTAGCTGAGGCGTACTTGGAGAAGATAATTGTGAGTAATATTCATGCTATGCTTCTTTTATCTAAACACTTGAGGTTGTTGTAATTTGGTCCTTGTGCATTCTCATCACAAAGTTTTTCATTTTCTAAAGAGGTTAGAGATATGTCTATACAATCATAATCAATGATTCCACAATAGGGAACATACTTCACTTTACCACTCCGAGTCTTGGGAACATGATTCAGTGGTGATAGAAAAAGGTGCAAGGGAAAGCTATAGTCATCATGCATCCAACATATGAAATAAAAGCAAGAGAACCATCGTTCAAGCAAAACACTGCCCCTCTACCAAACAAATAATGCAACACAACCACCACTTTATCTCAAGTCCAAGGTGATTTAGCATCACCATTTGGACTAGCAAGCTTCCATGATGCTTATGTGTTATTGGGAACCATTCCAGAGACAAAAAAAGAGAAATTATTCTCATACTCTCCCTTCACAACCTACTCAATTTTTTTTTTTTAGGTCAAATTCCAAAACAACAATGCATATGAAATCAAACTCTTATCTTATTTTCTCTACCTGATTTTTTATGTGACATGCCATGTGAGAAACCTCTATGCTATTTTCTCTGTTGATGCATGTGATTTGTGCAATACTAAATAGTGGAATTCATTTTGTAATATATTGAGGTTGAATTGGCTTCTGGGATCAGATATTATGAATGTTGATATAAAGATATGCAACATGATACATTCATACAAATTTCACTAATAAATTGTACACGTGTTGTGAAGGAGCTTCTTAACCCTAACCTTGATCTGAGCAAAACTTTGAATTATCAAATGCAACACCTCTTGTTTCTCCTACAACTAAGGGTCATGTTGAGGTAGTCAACGAGCTTCTTGCTAGAGATAGTCAGTTAATAGGGATTTCCATAAACAATGGCAAGAATGCTCTGCATCTAGCTGCAAGAAATGGTTACACAAATATTGTGAGAGTTTTACTAGCAGAGGATCCACAAATGGCTCTAAGAACAAATGAAAAGGGATTGACAACAATGCACATGGAAACCAAAGGAGCCAACTTCTTGGATGTGGTGAAGGAACTACTCCAGGCTGACTTAACAATAGTTATGCTACTTGACCAAAATGGAAATACACCACTTTATATAATTACAATGAAGAAGTGTGAGGAGGTATTCTCTTGATACAACCTCTTAGAGTTTCTTCTAATTACATGACCTGGTTTAAGTTGTACATTTTAATTACTATGAGGAGGGAGTTGTCAGTTCAACGAAGAAACACAACAGTAAGATTTATTTCCACTTGGTTCCAAAATCAGCAAAAGAACATAATTATTCCCTATAACCAGAGAAGTGCATGCTTCAACCCTAACAAATTTTGCAACAAAATCCTTCTGAACATCCACACTAAATGATACCATCCATAAATATTAATATTAGATTTCAGTGAGAATAATTTGAATTTAGCAGTAATGTAAGTATACTATATAATTTTATAAAAGTTGTTTTAGCAGTAAAAAAAAGCAAGGGCCCCAGTAAACGAATAGGGGATGAAATTTACTTGTTGACCGGCGCGGCTCAAATTCCATCCCTGCCTACGACATGCAATGTTGGATTATGATAAAGTCGAATCTGTATAAGCTGTAAAGTTGTACAACAGGCATTCTAAAAAGACTTTGCTTCACGTCACAAAGACATTACGGAGACTAACCAGTCATTCATACATTAAGTCACAAGTCTGATTTAAAGACAGACATTACAAATAGTTCGCCAAGTCCTTCAAGATGCTCTGACTGATCTGAAAAATTGGAAGATCTGAAAAATTGGAAGACTACGGTGGACAGCGAATTGACCGTCTACTTATACTTTTCACTCGGCCCAAGTGGCCTTTGCTGTGCAATAAATTAAAAGAGAAATGACATCAGAGGTCCAGAGCAGAGAAAACGAACCTTACTGAAAAGAGGTCTGAAGTGGAAAGTTTGAGACACAAATAACGCGATTTTTTTTAAAGTGATTTTTGATCTATTTGAAGTTTAAGTTAAGTAAAATGTGTGGGAATGGTAGGTTTGAGTGGCTAGGATTGAAATTGACATTTACATATTTTATATAATTTAATTATTTTTCAAACCTATCCAACTATTTGTACACTTATAAATTCAAATAAATAACAAAAATTCAATGATATTATTAAGATTTAATCGAATTGTATTACTTAATTTTAATTTTATTATAAAGATGTGTGAATTGGAAAATTTTAAAAGGTAACATAGAAGTTGTTTTCTAATTTTATGGAAATATTGTGTTAGGAGACATATTTACATCTTTGATGATGGAGATGTGAGAAATATGTGATATGTGCTCATTTTAAAATAAAAATAAAATATTATGCAAATAAAATAAACAATGTTTGTTCAAAATTTAAGAAAAATAAATATATATGTTTAGATAGTTTTAATTAAAAGTGATGCGGTAAAAATATTTTACTTTCCATTCATTGTCACTAGCCACCATAAATAAAATATTTCAACATCTATGTGATATAACTCAATTTATATCAAATTTTGATAATTATTTGAATATTGTGTGTGTTAATAATAATAAAATATTTTAATGCCCAAAGAAAAGAAGTAATTAAAAGTAAAAAAATGCAATTATTTTGTAATAAGGGTAATAAAAGGGAGTTCTGAAGCCCATCGTTGCTCCAAGGCTATGGGGAGGCAGCTTTGGGTGCCATTCTTTCTTTGCGGGCTCCATTAAGAATATTCCTTTGAGTCTTTGTGTTATTTGGGACCATTGGTGGTGTGTCGAAAACGTTTGGGGTGTCTACGTGGGTTGGTTGGTGAATCTTTTCCACCACACCAAAAACAATTGGGCTTGTCTAAACGGGTGGTTTACTTCCCTCACTTGGAATATCTGGTGTCTGGTTTATTTGTTGTCGATGGTGGACATGATACATCAACATGGGCAGGTTCGATGGGGTGTTGGCCCTCTTGGCTAGCCAAGGCAATGGGTTGACCAGGCAGAAGTTTTGAACGAGGAAGTGGAGGAAGGGGTAGACGTGTAGGGAAAGGTGGCTCATACCTAGGCCCAGTCTCCAGGCCGCGTGGATCAACCTTTGTCGCTGGCTTCGATAGTTAATTAGTTGCAAGATACCACAGTGATCTTGGATACCATCCATTAACAACATATTGAGATTATTTCTTACATCAATGACATTCAATAAAACCAGGGAGAAATTTTGGAGTGTCTTGCTTCGGTGAGATGTAGCCAACACCATAACAGTGAGCGGTTAGACGAGATTGAGACGCGACTATCGCATATTGACTACCATGTTCATGAAGGGAATGGCCCTCCTGTGGCCCCAGGTGGCACTCATGGCCTGAACCCTCCCCACTTATATGAAATTTGTTGGTTGTCTCTTGGTTTTGTTTGAGTTTTGGGTTATCTGGCTATGCTACTTTTGGGACCCATATAAAAACTAGAAACAACTTCTCTATTTTTGTTTTACTCCCATGGATAACAAATCTAGTTAGAGTGAAGTCGAGAGAGAAAAAGGCCTCTGTAATGTATGTTGTATCTCTTTGATGAATTAATGAAAAAAATTCATCGACAAAAAAAAAATTGAATGTGGATTACAATTAAAATATTTTAATATATAAAATTAAATAATATTAATGTGTACTTAAAATATATTAAAAACAAAAAAAATATTTAATGGTTAAAACATTTCAAAGTAGTTTTAGTATTCTACATTTTGATCTTGATCAAATCTGTCTAAAATCCAATAAACATTTGTTAGATTTGTAAGTTTAAGTTGTGCAATAATTACAAGCGATCAAATATGTCAAAGTATAAATATTTCTTTTGCACTTAAAATAGGTTTGCAACTTACTAAATTTGATCCCTCTCGACGCTCGCTAGGTCCATGGTTAAGATGGATCTCTACCAGTTTTAGATCAATTTACACCTTCAATTTATTCCAAGTTCTTTGTGTCGTGCTTGAAAATGGACTAAATATTTTTGTATTTTTTTGTGGAAATTTATTTAATTCAAACCAAATTACATGTACCAACTACTTTAAATGTATATTTTCATAAAACAATCGAGAAAGTGCTACACGTCATTTTTTCACCATTAAGAAAATGACTTCATATCCAAATATGTCACTATCTGATGAACCATTTTGATAATCCCCTACAAAGTGTTGGGATGGGGTCCCCTGGGTCAATTTTGGGGCAAAAGTCCAAGTTTTGGGGTAAAAGCCAAAGTTTTTTGTAAAGGAATGTAAATTCTCTGCAAGTTGTGGTCGCAGAGCGTGTAGATAGTTAAAGAGTCAAAAAGGGTTTTACCATTCTTTATGTAAGTTAGGTCGGCTTTTTGGAGATCTATCCATGGTCTGCGGACCATGGGATTGTATAAATAGGTGTGTCTTAGAGAGTCTAAGACATGATATTGATGATGAAGATGAATGTAATGGGCCAATAGGAGGAAGATTGTAAAATTCTGAGAGGAGGAAAAGGCTCTACAACTATATGCGCAGAGGCCTAGAGTAGAGTTCGCAGCTAAGTGTGTGGACCCCTTCAACTGAGTGTGCAGGGAAGACTTGAGTTTGTAAGTTGAACTGGATATCAATAAAGAAGATTATTACAGAAATTCCCGTGTTTTACCTATTTACTTCTGTTATGTATGAATGCGCTTTATGTTGTGATGAATGATGGGTTTATGAAATAATGTTGTATTGATGCACGATTTTACTGGATCTATATTGTTATGTGAACACAATTGACATTAAGGGTTTACACGAAGATTATATCATTGTATGTTAAAGTTATCAAACACTTAAGCAGATCTGAGTAAATATTGGGTTAAGAGTAATCTTTGATGCGTGTAAGTGTTGGGTGTGGAGCCTGATTATCTTCTATATTCAAAGGTATCACTGCATTGGACCCTAGTTCGAAATGGGGCAGCACCCCCGAAGCTTAGAATAGACGTAAAATTGCCTTGTAAAAGTATAGTAATTTCTAGTCAATCTAGGTCGTTCATTAGGCAGATGATCTGATGGTAGAAGTTATGTTTAATTTAGGGTTTTTTGCCGTAGAAAGCAACCCCTCGCTATATATGAGGAAATTGTATTGCGTCTATGGATATCTAAAAATCTGTATTCTGAGTGAGGAAGAGAGAGAAGAGGGAGCTAAAGCGGATCTGCTATAGGTTGTATCTCTTCAGTTTGCTAGATAATATAAAAAGAAGGACTGGCTGTTTTCTCAGTGGATGTAGCTCAAACTGGGTGAACCACTTATATCTATGTCTCTCTTGTTTTATGCATTTTCTCTGTTTATATTTCTGCAATATTTTATGTGTTCCATTGCTCTATAACATATAATTTTCTAACAATTGGTATTAGAGCGGAAGGTCTATTTGGCTGATAAAATCATAGGAGAGAAGGGTTCCTGGTTCGAGTGGCAGCAATGGCGGAAGATGGTAGGTTTAGGGTCGAAAAATTAAACGGCCAAAACTACTAGCTAAGGAAGATGCAGATGGAAGATTATTTGTATTAGGAAGATCTGTACCTACCCTTGAGCGGAAAGACAAAGAAGCCGATGAGTATGACAGACACAGAATGGAATATTCTCGACATAAATGCTCTTGGAACAATACGGTTGTGCCTAGCGGCATCGGTAGCATTTAATATTTCAAAGGAAATGACAATAGAGGGTTTAATGTCGACATTGGCAACACTATATGAAAATCCCTCGGCCTCAAATAAGGTATTTATTATGAAGCGTTTATTTAATATGAAGATGTCAGAAGGTGGATCTGTTGCAGACCATTTAAATGATTTTAATATAGTTACAAGTCAGTTATGTTCTGTAGGGGTAAGTTTTGATGATGAAGTTAGGGCTCTGTTATTTTTTTACTCATTGCCAGAAAGTTGGAATGGTTTAGTTATGGCCATTAGTAACTCTGTCTCTGGATCTAGTACTTTAAAGTTTGATGATGTTGTCGGTGCAATCCTTAGCGTGGAAATGCGACGGAAAAGCTCCAGTGAGACATCAAGTAATGCTTTGATTGCAGAGACTAGGGGAAGAAAAATGGAAAGAGGAAAGAGCCCAAGATATTGCAGTAAGTCAAGAAAAGGTAGATCCAAGTCCAGATTGGGGATAGTGTGCTGGAAATGCAGGAAGAAAGAACACCTGAAGAAAGACTGCAAGTCTCGGAAGGGAAAGAAGGAGATGCAAAACAAGAAACTAATCATGAAGTGAATGTAACAGGTGATGTGTTGCAAGATGGTTTGATTCTTTCATTAGAAAATATTATTGATGCCTGGGTGGTAGATTCAGGGGCCTCATTCCATGCCACACCTGATAGGAAACAGTTTCATGATTATGTTCAAGGAGATTTTGGACAGGTTCGATTGGGTGACGATAAACCCTGTAAAATCATTGGAATGGGTGTAGTTTTCATAAAACAACAAAATGAAAATCAATGGCTATTGAAGGAGGTAAGACATGTTCCAGATCTGAAGAAAAATCGGATTTCAATAGGGCAGTTGGGAGGTGAGGGTTGTGTAACTACTTTCACAGATAAAACCTAGAAGGTCACTAAAGGATCCCTAGTAATAGCGAAAGGAGGAAAGGTCGGTCAATTGTATTTATGTAATGGTATTTCTAATTTTGTTAATGCTTTAACCTCTAGAGGAGAAGATACGACATTGTGACATCATAGGTTTAGGCACATGAGTGAGAAGGGGATGCAGATTCTTCACTCAAGAAATTTGTTGCCAGGTTTGAAGCATGTTGATTTAAAATTCTGTGAGAATTGTGTTTATGGAAAACAAAAGAGAGTTAGATTCCTTAGAGTTGGGAAAGAAAAGCAGAGAGAGAAATTAGAGCTTGTGCATATAGATGTGTGGGGACTTGCTCAGGTATCATCTCTTGGTGTCTCTCATTATTATGTTACTTTTATTGCTGATGGGACCAAAAAAAGATGGATTTATTGTATTCGAAATAAATCTGATGTATTTGATACTTTCAAGAAATGGAAAGCTTTGGTTGAAAATGAGACAGGAAAAAGGTTGGAATGTCTCAGATCAGACAATGGAGGTGAATATTGCAACAAAGAGTTTGATAGGTATTGTTCAGAGAATGGAATTCGTAGAGAGAAGACAGTTCCAGGAACACCACAAGAAAATGGTGTGTCAGAAAAGATGAATAGGACAATCATGGAGCGTGCAAGGTGCATGATATTGCATGCAGGGTTGCCTTTACAATTTTGAATAGATGCTATAGATACTTTTGTTTATCTAATAAACAGAGGGCCTTCAAGTTCCTTTGATGGTGGTATTCCAGAGGAGGCATGGACATGTAAAAAGGTAAACTACTATTTTTTAAAGACTTTTGGTTGTGAAGCCTTTGTCCACATTAATAAAGAAATTAGAACAAAGCTTGAGGCAAAATGAAAGAAATGTACCTTTATTGGATATGGTGTTAATGATTTTGGTTATCGCTTTTATGATTATGAAAATCATAAAATAATTAGGAGCAGAGATGTCATATTCAATGAAAAGGTTTTGTATAAGGATCAGCTGCAGGAAAAGAAACAGGAAAAAGGAAACAGAGAATACACAGTGCTTGATGAGATCATAGAAAAGGTGATGGTGCCTGAAAATTATAATGATCAACAGCCAGAACAACAACGACAACAACAAAAAGCACTTCAAACACCTGAAAGTGGTGTTAGAAGATCTACCAAGATGAGTAGACCCCCTGAACGATACTCTCCTTCATTATATTATATAGTGTTGACTGATTTTGGTGAACCAGAATGCTATGAAGAAGCAGTGCAGGTAGAAACCAGGAAGAAGTGGGAGCAAGCCATGAAAGAAGAGATGGACTCCTTAGCACATAACCAGACTTGGGACTTAGTCAGGTTGCCTACAGGTAAAATAGCATTGCAGAATAAATGGGTTTACAAGTTGAAGGAAGAAGATGGAGGTAGAAAAAGGTATAAAGCTAGAATTGTGGTGAAAGGGTTTGCACAGAAAAAGGGTATAGACTTTGATGAGATATTTTCTCCTGTTGTAAAAATGAATTCAATCAGAACTATTCTAAGTCTAGTAGCAGCTGAAGATTTTCATCTTGAGAAGTTAGATGTAAAGACAACCTTTCTCCATGGGGATTTGGAGGAAGAGATATATATGCAGTAGCCATAAGGATATGAGGTAAAAGGGAAGGAGAAACTAGTATGCAGGTTGAAGAAGAGCTTGTATGGCTTAAAACAGGCTCCAAGGTAGTGGTATGTAAAATTTGACAGTTTTATGTCTGAACAAGGTTATACTAGATGTCACTATGATCATTGTGTTTATCACAAAAGGGAAAATGATGGTAGCTATATTATATTGTTATTGTATGTAGATGACATGCTTGTTGCTAATTCTAACATGCAGGAAATAAATGTGCTCAAAAGAAAATTGGCAAACTCATTTGCAATGAAGGATTTGGGTGCTGCAAAACAAATCCTTGGTATGAGAATAACTAGAGACAGGAAGAATAAAAAATTAACATTGTCTCAGAGTGAGTACATAGAAAATGTGTTGAAAAGATTTAATATGCAGAATGTAAAACCAGTTAGTATACCTTTGGCTAGCCATTTCAAACTAAGTAAGGAGGTGTGTCCCAAGACTCATGAACAAATAGCTTATATGTCTAAAGTTCCATATGCATCAACAGTTGGAAGCTTATTGTATGCAATGGTCTGCACGAGGCCTAATATTGCACATGCAGTGGGAGTTGTAAGAAGGTACATGAACAATCCAAGAAAAGAACATTGGATGGTAGTGTAGTGGATTCTCAGGTATTTGAGAGGTAGCACAAATCAAGCATTATGCTTTGGCGGTTCAAACATTGCTCTACAGGGATATGTTGATGCAGATATGGTGGGTGATAGAGATAATAGGAGGATCACAATAGGGTATGTGTTTACTGTAGATGGAACAACTGTCTCTTGGGTTTCAAAACTGCAAAGTGTTGTTGCACTCTCAATAATAGAAGCAGAGTATGTTGCTACTACAGAGGTTAGTAAATAAATGATTTGGTTACAAATGTTTCTGGATGAATTGGGTAAGAAGCAGGAGTTGGGAAGATTATACAGTGACAACCAAAGTACCATACATCTTTTAAATAACTCTGCATTTCATTCAAAGACTAAACACATATAGCTCAAGTACGATTTCATACGGTCAATGTTGGAAGATGGACAGTTGAAGCTGGAAAAGATACACACTAGCCAGAATCTTGCAGATATGTTAACAAAATTTGTAATCAGGGAGAAACTGAGATTCTGCTCAGTTCCAATTGGTCTTCAAGTATGGTGAAGAAGAGGAGAAACAGCCAAGTCCAAAGTGGAGTCATTGTCCAGCAAATAAACAAGTAGTGAAGTTACTATATTCAGTTTCCAAGTGGGCGATTATTGGGTGTGGAGCCTGATTATCTTCTTTATTTAGAGGTATCGTCGCATTGGACCCCAGTTTGTAATGTGGCGGGAATTCCGCCCATAAAATTACACCACTAGGTTGGTCTAGGGGGGGGGCAACGATGATTATTTGGATCCCCCCATGGTGGGTGATCTGGGGTAGCATCCTCGAAGCTAAAATAGATGTAAAATTGCGTTATAAAATGTTGTAATTTCGTAGTCAATCTGGGTTGTTCATTAGGCGGAGATCTGATGGTAGAGGTTATGTTTAGTTTAGGTTTTTTTGGCCCTAGAAGGCAACCCCTCGCTATATATGAGGGAATTGTATTGTGTCTATGTAGGTCTGTATTCTGAGTGAGAAAGAGAGAGGAGATTGTGTGAGAGCGAAGAGGGAATTATAGCATATCTGCTGTAGGTTGTATCTCTTCAGTTTGTTGGATAATATAAAAGGAAGGACTGGTTATTTCTCCATGGATGTAGCCCAAATTGGGTGAACCACGTATATCTGTGTCTCTCTTTTTTATGCTTTTTCTATATTTTTATTTCTGCAATATATTTTATGTGTTCCATTGCTCTGTAATATATAATTTTCTAACAAAATGAAGAAGGAAAGGTAAATTTTTGAACCTTTGGGATTTCGTTAATGAAAAGAAAGAAAATTCAACTATTACTTCTTTCCATTCCGCATTAAATGGTATTTCCCATTACATATTACAAATACACTGAAAAAGTCAAAATTGCTTTATTAGAAAATAAATGTTTGGTGCCAAACCTTTCCAACATAAAAATTAAATCAATAGAAATCTCGCTTCTCATGCATTTCCATTGAAAACATACTAGGAAATGAAGATTGTAATTGATAAGATGGCGTATCCACACAACACACTATCAAAAAAGCCATAATTTGATGGTTCTTTCAATGGCCTTTCCTAGAAGATAAGATAAGTTGTTCTTTTTCCCACCATTCTCTGAGAATTCTAAATATAAGAGCAAGCATTTGCTCCTTGAAGTTCAAAAAATGCTACCATTCAACAATCTTTTCTTGCAATTTCTTTCTATTTATTTCATGCACCACAAAATTTTGTTTCCATAGTGGCATATGTCACATTTTAGAAGATAATAAGCAAGTGCCACCAATAGAATTTGTAGGCAAATGCATTGAGTTAAACAGTACTAAATTGCCCTCTTTAGAACTCAATTGAAAGTCGGCCTAGAGTTATTTTTGATAGAAGAATGTGAACTTGAATCTTTGTCTATTACTGATTAGATTTCCATAGCCTCATCTTCCAAATTAGAATCCATGTTGTTAACACAACAATCCTATGTTTCAGTAATTTGTCTTCCAACAGTCCACATGACAGGTTTGTTGTCTTATGCTCCCTTTCTATTGCATTGAAATGACAACTTTATGAAGAATTTATTTCTAACTTCCACTTCATATGACTTTGATGCTAATGAAGGTACCATAATTCTATCCCTATTTATGTACCCTAAAGAATATGCTTTAAAGTTTAATACTTCTATTTAAATCCTTCAGAATTCTTTTTTCATCTATTTCTCTCAATGCTTCCTGTGAGAAATATACATAAGCATCAAAACAACCAGAATGACAATTCTATATTTTGATTTTAGAATTCAAACATCCAAGTTACTTCTCCACCCTATCAAAGTCATACTCATCTCTCTCCAGTTTTTGTAATATTTCATTTTTTAATCCCAATTGCCACTGAGATGGATATTGTATCTGAAAAGTGTCACTACAATTTGAATTTACCGGTGCAAAAGAGTTACTATCCATATACTGAGCATTCAATGGAGCTTCTACATCAAGAATCTAAGAAACATAAATTGGAAAAGTACCCTCTTCCAATAAACTGATTTCTCTAGTGAAGTTTTTGGAACATTATTGCGCAACTTCTCACAATCATCCAAACTAAAAGATCCATCTCTGATTTATTATAGTCCCATTAAATTATAAAACATTCCTATCCAATTTCCAAGAAGACTTTTCAAGCTTCATCTTGGACATCTTTCACAAAGTAAGAGTATTTTCCCTAGTTTTGGAATGACCTAGGTCATCTTGGTCCCTATCTCCTCTTGAAACCCGTCATGTTGCCTCCTTTCCTACTCTCCTGTTTTCTTCAACTTCAGTCACTACATCCTATTCTTCCCCTTTTTTTGGGGCATTATGCATTATCCTTGGCAATTTATATTCCTTCATCCTTCAAATTGGATTTTAACAACTTTAATATTTGAGTTTATTTCTATCATTTTGTAAGAAAAATCATAAATATGATTGTGGAATTTGATAACCACACTAAAAATCAGTACACATACTGAGAGGGTATCCTTATTAGGATATATTTTTCTATACGTGTCTTTGATGGGATATATTTTTCTATAGGTTTCATTATCAACATTAGCTTTTTCAATTCTATATAGCTCTCCTTGTCTAGTAAATATTTTCTGTTTTCCTCCCCACTAGATTCCTTTCTATATCTGCATATTACATGCACTTCAATAACCTCATCGACATATTTTTTACCGTGCCCCACAAATATTAAGATGAATTTTTTTTAGAACATCTCATAATTTTGTGCCAAGTGGAGGCGGTTGTTCCCCCTCTTTGCAAGCTGAGGAGGTGAAAGAAAATCTACACTAGTTGTGTAGTTGTTGCAAGAACTAGATGTGTGTGAACTTCTTATGATCTGCCACTAAAGGGATTTGTGAAAGTGTTATGGTCCTTTTGCATTCACATTTGTTGATCTCAATTGCTATGTATTGAGCTATATTTTCACTTCTATCATCAACTATGAATATAACTTTTTCTTTCCTTCTGCGTTATCATGTTGTTAGGATGAAAGTCATTATACACATGTTGTTGATGGAGCTAATTATAAATTTTAATTACTTTTAAACAACTCTTGGGAACTGATTCGCCTCTTTCTTATTAGATCATTTTTCTTAACCTTGTTTCACATTAAGACTCTTTGAGTAAACATAGAAAAGCATAATAATTCTAGCAAAAATACCCTCTAATGGATGCTACATATGTATAGCCCATGTTTTTTTTCCAGAAGACCTCTTCCAAGTTCACTTAAACACCATAGATAGGGATTCAAACCATAGTCCAGTACTATTAAAAAAATTGGCATAACTTTTTAGATGAATAATCCCAAATAATTAATAGCCCCAAAAATTCCTATCACTTATTACTATGTGGAATGCAAAAGTCCTTTACAAAATTGTTGACTCATGTTATATTCTTGTATTAATATTTTTCTGGTGTCCCGTTTAGGATATTGAGAGAATCAATAGAAGTATATTCTTCAATGTAAGCATTTCAGGAGTGGTAGAATTCAGGGAAGCACCTATGCATTCCCAATGTTGAGTTACTAATTCAAAAATTACCAATATATGTAAAGAAATAAATGGAGCCAACATTTAATATGTTCCTTTCCCATGTTATATACCATATCACACCGTCATTTCAAGTGGGACAACCACATGCCAAAGGCCTTTAAAAACACACAACACACTTTTGGTAGAGACAACCCCTAATATCGAGTTTAACCAACTGAATCCTCTCTAGCTGAGGCGTACATGGAGAAAATAATTGTGAGTAATATACATGCTATGCTTCTTTTATCTAAACACTTGAGGTTGTTGTAATTTGGTCCTTGTGCATTCTCATCACAAAGTTTTTCATTTTCTAAAGAGGTTAGAGATATGTCTATCCAATCATAATCAATGATTCCACAATAGGGAACATACTTTACTTTACCACTCCGAGTCTTGGGAACATGATTCAGTGGTGATAGAAAAAGGTGCAAGGAAAAGCTATAGTCATCATGCATCCAACAGATGAAATAAAAACAAGAGAACCACCGTTCAAGCAAAATACCGCCCCTCTACCAAACAAATAATGCAATACAACCACCACTTTATCTCAAGTCCAAGGTGATTTAGCGTCACCATTTGGACTAGCAAGCTTCCATGATGCTTATGTGTTATTGGGAACCATTCAAGAGACACAAAAAGAGAAATTATTCTCATACTCTCCCTTCACAACCTACTCAAAAAAAAAATCTTAGGTCAAATTCCAAAACAACAATGCATATGAAATAAAACTCTTATCTTATGTTCTCTACCTGATTTTTTATTTGACATGCCATGTGAGAAACCTCTATGACATTTTCTTTGTTGATGCATGTGATTTGTGGAATACTAAGTAGTGGAATTCATTTTGTAATATATTGAGGTTGAATTAGCTTATGGGATCAGATATTATGAATGTTGATATAAAGATATGCAACATGATACATTCATACAAATATCACTAATAAATTGTACACGTGTTGTGAAGGAGCTTCTTAACCCTAACCTTGATCTGAGAAAAACTTTGAATTATCAAATGCAACACCTCTTGTTTCTCCTACAACTAAGGGTCATGTTGAGGTAGTCAACGAGCTTCTTGCTAGAGATAGTTAGTTAATGGGGATTTCCATAAACAATGGCAAGAATGCTCTGCATCTAGCTGCAAGAAATGGTTACACAAATATTGTGAGAGTTTTACTAGCAGAGGATCCACAAATGGCTCTAAGAACAAATGAAAAGGGATTGACAACAATGCACATGGAAACCAAAGGAGCCAACTTGTTGGATGTGGTGAAGGAACTACTCCAGGCTGACTTAACAATAGTTATGCTACCTGACCAAAATGGAAAGACACCACTTTATATAATTACAAGGAAGAAGTGTGAGGAGGTATTCTGTTGATACAACGTCTTAGAGTTTCTTCTAATTACATGACCTGGTTTAGAGTTGTACATTTTAATTACTATGAGGAGGGAGTTGTCAGTTCAACGAAGAAACACAACAGTAAGATTTATTTCCACTTGGTTCCAAAATCAGCAAAAGAACATAATTATTCCCTATAACCAGAGAAGTGCATGCTTCAACCCTAACAAATTTTGCAACAAAATCCTTCTGAACATCCACACTAAATGATACCATCCATAAATATTAATAATAGATTTCAGTGAGAATAATTTGAATTTAGCAGTAATGTAAGTATACCATATAATTTTATAAAAGTTGTTTGAGCAATAAAAAAAGCAAGGGCCCCAGTAAGCGAATAGGGAATGAAACTGGAATAAAGTAAGATGTCAACACGATTCTATCCAAACACGGTGCCAAATCAAAGTTCTTAAGGGTGCATTTATTTGTAATAAGCTGAAAGAGAAAACAATGCTTTCAAAGCTCTTCATGTGTGTTGGTTTTAATGAATTTACATCTCACGTGACATTAATTTGTCATTCATCTAATATTCACCTATGTTAGGCTTGTGCTTAGCAAAATTACCTAGTGATGATGTCATTTCTATTATATATTTTTTCATAACTTAAACTGTC
Organism: Pinus tabuliformis; assembly: GCA_031772625.1. Lineage (NCBI taxonomy): Eukaryota > Viridiplantae > Streptophyta > Pinopsida > Pinales > Pinaceae > Pinus > Pinus tabuliformis. Next base: position 1,390,255,928 of record CM062820.1, on the reverse strand, counting down.
ATGAAGATGGGCATTCTTTTAAAGTCATCTCAATTTCTAAAAGTTAAAGTTATCTCTTCTATTTTTCTAAAGAATGCATGTTTGGAATTTGAACATAAGCTCATTAAATTGCATGTTTATTTCATGGGTAAAAGATTGATCTTGTACTCTTTATTTTATAGAACCCTTAATTTTAGTAAAACAAATAATTTTGTTTTATTTATATATGAATTTATTACTTTGTCATAGCTGTTATTTTGCATCCTAACTATTTTTATTGATTTGTGTTGCAGTGATGTAAGATTTTATTCTACCATGAACATTTTGGCTCTTATAAAGTGGTATGCACATGTAAAATGCAGAGCCCCAATTACAAGCTTCCACTAAACAAACAATCTAGTTTAATGAATTTTTTGTTGATATTTAAACTGTAGTTATTATAAGAAGAAAAAATCTTATAGTTTTTAGAGAGTAGACAAATTGTTCAACATCACATATCCTTTTATCTTTCATGATGAGATTGAGACATGTCTTTAACAGGCAATCAATACAAAAAACAAGGTAGTGTAGTGATTGAATTTATATAGTTAACATAATAGATCATGAAACAAACCACTAATTAGTCTGAGAGATCATGAATGGTTTTGTTGTCAAAAGAACTGATTTCCCTCATTAACCGATGCAAGAGTTATTTTTTGTCAGTATGCCCCTTTGTTTGAACTTGAATTTCATTTTTGGACAGAAAACAACTGAGGACAAACTTTACCTTTAGCATTATGGATAAGATGTTTACTTTTTTTAGTGAAACTATTAGAGCATCCAAAATGTTTTGAGAAACAAAAATTTATTGAACCAGAGCATATCAAAAGCATGTGAATGGAAGGCTTTGCAACGTTTTCTCAAGAGAATTTAACCTCCTTTTAGCTACATGGAGACAAAGCAACATAATTACATCAGATGTGTCTCTCTGCCAGCTTGGGCTAGGTAGACACAAACATTCTATTATTTTGGTGTAACTTTGCACCTTTAGGGGCAATTGCTAGTCTTATTCTTTATGGATCTTTTTTCATTCCCTAGATATATTCTATAAAGGTAGAGGGGGGATGAAGTGTATTTTTGTATTGTGTAGTTATTTTTTCTTTGAGGTTCTTGTGTTGAGACCCCTTTTCTAGTTGAAGTACTTGTGGTTGGACATAGTTATCTTTGAGAGGTAGAGATTCAGAAGGAAAATTTTAAGGATGGAAAATTTTCTTGAACTTTAAAAACATTGGTGAATCTCACTAATCCCTAATATGCAAACTATAAGATATTTATTGATACATTTGTGAAATTATTCAAATTTATAATGATTTTATTATAGTTTATATATAATGTTGGTGATTTTTAAGGTAAAATAATCTTATATTCTAAAACTTGGGTGAATCATCTTTTATAAAAATTGGAAATTGGCGAATATTTTTGTGGAAAAATCATGGAAAATTAGCCCACTCGACGAACATTATCCTCTAAAATTTTCCATGGTGGAGAATGATTTCCTTGTATGCGTGCAATTTCATCTTTGGATACTTGTGCTTGGTGTGGATTTGGAAGTGTTTGAATGCCTCTTGGATATTTTGTTGATGTAACAGATATTAGCCAAACTTTTTGCTTACAATTTTAACCTTTGTTTAGGGGTTACATTTCAGGATCATTGTTATTGATCATTGTATTTTGAAATCTTGAATTAGTTACTAATGAAAAACACTCCGAGTTAGGTTTATAGACCCCATAACCAGTAGGATTCACACATGTAGATCATTATTCATAATTGTATCATATATACTCATTGTTTTTTACTTTTTGGCATGAAAATTAGTCTTTTAGAGACAATTTTTTATGTTGTTACAACAAATTTACATGATTCACAAGGTGAGAAGTTAATCTTTGGTGTAGTTACATATTTTAGGTTTGATAATTATAAGTCATTTATAGTCTATAAATGTCTTCAAAGTTTCACTTCTAATTGAGTATTTTATACATAACTATTTTCCCTCCACACACTTTTGATAACTTCTATAATCATTAGGTAAGGACCTATAGGTTCAATGATATATTCCCTCTTTAGCAAAATATTTGCCAAGCCATTACATATTTTTATTATTGAAATTTTCTAGAATTAAAAATTTATAAAGTTTCAAGGTCTAAATTTTTAATGTATAATTCTTTAAAGGGTGCTATCTCAATGGAACAACACCTACTTTATAAGTAGGAGGCTAGTGTTTCGATTCCATCATGCCCTGATATTCATATGGAATGGCGACAACCAATTTTTGGTGACAAAGGCTCTTTTCACCATCACCAATGAACTTATGGTGACATTTTTCGACCCTCACTAAAATATGAAATGGTGATGGTTAACGAATCCCACCATACATATGCATCAACAGTTGCGTCCATGAAAGGTCCATCACCATAAATCATTTTTTTCATAAGAAATAATGACGATCACTATCTATCATTATAATCATTATTCGTGACAGACCTTGAATGTCACCACAACACCTATACTTTTGTATATGCAACCTTTGGTGACGTTCATCTTTTGGTTACAGAATCTTTTGACCATCACCAATGAGCTTATGGTGACATTTTCTGGCCCTAACCAAAATATGAAATGGTGACGGTCAACAAATGTCACCATATATATGGATTAGTAGTGATGACAATAAAAGATCCATCACGATAAATAGTTGTTGTTCACATGAAATGGTGACAGTCACTATATGTCATTATAATCATTATTCATGATGAACCTTGAATGCCACCACAAAACTTGTACTTTTAGTGACGCCACCTTTGGCGACGTTCAATTTTTTGGTGATAGAGGTTAAGGTCCATCACCATTTCTCATATGAAATGGTGAGGGTCACTATCTGTCATTATAAATCATTATTGGTGACAGACCTTGAATTTCACCACAACACCTATACTTTTACCGACGCCACCTTTTGTGACGTTCAATTTTTGGTGACGGAGGCTCCTTTGACTGTCACCAATGAGCTTATGGTGACATTTTTTTGCCCTCACCAATGTCCTTTTTTCTTGTAGTGCATGTTCCTCAAGAATTTATGGATCTGGATGTTAGTCTTGTTCAGTGGCTTTGGATTCTTCCTTGAGAGTGGCGAAAGCTTAAAACTTTCATAGTTGATCCAAGATTTTAGATGTTTTGTATGATCCTTTAGTTTTTCATACAATTGTCTTGTAATTAGCTTATTTTCATAGACTCCTAGCTTGCTTTCATAGACTTATTTTAGGAGGATTCTAACATTATGTGGTATGAAATACTTAACTTTACCATCAAACCATGACTCAGTTTGTGCAATATCACAACAAAGAACACACAAAGCAAATTAAGAGGAAGAATTTGTAACTCACTACAACAAAAAATATAAATATCAACAATGACTCAGTTGAGCAATAGGACATGAAAGAACACACAAAAACATTAAGAGGGAGAAATTGCAGCTCATTATTGCCAAAAAAATATAAAAATTTCAGAGAAATCATTTACATAATGTATAAGCTTGTTTGGTAAAACAATAGTAATTATATGAAATTTAAATGTAGGAAAACAAGAGAATTTCAATGACACAACATAGTTATCTATTTTCTTGTTCAATCATTTCTAGTGAGTTGAGCTACAACAAAAAAGGAAATGTCGTTTTCTAATAAACCATAAGATATAAAATAGGGTTTCATGACAAATAACTACTTTCCTAAGAGACGTACATGACAATGCCTCTACTAATGAAAAATAATTTTCTATTGGCCTTCAATCGTTGCAAGAGACACGAATGTCCACAACTCATGTGTGAGCCCCATCATGACAATTGAGAAGAATGAAGCATTTTTTCTAAAACCAAGAATTTTGAAAAGAAAAGGAGCATAAAACATAATGATATTAATCCCATTAAACTACTGGAAAAATGGAATGGAAACCATGACTGGATGGGGCCTATATTTCTATTTCAATAAAGTGGGGAATGGATGCTTCACCTTCTTCCATTCCTCGCTGGCCTCTACTAGGTTATCAAACTCATCCTAAACCTTGCTTGGCCCACGCATCTTCTCCAACATGGCTCTCACATTTTATTGGTGCCCTCTCTCGATCAAGTTGTTGGGCGCGTCGGCCAACCCAACAATCCTAATCTCATCATGACCACTAGGACATCTAGCAGAGCCAACTAGCGGTGTAATACCCAATTGCGGTGCTTTTAAGTGTTATAGTTTATATGGCTGGCCACTAAGATCCCAGTGTTGACAAACACCTAGAAGAAAAATTTTAGTGCTCCTCGTAACCTTGGAGGTGTCTTTTTTGAAAAATAAACCATAACAAACTCTAAGAATGGCCTAGATTAGATTTAGATGGGAGCATTAATAAAGAAATTTTAGAGCCTTAATTCACTAACCTGATTTCCATAACCAATGGAAATGTCGAGAAATATACGAACACTGATGACCATGGCCACATTGGTGGTAGAACAATCAATGGATGGCCCTAAGAGAAAAAATAGCCCGCCTAGAAATATCGAAGGCTTATGACCCATAAGGGTTGTGGTAGCTGATGCAAAGGAAGTAATTAGTCTTGCTTAATATGCCAAACCTCTAAATAATTTGACCCCACATGGCATCATCTATATATTTATAGTGTCCAACCACGAATCTGTATAGTGTCGATGGGAACATCCTCACCATAAGAACTCCTATCAATGTAACTAACACAATCACATTTACTAATGTGGTTGATATACCATATATCAATCACATTAATAATAATTATATGTATTTTGTTAAAGGATAATGATTTCTCATTATTAATAACTGCAACGATATTATTATCTATTTATATATTATATTGTTCTTATATTTATGATTTTTATTATATATTAATGTTTATTATATTATAATATTATGATATTAGAAAATATTATATTGATATATTGATACTCATATTTTAAATTATAATATAATTGATGTATATGGGGTCTTGCATAGATGGTTATCAGGTACTTTGTTAAGCCACTACTTGATGTGAAGTCACTATTTCAATTCCCTGCCCCGATCAGGGTGATATATTAGACATGATGAAGATGTAGTCACAACACGCTTACCAAAAAAATTAAATTATAATATAATTGACATATAATATAATAGAAGTATTTAGTTATCATTAATAGTACATATTTATCTCTCACTAAATTATATCTATATATCTATATATATATATATATATATATATATATATATATATATATATATATATATATATATATATATATATATATATATATTAACTACCGACCTATATCAACTACATTAATAATTATTGGGTGTATCTTGTGAAATATTAACCATTTCTAATTATAAATAATAACAATCATATTATTATATATTGATTATTATTATACTAATCTTGTATTATATATTTATGTAATATTATGTTTTCATATGATATTATATTAATATATTAATATTTATATTTCAGATTACAATAAAATTAACATATAACGTAATAATAATATTTAATTATTATTAATAATACTTATTTATCTCTTGCCTCTATATATATATATATATATATATATATATATATATAATATTTCACATTAAAATGAGAAGGATGGCGACCGGGCGATCTAGGTTAAGCAAGGGCTTTGGTTAGGGTTTCGATTCTGCAGACTACGCTCGAACCCTCCGTTTTCGCACCCGTCTATCTCTGTCACTGTTTTCACCCTAACCGCGGAACTGCAGTTTACCTGCTGGTAACTTCTCGGAGAGCTGAGCACCGACAAACGGCGAGCCCTGTGACGGAACACTGCACGGACCGTTTTCCATTTTGCAACTGTCGTTTTCTCCCGGTTCTTCTCTCCGTTCCGAGGTGTCTGCAGATCCTAGGAGCAGCTGGCAATGGAGGATATTGAGGCCGTCGATTACTCCGCGGACCCATTGGAAGGGGTCTCCATCTGGCGCACCCCACTTGACACATCCAGAGGTATGTACAACTCGGACTTACCTGAACAATTTCCGTCGTTTCCGTTTAGTGAACCGCATCCGCATAACCCTGTTGTACTCCCGGACGACCCGCCGACTTGGCCTGCTCTCTCCACGCCCCCGCACTCTCCGGCTACCCTAGGGTTTGTTTCAAGCTGCATTAACCCTAACCCTGGTTCACTTCCTCCGGTCACGGGCTCTTTACCCCTCCATTATCAAAACCCTTCCACCTCCGGTCCCGCTATTGGCATCCCTGTCTCCATCGGACACTCTTCTGGCAGTTTCACCGACGTACCTCCGCTCACTGGCCTCCCATCGTCTTCAGGCTTTCACGGCCCCTCACATTCACCCCGTATCCCGGCATCGCAGCAAGCAAACACCCCTCTCTCAGGTCGCCCCCATAGCAATCTCCCTCCTCGGGGACCCAAGCGGAAATACAAGTGCTTCAAATCAAAAGAGGAGGACGTATTTCTCAGATTGGAAGAAGACATTCGCTGGGGTGAGGCCATGGATTTTGCTGATCGTGTTTTGGTCGGGCGCATCAGGGGCCGAAATTACTCGGCAGCACGTTTGAAGCAATGGGCAGCGGAAGTTTGGGGCCACCATTTGGTGGATATCCCATTTGTGCAGACCTTCGTGCGGGGCTGGTTCGCACTCCGCTTCGCGCGTGCTGATCATACCAACTGGGTTCTATCATCATATTGGCACTTTGACCATGCCCCGGTGTTACTGAAGAGATGGACTCCGCTATTTGACCCTGAGACGGAGCAGATTGGCATTGGACCGGTATGGATTCGACTCCCAGGGCTTCCACTCCAGTACTGGTCAGAAGACATTTTCAAAAGGATTGGTAATGCCATAGGCGGATATATGGGCTATGACAAATCCTATCAGCAGACGGGTATGATGGCCTATGCCAGGATACTCATCAATCTGGACACGAGAGGCGGATTGCTGGAATACATTACCATACAGTGGAGGGATACTGAGCGCAAGCAAATCATAGATTATGAAGGCGTCCCTTATAGGTGCCGCAGATGTCACCAAGTAGGCCACTTATACAGAGATTGCCCACTCCTCAAGAAATCAGTACCGAATGGCTCGGAGGAAGCAGCACCACAGCCACAGGACAAACCCTCTGAGGCGCATCCTACAAAGACCTCCGGGGAACAGGATCGCCCTCAGCCCGCGGAGGAACCACGGAGCACCGAGCCTACTGACACTGCTGGGGATCCCTCTGATCCGCCTCCGGCCTCGCCAGCACATGTGCAGCCATCTACTGATCAAGAGGACTTGGAGCAAACGGGTAAGTTCTCTATCCATTCTCCGTCTACTCCTACTTCATGCATGTCATTGGGCATATCATCACATTACACTGCCTCTGCATCTATCCATTCTATTTTATCCTCTGCATCCGAGGCATCCCCTTCACTGAATAATCGCAATCACACCTCACTCATATGCTCCCTTCCTCTCCCCTCCCCGGTGGCTCCTCCCTCAAGAATCACATCGACTCTGGCCACCTTATCATTAAATTCATCACCATCCCCCCCCTCGCTACTCCCTCCGCCCCCGTCTGAAGGACAGGGGTCCGGATGCTGTTGGACTTGACCTAACTCACATGCCTATGTCCCTCAAGAATTCCCGTGGCAGACCCTCACGAATTTCCAAGGCAAGGCACACTGCTGATGAAGAAGTCGCCCTGGGGTGACAACAGACTATTCTCCGGGCCCTTAGAGCGAGGAATGGCCCATCCCCCTTCCCCTCATGAAATTTCTTTCTTTCAATTGCCGGGGGTTTGCTAGTTCAGCCAAAAAACTAGCACTTAGGAGATTGCTCTTATCATCTCAGATGGACTTCATATTTCTACAAGAGACCCTCTGTCAGGCCGAACCCCTCATCCATACTCTCTCAGCCTGGCTCCCTTCCTGGACCTTCCATGCATTGGATGCGTCCGGACGATCTGGGGGATTGGCCATTGGGGTAAATAACAGAGTGGCGGAGATAAAGAACACCTTTGGAGGAAGAGGGTTTATAGGACTCGATATCAGTGCTCATTCTGCAGTAAGAGACATCCGGATTATCAATGTATATGGCCCATGTACAGACCGTGCCAATTATTGGAGGTCTTTACTTGAATCAGAACTCTTCCAAGCAGACAATATTATACTTGGAGGAGATTTCAATTTCTCGCTCGGATATAGTGAGTCATGGGGGCACTCAGCCCAGGTCGATCCCCTCACTGACACTATATCCAGCCTACTAGAGGACCATCACTGGGTAGATATACCGTCTGCTAAGCTCCAATATACATGGTCAAATAACAGATGTGGAGACCAAAGCCTTGCAAGAAGACTGGACAGATTCCTTATCAAGGAATCCCTGGTAAACGATCTCCCCAGAGTTCGGCAATGGGTTGGATCAGGAGGCATTTCAGATCATCGGCCAATCTTCTTGGAAGCCGAAGACCTAACCCATAAAATCAAGAGCCCCTACAAATTTAATGCCTCTTGGTTACAAGATCCCTCTTACATACAATTGGTGCATAATTATTGGCAATCCAATGCCATCAGAGAAGGAGAGGACATCTCAGTGGGCTTTGTAAGGAAACTCACAGAACTCAAACAGATCACCAAGAACTGGGCACACCAAAAACGCATTCAGGACAACCTGACTTTAAAGGAGGCTGAAAGGGTCATTGTAGAATTTGAAGAATCATCAAATGGGACTTACCTATCCCCTGAAAGCAAGGAGAATTATACCTCCCTTATTGCAAAGCGCACACAAATCCTGAAGGAAAGGGAAGAAAGCTGGAGACTTAGGAGCAGAGCTATATGGCTTACCGAAGGAGATGCAAATACCAAATTTTACCACAAGTTTGCAAATGGCCGTAAGGTAATAAACACTATCTGGGAATTAAGGAATGATCAAGGGGTCACTGTCTCCACACAGCGGAATCTGGCCAGTCTGGCTACAGAGCATTTTAAAGGCATATATAAGGCCCCTGTAGAAGCCAACATCTTGGAAATCATGAGAGTGGCTGAGCTCTTCCCCAGATACATTGAACAGGAAGATGCTGAGGAACTGCAGAAGGAAGTGACAATGGCAGAATTGGAGGCTACGCTGAAATGGTTCAAAAAAGATAAGAGCCCTGGACCTGATGGATGGACCATTGAATTTTATCTAGCTTTCTTTGATCTCTTGGGTAATGACCTCCTGAATATAGTTGAAGACAGCAGAAGAAGAGGTCGTATATCCTCAGCCATTAAATCCACTTTCATAGCTCTCATCCCCAAATCGAATGCCCCAAGTTCCTTTGATGACTTCCGTCCCATATCACTCTGCAACTGCCTCTACAAGATTATTGCTAAGACCATTGCTAACCGTCTTAAGCCCATTCTATCACAACACATATCTGCTGAACAATTTGCATTCCTGCACCATAGACAGATCCATGAGGCCATTGCTACTGCCCAAGAGATCATGCACACCTTGCAGATTAAGAAACAAAAAGGTATGATCCTTAAGGTGGATCTGTCCAAGGCATTTGACAGAACAAACTGGCTATACTTACGACTATTGCTCACTCACCTGGGCTTCCCTTATGTCTTCATCAAATGGACCATGAGCTGTATCACTGATGTATCCTACAGTGTCTTACTAAATGGTGAAGCTACCTCGTTTTTCACTTCAGAGAGGGGTCTCAGACAGGGATGTCCACTCTCCCCTCTGCTGTTTTTACTCATTATGGAAGGGTTGAGTAGAGTTATTTTATCTGCACGGGATAGACAACAATTAGCTGGTATTAAACTTGCAGACAACCTATTCCTCACTCACCTATTATTTGTTGATGACATCCTAATTTTTTTGAATGGTAGTATTGGAGACTCCTCTATACTCCATAACTCATTTCTACTCTTTCAGCAAGCTACTGGTATGAAGATTAATAACAATAAATCCACCATCACTACTTTTGGCTGCTCTATCAATGAAATAACTTTTGCAAATCAGCGTTTCCCCTTTAACAACTTGACCTTGTCAGAAGGTATTAAATATCTTGGTTTCAGACTGAAACCTAATGGATACAGAATTGCTGATTGGTTATGGCTTATAGCCAAGGTGGAAAAGAGACTACAGGTATGGTACCACCGATACCTCTCTCGAGCTGGCAGACTGATACTTATTAAAGCAGTGATTGAAGCCACACCAGTATACTGGATGGCTCTCACATGGATTCCCAAGGGCATACTCAACAGGTTACAGCATATATGCAGTAGATTTCTTTGGAAGGGCCACCAGCCAGGCAGAATTTTTGCCTGGGTGAAATGGGACACCATTGCAAAACCAAAACGCTGGGGGGGCTGGGGTATCAAAAGGCTCGACCTTTTCTCCAAGGCACTGGCTGCCAAACTTGGATGGCAACTCCTCACCACTGATGGACTTTGGACCAGGGTAGCATATGCAAAGTATATCAGGCCCTTGAATGTATTGGATTGGATATGCAGTCAACAGGGAACAATTCATAACATATCCATCATATGGAAAGCTGTCATTGGTACTTTACCCTTATTACGAGAAGGATTAACTTGGCGCATCAAGGCGGGTAATGCGGTTCGAATAGGACGGGACCCATGGGTTGGGTGTGGAAACACTCACAGACTCCCTGATGGTCTCATTGGACATCTTAATGACAGAGGTATCATCTACATAATGCATATTGGCGACCAAGCAAACTCCTCCTTTCTCCATCAAGCCTGGATCAGTGCACAAGCTTTAGATATTCCGGTACAGTGGCATAATGAATGGGCAGAGTACACGGATGCGCTCACTCAAGCTCATATCAGGCTTACTGAAGGACCTGACGAAATCATTTGGGCTTTTGCTAAACATGGAGCATATACCCCGAAGCTTGGCTATATAAAACTCATGGAGCCTCATAAGCCTCAAATTATCCATCCCACATGGAAGGCATTATGGAAACTCAAATCACCCCCGCGTACTCGATTGCTTATGTGGAACGTCCTCTTTGATAAAGTACCTACGGGCACCAATCTTATGAAGAGATCCTTCCACGGACCCTTCCGCTGCCACCTCTGTCACCAGGAGGAAGAAAGCACTAATCATTTATTTTTGAACTGTAGCATTGCTTTACAACTTTGGCATGGACTCACTTCCCACCTCCCGCAACTGAAAAATTGGCACGGACACAACTTAATGGAAGCGTGGGAGAATTGGAATCATGAACACTCGGGGAAGGCCATCAATATCCCTCTTCTTACATGCTGGGCAATCTGGATTGCCCGGAATCAGGCTATCTTCAATCTCAGAGCCCCCCATTGGCCCACTATCCTTCTACATACCATTGCGGATTATAACATGATACCTGATGATGATACCACAGGCCCTGTTCGCATTATTAAACCATTGGATATTGACAAGTCCAGACCATGGGCTTTTTTTGATGGTTCTGCACAAGATGAGGGCTGTGGGGGAGGAGCAGTACTATATCTCAATGATACACACAGCTACAAAATACAAATTTTCTTAGGCAGAGGAACTAATAATTACGCTGAACTGTGCACTGCCAAGCATCTCATACACTTTGCCATACAAAAACAATGCAGACATCTCCAGCTGTTTGGAGATTCCAAAATAGTTTGCAATTGGCTGTCTGATGCATCTCATTGTCATGCATTTTCATTGAGACATATATTAGATGAGGCAAAGAGACTGACTACTTCCTTTGAATCATTTGCTTGTCGTCACATCTACAGGGAACAAAACACCATCGCAGATCAACTCTCCAAAGAGGCAGCGCACAGACAAGGAGACAATTGGCTGATACAGGAGGAAATCGAAGGGTCATTCTATCAGCATTATCATCGACCCTTTGATGATCGGATGGATAATGGGCTATAAAGCCCACGTACAGATCTTCATTTTGTTTTTTGTTGTCTATAGCTGTATATATCACTCTTTGTTTAGAACAACACAACACTTTTCTTTGATATAACAGCATATATATGGCTCTCTGCGTAGAGCAATGGACTCTTATTTTGAACACTGTTAGTGTACAGTTTTGGACTGCTCCCTGCGAGGAGACAACCTGCTGATTTTTGTTTATACAGTACCACAGACTGATCTTGTTAGGCAATGTTGCCTATATATGAATGCTTCGGCATATACAAAATGTAATTTCTTAACTTTAATAGAAATTACGACTTTTTCCCAGGGGAAAAAAAAAATATTTCACATTAAAATTCATTATTATTACAATGAATTATGATATTATATTAATATATTTATATTTATATTTCAGATTACAATAAAATTAACATATAACGTAATAATAATATCTAATTATTATTAATAATACTTATTTATCTCTTGCCATTATTTATATATATATATATCTATATATATATATATATATATATAATATTTCACATTAAAATTCATTATTATTACAATGAATTATTCGAAGGGATTTATATAATAAAACGTAGGGATTAATAATATCAAGATATAGATATTATAAACCTTGGGATTAATATTATAAACACAAGGTATTAATAAACCCAAAGAATTAATAATGTAAACCCAAGAGTTTAATAATTTCAAGGGATTAAAATTTTAAACCTAAGGGATTATTAATATTATAAACCGAAGGGATTAATAAACCCAATGAATTAATATTATAAACCCAAGGTATTAATAAACCCAATGGATTATTAGTATTATAAACCCATGTGACCAATAACACCAAGGATTAATATTATAACTAAAGGAAATATTATTAAACCCTAGGATTTATGTTATAAACCCAAGGGATTATAAAACCTAGGACTAATATTGTAAATCCAAGGGTTTAAAAAGAATATGATTAATATTATAAATCCTACAATTATAAACTTTGAGATTATAAACCCTAAAATAAATATATTAAACCATAATAAACCCTAAACCTTAAACCTAATATTAAACCAGAATATTAAATGCTAATTTATTGAATGTCATAAAACCAAATTGAATAAATTGGAATGAAATGCATCATTGTGACAATGATTCTTACATTGCTTGTCACATAGCAATGATGTTTGTCACAATGGTGACATTGGATATATTTATGTACCATTCAAAGGTGACAATATTAAACCCTTATATTATATGAAATATTATAAACCTTAACATTATAAAACCCGACATTATAAACCTCAATATTATAAACCCTTGGGATTAATATTATAAGCCTAAGGGGTTATTAAAAGAAAAAACCCAAAGGATTAATATTATAAACCCAAGGTCCCAGATGCGGGTGTTTGACAGCTCGAAGGGTATGCGGATGGCGTTTCACGTGGGCAGGTGTCAGCCCCAACATGCCACGAGTTATGAGGCAGGTCAGGCGAGCTGGTCTCGCACAAGCTTATTAATGGAGTCATTAACTTCTTCCATTCGTTCCCTGGTTAACTATGCTATGGCGCTCCATAAGCGAATTTCTCCCGTGGCTTTGTTGCATTCCTTTGCAGATTCATGGATTGCAGCATTGTGTGTCTCTCTGAGCCTCTCTGCTAGTGAACTTAGGTCCGTTAGTCTCTTTCTGGTTCCGGGAGCTTATGGTTCATTTGATGTTCTGTTGTCGCCTCGCTCAGGGTACTCTTCTCCACGCATTCACTCTCTCGACAATTCTCTAAACATTGCAATGCCACGCGAACGACCTAGGATGGGGAGTAGACGTGGTGGTTCTCGTGGTCGCGCGGCCTCTCAGCGACCCTTAGACACGTTGGAACCTGGGCGGAGCAGTCCCCTGGCCACCAGAAGCGGAAGAGGTAGGGGTCGTGGGAGAATTGGGAGGGCTGACTGTGAGCATGCTGCTCATCCCACTGTGCGTTATCACATCCCGTGTTCTCTCGCCAACTCCACTTTCATAGTCTCTGTCACCATAGAAAAATGTGAAGATAATAGGGGCTTGGGAGTAGCACATCCTGACGCACTCGCAGAACAGAGGATGGCGAATCCAGTGGACAATCAGCGCCAGGTCATGGGAGATGCTTCGCTGATGAATCAGACTGTCCCTGTCGGTCCAAGTGCTCTAGCACGTGGTGAACCTACAGGCTCGGAGGTTCCTCATTCTGACTCGGAGGACTCTCTTCAATTCGAGTGCAGGGTCGTAAAGGAGCCTTACACCTCAGAGGATGACTGGTCCAGCCCGAGTTTTCGCCCTTGCAGTTTCTGAAGTAGGCGCTTGACTCTGTTTTGATTCTCGCAGTTATCGCTTGTTTCAGGTCTCTGTCTGTCATTGTGTCATTTATGTTCAGCACTGTGTCAAGTCTGTCAATGTGTCGTCTTAGTTTTTTGTACAACACTGTGTCGTGTCAAAGGTGAGGTCAAAATACTACTGAAGGTTCACACTGTTCTGAATCATGATCTTTTTGTAACATGCCAAATACAGGGAAGAACTTCCAAGGCCATGGCCTTGCTGTAATATTTGTGTATCAATAATAGAAGTAGACAGATTGAGAAAAAAAAAATATTATAAACCCAAGGGATTAATATTAAATACTAGGATTTATCTTATAAACTGAAGTTTTTATTAATCTTAGAAATAATATTATAAACCCTACAATTATGAACCTTGAGATTATAAACCCTAAACCAAATATTAAAAACCAGAATAAACCCTAAACTCAATATTATAAAGCATAATGTTAAACCCTAATTTATTCAATTTCACAATCTGACATTGAATATATTGAAATGTAATGTATCATTGTGACAATAATTTTGACATTATTTGTCATATAGAAATGATGCTTGTCACAACGCGACATTAGACATATTTCCATACCATCCCAACATCACAATATTAAACCCTAATATTAAACCAAATATTATAAACCCTAATATTATAAAACCAAACATTTTAAACCTTGAGATTATTATTATAATCCCTAGTATTAATATGATAAACCTTACGAAAAATATTATAAATTAT
Source organism: Pinus tabuliformis (assembly GCA_031772625.1). Taxonomy (NCBI): domain Eukaryota; kingdom Viridiplantae; phylum Streptophyta; class Pinopsida; order Pinales; family Pinaceae; genus Pinus; species Pinus tabuliformis. Next base: position 1,390,240,927 of record CM062820.1, on the reverse strand, counting down.
ATGATTAATATTATCAATGATAAAATTAATATTATAAACCCAATATTGAAAATCCCGTTATTATAAGCCTAATATTAAACCCCAATATTATTAAACGTAATATTATAAACTACAACATTATAAACTCATTATTACAAACCATAATACTAAACCCTTGGGTTTAAAAATGCAAGAGATTAATATCATAAACCCTTGGGATTAATCTTAAAATCACAAGTAATATTATAAACCATTGAGATTAATATGATAAGCCCAAGGGATTAATAAACCCTATGGATTAATATTATAAACCCAAGGTATTAATAAACTCAAGAGATTAATATTATGAACCCAAGCGATTAATAAACAAAAGACATTAATATTATAAACCCAATGGAATATTAATATTATAAACCTCTAGGATTAATATTATAAGCCAAGCGATTAATCAACCCAATGGATTAATCTTATAAGGCCTTGGGGTTAATAAACCTAGCCGATTAATATTATAAACCGAAAGGATATTAATAAACCCACGAGATTAATATTATAAATTCTAGGGATTAATGTTATAAACCACATGATTAACCAAGCCAAGAGATTAATATTATAAACCCTTGGGGTTAATAAACCCAATGAATTAATATTATAAACCCAAGATATATTATAAACCTCAGGGATTAATATTATAAAAAAAGAAATAATAAACCGTTGGGATTAATATCATAAACCCAAGGCATTAATGTTATAAACCTTAGGGATTAATATTATAAACCCAAGCGATTAATATTATAAACCCTTCAGGTTAATAAACCCAATGGACTAATATTATAAATCTAAAAACCCAATGGATTAATATTGTAAACACAAGGGATTATTAATAAACCAAAGGGATTATATACCCTAGGATTAATATTGTAAACTCAATGGATTCACAACCCTAGGATTAATATTACAAATGATAAAATTATAAACCCTAAACACAATATTTTAAATGAGAATAAACCCTAAACTCTAAACCCAATATTATAAGTCAGAATATTGAACCCTAATTTTTTTAAATGTCACAATGTGACATTGAAAACATTGCAATGAAATGTATCATTGTGTCAATGATTGTCAAACTACTTGTGGCATAGCGAGGATTCTTTTCACACTGAGACGTTGGATTGATTTTTGTACCATTCCAACATCATAATACTAAACCCTACTATTAAACCAAATATTATAAACTCTAACATTATAAACATTAACATTAATGTTATAATTCCGAGGATAGCTATTAGAAACCCTACGAAAAATATTGAAAACCATAGGATTAATATTATAAATTCTAAGGTTAATATTATAATCCTTTTTATATATATTATATACCTTAAGAACCCTAAACTCGGAACCCTAAACCCAATATTATAAACAATAATATTAAACAAAGTCTTTCGGTAGAAATCACATGAGAGAATTCTTTGGCCGTCGCGTTTTGAACCAACAAGTGTGGTTCATCATCAATGATGAACCACACTTGTTGGTTTGAAACGCGATGACCAAAAAATTCTCTCATGTGATTTCTACCGAAACACTTTGTTTAATTCATTATGGATCACAGAAGCTTGAATACATAAAATAATATTAAACTCGAATTTATTCAATGTCGTAATTAGACATTGAATAAATTTCAATGTAATGTATCATTATTACAATAAATATGACACTATTGTTGCATAGTGATAATGCTCATCACACTATGACATTGAATATATTTTTGTACCATTCCAATCTCACAATATTAAACATAATACTAAATTAAATATTATAAAATATAACATTATAAAACCCAATATTATAAACCTTTATATTATAAACCCTTGGGATTAATATTATAAAACCAAGGGAATAATATTAAACCCTAGGAATTATGTTATAAACTGAATCGATTATAAAAACTAAAATTAATATTATCAAGCTAGGGGATTAAAAACCCTAGGACTAATACTATAAAACCTGTGATTTTAAAGCTTGATATTATAAACACAAAATCAAATATTATAAACCAAAATAAACCTTAAACCTTAAACCCAAATATATTGTAATATATCATTGTGAGAAAGATTTCCACACTACATTTTACGTAGCGATAATGGTTGTCACATTGTGACATTAGAAATATTGTCATACCATTCCAATGCCACAATATTAAACTCTAATATTAAACCAAATATTATAAATGCTAATATTATAATATTTCTAAGCCTTGAAATTAATATCATAATATTTAGCATTAATATGATAAACCTTCCAAAAAATATTATAAATTGTAGGATTAATATTATAAACGATAAGGTTAATATTATAAACCTAATATTTAAAAACTCATTATTATAAACCTATTATTAAACCTTAATATTAAAAACCAAATATTAAACACAATATTATACACCCCAATATTATAAAAACATGATTAGAAACCCTAATACTAATCCATTGGGTTTAAAAATGCAAGAGATTAATATGATAATCCCTTGGGATTAATCATAAAAAAGTATGGAATTATTATTATAAACCCCTCAAAGTAATGCTATAACACCAATTTATTAGTAAACACAAGGAATTAATATTATAAACCAAATATATTAATAAAGCCAAGAGATTAATATTATAAATCCAAGGATTATTAATATTATAAACCCTTAAGGTTAATATTATAAACCAATGGATTAATCAACCCAAGGAATTAGTATTATAAACCCTTGGGGTTAATAAACCCAATTAATTAGTATTATAAATTCGAAGGATTAATGTTTTTTTTTTTTTTTTCTCGGCAAAGACTAATTCTATTAACTGAAAAGTAAAATAATATTACAAGGAGTTGAGGCCTCAGATATCAGCACCCGAGAGCACTCAACGCAGCAAAACTGCCCCAGTATAGATAGAACCTGGGAGAACCAGTTACAGAGAGCTAGAAAACATATGTGGAAACCAGAGAGAGACCAGCATAACATAAGAAGAGACCCGAAAGCAAGACAGATACTTTCCTTGGCTAACCAGAAGATCTTTATACTGCCACTGCCCGAAAGGAAAACCAAAACCATCTGGTTATAGATGCTGAACCAGAACTGCAAACAAAACTGCCTGAAGTTGGTCATATGAGACTTCAGCAAAACCAAAAAAGAAGGCAGACCCAGGTGGCCTTAAACAGCCTCGTCCGCACTCGGAGGCACCTCCTTCACCAGACATGCAATGCCAGTCCACATATCTTTGTTTCCAGCCTTCTCGCCTGCTGGGCTTGCCATGGGGTGATGAGTGGCTTTGGAATTCCCTTCCCCGACCACCAGGACAGTGTCTTCAAGAGGCAGAGTAACGCTGGGAGCGTCACCCTTGTCGAGCCCCTTTCCCTTTCGATTCTCCGGGCTTCCTCCATCCGTGAACTGCTCACTGCTTTGAGAAGGCTCAGAAGCCACGCACACCAGAGGATGAAGCTGGTTTTCTTCTTCGGATAGGATAATAGTGATATGAGCAGAGATCAGTGGCCTATTGAGATTGCTTTGGAACTTGAAATGCACTATTCGGAATCGGCCTTCGAACAGGGCTAGGAGGAGATACATTCACCGGAGCGGAGGGTAAATTAACTGGAGACAAAGCAGGGTCCACGGAACAGTTATCCTTTGAACGCCTTCGGCTACGTAGGCGTCCTCCGGAACGATTCCTCAAACTCTGGCAAACCATATTGAGATGCCTAGGGGGAGGCGCAATAAGACCAGGTACAATGTTGGGAGGGCAATAAGACACCACCGGGCACCACCTAGAATGCGCAAGAGAGGCCTGAAACGACGATGAGGGCAGCACAATTCGAATCTCCGGAGCAGTAGAAAGTTTACCGCTGATAGCAGAGTTTAACATGCCATCAAATCCCTTATCATAATAAGACCACAGATAGGAGAGCGGGGTGCAGACATGAAGCTTGCCTCTGTGATCAGAGACCGGCTTTCCCCCAAGATCCGCAGCGAGCCAGAGCCTGGAGCATGAAGGTTGAACACTAATTGTGGGGAGAATAATACAGAGCGCCATGATTATAACTACCACAACATCACCTTGAACGGAGCAAACCATTAATGCAGAGATCCAACCAAATCTGCCCCTCTTATGTTTATCCTTCTTACACTGGGTGAAATCCTGGGAAGCCACGTTGCTCTGCAGCTGGCAGTACCAAACCTAAATGTCATTCATTGAGATTATTAGAGTTCATTAATTTCACCTGCATCTGGGTTCGAAGGATTAATGTTATGAACCCAAGGAATTAACATTATAAACCCTAGCGGTTAGTAAACCCAACGAATTAATATTTTAAACCCAAGGGATATTAATAAACCTAAGGCATTAATATTATAAACTCTACTAATTAATATTATAAACCAAGGGATTAATCAATATATGGGATTAATATTATAAACCAAGCGATTGATATTCCCTGAGGATTAATATTATACACCATAGGGATTAATATAATAAACCGAAGGCATTAATATTATAAACCCTAGGGATTAATAAACCCAATGAATTAATATTATAAAACAAAGGAATATTAATAAATCCAATGAATTAATATTCTAAACACTAGGGATTAATAGTATAAACCAAGTGATTAATCAACCCATGGGATTAATATTATAATTACTCTATTAATATACCCTATGGAATAATATTATAAATCCTAGTGATTACTATAATAAACCCAAGGCATTAATATTATAAACCTTCGTAATTAATATCATTAACCTAAGGGACTAATGAAATCAATTGATTAATATTATAAACCCCTCGCTTTAATAAACCTAATGGATTAATATTATAAATCCAAAGGATATTAATAAACCTAGGGGATGAATATTAGAAATCGAGGGGATTAATGTACCCAGGGGATTAATATTATAAACACGAGGGATTAATAAACCCAAGGAATTAATATTATAAACCCAAGATATTAATAAACCAAAGGGATTATTAATATTTAAAACACAAGTTAGTATTAATCACCACAAGGGAATAATATTAAACCCTAGCATTTATGTTATAAACCTGAGGTATTATAAGCCCTAGGATTAATATTGTAATCCCAAGGGATTAAAAACCCTAGGATTAATATTATAAACCTTAAGATTATAAACCTTGAGATTATAAGCCCTAAACAAAATATTATAAACCATAATCTTAAAACCTAATATACTAAATTTGGCAATGTGGCATTAAATAAATTGCAATGTAATGTACCATTGTGTCAAATATTGCAACACTACTTGTAGCATAACAATGATGCTTGTCACATGGTGATGTTCGTTGGATTTTTGTACCATTCCAGTGTCACAATATTACACCCTAATATTAAATAACCAAATATTATACTCTAACATTATAAAACCCAACATTATAAACATTAAGTTTATTATAATCCCTATGATAAATATTATAAACCTTACAATTAATTTTACAAATCGTAGAATTAATATTATAAATGCTAATATTAGTATTATAAACTCTGACATGCATATTTTATACCCTAATAATATAAAACCCAATATTAAACGCTAATATTAAACCCAATATCAAAAACCAAACATTTCAAACCCTAGTACTAAATGCAATATTATAAATACAATATTTAAGACTCTAATGTTAAATTCTAATATTATAAACACCAATTTTATAAACCAAATAATATAAAACCTAATTTTAATCCCTTGGGTTTACAATTGTAAAGTATTAAAAACCAATAAACCAAAGGGATCATTAATATTGTAAGCCCAAGGGATAAATAAACCCAGGGAATTAATATTATAAGCCCTAACGATTAATATTATAAATCCAAGGATTATTAAACCCAAGGGTTTAATTTTACGAATTCAAGCTATTAATAAACCGAAGGGTTTACCTTTACTAATTCAAGGTATTAATAAACCCAAGGGATTAATATTATCAATCTTATAAACACTAATATTACACCCATTTAATAAAATCTTCATATTATAAACCTAAATGTTATGAATCGCAGAACAACCACATTAGTAAATGTGGTTGACCTAAATTTTAGTTTAAAATAACATTGGGACAATGTTTTACACAACATGACAATGTTTGTCACATTGCAACATTCGATTATATCTTTAACAATGCGACCTTTTTTCTCGTTTTGTGGCATTTTTCACACCACTTCACCAAGTTCAGCATCGGTTAACATGGCTTGACTAATTTTCCTATTGTTGACTACTTTCCCCAATATAATATTAAAGACAAAATTATAAACCCCAATATTACGTTAATCCCTTGGATTTATGTTATAAACACAAGGGATTAATATTATTAATATTATACCCAAATATTTAAAACCCTCATATTGTAAGCCCAAATGATATTAACCCTAGCTCAACCACATTAGAAAATACGGTTGATATAAATTGCAATGTAATGTAACGATGCGACAATTATTTTCACTATGTGACAGTGTTTCTGGCTTTGCGATTGTCGATATATATCTTGAATGGTGAGAGACTGTTTGCAATATTGCAACATTTGTCACATTTCTTCACTGAGTTCATCATCGGTGAATGGTTTAAATAATTTACCATTATTGACCATAGTTTTCTATTTTACATTGTGGTTGTCTATATTGATAATGGAGGGCTACAATTGATTATGTTTTACCATGGTGAGCTAGATTTACCACATTTGACAAGAATCTAGACTGATAATCGTTGGAAATGTTGATCATGGGTTGACCATGGTTTTTAAATATTGATTTCTCATATTTTAAAGAATGAAAATTCTTTAAGCCCTATTATGAAATAGACCACTCTATTAGTCACATTAGTTCGTTTGTAAAAATGTGACGTTGGATTTTCTCATGACAGTGTCAATGCATTTATCTTCATAATAGTTTCACATAATGTTTGACCATATTAACCATGATTGAACATTTCATCATGGGTTGAGTAAGGCTTTCAAATGTTTATTATGGAAACCATGGTTAACTAAACATTACCATGATTGACAATGGTTGGCCTAGAATGCCCATGGTTGACCATGACTAACAATGGTAGACAATGGTCGACCATGCTACCTAGAATCATCGATGATTGATAAATATTGACCATGTTGACCATAGTTAATTATTTTAAATCATAGTTAACCTAAGGAATTAATATTATAAACCCAACGAATTAATATTTTAAACCCAAGGGATATTAATAAACCCAAGGCATTAATATTATAAACTCTAGTGATTAACATTATAAACCTAGTGATTAATCAGCCCATGGAATTAATATTATAAACCAAGTGATTAGTATTCCCTAAGTATTAATATTATAAATCATAGGGAATATTATAATAAATCGAAGGCATTAATATTACAAACCTTAGTGGTGAATAAACCCAGTGAATTACTATTATAAGCACAAGGCATATTAATAAATCCAAGGAACTGATATTATAAACACTAAGGATTAATATTATAAACCAAGTGATTAATCAACCCATGGGATTAATATTATAACTAGTCGATTAATATACCCTATGGAATAATATTATAAACCCCGAGGATTACTATAATAAACCCAAGGCATTAATATTATAAGCCTCTGGAATTAATATTATAAACCTAAGGGACTAATCAAGCCAAGTGATTAATATTATAAACCCCTCGGGTTAATAAACCTAATGGATTAATATTATAAATCCGAAGGATATTAATAAACCTAAGGGATGAATACTAGGAAGCCGAGGGTTTAATAAACACAAGGGATTAATATTATAAACCAAAGGGATTAAAAAACCCAAGCAATTAATATTATAAACCCAAGATATTAATAAACCAAAGGGATTATTAATATTCAAAACATAAGTTATTATTAATCAACCCAAGGGAATAATATTAAACCCTCAGATTTATTTTATAAGACCAAGGTATTATAAACCCTAGGATTAATATTGTAAACCAAAGGGATTAATAACCCTAGGATTAATATTAGAAACCTTATGATTATAAACCCTAAACCCATTATTATAAACCATAATATTAAACCATAATATATTAAATTTGGCAATTCGACATTAAATAACTTGCAATGTAATGCATCATTGTGTCAAATATTGTCACACTACTTGTTGCATAATAACGATGCTTGTCACACGGTGTCGTTTGATGGATTTATGTACCATTCTAGTGTCACAATAATAAACCAAATATCATACTCTAACATTATAAAACCCAACATTATAAATAAGCCCAAAGGGTTAGCTCAGTTGGTCAAAATCAGTGCCTCGCCATCGGGAGGTCACACGGTCCATTCTCCCCGAAGCCCTTGGGGTTAGGCCTTGCTAGTGTGCCGTGTGGCTAGATTCCCTTCGGGGTCGATCAACCCAGATTTTTCCATGGACGTAGGGCCACCCGTTGACCATGGTGTCCGTGAACCATAGCATAAAAATAAATAAAATAAAATAAAATTAAATAAAAAATAAAAAATAAAACCCAACATTATAAACATTAAGATTAATATTATAATCCATATGGTAAATATTATAAACCTTACGATTAATATTACAAATCGTAGAATTAATATTATAAATGCTAAGATTAGTATTATAAACCCTTGCATTTATATTATATACCCTAAGATTATAAATCCTAATATTAAACCCAATATTAAAAACAAAACATTTCAATCCCTAATACTAAATGCAATATTATAAACCCAATATCGAAGACTCTAATGTTAAACTCTAATATTATAAACCCCAATATTATAAACCAAATAATAGAAATCGTAATTTTAATCTCTTGGTTTAAAATTCCAAGATATTAATATTATAAACACATGGGATTAATAAACCAAAGGGATTATTAATATTATAATCCCAAGGGATTAAAATTAGAAGCCCCAAGGTTTAATATTAAAAATCCAATGATTAATAAACCCAAGGGTTTAATATTATAAATTCAAGGTATTAATGAAATCAAGTGATTATTATTATAAACGTAAGGGATCAATCAACCAAAAGGATTTATATTTTAAAATGAAGGAATTAGTATTAGAAATAATAGTATAAAACTCAATATTATAAACCTAATAATATGTTAATCTCTTAGGTTTATGTTATAAACCCAAGGGACTAATATTATTATTATTATAAACCCTACTATTATACCCAAATATTAAAATCTTCATATTATAAACCCAAATGTTATGAATCCTAGTACATCCACATTAGTAAATGTGGTTGATATAAATTGAAGTTTAAAATAGCATTGAGAAAATGTTTTATACAACATGATAATGTTTGTCACATCTCAATGTTCGATATATATCTTTAATAGCGCGACATTTTTTTTTGTTTTGTGATATTTTTCCCACTCCTTCACCAAGTTCAGCATTGGTTAACATGGCTTGACTAATTTTCCCATTGTTGACTAATTTTCTCAATATAATATTAAAGACAATATTATAAACCCCAATATTATGTTAATCCCTTGGGTTTATGTTATAAACACAAGCGATTACTTTTATTAATATTATAAACCGTAATATTATGCCCAAATATAAAAAACCCTCATATTATAAACTCAAATAATGTGAACCCTAGCACAACCACATTACTAAATGTGGTTGATATAAATTGTAGTGTAATGTAACTACATGGATTAATATTATAAACACAAGGGATTAATATACCAAAGGGATTATTAATATTATAATCCAAAGAATTAAGGTTATAAGCCCCAGGGATTAATATTATAACTCCAAGGATTAATGAACACAAGGGTTTAATATTTTAAACTCAAGCTATTAATAAACAAAAGGGGTTATTATAAATGAAAGGGATCAATAAACCCAAAGGATTAATATAATTATTATTAAAAACTCTCATAATATAAACCCAAATGTTATGAAACCTAGCAAAATAACATTACTAAATGTGGTTCATATAAATTACAGCCTAATATAGCATTGCGATAATGTTTTACACAAGATGACAATGTTTGTCACATTGCGACATTCGATATATATATATTTAACAGTGCGATAATATTTGTCATTTTGCAACAATTGTCACACTACTTCACAAAGATTAACATCGGTCAACATGGATTGACTAATTTTTGCATTGTTAACTAATATTCCCAATATAATATTAAAGACAATATTATAAACCCCAATAATATAAACCCAATATTATGTTAATCCCATGGGTTTATGTTATAAAAAAATGAACTAATATTATTAATATTATACCCAAATATTTAAAACTGTCATAATGTAAACCCAAATGATATTAACCCTAGCACAACCGCAATAGTAAACATTGTTTATATAAATTTTAGTGTAATGTGACAATACGACAATGTTTTTCACTATGTGACAATGATTCTCACATTGCGACGCTCGATATATATCTTGAACAATGTTAGAATATTTGTCATACTACGACATTTGTCACATTTCTTCATAGAGTTCATCATTGGTGAACACAGCTTAACCAATTTTACCATTATTGACCATAGTTTTCCATGTTACATTATGGTTGTCTATATTGATAATGGAAGGCTACAATTGGTTATGTTTTACTATGGTGAGCTAGATTTACAACATTTGACCAGAATCTAGACTGATAATGGTTGGCAATGTTGAGCATGGGTTAACCATGGTTTTTAAAGGTTGATCTATCATATTTTAAAGAATGAAAATTATTGAAGCCCTATTATGAAATAGACTGCTCTATTAGTCACATTAGTTAATTTGTCAAAATGTGACGCCAAATTTTCTCATCGCAATGTCAATGGATTTATCTTCATAATATTTTGACATTGTGTTTGACCATTAACCATGGTTGGCCATTTTCATCATGGTTTGAGAAAGGCTTTCAAATATTTGTTATGGTGACCATGATTGACCATGGTTGGCATAGAGTTCCCATGGTTGACCATGGCTAACAATGGTAGAAAATGGTCAACCATGCTGCCTAGAATCAAAGATGATTGAAAATGGTTAACCATGTTGCATGTAGTTAATTATTTTCAGTCATATTTAATGCAAGGAATTAATATAATAAAGCCAATGAATTAATATTTTAAACCCAAGGTATATTAATAAACCCAAGGCATTAATATTATAAAATCTAGTGATTAATATTATAAACCTAGTGATTAATCAACCCAGGGAATTAATATTATAAACCAAATGTTTAACATTCCTGAAGGATTAATATTATAAACTGTAGGGATTAATATAATAAACTAAAGAAATTAGTATTATAAACCCTATTGGATAATATGCCCAATGAATTAATATTATAAACACTAGGCATATTAATGAATCCAACGAATTAATATTATAAACACTAGGGATTAATATTATAAACCAAGTGATTAATCAACCCATGGGATTGATATTATAACTAGTCGATTAATCTACGTTAGGGAATAATGTTATAAACCCTAGGGATTAATATAATAAACACAAGACATTAATATTTTTTTCCCAATGAAAAATCATAATTTTATTCATAATGAGCAAAATTACATGTTGTAGATTCTAAAGAGAATATGAATAATAACGAGATCCTAATTTGTTAGGATCTATAGAAAATCATCCAGCAAGATAATCTATTCTTTTCTAACATTCTTTTTTTCCACTTTTCACTAACCACGAGTGTTGGATGTGGATGTTACAATAGAAATTTGATTCTCTTTTGTAGTTGTTAGAATTTATTTGTCAGAATTAGAGCCTTTTGGTCCATGTATTCGTTTGTTGCCACTTACCTCTTTCCCAGGGGTTTGTTGCTCACTCTCTTTTTGTGGGATGGTTGAATTTGGAATTAATGTGGATTTGTGCTCCATCTCATTATTCTGTGTGATGATATGTTCACTGTGATTTTTGGTATTTACTCGGAGTTCTACTTCATCTACTACCTCTTCTAGGGGATTAATGCATTTCCAACATTTTCGCTTTTGCGATTGTTTATTCATTATTTTGGGATCTTTTTTAGCTTATAGGAATGCACTTTGAAGGTGTCTTGTCTATAGACATCCATGACAACGAAATGTCATGTTTTTGTAATCTAGTGGTTGAGTCCATTGAATATTTTTATGAACCAATATAATGCTATCAAGTATACCTTGGATAAGAACTACTTCAATGCATATTCTAGAAAAGGTAAAAATGCCTTTTGATAGTCTATCTACATCAATCTTAAGAAATTTTCCTAGGGAGTTCCCAATTCCTTCTAATACTTTTTGGTGCTAAAAATGCAGTGGGAGATTATGTATCCTGACCCATACATGCATTTTGGATACCACCATGGTGGTAACATCAAATTCTCGGAACCATGGTGCCTCATTTAGGGCATAGTCTTTAACTTTCACTGTTTCAAATCTGACAATAAAAAACCCCTTGAAACATAAATGAATATCACAGTTTGGTGTCCATGTAGAAAATATCCATTGATGTAGAGTGTTTGAGTTAGGCCAAAATCCATTAAATCTACATATGATTGCATGGGTATAGATATTTGCATAAAGCTCATTTACCTCAAGCAAATTGATTTTCATGGCTGGTCTCTGGGATTTTTGTTCCACGACATAGGGCACAAGTAGATTTGGAGATGGTGTTGGTTTGGTTTGGGATTCATCCTCCCTTTTGACTGTGTCCTTGAAGGAGCATGTAACCTTTCAGCTAGTCCCAAAGCATCCTCCTTGCAATCTCAGATTGAGAATGATGATTGAATCGGTAGAAATTCCATAGTCCTGTAGTGTGAGGTTCTCCTGCAAAATTTGTCCTGCATGAATCAAGTTTTTCATACTTGCTGGTATACCTAGTTGTTTTTTAATCGCATACTTTAGGTCTGGTATCCGTGTCCCATTCCAAATCCACTAACATAGGGTCTTCCCTTGTAAATTTTTCATAAATATTTGGATCAGATCCAGATCTAAATTGGTGTCGTATGTTGTTTATGTTTCTTGTGGTTGCATTGCGGGAACTTTCATCAAATGCAATATCCTTTCTACTCTGTGATCTATTAAATTTGAGAGCATATCCGATCAAGAGAAATCAGGAGACCTCAGAGTAGGACCTAATCCAACTTGTTGAGTAATAGATACGCCTAGGTTGAGTGAATTTCCTAGATCCTTGGTGGTAGTTCTTAGATTTATATACCTTGCATTACAGGAGTATGCAGCTGGGGTTGTCACCAAGGTTTTGGGATTTTTGCATCTTGCATATAATACATAAAAATGCAGCTCCACTGGTTCTATATGATTGCATCGAGCGCCAGTCCCATCAAATAAATGCAAAGAAAATGTGTAGAACTAGAGGATCGCCTTTTTTCATCCAAATACATAACGTATCCAGGGGTAGATTTGTCTACATTAAGCATACGTGGGGGAGGAGATTGATATATGATTAGAGTAGGGTATAGATCTCGGCCACCACGAGTATGTGTTGTATGTAGATTTGATTGAGGGACCCAAAATTCTTCAGCAGGAAGAAGGGATCCATAGATCAGCTCTACCCTATCCTTCAACGCATCCCCGGATCTTCCTTCCACCATTTTTTTGATGTAGAGAGTTCCAAATTTGCATCGATTTACACTGTAAACCCTTGCCTCTCTGTAGACACCAATACTCACCATCTCTACTCCTGAACCAAGGCATTAATATTATAAAGCTTCAGAATTAATATGATAAACCTAAGGGACTAATAAACTCAATTTTTTAATATTACAAACCCCCGGGTTTAATAAACCCAATGGATTAATATTATAAATCCAAAGGATATTAATAAACCATAGGGATGACTATTAGAAAACCCAAGGATTAATAAACCTAGTGAATTAATATTATAAACCAAAGGGATCAATAAACCCAATGAATTAATATAATAAACCCAATATGTTAATAAACAACACGGATTATTAATATTCAAAACATAAGTATTTATTAATCAACACAAGGGAATAATATTAAACCCTAGGATTTATGTTATAAACCCATCGTATTATAAACCCTAGGATTAATATTGCAATCTAAAGGGATTAATAACCCTAGTATTAATATTATAAAACTTATGATTATAAACCTTGAAATTATAGACCCTAAAACTAATATTATAAACCATCATATTAAACCCTAAAATATTGAATTTGGCAATGTGATATTAAATAAATTGCAATGTAACAATGATGCTTGTCACATAGTGACGTTGGATGGATTTTTGTACCATAACAGTGTCACAATATTAGACCCTAATATTAAACCAAATATTATAATTTAACATTATAAAACCCAACGTTTTTTTTTTCTAAGTAATGCTAATCTATTAATAAAAAGATAAAAATATAGTGAGGCGTCGGCCTCTACGATGCTGGACAAAGTTATATCAGTATCGAACCAATGAACCAAAAACCATGACTACCCATCGAGGGGAAACCAGTCCGAAAGTAGCCATAATCAACGCCCACGCAGGGGTCCTCAGATGTGGCAGTTATAAGAAGCTGAGCAATAATCCCATCCCCAAGATTATGAAGGAAGTAAAAAAGACAATTCTGGATTCCAACCTTGAGGATAAATTAAAGAAGAAATTTATCCCTTCTTGTGAAACTATCCCAAGAATTTATGGGTTACCCAAGATCCATAAAGAAGGGGTTCCTCTTAGACCAATAGTTAATACCATTGGATCCCCAACCTATGAGCTCGCTAAGTATGTTGCGAAAATCCTTAAGCCCCTTGTCAGAAATACTGATTCTTTCATCAAAGACTCCCATGATTTTGTGAATCTTATTAAAAATGAGAAGATAGAACGTGATGACATCCTTGTTAGCTTTGACGTAGTGTCCTTATTCACCAAGATTCCTCTTGATGAAGCCATTCAGGTTATAAAAGATATTACTGATCCAGGAACTGCAAAATTGGCCGAAATCTGCTTGCGATCAACTGTCTTCACCTTCCAAGGAATATATTATGAGCAGACATCTGGTGTGGCAATGGGATCACCCCTTTCGCCAATCGTGGCCAACTTATACATGGAATACTTTGAAAAGAAAGCCCTGGAATCTTACCCTTTGAAGCCAGCTTGGTGGAAATGATTCGTCGATGATACCAATATAAAATGGACACATGGTAAAACAGAGCTTGACAAGTTTTTTATTCACCTAAATTCTATCTCACCAGAAATAAAATTTACCATGGAGCTTGAAGAAAACATGAGCATTCCATTTTTAGACGTACTCATCATCAGGAAAGAGGATGGCTCTTTAGGGCATAAGGTTTTTAGGAAGTCAACCCACACAGAAAGCTACCTCCACGCTGCCCAGTAATTTGGTTTTTTAAACACTCTTGCTATCAGGGCCCTTCGAATTTCTGATGCTGAGCATCTGAATGAAGAAAAGAAACATTTAGTTTCAACCTTTAAGAGTATAGGCTACAAAGAAAAAGAGATTAAAAGAGCTATAGAGAAAGCTGAAAGAAGGATGTTATCTCATAAACCTAAGGCTCAAGACCAACCTCAGTGTGGTAGGGTATTTCTACCTTATATTCATGGAGTAACAGATAAGATTGCTAAAATCCTAAGGAAGAAAAACATAAACATGCAATTCTCAGCACCTGGAACTATTAGGCAAGGTATGAGGTCGGTCAAGGATAGTATTGATAGACATCAGCTTAAGGGAGTCTATAAAATAGATTGTTCATGTGGAAAAAGCTACATTGGTGAAACAGGTCGCTCCCTGTAGACAAGACTCAAGGAACATGGAGCTGATATTAGGAATGAAAGGTCTCGTACCTCGGCCTTGGAAAAACACTGCTCAAAAACAAAGCACCATGTCTGTTTGGAAAGTGCCTCAATTGTTGCAAGGGAAGAACAACATCATAGGCGAAAGATTAGAGAAGCTCTTGAAATTATGAAACATTCGCATAATGTCAATAGAGACAATGGTATGGAGATTAGTGGAAGCTGGCTTCCCCTAATAAGAGAAATTAAGGTCAACAATACATCTTAGGCATAGCATTTAGTGGTAGATTTCCCTCTCCCTTTCTAATATTTAGTAGTTAGTAGCATTGCTATAATAATTTAATTATGATAATAATAATAATAACTAGTACTTAATTACAATATTTACATTAGTAATTATGATAATAGCTATTACCTTATCATTAACTATTATTATAAATCATTATTATGATGTATTAATTAAGAGCTATTAATAAATCTATTAATTAGTTAAATTATTCATAAAAATAAATATATTAATTAGTTAAGCTATTTATTTATAAAAATAAAACACTTGACATGAATTATCAATTATTATTATTAATTATTAATTATTAATTATTATGATTACCATTTTAATTATTAAAATTAATTATTAGGTCTTGACATGAACTATCCATTATTATTATTAATTAATTATCAATTATTAAGTATTAATATTGATTTTTAATATTTTTAATATTAATTAATTCTAATATAATAATTATTATTTTAAGTAATTTTAATATACAATACACTAATGTTATTCATTAAATACCAATATATACTAATAATGAATATTTCACATACTATTTTATAATTAATAATATTATATTATACTAACAGATATTATATTATATTAACATATATTAAAAATTAAATACTTATATGTAGGATTAGTATAATAATCACTAAATATTTATAATAAATATTATTATATTAAAATTAAAATTAATTAATTATTAATAATATAAAAATAATTAATTAAACTTAATTATAATAATAATTAACATAACAATAATTTATAATAAATTAATTAACTCATCAATAATTAATCAAAAATTAATATTATTGAAACAAGGCCGACATTCATCTCATCCCATAACCAAATTCTACTCTTCTCATTACTATTTAATCCCTCAATTAAGCTCTTCTACTATCAAGCATTCAAGAAGTCCTGATGATGGATCCTGGTTGGGATTCGAAATGTTGACGGAAAAATGGTTTTTACTATGGATTCTCCAGTAGCTAAGTCAAAAAACATATTAAGCCCACACAGGGGTCCTGAGTGTGATTCAACCAAAATGAAACAAGTGGAATGAAAATTCATTGGGAAAACAACTAGAATGAATATGGATATCACAGCTTTCATGCGGGGCCCACTAGGCATCTAGTGGAGGCTCCCGTACAATACGACAGCCATAGTCCGCGCAGTCCACCGGCTCTTCCTCGATACGATAGCTATAGTCATTCCCCTCCGCCACCTCTATGGATGTGCTACCACCTCTATCAATGACCTCCTGCGTGCTGCTCGAGCATCTAACACCTGCATGCTGGCCACCAACCAAGTCCTTGCCATGCAGGGTGCTACCATGTCCAGCCTTATGCCTGAGCAAGGCTATCTTCACCTTCTCACCATCTTTCATATCTCGCATCTTCTCGGCCTTCCCTCTGGTTCAATTCCCTGAGTAGCAAGATCCTTCTGCTTACTCAATTCTTCATTGAAAGCCACAGTGATGGTAGCGATGATGGCGAGACGATTTAGCGTGCTCTAAAAATGGAATTGGGCCGTGTGGTAAGAGGGGTGAGGGGGTTCAAGAGGGCCAGTCATTTAGAAGGCCGCATTCACTCTTCTGGCCTTAGAATTTGTGCTCGTCCTCTGCCGCTGCGGGTGTGTGGGTAATGGATAGTAGGATGACCATTAGATTGATCAGAATAAGGGGTGGATGAGGGGGTCGCTGGTTCAGGGATGGATGTTGACGCTGGGTGAGTGCTACATCCTCAACTACTACCGCGTCTTCTCCACATCCTATGGACAATTCGCGTCATGGCGTGGCTAGTAGAATGGCGATTGAAGTCTTGGGCTGGGATGACAGACATAAAATTAGGATGAGGGCCTGGTGAGGAATAATTCACTCTGGGAGTGCTGCTACTATTGAGCCTAGAAGCAAGGGATTTTTGGGTAGAATTCAGGTTGCATTGAGTGGTTTGGGTAAAATGGAATCCATTTCCCAAATCCACATAGCTAATAAGCCAACAACGATGCCCTATAACAGTGCGGAAGTTCGGCTCCTCACCTTGAGGGGGGCAAGAACATCTAAGCGGAGAGGGGGAGAAAGTGTTCTAGTCTGCGTTCGCCATGATTTTAATCCTACTGCAGCCGTCTCGACCTGAGCACCAGCATAATTGTGCCTGCATGTTTATAGTGTTGTGCCATAAATTGGCATGGAATGGGATGCGGGTGGCCATGTGGCTCGGCCGCCTGCCATTCGCCTGTCCTGTCTTCATTAATGCCCTTCTAATCACCCACATCTAGGTGCACCCCATCGCTTTGTACTAGTTCCTTGTATTCTTGTAAATGGGAAACATTGGTATTGATATTGTACAAACCTTTATGTAGAGTCCGATCACTATCTAGCCCCAAATTTGCTAGGAGATCCGCTACTTTGTTTCCATCTCTTCTGATGTGTTTGAAAGTGATTTCTCTTTTATTGGTAAGCCAATGTTCTATGAGCTCTAGCCTTTCTGTCAGTCACCAGTTGCTCACCACTTTGGAGGTCGGTGTTCCCTACAAAATCTATTTGGCCATATTGATTAAAATCTGTGAGTCACCTTCAATAACTAAGGGAAATAATCTTTGTTGTTGGGCCAAAAGAAGTCCTTGCCACAACCCTTCTAGCTCTACTGAGTTGTTTGAATCCCATCCAATTGAGCCCAGAAAGATTAAGAGTGGTTTGCCCTTGTGATCCCAAAATATTCCTCCATAGCCTGCTTTGCCTGGGTTGCCTTTGGATGCTCCATCAAAGTTTAATTGTATCATATTGTATGGCAGAGGAGTCCATTTGCTTTGGGAAATGTGTTGAGAAGAGGATCTAGTAAGTTTGGCCTTTACCTGATTCATCCGTAGGTTCCAATTCGTCCATATGTTCTGTTCCTGTGGAAGGGATGGAAAGTCCTCTTCATTCCAAGTTTGGAGTGTTAAGGTTTCCTGAAGATTTTTGCAAAAATTGCTCCATAGAACTTCTAATGGAGTACACTAATCTTTGAAAATGCGGCGGTTCCTTTCTTTCCATATAGACCACATGAGAAGGCCTGGAATGATTTTCCACAAAGAGTTGAGCAATTTGCTTTTATATGGATTGGTTGCCCATCTACGTATGGTGTTGGTAATATCTTCTTTATCTCTTCCTTCTTTTTGGCATCTGAAGATAACTTTTTCCCAGAGTTTGTTTGCCAAATCACAATTGTGCATGAGGTGCTGAATGGTTTCTTCCTGTTGTTTACAGTTGGGACACATGGAGGGTCCCTAGAAACTCCTTTTCCTTGAATTATCCAATGTGATTTTTTTCCTTTTGCATATCAGCCATACAAAATTGGAAACCTTGGGCCAAATATTGGGTGACCAAAATTTTTCCCATAGAGGATCCTTGATTGGTTGGTTTCCAATGATGAGTTTGTATGCCTCCTGAGTAGTAAAGGTACCTCTGGCATTATAGCCCCATCTTATTTTATCCTTTTTGTTAGAGAAGCAAATTTTCTTATTATTCAGCTCTGTATCCAAATCCTTTTGTGTCGATTCATTTCCTTGCCTGAGAATATGTGCTGAGCTTTTCCATTGTCTATAGTCCTGAATGAGGGTGGGCTTCCAATGTTGGCTAACTGTATCCATCTAATGCGCTTCCCATTCCGGTGCTTGATAAGGTCCGATCAGGTCACTTAGTTTTGGTCTTTGTTTCCAAGAATCACCCCAGAAGCGTGCATTATTGCCATCCCTTATTTCCCAAAAGTTGTGTTGTTGGATTATAGCTTTGTGCTGGTTGGCCGCATTCCAGATTAAAGATCCTTTTTTCACTTCTATGAGTCTAATTAATTCATCTGTTGGGTGATTGTTTGCATATTTGGCAGTCTTAGGATTGCCCAGGGTGTGTGTGGAGCAGAGATCCATTTCCACCATAATTTTTCGCCCATAACTACATTGCTATGTTGAGGGTCTCTGAGTCCAGTGCCCCCTGATAATTTTGGAAGGCAAACATTTGACCATTTGACCAGTGCCCATTTTCTATTCTATCCCGAGGAACCCCATAAAAAGTTCCACTACAAATTTTTGATTTTCTTGATCACCCATTTTGGTGCTGCCAAAACAGAGAAAAGATAAAGAGGCATAGATTGCAGGATGACTTTGATTAAAACTAGGTGACTAGCCATGTTGAGTGCTCTGAAGGTCCATGAGGAAAGTCGAGTTTCAAATTTTTCTAGGAGCAGTTGCCATGAGGAATGCTTTAAGGTAGAGTCAGTCATGGGGGCACCCAAATATTTGGAAGGGAGAGAGGCGACTGTGAATCCAAGAATACGGGCTATAGAAGATTGAGTGATGGGGGGGTATGAAAGAAAAAGATTTGGGATTTGACAACATTAATGCTGGCTCCAGAGGCTTCAGAGAACTCATTCAAAAGGGATTTGAATCTGAGGGCTTCTTGAACCGAGGGATGTCCAAATAGCATATTATCATCCACAAATTGTTGATATGTGAAAGCAGGGGTATTGGGGAATGAAATTCCTTTGAGTTGCTGTAAATGCAGAGCATTTTTTATACTTCTTCCTAGCCCTTCCGCCATCAAGACAAAAATAAAGGGAGAAAGAGGATCCCCTTGATGTATGCCTCTGGAGGGATGAAAGGGGTTGGTGGGTATGCCATTGACGAGAATGGAGAACATAGAAGAGGTTATCATACTCATGACCCATCTAATCCAAGGAGGAGAAAAGCCAAAAGCTATTAACATCTTTTGGATAAAAGTCCAACTTAACTTATCAAAGGCTTTTGAAAGGTCAATTTTTAGGAGCATACCTACTTTTTTGAGATGTTTCAAGGAGTGTATGATCTCATGGGTGAGAATGATGCCATCTGTGATTTTCCTTCCTTCCACATATCTCGATTGTTCTGGTGAGATTAGCATGGGTAACAAAGGCTTCAAGCATGAGGCTATGACTTTAGATATGATTTTGTAAATTACATTACAGAGAGTGATAGGCCTGAATTTGTCCGGTGTGAGAGATTGCTCTTCTTTAGGTATAAGAGAAATGAAGGTTGCATTCAGAGTAAGAAGCATCCAGTGAAGAGTGTGAGACTCCTCAACTACCTGCCACAACTCCTCTTTAATGAGATCCTAGAAGTGATGGAAAAAGTTGGAGGTGAAGCCATCTGGGCCAGGTGCTTTTCCTTCCTTGAGCTGTCGCATTGCTGATTCGACTTCCTGTAGGGAGACCGGACTAAGGAGTAGCTGATTGTGTTCTTCTGTTATAATTCTTGGGATGTTCTAAATAATATTCTCTATAGCTGGCTGTCGGTCGATTGGTGGTTCATGATGCACTTTTTTGAAATGAGTAAGCAACTCTTGTTCAATATCCTCATGGGTTTCCAATTGCTCTCCTTGCTGATTCTGAATATGAGTAATATTGTTGTGCATCCTTCTTTGTATGGTAGTACGGTGAAAGAATTTTGTGTTTCGCTCTCCCTCCCAGAGCCACCTAACTCTAGATTTTTGTCTCCAAAGAATCTCCTCCTGCTTTTCTCTTTCTGTTATCTTATTTTGAAGGTGTTTTTCCTGCTCTAAGAGGGCTTCTGTTCTTCCTTATGTAATGATTGTCTGCTGGATGCTTCGCATTTCCTGAGCTAAAGCTTTCTGAGCCTGAAAGATGTTGGCAAAGGTCAGTTGATTCCATTTCTTTATGTTCTTATTGAGATATTTGAGTTTTTGTTGAAATTGAAACATTTTTTATCTTGCTGGAGGAATAAAGCTTTTCCATGCTGATTGAACCATATTGTTGAAGTTAGGATGCGTCAGCCAGAAGGCTTCAAAGAGAAAGGGTCTTCGAGTTATGTTCCCAGGTCTTTGCCACTAAAGCGAAATTGGCCAGTGATCTGATCCATCAAGGGGTAATATCGATGTTGAGAAGTCTCCTCCAAGATGAATGGCATTACCTGAAAGTAGAAATCAGTCAAGCCAGGAGGTGATTTGCTAGGTTCCGGTTCTTCTATTGTTCTAGGTGTGAATGCCATTGTTGAATGGAACATCAATAAGCCAGTTGCTTTGTATGAAATTCTTTACATGGGTGCTGTCATTGTCCAGACTGTTTCTGCCTCCTATTTTTTCTTCTAATTTGGTAATCATATTAAAGTCACCTCCTGCTATCCACAGCGGATGTGTTCTGGTGGAGTTGAGAAATGTTAGTGTATTCAGTATTGCTAACTTATTTGTTGCGTCCTGGGGGAAGTATACATTGGTGAGGTGACCATGTACATTTGTCCCTAGTATATGAAAGGTGGCTTGAATGAAATGATGACTTGCGTGGATGTTTGTGAGCATGATGGCTCGTTCATCCCATGCTATTGCTAATCCTCCCGAGGCTCCTAGAGCATCCACTATTATTGTTTGACTGCCTGGCCAGGCTTTAGAAATAGTTTGGCCCAGTGTGATAGTGTTACATTTTGTTTCTTGCATGAAGAAAATTTGAGGTTTCTCCTGCTGTATCAAATTTTTTATCATTCTGTATTTCCCTGGGCTATTTAGCCCTCTTATATTCCAAGATGTGAGCTTCATAGTTCACTATTGGGGAGGGGACTATAGTACTTTGTGAGCTTTGAATATCTGCCAGATTCCACCAGCATTTCCCCAATGCGGATGGTTCTTTGTAGATCTATCTTTCTCCCTCTTTTTTTGGTGTCTTTGGGAATATTTTTCCCATCCCAGTGACTTCCTGGTTGGATTCCTAGAGATCTTTGCTGATGTGCTCTAGAAAGAATGACTTCCAAACTTTCCAGCTATCTTTCTGGGATTTTGTCAAATTCCTTTTTCTTGCAAGCTTGCTCTAGGCCAAAAATGTCCAGATCCCCTAGATCTATACTTTCAGGTTCTTCCTCCATATGATTGGTTCCATCATTTTCCGTTGAGAAGTCCGTTGCAACAGTGGGTATTTGTTGAAGGATGTCAATATCCATGCCATGAGGTTTCCAGATTGGAGTCTTGTTGGGAGGGGAAGTGTTGGACTCATTGGTATGTGGGGGCTTTTGAGTATGCCCTGGGCCTGTGGGAATGACCTTAGAGGATAACTTGAGAGATTCCATGGAGGGCAGGGGGGGCTTTCAGTTGGTGCCAATGCTTGCAGTTGAGCTGTAGCAGGGACACAATAATCAAAATGGGTTTGCCGTTGCAGAGTTTGTCGAAACCCTAAGTTGCCATTGCTTGCATGGAACTGAGATACTATGCAGAGCTATAAAACCCAACATTATGAACATTAAGATTAATATTATAATCCATATGATAAATATTATAAACCTTACGATTAATATTGAAAATCATAGAATTAATATTATAAATGCAAATATTGGTATTATAAGCCCTTATATTTATATTATATACCCTAAGATTATAAAATCCAATATTAAACCATGATATTAAACCCAATATCAAAAACCAAACATTTCAAACCCTAATACTAAATACAACATTATAAACCCAATATTGAACACTCTAATGTTAAAATCTAATGTTATAAACCTCAATATTATAAACCAAATAATAGAAACCAATTTCAGCATCGGTTAATATGGCTTGACTAATTTTCCCAATATAATATAAAAGACAATATTATAAACTTGAATAATATGTTAATCCATTGGTTTTATGCAATAAACACAAGGGATTACTATTATTAATATTATAAACCCCAATATCATACCCAAATATAAAAAACCACCATATTATAAACTCAAATGATATGAACCCTAGCCCAAGAATGTCGATGGTTGACCATGACTAACAATTGTAGACAATGGTCAACCATGTTGCCTAGAGTAAACGATGATTGACAACGGTTGACCATGTTGATCATAGTTAATTATTTTCAATCATAGTTAACCCAAGGAATTAATAATATAAAACCTATGGTTTAATAAACCCAACAAATTAATATTTTAAACCCGAGGGATATTAATAAACACAAGGAATTGATATTATAAACTCTAGTGATTAATATTGTAAACCAAATGATTAATCAACCCATGGGATTAATATTATAAACCAAGAAATTAATATTTCATGAGGATTAATATTATAAACCGTAGGGATTAATATAATAAACCAAAGGCATATTAATAAATCCAAGGAATTGATATTATAAACACTAGGGATTAATATTATAAACCTTAGGAATTAATATTAGAAATGTGAGGGACTAATCAACTTAAGTGATTTATGTTATAAACTGTTGGGGTTAATAAACCCAATGGATTAGTATTATAAATTCAAAGGATATTAATAAACCTAAGGGATGAATATTAGAAAGCTAATGGATTAATAAACCGAGCAGATTAATATTCTAAACCCAAGGGATTAATAAACCTAAGGAATTAATATTATAAAATCAAAATATTAATAAACCATAGGGATTGTTAATATTCAAAACATAATTTATTATTAATCAACACAAGGGAATAATATTAAACCCTAAGATTGATGTTACAAACCCAAGGTATTATAAACCCTAGGATTAATATTGTAAACCTAAGGGATTAATAACCCTGAGATTAATATTATAAACTTTGCGATTATAAACCCTAAACCCAATATTATAAACCATAATATTAAGCCCTAATATACTAAATTTGGCAATGCGACATTAAATAAATTGCAATGTATCATTGTGTCAAAGATTATCACACTACTTGTTGCAAAACAAAGATGCTTGTCACACACTGACATTGCATGGATTTATGTACCATTCCAGTGTCACAATGATAAACCCTAATATTTAACCAAATATTCTACGCTAACATTATAAAACCCAACATTGTAAACATTAAGATTAATATTATAATCCCTATGATAGTTATTCTAAACCTTACGAATAATATTACAAATCCTAGAATTAATGTTATAAATGCTAAGATTAGTATTATAAACCCTTGCACTAATATTATATACCATAATATTATACAACCAAATACTAAACCCTGATATTAAAAGCAATATTAAAAACCAAACATTTCAATCCCTCATACTAAATGCAATATTATAAACCTAATATTGAAGAATCTAATGTTAAACTCTAATATTATAAAGCCCAATATTATGAACCAAATAATAGAAACCCTAATTTTAATCCCTTGGGTTTAAAATTGCAAGATATTAATATTATAAACACAAGGGATTAATAAACCAAAGGGATTATTAATATTATAAGCCCCAAGGATTAATAAACCAAAGGGTTTAATATTATAAATTCAAGGTATTAATAAACCCAAGAGATTATTATTATAAATGTAAGGGATCAATCAACCAAAAGGATTCATATTATAAATTGAAGGGATTAATATTAGAAATACTATAAACCCAATATTATGTTAATCTCTTGGGTTTATGTTATAAACCGAAGGGCTTAATATTATTATTATTATAAACCCTAATCTTATCACCAAATATTAAAAACCTTCATATGATAAAACCAATGTTATGAATCGTAGCACAACCATATTAGAAAATGTGGTTGATATAAATTTTAGCTTAAAATAACATTCGGTCAATGTTTTACACAACATGAAAATGTTTGTCACATCACAACATTTGATATATATCTTTAACAATGCAACTTTTTTTCTCATTTTGTGACATTTTTCACACCACTTCACCAAGTCCAGTATTAGTTAACATTGCTTGACTAATTTTCCCATTGTTGACTAATTTTCCTAATATAATATTAAAGACAATATTATAAACCCCAATTATGTTAATCCCTTGGGTTTATGTTATAAACGCAAGGGATTAATATTCTTAATATCATAAACCCTAATATTATACCTAAATATAAAAAACCCCCATATTATAAACTCAAATAATATGAACCTTAGAACAACCACATTACTAAACGTGGTTGATATAAATTGCAGTGTAATGTAATTACTAGGATTAATATTTTAAACACAAGGGATTAATATAACAAAGTGATTATTAATATTATAACCCCAAGGAATTTATGTTATAATCCCCTCAGATTAATATTATAAATCCAAGGATTAATAAACGCAAGGGTTTAATATTATAAACTCAAAGTATTAATAAACCAAAGGGATTATTATTATAAATGCAAGTGATCAATAAACCCAAAGGATTAATATTATAAACCGAAGCGATCAATAAATCCAAGTGATTAATATTAGGCACGATATTATAAGCCCAAGACTACATTAATCTCGTGGGTTTATGTTATAAACCCAAAATATTAATATTATTATTATTATAAACCCTAATATTATACCCAAATATTAAAAACTCTCATAAGAGAAACCCAAATGTTATGAACCCTAACACAAAAGCATTAGTAAATGTGGTTGATATAAATTGCAATCTAATATAACATTGTGAGAATGTTATACACAACATGGCAATGTTTGTCACATTGCAATGTTCGATATATATATGTAACATTGCGACAATATTTTTCATTTTGCAACATTTGTCACACTACTTCACGAAGATTAACATCAGTCAACGTGGATTGACTAATTTTCCTGTTGTTGACTAATTTTTCCAATATAATATTAAAGACAATATTATAAACCCAATATTATGTTAATCCCTTGGGTGTATGTTATAAACACTAGGGATTATTAATATTATAAGCCCAAGGGATCAATAAACCTAAGGGATTAATATTATAAGCCCTAAGGATTTAATATTATAGTTTCAAGGTATTAATAAACCGTAACGATTATTATTATAAACATAACGAATCAATCAACCAAAATGATTAGTATTATAAATTGAAGGGTTTAATAAATCCAAGGGATTAATATTAGAAATAATAGTTTCAACTCGATATTATGTTAACCTCTCGAGTTTATGTTATTAACCCAAGGGATTAATATTATTCTTATTATTATTATTATTATAAACCCTAATATTATACCAAATATTAAAAATATTCATATTATAAACCCAAATGTTATGAATCCTAGCACAACCACATTAGTAAATGTGGTTGATACAAATTGAAGTTTAAAATAACATTGGGACAATCGTTTACACAAAATGAAAATGATTGTCAGAATGCAATGTTCGATATATATCTTTAACAATGCTACATTTTATCTCATTTTGTGATATTTTTTTAGACTGCTTCACCAAGTTCAACATCAGTTAACATGGCTTAACTAATTTTCCCAATATAATATTAAGGACAATATTATAAACCCTAATATTATGTTAATCTATTGGGTTTATGTCAAAAACACAAGGGATTAATCTTATTAATATTATAAACCCTAAGATTATACACAAATATTGAAAACCCTCACATTATAAACTCAAATAATATGAATCCTAGCACAACCACATTACTAAATGTGGTTTATATAAATTGCGGTGTAATGTAATTACATGGATTAATATTATAAACACAAGGGATTAATAGACCAAAGGGATTGTTAATATTATAATCCCAAGGAATTAATGTTATAAGCCTGAGGGATTAATATTATAAATCCAAGGATTAATAAACGCAATGGTTTAATACTATAAAATCGAGATATTAATAAACCAATTGGATTATTATTATAAACGTAAGGGATAAATAAAACAAAAGGATTAATATTATAAACCGAAGGGATTAATAAATCAATGTGATTAATATTAGACACAATATTATAAACCCCAATATTCTAAACCCAATACTATGTTAATCTCTGGGTTTATGTTATAAACCCAATGGATTATTATTATTATAAACCCTAACATTACACCAAAACATTAAAAACTCTCATATTATAAACCCAAACGTTATGAAACTTATCACAAGAACATTAGTAAATGTGGTTGATATAAATTGCAGTCTAATATAACATTGCGACAATGTTTTACACAACATGACAATGTTTGTCACATTGTGATGTTCGATATTTATATTTAACATTGCCACAATATTTGTCATTTTGCAACATTTGTCACACTACTTCACCAAGATTAACATCAGTCAACATGGATTGACTAATTTTTCCATTGTTGCCTAATTTTCCCAATATAATATTAAAGATAATATTATAAAGCCTAATATTATAAACCCAATATTATGTTAAACCCTTGGGTTTATGTTATAAACACAAGGGATTAATATTATTAATATTACAACCAAATATTAAAAACCATTATATTGTAAACCAAAATTATATTTAACCCTAGAACAACCAAAATAGTAAATGTGGTTGATATAAATTGCAGTGTAATGTAACAATGCAACAATGTTTCTCACATTAAAAAATTCAATATATATCTTTGACGGTGTGAGAATGTTTGTCATATTGAGACATTTTTCACATTGTGTCACTGAGTTCAACATCGGTGAACATGGTCTAACTAATTTTACCATTATTGACTATAGTTTTCTATCTTACATTATGGTTGTCTATATTGATAATGGAAGGCTACAATTGATTATGTTTTACCATGGTCAGCTACATTTACCACATTTGACTAGAATCGAGACTCACAATGGTTGGCAATGTTGAACATGGGTTGAACATGGTTTTTGAAGGTTGATTTCTCATATTTTAAGGAATGAAAATTCTTGAAGCCCTATTTTGAAATAGATCATTCTATTGGTCACATTAGTTCATTTGTCAAAATGTGACGCTAGATTTTCTTATCACAGTGTCAATGCATTTATCTTCATAACAGTTTCACATAATATTTGATAATATTAACCATGGTTGTCCATGTTCGTCATGGGTTGCGCAAGGTTTTCAAATATTCATTATTGCCACCATGGTTAACCAAAGATGACCATGATTGACCATCGTTGACCTAGAGTGCCCATCGTTGACCATGACTAACAATGGTAAACAATGGTCAACCATGTTGCCCAGAGTCAATGATGATAGAAAATGGTTGACCATGTTGAACATAGTTAATTATTTTCAATCATAGTTAACTCAAGGAATTAACATTATAAACACTAGGGATTAATAACCCCAACAAATTAATCTTTTAAACCCAAGGCATATTAATAAACCGAAGGCATTAATATTATAAACTCTAGTGATTAATATTATCAACCAAGTGATTAATCAACCCATGGGATTAATATTATAAACTAACCGATTAATATTCCCTAATGATTAATATTATAAATATAGTGGGGATTAATATAATAAACTAAAGGCATTAATATTATAAACCCTAGATTCTAATAAACCCAATGAATTAATATTATAAACCTAAGGCATATTAATATTTATAGACAATGGGGATTAATATTATAAACTAAGAGATTAATCAATCCAAGGGATTAATATTATGCCAATCGATTAATCTACCCTAGGGATTAATATTATAAGCCCTCGGGATTAATATAATAATCCCAAGGCATTAATATTATGAAACTT
Source organism: Pinus tabuliformis (assembly GCA_031772625.1). Taxonomy (NCBI): domain Eukaryota; kingdom Viridiplantae; phylum Streptophyta; class Pinopsida; order Pinales; family Pinaceae; genus Pinus; species Pinus tabuliformis. The sequence goes on along the minus strand of CM062820.1, from coordinate 1,390,211,509 downwards.
AGGAATTAATATTATAAACCTAAGGGGCTAATCGACTCAAGTTATTAATATTATAAACCCCTAGGGTTAATAAACCCAACGGATTAATATTATAAATACAAAGGATATTAATAAACCTAAGGAACGAATATTAGAAAGCTAAGGGATTAATAAACCTAGAGGATTAATATTATAAACAAAAAGGATTAATAAATCTAATGAATTGATATTATAAACCGAGGATATTAGTAAACTAGACGAATTATTAATATTCAAAACATAAGTTATTATTAACCAACCCAAGGGAATAATATTAAACCCTAGGATTTATGCTATAAACCCTAGGATCAATATTTTAAACCCAGGGGATTAATAACTATAGGATTATTATTATAAACCTTACTATTATAAACCTGAAACCCAATATTATAAACCAAAATATTAAACCATAATATATTAAATTTGGCAACACGATATTAAATAAATTGCAATGTAATGTATCATTTTGTCAAATATTGTCACAATACTTGTAGCATAAAAATGATGCTTTGCACATGGTGGCTTTGGATGGATTTATGTACCATTCTAGTGTTACAATATTAAACCCCAATATTAAACCAAATATTATACTCTAACATTATAAATTCCGACATTATAAACATTAAGAATAATATTATAATCCCTATGATAAATATTATAAACCTTATGATTAATATTGAAAATCATAGAATTAATATTATAAATGCTAAGATTATTATTATAAACCCCTGTATTTATATTATATATCCTAATAGTATAAAACCCAATATAAAACCCTCATATTAATCCTAATATTAAAAACCAAACATTTTAAACCCTAATTCTAAATTCAATATTATAAATCCAATATTAACAAATCTAAAGTTAAACTCTCATATTATAAACCCCAATATTATAAACCAAATAATAGAAAGCCTAATTTTAATCCGTTGAATTTAAAATTGCAAGACATTAATACTATAAACACAAGGGATTAATAAACCAAAGTGATTATTCATATTATAAGTGCAATGGATCAATCAACCTAAGGGATTAATATTATAAATCCAAGGATTAATAAACCCAAGGGTTTAATATTGTAAATTCAAGGTATTAATAAACCAAAGGGATTATTATTATAAATGTAAGGGATCAATCAACCAAAAGGATTAGTATTATAAATTGAAGGGATTAATAAATCCAAGGGATTCATATTAGAAATAATTTTATAAACCCAATATTATGTTAATATTTTGGGTTTATGTTATAAACCCAAGGGATTATTATTATTATTATTATAAACCCTAATATTATACCCAAACATTGAAAATATTCATATTATAAACCCAAATGTTATGAATCCTAGTACAACCACATTAGTAAATGTGGTAGATATAAATTGCAGTTTAAAATAACATTGGGATTATGTTTTACACAACACGAAAATGTTTGTCACATTGTGATGTTCGATATATATCTTTAACAATGCGACATTTTTCTTGTTTTGTGACATATTTCACACTACTTTAAGTTCAACATTGATTAACATGGCTTGACTAATTTTTCCCATTGTTGACCAATTTTTCCAATATAATATTAAAGATAATATTATAAACCCCAATATTATTTTAATCCCTGGTGTTTATGTTATAAACACAACGGATTAATATTGTTTATATTATAAACCCTTCTATTATACCCAAATATAAAAAACTATGATATTATAAACTCAAATAATATGAACCCTAGCACAACCACATTACTAAATGTGGTTGATATAAATTGCAGTGTAATGTAATTAAAGGGATTAATATTATAAACACAAGGGATTAATAGACTAAAAGGTTTAATAATATTATAATCCCAAGCGATTAATGTTATAAGCCCCAGGGATCAATATTATAAATCGAAGGATTAATAAACCCAAGGGTTTAATATTATAAACTCAAGGTATTAATAAACAAAAGGAATTATTATTATAAACACAATGGATCAATAAACCCAAAAGATTAATATTATAAACCGAAGGGATTAACAAATCCAAGTGATTAATATTAGAAACAATACTATAACTCCAATATTATGTTAATCTCTTGGTTTATGTTATAAACCCAAAGGATTAATAATATTATTATTATATACGCTAATATTATACCCAAATATTAAAAACTCATATTATAAACCCAAATGTTATGAACCCTAGCACAACAACGTTATTAAATGTGGTTCATATAAATTAGAGTGTAATATAACATTGCGACAATGTTTTACTCAGCACAACAATGTTGTCAAATTGCAATGTTCAATATATATATTTAAAAGTGCAACAATATTTGTCATTTTGCAACATTTGTCACACTACTTCACCAAGATTAACATCGGTCAACATGGATTGACTAACTTTCCCATTGTTGATTAATTTTCCCAATATAATATTAAAGACAGTATTATAAATCCCAATATTATGTTAATCCCTTGGCTTTATGTTATAAACACAAGTGATTAATATTCTTAATATTATACCCAGATGGGATGGGGTCCCCTGGGTCAGTTTTGGGGTTAAGATAACCCAAGTTTTGATGTACTTTTTGTAACTAATGTAAAGTCTCCTCGATTTGTGGATGCAGAGTGCATAGATGATTAAAATTTAAGAGTCAAAGGGGTTTTAACCCCTTGTTTATGTAAAGTTTGAGCCACTTTTGAGATCCACCCATGGTCCACAGACCATGGGATTGTATGAAAAATTCTATAAATAAGTGTGTCTTAGAGAGTCTAAGGCAGATCATGTTAGTAATGGGTCAATAGATGAGAAGTGATAGTGCAGAGAAGTGGGTCAAGATAGGAGAATAAATGCTCTGCAACTGAGTGTGCAGAGGCCTAGGTAGAGTCCACAACAGAGTGCGCGGACCCCTATAACTGAGTGCAAAGGGTAGTTTTGAGTCTATAAATCTAAATTGAATATCAATAAAGACAATTACCGAAGAATTCCTGTGTATATCTGTTTATCTCTGTTTACTTCTATTAATGATATATTACATTGATGAATAATGTGTTTATGGAATATTGACCTAATGATGTGTGATTCTCTTAAATAAGTCTTGATAAATGTACGCAATGCATGTTAAGTACTTTCTTGAAGACTGATGAATTTTGTTATGTTTACTAAATAACTTAATAGATCTGCATGAACACTAATTTAGGGTTTTCCTCTGATACGCGTAACTTGGTAAATAGAATGTTAAAAGTTTGAAAAGGTTGATTCTAGACCTTCACCAAGGTCTGAAGGCTGTTATAATAGAGTTGCAGTACCAAGCCCTAAGGGCTTATCGATCTACGTGAAGGTAGATCTCAAGCACTGAAAGACATGAAACTCGTCTCTCGATCCATAGACTTGGTTCTTTCATCCCCCCATACTTCTTCGGGTGAGACTGTAGCCTGCACTACATGGGTTGTTGCCGAAAGGGATAGTAGTGTAGGGATTTGTTGGTTGGCGCAACTAACTTTGAACCTGGGTCAGGACCCCCTAATCCAACAAATGGTTCCATTACTGGGACCGGGATCTGTATGAAAGAGATGTGTGATGTCGCATCACAGGAATCCGACCAAGAAAGAAATTGAAAAGTGATTGGATCAAAAGATTCACGAGTTCGTGGCGCAAGAAAATAGGAATTCGCACCTATAGAGGGAAGAGTGGTTGAACAGGTATATATATATATATATATATATATACATATATATAGAGATAAATGAAATCTTCTTCTACACTTTTCCCATTGAATTGTATGAGTGGTTAGCTAAATTGACAGCCAACCAAGGAAGGTGGAAGCTTGATAATCCTATAGTGTGGACTACTGAGTTAGTGCGATGATTAGAAGCCTCTACAAATCAGATCGCGCGGGTTTTTGATCATTGGCTCGATCAGATTATGGGAGGATTTATTATAGAATTCATAGTTGATACCTCATTTAGCTACAGCAAAAAGGAGCAGCAATTTTTCAAGGGACTGCGAGGTAAGTGTTGGGAACGGGTCCCCTCAGGGTCAATTTTGGGCTTAAAAACCCAAGTTTTGGGGCAGAAGGCCAGGAGTTTGTATAAAAGAAATGTAAAGTCTCCACATTTTGTGGTCACGAAGCACAAAGATATCTAAAGTCAAAGAGGGTTTTCCGCCCTTAGTCTAGATAGGTTGTGTCAGTTTTGGAGATTCGCCCTTGGTCTGCGGACCATGGGATTGTATAAAAAGGAGAGTATTAGAGAGTCTAAGGCAGTTCAGTAGTCATGAGTCATTGACATAATAGGTTTGTGAGAGCTAAGAGCGAGATTCTTAGCGGAGGAAGAGGCTCTGCAGCTGAGTGCGTAGAGGCCTAGGGTAGAAGTCCATAATTGAGTGCGTGAACCCCTGCAACTGTGTGCATAGGGTGGTTGGAGTCTGTATTGGAAATCTAAATCATTAATAAAGAGAAGTGTTCTCAACTTACTGTGTACTTTCCATCTGTGTAAGAATTATTTTACTTCTGTTATAAATGTTTCGATTATGCTATGTTGAATGTTGGGTTTAAGATATAATGTTAAGTTGATGCACAAAAATATATGTTTCCATCTGTTACATGAACGCAAGTAATAATATATGTTTACGCAAGGATAATCTTAATTGCATGGTAAAGTTGGCTAATATTTAAGATAATTTTGGAAACAAGACAGTAACTTAGTTACAGAGGCGCGTAAGTGCCTGCATTATTGTCTAAGGTTGCACGAAGGACAGTCGAATACCTTCACAGAGGTTCTGAAAGACAGAAGAAGAGGTACATCGATAATCCCTAAAGGCTTATCGATCTGTGTGAAGACAGGGGTTAGGGTATAAGATTGACATCACGACTATATGAGGATGTGGAAACTTGGTTCCCACATCCCCCCATACTGCTTCGGGTGAGACTTCAGTCCGCGCTCAGTGGATTGATGCCGAAAGGGCCAGTAGTGTAGGGATTTGCTTGGCTATTTAATGCTGAACCTAGGTCAGGGCCCATCAAGGCAAAAAATGGTTTTGTTACCGAGACCGGGATCTACATAACGAGATGTGTGATGTAGTATCATTAGAATCCAACTAAGAAGGAGATCGAAAACTGGTTGCATAGAAAGATCCACGAATTCACAGCGTAAGAGAACAAGAATCTGTGATTGAAAAAAGAGCAGTGGTTGGATAGATATTTGTACTTAGAAATACAAAAAATACTTTTCTGCTCCTTCCTGGTTGAGTTATATGAGTGGATCGCAAAGTTGACAGACGGCCAAGGAAGGTGGAGGCTTGAAAATTTGATTGTTTGGAAACTGGAGTTAGTAAGGAGACTAGAAGCCTCTGAAGATAAGATCATGTGCAATGTCGACCATTGGATCAACAACATCATAGGAGGATTTGTGACAATGTTTGCGGTCAATACTTCTATCAGTTACAGCAAAGCAACGTGCTGCTTCTTTAAAGGATTGTGAGGTAAGTATTTGAAGTCATTAAATACTTGTATTAAGATGCCCTTGTGTGAAAAGAGGGTCATGTGGTTACCTTGATATTTGGATCTACGCGAAGCGGAAATCCTTTCAAGGACGAAGGAAGAAAAGGTCCTGAGTATATCCCGATGATCGAGCCTCCTTTGAGTGACGACGAAGGAGCAGTGTAGTCTTCTCCATAGAGTGTTGTTTAGATGATAAGACAAGGGTTCCCGCGAATACCTACACCAACTCCACCCTCGTCCCATACATCCATGCCACCTCCATTCTCACCCCCACCCCTCACCCCATTGCCCACACTAGCCCCACCTCCACCGCTGTTCAACATGGTGAACTCCGTAAAATTACCTGTATTCAAGGGCGTAGGAAATGAAGATCCAAACCAGTTTTGCTTCGTCATGAAGGCTGTATAGGAAGCTCAGGGTATCACGGATGACCAAATGAAGAAAGCCACGCTGATTAGTGCTTTACACGATTGTGCACTAATGTGGTACGTTAAGTACAGTATTGATAACCCAATATCTGCGTTGGCATATATCCAGGTTGCGCTGAATAGAGAATTCAGTAGACATAAGTCTCTAGTGCAATCGATTATGGGATTTAAGGAGATCATGATGAAGCCTAGGGAGACGCCCTGGGATTTTTATCAAAGATTGAAGTGTATGATCCGTGAAGCCAACATGAACCTAACTGATGGGCAGCACCGCGAATGGTTCGTGGCCTCCCTGCTGCCCCACCTAAGGGTTGTGCTATCACAACAAAAGATTGGAACCCAGGAAGAAGCCATGGAAATCGTGATGAGACTGCATGAGACACCAATGCAAGATGCTAATTTGGGGGTTCAATAGATTCATTCTCAGTTGCAAAACCTTTGCCTCGAAATGCAAAGTATGAAGAAGGACAAAGCAACTAGACCAGAGGCGCGCGAAGAAGTTTGGTGGCTAGACTGCAAAGGTCAGATGCATGACAAGGATCACTGTCCAGTCTTTGCAAACTATTTTACAACAGGGGGAGAAATGCTTCTACGGCTCGAAGATGTGGCAGGGCCAAGTGTAGGGCCCACACTATGGTGTGCTATATGCCAGGTGGTCGGGAAACATGCGACCGACAATTGCCATTTATTGCGAAATTCGAACAAACACCACAATAACTCTTCTACAATTTTTGTCAATCAGTAGGTCATGACAAGTGCATTTGTCGTACTTATGAACTAATGATGGACATGACACATGCATAAAGGTGCAAGTAGAAATGCGGCCTTCGAACCAAGGAATTGGGGCAACGCGAGGTGAGTATCAGGGGCATGGCCATGCCAAGGTTGAGGTGGAGGAGGGTCTGGTAGAGGTTGAGGGAAGCTTATTTGTTACAACTGTGGAGGACCAGGATGCTACGTGAGGGACTGTCTGAATCTGATGCAACTGTCTTGCCACTACTGTACTTAGTTTGACCATGCGACTTAGGATTGCCCTATATTATTGGCTAAGATTCACGAAAAGGGGGCGCAGCCTCCACAACCGACACACAACCTTCAGATGATGAGGGCTGAGCCTCGTGAGGAAGACCGTAAGGTAAACATTATGCTACAAAGTGGGATGACGACAGGGGAGGATAAAGGGAAGCAGCCTGTAGAAGACGAATGGGTCTGCAAAGCACGAGAAAAGGAGACTAGGTTTGATTTGAAGCACACAAAAGAAACATTTATGGAAGAAAAGAAAAGCTTCGCTGAGGCCTCTACCACAGGAAGTCAAGAGAAACCTGTGAAAGAAATGAACCCATCCATGATTACCACGTTCTTGGATACTTGCATGAAACTGCTCCGCAATAGTAAGGTTGTGAAGGGCCTACAAGAACTGACCAATCGGTGTGCTGGAAAGGAAGGTGCTATTAGTAAACCATGCGTAGTCAGTAATCTTGGCAAGCATAAGGCAAGGACCAGGCGTGAGATGAGACTCACCGCATAGACAACAGAATATGAAATGGACCAAGTTATCTTGGATCTAGGGTTCGATGCGAATGCTTTACCAAAGAAAACATGGGAAAGAATAGGGAGGCCTGTGCTCCAATGGTCTCCGATCTAGTTAAGGATGATGAATAAATAGAATATTATTTCGATGGGGAGGCTGCAAAGGAGGACAGTTGACATCGAAGGCGAGAGCGCACTGGCAAATTTTTAGGTAATAGAGATTGTGGATGATATCAATCCCTACACTGCACTCAGAATCGAATGGGCCACTCACATGAATGGTGTAATCAACCTAAAGAAGTGAAAGATGATATTTGAAAAGAACTCGCTCCATGTAGTGGTGCCACTAGATCCTGTAGAAGGACCACGCTATACAGTTTCAGTCCGTGATTATGAAAGTGATGATGATTTGGACCAGATTTACAAGATAACGACATAAGACCAAGATTGGGTAAATCCAACAGTAGGTGGGCGTATCGCATGGGACCGCGAGAGCGCCTACACATCAGATTCAGATGAAGAATTAGAGCACTGGTAGAACCGACAGCATGAAGTATCTACGCTGCGTTGTAATATGATGACCAAGTCATTGCGTTGCATGTCATCAGAAGTAAGGGATTTACCTCACTATGATGAGCTAACTGATGTTGATTGCTTTTTGGACACATTTCAGAGAGAAGTGTCGGAGAAACATCACTTCCAGGCCTTGGACTGGGTACTGCATGCTACACCCGTGAGATGGTGGGGTGCACACAAGGATAATTTCGATGATTGGTGTGACTATAGGAGGATGATATGTTTTGGATAGATGAAAGTGCGGATGATAAAAGAACATGATGGAAGGGATGATCTAAGTGATCACATGGCCAAATGGACTAAGGCTTATGGAGTGGAGCCCGAGCCTTAATGGGTGCATCTATTTTGTCATACCTTGGATGTCATACCAATGAATTGGTACTTGGAAACAGAGGTCTACCATGGCACTAGAGAATGGGACATCTTGTGCCAGGGGTTTATAATGACGTTCATCTTTGAGGATGGGTTTGACTATATTGACACGACACTACAAGAGGTTAAAGCAGTGATATTTAGGATACCGCAAGATCCTTTGAACTTGATTCAACATGATTGGACTACCCAGTTGAACCAAGCACTAGAATGTTATAGCGTGACCGCTGAAGAAGAAGATGAGGATCCAAAAAAAATTAATATTTTAGAAATTGAGGGTCACCGCTAGGTTGAAGGTCCACATATAGAGGATCCAGACATAACCGCACTGTTGAAAATTAGGCAGGTCAACATTGTCACAGAGGTGGAGCCAAAATTTGAAAAAATTGGGGATTATTAGGATGATGTGACAGTAGACAAGGTCGTTGAGCTCCTCCACGAATATCAGGATTTGTTCCATACGAAGTTTTCTGATCTAAAGGGAATCATAGGAGACCTGGGTGTCATGAACATCACCCTGAAACCAGACGCAAAACCTATTAAACAAAGACCTTACCGCCTTAATCTGAAGTATAAGGAAAGGGTCTATGCTGATTAGATAAGATGCTCGTGGCAGGAATTATTGAGCTAGTGGAAGAATCTGATTGAGTAAGCCCAATAGTGGTTCAGGAAAAGAAACAAAAGAAGAAATAAGGATATGTGTGGATCTCCAAAAATTGAATGACACTTGTGTGCATGATCCTTTCCCCACCACATTTGCTGACGAGGTCCTTGATAATGTAGGTGACCAAGAAGCATACTCTTTCACTGATGGGTTCTTTGGGTACCATCACATCAAAATCACACCTAAGGATAGAAGCAGGATGACCTTCATGACTGAATGGGGATGTTTTCAGTACACCGTAATGCCTTTTGGGCTGAAGAATGCGCCAACAATATTTTCGTGCGTAGTCATTGCGACATTCAAAGAATTCATTCACAAATTTCTGGAGGTATATTTCGATGATTAGACAGTGTTTGGATTGGTCAAGCACCACGTGGCAAGTCTACACTTGATGCTAGCTACCTGTTGGAGAAACTAGATCGTGCTCAATCTGAAGAATTGTCTGTTTTGTGTCCCTTTTGGGATCCTACTAGGTCATGTGGTATGCAGACAAGGATTCATGGTAGACCCTGCGAAGATTGCGATGATACTCAACTTGGAGGCACCGAGGAATGTGAAACAACTGCGCGCAACTCTAGGGCATATGAGATACTATAGGAAGTTCATCAAGAGATATTCCCAAATCACCACACCTATGGAGAAATTATTGAAAAATGATGATATGTTCTGTTGGAATGATGGATGTTAGAAGAGCTTGGACGTGCTAAAAGAGAAAATGGTTACTGTGCCATTCCTAGTTTTCCTAGACTGGAAGAGGGAATTTCATGTGCACGTGGATGCATCGTGTATTTCGCTGGGGGTTGTGCTGACATAGGCTGCCAAGGGAGAATTGGACCATCCTATAGCATTCACGAGCAGGAAGCTATCCAAGGTTGAGAAGAACTATTCCACCACAGACCGCGAAGGACTAGCTATGATTTACGTGCTCTAGAAGTCCAGGAAATATCTATTGGGTGGACATTTTAAGATGTATATGGATCATTTTACGTTGAAATACCTCATCAATAAGCCTATGTTGGGGTGTGAGATCTGCAGATGGTTGTTGTTGTTCTAGGAGTACGAATTTAAAGTTATTATGAAGCCAGGACGACTGAACATGGGACCTGATCATCTGTCGCGCATTGAAACGGGAGAGGAACCTACTAAATTAGAGGAGCGACTGCTTGACGTGCAACCCTTTGCAGTGCACATCGCGAACAATCACTTTGAAGATATCATACACTTCTCAATGATGGGAACTACTCCAGAAGGGTATACAAGCCAGCATAAGAAGGAGTTAGTGGTGCGTGCGGTTTACTTCTCCATCATTGCATGGCACTTTTACAAAATGGGTCAAATGAAATATTGCGATGTTATGTACCTGACTTTGAATGAAGCAACATTCTCATGGAGGCTCATGGAGGAGCTGTAGGAGGACATTATGCAGGGAAGGAAACATCGTAGAAGGTTATGTGTGTTCGGTTGTGGTAGCCAACCTTGCATAAGGATTTGAAAGCATATTGTAGGGCATGTGACGCATGTCAAAGGACTGGAAGGCCATCACAGAGGGATGGACTACCTCTAAAGCCATAGGTGACGTTACAACCATTTGAGAAATGGGTGATTGACTTTTTGGGTCCAATTTAGCCTTAAGGAAAGAAGATGGGTGCGCGGTAAATCATCACCGTGACTAAGTACTTCACCAGGTGGGTATAGGTGCAGCCTATGAAGGAATGTACAGGTGCGACAATAGCAAAGTTTATTTTTGAATATGTGTTGAGAAGATTTGGCTGTCCAAATATCTTGATGAGCGATCATGGTACACACTTTCTTAACGAAACATTCACTGGGTTAATAGAAGAATTTAAGGTGTATCATCAGAAAATTATGCCTTATCATCCACAGGCCAATGGGACGTTGGAAGAATTCAATAAGATACTAGAGAGTGCATTGACGAAGGTCTGCAATGCTCAGAGAAATGACTGGGATGTGCACATACCGCGGTGCTATGGGCCTATACAACAACTTGCAAGAAGCTGACTGGGCAAACACCTTTAACACTTGTGTATTATGTAGAAGTTGTGATGCCGATGGAATATATTGTACCTAGTCTGCGCATAGTGGCACTCACAGGAATGGCAAACCACAGAGCCCTGGAAGAGAGCCATGTGCACCTAGAAAAGCTTGAGGAGGACCAATTTCTAGCTGGATTTCATCAACAAGTTCAAAAGGAGTGCGAAAAGGCATGGGACGATCGACACATCAAACTGCACACCTTCAAGGTAAATGATATGGTCTTATTATATGATAGTAAGTTTGATAAATTTCTAGGGAAATTTAGGATGCACTGGCCAGGTCCTAATGTCATCAAGGAGATTACCGATGGTGGAGCAGTTCAGTTGGTTAAATTTTATGGAGAACCCTTCCCAGGGAAGGTGAATGGCAGCCGATTGAAGCCATACACTGGTGATCCAACTAGGTGACTATATGAGGGAAGCACAGTCTTAGCACCAGGCAGCTGAAAGGAGGCGTGGGACTATAAACTAAAGTGCCTAGGTTGGAAAGCTGCACGAGGAGAGAATTGCGCAAGATGAGGGAATGTCACATAGTCCACAACAGAGCGCAGAGAATTGCGCTACCAAGGGAGAAACTGTGTAGTGCAGCCGGAAAGTGACCGTTAAAGTCACTATTCATGATTTGACGATGAAAAAATGGCCAAATGGAGTAGGGGGCAACATTTAAGTTGGAATTTATGGGCAAGATATTTGAGAATATACTGCCAATCTAGAATTAATGAACCTATTTTGGAGGGCATGGTCAGATTTGAATTAAAAATGGCCTATAAATTACATGTGGCTGCCTAGCGGAAAACACTTTGCATATTGAGAAACTGTGAGTTGTGCTATGTGTTGTGCATGAGCCACACATTTCCCGAAGAGCTACTTGATTGCTTAGTGTTTGATCGATTTCTGGGAACTGACCACGAAATAAGCCATGACATTTTTCTAGGAGCAACAACCATGGACGTTGAAGTAATGGCAGACGAGGGAGCTGTTTTGGAGGTCGCTATGGTAGCAGAAGGAGTTTCCCCAGAGATTGTGCCTACAGAGATACCGGTTGAAGTACTGAAGTCTCCAACGTCACCTAGACCAAGGCCTATCCCAACCAAGGAGGGCCCCAAGACCAAGAAGGGAAAGTAGGCTATGACATTGCAGTGTGTGGGTGCATCTCCTAGAAAATACCCACAGAAGGATAAGCCCACTGCACAGGAAATGGGCAAGACGATTAACCTGGAGCCAGAAAAAGAAGAGGTTGAGGATATCCCAATGGATTATGAGGATGTTGGGGTGGAAATAGAGGATGTTGAAATTGAGGGGTCTGACACCATCACTAAGCTGCCTGAGTATGTTCCTTTGCGTAGGGGCAATACTAAGGTGCCCAAAGACATTGATGAAAGTAAGGTCACCCTACACACAACCCTCTTTCCAGACCTAATTATGTTTGAAGGACCGCACTTGGGTCTTGTCCCCCTTTTTAACTTAGAAGACTGGGATTTAGCGGACACAGAGTGGTTCCTGCATTTAGCAACGGACCAAATCATTCACCATATTTTCCACAAAACTACTGGAGTAATCACGTTGGAGCCGAGGAAGTGTCTGAAAGGTGTGGATAAGACAGGACTGCTCAAACTGCTATGGGTGCCGCATTACAACCGTGCGCCCATCACAATGGTGGTAATCAAGAAGCTGATGTGCTTGGTATATGAGGGGTGTTTGTGGTTGGAGGAGTGGATACCCATCACTGATATGCTGATCCATATGATCACGCGGCTACAATACACAGGGGAAAATCTGGCCATGGCGATTGGGGGAAAAGCTAGCTAGCATGCCCTCATGGAGGCCATGAAGGAAAAGTTCAAACTGGTAAATAAGTCACGCGACTACACCATTTTGAGCATATGTGACCCTGTGGTCAAAGTGGCGACACAACTCTTAGTAGGGAAGGTGATGTGGAAGTGTCGTGCAGATGAAGTGACAACACTAGTCGTAGATTTGATGGCCTAATGCGCGGAGGGAGTTCAATTTAATTGGGAGTGCTACCTCTACGGTGAGTTCCTCGTGAATTGCCTCAAGGTGCAGGATATTAGTAAGCCTTTCAACTATGCATGGCTCTTGCTGTCCATAGTGTTGGTAGCATGGGAGCTACCTGAAGACAATCATTTTCCTCTGGTCATGCTGGACCTACTAGAGGCAGCAAAGTACGCTTCGCTATGGGTGACTAAGGATCCTCAGAGGATAAAGGACAACAAGATCTTCTAGATCTTCTAGATCTTCACACCTACGAGCAACACGCTTTGCAATTGATCAGCGAGAAAAAGGTCAACACTGCTCAACTAATTGTTCAAAGAGACTCTGCTGTTAACCTTGTGACAAACCTGACTGACAAGAATCAGTGCATAATCAAGGTTGTGGATGAGGCATGCAGAACTGTCCCAGAGCTGTCAATTCGGGAGTGCGCGATGTGCCCACAAAGTTGGCAAAGTTTCAGCTGGAGCTGAACCTTAAAATTCCAGAATTCCAGTTGAAGGCCCAGCCTTTGACTTTGCCTGAAGTAAGGGAGCAGTGCGTGACTGTCATGACAGATGTATTAGTAGCAGTAGCGAGTGCAGTGATAGACTACACGACACTTCTTGCACAGTCGCTTGAGGTACTCACCAGCCTGCAAGAAGACCCCAATGTGCATAGGCTGGAGATAGAAGCGTGGGAACTATAGTTGTGCTACGACGAGGTTAAGGCGACATCGTGCACTATCTCCATCAAGCAGAGACTCATGAAGCTGTAGGAGGCCAAGTCATTGAAAGAATAGGTAGACGCAGCTCAGCACAAGGAAGTTGTGCTGAAGGCTTGCTTGAAGCCTTGGTTGGATGAGGCCCACGTGATCATGACCACCATTTAAGGCAAGCTAGCTAGTCTATCGGAGACTCAACAAATCCTACAGGTTGATAGTGCAGGACCAACGATAGAATAGTTGGTCAAGGAGATGAAGTAGGTAGCAACGCAGTGTGTTGACGAGGTAGTAGTTGTCCAAGTCAAGCTGGGAGGTCTTCATGACAAGATCTCCATGCTAGCAGAGTGACTCGAGGGTGAGTCACCATGTTTGTGTTGGGGGTCTATTGGGAATGGGTCCCCTAGGGGTCAATTTTGGGGTTAAAAACCCAAGTTTTCGGGCAGAAGGCCCGAAGTTTGTATAAAATAAATGGAAAGTCTCCGCATTTTGTGGTCACAAAGCATGAAGATATCTAAAGTAAAAGAGGGTTTTCCACCCTTAGTCTAGATAGGTTGTGTCGGTTTTGGAGATCTGCCCTTGATCCGCGGACCATGGGATGGTATAAAAAGGAGTGTCTTAGAGAGTCTAGGGAAATTCAGTAGTCATTAGTAATTGACATAATAGGTTTGTGAAATCTAAAAGCAAGAGTCTTCATGGAGGAAGAGGCTCTACAACTATGTGCGCCGAGGCCTCGGGTAGAAGTCCGCAGCTAAGTGTGCAAACCCCTGCATCTATGTGCGCAGGGCAGTTAGAGTTTGTATTGAAAATCTGAATCCTCAATAAAGAGAAGTGTTCTGAACTTGCTGTGTACTTTCCATATGTATAAGATTTATTTTAATTATGTTACAAATATTGCGATTATGCTATGTTGAATGTTGGGTTTAATATATAATGTTAAGTTGATGTGCGAAAATATATGTTTCCATCTGTTACATGAACGCAAGTAATAATATATGTTTACACGAGGATAATCTTAATTGCATGGTAAAGTTGGCTAATACTTAAGATAATTTGGGAAACAAGATAGTAACCTAGTTACAGAGGTACGTAAGTTCCCGCATCATCGTCTAGGTTTGCGTGAAGGACAGTCAGATACCTTTGCAGAGGTTCTGAAAGATGGAAGAAGAAGTACATCAATAAGCCCTAAAGGCTTATTGATCTACGTGAAGACAGGGGTTAGGGTATAAGATCGACATCACGACTATCTCAGGGTGTGGAAACTTGGTTCCTACATCCCCCCATACTGCTTCAGGTGAGACTTCAGTCCGCGCTCCGTGGATTGATGCCAAAAGTGCCAGTAGTGTAGGGATTTGCTTGGCTATTTAACGTTGAACTTGGGTCAGGGCCCATCATTCCAACAATAAGTATTTGATATTTTGACTACCTGGATTAAAATGTTGTTATGTGAAAAATGGGTTATGCCATTTACCTTGATGTTCGGAGCTACGTGAACTGGAAAAATCTTTAGAGATCGAGAGAGATCAGGTCCAAAATATAGCCCATTGATTGGACCTCCTTTGAACGATGAAAAGTGAGTGATATAGACCTCACCATGGAGTGTTGTCCAGTTGATAACATAGGGTTTTCCATGGATAAATCATCCATCCACTCAACCTCCACCTCCACCTCCACTGCATACACCTTCGCCCACACCTCCACCACCACCACCACCATTCAACATGTCAAACACAATGAAGCTACCGATATTCAAGGGCATAGGGAGTGAAGATATAGAGCACTCTGGTTTGTTGCAAATGTTATGTAGACAGCGCAGCAGATTACTAATGAAAATATAAAGAAGGCACAATTAGTTACAACTCTGCAGGATCCTGTGTTAACTTGGTATATTAAGTATTGTTATGATAATCCTTTGGCATCGCTAGAAGAGACTAAGGCTGCTTTAAACAAAGAGTTTAGTAAGCCTAATTCTGACTCATAGTTAGTAGTTGGATTTAAGGAAATCATGATGAGGGTTGATGAGACGCCTTGGGAATTAGATGAAAGGTTGAAATGTCAAATTCGAGAAGCTAACATGCAGCTCACAGATGGTCAACATCGTGAATGGTTTATAGCTTCGCTTCTGCCCCACCTGAGGATTGCTATGTTGCAACAAAAGACAAGAACACAGATAAAAGATTTATAAATCACAATGACGTTCCATGCAATGCCTATTCAGGATGAGACCTTGGGGGTACAATAGATTCACTCTCAGTTACAGAGCCTCTCCCTAGAATTGGAGAGCTTGAAGAAAGACAAGGGGACTAAACTAGAGGTGCACACGGAAGTCTGGTGTCTGAAGTCCAAGAGCCAGGGGCATGATAAAGACCATTATCTCATGTACTCGAATTATATTACAGGAGGGGGACAAATCCCCCTGAGGCCAGAAGCTCCAGCAGGTCCGAGCATAGGGGTTGCACTATGGTGTGCTATTTGTCAGGTTGATATACAACATGCAATGGACAATTGTCATTTACTTCAAAATTTTGTCCAGACACCACAATAGTTGTTTTGTAACTTCTGAAAATTGGTGGGACATGATGAGCGCCACTGTCGCAGCTATGAATTGATGATGGAAAGAACACCTACATACCAGATGCAAGCAGAAACTTAGCCTCTAGAGGAGGGCGCTGAAGGAGCATGTGGAGGATATCAGGGATGAGGATGAGTCCGAGGAGGAGGAGGACCTAGTAGAGGCCGAGGTCAGGTTATCTGTTACAACTCTGGAACACCAGGGCACTATGCTCGATAGTGTCAAAATCAGACACACCCATCATGTCAATATTGCAGCTAGTTTGACCACACTATAGAAGAATACTCACTGCTAATAGCTAAGAAGCAGGAGAAGAATGCACAGCCTAAACATCCCATGTAGAGCCTAGAAATGATGAGATATGAGTCCCGTGAGGAAGATCAAATCATGGATATCGTGTTGAGAAGCGGAATAACGACTTGTGATGATAAAGGTGAACAACTTGAAGAGGACAGATGGGTCTGCAAGGCCCCAGAGAAGGAACTGGGTTTTGATCTGGTCCGCGCTAAGGAAACATTTATGGAGGCTAAGAAAATCTTCACTGAGGCATCCACCTCAAGAAGTCAAGACAAGGTGCAAGGCACTAGCGTTCCAGCAGAGGTTGACCCCTCTATTCTTACTATTCTTACTACATTTTTGGAGACCTACATAAAATTATTGCGCAACAACAAAGATGTGGAAGGTCTACAAGAGTTAATAAATAAATTTGCCAGAAAAGAGAAAGTCCCTGATGGACACTGGTTGGTAAGAAAAATTGGAAAACATAGGGTGAGAACAGGGCATGAGATGAGGATCGCCACGTAGATAGGAGATTATGAGATGGACCAAGTCATTTTGGATCTGGATTTTAATGTGAACGTTTTACCAGAACAAACATGCGAAAGAATGGGGAGACCTGCACCGCTGTGATCTCAAATTCAGCTCAGAATGGCGAACCAGAAGAAGATCATCCCTATGGGATGATTATATGGAGTAACTGTTTATATAGAAGGTGCAAGCGCGATGGATGACTTTGAGGTGATAGAGATCGTTGATGATAATAATCCATACCCCGTGCTCCTAGGAATTCACTGGGCATTGACATGAATGAGGTCACCAATTTGAAGAAGAGGAGAATGTCATTTGAAAGGAAATTGCTTCG
This sequence comes from Pinus tabuliformis, assembly GCA_031772625.1. NCBI lineage: Eukaryota > Viridiplantae > Streptophyta > Pinopsida > Pinales > Pinaceae > Pinus > Pinus tabuliformis. The sequence continues at coordinate 1,390,193,964 of CM062820.1, read as the reverse complement.
GGTTGTAGTACTATTGGACCCTTCAGAAGGGGTGCACTATACTGAACCAATCCGTGATTATGAAGAAAGTGATGATGAACTGGATCAGATCTATAAAATAACAGTGTGAGACTAGGACTCGATCAACCCAACGAAAGATGGATGAATTGCATGGGACTGTGAAAGTTCCTGTAACTATGATTCAGATGAAGAGTTGGAGAATTGGCAGAATCACTTGCATGAGGTATCCATGTTGCGATACAATATGATGATGAAGTAGTTGCGTTGCGTTTCTTTGGAGGTAAGGAACTTACCCTATCATGATGGTTTAACTAACGTGGACAAGTTTTTTTATGCATTTGAGCGTGAAGTCCTAAGGAACACTGCTTCCAAGAATTATATTTGGCACTGCGAGCTATGCCTGCACGATGGTGGGGTAAGCACAAGGCTAGCTTTGATGAATGACGACATTACATAAGAATGATGAGGTTATGGTTTGGGCATCCTAACACTATACTGATAGAGAAATATATCGGGAAGGATCATTCACACAACCCCTTAACAAAATGGACTAAATCATGGGGGACATAACCACAGCCAGAGTGAGTGCACATATCTTTCCATACTTTGGATACAATTCCCATGAACTGGTATCTAGAAATAGAGCTCTGCCACGGCACCGAGTAGTGGGATATATTGAGGGAAGGATTCTTATTGACCTTCAGTTTTGAATGCAGTTTCGCAAGCATCGATGAAGCTCTACAGGAGATTAAGGCAGTTATACTTTGAATGCCACAAGAACCTATGGAATGGGTCCAACCAGATTGGAGCATCTAGTTGTGCCATGTGCTGGAACGCTATAATGTGACCATTGAAGAGGAGGATAAAGATCCAAGAAACATTAATATTCTAGAGGCAAAAGGGCATCGTGAAGTCAAGGGCCCACAAATAGACAACCCATACATCACCATGTCATTGAGGACAAAGCAAGTAAACACTGGTACTAAAGCAGAGCCGAAGTTTGCAAATATTGGAGATTATTGGGATGATGCTAGTGTGGATAAAGTTGTTGACTTACTCTGCGAATATCAAGATCTATTCCCTACCAAGTTTTCAGACTTGAAGGGCATAATAGGAGATTCGATCGTTATGAAAAACACTTTGAAGCCAGACACAAAGCCTGTTAAACAGAGGTCGTATCACCTTAATCCTAAATACAAGGAAAAAGTTTGCCTAGAGCAGGATAAGATGCTAGAAGCAGGCATCATAGAACTGGCTGAGGAATCTGATTGGGTGAGCCCAATGGTGGTTCAAGAGAAAAAATAGAAGGGTGAGATAACGATTTTCATAGATCTGTGGAACCTTAATGATGTGTGTGTCCATGATCCGTTTCTAATGTTGTTTACTAATGTAGTATTAGACAACGTTGTAGGGCAGTAGGCCTACTCGTTCATAGATGGATTTTTGGGGTACCATTACATTAAGATTGCACCTGAAGATAGGAGCAAAACAACCATTACGATGGAGTGGGGGTTGTTTCCAGTACACTGTGATGCCGATTGGACTCAAGAATGTGCCTGCTATATTTTCGCGCGTAGTCATCAAATCACTCAAGGAGTTCATTCATAAGTTCCTATAAGTATACTTTAATGAATGGAAAATGTTCAAATTAGTGAAGCACCATGTAGTAAGTCTGTTCCTCATGTTGGATACATGTCGCAGATACCAGATCACACTGAACCTAAAGAAATGCATATTTTGTTTTCCTTTTAGGATCTTGCTAGGTCACGTGGTGTGCAAACAATGGATGATGGTGGACCCTACCAAGATTGTGGTGATAGTGAATATAGAGGCCCCGAGTAATGTTAAGTAGTTGCTCACGACACTCGGACTTAAGGGATATTACAGAAACTTTATCAAATCATATGCTCAAATTACCGTGGCCATGGAGAAACTGTTGAAGAAGGATGCCACATTCTGTTGGGATGAAGAATGCCAACACAAATTAGATGTATTAAAAGAGAAGATGGTCATCGCACCGATATTGGTATTCCCTGATTGGAAAAAGGAATTTCACACACATGTGGATGCCTCTTGCATTGCATTGGCTGTAGCATTAAAGCAGGTCGACGAAGGAGAAATGTACCACCCTATAGCCTTCATGAGTAGGAAATTATCAAAGGCTAAGAATAATTATTCAACAATTGAGTGCAAAGGATTGGCCATGGTGTACGTGCTGCAAAAATTCAAACATTATCTGTTAGGTGGACATTTCAAAATGTACACAGATCATGCTGTCTTTAAATACCTGGTCAATAAGCCTGTGTTTCGGGGGAAGATCTGCAGATGGCTGCTACTATGCCAGGAATATGACTTTGAAGTAATTGTGAAGCCAGGACAGTTGAATGCAGGACCTGACCCTCTGTCGCAGATCGAAATAGGAGAGAAGCCCGATAATCTAGAGGAAGGGTTATTAGATGTGCAACTCTTTATGGTGCACATAGCAGATAACCATTTAGCATGTATCATTCATTTCTTGATTACGGGGATGGCACTGCAAGGGTATACAAGTCAGTAAAAGAAGGAACTTGTAGTGCGCACGACAAATTTCTTAGTTACTGTGGGACATCTGTATAAGATGGGGGTAGATGAAATATTGTGAAGATATGTGCCATATTTTGAGAGAATTAGCATTCTCGGTGAAGCTCATGTAGAGGCTGCAGGAGGTCATTATGCAGGAAAGGTGACTGCGCATAAGATTTTGCACGTAGGTTTATCATGGCCAATGTTGAACAAGGATTCCGAGGCATATTGTAAGGCATCAAATGCATGTCAGAGAACGAGAAGACCATTGCAAAGGGATGAATTTCCATTACAACCTTAGTTATTGTTGCACCAATTTGAAAAATGGGCGATTGATTTCATTGGCCAGATTCAGCCCCAAGGGAACAAAACTGGTGCATGCTATAGCATCACTGTGATGAAATATCTCACTAGATGGGTGGAGGCATAACTGGTTAAGGACTGTACCAGGGCTACAACAAAAAATGTTTTGTTTTAGTATGTCTTAATCAGATTTGGCTTCCTGAAAGTGTTGATGGGAGACGGAGGTACACACCTTCTGAATGAAATGATCAGCGCGTTGACTGAAGAATTTTAGTTCTGCCATCAGAAGAGTACACTGTATCACCCACAGGCCAATGGAATTATTGAAGCCTTCAACAAAATTTTGAAGAACGCGTTGATGAATATTTGCAATGGGTAGCAAAATGACTGGGATGTGCATGTACCTACAGTGCTATGGGCTTACAGGACTACTTGCAAGAAGCTGATAGGAAAAACATTGTTCCGATTGGTCTATGGTGTAGAAGATGTAATGCTGATGGATTATATTGTGCCTAGTCTGTGCATAGTAGCTCTCACAAGTATGGCAGATTGTGAGGCCTTGGAATACTGGCTCGTGCAACTGATGAAGCTTGAAGAGGACCGATTTTTGGCAGGAGTTCATTAGCAAGTATAGAAGGAACATGAAAAATCGTGGCATGATTGCCACATCAAACTTCGCATGTTCAAGGTAAATGATCTTGTCTTGTTATATGATATTAATTTCACTAAATTTCCAGGTAAATTTCAGATGCATTGGCTCAAGCCATATATTATCAAGGAAATTATAGATGGAGGTGCAGTTAAATTCACAAAGCTAAATGGAGAACCTTTTCCGAGACGAGTGAATGGGAGTCAATTGAAGCTGTCTAAAAGGGATCATGCGTAATAACTATATGTTAGGCCCCTATACTACTAGTGTAACCCCTTATTTTTATTAGTACAATCCCCTTATTATATTTTTGTACCCATGTAGTTCCCATATTGTTATTATTGTGCCCCATAGAAGCCCACTATTGTTATTATTGTACCCTTACATTATTATTGTTAGGTCGACTCTAATTGTATTATGACCCCTTAGACTACTATATATAGAAAGGAGGTCTTGTCATTTGTATCCTCCAAGAATTGTTCATTTATGTAATGTAATGGAGGTCACCCCCTCGAAGAGGTTTATTTCTAAGGCGTTCATCTATATTTTGTATCTTTTTCTGAGCTGGTTTCATAACATTTGGTATCAGAGCTTTCGATTCTAGGGTTTCACTGCTCCAAACAGGTCATCGTGGCATTTTCGCTATAACTGTTTTTCTGCGACATTTCAGAAGAGAAAACAAAAACCCATTTGAGACGAAATCGCACTGAACCTCAGATCCTAATTTTAGATCTTCTCTCGCTATATTTACCAATATATGATCTGAGGAAGTTGATTTTTTGTAGACTCTAGAATTACATTCCAAACAAGTGACCTGGGGAAACTAGTCATAACTTTTGTTTTGAGCATCAGATTGAAATTTTATAAGAAGTTACAGAAAGAGGATGGAATGTAGTTTCCTGTATATATTTTTTAGGTCCTAAAGTCAAAATAGTGACACGTGGTACTTCATAAAAGTTCTCTCTTTTGAAAAGGTATATAATCAGGTCATCTTGGGAGATTGTGCATAACTCTTTCTTGGAGAATCCAATTTCGATTAGACTGGTGGCATTGGAAAGAGGAAGCAGAGGGCTACCATAGGTTGTGATTTCAGAACTACAAGATCTGAAATTACAAAGTTATAGTCGTTTCAAGATTGAGCTCCTAAAATCAAGAAAAAGTGAGATGAGGAAGGTTGATGGAAAGGATCCAGTAAATTGGATACTATAGATGGATAAATATTTTGATCTACATGCCATACCATTTTTACAAAAGGTATGTATTGCATCTTCATATTTAGAACCAGATAAATTTTTATGGTATAAAGGGCTTTGTTCTCATAAACAACTTGTTATGTTGTCAATTTTCACGGAGGAAATGATAGCACATTATGAGGATACAAAGAGCAACACCTTCTTTAGAGCAACACCACAACAATTGGAAGAAAAAAGAGAAAAAGGGATTTTTTACAAAGTGGAAAGCAAAATTATGGCAACAAGGAAGTATACCCCTCACAACTATAAAGATGGAAGTGTTGTTTCTCCTAGCCTTCCAAAACCTACAAGGGTTACTCCAGAACAATTGGAAGAAAAAAGAGAAAAAGGGCTTTGTTACAATTGTGATAACAAATACATTAAAGGTCATAAGTGTGCTGAGAAGAAATTATTTTACATTGATTGTGGAGAGGAGGAAGAAAAGGATCAAGAGACATCAAAAGAAAGGTATATACACCAGGAACCAACCCCAGATAAAGAAGAAAGGAATTCAACCATAGCTTGTAAAGCATTGGAAAGAATTACTACTCCTCAATCTCTTAACATAGAAGGACATATCAAGAAGAAAAAGGTTCAAGAAGTGAAAGATCACATGGAGAAAGAAGAAATGAATCCAACCATATCTTCTAATGCATTTACTAGAATTACCATTCCTCAAACTATCAAGATAGAAGGACATATTAAGAAGAAAAATGTTCAAGAAGTGAAAGATCACATGGAGCATCAAGACATGAATCCAACCATATCTTGTAGAGCATTGGAAGAAATTACCACTCCTCAAACTCTTAAGATAGAAGGACATATCAAGAAGAAAAAGGTTCAAGCAGTGAAAGATCACAACGAGCATCAACAACAAGTTCTCCAACTTTTAAAGGATAACGCCACTTTGGTGCAAAATGGAATGAAACAACAGGTAGATCAACATCGCAGTGAAAAATGTTTTGATGTAGGCAATTGGGTATTATTACAGCTACATCTCAAGCAAGCTATTTATGAGAAGAAAATGTTGGCAATACTACATGCACTTAAGAAATGGCGACCTTACCCAATGGGAAGACACTTTAAGGTAAAAATGGATCATGATAGTCTTAAATACTTTTTAGAACAAATATTATCTTTAGAAGAACATAAAAAAATGGGTCACAAATATGTTGGGTTATGACTTTGACATCATCTACAGAAAGGGGAAGAAAATTTTTGTTGCAGATGCAGTCTCAAGAAAGGATGAGGATGTGAAAGTAATGTTTTGTGCTATTTCTATTATCCAAACAAATTGGATAAACGAAGAGAGGGATGAATGGAAGAAGGACAAGGAAGTATGGCCACTCATTCAAAAGTTGCAAAATATCCCGACTCAAACAATATTGCCAAAACTTGAAGAGGAAGGAAAAATCATATTGGAACCTGGAGTAGTCACAGAAACAGGAACCCAACAGCTATGAAATTGATCAATTTCAGAGTATTTCATCAAGTGGAAGAACTTACCCACTGAAGATTCCACATGGGAGGATAAGAATTTTATACAGAAGCATTAAGAACTACTCAAGCGTTGAGGACAACACTTTTTGAAGGAGAGGGGCATGTTAGGCCCCTATACTACTAGTGTAACCCCTTATTGTTATTAGTACAATCCCCTTATTATATTTTTGTACCCATGTAGTTCCCATATTGTTGTTATTGTGCCCCATAGAAGCCCACTATTGTTATTATTGTGCCCTTACATTATTATTGTTAGGGCGGCTCTGATTATATTATGACCCCTTAGACTCCTATATATAGAAAGGAGGTCTTGTCATTTGTATCATCCAAGAATTGTTCAATTATGTAATGTAAAGGAGGTTTCCCCCTCGAAGAGGATTATTTCTAAGGCATTCATCTATATTTGTATCTTTTTCTGAGCTGGTTTCGTAACACTATTTGGCATGAGGACAATCTTAGTGCTCGACGAAATTGCAAGGGAGCACGGGCCTATAAACTACACTGCCGGGTTTGGAGGACTACAGAGAAGGCAGGTTGTGTTGAAGATAATGAAGATGCAATCCAGGGAGCTATGTTGTTAGGAAACTAGCTCACAAAAAGATAGAAAAGATAGATCAATGCCTTAGAATTCAGCCTCTTCGAGGGGGTAACCTCCTTTAAATTACAAAAACGAACAATTCTTGATAATACAAATGACTAAACCTCCCTTCTATACATATGAGTCTAAGGGGTCACAACATAATCAAGCTGACATAACAGTAATAACATAAGGGCACAAAAGTAACAATAGTGGCTTTCTAGGGGGCATACTAATAAAAATATGGGGACAATAGGGGCACAATAATAACAATAAGGGATACAATGACAATAGTAATGGGGGAATCACTAGTATTATAGGGGCCTAACATGCCCCTGTCCTTCTGAAAAGAGTTGTCCTCAATGCTTGAGTAGTTTTGGATGCTTCTATATAAAATTCTCATCCTCCCATGTGGAATCTTCAGCGGATAAGTTCTTCCACTTGATGAGATATTCCGAAATTGATCGATTTCGTAGCTGTCGAGTTCTTGTTTCTATGACCGCTTTCGATTCCAATATGATTTTTCCTTCCTCGTCAAGTTCTGGCAATATTGTTTGAACTGGGAACTTGTCACCTATAACCTTCTTTAAACATAAAACATGGAAAACTGGGTGCACTTAGGAAGCTGCAGGAAGCTCCAATTTGTATGCCATAGTACCAATCTTTTGCAACACCTTCTATGGACCATAATACTTTGGTGATAATTTATTATCCTTTTTAGCTTGCTTGAGGGGATTTTTTTTATATGTTTGTAGCCATAGGAATACCCAGTCACCTACATCAAAGTTTCTTTCACTGCGATGTTGATCTGCCTATTGTTTCATTCTATTCTGCGCCAACATGAGGTTATCCTTTAAGAGTTGGAGAACTTGTTGTTGATGTTCGATGTGATGTTCCACTGCTTGAACCTTAGAATTTTCTCTTAAATATGATGTGATGGATGGTGGATGATATCCATAAAGTTCCATAAATGGGATCATTTTTGTTGCAGTATGGAAGGAACTGTTATACCACCATTTAGCTAGACGCAACCATTTGACCCATTGTGTCTATTTACTAGATACAAAGCAAAGAAGATATCCTTCCAAAAATTTGTTTACTATCTCAGTTTTCCCATCATATTGAGGATGATAAGATGAGCTATGAGCTAACTAAGTACCGAGACAAGAAAATAATTCTATCCAAAAATTTCCACTGAAAATGGGATCTCTGTCGCTTACAATAATCTTTGGGTTTCCATGTAGCTTTTGAATTGTTTCCATAAATGCAGTAGAAACTGTACTGGATTTAAATGGATGTGATAATGCACATAAGTGTGCATACTTGGTAAGTCTATCAATTACCACCATGATGACACTCTTTCCTTCGGACTTGGGTAAACTTGTGATAAAATTTATTGAAAACTCCTCCCAATGTTGGCTTGGAATGGATAAAGGTTATAATAGACCTGGGGTCTTAATTGTTTCAACTTTATTTTGTTGGCAAACCAAACATTCCGCCAGAAACTTTTGAATATCCGATTTAAGGCCATCCCAAAAAAATTCCTTCTTAACCCCGTGGTAAGTTTTTAAAAATCCTGAGTGCCCTCCTAAGGGAGAAGTGTGCAATTCCATATGAATCTTTTGTTTGAGTTGGGAATTGTTACATAGGTATAAGCGATCTTTGTACCATAACGAATCATTTTTCCAGCTAAATGTATCAGATGTACTGGGATCTTGTTGTAACTTTCGAATTAGTTCCCACACTTCTTCGTCATTCTTCCATTCCTCCCTTGCTTTGTTTATCCAATCTGGTTGGATAATAGGAATGAGACACAACAATGCTTCCACATCCTCATCCTTTCTTGAGAGTGCATCTGCCACAACATTTTGCTTCCCTTTTTTGTGGATGATTTAGAAGTCATATCCCAACATCTTTGTGACCCATTTTTGTTGCTCTTCAGAGGATAATCTTTGTTCTAAAAATTATTTAAGACTACCATGATCTGTTTTTACCTTGAAGTGTCTTCCCATTAGGTAGGGTTGCCATTTCTTAAGTGCATGTAGTATTGCCAACATTTCCTTCTCATAAATAGCTTTGTGTAAATACTTTCCCTTGATTGGGCAACTTTTGAAAGTAATGGGTCTTTCATCTTGCATTAAAACAACATCAATTCCATTTCCTAAAGCATCACATTCCACAATAAAGGTTTTTGTAAAGTCTGGCATAGCTAAGACCAGTGCTTGGCACATTGCAATGTCGAAGGTGCATTGGTAAGGCCAAAAGGCATGAACAAAAATTCATAATGACCCTCATGAATTCTAAATGGTTTTTTCAGAATGTCTTCAGTCTTCATTCTGATTTGATGATATCCTAAACAAAGATCCAACTTGGTGAAGTAAATTGATCAATGCAATTCATCCAATAATTCATCAATGACAGGAATGGGAAGTTTATCTTTAATAGTGAGCTTGTTGAGCTCCCTATAATCCGGACACATAAGCCATGACCCATCCTTCTTGTGCACCAATGCTACTGAAGCAGAGAAAGAACTTTGAATAGGTTGAATTATACCATCCTCTAGCATTTCTGCAACCATACGTTCAATTTCACTCTTTTGGGCATAAGGATATATGTACAGCCTGATGTCTGGAGGAACACTTCCTGGAATCAAATGAATAGCATGATCATGATCACGAATAGGTGGGCGACCTTTGGGAGTCTCAAATACCTTGGAATGATTGTCCAAGACTTTTCGGAGATCTGGAGAAATATATGATTTCGATGTGGGAACCTCTAGCGAACATAATTGTGCAATTACACCCTGTTGTTCCTTCTTTAGAAGTTTTTTCATACCGTTAGAGTTTATTATCTTTCCTGATTTCCCTACAATACCCCTTAATTCAACTTCCTTTCCTTCTGAAGATAATTTCCTAAAAAGTTCTTCAAAATTAAAAGCTATTGTACCCAGGGGTTATAGCCATTGGACTCCCAGTACAACATCAGCACCACCCACTGGAATGGAAAGCATTGGGCTATTCAATACATATTCTCCCATGGATAGCTTGATATTATGGCACTTTCCAAAGCAATTTATGGTTCCTCCACTTGCAACCATCACTTGACGCTCTGGTGCTAAATATAGGAAGCAATTCACTTCCTTTGCTATCTTAAAATGAATAAAATTATGGGTACTTCCCGAATCAATCTACACTATTACCTTTTTCTTCTTGATATGTCCTTCTATCTTGATAGTTTGAGGAGTGGTAATTCCAGCCAATGCATTACAAGATATGGTTGGATTGTTCCTGGAGTATATCCTCTTCTTTTGACATTTCTTGTTCCTTTTCTTCCTCCTCTTCACAATCTATGTAGAATAATTTCTTCTCAACACACTTATGACCTTTACTATATTTGTTATCAAAACTGTAACAAAGCCCTTTTGCTATTTTTTCTTCCAATTGTTGTGGTGTCAACCTTGTAGGTTGTGAAAGGCTAAGGGCAACAACACTTCCATCTTTATAGTTGTGAGTGGTAGGCTGCCTGGTTTCCATAATTTTGCTTTCCATTTTTCTTGCTAACGTAAATTCCTTCTCCAATGAATCAGGTTCCCAAAGGTGAACCTCATGTTGGATATTATCCTTTAAAGTCCCTATGAACACATCAATCCTATGCTCCTCTGGAATATCTTTTACCCTTATGTTCAATTTTTGGAAGTCCTCGATGTGCTCCATCATTGAACCCTTTTGTTTGAGATTTATCAATTGGCTAAAAAAAGTGTTGCTTTTGTATCCTCATAATGTGCTATCATTTCTTCCATAAAAATTTCCCAAGTGACAATTTGTTTACGAGAGCAAAGCCATCGATACCATACAAATTGATTTGGTTCCAAATATAAAGTTGGAATACGTACCTTTTGTGTGTTTTGCACATTATTGAGATTGAAAAATTGCTCCATCTGTAGTATCCATGTTCCGGGATCCTTGCCATCAAACTTCCTCATATCGATTTTTGGAACATGGTGGGTCTTCAATCCAACATTAGAGTCTACGAAATCATGATTAACATTTCTTTTGTTCTCATCATGAGTTTCCTTTACTACCCTTTCACCATTAGTGACCATTTCTTGTAGCAACTTATTTAAATTTATCCTCAATTCTTCCATATTATCGTCCACACCATTCATCTTAGCATTCATGCCATCCATCTTAGCTTGCATGCCATTCATATTAACTTCTACCCCATTCATCTTGGCTTCATTTACCTTTAGTAAGAGTGAAATGTGTTGTACTTGGTCTTGTAATTTTGATATATCATGCTGCATTTCTTCCTCTTCTTCATGAGTGATGTTAGAGCTTTCAGGTTGCTTACTAGGTGTTTCCATTTTTTTTTATTCGAGGAATTAATTAATGCTAATAATTCTCCACTATTCCCTTTGAATTCCTTCAAACTAATTTTTCAAACCAATCTTATGCAAAATTTAAAAAAAAACTACACACCTTTTTTCCACTTTGCAAGAGCTCGATATTGAATCTGTTGTATATTTGTAACCGTGGAACTCTAATATCTGAAATCGTGTCCTATAGTATCCCTTTGAGTCCTCTTTCTAACCCTGCAAGTCTGATCAAGATTGGATTCTCCAAGGAAGAGTTATGCCAAATCTCCCACGGTGACATGATTATAGACTAGTTCAGTAGAGCAAACTTGTAAGACGTGCCACAGGTCACTGTTTTGACCTTAGTACCTAAAATTGATACATAGAAAACTACAGGCCGTCCTCTTTATGAAAATTCTTATGAAATTTCAATATGATGTTCAAAACAAAAGTTATGACAATTTTACCCAGGTCACCTGTTTGAAATGTAATTCGGGAGTATGCAAAAACCCTAACTTCCTCAGATCATAGCTCCACAAATATAGCGCGAAAAGCTCTGAAATTTGGACCCAAAGTTCATAATGATTGCGGCTCACATGGGATTTTTTTGTCACTTCTACAACGTTGCAGAAAAAAGGTATAGCGAAAATGCCACAATGACCTGTTTGGAGCAGCAGAACCCTAGAATCCAAAGCTCTGATACCAAATGTTAGGAAACCAGCTCACAAAAAGATAGAAAAGATAGATCAACGTCTTAGAATTCAGCCTCTTCAAGGGGGTAACCTCCTTTACATTAGACAAATGAACAATTATTGATGATACAAATGACTAAACCTCCCTTCTATATATAGGAGTCTAAGGGTTCACAATATAATCAAGCCGACATAATAGTAATAACACAAGGGCACAAAAATAACAATAGTGGGTTCCTAGGGGGCATACTAATAACAATATGGGGACAATACGGGCACAATAATAACAATAAGGGATAAAATGACAATAGTAATGGGGGAATCACTGGTATTATAGGGGCCCGACATATGCACAGGAAGCTACGCCATGGAGGGAGGTGCCACGTAGCACAGTAGAAAGGTGACCATTGGAGTCACTCATCATGACTTGATAGCCAGAATATAGTTAAGAGGAGTGGGCTGGCAACATTTAAGGCAAAAATCTTTGAAGATCTACTGCCAAAACAACATTTCTTGTCAAAATTTGGGGGGAACAGTTGGATTTGAATTCAAAATCCCCTATAAATTATGTGTACCAGTCCACGGCCCTAGAAATTCACCATCTGCATACCCCTGTTGCCTGAGCAGGTCCCATTTGAAGGTCCTTGGCTCCTGTAGATCCCACTATTGAAAATGGAGGATTGGGACCTCGCAGATCATGTTAAGTTCCCACACTTGCTAGTCAATAAATACATGAAGAGATTTTATTATGAAGAGACATGTGTTACAACACTAGAAACCGAGGAATGGGTCGGTAGTGTCGAGCAGTGAGGGTTTCTAAACTTGCTATGGGTGCCACACTACCAAATAACCCCCATTAATACAATTTATGTGCACCAGCTGCTCACATTGGTGCACGATGGGTGCCTATGGATGGAGGGCTTATACCCATCATATAAATGCTGATCTATAGAATATACACACCTGCCACATGAAGGCTTGAACCCGGCTAAGGAATTTGGCGGAAAAACAGGGGAGAAGGGACTTGCAAAGAGAATAAATAAAGATTATGAACTCATGAAAAAACCGTACAGGTATTCAATTCTATCTATCTTGGACCTCGTAGTCCAATTAGCTACCCAAATTTTAGCAGGGAAGGTGATGAGGAAATGTCACGTGGATGAAGTTTCGATGCCTGTAATGTCCCTAGTTGCACAGTGCGCAAAGGGCGTGCACTTCAATTGGTCTAAATACCTCTGTTAGGAGTTCCTCATGAACTTCCGAGAGGCCCAAGATGAAACTAAGTCGTTTCACTATGCTTGATCATTGATGTCGATTGTACATGTCTCGTGGGAATTGCCAGAGGACAGCCAGTTTCCTCCACTTGAGGAAGGATTGTCGGAGGCAGGGCAATTCGCCTCCTTATGGGCTACCAAGGACCCTGTGCAGATCACAAAAACCAAAATATTTTGGGTCCTGATGGAATCAAGTCTCGACATGGCTATTAACCAGCATCCATGGTTGTCCCCAACCCTATACACACAGATGTCAGCCTACGCAACATTCAAGGCTGACTTCCACAGGGTGTATATCTAGGTGCGGAAGGATCCAATGTAGAAGTGGCATGACTTGCCATGTTTGGCAATAGAGATGGATGTACAAGAGGTGGTAGAAAGATACCCCACAGAGTGGAGAGTGTTGTCGCTAAGAAAAGGAAGGAGGCAACTATGCAAGATGCGCAGAACTTGGTTGCGAACAAAAAGAAGGATGTTGCCGAGAAGGCTCATGTTGAGCACGAACGTGCTGCCAAGGAGAAGGTAGAACAAGAGTAGTGTTAGTCCTAGAAAGCTGACAAGTCACCTTCGCCAGAAACAGAAACAGATGAACTTATAGGACAAGGCGGTGGAGGCGAAGAAGGGTAGTGCACTCCCTTCATCTTGAAAAGGCGTGAATTGGAGTAGCAAGGGGGATCATGGAAAAAGAAGAAAGAACAGAAAACACAGGTTGATCCCATGGTGCTCACAGAAAGTGATCTTGATGAGATCGGTGATAAAGTCAGGGACACCGCAACAAAAGTACTACAACAATTTGAACAACAGTACATGCAGACATTGGGAGGAGTTCAGAAGGATCTCCGAGAGTTGCAGCTCCAAGCAACCAAGATCCAAGAAGATGTCAGGAAGGCAAGCGGCACACAAACCATCTTGGCATGGCGGAAAAGTACAGTTGTGAAGATGGCTTGGCCGCAGGATGTGCGAGTCTTCCCGTTTCCCGAAGGTTCAATCCATGCCGAAACTGAGGAACAATGCACCCTCCTTGACAAGGTCACAGAAATGGGCATGAACCTTTCCACGATATCACTTGAGTCATTGCATGCATTACTACATGGAGTCATGGACGAGCTTCGCATCACGGAACATCGAGCACTCAATGTTGTTCGTGAAATGAAAGTCAATAATCAACAGTTGTTCACTAAAAAGATGCAGGTTATGAAGGAGAAGGAGACCCTACAGGAGCACAGTTCGCTATTGAAGTTGGTAGTCACAGAGGCATTCAGGACAGTACATGAGCTTCATATCCTCAAGGATGCACAGCCAGAAGCAAAGATAAGAAAACTAGCTGCTGGTGTGCACGAAGCCAAAGCTTAAGTTAACCGAGTTCAGTTTGAACTCAACATGAAGGTCACGAGCTGCAATTAAAGTTACAGCCCATGACTCCTCCGGAGGTTCAGGAGCAGCATGGAGCCGCGATAAAAGAAGGAATGAAAACATTGGATGTTACAGTCGCTAACTACATGGCATTATTCGAGGAAGGAATGGAGTTGGTGACAGATCTGTATGAGGATCTGAACCTATAGACGCTAAATATGGAAATAAGGGAGTTGTAGCGACAGTACGATGAGGTCAGGGCAATCGCACACTCAATTGCACCAGCGCACCGCCTAGCTAAATTACAGGAGGGAAAGCAACTCCTAGCGTGGGTCGAGGAAGCACACAAGAAGGAGGCCCTGCTAAAGGAAAGGTTTCCATCATGGTTGGAAGAGGATTATCAAGTCACAACAACCATTTAGGATAAGCTTAAAGGCTTGCAACAGACACAATAGACAATGAGGTTGGATGCAAATGGACCAACTATTGGAAAACTGGTTGAGGAAGTTAAGTAGGCAATAACTCAGAGCACTGTCGAGGTCGCAGTAATCTAGGTGGAGCTGGGGGATCTTCACAACATGATCGCAACGCCAGCTGAGTGACTTGAGGGTGAGTCACGATCTTTGTCTTAGGGGCCTGTTGGGATGCAAACCCTTGGGTCAGTTTTGGGGTTAAGATAATCCATTTTTTTATGTATTTTTTGTAACTAATGTAATGTCTCCGCGATTTGTGGATGTGTAGCGAGTAGATGATTAAGAGTCAAAGGGGTTTTAGCCTCTTTTTGATGTAAAGTTTGAGTCGGGTTTGAGATCCACCCATGGTTTGTGGACCATGGGATTGTATGAAAAAGGCTATAAATAGGCGTGTCTTAGACAATCTAAGGCAGATCATGTTAGTAATGGGTCAATAGAAGAGAAGTGATAACATAGAGATGTTAGTCAAGATAGGAGAAGAAAGGCTTTGCATTTGAGTGTGTAGAGGCCTGGGTAGAGTCCGCAGCTGAGTGCAGGGACCCCTACAGCTGAGTGCGCAAGGTAGTTTTGAGTCTGTAAATCTAAATTGAAGATCAATAAACACAATTACCGAATAATTCTTGTGTAAATCTATTTATCTTTGTTTACTTATGTTTATTATATATGTCGTTGATGAATAATGTGTTTATGGAATATTGATATAATGATGCACAATTCTCTTGGATAAGTCTTCATAAATGTACGCAATAAATGTTAATTACTTTCACGAAGACTCTGATGAATTCTATTAATTTTAGTAAATAACTTAAGTATATACGCATGAAAACTAATTTATGATTGTTCTCTGATATGTGTAAGTGGGTAAATTGACTATTAAGAGTTTGCAAAGGTTGATCGTAGACCTTCGCGAAGGTCTAAAGGTTGTTTTAAAACAGTTGCAGTACCTAGTCCTAAGGGCTTACCGATCTGCATGAAGGCAGATTTGAGGTGCTAAAAGACATCACACTCATCTCTGGATGTAGAAACTTGGTTCTTGCATCCCCCCATACTGCTTTGGGTGAGACAGCAGCTTGCACTACACGGGTTGTTGTCGAAAGGCCCAATAGTGTAGGGATTTTTTGGTTGGCGCAACTAACTTTGAACCTGGGTCGGGAACCCCTAATCCAACATACCCAAATATTAAAAACCCTCATATTGTAAACCAAAATGATATTAAGACAAAGAAAACCACATTAGTAAATGTGGTTGATATGAATTGTAGCATAATATAACAATGCGACAATGTTTTTCATTATGTGACAATGTTTCTCGCATTGCGATGTTCGATATATATCTTGAACGGTGTGAGAATGTTTTTCATATTGCAACATTTTTCACATTGCTTCACTAAGTTCATCATCGATGAACATGTTTTAACTAATTTTACCATTATTGACCATAGTTTTTTATGTTATGTTATGGTTTTCTATATTGATAATGGAAGGCTACAATTGATTATGTTTTACCATGGTGAGCAAGATTTAATGCATTTGACCAGAATCCAGACTGACAATGGTTGGAAATGTTGAGCATGGGTTTACCATGGTTTTTAAAGGTTGATTTCTCATATTTTAAAGAATGAAAATTCTTGAAGCCCTATTCTGAAATAGACCATGCTATTTCTGACATTAGTTCATTTGTCAAATTATGATGCTAGATTTTCTTATCACAATGTCAATGCATTTATCTTCATACAAGTTTCACATAATGTTTGACCATATTAACCATGGTTTCCCATGTTCATCATGGGTTGAGAAAGTATTTCAAATATTCATTATGGCGACCATGGTTGGCCTAAAGGGTCCCATGGTTGACCATGACTAACAATGGTAGGCAATAGTCAACCATGCTACCTAGAGTCAACTGTGCTTGACAATGGTTGACCATGTTGACCATAGTTAATTATTTTCAATCATAGTTACCTTAGTTAACCATGGTCATCATAGTTGAAAATGGTTGATTGTGGTTAGACTATGATTGACCATGTGTGGCTATTGTTAAACATTGTTGAATATGATTTTATTATAGTTACATTATGGTTGACTATATTTTGACTATGGTTTTCCTATTGTTGACCATGGTTGACTATGGTTATACTATTGTTTAACTATGATTGATCCATTTTTTACCATGATGTGACTACATTGAGCCACAGTTGGATGTGACTGACTATAGTTGACCATATTTTCATAACAGTCTCATAACGATTGACCATATTTTCACTATCGTTTGTCTATAGTTCAGTATGATATCACTATGTTAGCATTGTGATGGTGGTTGAAGATGGGCAACCATGCTTTGACCATCAATAATTATATGCACATTTACTAATGTGGAGTATAATTATTAAACCTAATTTTTCTAGTATATATATAAACTTTGAGTTTTGAATAGCTATAAACAATTAAAATACCTGGTAAGTATATATTGAAGAGAAGATTATACCTCACATTATTTTGATTTATAAAATAGATTATAACAATGGGTTTTACAATGTTGGGTTTATAATATTAATTTTTTTAATATTAGGTTTATATTATTAGAATTTTTAATATTATGGGTTAATATTGGTCTTATATTATATATGTGTATGGTTTATAGATAACTAATTTATAAATATATAATTGTGTTAAATAATAATAATAATAAATAGTTAATCATATATATAGTTATTAATATGTTGATAATATATACCAATAATTATATATTATAACAATATTTAATTATTTAATAATATATATCTCCATTTATAACAATAATAATTATTGTATCTAATAATATTATATTTGAGTTTAATATATACTATATATATAGAAGTAATATTATTAATATACTCTAACTATATATATAAGATATTAATAGTTATATTAATATATTAATAACTATATATTAGTCATACACTATAAGATAATCATAAATAAATAAGTACTATTAATAAAAAGCATATTCTCTATTTTAATTGTTTTATAATTTGAAATATAAAAATTATATAATATTATGTAATATAATATAATAGTATTATAATAACCCCCCATATATATATATATAATAAAATGGTTTTTATATCTATATAATTCTTAATAATCACAAATAATCAACCTTTAATAACTACTTTTACACCATATACCTGATAGTTATATTTATGGAGCGTATATCATCTACATTTAGTAATGTCATTGTATATATGTTTCATATATGACTATGTACACCACATAAAGGAAAGAATAAGGTATTTATAATAAAAATCAACATTAAAACCTGAAATAAAATATCACATTTATTATCCCCGAGTGATGCAACTTGTTGGCCAGCGAATGCATTGCTAAGGTGTTTGTGTCATTATGCAGGTCATAGGTTCAATCCTCCTCTTACCTATGCGTTGTTCTTGGGAGCGATGCGGTTTCACCTAGAGGTTATAGTGGGAGACGTCGGAGATTGAACCCATGTCACACGAATATGAGAGCTGACGTGTTACCATTTTTGTTAGCCATAAATCACATTTATTAAAATAATGTAAAAGGAAATATTGAAAATGTAAATTGCATCCATCCCATATGCAGCTAGTTATGTGCCCTCGGAAAGAAAATAATTAGGAAGAAAGGTGAAGAGGAGGAAAATGGCTAAGGTTTACTCTATAGCATGCGTAGTCAAGATCTGGGTTATCGTAGTAATCCATGAGGGTGGGGAGACTGGTGACCTCATGTAATGGTTTTCCATTCAAAGCAGTGTAACCCCTGAGGTTTTCACCTCTCTGAAAACCACAATAGAACCATGGATTTGATTGGTGGCCCTAACAGGTAAGGTATGCTGAGACTTAAATTTGCAACAGGGCCTCACATGGGATGTCGGTCCAATTTTTTTGATCTGGTGGAGGATCCTATATGTCAGTATAATGATCTCGTAAGACGAGGAGTTAAATCAACCATAGAAATATTTGACTAGTCACAACATTGCAAATTTGTTCTCCTTTTTTGGAAGCATGATTGGGATATGGTTTTTGTTCATGGATTTGTACAACGAGGTCTTCTAAGACATCACTATACAACAAATTCTCTTGCCTCTAATGTTTCCATGTTGGATTCATACATGCAATCGGGATCCAAGTCTCTTTGCTTGGCAGAGGAACCTCTACTTTATAAAAAAATCCCAGGTATGTCATTGTGATCTATATATAAAGGAGAGACAAGTAGAGAGGAGACCATAGTGCCAAGATACAGATCTAGAGGAGGGATTTTAGGTTTCTGCCATAACCGTTAATAAGAAATAGATCTGGTGAAGGGTTAGGGGAATCGATCTATTGAAAGATCTGAAGCAGATTGCTCAAAATATCTCAGGTATACAAGCATCTTTATAAATTCTAATTTTTGCAGGAAAGGTGTTGTAAGATGTGTTTAAACTGAAATATTATTGTATCCAAAGGAACTCTACCCTTATCCTAAATTTAATATTGTCGAGTGGAGCCCAAGTAGTGAGCATTCCACATGGATCATGTTTTTCTGGCAGAGGTCCAAGTTCATTTAAGGACGCCTTGAGAGGGAAAGATACTAGACCAGAGAAAGAATCCCCAAATTTGATAATTCGAGGTTTGTACCTAGTAGAGGATATGGAGAAGGCTTTAAATCTTTCAATAAAATTACCAAAAGTGAATGGGCTTTTCATTGTTTTAGAATCCAAAGCTATCATATGTTGATTTGATGGTGTCTGGCCCAAATTTGAAGATCCACAACAATGGATCTACCTCAGTTGGAATAAAGTTTGTGATATTTATCTGTGTGTGAAAGGATTTTTGTTGCTTGGTTCGATAATCACAAAGACTTGGAATATGTCACAAATGAAGGACTATGGTTTTTGGGAATGGTAGGTCTCTTTGTCGTTCCATAGTTCCCGAGATTCAATCCCAATATAATGGTGGTTATGAAAATGTCGGTATGGAAAATGTTACATAATATTCTGCTCACCTTCTTGCACCACCAAGTCTTAGAAGGCATTGGAAATTCTTTAGGGATATTCCTAAAGATATTTCTAGAATGAATGAACAAAGATATCTTCACTTTTGCAAGCATATGTCTAGAGATGGACTTAAGTAAAGGCCTTGCATATCGTGTTCATCTGACACACAATGAATTCAAGTGGAAACAATGGTTAGATTTTGAAAATATTTCTTTTAGGTGTTGAATTTTCCATGAGATAGGGCATTTGCAGAATACATGCCCACAAGCGAAGAAAAGGACAAAGAAAAGGATGCAGAAGCCAAAAGGATGGCAGTTTCCATAACCACATTATTTTAATTATAAAGAGTAATAAATACACAAGATCCAACAATATCAAGAGGGACATTATCAAAAATTTTCTTAAAAGGAGGAGGGATAAGGGAAGATAAAGGATCAAGCTAAACAGATAGAGAAACCCAACAACGTAGCAGTGATCTAGACTCATGGAAATCAACATTAGGAAAATAGCACCAGTCATGGTGTAGGTGGAATAAAGTGATCCCACATCTCTGAGAGCTCAGACTCAGATGAAGAATTTCCAACAATAACAAAAAGTGATGAATTGGAAATTGCTATGGCTACTCCATCTCTTTTGGTTTGGCACAAATTTCAAAATAAAAGAGAATGTAAGAAAGAGAAAACCAGTTTATCTAGGTAAATGTAAACACTGGTAGCCTAGCTATGATGAGTGCTTAAAACACATTCACATGGTCCTCAACTATAATATATGAATTCACTTATGCATATGCTTATGTAAGAGTCATAAATATTTTATCCAATCATTTGATATAATTTAATTGGAAAATTTATTTTATATTAAAGCCAATTTGTAAAAGATTACAAAATTATAATTTTTTGATATACTTTCTTGATAATTTTGTACACAAAACTTCAACTATATCCAAATATTAATTTTCAATCTTTTGGATGTGGATTTCCCAACTTTCATGTGAACTCATATTTAAAGAAAAATGAGAGGGAATTTGAGATGAAATTAAATTATTTGATTGATTCTATGTCATGATTTATATGTTTATGCTTGAGGATCTAACATGTTTATTATGCACGCACTTTGAAGTACTTGTTTATAAAAATGTGTTAATAGCTTAATTTTTTTTTAAATCAATGTTGACATTATTAATTCAGTACCTAATCACTAACTCTAGTGAAGAAAAATGATTTGATAAGCTAACTTGAAGGAAAATGATTAATTGTGAAAGTTTTATCAGTTAAAGGGAGTTTTCATGAGCTTAAAATTAACATAAAAATATTTAATTGAAATTTAAAAATTACAGTATGAAGAGATCCAAAGAAATTGATAAAATAAATTATGCCAAAATTTGAATTTGCATGATAATTTATATCTATCTCAATAGTACTCACCTGAATGATATATTTATGGAAATTTATATGTATATCGTATGTACTCATTTGTTTTTTAACTGCAGGCGAGTACAGATTTTTAAAAGATATTTGTAACATACCTCCTAAGCCTACTCATAAATTTAGCTACTAGGCTCCCTTGATTTTAAATTTTCTTTGTTTATAGTTTAAGTTTAAATAGTCATCACAAGTATAGTTACTCCATCATTACATGCACAATGATTATCCCTGCAACTATACTCATAACCTTAACTATTGAACCACCTCAAACTAATGAACCCTACACCATAGGCATAATATTATATACTCTTTAGATCAGCCATTAGGCATAAACCACAACTTGGAGAAAATAATGAATCATGGCATGCACCCTATAAAATTCTCCAAGGTCTTTATGCAAACATTAATAGAACATTATTTGGCAACTGCTTCTGCTAGCATGGTCATGAATAATATTTCAGGCATAGTCAAAAATATTATTGTCTTAACTTTTATGCAACATGCAGGAATAGCTAAACTAGCCTCAACGTATAGCATAGATAACCAGAACCATAGACTATACAATTAGAAACATTATACCACATTGTTCCACTTGCACCAAGGTCTCATGCATAAATGTTTGTCCAGTTAACTAGAGGTATCACTTAATGTTAGAGGCATCCTATGTCATTTCATAATGATGACCGTGTTTAGATTTAATATATGTCTCACACATCCATATATGTTCATCTCACAAACAAGTTAACATAAGTACTCATGCTTAGGCATACGGGTCACATGCAGCTTCTATCATGAGAAAGATAGCTCCATGGTCCAAGCAATAACAATTACTTACTATTATTCTACCTCTTGATGCAATAAGAGTCACATGCATTAGAATAAAATCATTCATCATACATAATCGATAATACTACTCCCACAATTTCATTTAAGGTTAACATGAGTATCTTGAGGATTATTGTTATAGACATATTTGGGCACTGCAACCCCAATCACATATGTCGATAAACCAAGGGCTCTTAAACCCCTAAAAGTGTTGTTTCACACCCTAAAAGATCAAGGTCAACTGATTACATCATTTCCCAGAAGTTCTCCCTGAAAAACCACTCAGAACTGGTCAAAACTGGACCATACAGACTGCTCCATGCTAAGGGTGTGATGCATACTGATTGTAACACTGGCCAGGTGCGATGCATACTGAAAGAGAGTTCTGTAGGGTGTGATGAGTGAGAGTAGATAAATGGCAGAGACAGTTTGCTAAGTGGAAACCCAGAGAATCTTCTAGAAACTTCTCATATGACACTTGCCTCTCTGAATTTGCCCAGGGATGAGTAAGAGATCATGAAATCTCCAAGTGGAACCAAGAACTATCAGTGAAATGACACTAATCAAAAACCCAGAAGCTGACTCACCCCTTTGCAAATATCTATATATGGATCCCTCAGCTGAGAGATCTAGAGGCTGGAATTTTGTAATTTGTAAGGAAGTGCTGTTGGTTTCTCTTTGAGACATTGTATTGTTGGGTGATCTTGCTTTTCATGAGGTGAAGAGGGCTTTCATGCTGGGAGGATGATGCTGGATCAGACAGCTGGGTTGTAATCCTCTCTTCTACTTCTACTATCAATAAAGTTATTTGAGTTTTCCTCCATATACTTGTGTACTTGTGAATCTTGTATTTGTGAATGCAATTGTATGGTTAATGTACTTCTGATTTTGCATTGTTTATGGTATTATAGATCTCTATGCTTTGATGGTGTTTGTTGCTTTGTCTCTACAGGTGTTCTTTAAAGCAGGATAAGTGAGAAAGGAGTGGCAAGCTATATCAAAGGAGAGAGGAAACAAGAAAGGAGCCAAGCGAAAGATTAAGGTTGGTGCTCTCTGCTTCTCTCTTATCTATCATACATAAAGGAAAACACAAGTTACTTTGAATTGTTTGTTTCTAAGATAGCTACCCGTCTTAGTGGGACTAGCAGATCGAATAGACACTAGTTTTCTCGGAAACAAAATGGCGACTCCACTGGGGAGCGAATAGTTTGTTTGTTTGTTACTGTTGTTTGCTTTATAAACTACAGATGGAGCCTGAAGTTAAGCCAGCTAGCCTTCGAACTGCACTTGCTATGCAAGTGCAAAGTAGATCAACGCTGCTTCAGTCAATCTCCGGGTTGGTTTATGAACTGAACATCTGACTTGCAAACATCCTAAGTGCCCTTGTGGTAGCTCATTAACCTCATAAGATCATACCCCTATACTTTGTTTTTACTGTCTATCATAGCTCAGCCTAAATCATTAAACTTAGCTACAAATTTTGAGTGAAAACCAAGCTCAGTTTCATTCCCTGGTCCATCGCACTGTCTCTAACTGGTAGTTTGGATGCATCGCACCTCCCATGTGTTGCAGGTGATATGCATCCCTGTTTCCCTTAAGGATAGGTGCGATGACTGAATGAAACTGTTTCCTTCTCTGGAATTTGGTTTTTTCTTCATTTCTTTTAGCTCTATTCAGTAGTTTTGCTGCTTATGATCAGTATATCATTGTTGAAGCCTTCTTCCTTTACATTATTTAGCCCCCATTGATAAGGAATTGTGAATGTTTTTTATGTATTTTTCATCATTTACAGTCCTCCTTTGCAAAGAGTAGCTTAATCAAACTCTCGTCTTTTGATTCAAAAGTGTCGCAACTGTCATTGTGAGTCGAAAAGAAGAGTGTTATAAAGTCTTCCTCTTCTAGATAGTCGATAGTACTTTTTCCATTGTATTCTATTTGAATTGTCAATATTTGAAGTGTCGAAAGGGTTTTCCATTTGAAATTGAAAGTGTCGTCTTAGTCTTCCTTTTGAAACAAAATTGCTAAAGTGTCGCTTTGAAGATTTGTAGTTCAAATATGTACTTAGTTTTCTTTTTGGCATTCTCACATTAAGGAAATGGAAAAAAAAATACATGCATGTGCATTTGAATTTAGACTGCATGCGGAAAATGATTTAGGAAAAGTGCATTTAGTGTGTGCTCTCTGCTCACTGTTGAAAGAATCGTACTCTTCTTTCCTTGGTAGCTAGGATTTTCATTGCTAAAAGAAAACAAACAACTGATTATCATTTTAGATTGCATATTTAGGAATTTTACAACTACATCACGTGGTGAACCTTGAAAGGAAAACTTCTTAAAAAATATCAACTCTAAAATAAACCTCAATGAACATAAAAACGCTTTGGAACCTAACGCAACACATCTATAAGTCTAGGCTAGAGACGTGTTCTAGTGTCGTAAAACCTGGTAACTATTATTTTCATCGAAGGTTGGGCGATTCCTCCTTTTTGATACGAAAAGTGCTAGTACGGACTTGTGCTCCCCATACCGTCGAGTATATATTGGGAGACCACAATAGGCTGATTTCCTTTATCCATAAGAAGCCATGTCTGCCGCCCTATCGATCGCAATGCATTGAACATAGCATTCAGGAAGATTGACTACCATACATAAGTCCTTGGTAGTTTATCTTTAATTTACCACCAAGGTTTATATTGTAGTTTTACGATTGGTTTGGTAATCCCTCTATCTAGATTTCCAGAGTAGTCACTTTCGTTCCTTTTTGACTCCTTAAAAGAAAAGGTCCATCTGAGCACTTGTCACTTCAGGCTCACTAAAAATCGAAGTGGACTAGAGTCATCTTTAGCTTTTTATCAACTCTTAAAAATTGAAAAAGCAAAGTTGTGTCAAAGCGTCATTAAAATTTATTTAATTCGGAATAACATTTTCCCTTTTTTAATTTTGAGTTGATCAAATAATCCGCAATCATGGAAGAAAGTCAATCAAAACCCTGTCGTTCGTGGAGACTAGTGAGTCAACCATCTTTGACTCAGGAAACGAAACCATTCCAGGCAAAATAGTCTTGTTTAACTGAGTCCACTTCTCCTGGTTTATTTGAAACTTGTGTTTCAACATCATTAGAGACTACATTTACTCCGATCATTTCTGGTACATCTGCCTTTACAGAAGAAGCTCTGCGGTTACAAGAGGACATTAGAACTGATCCTAATGTAATGGTAGACACTTCTATACCTGAAACAACTCCATCTAGAGCTGATCCAGAAAGTTAAGTTCACTTACTTGAACATCTAGGAGCAGAGTTCCAGAATTCAGAAGGTGTCACCCCTCAAGTGTCTGTTACTACAGAAGCTATACCTTCTTCGGCTCCAGAAATATTTTACGGACCCGATGGTCTACCTCTTCCACCTAGACTAATTGCTATAGAAGAGATAGTAGAGGATCTTCCATCCAGTACTCCATTGCATTTTGGAACTGGGATCCACTTATATCCTTCTACTACTGAAGTTAGTTCTTTTAATCATCCTTCATCGCAAGTTCCTATCGAATCGTTAGAAAATATTTTGGATAGACTAAATATGTCTGAGCAACCATCAATATCTAAGACTGTGTCATCTAATATAGCCAACGCAGAACTTCCTGCTGCCACTCCAACGATGTTTGCTGGTATACCATCTATCCCAACTAGTTATCAACCACTAGATGGAGTCCACACAGGGACTGTTTCGATGACATGGTCTGTTCCTATTTGTTCCTCTGGGATCCTATCTAGCATTTCTTATGTTGAAGCTTAGCAAATTGATCTTGCATACCAGTTTCAATTTGGACAGCCCAGTCTTCAAAGACCCATCTATCCTTTGAGCACTGAATTGCCACTATATGGGGGGCAGTATGTTTTTTCATTGTTCCCTCCTGGAGAATAACCATATGAGAGCTCACAACAAAATTCAGGTCAAACTGGAGCTACATCCAGCGGTTGGGTACCAATACTGCCTCAACAGCCAAGTGTTGTATATTCAATGCAATCAGCCCAACCTGTGTCGAATATTACCACTAGACCTACTATTGTGACTATGTCACAAATACAAGCACAACCTGTTGTATGTCAACCTCAAGTCTCTCAAGTTGTAATACAACAACCTCTTGTCCCTACGACTCAATCACAACCTCAGATTAGTGCTTCCTTAACCGGAACGACTCAGGCTCAAACAGGTACTATCACTCCGCATCTTGGTCAATCATCCAGTATTGGGCAACAACAAATGGTCCAACAACCATGGCTCGTGCAATATCAACAACCGCAATTCCAACAAGCTTACTGAGGACTTGAGCAACAAGGCTTTGTAGGTAATGGGCAACCACATTTTCAAAATGGTTATCAACAACCATACTATAATGGTTATGCCCATCAACCTTATCAAAAATATCAGCATCAGATACATTATGCTGGCATGCAAAGACCTACTGCTCAGGCGATCCCATCTTATCCTGGGTATGTTTCGTCAACCCTGAATCAACAGTTGCCTTTTGTAGCAACTCCAGAATTACTAGATCTAAACCGGTTGACAAATGATCCAATTGCTTATGCCCCTTGGTGGCTAGCAATTCCTCATAAACTTCCCTTTGATATTCCTAAATTCAATGGAAATCTGGGTGAAGATCCATCGAATCATGTAATGACTTTTCATTTGTGGTGTTCATCTAACACCCTCAATGATGATTCGATTAGGCTTCACTTTTTTTAGCGAACGCTAACTAGTTCGACAACGAAATGGTACATTGAATTGCCTAGAGCTTCATTCGATAACTTCAGCACCCTTGCCACTACTTTTTTAACCCACTTTCAGTTACCCACAAGGTACGAAATGGGAACGAAACTCCTTACCAACTTTAAACAGACAACAATCACTCACATATCTTATCATATTCATGAGTGGCGACGTCGTCGTCGAATGGTAAACACGTATGTTCCTGATCAGCTTCTAGCTGAGTGGTTTATTAAGTCATTATTGCCTTCTATTACTGAAGATGTGGCGAAGGGAGGAGTTGTCACTGAAGAGCAAGTCATTGCTCGTGCAAAATATTTAGACTTGATCTATACTCAGTTTGGCATGCTCTACAACAAAATTCCTGATGCTCCTAGACCAGAATTTTCTGTTCCTCCCCCTCCTAAATCAAACTGGGACACTCATGCCGGTGATGGCTTGATCGGTACCTCAAGCACGCAAACTGCAAAGGCTCCATCTGGTGCAGTCTCTAGTCAAAAAGAAAATGAAAAACTTCTTTCCTCATAGGTTAATGCCATGTCATATGACAAGGGAAAGAATCCAAAGCAACCAGGGGACAAGAAGAAAGGGAAAAATAATAAGAAGAAACAAGAAAATTCACCTCCTGAAAAATCTTCTGAGGACCCTACTGGGCAAAAGAAACCTCATTATCCATGTTTAATATGTAACGACAAGCATTTCATGAAAGATTGTCCACATCGAGCTGAGGTTGTGAAACTTTTAAAAACTTCAAGTACCTCATCGGTGTTGACTGATCTGTTTCCAAACCCAGAAACCTATATGGTTTCTATCGATCATGCTTCCCCATCCCAAGTGCTTATTCTATCCATCTCGAAACAGAAAAATGATGCTCTGATATCGACAAGGAACAAAGATTATGGGAATCCATAGTCGTCGAACAACAAGGCTATAGATCAACCCAGTAGTTCGACAACAACTTCACCAAAAGTTGTTCCGCTCATCATTCCTGAATTAACTATAAAGCCGCCAAAGGGAGTAGTACATAAATCGGCATTTAATCCTCGTGCCCGAGCAGCATAGAATTATAATATAGTGGAGGATCTGGCTCAATCGTCATCTGCTATGTCGACACTTGAAGTACTGCAAAATTGCCCTTCCCAAAAGCAGGCCTTGTTATCGGCAATAGGTGGGATTGACCAAACAGATTCAAATCTTGTGGCCTTTAACCATAAAGGATACAAACCTAAGTTACTGGCCCAAATCGAATTCCTTATATAGGTAAAAACCCTGAAAAAAACTGTTCATCGAACAATAATTGATGAGGGGGCACCTACCTATATTATGTCAATGAGTTGCTGGAAAACTTTAGGTTCACCACCCTTGTCTCGATCATCAACGGCATTAAAATCATTTGATGGAAGAACATACACGCCGTATGGGATTTTAAGTAACTTGCAAGTTGAACTGGGGGGCAAGACAGTAGAAATTGAAGTTGAGGTCATCGATGGAAACCTTGACTACAATATCTTACTGGTAATGCCATGGATTTATGTTATGGCCATCGTTGTGTCAACATATTTTAGAAAGATTGCATTTCCCTTATAGGGTGGAATTACAATCGTTGACCAACTAAGCTTTTTTCCCAATAGTTCACAAGCTACTGGAAGTATTCCATTGATCCATGGAAGTTCTCAATCACTTCAAAATGTCGGAGTAGGTCTCCTAAAAGACCCTTCCTTAATGGGTACTTTTGCCCTCCCAGCTCCAAGTAATCTGGCGGAAGTGGCCACAGTGGAAACCTGTCATATGATATCTTCTACATCATCAAAGATTAAGAAGAACTCTAACCATTTTGATAGTGTGGATCATCGCCACGTGTTGCTCCCAAGCCCCATAAAATCTTTGTAGCAATCAATTTTCCGGGCCTGAGCGGCGAACCCAAATCAACACTCAATGAGTGTTTGGATAGATAGGTCTCTAGAGTATGTTACCTCTTCCAATCCTTGGTCTCGTATACATTCTACAGACGTAGGAATCATTCAGTCAACGATGATAGGGGAGACACCGTGGGAAGATGACCACCATTGTTCCCACCTTTAAGATAACAATGAAGATTATTCAAGCGACCTTAATCATCCTTCAGTTTTTTATTTTCTATCAAATACTATAAATACAGTGGATTCCAGGCATATTTTCCCCAAGAGTTCAAAGGCGAGTCTATGATTAGATCTCGTAAAATCCCAGTCGAGTCTTTCACCTGATCTCGTAAAAGAACCTTCATTCCATCCACCTGACAACCATGAGTAGTCTGGTGAACGTAATGAAGCTTGGGGGGCATGAACCTAGTTGTAAAGATAAGTTTCTCTGAGGTTATGTGATTGGTCTGGCACACTATTCACCTTTGTCTATTTTGGACGAAGCCAAAGAGGTGTTTTGTCTATTCTGGATGAAACCGCCCTACCTCACCGTAGTGATTTCCATCTGGTTACAAGAGACTCTCCCTTTCATCATGCTGGGGGCATGCAAACTAATTCCAAGCATAATTCTGTATTTTGAGCTTGTGTAAAAATTAAATTGACCCCAAGCATGGTTTGTTCCTTTCAAGCTTGTAAAAAACATGAAACCGAAACTGAGCATATATTATCCCACGGTTCAAGATCATTAAAAAATTAACCAGGCAACGAGCAATGCTTCCGTAAGGTTCAAGCTCGTTAAAAAATAAACCTACCACTGAGCATAGTTTCTCTCGATTCAAGATCATTAAAAAATTAATCCACCCTTGGTAAATAACCTTTGTGATCGCCCTGCTATCAGCTTTCTGAACCTTGGTTGTGTTCTTGCCATCACCTCCATTCTTTTGGATGATCATATGCTTCCACTTGATTGTTTAACATTTTGAGGAACAGATGCGATGAGTGGTTTTGTTAGCCAACCTCTTCACGCCACCATGTTTTGAGAAGTTCCAAGATTACTTAGAACCAATTCCAAGATTACCCGGAACTAGTTTGCTACAAAAAGATCGAGTACTTGTCTTTTTCGGCTTGCTAAAACTATCGAAAAGTCATCCCTTTCGTATTATTTTATACCTTTTCAGACTTAAGGGATTATGCCACAAAAAAGGACTACTGGAGTTTCCTTTCTGTCTCTTTTCAAACTCTCTAAATATGAAAAGGACCGAGTTATCTTTGTCGTTAAACTTGTTAAAACAATAGTGATAAACTTGTCCATCCGGAAAAGAGCGAGTTTCACTGTCGCTAGGCTCGCTAAAACATAGCGACAGGTTTGCCCGAAGGGAAAATTATAGAACAAGCATATGTTATCCTCCTCAAGCTTGACAAAAATAAAGAGGTACTGGTCAGCAATGACTGGGGAAAAAGGGAAGAAAACTTGAAGAACTTCATTGGTAGCAGGTCGCTCTTGAACATGACACTTTCACTCCATCACCATGATTGAGTTGGGTTGGGTTATTTAGTCCACCATCACCATTGGTCCTCCGTACCATCCATGGGTTTAATGCTACCGATCCATCTCAGTGTTGGCGATACCAACCCAGCTAACACCTCATCCACTGCAATACCTTCACTCTCCATTTTTCATGACTGCCATTCCTGAACCTTGTATCATCAGATTGTTTTCACCTCTAGAAAATCATTTGCTTCATTTCGTGTCGTAGATGTGGGATTCATTAAGGCCCTCCTACGACAGGTCACTTCTTGTCGACATCAGCACATTATCCAAGAAGTTGACTTAGGAACAACCCTTTCAGTACTTTGAAGCTTGCATGCCTCAATGGCAAGTTTCTCACTTCCGACGATAGGTTTACATCAATGGCCTTCGACCGAAAGATTTTGCGTGGTGTTCGACATCAGATCCTATATTCACACCACATGAATTGTACTATAGTACCTTGAGGGTCATTATCATTATCGGTAATTCCTCTCGCACCTGTTAACAGCTCACATCATTGGCTGGTAATCAGGTGATGTCTTTCCATGTTCGACTTCAGAACATCTTTTCACATGGATCGACTTGTACATCGGGCGAAGATTGAATGAGTTTTGAAGACCCCGGATCTAGTTTCATCCATCCGAGCTGCGATATATTCAGGAAAATAAAGACATCAAATGTACACCATCTCTGCACAGATGACAATCCAAACTAAGGGATGATGACTCTACAAGAATCACTAGTCTGCAACACAGACGATTATCTGTCCTATGTACATGAAAATGAATTTATAAAGCTGAGCATGGGAATGCCCGCCTCAGCTAGATCATGAAAATAACATGAAGATAATGTATTGCATTGTATTTATACAAGTCACCTTCCAGTTCGAGAGACCTCGGATCCTCATGATGAAGCATTTCACCCGACATCAGAAGATTTACGACCTCATGCTTTAGGGGGCAACTTTTATAGACATATTTGGGCACTGCAACCCCAATCACATACGTCAATAAACCAAGGGCTCTTAAACCCCTAAAAGTGTTGTTTCACACCCTAAAAGATTAAGGTCAACTGATTACATCATTTCCCAAAAGTTCTCAGTGAAAAACCGCTCAGAACTGGTCAAAACTAGACCATACATACTGCTCCATGCTAAGGGTGCGATGCATACTGACTGTAACACTGGCTAGGTTTGATGCATACTAAAAGAGCCTTCTGTAGGGTATGATGAACGAGAGTAGACAAATGGCAGAGACAATTTGCTAAGTGGAAACCCAGAGAATCTTCTAGAAACTTCTCATATGACACTTGCCTCTCTGAATTCGCCCAGGGATGAGTAAGAGATCATGAAATCTCCAAGTGGAACCAAGAACTATCAGTGAAATGACACTAATCAAAAACCCAGAAGCTGACTCACCCCTCTGCAAATATCTATATATGGATCCCTCAGTTGAGAGATCTAGAGGCTGGAATTTTGTAATTTGTAAGGAAGTGTTGTTGGTTTCTCTTTGAGACATTGTATTGTTGGGTGATCTTGCTTTTCATGAGGTGAAGAGGGCTTTCATGCTGGGAGGATGATGCTGGATCAGACAGCTGGGTTGTAATCCTCTCTTCTACTTCTACTATCAATAAAGTTATTTGAGTTTTCCTCCATATACTTGTGTACTTGTGAATCTTGTATTTGTGAATGCAATTGTATGGTTAATGTACTTCTGATTCTGCATTGTTTATGGTATTATAGATCTCTATGCTTTGATGGTGTTTTGTTGCTTTGTCTCTACAGGTGTTCTTTAAAGTGGGACAAGTGAGAAAGGAGTGGCAAGCTCTATCAAAGGAGAGAGGAAACAAGCAAGGAGCCAAGCGAAAGATTAAGGTTGGTGCTCTCTGCTTCTCTCTTATCTATCATACATAAAGGAAAACACAAGTTACTTTGAATTGTTTGTTTCTAAGATAGCTACCCGTCTTAGTGGGACTAGCAGATCGAATAGACACTAGTTTTCCCGGAAACAATTATACATAATTAGTCAATAAAGAAACATTGGATGCCCTACATAAACAATTAGCACCATAGTTTCTACAGTTGAGCCTTAACCAAAGTTAACAAATTTTCATGGCAGTTCAAGCACGACTATTCACTATCTTAACAAAAGACAAGATGACACCAATACCACATAAGATCCACATTTTATGGCTGTAACTAGAATTACATTTATCTTCCATCCTCATCTCATAAATGCCATTGAATCATCTATGTTAGTCGCATGAAATTAATTTAAGCGTTTACATAGCAAGGAAAACTCAAGCAAATTCTCTCATATGCTCAAGAATTTACAATATAGAGGTAAGAAACCAACATATAGAACATCCCACGCAAGTGTATACAACTAGGATAGAAGAATAATACCACTTGGATAATGGAGCAGCACCAACCAACCATGAATCACCTTTGATTGCCCTCGAGTAGAGGTTCTTGCCATGGATCAATTACCTCCAATTGATCTATGTAATGACTATTTAATATTTTATTTCATGATATGGTTTCCATTAGCGACATCCCACTTCTGTGGCTCTTTTTATCCATTTTCCTAGGATTTTCTCAGAAAATATTGTCTTTCTCTCCCGAGATTATTTTCCTCATAAAATCTTTCCTTTATCTTCCGCACAACTTTTATTGTTTTTCTCGATGGATATTTATCTCCAATCCATCTAGCTTATCTTGAATTACATCTAGAAGCATTATCATGAAAGAATTATCCAATCCCATTCCTCAATGGGATTTGGTTGGAATCTCATCTCTTGGTGTCTCGCTTTTCCAAGTGATTAATTTATTAATTTATTTCATAATTGCTTTTCATATTACATATCATACCTATATTTCCTCAACTAAAGATTGAAATAGTTTGACACTCAAGGGAGGGGTGTTACATACCCCCCCCTTAAATTTACACCGTCCTCGATGTATTACTGCATCCTCATTCACAAGTAGTTGTCTCTGAATTCACAGGCTCACCTAGCCTAGTCATATGATGCAGATCTTCTAATAAAATATATCGGTTACCAAGGAGACCTCCCAACACATCTCCTTCCATTGCTACCTATAACATTGGTTTCAATCAATTTTGTGAGAGTTTTTTAGATGTTGAAACTCAACTATGTTTACCACAATTAGTTTGATACATAATACTACTAAAGTAGCTACGGCTTATATTGCCCATTATTAATTTTATTTGAAGAATGCATGCTCTCCCCCTACATTCTTCCAAGCCTTTATGTTCTTGCCGAACACTTTCTTTTTGTAGTTTCTCTCCATACAACAATCCAACTAGTACATTTCCAAATAAATATGTAAAAAATATCATAACATGTTAGCTCACACATAACCATCATATTCATATGCTTTCATCAGAATCATAATCACATGTATACAAAACTGCAAATAAACCACTGTTACTTATCCTTGAATCACTTCTTAGCTTCCTTCTTTTGTGCACACTCCAGGTCAGTTGCCATGCCATACAACCACCCAGTGTCTTCATGCATACCTACACATATTGTGTATTACACACACACAACTACATATGTCATATACTATACTGCAACACATTCACTCATACCGGTACCATATGTATCGCTTGTACATAGTACCATCTGTACCACTGGTACATCATACCAATGTCCATAGCATCACCTGCACGACATATACTTTATCCACATGTTTCCAACCATGTTAGTATTATGCCAAAAATTCCTTCTTTACCTTTAAGTAAGTGGAACAAATTGTGCTCAGTTTATAAGGAATTTCATGGACTTGTTCCATTTCTACAACCAATGAAAGTTTTATGTCATATTATTCAAGTGCTTTTATTTAGAAATCATTTTCCTATTTCATGTGGTTGCAACAAAATATCAACATAATAGTATCATAAAAGTAATTATGCATACTATAATTTCATCATACCCATAACTCTTAGTTTTGGGATTAAATCTGTCACCTATACAAGATTTTAACAACAATGGAATATACCTTCCGCTTAATCATAAAACAGACTATTAACTATGATACTCAGTCTATCATAGCTATTTGAAGTCTAATAAACATCTTAGCTTGTCTTTAACCAAGAACAAATTTGGTTGATACTTAACCAATATTCATACTTAAACAATTCATGTTGTCTGATTTACTATTGCTCTTTTTTCACTTCTTCCAACACCTGGTTGGCCATGATGAATTCAGTGTAGGTTTAACTCCATTAAATAATTAGTATGCACCTGCATACATCTCCCATATAGGAGTTATAAATGAAAGCTATAATATTCGCAACTTCACATCCTTTATGTTATCTTATGTGTTATTTACTACTAACATAGAATCTTTAGATTATCATGAGCAGTAATTTTGCATAACCTTTTTGGTTTACCAACTCTTTGTTTACTAATTCAGAGTCATGTTCTAAATCTAGTGTATAAAAGAAGGTTGCTCAAATGTGTCTAAAGCACTAAGAACCACCATATGTACTCTGTTTATATAGAGTAGAAGCACACAATTCATTTTACTCTTATTACTTCTCACAAGAATTACATTTGTCAGATCCCAATTCATTTTGCATATTGGAAAGGTTCATGTTTGTGAGATGTTACCCCCAGAACCCCATTTATATATGCACAGACATGCACATTGAGGAACACCTTTAAGTTACAAAGTTTTACACATTAGTATTTAAGTGAACTATTGAGAAGGTGCTCATAAGCTTAACATTGTGTTTCTACTATCGTCTAAGAAGCTTCAGGAATTTGCTTCTAGATTTCCATTATGTATTACAATTATGCACACACTTGAAAATATCATCCCTAGTTTAGGTTAAATTGACATGTACTTTATGCCTCATGCTTTACTCACAGGAATGCCATAGGTTCCAACCTATGCATGTTAAATTAACTAGGCATAATTTCCTGTTAAGGTTTATTTTCCTCCATTAAAGTGTATTTGGAACAATTTCTTATTAAAATGATTCATCCATTGGAAAACCATATCCAAAGTAAATTACATCATTACTTGCATGTGCACTAATCAACACATGCACATTAAATTTGAAAGACAACATTTAAGGTACTTAGTCTCATATTACATATAAGACTTGTCTTTCTCCATCCCTTCTTAGGATCTTTTAAGATTAACTTAATTTCCTTAAGTTATGTCCTTAATTATAAAATATACAACTCATAATTTTATTTTTGGATATGGGTAGAATAAGGTGATGACTTATTATTGATTTACCTCATTGTTTGTATTTTATTAAACTTTTCCCTTATATAGCAACCATGAAATATTAGATTATAATCCACCAATCAATAGTACTTATTGAATTAATCAATATTGTTTCATTCCAATATAGTTTTCCAGAGATTCTCTCTCCCCCCTGAAATTTAGTTATCCAAAAACTTAAATATTTGACATAAGTGTATTGATTAATATCTACTCTGATCATGTATATGGGTACTCACTTCAAAATTCATTTAATGATACTTAAAATAAACGTAGTTTAGAATTTGAACTCTACAGTATCTAACCCGAGTCAAATACACCACATATTCTCCCAAGTACATGGTAAATTTCTGTTTGATTTTATCATACTTTAGTTGTGAGAATTGTGATTCCTTCACGCATGAAGGCATATCCATGAAACTCATTTCATCCCCACAATGAGTCCTACATGCAAGTCATACATGTAAATGTACAACTCAAGTAATCATATTCTTCTCATATATGCATTACTTGTTATCAAACTTTAATATGATGGCCATTCTTTACCATGATTACCAACTACGTAACTATCCCACTTCTGCTATGCATATTGACAAGTATTACTTTTCGATCATGACATAAAGTCGTTGTGTCCTCATAAGACCATTTAACTATAGTTTAAATTTTGAAAGCTTCCAAAATATATAATAAAAATTTTAAACCCCTTATCTATGATGGGACACAATTCAAATAAGTTATCCACTTTAGCATTTTTCTATGCATGCAACATACCAAAGAAACTCCTAGTAACCATACACCATATATGCTCCCCCTGAGCATCATCTCATCATCAATCTATAATCAAAGCCTATTTGCTGAAGGGTCTATATGATAGCAGCAATAAGTGAAACATCAACAATACTTATGTTCACATTACATATGACCACATTACATGTGAGACTCCTCAATGTCTCAAATCAACATCACTCTCGAATCAAGGAAACAATAACATTCTAAATCAACAAATCACAAACAAATTCTCATAGAAATATGCAATGATTAGCAACATAGCACACCATCAATTCTATATCTATATATCAGTCCTTCATAAAAACCCATCTCATGAGCACAAGTCTTGGCCAAATAATTTGTAGTAGCATAGAAATTTTTGCAAGGAAGGGTCATTAGCACAAGCCTCAATTCTTAACATAAGAATATCTAGCAGCAAAAATTCAAGCATAGTAAGAGAATTGTTCATCATAACCATCACACTATGATGTCTAATTGGATTGTAATTGAAATTGGCCCATTACAAGAGGTATACCCAATATTCCACATGAACTTGAATCAGTTAACTATAATTGCATTAAATGTTTATGAAAAACTGTAGAGCAACGAGTTCTTGTATTTCTCAAGATTTTGTATTCTTAAATATACAACACATACAGTTCTCAAGTTTAGGTAGTCTCTAATCAATGGTCTCAATAAACAAGTAGGTTGATGTTTCATAAGATCGATAACTACATAGTAACTGGTGGCTTAACGTTGATCTTCTCGAGTTCTTTTCAATTTTATGATAGCTTAAACAAAATTCATCCTTTCACACAAATTTTATCTGTAAATTCAGTTTTTAAATTTATTTTACTATAATATCAAATATATTCAGAGTTATATTTCCACATCCTTAGGGGACTAGTTGTTGGCATACTGAACATTTGTCCCAACTAATTTCACTTGATGAAACTTTCAATTTCCAGAAGCTATATTAAAAGACTTAAATATAAAATCCATATTCATTTGAGACCTGCAAGCATCTCGAATTTATCTAGATTCAAAACAAAAATGCTCATGGAGAATATTCATATAAGAGGGGTAACATGCAATTTCAGTTGAGAAACAACGAGTTAATTTAATCAGTGGTGAATATCTATAGAAGTGTCTTACCTTTATGGGAAGCTACCACTTATCAGAACAAAGCTCACACTTTTGTTATTATCGAATACTAAATCAAATCATTTGATGTTTTATGAATTTGTAGCGGTATTGCAATCACACAATGTCTCCTCTTCTGATGCCTTATTTTATCACCCACAACACCTGTTACACATAATGAACGGTTTTTTATAAAACGTTGTCCATACTTATATATGTATATGTATATGTATATGTATATATATATATATATATATATATATATATATATATATATATATATATATATATATATATATATATATATATATATATATATTAAATTACTCATTCCATTTGTAGAGAACCAAGCTGGCTCACTCCTTTATGTGTAGCCTCAATGCATAAAGCACTCAATCGAAGTAGTATCCACCCTCCCGACTTTTATCTATGTCCATCGCATGGATAAGGTTGAGTGTTGTGGAACCTAAGGATAACTCTATCCAATTGAGTGTGATGATGCCCATCAGGATGATCATTATCCCAACCAATGTCTTCAACTCAGCGGATAGGAATTCATAGTTGAAAAAAAGAAACAATCGTGCTACATATTTTCCTCGATCCCTCCATGGAAATGGTATCATTTCTATTTGTTGCCAACTCGCACACCTCCAAATTGTGTTAAAGCACCCGAAAGGCAACGTTTTTAAAAGGTAAATAACAATAGTCTAGAATTTTCCTCATCCTCACTTGGGAAGGTGTTGTTTCCGAAACACTACCCATAAAACATGGGTCTAAATCTTATGAAACCAACTTAGAAAAAGACAGAAAAGGTAGATCAACGCCTTAGAATTTAGCCTCTTCGAGTGGGTGACCTCGTTTAGATTACATAAATGAACAATTCTTGGATGATACAAATGACAAGACATGCTTTCTATATATAGGAGTCTAAGAGTCATAATATAATAAGAGCCGACATAACAATAATAATGTAAGGGCACAATAATAACAATAGTGGGCTTCTATGGGGCACAATAATAACAATATGGGGACTACATGGGCACAAAAATATAATAAGGGGGTTGTAATAATAACAATAAGGGGTTACACTAGTAGTATAGGGACCTAACATTCCCCTCTGCTTCAAAAAGTGTTGTCCTCAATGCTTGAGTAATTCGTGATGCTTCTGTATAAATTCTTGTCCTCCCAAGTGGAATCTTTAGCAGGTAAGTTCTTCCACTTGATGAGATACTCTAAAATCGATCCATTTCATAGCTGTTGATTTCTCGGTTCTGTGACTGCTTTAGGTTCCAATATGATTTTTCCTTCCTTGTCAAGTTCTCACAATACTGTTTGAACTGGGATCTTCTGCAACTTTTGAATGAGTTCCCACTCCTTTGGGCATATGGATATCTGTAAGGCCTGCTGTTTGGCGGAACACTTCTTGGAATCAAATGAATAGCATGATCATGAACACGAATAGGTGGGAGCCCTTTGGGAGTCTCAAATACCTTGGAATGATTGTCCAAAACGTTTTGGAGATCTGGAGAAATACATGATTTCGATGTGGGATCCTCTAGTGAAAATAATTGTGTAATTATGCCCTGTTGTTCTTTATTTAGAAGGTTTGTCATGCTATTAGAGTTGATTATATTTCTTGGTTTTTCTTCGATACCCCTCAATTCAACTTCCTTTCCTTCCCAAAAAAATTTCAAGAAATGGTCTTGAAAATTAAAAGTTATCGTACCCAAAGATTGTAGCCATTAGACTCCTAGTAAAATATCAGCACCACCCATTGGAATGGAAAGCATTGGGCTATTCAATACATATTCTCCCATGGATAGCTTGATATTATGGCACTTTCTAGAGAAATCTATGGTTCCTCCACTTGCAAACATCACTTGACACTCTAGTGTTGGATATAGGAAGGAATTCAATTCCTTGGCTATCTTACAATGAATAAAATTATGGGTACTGCCTGAATCAATCAACACTATTACTTTTTTCTTCTTGATATGTCCTTCTATCGTGATAGTTTGAGGAGTGGTAATTTCTTCCAATGAATTATAAGATATGGTCGGATTCATTTCTTGATGCTTGAACTGATCTTTCACTTCTTCAACATTTTTCTTCTTCATATGTCCTTCTATATTGATAGTTTGAGGACTAGTAATTCCAGCCAATGCATTACAAGAAATGGTCGGATTCATTTCTTCTTTCTCGATGTGATTTTTCACTTCTTGAACCTTTTTCTTCTTGATATGTCCTTCTATCTTGAGAGTTTTAGGAGTGGTAATTCTTTCCAATGCTTTACAAGATATGGTCGGATTCATTTCTTCTTTCTCTAGGGTGGGTTCCTAGTGCATATCCTCTTCTTTTGATGTTTCTTGATCCTTTTCTTCCTCCTCTTCATAATCTATGTAAAATAATTTCTTCTCAACCCACTTATGACCTTTAGTGTATTTGCTATCACAATTGTCACAAAGCCCTTTTTCTATTTTTTCTTCCAATTGTTGTGGTGTCAACCTTATAGGTTGTGGAAGGCTAGGGGAAAAAACACTTCCATAATTATAATCGTGAGTGGTGGGATTCCTTGTTTCCATAATTTAGCTTTCAATTTTTCTTACCAACCTGAATGCCTTCTGTAATGAATCAGGTTCCCAAAGATGAACCTCATGTTGAATGTTATCCTTTAAAGTCCCTATGAAGACATCAACCATTTTCTTCTCTAGAATATCGTTTACCCTTATATTCAATTTTTGGAAGTCCTCAATGTGCTCTGCCATTGAACTCTTTTGTTTGAGATTTATCAATTGGCTAAAGAAGGTGTTTCTTTTTGTATCCTCATAATGTGCTATCATTTCCCCCATGAAAATTGACCATGTGAGAAGTGGTTTATGAGAACAAAGCCCTTTATACCATAAAAATTGATTCAGTTATAACTAATTAGATGAAATACATACCTTTTGTAACAGTGGTACACCATGTAGATCAAAATATTTATCCATCTGTAGTATCCAATTTACCAGATCCTTTCCATCAAACTTCCTCATCTCACTTTTTCTTGATTTTAGGAGCTCGATCTTGAAACGACTGTAACTCTCTAATTTCGGATCTTTAAGTTATGAAGTTTTGGTATGTAATATCCCTTTGAGTCCTCTTTCTAACTCCGCAAGTCTGATCTCAATTGGATTCCTGAAGGAAGATTTATTCCCAATCTCCCGCGATGAGCTAATTATAGACTAGTTCAGTAGAGTGAACTTGTACGATGTGCGATGTGTCACAGTTTCGACCTTATGTTCTGAAAAATATAGCCAAACAAAATACAGTCTGTCATCTCTCTGTAACTTCTTATGAAATTTCAATCTGATGCTCAGAGAGAAAGTTATGACAATTTTCCCAAGGTCACCTCTTTAGGATGTAATTCGGGACCCTGCAAAAACCCTAAATTCCTTAGATCATATATCAAAAAATGTAGCAAGACAAGATTTGAAATTCGGACCCGAGATTCAGACCAATTTCTTCTCAAATGGGTTTTTATTTTGGGTTCTGAAACTTCGGAGCGAAAACGCTATAGAAAAATTCCACGATGACCTGTTTTAGATGAAATTCTGGAGCTTGCAAAACCCCTAACTTCCTCAGATCGTATATCTAAAATATAGTAAGACAAGATCTGGAATTCATTCCCAAGCTTCACCAAGTTTTTGGCACAAACATGTTTTAATTTCAGAGTCTGAAACTTTGTAGAAAAACAATTATAGCGCAAATGCCACGATGACCTGTTTGAGATGGAATTTTGGAGCTTGCAAAAACCCTAACTTCCTCAAACCATATCTCCGACAATATAGCACAACAAGATATGACATTTGGACCCACAGTTCAGCGCGACTTCATCTCAAATGGGTCTTTTTTTTTTAGCTTCTGAAACGTCACAAAAAAAACATTATAGTGAAAATACCACGAAGACCTGTTTGGAGCAGTGAAACCCTAAAATCCAAAGCTCTGATACCAAATGTTATGAAACCAGCTCTCAAAAAGATAGATAAGATAGATCAACGCCTTAGAATTCAGCCTCTTTGAAGGGGAAACCTCCTTTACATTACATAAATGAACAATTCTTGGATGATATAAATGACAAGGCATCCTTTCTATATAGGAGTCTAAGGGGTCATAATATAATCAGAGCCAACATAACAATAATAATGTAAGGGCATAATAATAAAAATAGTGGGCTTCTATGGGGCACAATAATAAAAATATGGGGAGTACATGGGCACAACAATATAATAAGGGGGTTGTAATAATAACAATAAGGGGTTACACTAGTAGTATAGGGACCTAGTACTATAGCGAATCCAATCAGCGTACATCTAATCCTATCATAATCGAACAAAAAGCACTACTTTTTCAATAGTGCATGGTAATAAAACATCCCACCGAGGATGACAGCTAACACATTCAGCACTAGGCCATAGGGAAGGAGCTGAATATGGGGAATCGCGCATATATGTGATTGAATTTATCTAATTTTCCATAATTTTCTCGAACACAAAATTAGAGACATCGTCTAGCAGTCGACATATCGTGCACAAAGCAGCATCCCTCTCTTGATTTGCAATTTCGATAGCATCTCTCCCCATGAATTCTCTTTTACCTCCACTCCTTTTTTGTCAAGGAGCTTCTCCACAAAACTCTCATCACTGTCTTCTTTCATGACTCTACAAAACCAGGTTCCATCTTACTTAGTTGGTTTGGACAACCAAGCTTCAGATTTGACTAGTTGAAACTCCATCGAAATCAGTTAACAGGGTTCTAGTTCTTCTTTTCTGGGTCTTGTGGAGCTTCCCGCCAGAGCTCATAGGCCATCTCAGTTTATACCTGAGATCATCTTAATGAATGGCCTCTTTAACCAGTAAGAGAGAAGAACCATTAGCCTTAGGCTTGGCCCTGGTTTCATTTTGTGTATGAATTATGCTTATATCATTTGTTAATGTTTCCAGACAATTATTATCGATATTGTATACCAAATGTAAATGCAAAAGAATAACATTTGCATCTCTTGTTCTGAGAGCTGAACAAGAATGACATATTTCCCAGTCTCTGTCTAATCATTAGCAATGTAGCCATACTCGCAACCACCATGGCATGCTAGGTTGAGGTTATTCCTCATTAAATTATCGACCATAGTTTCTCAAAATTGGACATCCCTGATAGAATTGTACCTTCAGAGCCCAGAGACATGAAAATTTTAAGAGTGTCACTAAATTGAGAGAGGCTCGATTTCTATGTTCGACAATTATAACCAGTCACGTCATTCCTTTGATTCTCATTCCCCTTGATGCTACAAAATCACCGTACATATCAATATCTCTAGAGTGTGGAGCCTTGTATGCAGACTTTAATAGAGGCGTGCCTTAATTTGATAGCAAACTGAGGTAAGGTTGGTTGAAGTTCTTCACAACTTCTTTAAAATTGACCAATTTCTAAATTTTTGACACCATATGGTCTTTTCGATATATGACCTCGATGAAGTAGCGTTTATGAGGTTCTTTGAAAAAATTTCCACCATGACATAGAAACCAAACCATTAATTTTTAAAGGCTTTCAAATAATGACATGTTATATCTAGTGGAATGTTATTGATTCTTCAATAACCATGTTAATATTTGGATTCATCCTCAAAGAATCCTAATTTCAATTGGTGGCAAGAAATTACATTCACATGCCTTTAAATTTTAAATTTTAACTTTTCCCCTTTATAAATTTTGAGTTATT
Organism: Pinus tabuliformis; assembly: GCA_031772625.1. Lineage (NCBI taxonomy): Eukaryota > Viridiplantae > Streptophyta > Pinopsida > Pinales > Pinaceae > Pinus > Pinus tabuliformis. The sequence goes on along the minus strand of CM062820.1, from coordinate 1,390,150,638 downwards.
TTTCTTATAACTTTTTATAGTCATACCCTTTCATGCCACTTCTTATTTGGCTCTCATATTGTTTTATATCATACAGAGGCGGATTGGCCCATAGGCCAAAATTTTGAACTTTGATCTGATACCATTTGTAACATACCTCCTAGCCTACTCAGAAATTTAGCTACTAAGCTCCCTTGATTTTAAAATTTCTCCATTTACAGTTAAGCACAATGATTATCCCTGCGACTATACTAATAATCTTAAATACTGAACCACATCAAAGTAATGAACCATACACCATAGGCACAATATTATATACACTTTAGATCAAATCTTAGGCATAAACCACAACTTGGAGAAAAGAATGAATCATGGCATGCACCCCACAAACTTCTTCAAGGTCTTCATGCAAACAATAATAGAACATTATCCTGCATCTACTTCCGCTAGATGGTCATGAATCATATTTCAGAAATAGTCAAAAATATTATTGTCTTATCTTTTATGCAACATGCAGGACTAGCTAAACTAGCCTCAATGTATAACATAGATAACCGGAACCATAAACTATACAATTAGAAACATTATACCATATTGTTCCACTTGCACCAAGGTATCATGCATAAAGTTTTGTCAAGTTAACCAGAGGTATCACTTAACGTTAGAGGCATCCTATTTCCTTTTATAATGATGATCAAGTTTAGATTTAATAGATGTCTCACACATCCTTATATGTTCATCTTACAAACACGGTTAATATAAGTAGTCATGCTTAGGCATAATGGTCCCATGCAACTTCGATCATGAGTAAGATAGCTCCATGGCCCAAGCAATAACAATTACCTACTATGCTTCTACCTCCTGATGCAATAAGAGTCAGATGCAGAAGAATGAAACCATTCATCACATAATAAATAATCCTACTGCCACAATTGCATGTAAGGTTAACATGTCTATCTTAAGGATTATGAATAATTAGTCAATAGAGAAGCATTGGATTCCCTGCATAAATAATTTGTACCATAGTTTATAAAGTTGACCCTTAACCACAGTTAACATATTTGCATAGCGGTTCGACCACGACTGTTCACTATCTTAACAAAAGACCAGATGACACCAAAACTGCATAAGATCCACATTTTATGGATGTATCTAGAATTACATTTATGTGCCATCCTCATCTCATAAACACCATCAACTCATGTATGTTAGTCCCATGCAATTCATTTAAACATTTACATAGTGAGGAAAACTCAAGTAAATTCTCTCATATGCTAAAGAATTTAAAATATAGATGTAAGAAACCAACATACAAAACATCCCACGCAAGTCTATCCAACTAGAATAGAATAAAACACCACTTGGAGAACGGAGCGCCACCACCCAACCATGAATCACCTTTGATTCCTCCGAGCAGAGGTTCTTGCCATGGATCAACTCCTCCAATTGATCTATGCAATGGGTATTTAATACCCTCTTTCATGATCTAGTTTCCTTTAGCGGCATCCCACTTTTATGGATCTTTTCATCCATTTTCCTAGGTTTTTCTCATAAAGTCTTGTCTTTCTCTCCCATGAATTTTTCCTCGTAAAAGCTTTCGTTTGTCTCCCGAATAACTTTTATGTTTTTCTCGATGGATATTTATCTCCAATCCATCCATCTTATCTAGAATTACAACTAGAAGCTTTATCATGAAAGAATTATCCAATCTCATTCCTCAATGGAATTTGGCAAGAATATCATCTCTTGGTGTCTTGCTTTTCCAAGTGATTAATTTATTAATTTATTTCATAATTACTTTTCATATTACATAGTATACCTAACTTTCCTCAGCTTAGATTTGCAATAGTTTGACACACAAGGGAGGGATCTTAGAGTTTTTAATTGTGTACCTACCTCTATGCTTCTATATAGTTTATTAATTTATAAACGCGACTTAAAATATTCAATGGGAGTTATACAATTCTAAATATAGTTTAAAAAAACCAATTTATAATGATAAGGGATTTTAAAATAGTCAATAAAAATTATGCAATTGTAAACACAGTTTAAAAAAACCAAATTACATTTGTAAACATGGGGAATAGAAAAACTATTTTCAAAAACCTAGTGCAAAAAATTATTAAGGATATTGTGAAAAATTAAAATACAAAACAAAATATAACAATGAAGAATCATATATAAAAAACATGTCTTAGGATATTACAAAATCTGTGTAATTAATGAGACATAGACATCCGATGTACTACCTGGACCAAGTCTCCATGCCCTCTTCCACCTATTGTCTTCTTTGGTTGCCTACCCGGATTCAAATCTCTCATCCTAAAAGATTAGTCATGAATTGATTTTTTGTTTTTTAAACCAAATGAAAAAGGTTGTGGGCACATGAAAAAATATATATTTATGTGTTGGCATGTGCAGGGTAAGATAACAAATTATGTGGCATTGGAATACAGGTGATAATAGTAGAGAAAGCAGTCATAGTGATAATAGTTAAAGCCATCGACATGATCGGTAGAATCAATTTCAATTGAGAAAAGAGCTGCAGCTAGACCTGCTATTTTCCCCTGTTGAGAAGTGAATGGTTGGTTGATTGATCAAATAGATGGCATGATCAGTAGAATCAGTTTCAATTGAGCAGAGAGCTGCAGCGAGACCTGTTTTTTTCCCCTATTAAGAAGTGACTGGTTGGTTGATTGATCAAATAGATTCCAAGAACAGATGGATAATTGATCAGAAGGGATTACCCATTGGAGGTTACAAAGAAATTCACCTTGCATATAGACAATAATGAAGAGAACCTTCGCAGTGAAGTATAACTGTAAGGTTCTTAAAACCCAAAGGTTTACAAAGGAAGCGTACAAGCACGAGCAAAGATCGAGATCAGAACAAGTAAAATCTCTAAGGCGGGAGCAAATACACATGAAAAAAGCCGAATGGGTTGTTACACGATAAGAAACAAAAGGAGGTAGCAGTGCATAGGGGTACTTGGATCAATCAAATCAATGAATGAGAGGGAAGTAGATAGACGGTGAAGATTAAGTTACGCAAAATAAAGTCTAGAAGATGAATGGCGGAGATTAAACCCTCGTGATAGTAGAAGGATGGAGCGATATTCGTAAACAGTAAGCAATTTCTCGTGCGCCTTAAAAGGGGTAAGCAGTATTTAGAAATTTCAAGCAATTAGCTTTAGTGATTGACACGTAGCACATGGAGGAAAGAGAAAAACCACTTTTCTTGCATGCTCTCCGGTTAATATCAGTCATGCAAGTATCTACGTGAGATTGCGCAATGGTCGTTTGATGGGATGGTGATGAGCCCCAATTTTTGGTATAATTTGGGCTCGTTTGGCCTACTTGCTTTGCTCAAACCATTCATCTTTTATTGCTTATGCATGCATTTCTTAGTTTATTCGTGTTGTTTGTAGGAAGAAGGGTAGACATTTTATCTACGTGACTAATGCATGATGCTTTCAGGTTTTTGGCATTAAAAGGGAGAAAAGACCACGTGAAAGGAGACAAGGAGACAATGAGGTGGCACTGCTGGTTTTTAGGAGAGGATGTCCACAGTCTTGGGACCTTCCTCATGATTTCCACCATAGCTCCGAGCTCCAATCCATCTCCCCACCGAGCTTAGAGGCAGCCAACCGTTCTACAGGAACAACAGTTATAACTGTTCTACAGGAACAGCAGTTATGACTGTCCTACAGGATCAACAGTTTAAACTCCAGTTGGACAGCCGAGCTCCTCAAATCAAGGACACCTGTTGGATGATCATTTTGCATAAATACTGAGGCCGTAGCCTTGGATAGAAGCTTTTTGAACTTTTGTATTGCTCTTGTAATTTGGAAGTATGAGCTACAGCTCGGTGTTTGTTCCTTTTGTAAGCCAGTTTTGGCATGATATCAGACTTTCGTTTATGAATAAAGGCAGACAGATTTTGATCTCATTCTGAGTTTCTAAGCGAGCTATAGCTCTCAGGTTAGGGCCCAACCTGAGAGCAATAGATCTCCTCGGTGTTGTAATGTTGTTGCATTTCGTTCCAGCACTTTGAGTTTTTACTTTACCATGCAATTCGAATTTACAGCTTGTTAATTTAGTCTTTTTCATGAGCTTAGATAGGATTAGTTTATGGTGAATTTGTTTCCAGTTGCTTAGGTTAGAAAAGGATAGATATAATCTATTGGAGCTCAAGAAAAAAGGTTGTTAAGGCTCACTGCCATCTCTGTTAGGGATTGGGGTGGAGTCCATAACCAACCACCAAAAAGAAACGTAGTTCTTCTCACTTCCATGCAAGCTGCAACATAGACATTTTCGTTGAAGATCCATCCATGCACTTTTGACATTGAACCATACTTCTACATTTCACTTCCATGCACGAGTTTCATTTCTTGGTTTTCCATTGCTGTTCATAGGTTTCATGGCACAGTTATCATAGGTTAGTGAATTCTCGTTTTTGGTGCATAAGTCATTTGTTTCATTTACGCTGCTCCATATCATTCCACTTTCTTCTTCTTCTTCTTGATCTCTCCTCAAGACACCCATTTGGCCTCTGTCCAGCTCATTTACCTTCCAACTCATCCATTGATCACTTAGCTCCATTTACTTACACTTTCGTTGATCCCATCCTTCCAACCATCAAACCACTGCATGCACTCTTCCTCCATCTGATTTTTCTACTCCTGAGCCATCACCAGCTCCATCTCCATCTCACCTATCCTCCCACACCACTCCAACACTTCACCATCTCCCAAAACTTCCACGGCCAAACATCCTGTAGAATTGCACAGACTTCCTGTAGAACCCCTGAGTTTCTTGTAGGATCCCCTGCAGACTTCCTGTAGAAGCCTGCAAACTCGGTTGCTGAGCATCCGAACGTGGTAGACTTCTATGGACTGATGCTAGAGACCCTCTGGGACCTCCCTTAGCCATCCTGACCTTGCCCATGCTTTCCTTCCATTCCAACCGCTCTTGCACAACCAAACCCTAATCAAAAGCATCATCACAACAAATCCAACCACTTAATGAAAAAAATACAAAAACATGTCTTTTCAGATGCAAGTAGCTTAGATGCATGTATTTCAGTTCACTGCAAGTAATGGCATTATTGGTAGTTGTTTCATTCACAGTTTTGCATAATTAGGGTCTAGCTAGTCAAATTAGGGTTACTAGGGTTTTCATGCTTCGTTGGCTTTCAGTTTCTTTTTGAAAATAGACTAGTCTCCTTTAAGTTAGCTTTCGTCCATCATTCATAAAGCTTCTTCTGTGAGCCTATAGAAGTTGGCTTGAGCCCTAGCGGACTTGTGCCAGCTGACCAAGTGACAGCTGTGACAAGAGCTAGTACTTGTGCATACAGCACCGTCGCTTCCAAGTTTGTACGAACTACCGGGTTGATAAAATTAGAGATAGGGAGCTCCAGGAGTTGTAGCATTATTGCTACAATACTGGAGCCCACCAGATGGTTCGCATCAATGATGAAGATTGTCAGGGCTTGTTGGCGAGCGAATGACGTGACAACCGTTGGATCAGATGAGACAAACCAATGGTGGAGATCAGCCAAGCTCGTTGGTGATTGGGTGATGCAATAACAGTCAGATCGAGGAATGAGATCGACAGTGAGGATTGAAGAATTAAACTTTAATAAAGTGGGTTTTTCATTAGATGTTGTATTTCCGCTTAATAGAGTTTAATTAAAGAGAGTTAAACCTTGGGTTATGGAAGGTTTCCCCAAGTAAGGAATTTAGAAATTCCTGGGACAGACATAGTGTGACATGCAATCTTATTTGCATATTGTGAGTATATGCGGCTTAGGCTACATCATTGTGGTATTTTCAGCTTAGGTTGGCATCATTTGGTATCAAAGCAAAACAAGGAAATTCTGTGGAGGAATTCTTTGAGAAAACTTAGAATAGAGTTATGTTTTGAAGGTATGTATGTAGGTAAGAGGAGATCAGGTTTTAAATCTGACAAACAGAAGGAACACAGAGATAAAGTGTAGCAGAATTTGTAGATGCAAAGGAAACAGAGAACAATCCATTCAAAGTGCAGATGAATGGTAGAACAAGATCATGCAGAGGTCTTGAAGGTGAGAAGATTGCAACAACCTAGAGCATGGAGTGCTCATATGGTTCCAGAGGAAAGAACTAGAGAGATGCGAAAAGACCGAGCTAAGAGGAGAGAAACTTAACGAGGCATGTGTAGCAAGAAGGATACTTGTTACTGTAGAGGTATTGTTGCAGCTCACAGGAAGATCATAAAGGAAATTCGGCATAGGATGTGGGTAGAATTGCTAAGGGATGAAGGAAGTTGTTAAGAGTTTCTGAATGAAAGAAGAATGTGGCAGAACCTTGAAGAATTTTGACAGAGGACAGATAAGGAGGACAATTGTATTCTTAAAAGGTGCAAATGAGTTGAAACCTAAAAGGAGCAGAGAGAAGTTCTCAAATAGGTTCCAGAGATGGAGAACCAAGTGCTTGCCAAAAGACCAAGTACAAAGGAAAGCTTGGTGAGGTAAGTGGCAGTAGGGAGAACTTGTTGTTACAGAGGCTTTAATGCAGCTCATAGTAAGTGAGTGAGGAACTCATGAAGATATAGAAGAAGATGACTACTGATAGTCATAACAGAGATAACAAAGGTTCTGAGGAAGACCACCACAGAATAAAAATGAAGAAGGAGGATGCCAAGGCAAATGGAAAGAGGATGAGTCAAGAGGAGCATGACAAGGAGATTGCAGAGTTAAAAGAACAACTCAATGTATTAAGGATGATACTAGAGGAAAACCAAAGACAAGGTTGTATATTGAGGAAAAAGGTAGTGAAATGGTCTGAGTTACAGAAAAGGCTACAATAGAGGAAAGTGAAGTGGCTGGTGGAAGAACTCGGAGAAGATGAGTAGAGAATGGAAGTTTCCATTTGTGAAATAGAACAAGGTGAATTTCTAGGTGAAGATGAAGATTGGAGATCTATGGAAGATCTTATGAATTGTTATGAGAATTCAAGACAGCAAGGAGATGTGATGACCGAAGCATCAAATGAGATCACAAGGTCTTATGTTTTTAAAACTAACAGTTTGTGTATGATTGCAGGTATTGCAGGAGAAAAGCAACTTTGTGAAGATGTCTTCAGAATGGATGAAGATTTGGAAGTAAAAGGTGACAAAGAAAATTTCTCAGAAGAGGAAGAATTTCACTAGTTACAATAGAAAAAGTCTATGGATGAGTTACTTAATGAGAGAAGACAATCATTTAAAGTTGGCATAGAGATGGAAGATCAGGATCTTATTCTGATGAAGAACGAAGGAATATTTTCTCGGAGAGGTAATCTAATGAATTTAATTGATGATGAACAAATGCAGGAGAATATTAATGTAGATGATGGGGAAATGATAGCTCTAGAAGAAGGGTTATAGAGAGACAGCAAGAAAAAGTGTATTGAAGAAGAAGGGGAGGCAAATTTGTCTGAAGATAAAGAAAAGACAATCACAGAATTTAAGAAAGAAGAAGTCTATGCAAATGATTTAGAAAAGGGAGAATGGACATCTAATGAAGTGTCAATAACAAAGGAATGTATGGAAAATTGTGTGAAATTTCCAAACTCTACTCCAGTTGAAATTATTGAGCTATATGGAAAATTAGAATTTCAAAGAAGGAAGTTGGAAAAGCAGAGGATGTATACTTGGGATAGATTGTTGAAAACGGAAGACAAAGAAATTGTCATGAATGACAATCATAAGGAAAAGGGGATGGTAATGAAAGTTAAAAAAATTGACATTATAGAAGGAGGAGTTGATTATTGTGAACCAAAGCAGAGAGATATCATTGAAACAATTGATATGAAGGAGAGTTTTAATCAACATATTGATGTGTTGACGAAGGAATTGAAGAAAAACTCAGAGCAACATACTGAGGTATTTCCAGAGAAGGAAGAAAAGGTAATGAGGCCTTATAGTTTTAATTCCGATAATTCTTTTATGATTATAGGACTTGATGAAGATGAGATAGACATGTTTCAAGTTGAAGAGTCAGACATACTGATGAGGAAGATGAAAAGCATGAATATACTGTGCTTGAAGAAGTTAAATTGATTGTCAGAATCAATCAAGGAAGTGAAGGACAATTACTAAGGGTTGTCAAGAAAGAAGAAGGAAAATATGTTGGAATTGATGAACAACATAGTAATGTATTTGAGGGGAATCAAGTACAAAGGAAATTGGAGGATAATTTACTTTTTGAAATTAAATTTATAGATATTGAACAGAGGTTGTTTTGAAAGCAACAAGAGGGTAAGGATGAAAGGGCAGCAGTAAGAATCCAACAAACTCAAAGGGAAGAAAACAAACAACAATTTGAAGATGAGTGGATAGAGTACAACAAGAAATGGAAAAGTAATTATGAGTCAAAAGATAAATTGGACATAGAGATTGAACGAATAATAAGATTGATGATGAAGGTGCCTCAGAAGAAAACAATAGTAAGAAGACCAAGGAGCAACAGAAAGAGAAAGACAACAGTAGAATGTGACAACATAGCTAGTGGAGCACAACAACATAAAGTGTGGAAACGTGGAGAACAACAACAAACAACATCAACAACCAAAGGAAAATTACAGAAAAAAGTATGGGATCCAGGGAGACAAAGGACAGAAGCACATGATCAAGAGATCATGATTATTTTAACCTTGGGAGTCTGATGCAGGGGCATACAACTCAACAATTTTATGTTTTAGTTGACTTAGGGGGTCTTGTGTTTTCAAGGAAGTTGGATTCCTATGTATGTAATCATTAATGTTTTGAGTGATTACAATAGGAATTAATTAGATATTGTGAGGATATTTGTAAATTCTCTCGAATGTAGGAGAACATGAGTGATTAGTGGGAATTGAGAGAGTTGGAAATTAATTGTAACTCTTATTGGTCTCATGATTCGAGGAACTAGAGAGGATTCTTAGGGATTAACTGGAATTAAAAGTGGACTTAGAGGATATTCAGGATTTAGTTCAGCAGATTAAGGATCTGAACCAAAATTAGTTCAACAAAACCTTTTGTATAAATGTAAGCCTAAAAGGAACAGAGAGTTAGTAGTTAAAGAACTAGTTAGTGAGTCATGTAGTCAGTCAATGAGATCGTAAGCCTACGAGTAAGAGAAGAAAGGCCACTGATATAGAAGATCAGGCCGAGGAAGAATTCACTGTGTAAATATTGATTTACTAATATAGATAACTCGATTATGAGTTCAAGTGATGTGTATTGAGTAAGTGAATTATAATTGTGTGTGTGACTAGAGTAATTCTACGTAACATAGGTTGCGGGTGTGCAAAACCAGAGAAGAAGTGCATAAAAGTGTGTTACATGGTTGCGCACAGACATTATTGAAGAGAACCTTCGTAGTGAAGTATAAATGTAAGGTTCTTAAAACCTAAAGCTTTACGAATGAAGCATACAGGTACGAGCAAATATCGAGATCAGAACAAGTAAAAACTATAAGGTGGGAGAAAATACATAGGCAGGAAGCTGAATGGGTTGTTACATGATAAGAAACAAAAGAAGGTAGTAGTGTGTAGGGGTCCTTGGATCAATCAGATCAACGAATGAGATAGAAGGAGATAGATGACGAAGATTAAGTCGCGCAAAATAAAGTTTATAAGATGAACGGGGGAGATTAAACCCTCGTGATAGCGGAAGGACAGAGCGATATTCGCAAAGGGTAAGCAGTTTCTTGCACGCCTTAAAAGGGATAAGCGATCTTTAGAAATTCCATGCGATCAGCTTTAGTGGCTGACACGTAGCACACACAGGAAAGAGAAAAATCACTTTTCTCATGTGCTCTCAGGTTAATATCAATCGTGCAAGTATCTACGCGAGATTGCGTGATCACCATTCGATGGGATGGTTCAAATCAATGGTGAAGATTGTCTGGGCTTGTTGGCGAGCGAACGACGCGACAACCATTGGATCAGATGAGATAAACCAACGGTGGATATCAACCAAGCTCGTTGGTGATCAGGTGACATGATAACAGTCGTATCGAGGAATGAGATTGACAGTGGGGATTGAACGCACTAAGGGAGCATCGGTATACGTGCAAAGGTTTATGAATGGTGAAAAGGTAAGGTTAAGTGCGGTTTGTGATATATTTCTATTATACGGGAACTATAATAGAAATAAGCAGAATTATTGAATTAAGGGTTAAGTTTGGGTTTTAACCAAAGTCTGAAGACCATGGTGTGGTTGACATGTGCGGGAATAAAATTAACCGAAGGGTTGAGCTATAAGGGTTAAGAGAGAACCGAATATATTTCCGCTTAAAGACTTAAACTTTGATAAAGTGGACTTTTCATCAGATGTTGTATTTCCGCTTAATAGAGTTTAATTAAAGAGAGTTAAACCTTGGGTTATGGAAGGTTTCCCCAAGTAAGGAATTTAGGAATTCCTGGGACACACATAGTGTGACATGCAATCTTATTTGCATACTGTGGGTATATGTGGCTTAGGCTGCATCACTGTGGTATTTGCAGCTTAGGCTGGCATCAATACTAAATAATGGAGAAAGGCGCCACCTTAACTTCCATGATTCAGAACAAATAGAAGAGAAACCATGATTCAAAACAAACAAAAGAGGAAGGTAGATGAGATGGAGAAGGATCAAGGTTGAAGATTGATTAAGGGCTTCAATTACAATACCTCAACATGAAAATTTCAAAACTCTATGGATTTGGTTTGATGCCCAAACATATCTTAAAGATCATAAAATAAGAGAGTTGTATAATCCTAAGGAGATAACATTATGTCTACTTTAGTATTTAATGTATGATGATGGAAAATCCTAGGAGGGTGATGGAATTTAAAATTGATGTTGGCTGGTAAGTGGAAATTGGATGATGGTCATTTATCTTTTCATGCCTATCACTTTACATTTTATGTAAATTTGTGTGTTAAATTTTCATATTTCTATATGCAAATTGTTTGTGACAATTGAGAAATAAGCTTAAAGGTAGTTTTTTTATATAGAGAAAAACACAATAGCTCACTAGTCTAATTCTACAACAACAATTTTTTTATATAAAATATATGTCAATCATATTTAATTAGTGAATGCCACTACTCCAATATTTCTCTCTGTATTCATTTTTCATCTTTATAAAAAACTTATTTTTAACCAATTTATATGGTTTCTACTTAGATATTTCTCCTCAAGAGAAAGGGGAACCAAAAATACTTGAATAAAAATACATGCACATTTCTAAAAAAATATATTATTCTTACGCAACCCATATCCACTTTTCCAAACATCAACTTTGTATAAACATCCTAATGATATTATTAAAAAAAACTATAAAAAACAATTTTCTTTTAATAATATATAGTACCATCACATATTATATATATATGTATATATATATCGTACCATCACATTTAATATATATATATATATATATCACATTAACATCTGCGCTTTACATATTTTCTCCACCTTTATCTATACAAGCATAGTATAACAGAGGTAGCATTTGATTTAATTATTTTCCACGCACTTTTTCTATTTCTTAATTTTTTTAAATGCTATTTGATGAGGTATTTGTTTCCTTACATCTTTTGATTTTTAAATAAGTGAAATTTTCACAAACCTAAACAAATTATATGAATATTTAACTCAAAACTTCATAATCTATGTTAAATAAACATTATTTTATCTATTATACAATGCAGATTTCATTAAATCCCATCGTTAGATGTACACCATATTTGGTCATAGTTTTCGTGACAAGGATAACGCAGGAGTCATTTGTATCTTTCTTGGCATAACCTTGTTATTAAACTCAAAAAAAGACGATAAATCATTGCATCTTTCAAATTTTGGACTTTTCAGATCCTTAGAGGTTTTCACTCATTCTATCGATCATCCACCATGAAAATTGGATTGGCTAAATTATAGAATCCAACCCTGGGTTTAAGGACTCAAATGTTATAGGATGTTAGAGAATTTCTCACAGCCTTTCCACTGCAGCACCTTTCTCTATATTTTATTTTTGATTGCTCAAATTAACGCCGAAATATCAACATTAGTCACATAGAGGCATCCATGTTATTAATTTGGAAACAACGTTTTTTTTTAATTTGCTCACTATATTTCTATTAATATCCAAGGGTAAGTTATTCAGTAATACCTCCAAAAATACATCCAAAAGAGTTATCTAGTAAATATTCACTATCACCAAGGATAAGTATAGGTATTTTCATATATGCAAATTATAAGAAAACAAAGTTTGAGAATACAAGGAAAACTGGAAATTATGATACATCACTTTTCATTTTTTAGTCTTATTAGTGTAACTATGTTATGTAGAACCTAAAAAGAGTTACAATAATTCATATACTTGTCCAAAAATCAAAATGAAAAACTATGAAGATGTTTACAAAAAACACAAATTGTCACCCATGGTAGACTACGAGACATAATGCTTGGTGGTCTTGCTAGTCCAAGATGATTACTAGTTATGTGGCGGAACAATTTTAATGAGGAGAGGTCTGAGCTAGAGCATTGATGACGGATTGCACGTCTTGACGCTGACTTGATTCGATGACTAAATCCAAGACAACATAACATTCTATTCGAGACAATGCGAGACAATATGACCACTATATCATCCAATTTGTATATGACATCCCAGGGTATTCTCTTAATGTCCTTGTGACCTACAAACAACTTGTAGTTGTCTACTTGCTTGTTTCTAAAAATCATGTTGAGTAGAGTGTCTCGTTGTGGATGTATGTTGAGTAGAGTGTCTGGTTGTGAATGTAAGTTGATGGAATGAAATACGCGAAACTTTTTTGGCAAACTTACTTGGGTCTGGTACCCACTTAAGGATGTTATCTCCTATCTTCAAATCCAAAAAATAAACTCTATTCCCAATCTCTTTTGCCTTCAGATGGAGAATGAATTTCCTTATGGACCTCCAAACGAGCTGCCTCGAAAAAGTTTTCTATGAATTCCAAAAAAACAAATGTCGTCCTTGCGTCGAAGGTGACCTAAGAGCGCCACCTGTACGACAAGGAAGGCATTATCATGGAGCCATGAAGGTGATCAACCTGCAATGCAAACTACTAGAAATTTTGTATATTGACCGACTCCGATGGATGGAACCAGCTGATAGTAGGGTTCGCAAAGTAAAGGTACCACGAACACTAAGGTTACACCATTGGTAGTGTTATCTAAACGAAAAACAAAAATTGAAAACCCACAGCTGTTGCACACCGGGAACTGCCCATAATAGGAACCTTCATGAACACTGGTTATTAAAGGAGCTCGAAGGACTTGCAAAATGACACCATTTGTTAAGTGTGAAGCCAAACTCATGTAGTATTCTAGATCCTTCTAGATTAGATTTTTCTAGATCTCCAGGATTCTAGATCCTCCTACACCACCAGTGGTTTCTAGATCATTCCAGATCTCCATCTGAATCACACACTCGGGATTCTAGATCCTTCTTTTACCTCTATAGATTTGTAATTTCTCTGGCCAAGGAAAGCAAGCCAAGGCCCAAGCCTGTTATGTAATGCAAACTGATTTCTGTTCTCCAATGATTGTTTCATCTATTCCGCTATTTTTGACTAAGTAATCTTGTTGTTTCTCCATTTGTCTGTCTTTGTGAATTATTCTCTGCTATTGTCGTCTAAGTCTCTGAGTATAAATTCGTTGTGTGTTATGTATGCTCTGGTCTAACAACTGGTATCCCTGAAGAAGTTTGGACTGGTAAGAATTTGAATTATTTTCACTTGAAAATCTTTGGATGTGAAGCATTCATACATATTCCCAAAGAAAATAGAACTAAGCTAGATGATAATTCTATGAAATGCATTTTTTTGGGATATGCGGATGAAGATCTTGGTTATCGTCTATGGGATCCAGTCAAACATAAAATTATTAGAAGCAAGGATGTTATATTTAATGAGTCAGAAATGTTCTAGAGGACTGTAGGTGAGTTGGAGGTTAAGAAGGTTATTGACAAGTTTGAAGAGCAGCACGAAAACATACCACCAATACAAGAAAATGAACATCAAATTTAGGAGCATGAAGAACAACAAGTGGAAAATAATGAACAACAAGATGAAGGAATCTTGCAAGAACCTTTACAGGAGATTCAACCTGATAATGCACCACCACAATTGGTTCACAGATCTTCTAGGCCTCATAAGCCTTCACAAAGGTATCCTCCTTCAAACTATATTTTGTTGACTGATGAAGGTGAACCTAATTGTTTTCAAGAAGCTTGTAAAGTCGAGCATAGTAAAGAATGGAAGAAGAAATGAACTCTTTGCAGGAAAATAAAACTTGGGAGTTGGTAAACCTCCCAAAAGGTAGAAAGGCTCTACAAAACAAATGGGTGTACAGGATTAAGCATGAAGGTGATGAAAAGAAGGAGAGGTATAAAGCAAGACTGGTGGTGAAAGGTTTTGCCCAAAAAGAAGGTATTGACTTCACTGAAATTTTCTCACCTGTTGTTAAAATGTCATCCATTAGAGTCATTCTTGGTCTAGTTGCTGCTTTAGACCTAGAATGTGAACAGTTAGATGTAAAAATTGCTTTCCTTCATGGTGAATTGAAGGAAAAAATTTATATGGAGCAGCCATAAGGCTTCATAGAAAAAGGCAAAGGAGGCCTTGTTCGTAGGTTGAAGAAGAGTCTCTATGGGTTGAAACAGGCACCTCGGCAATGGTACAAGAAATTTGATTCATTCATGTTGGAACATGGTTTTTAGAGGTTGGAAGCTGACCATTGTGTCTATATCAAGAGGTATGATCAAGGAAAGTATATCATATTATTGTTATATGTGGATGACATGTTGATTGTTGGGCATGATAAGAATGAGATCAATAGGTTGAAGAAAGATTTGGGCAGCAAATTTGCAATGAAGGATTTGGGACCAGCACAACAGATATTGGGCACGCGGATTATGCGTGAGAGGAAAAACAATAGGTTGTGGTTGTCACAAGAAAAATATATCAAGAAGGTGCTTGACAGGTTTAATATGAAGGATGCCAAGCCAGTTGGTACACCCCTTGCAGCCCACTTCAAGCTGAGTACTGAATTATGTCCTAGTAATGACAAAGAGAAAGAAGAGATGAGCAGAATTCCTTATGCTTCAGCAGTTGGCAGCTTAATGTATGCCATGGTATGCACACGACCAATTCAGTGGGAGTAGTGAGCAAGTTCCTTACCAATCCAGGCAAACAACATTGGCAAGCAGTAAAATGGATTTTAAGGTATCTCAAGGGTACTAGTTATTATTGTTTATGTTTTGGTCATAATGAGACTGTGCTTGAAGGATTTACAAATGCGGATATGGCTGGAGATATGGATACTAGAAAGTCCACTACAGGTTATTTGTATACTTTTGCAGGTGTAGCAGTATCTTGGGTGTCAAGGCTACAAAGAATAGTATCCCTCTCTACAACAGGAGCTAAGTACATAGCTGCAACAGAAGCTTGTAAAGAGATGTTGTGGATGCAGCGATTCCTAGGAGAGATAGGAATAAAGCAGGACAAGTATGTGTTATATTGTGATAGTCAGAGTTCCATTCACTTGGCGAGAAACCCAGCATTTCATTCAAAAACCAAGCAAATTCACTTAAGGTACCATTGGATCCGGCATGTGTTGGAGGAAGAACAGTTATCCTTGGAAAAGATCCATACAAATAGGAACCCTGCTGATATGCTCACTAAGATTCTACCACGAAATAAACATGAGTTATGTAGAGGCATGGTAGGACTCGGTGTGACTTGATGACTGTTATTTGGCTTCAAGTGGTAGAATGTTAAGTGTGAAGCCAAATTCACGGAGTATTCTAGATCCTTCTAGATTAGATTTTTTTAGATCTCAAGGATTCTAGATCCTCCTACAACACCAGTGGTTTCTAGATCATTCCAGATCTCCATCTGAATAACACACAAGATTCTGGATCCTTCTTCTGCCTCTATAAATTTGTAATTTCTCTGGCCAAGGAAAGCAAGCCAAGGCCCAAGCTTGTTATGTAATGCAAAGTGATTTATGTTCTCCAATGATTGTTTTATCTATTCCGCTGTTTTTGACTAAGTAATCTTGTTGTTTCTCCATTTGTCTGTCTCTGTGAATTATTCTCTGTTATTGCCGTCTAAGTCTCTGAGTATAAATCCGTTGTGTGTTATGTATGCTCTGGTCTAACAACACCATTGACAAAACCATAAACCATGTTGAAACCAAATAAAGAAGGTACCTCGGTACCACACTCCACAAACCAACCACACTCCACAAACCAACACTGTACAAGATAAGGTACAACTTTTGAGGAGCCGCCGAAGATAGTACTGCAACCAGTTCAAATGACGAACCAGACCCAAAATTGTGAAGGAACAAAACAAAAAACCATTGAACCTTGTGTATAATAGTCGATGGAGCCATTACCTATGCAAGGCTATAAGACAACCACACATTAATAACGTGAGTGAAATACAAGAACAATATACCTTTGCACCAGCCTGAATAGAATGACGGTGGCTGAAATGCACTGGTCGCTACCTTCACGACATGTTTATGCCATGCTAATTCCATGACCATGCAATTATGATGAGGTGAGGACATGACAGAACGTGCATGTAGAATGAGGTCAAGCGTAGAGACACTCTTCATGGCGAGCTTGGTGTAGTGCATAAGCCAGTACTCTATCCTTCCAAGACGTTTGAGCATGATTTTCTCTAAATGAACTTACCTCTGCTGTCAGATGTGACTTTGATCGCAGTCAATCCGCTATGAGAGGAGCAACCCAACTAATTGCAAGAAAAAGACATTTTGAAACAGGGAAACTTAGTGTATTCAAAGACATTATCTCCCACCCGCTCACGTTTAAGTCACTCTGACTTGAGCAGGTGTGAAAGGGCTTGGGATCTCACAACTTGGCACACGAAGGGCATGCAGCGCAGGTGTGGAGAATAGCCCTCAGACTATGGGCACCACCGCCACCCTCTTCACCAAACAGATTATGGGCATGTCAATAACTATGATGCAACGGTGGAAATCCCACCAGAAAGCCATCATACCGGTAAACGAATTTTCGAGCATAAGTTCTGTTATATCCCCGCCATGGTAAACAAATTTTCGAGCATAAGTTCGGTTATATCCCCGCCATGAAAACGTGGTCGTGAGAGCACCCCATCACAGAATTAACGTGGAAACAATTATAAACACATCATTTTTGTGATTCGAAGTTAAAATTGACATATCGGTGTCCATCCACATCTAATATATTACTGTTTTTTAAATTTCTCTTAAATCGGGCTAACGTCGATATATCCATGTTAGTAACATAATTATATCTACATTACTGGAATGAGACTAATTAGAATAACCCAATTTTGTTGGGTGTGAAAGTATGGGTTAATACTGATATAATTTTAGAAATTGTCATGTTTATAAAATTGAAAGATTGAAAAACGGAAGATAGTTAAAATTTAATCAATTTGCAATAAAATACGGTTTTCGTAATTTTCTGGGTAGATCAAAGTGTTTCATCATGGACTGTTAATATCATTCTAATTCTGAGATAATTGTAATTGTGATTGACTAGGTATGCAATTTATTTTTGAGGTCTCCACCTCCTAATCCTATAAATGATAAGGACTATTCTATATATTTGGTTTCTTAGCTTTTTTATACCCATAAAGGCTATTACTCTAATATTGTTGTTGGTTTATGATTTCTGGATGTTAGTATAGGTCTAGTTTCTACTATAGACATTCAATTCGCTAAGCATTTGTTTTATTGCCTTTATGATAATGTATGCTTTATTTTTAAGATTGTTTGTTCTTTATTCTAATTTTGGAAAAGAAACTGGTTGTTTTACTAATGGTCTAATTTTCCCACAGGTAGGCCACAGGTAGGCCAAAAGTAGCACGAAGTTAAGAAATACCAATCTCTCTCTCTAACGTAATTCTTTATATATATATATATATATATTAAATTTTAGTAAATGCCATAGGCACAAATCCATCATAAGCATCAAAATACTTACTTCATAATACATTTTAGGTTGCTAAAATTAAAGAAATCATAAAAAATAACTAAACTATAACTTTATTTTAAATTACCATCTATATTATTATTAATTATATAAATAATTAATATCTAAATTAAACATATATACATTAGAAAAAAAATTAGGTAACAAAATTCTTAATTATGGAGATTCACTTCCACTTTATCATGGGGATTCTTAATTTGTAAATAGACTTTGTTACAATACCATGAGTCAATCCCATTAATTCTCAATACCACATGCCTAAAAACCCATAAATGATTTCAGATGACATTATTTTTAATTTATGATAGTTATTTTGGAGATAAATTTCAACCATTAACTTGTAAATACTATAAGAATATTCTAAAATATTTTATGAAGATTAAGTTCCTGTCATCTAGATAATAATTATTGATAATTAAATTAAAATTATATAAACCCTATTTCAAAATAAACACACATAACATGACATCTAATCTAAAAAGATTAAGAATGAATAACACTTAATAAATTCAAATTCAATTGATTAATCAATTATATAGTAAATCCGTTTAAAATACAAAACACATATACATATGGCGGTTCGTATTCCCCATATTTTTGGAAGGCTAAAATAATACTCCTACTTTCCAAGAAATAAACTTTAACTGAAACACACCATACTCCACAACATCACCGCTTATTTTCAGTTTTTATGTCATAAGTTGAATTGTATAGCACTTATTAGTCCCTGCCTTCGACAGTGCAGGGAGTATAGCGATTGATCCAGGTTGACCGAACGTTAAATTGTTTTGACCAACAACAATATTCACAACTTTAGCCGATGTTTGAATAGAAATATTCGAGCAAACAAATATTTTTCCAAAGTTTTAGTTTTGACATCCTGTTTCCGGCAAAACTATAAATTTTTATTAAAAATAAGATAATTCGTTTCAAATTTTACTTCAACGTTGTTTAATGCTAAGTTGTAGTTAGAATTGTTCTCCACTTCAATATATATTCAATACCACCTCATTATGTATGCGTTGCAATTCACAATTTCACATTCAATTCCACCACGTTCATATTGAATGACATCGCATCGTATATCCAACGCAGTCCATACAGGGTTGGAATTTGATGGGCATTTTGCCCGTCATAAGCCTTTTTAAACGTATTTGACGGCTGGAATTTGTCCATGCTCGGCTGGAATTTGTCCATGCCCGTTTTCACTGACGTGCCCAGAATAGTTAAAAACGTTTTTTTGACGTTTCGAATTTTTTCCAAAACGTTCTTATACTTAGGTTACAGGTATAGTTCTGTTTCCTTATAATATGGCTATTTCTTATCATCCTCACGTCACCTCACGTCCTAGGTAATGGTATAGTTTCTGTTATCTCACAGCCTGCAGGGCCGTCACTGTTTCCTTCCTTTTGCGTGAAACTCTTGGCAATTGTGGAAATTTCAAGAGGGCGGAGGCTGTCAAATTAGCATGTGGGACAGTGGGAGGAACGAAATTAGCATGTGGGAGCAGCCAATGGCAATAGCCATTTTTTCTCAGTCAGAGATTTAGTTTTTTTTTGTAGAGAATGGGCAATTCCCTTTTAGCCGAAGATTTTTCCCTGGATGATTTCGGAGATCTGTGCATGCCCATTGCCACTGCATGGTCTCCCTGTATTTTACCCAACGAATGTGGCCCGTGGGCTTGTTTTCTTTTTACAATCGAGTTCATGATTCACAGTGCAACTGCACACTCTCTCTCAACGCATTGCTGTCGCCCAGCTCAAGATTGGCTCCAGCCTCCAAGGAAACTGCGAGGAAATTACAAATTGTGCTTCAAAGTTCAGGTTAGTGATACTTCAAACACTGTGGGTCTACTGATAAATTTTTAGGAAAACTGATCTGAAATTCTAAACCCAGTCATTTGACAGACAATAGATTACTGATTGTATTTGACATGCAAAAATAAATCATTCTTATTAAATGCATTATGCAGTTTAAATCTCAGACACACTGATTCCGTTAAGTTGAAGATATCCTTCATTTAAATGTTATGACAGAAAAAGTTTTTATTCTTGATTCTTTATCATCTCCAACCAGTGTAAGCAGCTTCTTGTTAGGGCTAAGCTCTACGATCAGCTGCAGTTTTCTCTCTAGCCCTCCCATGTTTCAAGTCTTCCCAAGTCCAACCAATATTCTGCATCCTATGATAGATCATCTGAAATCTCACTCAAGAGTCTAAACATTTCTCTATCAGATTATCATTAATGATAAAATTTTAGAAAAACTGATCTGAAATCCTAAAACCAGTTATCCGACAGAGAAGAGAATCTTAAACATATTTTATAACATGCAAATATAAACCACGTATTATTATTAAATGTAGTATAGATCTCACATACCATGTTTTTGCATCAGTTGAAGACAAATAATTCCCCATTAAATGGAATGAATCTACCAGGAGCACCTTTATTTAAAATTAAAAGAATATTATATTGTGATATACAATCAAATGGATTTGATACAATGTCTTTGACCCCATACTTTGCTTCAGAAGGGATAAAGAAAACATTGATATGCCCGTCAAAATAATGGACAAAGTATGCCTGCTGTCACAAACCCCCTGCTATGCAGATACTCTTTAATCTCAACATATGTTGAAACCTCCATACCATGCCTCCGAGTGAAACATCAACCTATGAAATGCCTTCAACCTACGGTATAAAACTCCAAGCTATAGTGAATGTAGGTGCCCAACAAGGACGGAGTTGAGTTTCAGCCCCACGCTTCAGAAGCTCAAGATCAAAATCAAAATCTGTGAAACTTTAAATTACCTTTATAGTTTGGGGAAATTCTCCTGTGTTCTTTTTCCCCTCACAGCTTTCAAAGAACAAGTAAAATGTGATAAAGGGATTGGGCTTGAAAAGGGAGATGAGGTGCTTCGTATTTCAAGTTTTGTATTGGGAAGCAAAAGTGGTCAAATTAGTTGTCCTATCAGGGATTGTGATATACAAAAGAATAAGAAACGGTAAGAGATGTTCCTCTGTACAAATAAGAATTTTGAATTGGGTAATCGAAAGAGGTTAAAGCTCTGATTGGACTAGGAACAAAAGAATAGTAACAAATTTTGAATGAAGTTACTGGGCTAATCTAGATTTCAAAAGAAAATGTATACGAGCCAGCGAGAAAGGCTAAAATATGCAAGACTTGGGAGCAATAATATCTCTGTTATAGACATGGGCATCTATCAAATCCTTCATCACATTGTTCTTCATTTGTTTCCCGTACAGTCCTTTACATATCCGTAGAGCCCGATCCATGGCCTTTCTGTATGGGGTCAATCACTTGCTCACCTTCAACTTATCCACTATAGTTGTAGCAACACAGAGGGCAGTCTCATCCCCAGGCAATGCACAAGTAACAGCATCAATAACACCCTCAATGCAAGGCATCTGCCTGCCCCATTTTTTCAGAAGCACAGGAGACCTAAACATGGGCCAATAAGCCTTGGCGAATGAAGCATGAATCAGCTGCCTATCCTTGGCCTTAACTCTCCCCTGTAACTGTGTAAGCTTTTGCTCCAGCTTCAGAGCCAATTTAGTCATCTCCATCTCTCCGCCCTTCTTATAAATCCTCCCAAAGTCATCCTCAATGCCCCTCAAATCCCCCTCTAGAGACCGCTCCAATTCACACAGGTGGCACTGACACACGAATGACCATGTCTTGCAGAGTTCCCTCCTCGTCCCCATTGGAAGCAGCACATCAAAATAAGCGAAGGTTACCTCTTCCCCTGCCTTGAGGTCCCTCGCAGCATGGATAAACACATTATCCCCAACATGTAACCGCCCCGCATTAGGACTACAAGAATGATTCACAAAAGCAGGCAATACCCACAGCCCAACGCAGTCAATCTCATTAGAATAGTACAATCCATGCCCCAGCTTCTTAACCCCACAGCCCTTCTCAGTAAGCGTGTTGATGTCTGCAATCCCCAAAATCCTTTCCAGATCCACAGGCTCACATGGGCACTCAAACTCAAACCCTGACACTGCATTGCCCTTAAACAGCTCCATATCCGGAACCCCGAGATCTTTTTTCCTATTCCCATCATCACTCTGCCAAAGTATAAATTTTCCTTAAAACCCAACTGGATCGCCTAGCAAGTTATACCAATGTCGATGCGACATCGAGGTAGAGGAAACAGAGAGCCCATACATCAGCCAAACGAAACTATCATTAAATATAAATTATTAAATAATCTAGACACCGAAAAACTATTTAGATATCTTCTATATTATTGATCAGATCATGTATTGAATTAAAAATATTTCGATATTATTAAATCTTGACTATTCATAATTTAAAAATATGAAATTCTTTAAAACCAAGTCAATCCTTCTGCGTAATTATCAATTTAAAAAACAAATAAAAATACATCAATGATTAAATCACCTTCGGAAACGGTGTTTTGGACAATCTGAAATTGTAAGTTCCATGCATGAATGAAAAAAGAAAAATCCGAAGACAGGCCGCAGTCGATGTTGTGTTTGGAACTAAGGGAGTTGAGTGGCATCGTGGATTTGAAAATGAACAAGGCATGTCTTAGTCCAGGATTAAACAGCCAATCGTGCACATCCCATAAGATTTGAACACGAACTCCTTCTACATAAATGGTATCGTTGCGCCTGAATTTCCAGGACAATTGATTCACTTCCACCAGGGTTGGAATTTCGATTTGAACTTTATATATTAGTGTTTTATATATTTTTAATATTGACTTTATTGTTTTAATTATTTTTTTAATTTAATAAAAATTGTAATAATTGATTTTTTCTAACTTAAAATTTTTTATTAATAATAATTATTATTAAAATTATATATTTAAAATTATATATATATATATATATATATATATATATATATATATATATATATATATATATTTTGTTTATAAATAGTATATAGAAAATAATATAATCAACCTAAATTATATTTTGTTTTGGAGAAAATAAGGAGTGGTTCAAAAAATATGGAATGGTTATATATATATATATATATATATATATGAGGATCTAATAAAATGTTGATAATTCTATAAAAAAAAATATTTCAAATTTAAGATTACAGTTATATGTAAGATTTAACAATATTATTAAGATGTTGAAATGCTAAGAAAATTTAAAAGTTTAACTATATAGATTAATATTCAAAATCAAAGTTCAAATAAATATTAATGTAGATATAAGGATTTCAACATAATTATTTATTGAATGGTAATTTTTTAATCAAAACTTTATTAGTGAAGGGTTAATTTATTATGAGAACATCACTCTTGAAGGGCAAAATTTTTAATATAACGTTTCTTGACGGGAAGCATAAGGACCCAAAACGTCAAAAAAAAATTGTATGACGGGTAAAGAGAAATCCAAATTCCAACCATGAGTCCATATGACACCGCATCACGCATCTAATGTAGGCGACAACTTGGTGGCAAGTTGCATGTTTCTATTTGAAATAAGTGAAATTACTTCCCATCTTTACAACAAACAAACTCAAAGAAGTTCGTTATTCTTCCATTGATTTAGGCAGTGGAGGGAGGAGAAGTGAATACATCAAAATTCCCCTTTAAGTTTGACAATGTTGGATTGTTGCCCAAAATTCAAGGTATAACTCCCGATATTCCAACCACGAGACAAAGTTCAAGTCTAAAGCCCGTTATTTTAATTATGCCAAATGTATGAAAAGGGAGAAAAAGCGACCAACTATGCCAACTACATCAAAAAGGAAAGAAAATGTGGGTAGTATTGTGCTTTATTATTCAATACCAACTCTACATTTTCTGTGAAAATGCGGGTAATATTGTGCTTTATTATTCAATACCAACTATACATTTTCTGTCTAAATTTCTGAATGTTTTTCTTTGCCTTTTTGGCATTCTCCCCCTAAGTTATGCTTAATATTTCTTACAGTGGGGTGAAGAACCCCTAAATATTTTTGGGAAGCATAAATATCTATCTAGGGAGGAAAGTTAGACCAGTCTTGGCATTTTTAGGGGAGCATAAATATATATCTAAGGAGAAAATTCAGACCAAACCCACTGAAATTCTAATTGTGTTTCAACTAAATTAAGAGAAACTATTGCAATTGTTCTTTAAATACCTACCAACAGAACTAGCCCCTACATTTGAAATGGTAGGAGCTAGGGAAATTTTTAAGAAATACCCGAAATTTATATGCATAATAAATGGGCAAATCTTCATGGTATATAGAAAAATGTATAGGCTATTTTTTCATTGATATAATATACATATATAATTTTTTGGTGAATCTTTCACTGAATTATAAAATTTTGTTAAATATTGGAAAAATTTTCACTAGGCTATATGGTATTGCAAATTCTTGGCTAATCTTCTAAAAAAATGGACAACATTGTGAAATATTGGTGATTCCTTGATTATGTATAAAAATATATATAATAATAAGAAAAATATTTAGTTAAATTATAATATACTAATTTTCCATGTTTTTGAAAAGAAAAATCACGAGTAATGTTGCTCTAGCTTCTTATTACACACTATTTCAAATCTTTTTGCATGTTTTTATCATGTTTTACCACAAAGGACTTATCACATCCCAAGGGGAAACTAGTTAGAAAGGCACCCCCAAAGGTGTTTAATGTTGAACTAAAGAAATTATTTTGCTCAAATTTGGTCTTGATGCATCTACATAACTCAATCATATTTAATGTAATTCATATTTAGTAGGCTTCACATGAAAATAACGTCTATGAATGGCTATATCAAAATCATGAAAATTTACATCAAAATCTTTTATTTTCTCATACATCGCTTTTTTAAAAGGTAGATATTTCTCCAAGCCTTGAGTTCAAATAAACCAACAACTTTAAAATATGGTGCTTCCTCGTCATATGTAGGTTTTTCATGTAATTTTTGGATCATAACTATTGTAGTAGTTGTTGCATTTTCTTCTACACTTGACAACTCTAATAATGTTGAATTGGTAAGCAATTATTCGAAATGGCACAAAATGGAAAATGAAAATGAATGGAAGATAAATATGTATTGAACCTTCATTTCTTACATGATGAAAAAATAAAGAAGGTAATAACACAAATTCATTAAAAGACTATAGTTGGTGAGTTAAAAATATAACACAAATGTAAACAATAGTCTCTGCATGTTCATTACTTGGAAAAATATGTTACAAAACAATCATCATCAAGGAATTTTTCACTTCAAGAATGGTAGTGCACTAAACAGTATATTGTTCTCATCTAATAAAATGTGATGCTTTTTTGTATTGGAATCAAAGTATAATTGCATTAGAGGAATTCCAATCTCATGATAATAGAACTCCTATGATGAACACATAGGATCCTAGTGAATAGAGCATTTTTCTGTTTAGTTAACTAAGAAGATGTCATTTTCCTTTCTTAACAAAAAAGAAATATTTGCAAAGAAAATATAAAATAAACATATTAGATTATAAAAGGTGAATATTCTTTTGTGACACCCCAAAGTGAAAGGAAAAAAAAAACTTTCCTTAAATAATCAAATATAGAAAGAAAATAATTTATCTTTTATGTCTCGAATTTCTCGTAATGTATGCATTATTCTTTATATGATTTAAAGATATTTTCCATTCCTTGGAACCCATTTTATTATTTCATGATTGACTCCTTTTCGTTACATTTATATTCATTTTTCATTACTAAACTCACTTCATATTTTATTTCTTTCTTTTTCCTTGACGATGGATGGAGTGTCCACTTGAATATTGGGTTCAAATATTGACACAGTTTATTCAAAAAAAAATATCAACAATGGTTGAAAATTTTGATGATGAAGTGGCCTATAATCATTGTTGTTGATAAATAATTTGCAGAATTCATGCATTTAGTCATTTGAACAGTGATTTATATCTATGAAAAACACGCACTTGTGACAATGATACCTATTGAGTGCATGAATAATCATTAAAGAAGGAGATTCCAACAATTTGTATTAAGAAACTTATGGTCTGTTTTGACAATGATTTATTAGATTTGTATTTCCAAGATTAGGAGGAATTCTTCCTTCTGTACCTTTTCTTCCTAGAGTGTTGTTAATTTTATTTTTTGGATTTCTAGTCAATTGCAAATAGACATTTGATGAAGTATTTTCTTAGAATTTGAGAAAAGCAGGATTACTTTTCTGTGCATGCATAGTGAATTTTTGTTCAACTGATACATTTAGTTTTGTTGGTAATGCTAAAACATATTTGAAACATTCTTGTAGCTTTATGATTATATACAAAGTGGAATGAGTTTCAATTTTTAGTTGCACATAGGATTGAATGTAAAGTAGATTTCATACAAGAACTTGGATAAAGGTTTTATTTTGAGTTGAGCATCCTATTTAGCATTAGCATAGCTTGGATCTACATGTTTACAAGAGAGTTTTTACATTCGCTTGGTTAATGCTTATGTTTCCCAAATTGATTAATAACTAGGATTTGTTCTTTGATTATTACTAGTTAGGGTTTACTTTTTCAATTTCCAATACTAGGGTTTGCTTCCAAATGTTGGTGATTTGTAGGATCATTATTTGTAATAGTTAGGGTTTTGTTTCTAATTTTTTTTAGTGCAACATTATAGCATGAATTGACTAGTGTAGGAACTCAAGTTATGAGCAATTTATAGACAAATTAGGTTTTTGTTTCCTAGAATAGGAGTATATAATTTGAAGACCATTAGAGGAAAAACCTATCATTAGAAGATGTTCTGAAGCTATTGTTGAAGCTCAAAAACCTAGAATTTCACTTAGCCATCCTTGCCAATCTGAGGAACAAACATTGGAGCATGAGATTGAGGAGTTTATTTCTTGTCTTTCACTAGATCCTTTATGTCTACAGATGAGTTCTTGTCAGGTTTTGGAAGATTTGTATGAGTTGGAGAATCATGCATATGTAGATCTTATTGAATCTTGATTTCAAAAAACCGTTAGCACACCTTGTTCCCTCATCATTCAACAACTCTTTGTACTATATCAATTAAAGTAGTTTTTTTCTCATACTATTAGTATGCATTGAAGTTTTCCTTTTAAAACTAAGTGTGTGTATATTTAGTATTTTGTTATGCACATGGCTACACTGTAAGTACTCCTACACTTGAAGGAGATTTTCCTCTTTCTAAGTTAGGGAAGGGTAATATAGAAGCAATAAATGGAAAGCACTGTTGGAAAGACTCCTATGGTCGACCACACCTATAAAACCTTAATGTACTTTCATGAGATCATTAGCATGATTAACCAGGGGGACCTTGAATATCTGATATTTAAGATTACTTTGAATGATAATTCCCATGGACTAAAAATAATTATTTATGTGCCTGGAAAATATAAAACACTCTTGCACCACCATAATTTTTACACTTTAAAGATGTCAATGAATAATATACATTCTTCCAAATCTTTTGAGTCATATATTAATACAAATGGAAGTACCACGAAGTATAAGAAAACTTGTCGGGGTACTAAATAGGTTTGCCGATAGCAGGGCTATCTTTATATGGTACGAAGGGAAACCCATTGGGGTACTAAACAAGCCTATTAGCAGTAGGGTTATCTCGGGTAAAGAGGACACACATTGGCACACTTAAAATTCAAAACCTTGGGTCAAATTTTGAAGCAATCATCATGAAAATTGAAGCTAGGAAATGAATTTTATATCTCTTAGACAATGAATTTAAAATACTTTAGGTATTGTGATTTAGAGTTCAATATTTCATAAATAATAAGGTTTTCTATGGATGTGGGAGCCGTAGTGAAAGTGATTCACTTTGCGAAAAAGAGAGGAGCTTCAGTTATACACTTCGATAATGGTAAGATGGTCATCCTGGGAAGATATCAATTTTTCATATTTCTTTCTCCCTATTTCCATACATCCTTAATGCCATGAATTTCAAATTATGTCACTTTTATTTCTAATGAGGATATTGATGTGAAGAACTACTGACTAAGGTTGGTCTTGAGATGCTTTGTGGAATTTTTTATGGCTGGCTATTTCATAATGAAACTATCCCTACAGTGATAACATTGTTAGCATTCCTAGGGAAACCCTAACATCATATTTTCTTTTGGATCAATCTTACTGAATAAATAATCCAACACAAAAACAAACCAATGTCAAATTTTTCTATCAGAACATCTGGATCTAGTAAAGGTGTTTAAAATATGCAAATGCGGTCAAATTCCGCTTTGGAAAGCTCACTTGATGGAGATAATGATTGTATTGAATTCATACTTTTTAGAGGACCAAAATATACCTAAATATCACTCAAATCAGATAAGGTAAAGTGTACTTATGAAGAAAATCCCACATGTGCATATTTTATAAGGTTAGACCTAAAGAAAAATGGACCATCTTGAAGGGATATAAATACAAGTGCCCTCTACCTCATTTAAACACAACCATGAGACACTATGCTATCTTGTTTTTGGATCATACGGGTATGAGGCTTATTCGCTGAGGATCACATTACCGTTGACGTGAAATTGCATGGTCCAAAGCTCACATCTTTGATTTAGGGTTTTGGGCCTTAGACGTATGCATAGGACAAGATGAAGTACACCCTAGTCACTCACATAGAAGCTCATTTGTGCAAATGGATTTGATCTGAACCCAATTGCTCGCATGTTAGGCTTAAGGGAGCGACTAGGTAAGCTATAGTCACTCACATATCTCCTCCTCTATGTGACCAGGACCTAAAATATGAAATCTCATTCTTCTAAAGATTTTTGTCAGTGACCGCAGGTTTTGGTTGTTGACTACAGACAATGATAGTTCATTACAGACATCAAAATCATATTTTTGAGTATAAAAATTGTTGGGTTCATTTATGAATGTTGTAGTTGTTTTTTGTTGGTTAGTTGCATAGACAAAGATATGTATCATTGTACTCTCTTTTGCTGAATCATTTGATGACAATCTGTTGAAGGCTCGAAAATCATTGCCTCAACAAGGGGGATAACCACCCGGTCCAGACCTTAGGACAACTCCTTTTCCGTTTGGAATAGTGGCTCTAAATGGGGGTGATGGGACCAGTTTCCCAATCTATTTTTATGCTTGTGCTAACCGGATGATGTTTTTGAGATTTTTGGAGTAATACTTAACCTCAAACTAATCTAATTTAACTAGTAATCACTTGCAGTTTGTCCTAATAAAAAATATTTATGTAACTTATAACTATCCTGGGAGTAACATGAAATATGTGATCTAAAATGATATCTAAAAGTAATTGATAATAAATATCATTCAATCACGATAAGAAGTGAATCTATTTAACACTGATCGTTTTGTATAAAAAGTTAGCCAAAACGATATGAAAGATATATCGCTTTAAAATCATTCATGTATTGAGCATAAATTATAAATCATCATCATACAACAGTGCAATAATGGCAAAATAAAATTCAAACTTTCATACATAAATAACATGGAGATAATGTATTGCTTGACGCATAATTAAAAAAGAATTAAGAGATAAAGGTACCATTTATAATACGTTCTACTCATGTGCTCCAACAATATTGATCTACTTTCAAATCATCCAACATCATTTAAGAGTACAGAAGTTCAATTTCAGTAGAAGATCTCAAATTCAAGTAGAAAATAAATCTTGTTCCATTAATCTCACTAGAACATCCTCAAAGGGAGAAGAAGTGCATGTTCTGAAGAATGTTTCTGATAAAATTTCTAGACCCCTCTCTAAATGCACGAGAGGGGTTTAAATACTAACTTATGAAACTAAAAATAGATTATTACAAAAAGAGTTGAGAAGGTTTAAACGACCTCCCTCAATTTAAGCAAAATAAAACAAAAATAGAAATGTGCATAATGATTAATCCTGCATTCCATCTTTCACATCGCAAATATCTACCTTGGTATTGAGGAGAGTAGGTTGGCTGACTTCGGCTTTCAATTGTCCTGTAAACACGGCATTGATGAGCAATGGCACCATTTTCTCAATAGAAATAATCAGTCATTTCAAGGTCATATATTGGCTGTGCGGTTTTACCAAATATTTCCAATAAGCCTCCCAGTTTAACCTGGTCACTTCCGTAATTGCTTATGTTCTTTCTTCTGTTGCCTACTTCCACGTAACTCAAGTTGTTTTGAATTCATAAGGAAACCAGGGGTGGTTTCTTCCACAAGATTAGCACTATGAAAATTTTCATTTACAGCTTTAATGACGCTATTTTCCGCTGTTGCCGCATCCTCTGTTGCCTTTTCTGCCTCTTTGATCTGAGAACCCAAACTTGGAAATAAGATCTCCTTATGTGATTCATCCAGTTTGGGCATGTTAGCTCTTCTCCCATTCTTGGAATTTTGTCAAGTTATGAAATCTGAATCCTTTTTAAGAATTTCATCATATTCTAGTCAAAATTCCACAACTTGGCTCGTTAACTTGTCGCTTATTTCACAGTAAGAGTTCCACTGTGAGATTTTTTGGCATAAGAATTCTTTTTGGTGTGTGAGCTAGGAGTTGAGTCTGAGTGCTTCGGTGACAAATTGATCGATCTTTGGGTCATCCTTATGAAGATATTTTATGCTTTGTATCTGTGCCTCCTTACATGCCAAGCTACTTTGAAGTTCTATTTGCATTTATTGGAACTCCTGCTGTGACTTAGCCAATTGTATTTCCGCTTGTTGGTTGGTTTTGGCTTGTTGTAACTGCTGTTCGAGTGACAAAATTTTGTCTTCTTTTTCTTTAAGCAACAGTTTTACCTCTGCTTCTTTGTTAATAGTTGTCATAGCGTATGCACCTACGAACTACGAGAGCCTGGTGAGGTTAGCCGATGGGTTGGTGGATGAGTCCTTCTAAAGGACATCCATCGGCTCATTGTTTGGAGTGGTAGCAGTTATAGATTCCAATTTTCTTTTCTTTCTCTGTCTCTTAACAACAACCTTGTGCCGTGGGCTGTAAAATACATCAAGAGGGGGAATTTCTTTTATTCTTAAAACAATCTCAGAGGTGGGGGTAATGGGAATTTGTTTTATTTCTTGAGCATTTATAGTTCCCCTTGTTATAATTTTCAGAGTTGTTTCTTGATGTGTCATTTGTGTCTTTGGTGCTTGTTCCTCTGTGTTGAGTTTTCTGTTGAAATTATCCCACTCCTCTTCCAAATCAATCACCAGAGGCTTTATTAGCTGTATAGGGGGAGTGTGGGTTTCAATCTTCTTGATGGTCAAACTCTGTTCATTTGTCTTTGTTGTAGACTGGGCTATATCTTGGATTGATTCCCTGCTCTTGCTTTTCTTATTTTCTAAAGACTTCTTAGATGCCTTCCCAGAATTGGTTTTATATTTTTCCTTTGAGTCACCATATATGCTTGCACTAGGAGTGGGCTTTCTTATTGGTTCAATTAACAATTGGTCCAATGGGACCTTTGATAAGCTCTTTTCTCTGTAGCTATAAAATGTCTCAAGACCCTCTCGATCAAAAAGTATCTATGCCATATGTTTCACTTCTCTGAAGGTATTATTCTGTAAGAAAGCATCATCAAATGGGCCCTTCTCATGGCTGAATATTTTTAATTTAACCATAACGGTGAAATCCTTGGCAATACCGAATGGGTCGTATTATCTTCCGGGGAACTTAGGTAGTCATAGAGACAACATATTATCTACTTCCCTAAACTCATGTCCAAGGTCATGTAATGAAAACACTCCACATGATACAGGAAATTGAGGCCAAATGGCCTTCTTTGACTCCATCAGTGTTTTGCTCATCCCTCCTTCACTACATGTCTGATAGGCTATCTCTCTAGCCATTAATTTATCTGGGACATAGAAAGGGAGAACATGGGGAGAGGTGATGCTGCCAAACACTCTGATATATGTAAATGTCTCTTCTCTGAACCATCAGGCTACAGAGAGGATGTCTATCTCAGCTTCTTTGGAGAATCTGGGCGCATCTCGGTTGTAGATTCATTTATGGAATGGAAGCATAACTCGTGAAAAATATTGAAAAAATGTGGTTCAAAATTGGATTCCCACATATCTTTGTGGTAGATGTGAATAGGAAGTGGATCCTGAATAGGCCACTTCCACCCCATAAGAGGGAATTTAGAACCAAAACAAATAGTGTCTGTAACATAAGCACACATGAAAAATGGAGGGTAAACCCTCGAAGCAATACTCCTTTTTCTTCTATACTCTATAATTTCTTTAGCTAAATTATCAGATAGGATTTGTGCCCAATCTATTATTCTTGCATTAACGACTGCATCTATTAAGGGCAACCATTCTGAGGATAATTTGTTACTGTCGGGTTTTCTGAATAGTCTATAGAGAATAGCCACAGCAAAACAAAAAGGGGAGCAAACAGATGTCGTGGTGTACATACCGTTTTGTCTTTCTTGATTCTTTCTTCATTATTTGACCAATTCTTTGTGCATTCTACCGGGTCTTCATTTTCTTTGATGAATTTCTCAACAATTTGCCTGTTGTAGGTAACCTGTGGCTCCGGTAGGTGGTGCATAAGCCTTACGTTATTTGGAGTGAAAGATCCTATAACTTCCTGGCCTCCTATTTTAAATTCCCTGTCAAATATATCAGCGTCATCAATAAACCACTTAACCACTTAACCATGTCAGTATAGGGGATTATTTTTGGTCATGTGGCTATTTGGTGCAGAAATGAGCACGCAAGTTCATTTATGGAAGCATCAGAGGAATCGTGCACATCAACTGTAATCGTTGTCTCAAGAATCCATGGTTTTTCTTCCTTTAGTAACTTATACATAGCCTCCATTATAGACGTCCCTGCTTCCCTATTACATGTGGTATCCATGAACAGAGGAGTCAATTCTGACTTCTCATAGGTGACTGCTTTCCCTTTCTTCACCATTGCTTTCGGTTCCCTGTTCTGTGGCCTTTTCATGAAAGTTTCAAGAAGAACAGTTTATCAGATAAAATTGATACTGAATGTAGAAATGAATCGATGAAGAGAACCAGTAAAGGTGATAAAGGTGTTTTATTTGAAATCACGTAAGAAGATATCAAATCACTCTAAATGGCCTTTCACACATAAATGCAGTTACTTCTTCATAAATGCCCACTAATTATACGTTATCCTTTAACTTGAATGTCCATAAATGTTCACATCGTAAATTGGGAAACAATCTCCTAGGGTGGTGAGCCTTCAAACTGCAATAATAGAATTTTGTGATTTGCAAAGAAATATCGCAGATCGCTATATCGCATAATTTGTTCTCATTTAACTTACCATTTTTTGAGTTTGTGCAAGATGCGAGAGGTGAGAAATAAATGTCATTACTTATCGGGCTTCTTTTTATATGAATAATGGACCTCCGCATGTGTTGATAAAAATATTAAGAAGTGGGTCCAAGACAAGATCACATTTCACAATATCGGCATATAATAGGTTGAGGCTTGTGTCATATGATTGAAACGATGCGAGAAAGCTATTATACCATCGCAATATTGGAGATCGCAATCTCGTAGATCGCAATACTTCGGGGTATATTTTTAAGAGAAATCTTCTATAAACAACGATGTTGCGATGCGAGACTTTTAGCTTTTTAAAGAAGCTTTAAGGACTTTTTAACATTATGACCTTTTTTTGAATATAGATTTACCTTTTTTATTGTTTCGTCGTAGATCGTGGTGGGTTAAAAAGGTATCGTTTGTGATGCATTTCATGCTAAATAGGAAAAAGTAGTATTTTAATGGTTTTAGAGGTTTTGTTTGATATCTTGATTTATTCTAAAGATGAAAGAAATACCTACATGCTAGGATTGATTTTTTTGGGTATATAGATTTTTTGAAAGGGTCCCCATTTATTAAAGTAATATTTTACTACAAACATTAATAAATGGGGGGTTGTTGACAAGCACAACAATTGGAAATTCACTTGGAAGAACCAATTATCTCTAAGAGTTTTTTGAAATTTCTAAAACTTCTAAAATAAAGATACTTTTGAAAATAAAACTAAATTGCATGGAATACAAGGTAAGTATTACTGCTCGTTTATCAATAAGCAACATCTGCTCTAACTATCTTTCTTCTGATTGCCCTTTTCTCACAGATAGTCATTTTACCTACATTAGTCATTACTTGGTTATAAAGATAAAAGCAAAAGAATCTCGTTAGACCAGTTTTGGTATACTCATTTGTCGTAGGTAGAGCCTCTGCTGCCAACAGGCATTCATAGCCTCGACAAGGTTACCTGTTACCCAACAATGATTCAGTATCCTACTTAAGTAAGAATGCAACTTTAAAGATAAATTCTTCAATATACTTGATGCTTTCTTTAGTTTACTGAAGTAATTCATTCTTCTTTTATTTCTTAAAGGACAATGTCTTGGTTTGGTGGCCAAAATTGATAATGCCATTCACTTGATTTGTAACTGAACTGAACAAGTTGGCTCTTGATGAGACCCCTTGTCTTTTGATTGATCAATCTCAAGCCATTACCCTATTTTGATATTCAGTATTGGTAATGTCAATTAGTTATAATCTTATGATCATGGTAAGTCGGCTCTTCATGAGACCTCTTATCCTTTAAGTTTAAAGTATATTTTAGAATTACACTCTAAAATTGAAAGCTACTCAAGTGGGGGGAATCAATGGCTCCTTAAGAGTTTATGGACGACAATCGTAGACTTTAAAAATGCTTTTCTGCAGAGAAACTTTTCTTTGTTAGTGATACTTTTCCTGACTGATGTGAATTTTTTTATTTTTTATTTATTTATTTTTGAAGCTAATTTTTATGAAAGATAGGATAATTTTAACAAAAAAATAGGTAGTTTTCGAGTTGTAGCACTCAACTATTTATTTCATGAATGAAGATTAATTTTCATAACATTGCTACTTATACAGGTGAAAAACAAAATTAAAAAGAGAAACTATCTTTTAGTAAAACGAAACGTAAATGTCTTCAACTTGTGTTATTATAAAAGAGAATTAACTAAAGAATATACTATACAGTGATCAGAAGAGATCATCTTCTATGGAAAATATTTCTTTAGGACCTGTCCATTAACAGGTAGAGGTTCTCTCTTACCTGCTAAATCTTGTAACAGAAAAGTTGATGGGCCTATTAGCTCGACAATCTAGAATGGGCCAAGCCACATTCATTGGAACTTAGTATGCTTGCCTTTCTCTTCGTGGGCTTTATCCCATTTTAACACTAAGTCTCCAAGTTGGAAATTTTTTGAAGATACAGAATTTGAATCAAAGGATGCTTTGACTAACTACTGATGATGTGCATGGGTAATTCTAGCCTTTTCTCATTCCTCTTCAAGTTTAAGGATTTGTAATTGTCTAAGTTGCATAGACGAGGAAGGAGTTTCTTCAATGAATTGAACTAAGGCAAACGAGGGAATAGCTATGTTTGTTGGTAAGACAACTTCTTTCCCATAAACCAGATTAAAAGGAGAAGTGCCAATGGAGGTTTTCTGAGTTATTCGATCTGCCCACAGAGCAAACACTAAAGATTTATGCCAGTTCTTTTGACTTTGATCAACAATTCATTTAATAATCCTGATAAGGTTCTTATTTGTGGATTCGGCTAACCCATTTCCTTGTGGATAATAATTAGCAGAATATTTAAGTTTAAAGCCTATTTTAAGAGCAAATTTTGTCATAGCATTGCCCGAAAAGTAAGATGCATTATCAAACATTAAGGCAGAAGGTAAACCAAACCTAGTGATGATAAATTGATCTATAAATTCGATAATGTTCTCAGAGTTGGCTACCTTGAGTGGAATTGCTTCAACCCATTTTGTGAAGTAATCAGTGGCTGTAAGGATAAATTTATGTTTCTTAGAAGAATAAGGAATGATCTCACCTATTATGTCCAATCCCCATTGTTCAAATGGTTGATAAATTTTGACTGGTTGTAACACTAATGTTGGTTTCTTCTGTCTTCCCGTAGCTGTCTGACATATCTTACATTTCCTTACATAACTGTGTGCATCTTTGAATAGGGTTGGCTAGTGATATCCTACACGTAGGATTTTATGTGCTATAGCATCTCCTGCAAAGTGTCTGCCAGCCGGTCCATCATGAAGTTCCTCCAATACTTTCTCCGCTTCAGATTTCTCGAGACATCTAAGCAAAACATAATCATAATTCATTCTAAACAACACGTTGTTGACCATTTGATACTATTTAGCTTTCAACCTCAAGGCTCTTTTCTTTGTGTAATTCAAATGTGGAGGTGCATATCCATTTTTTAAATAGAATATTATATCAGCATATGTTGATTCAGTGTCGTTAAGGCTTACCTCATAAATTTGTACCACGACACCTTAATGTTGTGATAATGACATATCCGATGCTCCTGCCAACATCCTGGAAAAACCTTGACCTTTCACAATGTTTGCTGGTTTGATTTCAATGTCATATTCTTGTAGATCCATAACCCAATTTTCTCTTTTTTCACCCACATCCCTTTGTACTAGAAGATTTCTTACTGTTGGAATGGTGCTATCACCTTGGTGTGGGTTTTGAGAAGAAAAGGTCTGAAGTTTTGTATTGATTCAAAAACATCGTAAGCTTTTTTTTCAACATCTGAGTAATTCAATTCATCTCCTTGTAAATTAGAGCTAAAGAAAGAAATCAGGGCTTCGACTTTATCTTGATTTTCTTGTGTCAATATGGCTGCATATGATTTCTCAGAGGCGAGAGTGTACAAAGTGAAATGATTGGGAAAATTCGGCAATGCTAAAGATGGGGCATTTATGATTGCTTGTTTTATCAAGTTAAAAGCTTCATGTTCCAACTGACCCCATTAAAATAGAGAATTTTTCTTTATCATGGCTTGAAGGGGTAATACAATTCTTGAGATGTCAGGGACAAATCGTTTGACAAAATTTATTTGACCAAGGAAAGATTGCATCAATTTTTTGTTATGGGACAAATGTATTTTAGAAATGTCTTTAATCTTGTCAGGGTCAATATGAATCCCTATTTTGGACAAAATAAATCCAAGGAGTTTTCCTTCACTTAACGTGAAGAAAGACTTCTTAGGGTTAAGGGAAATCCCATACTTTTGACAGCATTCAAAGATTTGTTTTAGATCTCTCAGATGATTTCTACGTTTTTTTGGAATATACAGTATATCATTTAAGTAGATTACCACTAGCCTGTTTACTAAACCCTTGAAGGCAATCTCCATGGATCTTTGGAAAGTGGCACTGACATTAATTAGTCCGAATGACATCTTTTGATGGGAGTAAGTGCCCCATTTTGTTCTAAATGTGGTTTTCAGTTGATCGTTTGGATGGACTAAGATCTGATTGTAACCTAAGAAACCATCTACAAAGGACATTAATTCTGAGCCTGCAACTAATTGCAATATCTGTTCCATAGGAGGCAACGGAAAATTGTGCTTTTTGCAAGCTTTATTGAGATTGCAAAAGTCCATACAAATATGAATATCAAAGTTTTTCTTTCTGATTGGGATGAGATTGGAGACCCACCTGGAAGGCCTGACAGGAAAAATAATTTTGGATTTTAGTAGTTTATTTAGCTCAAAATTAATTTGGCTTTCTCAATTGGGATGAATTTTCCTCAATTTCTGCTGAACAAGTTTTTCATCAGAGGTCATAGGAATAGTATGTTGAATAATAGAAGTGTCATAGGTTTCAAGATCATCGTAATTCCAAGCAAAGGCATTCTTATATTGTTTCAACAGACATATAAAAGCTGATTTTTCTTCTGATGTGAGTCCGAGACCTAGATTGATGTTTTTTGGTTTCGTGTCAATTCCAAGATTAATTAATTCATACCTTAGAGTTGAACTCTGAAGTTTTGAATTAGTAGATCGTTTGAATCTATCTTTGAGTTCATATAAATCTTCCAATTTAACTTTAGATTTTGGTATAGCATTGTTGTTGGTTTCTTGCTTCAGTTGGTTGTCATGCTGGTCTTCTTCAACTATCTGGTCCTCATAAGGGCCTTCTGAAGTGAGGAAGCTTACGATATCAGGATAATTGTTAAAGACTCTCCAATTGGTGATATTATCAAGAATAGACGGCCTAAAAATTAATTCAATGGAGAATCGATCTGGGCTGTAATCTTCTCATGGAATAAGCTTGGAAGCTACATTAGCTAGGAGAACAGCGCTAGCATTTTGGAGTCTTGGCATTGAAGAAATATTAAACGCTGTAAAATGTGAGGTTAGTTCTTGGACTAACGGTTGATAGTGTTTCAAATGTCCTGACAGATAGTGTATAGTATTTCTTACTTATATAACGACAATTTTGGAATCTCCAAATACTTGGAGGTATTTGATATTAAGACCAATTGCTTTGTACAAACCTTGAACCAGAGCTTCATATTTAGCAATATTGTTTGTACAATCAAATTCAAGTCTACATGCTAGCATAGTATTTTCCCCTTCTAGGCTAACTAATATGCATCCTACCCCTGCTCCATCATTGGATCTAGATCCATCAAAAAATAATTTCCAAAATAAAGATTTATGTACAGGTTTATCTACAAAATTCACACATTTAGAGGTGTCTGTTTGGGAATAATTTTTGATTTGAGATACAACAGAGTTTTCTAAGAAAGGTGAAGTATGAGCATTGAAATTCCCTAGGAATGACTCAACAGGATAATTTTCGGCTATATTATTGCTATATGTTACCGACTCATTTTCTCCTTCTAGTTCTATCACTATATATTTTTTATGTTTCTCTTGATCAACCCTTATCTGATTTGGCTTCTTGTTATAGGGATGCCACATGTGAGACCAGTCAGTGGCAAAGTAACCATGGAGCTTTTCTAACCAGTCCCTACTGAGGATTAAGCCATAAAATTCAGGAATGTCAGCTACAAGTATATCAATGACTTGACAAACTTTTCAGTTTGATGAAAGTCTAATGGTTAGTTGATTAAGTTCTCCGATAAATTCAACTTGAGACTGATCTAATCATACTATTCATACTGCAGATTTTTGAGGCTAGACATTTAACTTAGCGTAGATTGTTCTAGGCAAAATGTTAGATGAAGCACCAGAATCAACTAAACAGTTGTGCAAGTTTTTATGAAAGACTTCAAAAGTAAGGAGAAATGGCGGAGTATGAGATTTAGATCTTCTGCCAATTAGAGTGATGTCGGTTGGATCAATTTTGTTTGAAGAAATACTAGGGGGTCTTGCCATTTCCTGAGTGGCCTATGATATTACTGCAATAGGAAGCGTGGTAGTGGGAACTGCTTTGAGTTCTTTCAAAAGTAGCTTTTGCTGTTGTTTTAATTTACTAAGCTCATGGAAGGTGATTTTTGCCCTAGTTTCTTCATATCCTCAATAATATTGTATTCCATTTCGTCGTAAATTATCAAAGTTTTAGATGAAGGTGAAGAATCTGATTGGATAGGGTTTGTTTGAGTAGATTTCGATGAATATTTCTTACCTACGAATTATTTCTAGCAAGTGGCATTGAAGTTTTCTATTTTGAACTTGATTGAGGTGGATCAAGCTGATTTCTACTTCTAATGGCAACGGGTAGTGCTTCCCGATCCTCTTCATTTGGAAGGATAAAGTCCCACATTCCTTGTAATTCCACTATTTTTTCATCGTCGATTTGTTCTTCACTTAAGGCTTCTTCCTCATCTCCATCTGATTCAGCGTTTGATATAGAATTTGGAGGTTTAGGATCAGTTGGGGCATTCCTTTTATATGGTCTAAAAGGTTTCTTGGAAGAAGATTCTGCTACTTGTTTTTTTATGTCAACCATTTCGTTAGACATGGTCTTGAGGACTTTTTGTAACCCTTCCAGATCAAAAGGATCCTTTGGTGGTTTTTTCCTAGAATCATCTCTAAAGGTTACTTTCTTGGATTTTCTTTCCTATAATGCATTTTTCTTTTCTACATCCAAGATACGTTTTTCAACAGCTATTGCTTCTTTCATATTTTCTACTAATGTTGGTTTGGAAGCTCTATCAATGAAGATGGTTGTGTTTGAAGGTAGAGAAAAAATGTACCATTCATTTCGGACCTCCTCGCTAGGCTTAGACGTCGTAGGTATTTTATTCAATAACTTATTGAAATGTGAGTTGAAGTCCTTAATGGGTTCTTTTGGTTTAGCTTTCAAATTGGAGAGGTCATTTATTAAACTTGTTGTAGACCTATCATCTCCAAATTTAGTTAAACATTTCTCTTCAAAATCATCCCAGCTATTAATAGAGCCTGATGGTAACGAAAAGTACCATGATCCTGCTGCTCCTTGTAGAGTATATGGGAATATTCTTACAACTGCGCCTTCTTCTGCTACACCATTCAAATTAATGGACAACATGAAATTATTTATATGTTCTTTAGCTAACAGGCCACTATCAGGGTTAAATTTAGGTAACCATTTTTCTAGATGTGCTAGCAATTGGGTCAAAGGTCCAACCATTCTAACAGCTCCTTGTTTGGTCCATGGCCTTGGTTGAGGTTGATTCTGTGCCATTGTTGGGATATTAGTAGAAGACAATGAAGTAGTGGTTGAAGGTGATTGGGTAGAGGATGGTGCAGCTCCTGTACCTGTGTGAATCACGATATGGAGTTGGGAAGCAGGTGTGTGACCTTGCAATGATATGGATGGAATGGATGATGATGATGAAAGAACCTCGCTATGAGATTCTAATGGTGTCTTCTTAGCCCTTTTACGACTTGGTAGAGGGAATTCAATTGGTGGGATTCCAAGTTTTTCACTCTGTGCTCTAGTTAGCGGTTGTGATGGGATATATTGAGAAGTGACACTACCTTGGGATAACTCAGATTCTTCTTGAGATATTGAAATCCCCTGCAATTTGTGGATCAAAGATTGTACTTCAGGGGGTTCAGAAGAAGAACTATCTGGCTTGTTTAGGATTTCAGCAGTGGGCTCTATATTTTTCTTTTCAACTTTTCGCTTGGGAAAAGGAGATTTGGAATGCGAACAAGAAGTTGGAGGTGATGGTGAGGGAGTTCTACTCTTAGAATGGCCTGTAGATTTAGATTTACTTTCCATTCATAGTCAGGCCCTCCTTCTAGTATTAAATATGTTGAAGGCCTGAAAATCGTTTCCTCAGCAAGGGGGATAACCACCCGCTCCAGACCTTAGGACAATTCCTTTTTCGTTTGGAATAGTGGCTTTGACTCGGGATGATGGGACTAGTTTCCCAATCAATTTTTGTGCTTGTGCTAACAAGATGTTGTTTTTGAGATTTTTGGAGTAATACTTAACCTCAAACTAATCTAATTTAACTAATAATCACATGTAGTTTGTCCTAATAAAAATTATTTATCTAACTTATAACTATCCCGGGAGTAACATGAAATATGTGATCTAAAATGATATCTGAAAGTAATTGATAATAAATTTCATTCAATCATGATAAGGAGTGAATCTGTTTAACAATGATCATTTCGTATAAAAAGTTAGCCGAAACGATATGAAAGATATATCGCATAAAAATCATTCATGTATTGATCATAAACTATAAATCATCATCATACAATAGTACAATAATGGAAGTCTAAAATTCAAACTTTCATACATAAATAACTTGAAGATAATGTATTGCTTGATGCATAAATAAAAAAGAATTAAGAGATAAAAGTACCATTTATAATATGTTCTACTCATGTGCTCCAACAATATTGATCTACCTTCAAATCATCCAACATCATCTAAGAGTATAGGAGTGCATTTTCAGTAGAAGATGTCAAATTCAAGTAGAAAATAAACTTGTTCCATTAATCTCACTAGAACTTCCTCAAAGAGAGTAGAAGTGCATGTTCTGAAGAATGTTTTTGATAAAATTTCTAGACCCCTCTCTAAATGCATGAGAGGGGTTTAAATACTAACTTATGAAACTAAAAATAGATTATTACAAAAAAAGTTGAGGAGGTTTAAATGACATGCCTCAATTTAAGGAAAATAAAACAAAATTAGAAATGTGCATAATGACTAATCCTGCATTCGATCTTTCAGATCACAAATATCTAGCATGGTCTTGAGGAGTGTAGGTTGGCCAACTTCAGCTTTCAGTTGTCCTGTAAACATGACATTGATGAGCGCTGGCACCATTTTCTCGGTAGAAACAATTAGCCATTTCAGGGTCATACATTAGCTGTGTGGTTTTACCAGATATTGCCAATAAGCCTCCTAGTTTAACCTGGTCACTTTCCTAATTGCTTATGTTCTTTCTTCTACTACCTGCTTCCATTGTAAAAGTTGTTCTGCATTCAGAAGGAAACCAGGGGTGGTTTCTGCCACAAGATTAGCATTATGTAAATTTTCATTTACAGCTTCAATGATGCTATTTGCCGCTGCTGCCACATCCCCTGTTGCATTTTCTGCATCTTTGAGCTGAGAACCCCAACTTGCAAATAAGATCTCCTTATGTGATTCATCCAGTTTGGGCATGTCGGCTCTTCTCCCATTCTCAAAATTTTGCCAAGTTATGAAATCTGAAACCTTTTTAAGAATTTCATCATATTCCAGTTGCAATTCCACAACTTGGCTCGTTAACTTGTCGCTTATTTCACAGTGAGAGTTCCACTGCGAGATTTTTTGGCATAGCAATTCTTTTTGGTGTGTGAGCTGGGAGTTGAGGATGAGTGCTTCAGTGACAAACTAATTGATATATGGGTTGTCCTTATGCAGATCTGTTATGCTTTGTATCTATGCCTCCTTACCTGCCAAGCTGCTTTGATGTTCTATTTGCATTTCTTGGAACTCCTACTGTAACTTAGCCAATTGTATTTTTGCTTGTTGGTTGGTTTTGGCTTGCTATAACTGCTGTTCGAGTGACACAATTTTGTCTTGTTTTTATTTAAGCAACAGTTGTACCTTGACTGCTTTGTCAGTAGTTGTCATAGTGTATGCACCTGTGAACTGCGAGAGCCTGGTGAGGTTGGCTGACGGGTCGGTGGATGAGTCTTTCCAGAGGACATCCATCGGCTCATTGTCTGGAGTGGTAGCAGTTATAGATTCCAATTTTATTTTCTTTCTCCATCTCTTAACAATGACCTTGTGCTGTGGGCTGTAAAATACATCAAGAGGGGGAATTTCTTTTATTATTAAAACAATCTCAAAGGTGGGGGTAACGGGAATATGTTATATTTCTTGAGTATTCATAGTTCCCCCTGTTATAATTTCTGGAGTTGTTCCTTGATGTGTCATTTGTGTCTCCAGTGCTTGTTCCTCTATGTTGAGTTTTCCGTTGAAATTATCCCACTCCTCTTCTAAATCAATCACTAGAGGCTTTATTAGCTATATAGCAGGAGTGTGGGTTTCAGTCTACTTGATGGTCGAAGTTTGTTCATTTGTCTTTGTTGTAGACTGGGTTGTATGCTGGATTGATTCCATGCTCTTGCTTTTCTTATTTTCTGAAGACTTCTCGGATGCCTTTCCAGAATTGGTTTTAGATTTTTCCTTAGAGTCACCATCTATGCTTACACTGGGAGTGGGCTCCCTTATTGGTTCAATTAACAATTGGTCCAATGGGACCTTTGATAACCTCTTTTCTTTGTAGCTATAAAATATCTCAAGACCCTCTTGATCAAAAAGTGTCTGTGTCATATGTTTCACTTCTCTGAAGGTATTCTTCTATAAGAAAACATCATCAAATGGGTCCTTCTCATGGTTGAATATTTTTACTTTGACCATAGTGGTAAAATCCTTGACAATACCGAATGGGCCATATTGTCTTCTGGGGAACTTAGGTAGTCGTAGAGACAACATATTATCTACTTCCCTGAACTCATGTCAAAGGTCATGTAATGCAAACACTCCACATGATATAGGAAATTGAGGAAAAATGGCCTTCTTCGACTCCTTCAATGTTTTGCTCATCCCTCCTTCACTGCATGCCTGATAGGGTATCTCTCTAGCCATTAATTTTATTTGGGACATAGAATGGGAGAACATGGGCAGAGGTGATTCTGCCAAACACTCTGATATATGTAAATGTCTCTTCCCCAAACCATCAGGCTACTGGGAGGATGTCTATCTTGGCTTCTTGGGAGAATCTGGGGGCATCTCGGTTATAGATTCGTTTATGGATGGGAAGCATAACCCTGTGAAAAACTGTGAAAAAATGTGGTTCAAAATTGGATTCCCACATATCTTTGTGGTAGATGTGAATAGAAAGTGGATCTTGAATAGTTCACTTCCACCCCATAAGAGGGAATTTAGAACCAAAAAAAATAGCGTCCATAACATAAGCACACATGAAAAATGGAGGGTAAACCCTCGAAGCAATACTCCTTTTTCTTCTATAGTCTATAATTGCTTTAGCTAAATTATCAGACAGGATTTGTGCCCAATCTATTATTGTTACATTAACAACTGCATCTATTAAGGGAAACCATTCTAAGGAGAATTTTTTATTGTCGAGTTTTTCGATTAGTCTA
This sequence comes from Pinus tabuliformis, assembly GCA_031772625.1. Classification (NCBI taxonomy): domain Eukaryota; kingdom Viridiplantae; phylum Streptophyta; class Pinopsida; order Pinales; family Pinaceae; genus Pinus; species Pinus tabuliformis. The sequence continues at coordinate 1,390,106,213 of CM062820.1, read as the reverse complement.
CAGAGCATAGCCGTAGCAAAATAGAAAGGGGAACAAACAAATGTGGTGGCGTACATACTGTTTTTGTCTTTCTTGATTCTTTCTTCATTATTTGACCAATTCTTTGTGCAGTCCGCCAGGTCTTCATTTTCTTTGATGAATTTCTCAACAAATTGCCTGTTGTAGGTAACCTGTGGCTCCGACAGGTGGTACATAAGCCTTAGGTTATCTGGAGTGAAAGATCCTATAACTTCCTGGCCTCCTATTTTGAATTCCCTGTCAGATATACCAACGCCATCAATAATCCGCTTAACCATGTCGGTCTAGGGTTATTTTCAATCACACGGCTATTTGGTGCAGAAATGAGCACGTAAGTTCATTTATGGAAGCATTAGAGGAATCGGGCTCATTAACTGTAATCGTTGTCTCAAGAATCCTTGGTTGTTCTTCCTCTAGTAACTGACACATAGCCTCCCTTATAGATGTCCCTGCTTCCCTATTACATGTGGTATCCATGAACAAAGGAGTCAATTATGACTTCTCAGAGGCGAGTGCTTTCCCTTTCTTCACCATTGCTTTCGGTTCCCTGTTTTGCGGCTTTTTCTTGAAAGTTTCAAGAAGAACAGTTTATTGGATAAAAATGATACGGAATGTAGGAATGAATCGATGAAGAAAACTAGTAAAGGTGATAAAGGTTTTTTATTTGAAATCACGTAAGAAGATAGAAAATAGCTCTAAATGGCCTTTCACACATAAATGCAGTTACTTCTTCATAAATTCCCACTAATGATCCGTTATCCTTTAATTTGAATGTCCATAAATATTCACATTGTAAATCGGGAAACAATCTCCTAGGGTGGTGAGCCTTCAAACTGCGATAATAGCGATTTTGTGATTTGCAAAGAAATATCACAGATTGCTATATCACATAATTTCTTTTTGTTTAACTTACCATTTTTTGAGTTTGTGCGAGATGCGAGAAATAAACGTCATTAGTTATTGGGCCTCTTTTTTAACAAATAATGGAACTCTGCATGTGTTGATAGAAAGATTAAGAAGTGGGTCCAAGACGAGATCGCATTTCGCAATATCAGCATATAATAGGTTGAGGCTTGTGTCTTATGATTGAAATGCGATGCAATGAAGCTATTATACCATCGCAATTTCAAAGATCTCAATCTCGTAGATCGCAATACTTCGGGGTAACTTTTTAAGAGAAGTCTTTTATAAACAATGATGTTGCGATGTGAGACTTTTAGCTTTTTAGAGAAGCTTTAAGGACTTTCTAACATTATGACTGTTTTTCGAATATAGGTTTACTTTTTTTATTGTTTTGTCGTAGATTGTGGTGGGTTAAAAAGGTATTGTTTGTGATGCATTTCATGTTAAATAGGAAAAAGTAGCATTTTAATGGTTTTAGAGGTTTTGTTTGATATCTTGATTTATTCTAAATATGAAAGAAATACCTACATGCTAGGATTGATTTTTTTGGATATATACATTTTTTGAAAGGTTCCCCATTTATTAAAGTAATATTTTACTACTAACATTAATAAATGGGGGGTTGTTGACAAGCACAACACAATCAAGGAAGAATAGTTTCCAAGTGTTTTCCCCACAGTGGGTTTTTCCTTGGTCTCTGACCAATCTCGATGTCTCTATGTGTGAATTATTTTATTCTATTGTTAATTTATGTTCCGCTACATTGATAATGATGATATTGGTCGTTGTATACAGTTGCATATTCTTCTAAATAATGATGTAAATATGAATAATTTTATGATGCTATGGGCTGAATGCAATGTTTTAATGAAGAAATGCAATTATCAAAGAAAATAACAATATAGCCCTAAAAAAAATATAATGGTATTAGAGTTGGGCTAAAGAAAAGTCATGGAGATCACCCCCATGGAGACACCTATGATGGAAGCAAGAGAAAATGGAGGAGACCTAAAAGAATTCTAGGGTTTTAAGATAACCTTAGGCTATTTTGTGTATTATGGTTTGATGGATATCATGAGGAGAGGGTTTGAGAGAAACCCTGGTTTATGGCAAAGATTTGAGATATGAAATATAGAAACTCTAGCATGGTAAAAGTAAATGTGTTCAAGCACTTGTGACAAATTTGATGAAGCCCTAGATGGGATAGTCCCTAGTAGGCCTAGTTTTTGATAAAGTTGATTGAAATATTGAAGGAAACCTTTTTATATGGACAATGGAAAAGGTTGGTTCAAGAGGGAGAGGATCACCTCTAATTGAAGATAAGTATTTACTGATTTATGATTCTCCTTTATGTATTTACTTTTGTTTATACTTATATATCTTATTATTGTTTTCATCGTTACTTATACTTCGTGCATGTATATTTGAGTATATGGATGTTTCTAAAATCCTTAATGAGATGTGATAAGTGGATCCATCTTGAGGATAATTTGATATTCAAGAAAGAAAAGCTAGAGCTATGAAAGGTAAATGGGCGCCTAATGAGTAAGTGTTACAAGTTTCCTATGTCAAAATGAAAATATGCATAGATATTTGAATACTACAAGGTATGCATGGTATATTTTTTCAATGTTATGTTTCAACTATAATGTTGGATGGGAAGTTAAGCCCTAAGGTATGTTGAGAATATCTCCTTCTCAAATGGCTCATGCATGCATATGAAAGTGATTTAGATTCATTATTCTTATGATGAAATGATGCACATGCTATTGAACAAGTATCTTATTTCTTGATCATGATGAACTACTTGATTCTATGAGGCTACTTAATATTTATCTTTCATGTAGTGGACTACTTAATGCTTGGCTAACATCTATCATTTTGGATATATTGATCCCATAAAGAAGGTTAGCGCCTTGATTCTAGTATATGGTAACTTGACATTATTTATTTGTGAAATGCATGATAGCCATGATGATAGGAGTATAACAATGATATTGATGCTCAGGATCTTCTCTTAACCATGCTTATGTTTTGATGTGCTTGGTTATTCTGGCATATGGTAAAATTGAATTCCCTAACTTAATGGATTGAATTATGTGCCAAATAAGTAATGTGTGTGATCATGATTCTTGAAGCCTACTCCTATTAGATATTTGACATTAACCCTTGATGAAAGATTAATGTCATGATGAAGTAGATGATGATAATATGATATAACCATGATAAATATGTGATATAGTCTGACTTTATCTCTAACAGATCTATTGATGCATGATGGAATTATAGACAGGTTGATCTCATGAATGAAGATGACTAAAGCAGATTCCCACTAAGAGGGAGAGCCTCTCCATAAGATCCCTTCTCCTATTATCATTTGCGTTATATACTCTTTATTGTTGAACTATTATTTATGGGAAACAATAGACAAATATCTGACATTTTTAATCTACATCAAAATTCTTATATGAGTTGAGATATTTTTCTCTTACTCTAAGCCTCAGTCACATGGAAGAAAGCCTACATGTGTGACTATAGCCTCCCAACCTCATGGAAGAAAGCTCAAAGGTGCAACTGAGGCACTAAGATAGTTCTGGGAATATCAAACCATAGACGCTCACTTACAGTGCTTCAGAGAGCGACTGGTGAGCCTCAGTCACTCTCATAACATCTTGGAGGGTGTCACTATAGTCTCTTGACCACATAGAGGAAGGTCCATGGATGTGACTATACTTGCAAGATACAAAATGAATTTTTGTGCATGAAATTAGATTTTCACCTCAAAGATGTCAGTCATAAAGACGTGAAGCAGAAAACAGGAAGTTCTATGAGTAGGAAGGTTTGAATTTTTACTATAATATGAATATGTAGACTGAACTTGTGTTTGCAGGTGATGAGGATATGCATATAGATATGTCATTATGATTTAACTATTGAAATTTGTGTTGAAAGAGTTTGAATATATTTAGTTGATTGATGTAGATGAGTAGTGTTTGGAGTTTTGACATGATAATTATTTAGAACATTGACTTGATGTTGAGATATATTCTGGACTATATATGTCACTATGATAGAAAATTTTGGATTTGAACTGATGACTAATGATTTGATTTGACGATTGATGATTTTCCTTGATGAGAATGATATATGAACTTAGTAACTTCAAATGACCAATATTGGTATTTGATAATGGTTTTGTATTGACCTCCCCATTCTTAGCACATTGGTTGAAGTATTGACAGATGCGATTTAGAATGAAGTAATCTCTTGATAAATGGATGGAACGTGCATGACTTATTCTTGGTTTATGCATTTGCATCTATTGACTTATATTATGAGCATAATGTTTGGGAAATGACAACTTGTTGGCATGACAATGGATGAAGTCATGACTTGATGAGAGTTATAAAAATCTTATACTATGATATTGTGGTGGTTTTGATATTGGTTCTCATCTGGCATCTAAACTTTGATAAGAAGACTTAGCTGATTTTATTGTACAATATTGTGAGTTTGTTCATATTGGTTTGAAAAAGTGTTATGCTTGTAGAGAGTATTGTATGAAGCAAGCTCCTTGATATTGATGTTTCTGAATTGACAGTTATTTGGTGAAGTCAAAATGGTGTGTTGATCCAAACCTCTACTTCAGAAGTTTTCCAAGGTATGACTTTAATTTTCAATTTGTTTTTATATGTTTATGGTTTACTATTGGCATGTAATGAGCCTCTGATGATCTAAGTAAGAGGGAGATGTCTTTTGAAGCTAGAAATAATGAATCATGGCAAGATGAATTGATTTTTGAAGTTGGGAAAAGATAATCTATATTGCAAAGGTATTAAAGAAGTATTAGATAAAGGAAATGAAAATCCTTGGACACTTTGATTGAATTTCAAGAATTTGTGGAGATATTCTTGAACTCAACTTGGCAACCAGTAGTTGATTGAACCATTGATGTTCTATTTTGAACACCTGTCCATATATATATATATGATAGAACCTGAATGAGTTCATGATTGAACCACTTCAATCACATAGAGTTGCCACCAATCATCCTTCACTATATTTTAATAGGGTGATCAGTTTTTTGTTTGAGACATTCCTCCTGTGATATGTGACTACTTGGATGTACAGATGATGATCATGATCATTATTGATGAGATCAGAACATTTGGATATTGCCTTAGTATGAGATATTCCATAATATCATGGATGATAGGTCCATAACATAACCGAGGTGGAATATGATGTTGCTTGCATGTCTATATATGAGGCGAGATGAAGAATATCCTTAGAGATCTGTCCAAGCAGGATCTAGATATGACATGAATACAATATGATGACAAAGAGTGGGAACCGACTAGAAACGGATCCCATATATACATAGGACGGAGTTACCTTCATATATTGAGATAGTGTTTTGTACGAGACATGATCACGCTTTTGGTTGGCACCTCCTTAAGAGGGAGGATGAATATGGTATCCTTTTGTGATTTATATGATTATTTATGTTCTAATATGATCTTTTATTTCATTACCTGCATGAACAGGAGACCGCTGCTATTGCTACATAATGATCAAGATGATACCAAATATAAGTATGATGAGAACAACATTGATTGAGGGCAATGAGCCATATTTTCCTTCCTGTCTAAGCTCCCAGGGTGTGAAATTGAGACAGAGGGATCCTAAGGTTGAGGGAACTCTATACAATAGGGTATCACCCTTATCTGTTATCCATAAGGTTGGATATGTTGCTCCCCTATCTTCATAGGGTCAGACATGTTGCTCCGCTATCTGGTGTATGCAGAGTATATCCCAGTTGATGTCATACCCATAAGTAGAGCTTGTTGGGAATACTGCTCCCCGTATGGCCAATAGGCTGGGAGTGTACTTGGGGTAAAAAAACCAAAGTTGATTATGATGCAGGCATTCGACCACATGACTACTTAAAGTCATTGATGGGAATATCAGAAGGGAATAGGATTGGGTTGAGATTTTCTCTCCTATGCGGTTCTAGGTTGAGAATGAGCTCCTTGATGTCATTCTAGGGTTGAGATGTGCTCGCTTGTGTGTTTGGATATCCTATTGATCTACATGGGGTCATAGTAGTAGCTCCACCATGAGATTCTCGATTGATATTTTATCCCCGATGTGGTTCTAGGTTGAGATATGCTCCCTAATAATATTTTCTCTGATGATGATACGAATTGACTCTCTGATGTAATTCTTAGTAGTATCCTAATGGACAGAGGGTGGTAGATTGAGCTCCCCTCCAATGTCAAAATTATTCTTCTTTTAGATTCGAGAATGTTCAACACATAAGCAGGGAAAATCAAGAGATAAGTAGGAATAAGAAAGAGATGAATCAAGATCAATAGTGATGATTCAAGATGATGAGATACTTGACATAAGACATATGATGATGGGATGAGATATTAATCAATGAACATATATTGATAGGTGGAATTCTCTGTAGTTGAGAGGGAGTGTTAAAAATATGCAACTGCAGTTAAATTACACTTTTGACATATCACTTGATGGAGATAATGATTGCATTGAATTTCTCTTTTTGAAATGACCAAAATAGACCTAAATATCACTCAAATAGGATAAGGGAAAGTCTACTTATGAAGAAAATTCCCAAATGTGCGTATTTGATAAGGTCGGGCCTAAAGCAAAGTGAACCATCTTGAAAGGTTATAAATACAAGTTCCCTATACCTTATTTAGACACAAACATGAGACATTATTCTATCTTCCTTTTGGCTTGCTGGGGCCTGAGGCTCATCCACAGAGGATTAGGTTCGCTCTGAGGTGAAATTTCAGGGTTTGAGGCTCGCATCTGTGATTTAGGGTTTGCGGCCCAAGTCACAAGAACAACACATGATGAAGTCAACCCAAGTCACTCTCACAAAATCTCATCCATGTGACTAGATCCTTCCAATCACATGGAAAACTCTCCATCCATGTGACTAGGCATTTAGAGTTTCTGCAATCCATATCTAACCCCAGTCACTCACATGCAATTATCTGATGCAGTTATCGAGCTATTATCTAACACATTTATTGAGAAATTATCTGATGCCATTCCATTTGGAATTCATCATTTAATCATTAGGTTTGATTCTCCACTCATAGTATTACATTTAGGTTGCATTTATTTAGTGAGAAGTTTTTCAATGTTAAGGATATTTTTGTGATTTCGTCTCTTGGAAAGAGAGTTCAATTACATTGAATATCAACATATTGTAAGACGTTTAAATGCATTAATTGATGCATTGGACAATTATGTGTTAAATCAACATTTGCAACATTTGTAAAAAGCAAACAATAATCATCCACATATTGTACAATATAAGATGATAAAATAGAAGTGGTTTCCATTAATCATAATGTTTGTAAAAATTTTGATTTCACAAAAATTACATCCAAAACCCCATGGCCTTTATTATTCGAACATGTCGATAGATAAAAAAACAAAATCTAGCCCTATGACTAGCAGATAAGCATAATGATCATGATAATAGACTATAGCACAAGCCACTCGTCATAACAGACAACTAATTAGACCTTGTACTCCCACTATATACCTCTAGTAGTGGAGAGGAAAATCATCAATCCCGATATCTGGGATGTCTAGAGTCAAACTCTCAAGGTTATTCTCTATCTCAGTTAATTATTATGTTGTCTTTGGGTTGTCTACTATGGGAGTTGTTGGCTTCTCATCACCTATGTCAAATTGATGTATCGTTGTTCGTTTAACTGGGCCCACATCTGCATGCCTATTTTAGATCATTAGTTTTGAATGTAACTTATATATATATATATATATATATATATATATATATATAATATATAAAAACCCAAAGTGAGAATTTCTTACCTATGTTGCCCCATTACATTCCTGCAGGGAGTGAGATATCTAGATCTCTGGTGTACTCCATACTTGCATATGGGTAATCCTCAATCATAAAAATATGGCGATCCAATCATTTGAAAAATGTAGGGGTATATCTAACAATTGGACCATCACCACCTCTATGATGAGGCATCAATGTAACTCATTGTAACATGCGAGGATCTCATGGTGCTCCCATCTCCATGGATAGCTATGGACAAAGAAGTGGAATCCTCTCCAGATCACATGAAACAATTATGGCACCATATCCAAAGTTTTTTAGCTTGCCATTTTTTTCTCTAGTGATTTTCCCTTTGATGTTGACAACGACTCCATTACACCAGTTGAAAATAGTAGGTTGCATGCACTCTACTGAAATTTTCATTTGGGATTTAGTGACTAAGTGGAGTGTAATAATTCCACATAGTTGGGAAATAGTAAATGTGATGTTCCTCAATGGAAGTCTCTCGATGGTTTTAATATCAATTCTTCCATTACTAAGTTTGGACCTAGGAACACAATGCTCGGCTAGTTAAGAATATGTTGTTCCACCACCTGGCCTACTCCCAAACAATGAAATATTATTCCCACGATGTGAAAGCCTAGTTAGAAAATAAATATCATTAACATATATGGTGAGCCTTTGATCTCCAATTAGGAAAATATGTTCTTGGAAATTCCAACACCCTACTAACCATGTCAGTAAATCCACTTGAGATTTCATGCCTAGAATCATGAAATATTTGATCATACCACAATTTTTGAAAGCTTGTAATGTTCTTTGGTCATTCAAATCCTCTACATATTAAGATTCATGTTCTCTCTCTCTCCATTCCATTTTTTTCACTTCAAAAGACTAAAAACGATGATGGAAATTGATTAGAAAAATAATATGGAAATTTTTTCAAAATCATTTAGGCATTTTTTTTTTTGAAAACCCTCGGTACTTTGTGCAGTCTCCTATTAGGGACAACACAGATTTTCACGGTTCCCTTTCATATAACTACGCAAATCATGTTTTTAAACAATGCAAAAAGTGTCACTTTGTGTAGTCCCAATGAAGAGGAAATGTGCATGTCGAGGGAACATTTTAATTGATAAAAACCCTTAAAAAACACTAAATCACTGGTGAAATGAAAAATAAAAGATATCAAGATGAACAGAATGGAGTGATATCTTACTTGGAGAAGACGGTTTGTGAAATGGTCCACTAGTTTGATCACAATCTTGCTCTGAATTTTAGGGTGAAAATGCACTCTCAAAAGCTCCCAATGGTAAAAAGCACAAATTGTAAAGAAATTTTACTTTTTGAACTTTTATAAGCAAAATAGGCCTATTCTAATAATATTTTTTTCCTTAGCTTCTAAAAATTCAAATTTTTAATGCTTTTTACTATTTCTTGAGCAATTATGATGATTTTTTGAGTTTAAATGTGCAGTTTACAGGTTTAATTATGGAAATATCTCATTTTCGTAATGAGTAAACTTTTATAACTTTTTTGGGCTCTTAAAAATTTCTAAAAAGAGAAACCATGGAGTTAACTTTAAGCTCTTTTATGAATCTTAAAACGTGAAAAGATTTCCGAGTATGCTCGTTTTCTTCGAACTCGTTAAAGAAAACGAAAAAACATCTACTTGATATAAGTTTACCACTCTTACAGATCATGTGGAATATTTATGAAAAAGGTATACTTTGACTAATCATGGTCAAAAGAGTTCTCTGCTACATTATTTTACCCTTTTCCAGGCTTAAGAGACTAAATTTACGAAAAAGGAAATTTCAAAGTTTACTTATGTTTTCTCCTGACTCCCTAGATATGAAAAACATTGAGCTTTTATTTCTTTGGGCTCATTAAAAATTTACATTGACAGAGATGAATGTGTTTTCTTTTCATGTGTTTTTCAAACTCTTTCAATACGAAAACGATATTAAGTTATCCTTTACTAGACATGTAAAATTTAAATAGTCTAGGACTCGTCAATCATTACAAGGTTGAACCACTCCTTCCTAGGGTTCGTTAAAAATACTCTGAAGGACTCATCCAAAGGATCATCTTACAGGACAAGCATATGTTATCCTCCTCAAGATTGCACAAAAATTAAGAGGTACTTGCCAGTAACGGTGGGGAAAATTCGAAAGAAATGTTTTCTTTTATAATGTAATAAGACAATATGTCACCCTTGCACATGACACTCCGTCACTTTGTGTCTGGGTTGGGAAATCCATTGGTATCTTAGTTGACCATACCTCATTAAAAGTCTTCAGTTTGGATTTGATTCTTATTTTTGAGTCAAATTTTGTTAAGTCGAATTGTCATGTCGTCGATATGTTCAAGAGAAGTCCAACCTCTTTTAAAATCACCTTGAAATTCATAGCCCTCAGTTGTGTCCACCATCCTTGAGTCAGTCCTGAATCACTCCAAATTTGTTCTTCAAAACTTGACATGAGTTTTGTGTCTTAGGCCCTCCTGTGACAGATCACTTCTTATCGGCTTCACCTCATTATCTAGGAAGTTGATCTATAAACATCTTTTATTACCTTGTATCCTACATGCCTTAATGGCAGGTTTCTCACTTTCAATGATAGGTTCTCATCATTGACCTTCAATCGAATCATTCTATGAGTGTTCGACTTCAAGACATTTAATCACACTTCATAGATTGTACTAGGGACTGTTGAGGACCATTATCATTATTGGTGGTTTCTCTTGCACCTATTAATGGTTCACATCATTAACTGATAATCAGGTGGTTTCTACCATGTTTTACTTCAATACATTCACTCACATGGTTAGATTCATACTATGGATCGATAGAGATGAAGATCAAGACTCTAGATCTAGTTTCATCCATCCAAGTTGCGTGGAGTTTCAAGATATTCATGATTGAAAAGATAGATACATATTCATGGTTGTGCCCATATTTTGTCTATTGTTGTCATGGATATTTTTACATTTCCATACTAATTCTTTGAGATACTTTTACTCTAAGTATGGGAATTCCTACCTCAGTGATGATTATATGAAGATAGTGTATTGTAACTCTTGATTGATTGTTTCAAGTCTCCAACCATGGTCTCTAATCTGAACGTTGGCATGATAAAGCACTTCAGTCTTGAAACATATTTTTTGACTTTTCACTTTAGGGGAAATTATGTTACATGTCATTTTGTCACCGTTAGGAAAATGACCGCCAATACAAATCTTTTGTTATCCGATGAAGTATTCTAAGAATTCTCCTACAATTTTATAGCAAAAACAATACCAAAGACAACAATAATAATTGATTACATTGCTTAAAAAGCTACTTTTAAGCACTTCATTGTTTCCTACCCAAAATATGCACAACCATGGATTTTACCATTATGTCTTGTGCCAATATGTGTTCTGTATTCCATTATGAACTGTGAAAATTTCTTAACATAAGTAAAAATAGAAAGTGATTTCTAGAAGCCTTGTTGTGTGAATATTTCCCAACTAAAGGCCTCAAGCCTCTAGATACTTAGGTCTCATCCCTTTGTTCATGGATTAAAATCCCTCCCTTTTTGAAACCCTAATCCATCCTTTTGAGGATTTCATCCCTTGAGAAGAGGATATCAAACCTCCTACTCTTGGCATATAAATTCAGCATACACCAAAGGGCTAAGGAGGACTTCTAAATGTAAACTTATGTTGTCGAAATAAGGTTGGAAAGCTTGTTATCTAAAGAGAGAATTGGAGACCATTTGGGAAGAGGCAACAATCATCAAGGCCAAGGTTGTCATGTTTATTTTTGTTCAATGTTTAATACAAGCACTGCTCTTTCCTACTTCCACCTGTTGAATTCTACTTGAGATGTTACTTTATCCTTTGCATCATTTATAACTGAATATTGGTTTAATTTGGTGCTTATGCTATATTGTTATTTCTATTCATGATATGTTTTACCTTTATCTACTTTGTGCTTGTATTCCTTGTTTGTTTATGTTCATGTATATCTTCCTTTGAAGCAACGAGGAAAGGCTTTTGAAAGCATTGAAAGGACTTCCAAAACCATTTTGTAGAAAAGGTAAGAGGCTCTTGCATACATCACACTTCATTCTTTAGTTATGAATAAAGGAAATGTAATAATTGTTTGTCTATTTGTTACTAGATCTTCTTTGAGTCTAGGGAGATCGCTCTTATCCGCAAGAGTGATTTGTCTACGATAACACCAATCACTATTAGTAAAGATTTCTTTTGGGTGGGAAAAAATTGCAATACCTTGAGAGCTGACATGGCTGAAGGAGTCTGTGTGATATCTTCAACTATGTTGTAATTTTGTGCAGCTCTTGCACTAGGGTTAAAAGCTAATTTATGAGTCATCCCTTTAGGAAGTTTGATGGTCAATTTAGAAGCCAATTTCTCTATGTGGAGAGGACTAAAGATAGGTTGAGTAGAGATGGAATGTGGATCATCAGCCTTTCCAAATGAAGGATTTGGATTTTGATTGTCCTTATTCCATGTAGCCACCATAATGCCATTCTTATTCCTAAATACAGATAACATCATTACTTGGGAAGAAGAGAATGTGTTTTGAGAAACTATATTTGTCTCATGGTTTAGGAAAGCGTTTATCAAAATAGTAGGCGCAGTGGATGTAGCTTTCAAAAATATATTAATCTCTACACGATATGGATAGCCTTTCATGAAATTTTTTCCATTACAGATAAGACAAGGATAACAAGTATTTTGCTTCTCTTCAGGAGACAAATTCTTCTACTTTTCCTATGGATGGTTTTATTTCTTATTCTTTCCTTTACTACTTCTAGGTTGCTAAGATTTTCCCTTATTAGATTGAACAACATTTATCTCGGAAGTACTCATAGGAGCAGGTTTAGCAGGGTTTTGATTTTTCATAGCGGGAGTAGATTTCGAAATAAACTCATTGGAAGATTTTCTCACAAGCTATTGGCCAATGGATGAAACCATGCCATCAACAACGTATGGTTCCTTTTAGGGAATAGCGAGTGGAATAGTACGTTGGGGTCACGTATCATCGGGTATCTTATCATAACGTGTGCCAGATTAAGTTTAAATTAAATCTAGATACTTAGCATGAACAACGACTTTCTCTTCAATAACAACTCTTCCTTTGGAAATGTATTTAGTTATAGATGGTAAAAAATATTTGATAAAACATTTTTCCAATAATTAATGAGGAATGCATGTTTTGACCAATTGATGATGACACCTCCACTCATGAATATGATCATATATATGGGTGGAGTCATATTGTTTCAAAGAGGTCCAAATCTCAGTTCCATTTTCATAAGGGATAGGTAATTGGAAATAGGTCGGAAATGTATTTTCCAAGGCATTGTAGTTGTTAAATGAAGCTTGTGGTAATTCAAAATACCACTTAGTTGGCGTACCAATAAGAATTCTCTGGAAACGTTGTAAACGAATAGAGTCATTATTTAAAGAGTTGAATGAACACCATAAATGATAAGTCATAACGTGACTGGATGGGTCTTCTCCAAGATTTCCATTAAATTTCAGAATGTCACTCGGAATTTTGGTAGGAATAATCGACCACCAAGGAGAATGAAAAATGGGATCATTCGTTAGAAGAGAGAAATATGGTAACTCAATTGTTGCAACAGATGGCGATTTTTTATTAAATTTATTCTGTGAAGGTTGACCTTGTGGATAAAGGTTAACCTATGGTGTAGGATATCATGGGTATGATGTAATGGGTTGAGAAACTGGTATTTTCATTCTAGGATAAGGAGGATTTTGATAACCAGGATGAGTGTAACCAGGTTGTCGATTTCCATGAAAACCTTGGTAAGGTTGGAACAACTAAATTTGAATATGTTTGCCTTGAATTGGCCATATTGTTGCTCCAAAGAAAGCTGGGGTGCAATAGGTGGAATAGGTTGTGAGGTGGTTGTCGATGCACCAAAAAAGGTTCAAGACAATGACTAGTAGCTAGGTGGTACTGATGGACCACCATACAAATGTGTTTTTGGTGAATTTACAAACATATAAGTTGTTGTAACTTTGTTTGACTCACTCATGATAACAAACACAGGTTCAGAGAGATCATTGTTGAATCAGTCATGGTTAAACCTCTCAAAGGAGTTTGTCGAGGGAGGTTAAAAGTTGAATTAAAATGAGGAGTCCTAGGTGAAGTATCTTGTACTTGAGTATGAGGGGTAAGACAGGGATGACCTTGATAAATAGGGGTCCCTCTTAAATGAAAAGGATAGTAAGGTTGAGACTCTTCTTCAGTAATTTCCTCAATATTTAAAATATTGGGTGGAAGTTGTTCTCCATCGAGAATGAAATTTACAGGTTGTGGTTGAGAAAAATTCGTGTTATAGATCTGATCTGAAAATATAAGATAATAGAAATAAACCCAAGAATAATAAGATCTAAATATAGAAATGCTTCTCTTTATTTATCAAACCCTTAAGGTAGGGCAATACCATACATTCACTCCTTAAGGAAGGAGAACACTCCACAAGCCATATGCATGTTCATACAATGATCATTCACATCTTGTTAGGTAAACTTGACTCAGGATAGAGTCAAATCTGACCAGGTTAAACAGTGATGGTTTTGGGGCACATGGTATTGTAGACCCATAGTATTCTGCTTGTGGTATTATATGTAATGGAGCTTATAAAAGAATGGAATGACTTCATTGTAATGCAAGACTTGGAGGTGAGTGGTGAAGGCTCACTTAGTTGGATTGGCCAGGGTTTTGGCCAAGGATAATGGAATTTCATTATGGTTGGGTTTTTCCTCGGATTTGGGGTTTTCCTAGATAAACATGTGTGTTTATGTGTTTATGGTTGTTGCTGGTTATCTTTATATTTATTCCTCTCAATAATTATTTATGTTATGCTCTTTTATAAGCTCCATTACATATAATACCACAGGCAGAATACTATGTGTGTACAATACCATGTGCCCCAAAACCATCATTGTTTAACCTGGTCAACTTTGACTCTATCCTGAGTCAATTTTACCTAACACATCTCTAAATAGGGAGTCTAGCCTCTATATAGGCCTCATACATACAATACCATGGGTCATTACCATGGTTCCCTCAATACCATCTATCTAATACTATGTGTCAACTACATTATTACTAACTACTTGTGGTCCCTTACATGATACAGGTTAACCACCTTATTTATTACTATGGCCCATCCCATTATTACATTAATCCCTTGGGTACCTCCCTATGTACCCAATATTGTCCCCCACTACGTATACTACATTCCACCCCCCTTAACATGTTTTGTCCCTAAAACATGGGAAGAAAACAAATAATAAGATCTACCCAAAAGAGTAGTCCACTGGTACCATGCACTTGCATCTAGCCATCCAAGAGAAAGGTGAACTCTCGATCTCACTGGTGCCTCGCTCACTTGAGATGGTAGTTTATTCTCGTAGCTCTTCTATGTTGATGTATAGTAGGTGGATCGTCATCGCTCTCTATATGCCATGTGAGGGTTGTTGTCCTTGCAACTAATTTCTTGCCATCTTGTTGTTTGTTTTCTTGTTGGGTGATGTGGGTGGTGATATGTTGAAGGTTTAACCAATAGTGTATCTTTCTTTAATTTACCACCTAATGGAGCCTTATTGTTATCTGGTACATGTTGTGGTGTCTGCTATGGTTTCTTATCTTCCAATATTACTTCAACCACTGAATCCTCATTTGATGTAACATTTTCTACTGCAGCCTCCTTGGACTCTACCTGTTTGTTTGGTACCTGGTTTTACGTTTGTGTTTGGTTGTCGACCATCAATGGATCATCATCTGATATGTCAGTCCTTGGAACATCTTCTGCTTCAGCCTCCATGGACTCTACCTGTTTATTGATGGAAATATCCTGTAATGTAATTTTCTTCTTTTTATACCAGAGCCTCAAGAATTTCTTCTGCACATTAATATTTATAGTACCCATCGATTCTATCCACGGGTATCCCAAAAAAACATCCTCATTAGCCATATTTGAAGCATAAAAATTAGAATGCAATACATACTTGTCCATAGAAATCTTTAAATTTTTATAAACTTGCACCTGCTCGTTATTAACCTGTGTGTGCTCCACGTGTTTCATTGGCATTTGTAATTTTTTTGCCAAGTTGACATTTATGAGATTTTGCTTGCAACTTGGATTTATAGACACAATGATTTTCTCCTTCTAAATTAATCCATGAACCTGCAATAAGGATATACCAGTAGGAAATAACCCCACATGTTTCCCCTTATCTTGTTTTCTAGCCTGAGACCATTTGTCTAAAAGGACTCTTTCAAATTCTGCATCTGAAATTTTGGTCAACTGCTTGTTGTCAATTGAGAACCACCATTTGGTAGCCTCATCTTTGAAACCAAGCCACACTAAATCCTTCCAATGTTCCCCATCTATGAACTTTTATCTTTGTATGAATTCTTCAATAGTAGGGCCATTATATTTTCCTGTAAAAAACATCTTATTAGACGGCACAAAAAAAATCACTTGGTGAAAATTTAGAGTGGTCGCAGTTTAGTCAATATTTCTCAGAATCTTTATTATGACCTATTTTCAGAAATGGAATGACCATTCTACATCTTTCCATGTGATAGAAATCCTGATCTAGGCATTGGAATTTCAAATCTGCGCTGTAACTCTTTTGTCGTCACCAATTTTTTTTGAAAAAAGCGCTGATTTTAAATCAGCGATATCTCCCTCATCCGGACTCCGATTCGATTGATTTTTTTTTTGAAATCAGGTATTTTTTCACAAAAAATCCAGATCTGTAATTAGATTTTGAAAATTTTGCACCAAATCATACATATATGATCTGAAAACTCGCCGCCCTGAAAAAAGGCCTGCAACAGCATTGATTTTTAAATCCACGAGATCTCCTTCATCCAGACTCTGATTCAACTATGTTTTTTGGAAAATTGATTATTTTTCATCAAAAACTCAGATCTTCAATTATATTTTTCAGATTTTTTCCCCTCTAATCTGTAAATTCACCGCCCTGAAAAATGTTTGCAACACCACTGATTTTTAGATCAACGATATCTCCTTCATCTGACTCTGATTTGGCTGATTGTTTTTTTGAAATTGGGTATTTTTCACAAATAATCTATATCTAGAATTATATTTTGTATATTTTTCCCCAAAATGTACAGATCTGATCTGCAAACTCACCCCTCCAGAAATTTCCTACAAAAAAAAAAAATAAAATTCTCCACTTTTGCCTAAGAAAGTGCTCTGATACCACTTATTATAGATCTGATCTGAAAATATAAGATAATAGAAATAAACCCAAGAATAATAAGATCTAAATATATAAATGCTTCTCTTTATTTATCAAACCCTTAAGGTAGGGCAACACCATACATTCACTCCCTAAGGAAGGAGAACACTCCACAAGCCATATGCCTGTTCATACAATGATCCTTCACATCACTCAATGGGGAGTCTCTAGCCTCTATATAGACCTCATACATATAATACCATGGGTCATTACCATGGTTCCCTCGGTACCATCTATCTAATACCATAGGCCCATTACATTATTACTAACTACTTGTGGTCCCTTACATGATACGGGTTAACCACCTTATTTATTACTATGGCCCATCCCATTATTACATTAATCCCTTGGGTACCTCCCTATGTACCCCATATTACCCCCCCTAGGTATACTGCAGTCAAAGGAAGAGAAGAAGAAGTCCTTGAAGTAGTTGGTTCAGTTATTTGACGTTCCTCAGGTTGTAAAGTATCTGAATCTAGAAATTCAGGTTCAATGACCTCAGGTTGTAATGTTTCAAGGGATTCAGTTTCGACTACATAAGACTCATCAGCTAGTAAGAATGTAATTTTTGGTTTAGTACTTATGGGAAGTTATGATTCTGGTTGGTTAATTTTAGATGTGGTGCTAGAAGGGGTAGCTTCCGAAGTACCATTTTTAGTATTTTGTGTTTTATTATTCTTACAATGACCAGGTGTTGCCTCTAGAGGTAAAGGAGGAAATATTTGCATTCTACGCGAAATATGGGGTTGTTGGGGTGTTATTCCAAGATCGATTAATCAATTTTAAAATTTAACAACACAAATAAGAAAAATAGGGGTAACCAGGTAAAAGGGTTTACCAAGTAACTGTGAAATGCAATATACCATTTCTAGTATGTACAGGGAATCTCCTTGAATTTTGTGTTTTTTGTGTCTCATAGTAGCCAAGTGGTGGTTGACTCGGTTACCTATGGTAGGATAGAAACATATAGAGGACTCCCAAAAAATCCCAGAAGTAAATGGAAGCACAGTATGTGGTAGATGTTGTCTGATGATGTCTTATAGTATAGGAAGTATTCTGATATACATTGTATACAGGAGAGTTCCATCCTATATACATGGAGAACGATCAATATACTTAAGTATGTGGAATACCCACTATACCTGGAATGTAATAAAGAAAAATAATGACATCTCCTACATTTAGCAACGTTGGAATATGTCTCTAGCTTAGGAATCTACGTGTGTCGTTAATTTTCGAAATGCTCGTTAGGTTAATTAGATAAATTTTAAAGTTGATATTCAATTAAGTTCCAATTTCAAGTCTCGAGATATGAATTCACCTAAACTTCCTATGATGAAACCAACATGATGAAAAGAACTCTTTCATTTCGATGAAGATCTAACAAAGGGAAGGAAGAAACAAACAATGATGCAACAATCAAAGATGAAACAAACAAGAGCTTCCTAAGCATATCTTCTAATGTACTATTCCAATGCAATTCGAAAACCCTATATGCAATGAAAAACAAAATTTTTTTGTTTTCTTTTCTTTCCAATTTTTAATGCAA
This sequence comes from Pinus tabuliformis, assembly GCA_031772625.1. Lineage (NCBI taxonomy): Eukaryota > Viridiplantae > Streptophyta > Pinopsida > Pinales > Pinaceae > Pinus > Pinus tabuliformis. Next base: position 1,390,087,560 of record CM062820.1, on the reverse strand, counting down.
TGAAAATGAAAATGAAGCTAGATAATTAACCAGAAGAACTCACATGGACTACCATTGTAATATGAAAAATATTTTATCTAATCAACAATCAAACCAATATTTTATCTAATCAACAATCAAACCAAGTGTTCATAAACCTTAATTGATAAGGAAGAGACAAAACAAAAAAATTCTCATCAAAAGGCAACCAAACCAAAATGTAAACACATTGTTGTATTTTACAAAGACAAAGACTTGTACAGAGGCTCGGGGAAAATCAGTAGACAAAATAGAAACTCAAAGCAAGGCATAGAAATGAAAATTTTTCATCCTACATGAACCATGG